>OY288250.1:52864897-54267177 GCA_958450325.1 Agrostemma githago | reverse complement strand
GAGCCGCGTAGCGGGTCCGCCTAATCCAACCCTAAACCCTTTTCCGTCTCGTCTTATGCAGTACCCTACTCTTAAGGTTCAGTGCCGTATCTTCGAATCACATCCACGAGAACGTTCACCAATACCCTCTTAGGGTTCGGTTTCTTGCGGGTTTAGTGATCTTGAATAAGGTCGCGGGTCTGCCTAATCCAACCCTAAACCCTTTTCCGTCCCGTCTTATGCAGTACCCTTCTCTTAAGGTTCAGTGCCCCATCTTTGAATCACATCCACGACAGGGTTCACCAATACCCTCTTAGGGTTCAGTTTGTTGCGGGTTTAGTGACCTTGAATAAGGAAAAGGGTTTAGGGTTGGATTATGCGGAGCCGCGTAGCGGGTCCGCCTAATCCAACCCTAAACCCTTTTCCGTCCCGTTTTATGCAGTACCCTACTCTTAAGGTTCAGTGCCCCATCTTTGAATCACATCCACGACAGGGTTCACCAATACCCTCTTAGGGTTCCGTTTCTTGCGGGTTTAGTGACCTTGAATAAGGAAAAGGTTTTAGGGTTGGATTAGGCGGAGCCGCGAAGCGGGTGCGCCTAATCCAACCCTAAACCCTTTTCCGTCACGTCTTATGCAGTACCCTACTCATTAGGTTCAGAGCCCCATCTTTGAATCACATCCACGACAGGGTTCACCAATACCCTCTTAGGGTTAAGTTTCTTGCGGGTTTAGTGACCTTGAATAAGGAAAAGGGTTTAGGGTTGGATTAGGCGGAGCCGCGTAGCGGGTCCGCCTAATCCAACCCTAAACCCTTTTCCGTCCCGTCTTATGAAGTACCCTACTCTTTAGGTTCAGAGCCCCATCTTTGAATCACATCCACGACAGGGTTCACCAATACCCTCTTAGGGTTCAGTTTCTTGCGGGTTTAGTGACCTTGAATAAGGAAAAGGGTTTAGGGTTGGATTAGGCGGAGCCGCGAAGCGGGTGCGCCTAATCCAACCCTAAACCCTTTTCCGTCACGTCTTATGAAGTACCCTACTCTTAAGGTTCAGTGCCCCATCTTTGAATCACATCCACGACAGGGTTCACGAATACCCTCTTAGGGTTCAGTTTCTTGCGGGTTTAGTGACCTTGAATAAGGAAAAGGGTTTAGGGTTGGATTAGGCGGAGCCGCGTAGCGGGTCCGCCTAATCCAACTCTAAACCCTTTTCCGTCCCGTCTTATGCAGTACCCTACTCTTAAGGTTCAGTGCCCTATCTTTGAATCATATCCACGACAACGTTCACCAATACCCTCTTAGGGTTCGGTTTCTTGCGGGTTTAGTGATCTTGAATAAGGTCGCGGGTCCGCCTAATCCAACCCTAAACCCTTTTCCGTCCCGTCTTATGCAGTACCCTACTCTTAAGGTTCAGTGCCCCATCTTTGAATCACATCCACGACAGGGTTCACCAATACCCTCTTAGGGTTCAGTTTCTTGCGGGTTTAGTGACCTTGAATAAGGAAAAGGGTTTAGGGTTGGATTATGCGGAGCCGCGTAGCGGGTCCGCCTAATCCAACCCTAAACCCTTTTCCGTCCCGTCTTATGTTGTACCCTACTCTTATGGTTCAGTACGCCATCTTTGAATCACATCCACGACAGCGTTCACCAATACCCTCTTAGGGTTCAGTTTCTTGCGGGTTTAGTGACCTTGAATAAGGAAAAGGGTTTAGGGTTGGATTAGGCGGAGCCGCGTAGCGGGTACGCCTAATCCAACCCTAAACCCTTTTCCGTCCCGTCTTATGCAGTACCCTACTCATTAGGTTCTGAGCCCCATCTTTGAATCACATCCACGACAGGGTTCACCAATACCCTCTTAGGGTTAAGTTTCTTGCGGGTTTAGTGACCTTGAATAAGGAAAAGGGTTTAGGGTTGGATTAGGCGGAGCCGCATAGCGGGTTCGCCTAATCCAACCCTAAACCCTTTTCCGTCCCGTCTTATGCAGTACCCTACTCTTAAGGTTCAGTGCCCTATCTTTGAATCACATCCACGACAACGTTCACCAATACCCTCTTAGGGTTCGGTTTCTTGCGGGTTTAGTGATCTTGAATAAGGTCGCGGGTCCGCCTAATCCAACCCTAAACCCTTTTCCGTCCCGTCTTATGTAGTATCCTACTCTTAAGGTTCAGTGCCCCATCTTTGAATCACATCCACGACAGGGTTCACCAATACCCTCTTAGGGTTCAGTTTCTTGCGGGTTTAGTGACCTTGAATAAGGAAAAGGGTTTAGGGTTGGATTAGGCGGAGCCGCGTAGCGGGTCCGCCTAATCCAACACTAAACCCTTTTCCGTCCCGTCTTATGCAGTACCCTACTCTTAAGGTTCAGTGCCCTATCTTTGAATCACATCCACGACAACGTTCACCAATACCCTCTTAGGGTTCGGTTTCTTGCGGGTTTAGTGATCTTGAATAAGGTCGCGGGTCCGCCTAATCCAACCCTAAACCCTTTTCCGTCCCGTCTTATGCAGTACCCTACTCTTAAGGTTCAGTGCCCCATCTTTGAATCACATCCACGACAGGGTTCACCAATACCCTCTTAGGGTTCAGTTTCTTGCGGATTTAGTGACCTTGAATAAGGAAAAGGGTTTAGGGTTGGATTATGCGGAGCCGCGTAGCGGGTCCGCCTAATCCAACCCTAAACCCTTTTCCGTCCCGTCTTATGCTGTACCCTACTCTTATGGTTCAGTACGGCATCTTTGAATCACATCCACGACAGCGTTCACCAATACCCTCTTAGGGTTCAGTTTCTTGCGGGTTTAGTGACCTTGAATAAGGAAAAGGGTTTAGGGTTGGATTAGGCGGAGCCGCGTAGCGGGTACGCCTAATCCAACCCTAAACCCTTTTCCGTCCCGTCTTATGCAGTACCCTACTCATTAGGTTCAGAGCCCCATCTTTGAATCACATCCACGACAGGGTTCACCAATACCCTCTTAGGGTTAAGTTTCTTGCGGGTTTAGTGACCTTGAATAAGGAAAAGGGTTTAGGGTTGGATTAGGCGGAGCCGCATAGCGGGTTCGCCTAATCCAACCCTAAACCCTTTTCCGTCCCGTCTTATGCAGTACCCTACTCTTAAGGTTCAGTGCCCTATCTTTGAATCACATCCCCGACAACGTTCACCAATACCCTGTTAGGGTTCGGTTTCTTGCGGGTTTAGTGATCTTGAATAAGGTCGCGGCTCCGCCTAATCCAACCCTAAACCCTTTTCCGTCCCGTCTTATGAAGTACCCTACTCTTTAGGTTCAGAGCCCCATCTTTGAATCACATCCACGACAGGGTTCACCAATACCCTCTTAGGGTTCAGTTTCTTGCGGGTTTAGTGACCTTGAATAAGGAAAAGGGTTTAGGGTTGGATTAGGCGGAGCCGCGAAGCGGGTGCGCCTAATCCAACCCTAAACCCTTTTCCGTCACGTCTTATGCAGTACCCTACTCTTAAGGTTCAGTGCCCCATCTTTGAATCACATCCACGACAGGGTTCACCAATACCCTCTTAGGGTTCGGTTTCTTGCGGGTTTAGTGACCTTGAATAAGGAAAAGGGTTTAGGGTTGGATTAGGCGGAGCCGCGTAGCGGGTCCGCCTAATCCAACACTAAACCCTTTTCCGTCCCGTCTTATGCAGTACCCTACTCTTAAGGTTCAGTGCCCTATCTTTGAATCACATCCACGACAACGTTCACCAATACCCTCTTAGGGTTCGGTTTCTTGCGGGTTTAGTGATCTTGAATAAGGTCACGGGTCCGCCTAATCCAACCCTAAACCCTTTTCCGTCCCGTCTTATGCAGTACCCTACTCTTAAGGTTCAGTGCCCCATCTTTGAATCACATCCACGACAGGGTTCACCAATACCCTCTTAGGGTTCAGTTTCTTGCGGGTTTAGTGACCTTGAATAAGAAAAGGGTTTAGGGTTGGATTATGCGGAGACGCGTAGCGGGTCCGCCTAATCCAACCCTAAACCCTTTTCCGTCCCGTCTTATGCTGTACCCTACTCTTATGGTTCAGTACGCCATCTTTGAATCACATCCACGACAGCGTTCCCCAATACCCTCTTAGGGTTCAGTTTCTTGCGGGTTTAGTGACCTTGAATAAGGAAAAGGGTTTAGGGTTGGATTAGGCGGAGCCGCGTAGCGGGTACGCTTAATCCAACCCTAAACCCTTTTCCGTCCCGTCTTATGCAGTACCCTACTCATTAGGTTCAGAGCCCCATCTTTGAATCACATCCACGACAGGGTTCACCAATACCCTCTTAGGGTTAAGTTACTTGCGGGTTTAGTGACCTTGAATAAGGAAAAGGGTTTAGGGTTGGATTAGGCGGAGCCGCATAGCGGGTTCGCCTAATCCAACCCTAAACCCTTTTCCGTCCCGTCTTATGCAGTACCCTACTCTTAAGGTTCAGTGCCCTATCTTTGAATCACATCCACGACAACGTTCACCAATACCCTCTTAGGGTTCGGTTTCTTGCGGGTTTAGTGATCTTGAATAAGGTCGCGGGTCCGCCTAATCCAACCCTAAACCCTTTTCCGTCCCGTCTTATGTAGCATCCTACTCTTAAGGTTCAGTGCCCCATCTTTGAATCACATCCACGACAGGGTTCACCAATACCCTCTTAGGGTTCAGTTTGTTGCGGGTTTAGTGACCTTGAATAAGGAAAAGGGTTTAGGGTTGGATTATGCGGAGCCGCGTAGCGGGTCCGCCTAATCCAACCCTAAACCCTTTTCCGTCCCGTTTTATGCAGTACCCTACTCTTAAGGTTCAGTGCCCCATCTTTTAATCACATCCACGACAGGGTTCACCAATACCCTCTTAGGGTTCAGTTTCTTGCGGGTTTAGTGACCTTGAATAAGGAAAAGGGTTTAGGGTTGGATTATGCGGAGCCGCGTAGCGGGTCCGCCTAATCCAACCCTAAACCCTTTTCCGTCCCGTCTTATGCAGTACCCTACTCTTATGGTTCAGTACGCCATCTTTGAATCACATCCACGACAGCGTTCACCAATACCCTCTTAGGGTTCAGTTTCTTGCGCGTTTAGGGACCTTGAATAAGGAAAAGGGTTTAGGGTTGGATTAGGCGGAGCCGCGTAGCGGGTACGCCTAATCCAACCCTAATCCCTTTTCCGTCACGTCTTATGCAGTACCCTACTCTTAAGGTTCAGTGCCCCATCTTTGAATCACATCCACGACAGGGTTCACCAATACCCTCTTAGGGTTCAGTTTCTTGCGGGTTTAGTGACCTTGAATAAGGAAAAGGGTTTAGGGTTGGATTAGGCGGAGCCGCGTAGCGGGTCCGCCTAATCCAACACTAAACCCTTTTCCGTCCCGTCTTATGCAGTACCCTACTCTTAAGGTTCAGTGCCCTATCTTTGAATCACATCCACGACAACGTTCACCAATACCCTCTTAGGGTTCGGTTTCTTGCGGGTTTAGTGATCTTGACTAAGGTCGCGGGTCCGCCTAATCCAACCCTAAACCCTTTTCCGTCCCGTCTTATGCAGTACCCTACTCTTAAGGTTCAGTGCCCCATCTTTGAATCACATCCACGACAGGGTTCACCAATACCCTCTTAGGGTTCGGTTTCTTGCGGGTTTAGTGACCTTGAATAAGGAAAAGGGTTTAGGGTTGGATTAGGCGGAGCCGCGTAGCGGGTACGCCTAATCCAACCCTTAACCCTTTTCCGTCCCGTCTTATGCAGTACCCTACTCATTAGGTTCAGAGCCCCATCTTTGAATCACATCCACGACAGGGTTCACCAATACCCTCTTAGGGTTCAGTTTCTTGCGGGTTTAGTGACCTTGAATAAGGAAAAGGGTTTAGGGTTGGATTATGCGGAGCCGCGTAGCGGGTCCGCCTAATCCAACCCTAAACCCTTTTCCATCCCGTCTTATGCAGTACCCTACTCTTATGGTTCAGTACGCCATCTTTGAATCACATCCACGACAGCGTTCACCAATACCCTCTTAGGGTTCAGTTTCTTGCGGGTTTAGTGACCTTGAATAAGGAAAAGGGTTTAGGGTTGGATTAGGCGGAGCCGCGTAGCGGGTCCGCCTAATCCAACACTAAACCCTTTTCCGTCCCGTCTTATGCAGTACCCTACTCTTAAGGTTCAGTGCCCTATCTTTGAATCACATCCACGACAACGTTCACCAATACCCTCTTAGGGTTCGGTTTCTTGCGGGTTTAGTGATCTTGACTAAGGTCGCGGGTCCGCCTAATCCAACCCTAAACCCTTTTCCGTCCCGTCTTATGCAGTACCCTACTCTTAAGGTTCAGTGCCCCATCTTTGAATCACATCCACGACAAGGTTCACCAATACCCTCTTAGGGTTCAGTTTCTTGCGGGTTTAGTGACCTTGAATAAGGAAAAGGGTTTAGGGTTGGATTAGGCGGAGCCGCATAGCGGGTTCGCCTAATCCAACCCTAAACCCTTTTCCGTCCCGTCTTATGCAGTACCCTACTCTTAAGGTTCAGTGCCCTATCTTTGAATCACATCCACGACAACGTTCACCAATACCCTCTTAGGGTTCGGTTTCTTGCAGGTTTAGTGATCTTGAATAAGGTCGCGGGTCCGCCTAATCCAACCCTAAACCCTTTTCCGTCACGTCTTATGTAGTATCCTACTCTTAAGGTTCAGTGCCCCATCTTTGAATCACATCCACGACAGGGTTCACCAATACCCTCTTAGGGTTCAGTTTGTTGCGGGTTTAGTGACCTTGAATAAGGAAAAGGGTTTAGGGTTGGATTATGCGGAGCCGCGTAGCGGGTCCGCCTAATCCAACCCTAAACCCTTTTCCGTCCCGTTTTATGCAGTACCCTACTCTTAAGGTTCAGTGCCCCATCTTTGAATCACATCCACGACAGGGTTCACCAATACCCTCTTAGGGTTCAGTTTCTTGCGGGTTTAGTGACCTTGAATAAGGAAAAGGGTTTAGGGTTGGATTATGCGGAGCCGCGTAGCGGGTCCGCCTAATCCAACCCTAAACCCTTTTCCGTCCCGTCTTATGCAGTACCCTACTCTTATGGTTCAGTACGCCATCTTTGAATCACATCCACGACAGCGTTCACCAATACCCTCTTAGGGTTCAGTTTCTTGCGCGTTTAGGGACCTTGAATAAGGAAAAGGGTTTAGGGTTGGATTAGGCGGAGCCGCGTAGCGGGAACGCCTAATCCAACCCTAATCCCTTTTCCGTCACGTCTTATGCAGTACCCTACTCTTAAGGTTCAGTGCCCCATCTTTGAATCACATCCACGACAGGGTTCACCAATACCCTCTTAGGGTTCAGTTTCTTGCGGGTTTAGTGACCTTGAATAAGGAAAAGGGTTTAGGGTTGGATTAGGCGGAGCCGCGTAGCGGGTACGCCTAATCCAACCCTTAACCCTTTTCCGTCCCGTCTTATGCAGTACCCTACTCATTAGGTTCAGAGCCCCATCTTTGAATCACATCCACGACAGGGTTCACCAATACCCTCTTAGGGTTCAGTTTCTTGCGGGTTTAGTGACCTTGAATAAGGAAAAGGGTTTAGGGTTGGATTATGCGGAGCCGCGTAGCGGGTCCGCCTAATCCAACCCTAAACCCTTTTCCATCCCGTCTTATGCAGTACCCTACTCTTATGGTTCAGTACGCCATCTTTGAATCACATCCACGACAGCGTTCACCAATACCCTCTTAGGGTTCAGTTTCTTGCGGGTTTAGTGACCTTGAATAAGGAAAAGGGTTTAGGGTTGGATTAGGCGGAGCCGCGTAGCGGGTCCGCCTAATCCAACACTAAACCCTTTTCCGTCCCGTCTTATGCAGTACCCTACTCTTAAGGTTCAGTGCCCTATCTTTGAATCACATCCACGACAACGTTCACCAATACCCTCTTAGGGTTCGGTTTCTTGCGGGTTTAGTGATCTTGACTAAGGTCGCGGGTCCGCCTAATCCAACCCTAAACCCTTTTCCGTCCCGTCTTATGCAGTACCCTACTCTTAAGGTTCAGTGCCCCATCTTTGAATCACATCCACGACAAGGTTCACCAATACCCTCTTAGGGTTCAGTTTCTTGCGGGTTTAGTGACCTTGAATAAGGAAAAGGGTTTAGGGTTGGATTAGGCGGAGCCGCATAGCGGGTTCGCCTAATCCAACCCTAAACCCTTTTCCGTCCCGTCTTATGCAGTACCCTACTCTTAAGGTTCAGTGCCCTATCTTTGAATCACATCCACGACAACGTTCACCAATACCCTCTTAGGGTTCGGTTTCTTGCGGGTTTAGTGATCTTGAATAAGGTCGCGGGTCCGCCTAATCCAACCCTAAACCCTTTTCCGTCCCGTCTTATGTAGTATCCTACTCTTAAGGTTCAGTGCCCCATCTTTGAATCACATCCACGACAGGGTTCACCAATACCCTCTTAGGGTTCAGTTTGTTGCGGGTTTAGTGACCTTGAATAAGGAAAAGGGTTTAGGGTTGGATTATGCGGAGCCGCGTAGCGGGTCCGCCTAATCCAACCCTAAACCCTTTTCCGTCCCGTTTTATGCAGTACCCTACTCTTAAGGTTCAGTGCCCCATCTTTGAATCACATCCACGACAGGGTTCACCAATACCCTCTTAGGGTTCAGTTTCTTGCGGGTTTAGTGACCTTGAATAAGGAAAAGGGTTTAGGGTTGGATTATGCGGAGCCGCGTAGCGGGTCCGCCTAATCCAACCCTAAACCCTTTTCCGTCCCGTCTTATGCAGTACCCTACTCTTATGGTTCAGTACGCCATCTTTGAATCACATCCACGACAGCGTTCACCAATACCCTCTTAGGGTTCAGTTTCTTGCGCGTTTAGGGACCTTGAATAAGGAAAAGGGTTTAGGGTTGGATTAGGCGGAGCCGCGTAGCGGGTACGCCTAATCCAACCCTAATCCCTTTTCCGTCACGTCTTATGCAGTACCCTACTCTTAAGGTTCAGTGCCCCATCTTTGAATCACATCCACGACAGGGTTCACCAATACCCTCTTAGGGTTCAGTTTCTTGCGGGTTTAGTGACCTTGAATAAGGAAAAGGGTTTAGGGTTGGATTAGGCGGAGCCGCGTAGCGGGTCCGCTTAATCCAACACTAAACCCTTTTCCGTCCCGTCTTATGCAGTACCCTACTCTTAAGGTTCAGTGCCTTATCTTTGAATCACATCCACGACAACGTTCACCAATACCCTCTTAGGGTTCGGTTTCTTGCGGGTTTAGTGATCTTGACTAAGGTCGCGGGTCCGCCTAATCCAACCCTAAACCCTTTTCCGTTCCGTCTTATGCAGTACCCTACTCTTAAGGTTCAGTGCCCCATCTTTGAATCACATCCACGACAGGGTTCACCAATACCCTCTTAGGGTTCGGTTTCTTGCGGGTTTAGTGACCTTGAATAAGGAAAAGGGTTTAGGGTTGGATTAGGCGGAGCCGCGTAGTGGGTCCGCCTAATCCAACCCTAAACCCTTTTCCATCCCGTCTTATGCAGTACCCTACTCTTATGGTTCAGTACGCCATCTTTGAATCACATCCACGACAGCGTTCACCAATACCCTCTTAGGGTTCAGTTTCTTGCGGGTTTAGTGACCTTGAATAAGGAAAAGGGTTTAGGGTTGGATTAGGCGGAGCCGCGTAGCGGGTCCGCCTAATCCAACACTAAACCCTTTTCCGTCCCGTCTTATGCAGTACCCTACTCTTAAGGTTCAGTGCCCTATCTTTGAATCACATCCACGACAACGTTCACCAATACCCTCTTAGGGTTCGGTTTCTTGCGGGTTTAGTGATCTTGACTAAGGTCGCGGGTCCGCCTAATCCAACCTTAAACCCTTTTCCGTCCCGTCTTATGCAGTACCCTACTCTTAAGGTTCAGTGCCCCATCTTTGAATCACATCCACGACAGGGTTCACCAATACCCTCTTAGGGTTCAGTTTCTTGCGGGTTTAGTGACCTTGAATAAGGAAAAGGGTTTAGGGTTGGATTATGCGGAGCCGCGTAGCGGGTCCGCCTAATCCAACCCTAAACCCTTTTCCGTCCCATCTTATGCAGTACCCTACTCTTATGGTTCAGTACGCCATCTTTGAATCACATCCACGACAGCGTTCACCAATACCCTCTTAGGGTTCAGTTTCTTGTGGGTTTAGTGACCTTGAATAAGGAAAAGGGTTTAGGGTTGGATTAGGCGGAGCCGCGTAGCGGGTACGCCTAATCCAACCCTTAACCCTTTTCCGTCCCGTCTTATGCAGTACCCTACTCATTAGGTTCAGAGCCCCATCTTTGAATCACATCCACGACAGGGTTCACCAATACCCTCTTAGGGTTCAGTTTCTTGCGGGTTTAGTGACCTTGAATAAGGAAAAGGGTTTAGGGTTGGATTAGGCGGAGCCGCGTAGCGGGTTCGCCTAATCCAACCCTAAACCCTTTTCCGTCCCGTCTTATGCAGTACCCTACTCTTAAGGTTCAGTGCCCTATCTTTGAATCACATCCACGACAACGTTCACCAATACCCTCTTAGGGTTCGGTTTCTTGCGGGTTTAGTGATCTTGAATAAGGTCGCGGGTCCGCCTAATCCAACCCTAAACCCTTTTCCGTCCCGTCTTATGTAGTATCCTACTCTTAAGGTTCAGTGCCCCATCTTTGAATCACATCCACGACAGGGTTCACCAATACCCTCTTAGGGTTCAGTTTCTTACGGGTTTAGTGACCTTGAATAAGGAAAAGGGTTTAGGGTTGGATTATGCGGAGCCGCGTAGCGGGTCCGCCTAATCCAACCCTAAACCCTTTTCCGTCCCATCTTATGCAGTACCCTACTCTTATGGTTCAGTACGCCATCTTTGAATCACATCCACGACAGCGTTCACCAATACCCTCTTAGGGTTCAGTTTCTTGTGGGTTTAGTGACCTTGAATAAGGAAAAGGGTTTAGGGTTGGATTAGGCGGAGCCGCGTAGCGGGTACGCCTAATCCAACCCTTAACCCTTTTCCGTCCCGTCTTATGCAGTACCCTACTCATTAGGTTCAGAGCCCCATCTTTGAATCACATCCACGACAGGGTTCACCAATACCCTCTTAGGGTTCAGTTTCTTGCGGGTTTAGTGACCTTGAATAAGGAAAAGGGTTTAGGGTTGGATTATGCGGAGCCGCGTAGCGGGTCCGCCTAATCCAACCCTAAACCCTTTTCCGTCCCGTCTTATGCAGTACCCTACTCATTAGGTTCAGAGCCCCATCTTTGAATCACATCCACGACAGGGTTCACCAATACCCTCTTAGGGTTAAGTTTCTTGCGGGTTTAGTGACCTTGAATAAGGAAAAGGGTTTAGGGTTGGATTAGGCGGAGCCGCGTAGCGGGTTCGCCTAATCCAACCCTAAACCCTTTTCCGTCCCGTCTTATGCAGTACCCTACTCTTAAGGTTCAGTGCCCTATCTTTGAATCACATCCACGACAACGTTCACCAATACCCTCTTAGGGTTCGGTTTCTTGCGGGTTTAGTGATCTTGAATAAGGTCGCGGGTCCGCCTAATCCAACCCTAAACCCTTTTCCGTCCCGTCTTATGTAGTATCCTACTCTTAAGGTTCAGTGCCCCATCTTTGAATCACATCCACGACAGGGTTCACCAATACCCTCTTAGGGTTCAGTTTGTTGCGGGTTTAGTGACCTTGAATAAGGAAAAGGGTTTAGGGTTGGATTATGCGGAGCCGCGTAGCGGGTCCGCCTAATCCAACCCTAAACCCTTTTCCGTCCCCTCTTATGCAGTACCCTACTCTTAAGGTTCAGTGCCCCATCTTTGAATCACATCCACGACAGGGTTCACCAATACCCTCTTAGGGTTCAGTTTCTTGCGGGTTTAGTGACCTTGAATAAGGAAAAGGGTTTAGGGTTGGATTATGCGGAGCCGCGTAGCGGGTCCGCCTAATCCAACCCTAAACCCTTTTCCGTCCCGTCTTATGCAGTACCCTACTCTTGTGGTTCAGTACGCCATCTTTGAATCACATCCACGACAGCGTTCACCAATACCCTCTTAGGGTTCAGTTTCTTGCGGGTTTAGTGACCTTGAATAAGGAAAAGGGTTTAGGGTTGGATTAGGCGGAGCCGCGTAGCGGGTACGCCTAATCCAACCGTAAACCCTTTTCCGTCCCGTCTTATGCAGTACCCTACTCATTAGGTTCAGAGCCCCATCTTTGAATCACATCCACGACAGGGTTCACCAATACCCTCTTAGGGTTAAGTTTCTTGCGGGTTTAGTGACCTTGAATAAGGAAAAGGGTTTAGGGTTGGATTAGGCGGAGCCGCGTAGCGGGTTCGCCTAATCCAACCCTAAACCCTTTTCCGTCCCGTCTTATGCAGTAACCTACTCTTAAGGTTCAGTGCCCTATCTTTGAATCACATCCACGACAACGTTCACCAATACCCTCTTAGGGTTCGGTTTCTTGCGGGTTTAGTGATCTTGAATAAGGTCGCGGGTCCGCCTAATACAACCCTAAACCCTTTTCCGTCCCGTCTTATGTAGTATCCTACTCTTAAGGTTCAGTGCCCCATCTTTGAATCACATCCACGACAGGGTTCACCAATACCCTCTTAGGGTTCAGTTTGTTGCGGGTTTAGTGACCTTGAATAAGGAAAAGGGTTTAGGGTTGGATTATGCGGAGCCGCGTAGCGGGTCCGCCTAATCCAACCCTAAACCCTTTTCCGTCCCCTCTTATGCAGTACCCTACTCTTAAGGTTCAGTGCCCCATCTTTGAATCACATCCACGACAGGGTTCACCAATACCCTCTTAGGGTTCAGTTTCTTGCGGGTTTAGTGACCTTGAATAAGGAAAAGGGTTTAGGGTTGGATTATGCGGAGCCGCGTAGCGGGTCCGCCTAATCCAACCCTAAACCCTTTTCCGTCCCGTCTTATGCAGTACCCTACTCTTGTGGTTCAGTACGCCATCTTTGAATCACATCCACGACAGCGTTCACCAATACCCTCTTAGGGTTCAGTTTCTTGCGGGTTTAGTGACCTTGAATAAGGAAAAGGGTTTAGGGTTGGATTAGGCGGAGCCGCGTAGCGGGTTCGCCTAATCCAACCCTTAACCCTTTTCCGTCCCGTCTTATGCAGTACCCTACTCTTATGGTTCAGTACGCCATCTTTGAATCACATCCACGACAGCGTTCACCAATACCCTCTTAGGGTTCAGTTTCTTGCGCGTTTAGTGACCTTGAATAAGGAAAAGGGTTTAGGGTTGGATTAGGCGGAGCCGCGTAGCGGGTACGCCTAATCCAACCCTAATCCCTTTTCCGTCCCGTCTTATGCAGTACCCTACTCATTAGGTTCAGAGCCCCATCTTTGAATCACATCCACGACAGGGTTCACCAATACCCTCTTAGGGTTAAGTTTCTTGCGGGTTTAGTGACCTTGAATAAGGAAAAGGGTTTAGGGTTGGATTAGGCGGAGCCGCGTAGCGGGTTCGCCTAATCCAACCCTAAACCCTTTTCCGTCCCGTCTTATGCAGTACCCTACTCTTAAGGTTCAGTGCCCTATCTTTGAATCACATCCACGACAACGTTCACCAATACCCTCTTAGGGTTCGGTTTCTTGCGGGTTTAGTGATCTTGAATAAGGTCGCGGGTCCGCCTAATCCAACCCTAAACCCTTTTCCGTCCCGTTTTATGCAGTACCCTACTCTTAAGGTTCAGTGCCCCATCTTTGAATCACATCCACGACAGGGTTCACCAATACCCTCTTAGGGTTCAGTTTGTTGCGGGTTTAGTGACCTTGAATAAGGAAAAGGGTTTAGGGTTGGATTATGCGGAGCCGCGTAGCGGGTCCGCCTAATCCAACCCTAAACCCTTTTCCGTCCCCTCTTATGCAGTACCCTACTCTTAAGGTTCAGTGCCCCATCTTTGAATCACATCCACGACAGGGTTCACCAATACCCTCTTAGGGTTCAGTTTCTTGCGGGTTTAGTGACCTTGAATAAGGAAAAGGGTTTAGGGTTGGATTATGCGGAGCCGCGTAGCGGGTCCGCCTAATCCAACCCTAAACCCTTTTCCGTCCCGTCTTATGCAGTACCCTACTCTTGTGGTTCAGTACGCCATCTTTGAATCACATCCACGACAGCGTTCACCAATACCCTCTTAGGGTTCAGTTTCTTGCGGGTTTAGTTACCTTGAATAAGGAAAAGGGTTTAGGGTTGGATTAGGCGGAGCCGCGTAGCGGGTACGCCTAATCCAACCGTAAACCCTTTTCCGTCCCGTCTTATGCAGTACCCTACTCATTAGGTTCAGAGCCCCATCTTTGAATCACATCCACGACAGGGTTCACCAATACCCTCTTAGGGTTAAGTTTCTTGCGGGTTTAGTGACCTTGAATAAGGAAAAGGGTTTAGGGTTGGATTAGGCGGAGCCGCGAAGCGGGTGCGCCTAATCCAACCCTAAACCCTTTTCCGTCCCGTCTTATGCAGTACCCTACTCTTGTGGTTCAGTACGCCATCTTTGAATCACATCCACGACAGCGTTCACCAATACCCTCTTAGGGTTCAGTTTCTTGCGGGTTTAGTGACCTTGAATAAGGAAAAGGGTTTAGGGTTGGATTAGGCGGAGCCGCGTAGCGGGTACGCCTAATCCAACCGTAAACTCTTTTCCGTCCCGTCTTATGCAGTACCCTACTCATTAGGTTCAGAGCCCCATCTTTGAATCACATCCACGACAAGGTTCACCAATACCCTCTTAGGGTTAAGTTTCTTGCGGGTTTAGTGACCTTGAATAAGGAAAAGGGTTTAGGGTTGGATTAGGCGGAGCCGCGTAGCGGGTTCGCCTAATCCAACCCTAAACCCTTTTCCGTCCCGTCTTATGCAGTACCCTACTCTTAAGGTTCAGTGCCCTATCTTTGAATCACATCCACGACAACGTTCACCAATACCCTCTTAGGGTTCGGTTTCTTGCGGGTTTAGTGATCTTGAATAAGGTCGCGGGTCCGCCTAATCCAACCTTAAACCCTTTTCCGTCCCGTCTTATGTAGTATCCTACTCTTAAGGTTCAGTGCCCCATCTTTGAATCACATCCACGACAGGGTTCACCAATACCCTCTTAGGGTTCAGTTTGTTGCGGGTTTAGTGACCTTGAATAAGGAAAAGGGTTTAGGGTTGGATTAGGCGGAGCCGCGAAGCGGGTGCGCCTAATCCAACCCTAAACCCTTTTCCGTCCCGTCTTATGCAGTACCCTACTCTTGTGGTTCAGTACGCCATCTTTGAATCACATCCACGACAGCGTTCACCAATACCCTCTTAGGGTTCAGTTTCTTGCGGGTTTAGTGACCTTGAATAAGGAAAAGGGTTTAGGGTTGGATTAGGCGGAGCCGCGTAGCGGGTACGCCTAATCCAACCGTAAACTCTTTTCCGTCCCGTCTTATGCAGTACCCTACTCATTAGGTTCAGAGCCCCATCTTTGAATCACATCCACGACAAGGTTCACCAATACCCTCTTAGGGTTAAGTTTCTTGCGGGTTTAGTGACCTTGAATAAGGAAAAGGGTTTAGGGTTGGATTAGGCGGAGCCGCGTAGCGGGTTCGCCTAATCCAACCCTAAACCCTTTTCCGTCCCGTCTTATGCAGTACCCTACTCTTAAGGTTCAGTGCCCTATCTTTGAATCACATCCACGACAATGTTCACCAATACCCTCTTAGGGTTCGGTTTCTTGCGGGTTTAGTGATCTTGAATAAGGTCGCGGGTCCGCCTAATCCAACCTTAAACCCTTTTCCGTCCCGTCTTATGTAGTATCCTACTCTTAAGGTTCAGTGCCCCATCTTTGAATCACATCCACGACAGGGTTCACCAATACCCTCTTAGGGTTCAGTTTCTTGCGGGTTTAGTGACCTTGAATAAGGAAAAGGGTTTAGGGTTGGATTATGCGGAGCCGCGTAGCGGGTCCGCCTAATCCAACCCTAAACCCTTTTCCGTCCCGTCTTATGCAGTACCCTACTCTTGTGGTTCAGTACGCCATCTTTGAATCACATCCACGACAGCGTTCACCAATACCCTCTTAGGGTTCAGTTTCTTGCGGGTTTAGTGACCTTGAATAAGGAAAAGGGTTTAGGGTTGGATTAGGCGGAGCCGCGTAGCGGGTACGCCTAATCCAACCATAAACCCTTTTCCGTCCAGTCTTATGCAGTACCCTACTCATTAGGTTCAGAGCCCCATCTTTGAATCACATCCACGACAGGGTTCACCAATACCCTCTTAGGGTTAAGTTTCTTGCGGGTTTAGTGACCTTGAATAAGGAAAAGGGTTTAGGGTTGGATTAGGCGGAGCCGCGTAGCGGGTTCGCCTAATCCAACCCTAAACCCTTTTCCGTCCCGTCTTATGCAGTACCCTACTCTTAAGGTTCAGTGCCCTATCTTTGAATCACATCCACGACAACGTTCACCAATACCCTCTTAGGGTTCGGTTTCTTGCGGGTTTAGTGATCTTGAATAAGGTCGCGGGTCCACCTAATCCAACCCTAAACCCTTTTCCGTCCCGTCTTATGTAGTATCCTACTCTTAAGGTTCAGTGCCCCATCTTTGAATCACATCCACGACAGGGTTCGCCAATACCCTCTTAGGGTTCAGTTTGTTGCGGGTTTAGTGACCTTGAATAAGGAAAAGGGTTTAGGGTTGGATTAGGCGGAGCCGCGTAGCGGGTACGCCTAATCCAACCCTTAACCCTTTTCCGTCCCGTCTTATGCAGTACCCTACTCTTATGGTTCTGTACGCCATCTTTGAATCACATCCACGACAGCGTTCACCAATACCCTCTTAGGGTTCAGTTTCTTGCGCGTTTAGTGACCTTGAATAAGGAAAAGGGTTTAGGGTTGGATTAGGCGGAGCCGCGTAGCGGGTACGCCTAATCCAACCCTAATCCCTTTTCCGTCCCGTCTTATGCAGTACCCTACTCATTAGGTTCAGAGCCCCATCTTTGAATCACATCCACGACAGGGTTCACCAATACCCTCTTAGGGTTAAGTTTCTTGCGGGTTTAGTGACCTTGAATAAGGAAAAGGGTTTAGGGTTGGATTAGGCGGAGCCGCGTAGCGGGTTCGCCTAATCCAACCCTAAACCCTTTTCCGTCCCGTCTTATGCAGTACCCTACTCTTAAGGTTCAGTGCCCTATCTTTGAATCACATCCACGACAACGTTCACCAATACCCTCTTAGGGTTCGGTTTCTTGCGGGTTTAGTGATCTTGAATAAGGTCGCGGGTCCGCCTAATCCAACCCTAAACCCTTTTCCGTCCCGTTTTATGCAGTACCCTACTCTTAAGGTTCAGTGCCCCATCTTTGAATCACATCCACGACAGGGTTCACCAATACCCTCTTAGGGTTCAGTTTGTTGCGGGTTTAGTGACCTTGAATAAGGAAAAGGGTTTAGGGTTGGATTATGCGGAGCCGCGTAGCGGGTCCGCCTAATCCAACCCTAAACCCTTTTCCGTCCCCTCTTATGCAGTACCCTACTCTTAAGGTTCAGTGCCCCATCTTTGAATCACATCCACGACAGGGTTCACCAATACCCTCTTAGGGTTCAGTTTCTTGCGGGTTTAGTGACCTTGAATAAGGAAAAGGGTTTAGGGTTGGATTATGCGGAGCCGCGTAGCGGGTCCGCCTAATCCAACCCTAAACCCTTTTCCGTCCCGTCTTATGCAGTACCCTACTCTTGTGGTTCAGTACGCCATCTTTGAATCACATCCACGACAGCGTTCACCAATACCCTCTTAGGGTTCAGTTTCTTGCGGGTTTAGTTACCTTGAATAAGGAAAAGGGTTTAGGGTTGGATTAGGCGGAGCCGCGTAGCGGGTACGCCTAATCCAACCGTAAACCCTTTTCCGTCCCGTCTTATGCAGTACCCTACTCATTAGGTTCAGAGCCCCATCTTTGAATCACATCCACGACAGGGTTCACCAATACCCTCTTAGGGTTAAGTTTCTTGCGGGTTTAGTGACCTTGAATAAGGAAAAGGGTTTAGGGTTGGATTAGGCGGAGCCGCGAAGCGGGTGCGCCTAATCCAACCCTAAACCCTTTTCCGTCCCGTCTTATGCAGTACCCTACTCTTGTGGTTCAGTACGCCATCTTTGAATCACATCCACGACAGCGTTCACCAATACCCTCTTAGGGTTCAGTTTCTTGCGGGTTTAGTGACCTTGAATAAGGAAAAGGGTTTAGGGTTAGATTAGGCGGAGCCGCGTAGCGGGTACGCCTAATCCAACCGTAAACTCTTTTCCGTCCCGTCTTATGCAGTACCCTACTCATTAGGTTCAGAGCCCCATCTTTGAATCACATCCACGACAAGGTTCACCAATACCCTCTTAGGGTTAAGTTTCTTGCGGGTTTAGTGACCTTGAATAAGGAAAAGGGTTTAGGGTTGGATTAGGCGGAGCCGCGTAGCGGGTTCGCCTAATCCAACCCTAAACCCTTTTCCGTCCCGTCTTATGCAGTACCCTACTCTTAAGGTTCAGTGCCCTATCTTTGAATCACATCCACGACAACGTTCACCAATACCCTCTTAGGGTTCGGTTTCTTGCGGGTTTAGTGATCTTGAATAAGGTCGCGGGTCCGCCTAATCCAACCTTAAACCCTTTTCCGTCCCGTCTTATGTAGTATCCTACTCTTAAGGTTCAGTGCCCCATCTTTGAATCACATCCACGACAGGGTTCACCAATACCCTCTTAGGGTTCAGTTTCTTGCAGGTTTAGTGACCTTGAATAAGGAAAAGGGTTTAGGGTTGGATTATGCGGAGCCGCGTAGCGGGTCCGCCTAATCCAACACTAAACCCTTTTCCGTCCCGTCTTATGCAGTACCCTACTCTTGTGGTTCAGTACGCCATCTTTGAATCACATCCACGACAGCGTTCACCAATACCCTCTTAGGGTTCAGTTTCTTGCGGGTTTAGTGACCTTGAATAAGGAAAAGGGTTTAGGGTTGGATTAGGCGGAGCCGCGTAGCGGGTACGCCTAATCCAACCGTAAACCCTTTTCCGTCCCGTCTTATGCAGTACCCTACTCATTAGGTTCAGAGCCCCATCTTTGAATCACATCCACGACAGGGTTCACCAATACCCTCTTAGGGTTAAGTTTCTTGCGGGTTTAGTGACCTTGAATAAGGAAAAGGGTTTAGGGTTGGATTAGGCGGAGCCGCGTAGCGGGTTCGCCTAATCCAACCCTAAACCCTTTTCCGTCCCGTCTTATGCAGTACCCTACTCTTAAGGTTCAGTGCCCTATCTTTGAATCACATCCACGACAACGTTCACCAATACCCTCTTAGGGTTCGGTTTCTTGCGGGTTTAGTGATCTTGAATAAGGTCGCGGGTCCACCTAATCCAACCCTAAACCCTTTTCCGTCCCGTCTTATGTAGTATCCTACTCTTAAGGTTCAGTGCCCCATCTTAGAATCACATCCACGACAGGGTTCGCCAATACCCTCTTAGGGTTCAGTTTGTTGCGGGTTTAGTGACCTTGAATAAGGAAAAGGGTTTAGGGTTGGATTATGCGGAGCCGCGTAGCGTGTCCGCCTAATCCAACCCTAAACCCTTTTCCGTCCCGTCTTATGCAGTACCCTACTCTTAAGGTTCAGTGCCCCATCTTTGAATCACATCCACGACAGGGTTCACCAATACCCTCTTAGGGTTCAGTTTCTTGCGGGTTTAGTGACCTTGAATAAGGAAAAGGGTTTAGGGTTGGATTAGGCGGAGCCGCGTAGCGGGTACGCCTAATCCAACCCTAAACCCTTTTCCGTCCCGTCTTATGCAGTACCCTACTCTTTAGGTTCAGAGCCCCATCTTTGAATCACATCCACGACAGTGTTCACCAATACCCTCTTAGGGTTCAGTTTCTTGCGGGTTTAGTGACCTTGAATAAGGAAATGGGTTTAGGGTTGGATTAGGCGGAGCCGCGAAACTGTGCGCCTAATCCAACCCTAAACCCTTTTCCGTCCCGTCTTATGCAGTACCCTACTCTTGTGGTTCAGTACGCCATCTTTGAATCACATCCACGACAGCGTTCCCCAATACCCTCTTAGGGTTCAGTTTCTTGCGGGTTTAGTGACCTTGAATAAGGAAAAGGGTTTAGGGTTGGATTAGGCGGAGCCGCGTAGCGGGTACGCCTAATCCAACCATAAACCCTTTTCCGTCCCGTCTTATGCAGTACCCTACTCATTAGGTTCAGAGCCCCATCTTTGAATCACATCCACGACAGGGTTCACCAATACCCTCTTAGGGTTAAGTTTCTTGCGGGTTTAGTGACCTTGAATAAGGAAAAGGGTTTAGGATTGGATTAGGCGGAGCCGCGTAGCGGGTTCGCCTAATCCAACCCTAAACCCTTTTCCGTCCCGTCTTATGCAGTAATCTACTCTTAAGGTTCAGTGCCCTATCTTTGAATCACATCCACGACAACGTTCACCAATACCCTCTTAGGGTTCGGTTTCTTGCGGGTTTAGTGATCTTGAATAAGGTCGCGGGTCCGCCTAATCCAACCCTAAACCCTTTTCCGTCCCGTCTTATGTAGTATCCTACTCTTAAGGTTCAGTGCCCCATCTTTGAATCACATCCACGACAGGGTTCACCAATATCCTCTTAGGATTCAGTTTGTTGCGGGTTTAGTGACCTTGAATAAGGAAAAGGGTTTAGGGTTGGATTATGCGGAGCCGCGTAGCGGGTCCGCCTAATCCAACCCTAAACCCTTTTCCGTCCCGTCTTATGCAGTACCCTACTCTTAAGGTTCAGTGCCCCATCTTTGAATCACATCCACGACAGGGTTCACCAATACCCTCTTAGGGTTCAGTTTCTTGCGGGTTTAGTGACCTTGAATAAGGAAAAGGGTTTAGGGTTGGATTAGGCGGAGCCGCGTAGCGGGTACGCCTAATCCAACCCTAAACCCGTTTCCGTCCCGTCATATGCAGTACCCTACTCTTTAGGTTCAGAGCCCCATCTTTGAATCACATCCACGACAGAGTTCACCAATACCCTCTTAGGGTTCAGTTTCTTGCGGGTTTAGTGACCTTGAATAAGGAAAAGGGTTTAGGGTTGGATTAGGCGGAGCCGCGTAGCGGGTCCGCCTAATCCAACCCTAAACCCTTTTCCGTCCCGTCTTATACAGTACCCTACTCTTAAGGTTCAGTGCCCTATCTTTGAATCACATCCACGACAACGTTCACCAATACCCTCTTAGGGTTCGGTTTCTTGCGGGTTTAGTGATCTTGAATAAGGTCGCGGGGCCGCCTAATCCAACCCTAAACCCTTTTCCGTCCCGTCTTATGCAGTACCCTACTATTAAGGTTCAGTGCCCCATCTTTGATTCACATCCACGACAGGGTTCACCAATACCCTCTTAGGGTTCAGTTTCTTGCGGGTTTAGTGACCTAGAATAAGGAAAAGGGTTTAGGGTTGGATTAGGCGGAGCCGTGTAGCGGGGCCGCCTAATCCAACCATAAACCCTTTGTCGTCCCGTCTTATGCAGTACCCTACTCTTAAGGTTCAGTGCCCCATTTTTTAATCACATCAACGACAGGGTTCACCAATACCCTCTTAGGGTTCAGTTTGTTGCGGGTTTAGTGACCTTGAATAAGGAAAAGGGTTTAGGGTTGGATTAGGCGGAGCCGCGTAGCGGGTACGCCTAATCCAACCATAAACCCTTTTCCGTCCCGTCTTATGCAGTACCCTACTCATTAGGTTCAGAGCCCCATCTTTGAATCACATCCACGACAGGGTTCACCAATACCCTCTTAGGGTTAAGTTTCTTGCGGGTTTAGTGACCTTGAATAAGGAAAAGGGTTTAGGGTTGGATTAGGCAGAGCCGCGTAGCGGGTTCGCCTAATCCAACCCTAAACCCTTTCCCGTCCCGTCTTATGCAGTACCCTACTCTTAAGGTTCAGTGCCCTATCTTTGAATCACATCCACGACAACGTTCACCAATACCCTCTTAGGGTTCGGTTTCTTGCGGGTTTAGTGATCTTGAATAAGGTCGCGGGTCCGCCTAATCCAACCCTAAACCCTTTTCCGTCCCGTCTTATGTAGTATCCTACTCTTAAGGTTCAGTGCCCCATCTTTGAATCACATCCACGACAGGGTTCACCAATACCCTCTTAGGGTTCAGTTTGTTGCGGGTTTAGTGACCTTGAATAAGGAAAAGGGTTTAGGGTTGGATTAGGCGGAGCCGCGTAGCGGGTACGCCTAATCCAACCATAAACCCTTTTCCGTCCCGTCTTATGCAGTACCCTACTCATTAGGTTCAGAGCCCCATCTTTGAATCACATCCACGACAGGGTTCACCAATACCCTCTTAGGGTTAAGTTTCTTGCGGGTTTAGTGACCTTGAATAAGGAAAAGGGTTTAGGGTTGGATTAGGCAGAGCCGCGTAGCGGGTTCGCCTAATCCAACCCTAAACCCTTTCCCGTCCCGTCTTATGCAGTACCCTACTCTTAAGGTTCAGTGCCCTATCTTTGAATCACATCCACGACAACGTTCACCAATACTCTCTTAGGGTTCGGTTTCTTGCGGGTTTAGTGATCTTGAATAAGGTCGCGGGTCCGCCTAATCCAACCCTAAACCCTTTTCCGTCCCGTCTTATGTAGTATCCTACTCTTAAGGTTCAGTGCCCCATCTTTGAATCACATCCACGACAGGGTTCACCAATACCCTCTTAGGGTTCAGTTTGTTGCGGGTTTAGTGACCTTGAATAAGGAAAAGGGTTTAGGGTGGGATTATGCGGAGCCGCGTAGCGGGTCCGCCTAATCCAACCCTAAACCCTTTTCCGTCCCGTCTTATGCAGTACCCTACTCTTAAGGTTCAGTGCCCCATCTTTGAATCACATCCACGACAGGGTTCACCAATACCCTCTTAGGGTTCAGTTTCTTGCGGGTTTAGTGACCTTGAATAAGGAAAAGGGTTTAGGGTTGGATTAGGCGGAGCCGCGTAGCGGGTACGCCTAATCCAACCCTAAACCCTTTTCCGTCCCGTCTTATGCAGTACCCTACTCTTTAGGTTCAGAGCCCCATCTTTGAATCACATCCACGACAGGGTTCACCAATACCCTCTTAGGGTTCAGTTTCTTGCGGGTTTAGTGACCTTGAATAAGGAATAGGGTTTAGGGTTGGATTAGGCGGAGCCGCGAAGCGGGTGCGCCTAATCCAACCCTAAACCCTTTTCCGTCTTGTCTTATGTAGTACCCTACTCTTAAGGTTCAGTGCCCTATCTTTGAATCACATCCACGACAGGGTTCACCAATACCCTCTTAGGGTTCAGTTTCTTGCGGGTTTAGTGACCTTGAATAAGGAAAAGGGTTTAGGGTTGGATTAGGCGGAGCCGCGTAGCGGGTCCGCCTAATCCAACCCTAAACCCTTTTCCGTCCCATCTTATACAGTACCCTACTCTTAAGGTTCAGTGCCCTATCTTTGAATCACATCCACGACAACGTTCACCAATACCCTCTTAGGGTTCGGTTTCTTGCGGGTTTAGTGATCTTGAATAAGGCCGCGGGGCCGCCTAATCCAACCCTAAACCCTTTTCCGTCCCGTCTTATGCAGTACCCTACTATTAAGGTTCAGTGCCCCATCTTTGATTCACATCCACGACAGGGTTCACCAATACCCTCTTAGGGTTCAGTTTCTTGCGGGTTTAGTGACCTAGAATAAGGAAAAGTGTTTAGGGTTGGATTAGGCGGAGCCGTGTAGCGGGGCCGCCTAATCCAACCATAAACCCTTTGTCGTCCCGTCTTATGCAGTACCCTACTCTTATGGTTCAGTGCCCCATTTTTGAATCACATCAACGATAGGGTTCACCAATACCCTCTTAGGGTTCAGTTTGTTGCGGGTTTAGTGACCTTGAATAAGGAAAAGGGTTTAGGGTTGGATTATGCGGAGCCGCGTAGCGGGTCCGCCTAATCTAACCCTAAACCCTTTTCCGTCCCGTCTTATGCAGTACCCTACTCTTAAGGTTCAGTGCCCCATCTTTGAATCACATCCACGACAGGGTTCACCAATACCCTCTTAGGGTTCAGTTTCTTGCGGGTTTAGTGACCTTGAATAAGGAAAAGGGTTTAGGGTTGGATTAGGCGGAGCCGCGTAGCGGGGCCGCCTAATCCAACCATGAACCCTTTTCCGTCCCGTCTTATGCAGTACCCTACTCTTAAGGTTCAGTACCCATTTTTGAATCACATCAACGACAGGGTTCACCAATACCCTCTTAGGGTTCAGTTTGTTGCGGGTTTAGTGACCTTGAATAAGGAAAAGGGTTTAGGGTTGGATTAGGCGGAGCCGGGTAGCGGGGCCGCCTAATCCAACAATAAACCCTTTGTCGTCCCGTCTTATGCAGTACCCTACTCTTAAGGTTCAGTGCCCCATTTTTGAATCACATCAACGACAGGGTTCACCAATACCCTCTTAGGGTTCAGTTTGTTGCGGGTTTAGTGACCTTGAATAAGGAAAAGGGTTTAGGGTTGGATTAGGCGGAGCCGCGTAGCGGGTACGCCTAATCCAACCCTAAACCCTTTTCCGTCCCGTCTTATGCAGTACCCTACTCTTTAGGTTCAGAGCCCCATCTTTGAATCACATCCACGACAGGGTTCACCAATACCCTCTTAGGGTTCAGTTTCTTGCGGGTTTAGTGACCTTGAATAAGGAATAGGGTTTAGGGTTGGATTAGGCGGAGCCGCGAAGCGGGTGCGCCTAATCCAACCCTAAACCCTTTTCCGTCTTGTCTTATGTAGTACCCTACTCTTAAGGTTCAGTGCCCTATCTTTGAATCACATCCACGACAGGGTTCACCAATACCCTCTTAGGGTTCAGTTTCTTGCGGGTTTAGTGACCTTGAATAAGGAAATGGGTTTAGGGTTGGATTAGGCGGAGCCGCGTAGCGGGTCCGCCTAATCCAACCCTAAACACTTTTCCGTCCCATCTTATACAGTACCCTACTCTTAAGGTTCAGTGCCCTATCTTTGAATCACATCCACGACAACGTTCACCAATACCCTCTTAGGGTTCGGTTTCTTGCGGGTTTAGTGATCTTGAATAAGGCCGCGGGGCCGCCTAATCCAACCCTAAACCCTTTTCCGTCCCGTCTTATGCAGTACCCTACTATTAAGGTTCAGTGCCCCATCTTTGATTCACATCCACGACAGGGTTCACCAATACCCTCTTAGGGTTCAGTTTCTTGCGGGTTTAGTGACCTAGAATAAGGAAAAGGGTTTAGGGTTGGATTAGGCGGAGCCGTGTAGCGGGGCCGCCTAATCCAACCATAAACCCTTTGTCGTCCCGTCTTATGCAGTACCCTACTCTTATGGTTCAGTGCCCCATTTTTGAATCACATCAACGACAGGGTTCACCAATACCCTCTTAGGGTTCAGTTTGTTGCGGGTTTAGTGACCTTGAATAAGGAAAAGGGTTTAGGGTTGGATTATGCGGAGCCGCGTAGCGGGTCTGCCTAATCTAACCCTAAACCCTTTTCCGTCCCGTCTTATGCAGTACCCTACTCTTAAGGTTCAGTGCCCCATCTTTGAATCACATCCCCGACAGGGTTCACCAATACCCTCTTAGGGTTCAGTTTCTTGCGGGTTTAGTGACCTTGAATAAGGAAAAGGGTTTAGGGTTGGATTAGGCGGAGCCGCGTAGCGGGGCCGCCTAATCCAACCATGAACCCTTTTCCGTCCCGTCTTATGCAGTACCCTACTCTTAAGGTTCAGTGCCCCATTTTTGAATCACATCAACGACAGGGTTCACCAATACCCTCTTAGGGTTCAGTTTGTTGCGGGTTTAGTGACCTTGAATAAGGAAAAGGGTTTAGGGTTGGATTAGGCGGAGCCGCGTAGCGGGGCCGCCTAATCCAACCATAAACCCTTTGTCGTCCCGTCTTATGCAGTACCCTACTCTTAAGGTTCAGTGCCCCATTTTTGAATCACATCAACGACAGGGTTCACCAATACCCTCTTAGGGTTCAGTTTGTTGCGGGTTTAGTGACCTTGAATAAGGAAAAGGGTTTAGGGTTGGATTAGGCGGAGCCGCGTAGCGGGGCCGCCTAATCCAACCATAAACCCTTTGTCGTCCCGTCTTATGCAGTACCCTACTCTTAAGGTTCAGTGCCCCATCTTTGAATCACATCCACGACAGGGTTCACAAAATACCCTCTTAGGGTTCAGTTTCTTGCGGGTTTAGTGACCTTGAATAAGGAAAAGGGTTTAGGGTTGGATTAGGCGGAGCCGCGTAGCGGGGCCGCCTAATCCAACCATGAACCCTTTTCCGTCCCGTCTTATGCAGTACCCTACTCTTAAGGTTCAGTGCCCCATTTTTGAATCACATCAACGACAGGGTTCACCAATACCCTCTTAGGGTTCAGTTTGTTGCGGGTTTAGTGACCTTGAATAAGGAAATGGGTTTAGGGTTGGATTAGGCGGAGCCGCGTAGCGGGTCCGCCTAATCCAACCCTAAACACTTTTCCGTCCCATCTTATACAGTACCCTACTCTTAAGGTTCAGTGCCCTATCTTTGAATCACATCCACGACAACGTTCACCAATACCCTCTTAGGGTTCGGTTTCTTGCGGGTTTAGTGATCTTGAATAAGGCCGCGGGGCCGCCTAATCCAACCCTAAACCCTTTTCCGTCCCGTCTTATGCAGTACCCTACTATTAAGGTTCAGTGCCCCATCTTTGATTCACATCCACGACAGGGTTCACCAATACCCTCTTAGGGTTCAGTTTCTTGCGGGTTTAGTGACCTAGAATAAGGAAAAGGGTTTAGGGTTGGATTAGGCGGAGCCGTGTAGCGGGGCCGCCTAATCCAACCATAAACCCTTTGTCGTCCCGTCTTATGCAGTACCCTACTCTTATGGTTCAGTGCCCCATTTTTGAATCACATCAACGACAGGGTTCACCAATACCCTCTTAGGGTTCAGTTTGTTGCGGGTTTAGTGACCTTGAATAAGGAAAAGGGTTTAGGGTTGGATTATGCGGAGCCGCGTAGCGGGTCTGCCTAATCTAACCCTAAACCCTTTTCCGTCCCGTCTTATGCAGTACCCTACTCTTAAGGTTCAGTGCCCCATCTTTGAATCACATCCCCGACAGGGTTCACCAATACCCTCTTAGGGTTCAGTTTCTTGCGGGTTTAGTGACCTTGAATAAGGAAAAGGGTTTAGGGTTGGATTAGGCGGAGCCGCGTAGCGGGGCCGCCTAATCCAACCATGAACCCTTTTCCGTCCCGTCTTATGCAGTACCCTACTCTTAAGGTTCAGTGCCCCATTTTTGAATCACATCAACGACAGGGTTCACCAATACCCTCTTAGGGTTCAGTTTGTTGCGGGTTTAGTGACCTTGAATAAGGAAAAGGGTTTAGGGTTGGATTAGGCGGAGCCGCGTAGCGGGGCCGCCTAATCCAACCATAAACCCTTTGTCGTCCCGTCTTATGCAGTACCCTACTCTTAAGGTTCAGTGCCCCATTTTTGAATCACATCAACGACAGGGTTCACCAATACCCTCTTAGGGTTCAGTTTGTTGCGGGTTTAGTGACCTTGAATAAGGAAAAGGGTTTAGGGTTGGATTAGGCGGAGCCGCGTAGCGGGGCCGCCTAATCCAACCATAAACCCTTTGTCGTCCCGTCTTATGCAGTACCCTACTCTTAAGGTTCAGTGCCCCATCTTTGAATCACATCCACGACAGGGTTCACAAAATACCCTCTTAGGGTTCAGTTTCTTGCGGGTTTAGTGACCTTGAATAAGGAAAAGGGTTTAGGGTTGGATTAGGCGGAGCCGCGTAGCGGGGCCGCCTAATCCAACCATGAACCCTTTTCCGTCCCGTCTTATGCAGTACCCTACTCTTAAGGTTCAGTGCCCCATTTTTGAATCACATCAACGACAGGGTTCACCAATACCCTCTTAGGGTTCAGTTTGTTGCGGGTTTAGTGACCTTGAATAAGGAAAAGGGTTTAGGGTTGGATTAGGTAGAGCCGCGTAGCGGGTACGCCTAATCCAACCCTAAACCCTTTTCCGTCCCGTCTTATGCAGTACCCTACTCTTAAGGTTCAGTACCCCATCTTTGAATCACATCCACGACAGGGTTCACAAAATACCCTCTTAGGGTTCAGTTTCTTGCGGGTTTAGTGACCTTGAATAAGGAAAAGGGTTTAGGGTTGGATTAGGCGGAGCCGCGTAGCGGGTCCACCTAATCCAACCCTAAACCCTTTTCCGTCCCGTCTTATGCAGTACCCTACTCTTTAGGTTCAGAGCCCCATCTTTGAATCACATCCACGACAGGGTTCACCAATACCCTCTTAGGGTTCAGTTTCTTGCGGGTTTAGTGACCTTGAATAAGGAAAAGGGTTTAGGGTTGGATTAGGCGGAGCCGCGTAGCGGGTACGCCTAATCCAACCCTAAACCCTTTTCCGTCCCGTCTTATGCAGTACCCTACTCTTTAGGTTCAGAGCCCCATCTTTGAATCACATCCACGACAGGGTTCACCAATACCCTCTTAGGGTTTAGTTTCTTGCGGGTTTAGTGACCTTGAATAAGGAAAAGGGTTTAGGGTTGGATTAGGCGGAGCCGCGAAGCGGGTGCGCCTAATCCAACCCTAAACCCTTTTCCGTCTCGTCTTATGCAGTACCCTACTCTTAAGGTTCAGTGCCCCATCTTTGAATCACATCCACGACAGGGTTCACCAATACCCTCTTAGGGTTCAGTTTCTTGCGGGTTTAGTGACCTTGAATAAGGAAAAGGGTTTAGGGTTGGATTAGGCGGAGCCGCGTAGCGGGTCCGCCTAATCCAACCCTAAACCCTTTTCCGTCCCGTCTTATGCAGTACCCTACTCTTAAGGTTCAGTGCCCTATCTTTGAATCACATCCACGACAACGTTCACCAATACCTTCTTAGGGTTCGGTTTCTTGCGGGTTTAGTGATCTTGAATAAGGTCGCGGGTCCGCCTAATCCAACCCTAAACCCTTTTCCGTCCCGTCTTATGCAGTACCCTACTCTTTAGGTTCAGAGCCCCATCTTTTAATCACATCCACGACAGGGTTCACCAATACCCTCTTAGGGTTCATTTTCTTGCGGGTTTAGTGACCTTGAATAAGGAAAAGGGTTTAGGGTTGGATTAGGCGGAGCCGCGTAGCGGGTACGCCTAATCCAACCCTAAACCCTTTTCCGTCCCGTCTTATGCAGTACCCTACTCTTTAGGTTCAGAGCCCCATCTTTGAATCACATCCACGACAGGGTTCACCAATACCCTCTAAGGGTTCAGTTTCTTGCGGGTTTAGTGACCTTGAATAAGGAAAAGGGTTTAGGGTTGGATTAGGCGGAGCCGCGTAGCGGGGCCGCCTAATCCAACCATAAACCCTTTGTCGTCCCGTCTTATGCAGTACCCTACTCTTAAGGTTCAGTGCCCCATCTTTGAATCACATCCACGACAGGGTTCACAAAATACCCTCTTAGGGTTCAGTTTCTTGCGGGTTTAGTGACCTTGAATAAGGAAAAGGGTTTAGGGTTGGATTAGGCGGAGCCGCGTAGCGGGGCCGCCTAATCCAACCATGAACCCTTTTCCGTCCCGTCTTATGCAGTACCCTACTCTTAAGGTTCAGTGCCCCATTTTTGAATCACATCAACGACAGGGTTCACCAATACCCTCTTAGGGTTCAGTTTGTTGCGGGTTTAGTGACCTTGAATAAGGAAAAGGGTTTAGGGTTGGATTAGGTAGAGCCGCGTAGCGGGTACGCCTAATCCAACCCTAAACCCTTTTCCGTCCCGTCTTATGCAGTACCCTACTCTTAAGGTTCAGTACCCCATCTTTGAATCACATCCACGACAGGGTTCACAAAATACCCTCTTAGGGTTCAGTTTCTTGCGGGTTTAGTGACCTTGAATAAGGAAAAGGGTTTAGGGTTGGATTAGGCGGAGCCGCGTAGCGGGTCCACCTAATCCAACCCTAAACCCTTTTCCGTCCCGTCTTATGCAGTACCCTACTCTTTAGGTTCAGAGCCCCATCTTTGAATCACATCCACGACAGGGTTCACCAATACCCTCTTAGGGTTCAGTTTCTTGCGGGTTTAGTGACCTTGAATAAGGAAAAGGGTTTAGGGTTGGATTAGGCGGAGCCGCGTAGCGGGTACGCCTAATCCAACCCTAAACCCTTTTCCGTCCCGTCTTATGCAGTACCCTACTCTTTAGGTTCAGAGCCCCATCTTTGAATCACATCCACGACAGGGTTCACCAATACCCTCTTAGGGTTTAGTTTCTTGCGGGTTTAGTGACCTTGAATAAGGAAAAGGGTTTAGGGTTGGATTAGGCGGAGCCGCGAAGCGGGTGCGCCTAATCCAACCCTAAACCCTTTTCCGTCTCGTCTTATGCAGTACCCTACTCTTAAGGTTCAGTGCCCCATCTTTGAATCACATCCACGACAGGGTTCACCAATACCCTCTTAGGGTTCAGTTTCTTGCGGGTTTAGTGACCTTGAATAAGGAAAAGGGTTTAGGGTTGGATTAGGCGGAGCCGCGTAGCGGGTCCGCCTAATCCAACCCTAAACCCTTTTCCGTCCCGTCTTATGCAGTACCCTACTCTTAAGGTTCAGTGCCCTATCTTTGAATCACATCCACGACAACGTTCACCAATACCTTCTTAGGGTTCGGTTTCTTGCGGGTTTAGTGATCTTGAATAAGGTCGCGGGTCCGCCTAATCCAACCCTAAACCCTTTTCCGTCCCGTCTTATGCAGTACCCTACTCTTTAGGTTCAGAGCCCCATCTTTTAATCACATCCACGACAGGGTTCACCAATACCCTCTTAGGGTTCATTTTCTTGCGGGTTTAGTGACCTTGAATAAGGAAAAGGGTTTAGGGTTGGATTAGGCGGAGCCGCGTAGCGGGTACGCCTAATCCAACCCTAAACCCTTTTCCGTCCCGTCTTATGCAGTACCCTACTCTTTAGGTTCAGAGCCCCATCTTTGAATCACATCCACGACAGGGTTCACCAATACCCTCTAAGGGTTCAGTTTCTTGCGGGTTTAGTGACCTTGAATAAGGAAAAGGGTTTAGGGTTGGATTAGGCGGAGCCGCGAAGCGGGTGCGCCTAATCCAACCCTAAACCCTTTTCCGTCTCGTCTTATGCAGTACCCTACTCTTAAGGTTCAGTGCCCCATCTTTGAATCACATCCACGACAGGGTTCACCAATACCCTCTTAGGGTTCAGTTTCTTGCGGGTTTAGTGACCTTGAATAAGGAAAAGGGTTTAGGGTTGGATTAGGCGGAGCCGCGTAGCGGGTCCGCCTAATCCAACCCTAAACCCTTTTCCGTCCCGTCTTATGCAGTACCCTACTCTTAAGGTTCAGTGCCCTATCTTTGAATCACATCCACGACAACGTTCACCAATACCTTCTTAGGGTTCGGTTTCTTGCGGGTTTAGTGATCTTGAATAAGGTCGCGGGTCCGCCTAATCCAACCCTAAACCCTTTTCCGTCCCGTCTTATGCAGTACCCTACTCTTAAGGTTCAGTGCCCCATCTTTGAATCACATCCACGACAGCGTTCACCAATACCCTCTTAGGGTTCAGTTTCTTGCGGGTTTAGTGACCTTGAATAAGGAAAAGGGTTTAGGGTTGGATTAGGCGGAGCCGCGTAGCGGGTACGCCTAATCCAACCCTAAACCCTTTTCCGTCCCGTCTTATGCAGTACCCTACTCTTTATGTTCAGAGCCCCATCTTTTAATCACATCCACGACAGGGTTCACCAATACCCTCTTAGGGTTCATTTTCTTGCGGGTTTAGTGACCTTGAATAAGGAAAAGGGTTTAGGGTTGGATTAGGCGGAGCCGCGTTCGCGGCTCCGCCTAATCCAACCCTAAACCCTTTTCCGTCACGTCTTATGCAGTACCCTACTCTTAAGGTTCAGTGCCCATTCTTTGAATCACATCCACGACAGGGTTCACCAATACCCTCTTAGGGTTCAGTTTCTAGCGGGTTTAGTGACCTTGAATAAGGAAAAGGGTTTAGGGTTGGATTAGGCGGAGCCGCCTAGCGGGTCCGCCTAATCCAACCCTAAACCCTTTTCCGTCCCGTCTTATGCAGTACCCTACTCTTAAGGTTCAGTGCCCCATCTTTGAATCACATCCACGACAGGGTTCACCAATACCCTCTTAGGGTTCAGTTTCTAGCGGGTTTAGTGACCTTGAATAAGGAAAAGGGTTTAGGGTTGGATTAGGCGGAGCCGCCTAGCGGGTCCGCCTAATCCAACCCTAAACCCTTTTCCGTCCCTTCTTATGCAGTACCCTACTCTTAAGGTTCAGTGCCCCATCTTTGAATCACATCCACGACAGGGTTCACCAATACCCTCTTAGGGTTCAGTTTGTTGCGGGTTTAGTGACCTTGAATAAGGAAAAGGGTTTAGGGTTGGATTAGGCGGAGCCGCGTAGCGGGGCCGCCTAATCCAACCATAAACCCTTTGTCGTCCCGTCTTATGCAGTACCCTACTCTTAAGGTTCAGTGCCCCATTTTTGAATCACATCAACGACAGGGTTCACCAATACCCTCTTAGGGTTCAGTTTGTTGCGGGTTTAGTGACCTTGAATAAGGAAAAGGGTTTAGGGTTGGATTAGGCGGAGCCGCGTAGCGGGGCCGCCTAATCCAACCATAAACCCTTTGTCGTCCCGTCTTATGCAGTACCCTACTCTTAAGGTTCAGTGCCCCATCTTTGAATCACATCCACGACAGGGTTCACAAAATACCCTCTTAGGGTTCAGTTTCTTGCGGGTTTAGTGACCTTGAATAAGGAAAAGGGTTTAGGGTTGGATTAGGCGGAGCCGCGTAGCGGGGCCGCCTAATCCAACCATGAACCCTTTTCCGTCCCGTCTTATGCAGTACCCTACTCTTAAGGTTCAGTGCCCCATTTTTGAATCACATCAACGACAGGGTTCACCAATACCCTCTTAGGGTTCAGTTTGTTGCGGGTTTAGTGACCTTGAATAAGGAAAAGGGTTTAGGGTTGGATTAGGTAGAGCCGCGTAGCGGGTACGCCTAATCCAACCCTAAACCCTTTTCCGTCCCGTCTTATGCAGTACCCTACTCTTAAGGTTCAGTACCCCATCTTTGAATCACATCCACGACAGGGTTCACAAAATACCCTCTTAGGGTTCAATTTCTTGCGGGTTTAGTGACCTTGAATAAGGAAAAGGGTTTAGGGTTGGATTAGGCGGAGCCGCGTAGCGGGTCCACCTAATCCAACCCTAAACCCTTTTCCGTCCCGTCTTATGCAGTACCCTACTCTTTAGGTTCAGAGCCCCATCTTTGAATCACATCCACGACAGGGTTCACCAATACCCTCTTAGGGTTCAGTTTCTTGCGGGTTTAGTGACCTTGAATAAGGAAAAGGGTTTAGGGTTGGATTAGGCGGAGCCGCGTAGCGGGTACGCCTAATCCAACCCTAAACCCTTTTCCGTCCCGTCTTATGCAGTACCCTACTCTTTAGGTTCAGAGCCCCATCTTTGAATCACATCCACGACAGGGTTCACCAATACCCTCTTAGGGTTTAGTTTCTTGCGGGTTTAGTGACCTTGAATAAGGAAAAGGGTTTAGGGTTGGATTAGGCGGAGCCGCGAAGCGGGTGCGCCTAATCCAACCCTAAACCCTTTTCCGTCTCGTCTTATGCAGTACCCTACTCTTAAGGTTCAGTGCCCCATCTTTGAATCACATCCACGACAGGGTTCACCAATACCCTCTTAGGGTTCAGTTTCTTGCGGGTTTAGTGACCTTGAATAAGGAAAAGGGTTTAGGGTTGGATTAGGCGGAGCCGCGTAGCGGGTCCGCCTAATCCAACCCTAAACCCTTTTCCGTCCCGTCTTATGCAGTACCCTACTCTTAAGGTTCAGTGCCCTATCTTTGAATCACATCCACGACAACGTTCACCAATACCTTCTTAGGGTTCGGTTTCTTGCGGGTTTAGTGATCTTGAATAAGGTCGCGGGTCCGCCTAATCCAACCCTAAACCCTTTTCCGTCCCGTCTTATGCAGTACCCTACTCTTTAGGTTCAGAGCCCCATCTTTTAATCACATCCACGACAGGGTTCACCAATACCCTCTTAGGGTTCATTTTCTTGCGGGTTTAGTGACCTTGAATAAGGAAAAGGGTTTAGGGTTGGATTAGGCGGAGCCGCGTAGCGGGTACGCCTAATCCAACCCTAAACCCTTTTCCGTCCCGTCTTATGCAGTACCCTACTCTTTAGGTTCAGAGCCCCATCTTTGAATCACATCCACGACAGGGTTCACCAATACCCTCTAAGGGTTCAGTTTCTTGCGGGTTTAGTGACCTTGAATAAGGAAAAGGGTTTAGGGTTGGATTAGGCGGAGCCGCGAAGCGGGTGCGCCTAATCCAACCCTAAACCCTTTTCCGTCTCGTCTTATGCAGTACCCTACTCTTAAGGTTCAGTGCCCCATCTTTGAATCACATCCACGACAGGGTTCACCAATACCCTCTTAGGGTTCAGTTTCTTGCGGGTTTAGTGACCTTGAATAAGGAAAAGGGTTTAGGGTTGGATTAGGCGGAGCCGCGTAGCGGGTCCGCCTAATCCAACCCTAAACCCTTTTCCGTCCCGTCTTATGCAGTACCCTACTCTTAAGGTTCAGTGCCCTATCTTTGAATCACATCCACGACAACGTTCACCAATACCTTCTTAGGGTTCGGTTTCTTGCGGGTTTAGTGATCTTGAATAAGGTCGCGGGTCCGCCTAATCCAACCCTAAACCCTTTTCCGTCCCGTCTTATGCAGTACCCTACTCTTAAGGTTCAGTGCCCCATCTTTGAATCACATCCACGACAGCGTTCACCAATACCCTCTTAGGGTTCAGTTTCTTGCGGGTTTAGTGACCTTGAATAAGGAAAAGGGTTTAGGGTTGGATTAGGCGGAGCCGCGTAGCGGGTACGCCTAATCCAACCCTAAACCCTTTTCCGTCCCGTCTTATGCAGTACCCTACTCTTTATGTTCAGAGCCCCATCTTTTAATCACATCCACGACAGGGTTCACCAATACCCTCTTAGGGTTCAGTTTGTTGCGGGTTTAGTGACCTTGAATAAGGAAAAGGGTTTAGGGTTGGATTAGGCGGAGCCGCGTAGATGGTACGCCTAATCCAACCCTAAACCCTTTTCCGTCCCGTCTTATGCAGTACCCTACTCTTAAGGTTCAAAACCCCATCTTTGAATCACATCCACGACAGGGTTCACAAAATACCCTCTTAGGGTTCAGTTTCTTGCGGGTTTAGTGACCTTGAATAAGGAAAAGGGTTTAGGGTTGGATTAGGCGGAGCCGCGTAGCGGGTCCACCTAATCCAACCCTAAACCCTTTTCCGTCCCGTCTTATGCAGTACCCTACTCTTTAGGTTCAGAGCCCCATCTTTGAATCACATCCACGACAGGGTTCACCAATACCCTCTTAGGGTTCAGTTTCTTGCGGGTTTAGTGACCTTGAATAAGGAAAAGGGTTTAGGGTTGGATTAGGCGGAGCCGCGAAGCGGGTGCGCCTAATCCAACCCTAAACCCTTTTCCGTCTCGTCTTATGCAGTACCCTACTCTTAAGGTTCAGTGCCCCATCTTTGAATCACATCCACGACAGGGTTCACCAATACCCTCTTAGGGTTCAGTTTCTTGCGGGTTTAGTGACCTTGAATTAGGAAAAGGGTTTAGGGTTGGATTAGGCAGAGCCGCGTAGCGGGTCCGCCTAATCCAACCCTAAACCCTTTTCCGTCCCGTCTTATGCAGTACCCTACTCTTAAGGTTCAGTGCCCTATCTTTGAATCACATCCACGACAACGTTCACCAATACCCTCTTAGGGTTCGGTTTCTTGCGGGTTTAGTGATCTTGAATAAGGTCGCGGGTCCGCCTAATCCAACCCTAAACCCTTTTCCGTCCCGTCTTATGCAGTACCCTACTCTTAAGGTTCAGTGCCCCATCTTTGAATCACATCCACGACAGGGTTCACCAATACCCTCTTAGGGTTCAGTTTGTTGCGGGTTTAGTGACCTTGAATAAGGAAAAGGGTTTAGGGTTGGATTAGGCGGAGCGCGAAGCGGGTCCGCCTAATCCAACCCTAAACCCTTTTCCGTCCCGTCTTATGCAGTACCCTACTCTTAAGGTTCAGTACGCCATCTTTGAATCGCATCCACGACAGTGTTCACCAATACCCTCTTAGGGTTCAGTTTCTTGCGGGTTTAGTGACCTTGAATAAGGAAAAGGGTTTAGGGTTGGATTAGGCGGAGCCGCGTAGCGGGTACGCCTAATCCAACCCTAAACCCTTTTCCGTCCCGTCTTATGCAGTACCCTACTCTTTAGGTTCAGAGCCCCATCTTTTAATCACATCCACGACAGGGTTCACCAATACCCTCTTAGGGTTCATTTTCTTGCGGGTTTAGTGACCTTGAATAAGGAAAAGGGTTTAGGGTTGGATTAGGCGGAGCCGCGTAGCGGGTACGCCTAATCCAACCCTAAACCCTTTTCCGTCCCGTCTTATGCAGTACCCTACTCTTTAGGTTCAGAGCCCCATCTTTGAATCACATCCACGACAGGGTTCACCAATACCCTCTTAGGGTTCAGTTTCTTGCGAGTTTAGTGACCTTGAATTAGGAAAAGGGTTTAGGGTTGGATTAGGCAGAGCCGCGTAGCGGGTCCGCCTAATCCAACCCTAAACCCTTTTCCGTCCCGTCTTATGCAGTACCCTACTCTTAAGGTTCAGTGCCGCATCTTTGAATCACATCCACGACAGGGTTCACCAATACCCTCTTAGGGTTCAGTTTCTTGCGGGTTTAGTGACCTTGAATAAGGAAAAGGGTTTAGGGTTGGATTAGGCGGAGCCGCGAAGCGGGTGCGCCTAATCCAACCCTAAACCCTTTTCCGTCTCGCCTTATGCAGTACCCTACTCTTAAGGTTCAGTGCCCCATCTTTGAATCACATCCACGACAGGGTTCACCAATACCCTCTTAGGGTTCAGTTTCTTGCAGGTTTAGTGACCTTGAATTAGGAAAAGGGTTTAGGGTTGGATTAGGCAGAGCCGCGTAGCGGGTCCGCCTAATCCAACCCTAAACCCTTTTCCGTCCCGTCTTATGCAGTACCCTACTCTTAAGGTTCAGTGCCCTATCTTTGAATCACATCCACGACAACGTTCACCAATACCCTCTTAGGGTTCGGTTTCTTGCGGGTTTAGTGATCTTGAATAAGGTCGCGGGTCCGCCTAATCCAACCCTAAACCCTTTTCCGTCCCGTCTTATGCAGTACCCTACTCTTAAGGTTCAGTGCCCCATCTTTGAATCACATCCACGACAGGGTTCACCAATACCCTCTTAGGGTTCAGTTTGTTGCGGGTTTAGTGACCTTGAATAAGGAAAAGGGTTTAGGGTTGGATTAGGCGGAGCGCGAAGCGGGTCCGCCTAATCCAACCCTAAACCCTTCTCCGTCCCGTCTTATGCAGTACCCTACTCTTAAGGTTCAGTACGCCATCTTTGAATCGCATCCACGACAGCGTTCACCAATTCCCTCTTAGGGTTCAGTTTCTTGCGGGTTTAGTGACCTTGAATAAGGAAAAGGGTTTAGGGTTGGATTAGGCGGAGCCGCGTAGCGGGTACGCTTAATCCAACCCTAAACCCTTTTCCGTCCCGTCTTATGCAGTACCCTACTCTTAAGGTTCAGTGCCCCATCTTTGAATCACATCCACGACAGGGTTCACCAATACCTTCTTAGGGTTCAGTTTCTTGCGGGTTTAGTGACCTTGAATAAGGAAAAGGGTTTAGGGTTGGATTAGGCGGAGCCGCGAAGCGGGTCCGCCTAATTCAGCCCTAAACCCTTTTCCGTCCTTGAATAAGGAAAAGGGTTTAGGGTTGGATTAAGCGGAGCCGCAAAGCGGGTGCGCCTAATCCAACCCTAAACCCTTTTCCGTCTCGCCTTATGCAGTACCCTACTCTTAAGGTTCAGTGCCCCATCTTTGAATCACATCCACGACAGGGTTCACCAATACCCTCTTAGGGTTCAGTTTCTTGCGGGTTTAGTGACCTTGAATTAGGAAAAGGGTTTAGGGTTGGATTAGGCAGAGCCGCGTAGCGGGTCCGCCTAATCCAACCCTAAACCCTTTTCCGTCCCGTCTTATGCAGTACCCTACTCTTAAGGTTCAGTGCCCTATCTTTGAATCACATCCACGACAACGTTCACCAATACCCTCTTAGGGTTCGGTTTCTTGCGGGTTTAGTGATCTTGAATAAGGTCGCGGGTCCGCCTAATCCAACCCTAAACCCTTTTCCGTCCCGTCTTATGCAGTACCCTACTCTTAAGGTTCAGTGCCCCATCTTTGAATCACATCCACGACAGGGTTCACCAATACCCTCTTAGGGTTCAGTTTGTTGCGGGTTTAGTGACCTTGAATAAGGAAAAGGGTTTAGGGTTGGATTAGGCGGAGCGCGAAGCGGGTCCGCCTAATCCAACCCTAAACCCTTCTCCGTCCCGTCTTATGCAGTACCCTACTCTTAAGGTTCAGTACGCCATCTTTGAATCGCATCCACGACAGCGTTCACCAATACCCTCTTAGGGTTCAGTTTCTTGCGGGTTTAGTGACCTTGAATAAGGAAAAGGGTTTAGGGTTGGATTAGGCGGAGCCGCGTAGCGGGTACGCCTAATCCAACCCTAAACCCTTTTCCGTCCCGTCTTATGCAGTACCCTACTCTTTAGGTTCAGAGCCACATCTTTTAATCACATCCACGACAGGGTTCACCAATACCCTCTTAGGGTTCATTTTCTTGCGGGTTTAGTGACCTTGAATAAGGAAAAGGGTTTAGGGTTGGATTAGGCGGAGCCGCGTAGCGGGTACGCCTAATCCAACCCTAAACCCTTTTCCGTCCCGTCTTATGCAGTACCCTACTCTTTAGGTTCAGAGCCCCATCTTTGAATCACATCCACGACAGGGTTCACCAATACCCTCTAAGGGTTCAGTTTCTTGCTGGTTTAGTGACCTTGAATAGAGAAAAGGGTTTAGGGTTGGATTAGGCGGAGCCGCGAAGCGGGTGCGCCTAATCCAACCCTAAACCCTTTTCCGTCACGTCTTATGCAGTACCCTACTCTTAAGGTTCAGTGCCCCTTCTTTGAATCACATCCACGACAGGGTTCACCAATACCCTCATAGGGTTCAGTTTCTTGCGGGTTTAGTGACCTTGAATAAGGAAAAGGGTTTAGGGTTGGATTAGGCGGAGCCGCGAAGCGGGTCCGCCTAATTCAGCCCTAAACCCTTTTCCGTCCTTGAATAAGGAAAAGGGTTTAGGGTTGGATTATGCGGAGCCGCAAAGCGGGTGCGCCTAATCCAACCCTAAACCCTTTTCCGTCTTGCCTTATGCAGTACCCTACTCTTAAGGTTCAGTGCCCCATCTTTGAATCACATCCACGACAGGGTTCACCAATACCCTCTTAGTGTTCGATTTCTTGCGGGTTTAGTGACCTTGAATAAGGAAAAGGGTTTAGGGTTGGATTAGGTGGAGCGCAAAGCGGGTCCGCCTAATCCAACCCTAAACCCTTTTCCGTCCCGTCTTATGCAGTACCCTACTCTTAAGGTTCAGTGCCCCATCTTTAAATCACATCCACGACAGGGTTCACCAATACCCTCTTAGGGTTCAGTTTCTTGCGGGTTTAGTGACCTTGAATAAGGAAAAGGGTTTAGGGTTGGATTAGGCGGAGCCGCGTAGCGGGTCCGCCTAATCCAACCCTAAACCCTTTTCCGTCCCGTCTTATGCAGTACCCTACTCTTAAGGTTCAGTGCCCTATCTTTGAATCACATCCACGACAACGTTCTCCAATACCCTCTTAGTGTTCGATTTCTTGCGGGTTTAATGATCTTGAATAAGGTCGCGGGTCCGCCTAATGCAACCGTAAACCCTTTTCCGTCCCGTCTTATGCAGTACCCTACTCTTAAGGTTCAGTGCCCCATCTTTGAATCACATCCACGACAGGGTTCACCAATACCCTCTTAGGGTTCAGTTTGTTGCGGGTTTAGTAACCTTGAATAAGGAAAAGGGTTTAGGGTTGGATTATGCGGAGCCACGTAGCGGGTCCGCCTAATCCAACCCTAAACCCTTTTCCGTCCCGTCTTATGCAGTACCCTACTCTTAAGGTTCAGTGCCCCATCTTTGAATTACATCCACGACAGGGTTCACCAATACCCTCTTAGGGTTCAGTTTCTTGCGGGTTTAGTGACCTTGAATAAGGAAAAGGGTTTAGGGTTGGATTAGGTGGAGCGCAAAGCGGGTCCGCCTAATCCAACCCTAAACCCTTTTCCGTCCCGTCTTATGCAGTACCCTACTCTTAAGGTTCAGTGCCCCATCTTTAAATCACATCCACGACAGGGTTCACCAATACCCTCTTAGGGTTCAGTTTCTTGCGGGTTTAGTGACCTTGAATAAGGAAAAGGGTTTAGGGTTGGATTAGGCGGAGCCGCGTAGCGGGTCCGCCTAATCCAACCCTAAACCCTTTTCCGTCCCGTCTTATGCAGTACCCTACTCTTAAGGTTCAGTGGCCCATCTTTGAATCACATCCACGACAGGGTTCACCAATACCCTCTTAGGGTTCAGTTTCTTGCGGGTTTAGTGACCTTGAATAAGGAAAAGGGTTTAGGGTTGGATTAGGCGGAGCGCGAAGCGGGTCCGCCTAATCCAACCCTAAACCCTTTTCCGTCCCGTCTTATGCAGTACCCTACACTTAAGGTTCAGTGCCCCATCTTTAAATCACATCCACGACAGGGTTCACCAATACCCTCTTAGGGTTCAGTTTCTTGCGGGTTTAGTGACCTTGAATAAGGAAAAGGGTTTAGGGTTGGATTAGGCGGAGCCGCGTAGCGGGTCCGCCTAATCCAACACTAAACCCTTTTCCGTCCCGTCTTATGCAGTACCCTACTCTTAAGGTTCAGTGCCCCATCTTTGAATCACATCCACGACAGGGTTCACCAATACCCTCTTATTGTTCGATTTCTTGCGGGTTTAGTGACCTTGAATAAGGAAAAGGGTTTAGGGTTGGATTAGGTGGAGCGCAAAGCGGGTCCGCCTAATCCAACCCTAAACCCTTTTCCGTCCCGTCTTATGCAGTACCCTACTCTTAAGGTTCAGTGCCCCATCTTTAAATCACATCCACGACAGGGTTCACCAATACCCTCTTAGGGTTCAGTTTCTTGCGGGTTTAGTGACCTTGAATAAGGAAAAGGGTTTAGGGTTGGATTAGGCGGAGCCGCGTAGCGGGTCCGCCTAATCCAACCCTAAACCCTTTTCCGTCCCGTCTTATGCAGTACCCTACTCTTAAGGTTCAGTGCCCTATCTTTGAATCACATCCACGACAACGTTCTCCAATACCCTCTTAGTGTTCGATTTCTTGCGGGTTTAATGATCTTGAATAAGGTCGCGGGTCCGCCTAATCCAACCGTAAACCCTTTTCCGTCCCGTCTTATGCAGTACCCTACTCTTAAGGTTCAGTGCCCCATCTTTGAATCACATCCACGACAGGGTTCACCAATACCCTCTTAGGGTTCACTTTGTTGCGGGTTTAGTAACCTTGACTAAGGAAAAGGGTTTAGGGTTGGATTATGCGGAGCCACGTAGCGGGTCCGCCTAATCCAACCCTAAACCCTTTTCCGTCCCGTCTTATGCAGTACCCTACTCTTAAGGTTCAGTGCCCCATCTTTGAATTACATCCACGACAGGGTTCACCAATACCCTCTTAGGGTTCAGTTTCTTGCGGGTTTAGTGACCTTGAATAAGGAAAAGGGTTTAGGGTTGGATTAGGTGGAGCGCAAAGCGGGTCCGCCTAATCCAACCCTAAACCCTTTTCCGTCCCGTCTTATGCAGTACCCTACTCTTAAGGTTCAGTGCCCCATCTTTAAATCACATCCACGACAGGGTTCACCAATACCCTCTTAGGGTTCAGTTTCTTGCGGGTTTAGTGACCTTGAATAAGGAAAAGGGTTTAGGGTTGGATTAGGCGGAGCCGCGTAGCGGGTCCGCCTAATCCAACCCTAAACCCTTTTCCGTCCCGTCTTATGCAGTACCCTACTCTTAAGGTTCAGTGGCCCATCTTTGAATCACATCCACGACAGGGTTCACCAATACCCTCTTAGGGTTCAGTTTCTTGCGGGTTTAGTGACCTTGAATAAGGAAAAGGTTTTAGGGTTGGATTAGGCGGAGCGCGAAGCGGGTCCGCCTAATCCAACCCTAAACCCTTTTCCGTCCCGTCTTATGCAGTACCCTACACTTAAGGTTCAGTGCCCCATCTTTAAATCACATCCACGACAGGGTTCACCAATACCCTCTTAGGGTTCAGTTTCTTGCGGGTTTAGTGACCTTGAATAAGGAAAAGGGTTTAGGGTTGGATTAGGCGGAGCCGCGTAGCGGGTCCGCCTAATCCAACCCTAAACCCTTTTCCGTCCCGTCTTATGCAGTACCCTACTCTTAAGGTTCAGTGCCCTATCTTTGAATCACATCCACGACAACGTTCTCCAATACCCTCTTAGTGTTCGATTTCTTGCGGGTTTAATGATCTTGAATAAGGTCGCGGGTCCGCATAATCCAACCGTAAACCCTTTTCCGTCCCGTCTTATGCAGTACCCTACTCTTAAGGTTCAGTGCCCCATCTTTGAATCACATCCACGACAGGGTTCACCAATACCCTCTTAGGGTTCAGTTTGTTGCGGGTTTAGTAACCTTGAATAAGGAAAAGGGTTTAGGGTTGGATTATGCGGAGCCACGTAGCGGGTCCGCCTAATCCAACCCTAAACCCTTTTCCGTCCCGTCTTATGCAGTACCCTACTCTTAAGGTTCAGTGCCCCATCTTTGAATTACATCCACGACAGGGTTCACCAATACCCTCTTAGGGTTCAGTTTCTTGCGGGTTTAGTGACCTTGAATAAGGAAAAGGGTTTAGGGTTGGATTAGGTGGAGCGCAAAGCGGGTCCGCCTAATCCAACCCTAAACCCTTTTCCGTCCCGTCTTATGCAGTACCCTACTCTTAAGGTTCAGTGCCCCATCTTTAAATCACATCCACGACAGGGTTCACCAATACCCTCTTAGGGTTCAGTTTCTTGCGGGTTTAGTGACCTTGAATAAGGAAAAGGGTTTAGGGTTGGATTAGGCGGAGCCGCGTAGCGGGTCCGCCTAATCCAACCCTAAACCCTTTTCCGTCCCGTCTTATGCAGTACCCTACTCTTAAGGTTCAGTGGCCCATCTTTGAATCACATCCACGACAGGGTTCACCAATACCCTCTTAGGGTTCAGTTTCTTGCGGGTTTAGTGACCTTGAATAAGGAAAAGGTTTTAGGGTTGGATTAGGCGGAGCGCGAAGCGGGTCCGCCTAATCCAACCCTAAACCCTTTTCCGTCCCGTCTTATGCAGTACCCTACACTTAAGGTTCAGTGCCCCATCTTTAAATCACATCCACGACAGGGTTCACCAATACCCTCTTAGGGTTCAGTTTCTTGCGGGTTTAGTGACCTTGAATAAGGAAAAGGGTTTAGGGTTGGATTAGGCGGAGCCGCGTAGCGGGTCCGCCTAATCCAACACTAAACCCTTTTCCGTCCCGTCTTATGCAGTACCCTACTCTTAAGGTTCAGTGCCCCATTTTTGAATCACATCAACGACAGGGTTCACCAATACCCTCTTAGGGTTCAGTTTGTTGCGGGTTTAGTGACCTTGAATAAGGAAAAGGGTTTAGGGTTGGATTATGCGGAGCCACGTAGCGGGTCCGCCTAATCCAACCCTAAACCCTTTTCCGTCCCGTCTTATGCAGTACCCTACTCTTAAGGTTCAGTGCCCTATCTTTGAATCACATCCACGACAACGTTCACCAATACCCTCTTAGGGTTCGGTTTCTTGCGGGTTTAGTGATCTTGAATAAGGTCGCGGGTCCGCCTAATCCAACCCTAAACCCTTTTCCGTCCCGTCTTATGCAGTACCCTACTCTTAAGGTTCAGTGCCCCATCTTTGAATCACATCCACGATAGGGTTCACCAATACCCTCTTAGGGTTCAGTTTGTTGCGGGTTTAGTGACCTTGAATAAGGAAAAGGGTTTAGGGTTGGATTATGCGGAGCCGCGTAGCGGGTCCGCCTAATCCAACCCTAAACCCTTTTCCGTCCCATCTTATGCCGTACCCTACTCTTAAGGTTCAGTGCCCCATCTTTGAATCACATCCACGACAGGGTTCACCAATACCCTCTTAGGGTTCAGTTTGTTGCGGGTTTAGTGACTTTGAATAATGAAAAGGGTTTAGGGTTGGATTAGGCGGAGCCGCGTAGCGGGTCCGCCTAATCCAACCCTAAACCCTTTTCTGTCCCGTCTTATGCAGTACCCTACTCTTAAGGTTCAGTGCCCCATCTTTGAATCACATCCACGACAGGGTTCACCAATACCCTCTTAGGGTTCAGTTTCTTGCAGGTTTAGTGACCTTAAATAAGGAAAAGGGTTTAGGGTTGGATTAGGCGGAGCGCGAAGCGGGTCCGCCAAATCCAACCCTAAACCCTTTTCCGTCCCGTCTTATGCAGTACCCTACTCTTAAGGTTCAGTGCCCCATCTTTGAATCACATCCACGACAGGTTTCACCAATACCCTCTTAGGGTTCAGTTTCTTGCGGGTTTAGTGACCTCTTATAAGGAAAAGGGTTTAGGGTTGGATTATGCGGAGCCGCGTAGCGGGTCCGCCTAATCCAATCCTAAACCCTTTCCCGTCACGTCTTATGCAGTACCCTACTCTTAAGGTTCAGTGCCCCATCTTTGAATCACATCCACGAAAGGGTTCACCAATACCTTCTTAGGGTTCAGTTTCTTGCGGGTTTAGTGACCATGAATAAGGAAAAGGGTTTAGGGTTGAATTAGGCGGAGCCGCGAAGCGGGTCCGCCTAATCGAACCCTAAACCCTTTTCCGTCCCGTCTTATGCAGTACCCTACTCTTAAGGTTCGGTGCCCCATCTTTAAATCACATCCATGACAGGGTTCACAAAATACCCACTTAGGGCTCAGTTTCTTGCGGGTTTAGTGACCTTGAACAGGGAAAAGGGTTTAGGGTTGGATTAGGCGGAGCCGCGAAGCGGGTCCGCGTAATCCAACCCTAAACTCTTTTCCGTCCCGTCTTATGCAGTACCCTACTCTTAAGGTTCAGTGCCCCATCTTTGAATCACATCCACGACATGGTTCACCAATACCATCTTAGGGTTCAGTATGTTGCGGGTTTAGTGATCTTGAATAAGGAAAAGGGTTTAGAGTGTGATTAGGCGGAGCCGCGTAGCGGGTACGCCTAATCCAACCCTAAACCCTTTTCCGTCCTGTCTTATGCAGTACCCTACTCTTAAGGTTCAGTGCCCCATCTTTGAATCACATCCACGACAGGGTTCACAAATACCCTCTTAGGGTTCAGTTACTTGCGGGTTTAGTGACCTTGAATAAGGAAAAGGGTTTAGGGTTGGATTAGGAGGAGCCGCGAAGCGGGTCCGCCTAATCCAACTCTAAACCCTTTTCCGTCCCGTCTTATGCAGTACCCTACTCTTAAGGTTCAGTGCCCCATTTTTGAATCACATCAACGACAGGGTTCACCAATACCCTCTTAGGGTTCAGTTTGTTGCAGGTTTAGTGACCTTGAATAAGGAAAAGGGTTTAGGGTTGGATTAGGCGGAGCCGCGTAGCGGGTACGCCTAATCCAATCGTAAACCCTTTTCCGTCCCGCCTTATGCAGTACCCTACTCTTTAGGTTAAGAGCCCCATCTTTGAATCACATCCACGACAGGGGTCACCAATACCCTCTTAGGGTTCAGTTTCTTGCGGGTTTGGTAAACCTTGAATAAGGAAAAGGGTTTAGGGTTGGATTAGGCGGAGCCGCGTAGCGGGTCCGCCTAATCCAACCCTAAACCCTTTTCCGTCCCGTCTTATGCAGTACCCTACTCTTAAGGTTCAGTGCCCCATCTTTGATTCACATCCACGACAGGGTTCACCAATACCCTCTTAGGGTTCAGTTTCTTGCGGGTTTAGTGACCTTGAATAAGGAAAAGGGTTTAGGGTTGGATTAGGCGGAGCCACGTAGCGGGTCCGCCTAATCCAACCCTAAACCCTTTTCCGTCCCGTCTTATGCAGTACCCTACTCTTAAGGTTCAGTGCCCTATCTTTGAATCACATCCACGACAACGTTCACCAATACCCTCTTAGGGTTCGGTTTCTTGCGGGTTTAGTGATCTTGAATAAGGTCGCGGGTCCGCCTAATCCAACCCTAAACCCTTTTCCGTCCCGTCTTATGCAGTACCCTACTCTTAAGGTTCAGTGCCCCATCTTTGAATCACATCCACGATAGGGTTCACCAATACCCTCTTAGGGTTCAGTTTGTTGCGGGTTTAGTGACCTTGAATAAGGAAAAGGGTTTAGGGTTGGATTATGCGGAGCCGCGTAGCGGGTCCGCCTAATCCAACCCTAAACCCTTTTCCGTCCCATCTTATGCAGTACCCTACTCTTAAGGTTCAGTGCCCCATCTTTGAATCACATCCACGACAGGGTTCACCAATACCCTCTTAGGGTTCAGTTTGTTGCGGGTTTAGTGACCTTGAATAAGGAAAAGGGTTTAGGGTTGGATTAGGCGGAGCCGCGTAGCGGGTCCGCCTAATCCAACCCTAAACCCTTTTCCGTCCCGTCTTATGCAGTACCCTACTCTTAAGGTTCAGTGCCCCATCTTTGAATCACATCCACGACAGGGTTCACCAATACCCTATTAGGGTTCAGTTTCTTGCGGGTTTAGTGACCTTGAATAAGGAAAAGGGTTTAGGGTTGGATTAGGCGGAGCGCGAAGCGGGTCCGCCTAATCCAACCCTAAACCCTTTTCCGTCCCGTCTTATGCAGTACCCTACTCTTAAGGTTCAGTGCCCCATCTTTGAATCACATCCACGATAGGTTTCACCAATACCCTCTTAGGGTTCAGTTTCTTGCGGGTTTAGTGACCTCTTATAAGGAAAAGGGTTTAGGGTTGGATTATGCGGAGCCGCGTAGCGGGTCCGCCTAATCCAATCCTAAACCCTTTCCCGTCACGTCTTATGCAGTACCCTACTCTTAAGGTTCAGTGCCCCATCTTTGAATCACATCCACGAAAGGGTTCACCAATACCTTCTTAGGGTTCAGTTTCTTGCGGGTTTAGTGACCGTGAATAAGGAAAAGGGTTTAGGGTTGAATTAGGCGGAGCCGCGAAGCGGGTCCGCCTAATCGAACCCTAAACCCTTTTCCGTCCCGTCTTATGCAGTACCCTACTCTTAAGGTTCGGTGCCCCATCTTTAAATCACATCCATGACAGGGTTCACAAAATACCCACTTAGGGCTCAGTTTCTTGCGGGTTTAGTGATCTTGAACAGGGAAAAGGGTTTAGGGTTGGATTAGGCGGAGCCGCGAAGCGGGTCCGCGTAATCCAACCCTAAACTCTTTTCCGTCCCGTCTTATGCAGTACCCTACTCTTAAGGTTCAGTGCCCCATCTTTGAATCACATCCACGACGTGGTTCACCAATACCATCTTAGGGTTCAGTATGTTGCGGGTTTAGTGACCTTGAATAAGGAAAAGGGTTTAGGGTGTGATTAGGCGGAGCCGCGTAGCGGGTACGCCTAATCCAACCCTAAACCCTTTTCCGTCCTGTCTTATGCAGTACCCTACTCTTAAGGTTCAGTGCCCCATCTTTGAATCACATCCACGACAGGGTTCACAAATACCCTCTTAGGGTTCAGTTTCTTGCGGGTTTAGTGACCTTGAATAAGGAAAAGGGTTTAGGGTTGGATTAGGAGGAGCCGCGAAGCGGGTCCGCCTAATCCAACACTAAACCCTTTTCCGTCCCGTCTTATGCAGTACCCTACTCTTAAGGTTCAGTGCCCCATCTTTGAATAACATCCACGACAGGGTTCACCAATACCCTCTTAGGGTTCAGTTTGTTGCGGGTTTAGTGACCTTGAATAAGGAAAAGGGTTTAGGGTTGGATTAGGCGGAGCCGCGTAGCGGGTCCGCCTAATCCAACCCTAAACCCTTTTCCGTCCCGTCTTAGGCAGTACCCTACTCTTAAGGTTCAGTGCCCCATCTTTGAATCACATCCACGACAGGGTTCACCAATACCCTCTTAGGGTTCAGTTTGTTGCGGGTTTAGTGACCTTGAATAAGGAAAAGGGTTTAGGGTTGGATTATGCGGAGCCGCGTAGCGGGTCCGCCTAATCCAACCCTAAACCCTTTTCCGTCCCATCTTATGCAGTACCCTACTCTTAAGGTTCAGTGCCCCATCTTTGAATCACATCCACGACAGGGTTCACCAATACCCTCTTAGGGTTCAGTTTGTTGCGGGTTTAGTGACCTTGAATAAGGAAAAGGGTTTAGGGTTGGATTAGGCGGAGCCGCGTAGCGGGTCCGCCTAATCCAACCCTAAACCCTTTTCCGTCCCGTCTTATGCAGTACCCTACTCTTAAGGTTCAGTGCCCCATCTTTGAATCACATCCACGACAGGGTTCACCAATACCCTATTAGGGTTCAGTTTCTTGCGGGTTTAGTGACCTTGAATAAGGAAAAGGGTTTAGGGTTGGATTAGGCGGAGCGCGAAGCGGGTCCGCCTAATCCAACCCTAAACCCTTTTCCGTCCCGTCTTATGCAGTACCCTACTCTTAAGGTTCAGTGCCCCATCTTTGAATCACATCCACGATAGGTTTCACCAATACCCTCTTAGGGTTCAGTTTCTTGCGGGTTTAGTGACCTCTTATAAGGAAAAGGGTTTAGGGTTGGATTATGCGGAGCCGCGTAGCGGGTCCGCCTAATCCAATCCTAAACCCTTTCCCGTCACGTCTTATGCAGTACCCTACTCTTAAGGTTCAGTGCCCCATCTTTGAATCACATCCACGAAAGGGTTCACCAATACCTTCTTAGGGTTCAGTTTCTTGCGGGTTTAGTGACCGTGAATAAGGAAAAGGGTTTAGGGTTGAATTAGGCGGAGCCGCGAAGCGGGTCCGCCTAATCGAACCCTAAACCCTTTTCCGTCCCGTCTTATGCAGTACCCTACTCTTAAGGTTCGGTGCCCCATCTTTAAATCACATCCATGACAGGGTTCACAAAATACCCACTTAGGGCTCAGTTTCTTGCGGGTTTAGTGACCTTGAACAGGGAAAAGGGTTTAGGGTTGGATTAGGCGGAGCCGCGAAGCGGGTCCGCGTAATCCAACCCTAAACTCTTTTCCGTCCCGTCTTATGCAGTACCCTACTCTTAAGGTTCAGTGCCCCATCTTTGAATCACATCCACGACGTGGTTCACCAATACCATCTTAGGGTTCAGTATGTTGCGGGTTTAGTGACCTTGAATAAGGAAAAGGGTTTAGGGTGTGATTAGGCGGAGCCGCGTAGCGGGTACGCCTAATCCAACCCTAAACCCTTTTCCGTCCTGTCTTATGCAGTACCCTACTCTTAAGGTTCAGTGCCCCATCTTTGAATCACATCCACGATAGGGTTCACAAATACCCTCTTAGGGTTCAGTTTCTTGCGGGTTTAGTGACCTTGAATAAGGAAAAGGGTTTAGGGTTGGATTAGGAGGAGCCGCGAAGCGGGTCCGCCTAATCCAACACTAAACCCTTTTCCGTCCCGTCTTATGCAGTACCCTACTCTTAAGGTTCAGTGCCCCATCTTTGAATAACATCCACGACAGGGTTCACCAATACCCTCTTAGGGTTCAGTTTGTTGCGGGTTTAGTGACCTTGAATAAGGAAAAGGGTTTAGGGTTGGATTAGGCGGAGCCGCGTAGCGGGTCCGCCTAATCCAACCCTAAACCCTTTTCCGTCCCGTCTTATGCAGTACCCTACTCTTAAGGTTCAGTGCCCCATCTTTGAATCACATCCACGACAGGGTTCACCAATACCCTATTAGGGTTCAGTTTCTTGCGGGTTTAGTGACCTTGAATAAGGAAAAGGGTTTAGGGTTGGATTAGGCGGAGCGCGAAGCGGGTCCGCCTAATCCAACCCTAAACCCTTTTCCGTCCCGTCTTATGCAGTACCCTACTCTTAAGGTTCAGTGCCCCATCTTTGAATCACATCCACGACATGGTTCACCAATACCATCTTAGGGTTCAGTATGTTGCGGGTTTAGTGACCTTGAATAAGGAAAAGGGTTTAGGGTGTGATTAGGCGGAGCCGCGTAGCGGGTACGCCTAATCCAACCCTAAACCCTTTTCCGTCCTGTCTTATGCAGTACCCTACTCTTAAGGTTCAGTGCCCCATCTTTGAATCACATCCACGACAGGGTTCACAAATACCCTCTTAGGGTTCAGTTTCTTGCGGGTTTAGTGACCTTGAATAAGGAAAAGGGTTTAGGGTTGGATTAGGAGGAGCCGCGAAGCGGGTCCGCCTAATCCAACACTAAACCCTTTTCCGTCCCGTCTTATGCAGTACCCTACTCTTAAGGTTCAGTGCCCCATCTTTGAATCACATCCACGACATGGTTCACCAATACCATCTTAGGGTTCAGTATGTTGCGGGTTTAGTGACCTTGAATAAGGAAAAGGGTTTAGGGTGTGATTAGGCGGAGCCGCGTAGCGGGTACGCCTAATCCAACCCTAAACCCTTTTCCGTCCTGTCTTATGCAGTACCCTACTCTTAAGGTTCAGTGCCCCATCTTTGAATCACATCCACGACAGGGTTCACAAATACCCTCTTAGGGTTCAGTTTCTTGCGGGTTTAGTGACCTTGAATAAGGAAAAGGGTTTAGGGTTGGATTAGGAGGAGCCGCGAAGCGGGTCCGCCTAATCCAACACTAAACCCTTTTCCGTCCCGTCTTATGCAGTACCCTACTCTTAAGGTTCAGTGCCCCATCTTTGAATAACATCCACGACAGGGTTCACCAATACCCTCTTAGGGTTCAGTTTGTTGCGGGTTTAGTGACCTTGAATAAGGAAAAGGGTTTAGGGTTGGATTAGGCGGAGCGCGAAGCGGGTCCGCCTAATCCAACCCTAAACCCTTTTCCGTCCCGTCTTATGCAGTACCCTACTCTTAAGGTTCAGTGCCCCATCTTAGAATCACATCCACGACAGGGTTCACCAATACCCTATTAGGGTTCAGTTTCTTGCGGGTTTAGTGACCTTGAATAAGGAAAAGGGTTTAGGGTTGGATTAGGCGGAGCGCGAAGCGGGTCCGCCTAATCCAACCCTAAACCCTTTTCCGTCCCGTCTTATGCAGTACCCTACTCTTAAGGTTCAGTGCCCCATCTTTGAATCACATCCACGATAGGTTTCACCAATACCCTCTTAGGGTTCAGTTTCTTGCGGGTTTAGTGACCTCTTATAAGGAAAAGGGTTTAGGGTTGGATTATGCGGAGCCGCGTAGCGGGTCCGCCTAATCCAATCCTAAACCCTTTCCCGTCACGTCTTATGCAGTACCCTACTCTTAAGGTTCAGTGCCCCATCTTTGAATCACATCCACGAAAGGGTTCACCAATACCTTCTTAGGGTTCAGTTTCTTGCGGGTTTAGTGACCGTGAATAAGGAAAAGGGTTTAGGGTTGAATTAGGCGGAGCCGCGAAGGTCCGCCTAATCGAACCCTAAACCCTTTTCCGTCCCGTCTTATGCAGTACCCTACTCTTAAGGTTCGGTGCCCCATCTTTAAATCACATCCATGACAGGGTTCACAAAATACCCACTTAGGGCTCAGTTTCTTGCGGGTTTAGTGACCTTGAACAGGGAAAAGGGTTTAGGGTTGGATTAGGCGGAGCCGAGAAGCGGGTCCGCGTAATCCAACCCTAAACTCTTTTCCGTCCCGTCTTATGCAGTACCCTACTCTTAAGGTTCAGTGCCCCATCTTTGAATCACATCCACGACATGGTTCACCAATACCATCTTAGGGTTCAGTATGTTGCGGGTTTAGTGACCTTGAATAAGGAAAAGGGTTTAGGGTGTGATTAGGCGGAGCCGAGTAGCGGGTACGCCTAATCCAACCCTAAACCCTTTTCCGTCCTGTCTTATGCAGTACCCTACTCTTAAGGTTCTGTGCCCCATCTTTGAATCACATCCACGACAGGGTTCACAAATACCCTCTTAGGGTTCAGTTTCTTGCGGGTTTAGTGACCTTGAATAAGGAAAAGGGTTTAGGGTTGGATTAGGAGGAGCCGCGAAGCGGGTCCACCTAATCCAACTCTAAACCCTTTTCCGTCCCGTCTTATGCAGTACCCTACTCTTAAGGTTCAGTGCCCCATTTTTGAATCACATCAACGACAGGGTTCACCAATACCCTCTTAGGGTTCAGTTTGTTGCGGGTTTAGTGACCTTGAATAAGGAAAAGGGTTTAGGGTTGGATTAGGCGGAGCCGCGTAGCGTGTACGCCTAATCCAATCGTAAACCCTTTTCCGTCCCGTCTTATGCAGTACCCTACTCTTTAGGTTAAGATCCCCATCTTTGAATCACATCCACGACAGGGGTCACCAATACCCTCTTAGGGTTCAGTTTCTTGCGGGTTTGGTAAACCTTGAATAAGGAAAAGGGTTTACGGTTGGATTAGGCGGAGCAGCGTAGCGGGTCCGCCTAATCCAACCCTAAACCCTTTTCCGTCCCGTCTTATGCAGTACCCTACTCTTAAGGTTCAGTGCCCCATCTTTGATTCACATCCACGACAGGGTTCACCAATACCCTCTTAGGGTTCAGTTTCTTGCGGGTTTAGTGACCTTGAATAAGGAAAAGGGTTTAGGGTTGGATTAGGCGGAGCCGCGTAGTGGGTCCGCCTAATCCAACCCTAAACCCTTTTCCGTCCCGTCTTATGCAGTACCCTACTCTTAAGGTTCAGTGCCCTATCTTTGAATCACATCCACGACAACGTTCACCAATACCCTCTTAGGGTTCGGTTTCTTGCGGGTTTAGTGATCTTGAATAAGGTCGCGGGTCCGCCTAATCCAACCCTGAACCCTTTTCCGTCCCGTCTTATGCAGTACCCTACTCTTAAGGTTCAGTGCCCCATCTTTGAATCACATCCACGATAGGGTTCACCAATACCCTCTTAGGGTTCAGTTTGTTGCGGGTTTAGCGACCTTGAATAAGGAAAAGGGTTTAGGGTTGGATTATGCGGAGCTGCGTAGCGGGTCCGCCAAATCCAACCCTAAACCCTTTTCCGTCCCATCTTATGCAGTACCCTACTCTTAAGGTTCAGTGCCCCATCTTTGAATCACATCCACGACAGGGTTCACCAATACCCTCTTAGGGTTCAGTTTGTTGCGGGTTTAGTGACCTTGAATAAGGAAAAGGGTTTAGGGTTGGATTAGGCGGAGCCGCGTAGCGGGTACGCCTAATCCAACCCTAAACCCTTTTCCGTCCCGTCTTATGCAGTACCCTACTCTTTAGGTTCAGAGCCCCATCTTTGAATCACATCCACGACAGGGTTCACCAATACCCTCTAAGGGTTCAGTTTCTTGCTGGTTTAGTGACCTTGAATAAGGAAAAGGGTTTAGGGTTGGATTAGGCGGAGCCGCGAAGCGGGTGCGCCTAATCCAACCCTAAACCCTTTTCCGTCACGTCTTATGCAGTACCCTACTCTTAAGGTTCAGTGCCCCTTCTTTGAATCACATCCACGACAGGGTTCACCAATACCCTCTTAGGGTTCAGTTTCTTGCGGGTTAAGTGACCATGAATAAGGAAAAGGGTTTAGGGTTGGATTAGGCGGAGCCGCGTAGCGGGTCCGCCTAATCCAACCCTAAACCCTTTTCCGTCCCGTCTTATGCAGTACCCTACTCTTAAGGTTCAGTGCCCTATCTTTGAATCACATCCACGACAACGTTCACCAATACCCTCTTAGGGTTCGGTTTCTTGCGGGTTTAGTGATCTTGAATAAGGTCGCGGGTCCGCCTAATCCAACCCTAAACCCTTTTCCGTCCCGTCTTATACAGTACCCTACTCTTAAGGTTCAGTGCCCCATATTTGAATCACATCCACGACAGGGTTCACCAATACCCTCTTAGTGTTCAGTTTGTTGCGGGTTTAGTGACCTTGAATAAGGAAAAGGGTTTAGGGTTGGATTATGCGGAGCCGCGTAGCGGGTCCGACTAATCCAACCCTAAACCCTTTTCCGTCCCGTCTTATGCAGTACCCTACTCTTAAGGTTCAGTGCCCCATCTTTGAATCACATCCACGACAGGGTTCACCAATACCCTCTTAGGGTTCAGTTTCTTGCGGGTTTAGTGAGCTTGAATAAGGAAAAGGGTTTAGGGTTGGATTAGGCGGAGCGCAAAGCGGGTCCGCCTAATCCAACCCTAAACCCTTTTCCGTCCCGTCTTATGCAGTACCCTACTCTTAAGGTTCAGTGCCCCATCTTTAAATCACATCCACGACAGGGTTCACCAATACCCTCTTAGGGTTCAGTTTCTTGCGGGTTTAGTGACCTTGAATAAGGAAAAGGGTTTAGGGTTGGATTAGGCGGAGCCGCATAGCGGGTCCGCCTAATCCAACCCTAAACCCTTTTCCGTCCCGTCTTATGCAGTACCCTACTCTTAAGGTTCAGTGCCCCATCTTTGAATCACATCCACGACAGGGTTCACCAATACCCTCTTAGGGTTCAGTTTCTTGCGGGTTTAGTGACCTTGAATAAGGAAAAGGGTTTAGGGTTGGATTAGGCGGAGCGCGAAGCGGGTCCGCCTAATCCAACCCTAAACCCTTTCACGTCCCGTCTTATTCAGTACCCTACTCTTAAGGTTCAGTGCCCCATCTTTAAATCACATCCACGACAGGGTTCACCAATACCCTCTTAGGGTTCAGTTTCTTGCGGGTTTAGTGACCTTGAATAAGGAAAAGGGTTTAGGGTTGGATTAGGCGGAGCCGCGTAGCGGGTCCGCCTAATCCAACCCTAAACCCTTTTCCGTCCCGTCTTATGCAGTACCCTACTCTTAAGGTTCAGTGCCCCATTTTTGAATCACATCAACGACAGGGTTCACCAATACCCTCTTAGGGTTCAGTTTGTTGCGGGTTTAGTGACCTTGAATAAGGAAAAGGGTTTAGGGTTGGATTAGGCGGAGCCGCGTAGCGGGTCCGCCTAATCCAATCGTAAACCCTTTTCCGTCCCGTCTTATGCAGTATCCTACTCTTTAGGTTAAGAGCCCCATCTTTGAATCACATCCACGACAGGGGTCACCAATACCCTCTTAGGGTTCAGTTTCTTGCGGGTTTGGTAAACCTTGAATAAGGAAAAGGGTTTAGGGTTGGATTAGGCGGAGCCGCGTAGCGGGTCCGCCTAATCCAACCCTTAACCCTTTTCCGTCCCGTCTTATGCAGTACCCTACTCTTAAGGTTCAGTGCCCTATCTTTGAATTACATCCACGACAACGTTCACCAATACCCTCTTAGGGTTCGGTTTCTTGCGGGTTTAGTGTTCTTGAATAAGGTCGCGGGTCCGCCTAATCCAACCCTAAACCCTTTTCCGTCCCGTCTTATGCGGTACCCTACTCTTAAGGTTCAGTGCCCCATCTTTGAATCACATCCACGATAGGGTTCACCAATACCCTCTTAGGGTTCAGTTTGTTGCGGGTTTAGTGACCTTGAATAAGGAAAAGGGTTTAGGGTTGGATTAGGCGGAGCCGCGTAGCGGGTCCGCCTAATCCAACCCTAAACCCTTTTCCGTCCCGTCTTATGCAGTACCCTACTCTTAAGGTTCAGTGCCCCATCTTTGAATCACATCCACGACAGGGTTCACCAATACTCTCTTAGGGTTCAGTTTCTTGCGGGTTTAGTGACCTTGAATAAGGAAAAGGGTTTAGGGTTGGATTAGGCGGAGCGCGAAGCGGGTCCGCCTAATCCAACCCTAAACCCTTTTCCGTCCCGTCTTATGCAGTACCCTACTCTTAAGGTTCAGTGCCCCATCTTTGAATCACATCCACGACAGGTTTCACCAATACCCTCTTAGAGTTCAGTTTCTTGCGGGTTTAGTGACCTCTTATAAGGAAAAGGGTTTAGGGTTGGATTATGCGGAGCCGCGTAGCGGGTCCGCCTAATCCAATCCTAAACCCTTTCCCGTCACGTCTTATGCAGTACCCTACTCTTAAGGTTCAGTGCCCCATCTTTGAATCACATCCACGAAAGGGTTCACCAATACCTTCTTAGGGTTCAGTTTCTTGCGGGTTTAGTGACCGTGAATAAGGAAAAGGGTTTAGGGTTGAATTAGGCGGAGTCGCGAAGCGGGTCCGCCTAATCGAACCCTAAACCCTTTTCCGTCCCGTCTTATGCAGTACCCTACTCTTAAGGTTCGGTGCCCCATCTTTAAATCACATCCATGACAGGGCTCACAAAATACTCACTTAGGGCTCAGTTTCTTGCGGGTTTAGTGACCTTGAACAGGGAAAAGGGTTTAGGGTTGGATTAGGCGGAGCCGCGAAGCGGGTCCGCGTAATCCAACCCTAAACTCTTTTCCGTCCCGTCTTATGCAGTACCCTACTCTTAAGGTTCAGTGCCCCATCTTTGAATCACATCCACGACATGGTTCACCAATACCATCTTTGGGTTCAGTATGTTGCGGGTTTAGTGACCTTGAATAAGGAAAAGGGTTTAGGGTGTAATTACGCGGAGCCGCGTAGCGGGTACGCGTAATCCAACCCTAAACCCTTTTCCGTCCCGTCTTATGCAGTACCCTACTCTTAAGGTTCAGAGCCCCATCTTTGAATCACATCCACGATAGGGTTCACCAATACCCTCTTAGGGTTCAGTTTGTTGCGGGTTTAGTGACCTTGAATAAGGAAAAGGGTTTAGGGTTGGATTACGCGGAGCCGCGTAGCGGGTCCGCCTAATCCAACCCTAAACCCTTTTCCGTCCCGTCTTATACAGTACCCTAATCTTAAGGTTCAGTGCCCCATCTTTGAATCACATCCACGACAGGGTTCACCAATACCCTCTTAGGGTTCAGTTTGTTGCGGGTTTAGTGACCTTGAATAAGGAAAAGGGTTTAGGGTTGGATTATGCGGAGTCGCGTAGCGGGTCCGACTAATCCAACCCTAAACCCTTTTCCGTCCCGTCTTATGCAGTACCCTACTCTTAAGGTTCAGTGCCCCATCTTTGAATCACATCCACGACAGGGTTCACCAATACCCTCTTACGGTTCAGTTTCTTGCGGGTTTAGTGAGCTTGAATAAGGAAAAGGGTTTAGGGTTGGATTAGGCGGAGCGCAAAGCGGGTCCGCCTAATCCAACCCTAAACCCTTTTCCTTCCCGTCTTATGCAGTACCCTACTCTTAAGGTTCAGTGCCCCATCTTTAAATCACATCCACGACAGGGTTCACCAATACCCTCTTAGGGTTCAGTTTCTTGCGGGTTTAGTGACCTTGAATAAGGAAAAGGGTTTAGGGTTGGATTAGGCGGAGCCGCATAGCGGGTCCGCCTAATCCAACCCTAAACCCTTTTCCGTCCCGTCTTATGCAGTACCCTACTCTTAAGGTTCAGTGCCCCATCTTTGAATCACATCCACGACAGGGTTCACCAATACCCTCTTAGGGTTCAGTTTCTTTGGGGTTTAGTGACCTTGAATAAGGAAAAGGGTTTAGGGTTGGATTAGGCGGAGCGCGAAGCGGGTCTGCCTAATCCAACCCTAATCCCTTTCACGTCCCGTCTTATTCAGTACCCAACTCTTAAGGTTCAGTGCCCCATCTTTAAATCACATCCACGACAGGGTTCACCAATACCCTCTTAGGGTTCAGTTTCTTGCGGGTTTAGTGACCTTGAATAAGGAAAAGGGTTTAGGGTTGGATTAGGCGGAGCCGCGTAGCGGGTCCGCCTAATCCAACTCTAAACCCTTTTCCGTCCCGTCTTATGCAGTACCCTACTCTTAAGGTTCAGTGCCCCATTTTTGAATCACATCAACGACAGGGTTCACCAATACCCTCTTAGGGTTCAGTTTGTTGCGGGTTTAGTGACCTTGAATAAGGAAAAGGGTTTAGGGTTGGATTAGGCGGAGCCGCGTAGCGGGTCCGCCTAATCCAATCGTAAACCCTTTTCCGTCTCGTCTTATGCAGTACCCTACTCTTTAGGTTAAGAGCCCCATCTTTGAATCACATCCACGACAGGGGTCACCAATACCCTCTTAGGGTTCAGTTTCTTGCGGGTTTGGTAAACCTTGAATAAGGAAAAGGGTTTAGGGTTGGATTAGGCGGAGCCGCGTAGCGGGTCCGCCTAATCCAACCCTTAACCCTTTTCCGTCCCGTCTTATGCAGTACCCTACTCTTAAGGTTCAGTGCCCTATCTTTGAATCACATCCACGACAACGTTCACCAATACCCTCTTAGGGTTCGGTTTCTTGCGGGTTTAGTGTTCTTGAATAAGGTCGCGGGTCCGCCTAATCCAACCCTAAACCCTTTTCCGTCCCGTCTTATGCAGTACCCTACTCTTAAGGTTCAGTGCCCCATCTTTGAATCACATCCACGATAGGGTTCACCAATACCCTCTTAGGGTTCAGTTTGTTGCGGGTTTAGTGACCTTGAATAAGGAAAAGGGTTTAGGGTTGGATTATGCGGAGCCGCGTAGCGGGTCCGCCTAATCCAACCCTAAACCCTTTTCCGTCCCATCTTATGCAGTACCCTACTCTTAAGGTTCAGTGCCCCATCTTTGAATCACATCCACAACAGGGTTCACCAATACCCTCTTAGGGTTCAGTTTGTTGCGGGTTTAGTGACCTTGAATAAGGAAAAGGGTTTAGGGTTGGATTAGGCGGAGCCGCGTAGCGGGTCCGCCTAATCCAACCCTAAACCCTTTTCCGTCCCGTCTTATGCAGTACCCTACTCTTAAGGTTCAGTGCCCCATCTTTGAATCACATCCACGACATGGTTCACCAATACCATCTTTGGGTTCAGTATGTTGCGGGTTTAGTGACCTTGAATAAGGAAAAGGGTTTAGGGTGTAATTACGCGGAGCCGCGTAGCGGGTACGCGTAATCCAACCCTAAACCCTTTTCCGTCCCGTCTTATGCAGTACCCTACTCTTAAGGTTCAGTGCCCCATCTTTGAATCACATCCACGATAGGGTTCACCAATACCCTCTTAGGGTTCAGTTTGTTGCGGGTTTAGTGACCTTGAATAAGGAAAAGGGTTTAGGGTTGGATTACGCGGAGCCGCGTAGCGGGTCCGCCTAATCCAACCCTAAACCCTTTTCCGTCCCGTCTTATACAGTACCCTAATCTTAAGGTTCAGTGCCCCATCTTTGAATCACATCCACGACAGGATTCACCAATACCCTCTTAGGGTTCAGTTTGTTGCGGGTTTAGTGACCTTGAATAAGGAAAAGGGTTTAGGGTTGGATTATGCGGAGTCGCGTAGCGGGTCCGACTAATCCAACCCTAAACCCTTTTCCGTCCCGTCTTATGCAGTACCCTACTCTTAAGGTTCAGTGCCCCATCTTTGAATCACATCCACGACAGGGTTCACCAATACCCTCTTACGGTTCAGTTTCTTGCGGGTTTAGTGAGCTTGAATAAGGAAAAGGGTTTAGGGTTGGATTAGGCGGAGCGCAAAGCGGGTCCGCCTAATCCAACCCTAAACCCTTTTCCGTCCCGTCTTATGCAGTACCCTACTCTTAAGGTTCAGTGCCCCATCTTCAAATCACATCCACGACAGGGTTCACCAATACCCTCTTAGGGTTCAGTTTCTTGCGGGTTTAGTGACCTTGAATAAGGAAAAGGGTTTAGGGTTGGATTAGGCGGAGCCGCATAGCGGGTCCGCCTAATCCAACCCTAAACCCTTTTCCGTCCCGTCTTATGCAGTACCCTACTCTTAAGGTTCAGTGCCCCATCTTTGAATCACATCCACGACAGGGTTCACCAATACCCTCTTAGGGTTCAGTTTCTTTGGGGTTTAGTGACCTTGAATAAGGAAAAGGGTTTAGGGTTGGATTAGGCGGAGCGCGAAGCGGGTCTGCCTAATCCAACCCTAATCCCTTTCACGTCCCGTCTTATTCAGTACCCAACTCTTAAGGTTCAGTGCCCCATCTTTAAATCACATCCACGACAGGGTTCACCAATACCCTCTTAGGGTTCAGTTTCTTGCGGGTTTAGTGACCTTGAATAAGGAAAAGGGTTTAGGGTTGGATTAGGCGGAGCCGCGTAGCGGGTCCGCCTAATCCAACTCTAAACCCTTTTCCGTCCCGTCTTATGCAGTACCCTACTCTTAAGGTTCAGTGCCCCATTTTTGAATCACATCAACGACAGGGTTCACCAATACCCTCTTAGGGTTCAGTTTGTTGCGGGTTTAGTGACCTTGAATAAGGAAAAGGGTTTAGGGTTGGATTAGGCGGAGCCGCGTAGCGGGTCCGCCTAATCCAATCGTAAACCCTTTTCCGTCTCGTCTTATGCAGTACCCTACACTTTAGGTTAAGAGCCCCATCTTTGAATCACATCCACGACAGGGGTCACCAATACCCTCTTAGGGTTCAGTTTCTTGCGGGTTTGGTAAACCTTGAATAAGGAAAAGGGTTTAGGGTTGGATTAGGCGGAGCCGCGTAGCGGGTCCGCCTAATCCAACCCTTAACCCTTTTCCGTCCCGTCTTATGCAGTACCCTACTCTTAAGGTTCAGTGCCCTATCTTTGAATCACATCCACGACAACGTTCACCAATACCCTCTTAGGGTTCGGTTTCTTGCGGGTTTAGTGTTCTTGAATAAGGTCGCGGGTCCGCCTAATCCAACCCTAAACCCTTTTCCGTCCCGTCTTATGCAGTACCCTACTCTTAAGGTTCAGTGCCCCATCTTTGAATCACATCCACGATAGGGTTCACCAATACCCTCTTAGGGTTCAGTTTCTTTGGGGTTTAGTGACCTTGAATAAGGAAAAGGGTTTAGGGTTGGATTAGGCGGAGCGCGAAGCGGGTCTGCCTAATCCAACCCTAATCCCTTTCACGTCCCGTCTTATTCAGTACCCAACTCTTAAGGTTCAGTGCCCCATCTTTAAATCACATCCACGACAGGGTTCACCAATACCCTCTTAGGGTTCAGTTTCTTGCGGGTTTAGTGACCTTGAATAAGGAAAAGGGTTTAGGGTTGGATTAGGCGGAGCCGCGTAGCGGGTCCGCCTAATCCAACTCTAAACCCTTTTCCGTCCCGTCTTATGCAGTACCCTACTCTTAAGGTTCAGTGCCCCATTTTTGAATCACATCAACGACAGGGTTCACCAATACCCTCTTAGGGTTCAGTTTGTTGCGGGTTTAGTGACCTTGAATAAGGAAAAGGGTTTAGGGTTGGATTAGGCGGAGCCGCGTAGCGGGTCCGCCTAATCCAATCGTAAACCCTTTTCCGTCTCGTCTTATGCAGTACCCTACACTTTAGGTTAAGAGCCCCATCTTTGAATCACATCCACGACAGGGGTCACCAATACCCTCTTAGGGTTCAGTTTCTTGCGGGTTTGGTAAACCTTGAATAAGGAAAAGGGTTTAGGGTTGGATTAGGCGGAGCCGCGTAGCGGGTCCGCCTAATCCAACCCTTAACCCTTTTCCGTCCCGTCTTATGCAGTACCCTACTCTTAAGGTTCAGTGCCCTATCTTTGAATCACATCCACGACAACGTTCACCAATACCCTCTTAGGGTTCGGTTTCTTGCGGGTTTAGTGTTCTTGAATAAGGTCGCGGGTCCGCCTAATCCAACCCTAAACCCTTTTCCGTCCCGTCTTATGCAGTACCCTACTCTTAAGGTTCAGTGCCCCATCTTTGAATCACATCCACGATAGGGTTCACCAATACCCTCTTAGGGTTCAGTTTGTTGCGGGTTTAGTGACCTTGAATAAGGAAAAGGGTTTAGGGTTGGATTATGCGGAGCCGCGTAGCGGGTCCGCCTAATCCAACCCTAAACCCTTTTCCGTCCCATCTTATGCAGTACCCTACTCTTAAGGTTCAGTGCCCCATCTTTTAATCACATCCACAACAGGGTTCACCAATACCCTCTTAGGGTTCAGTTTGTTGCGGGTTTAGTGACCTTGAATAAGGAAAAGGGTTTAGGGTTGGATTAGGCGGAGCCGCGTAGCGGGTCCGCCTAATCCAACCCTAAACCCTTTTCCGTCCCGTCTTATGCAGTACCCTACTCTTAAGGTTCAGTGCCCCATCTTTGAATCACATCCACGACAGGGTTCACCAATACTCTCTTAGGGTTCAGTTTCTTGCGGGTTTAGTGACCTTGAATAAGGAAAAGGGTTTAGGGTTGGATTAGGCGGAGCGCGAAGCGGGTCCGCTTAATCCAACCCTAAACCCTTTTCCGTCCCGTCTTATGCAGTACCCTACTCTTAAGGTTCAGTGCCCCATCTTTGAATCACATCCACGACAGGTTTCACCAATACCCTCTTAGAGTTCAGTTTCTTGCGGGTTTAGTGACCTCTTATAAGGAAAAGGGTTTAGGGTTGGATTATGCGGAGCCGCGTAGCGGGTCCGCCTAATCCAATCCTAAACCCTTTCCCGTCACGTCTTATGCAGTACCCTACTCTTAAGGTTCAGTGCCCCATCTTTGAATCACATCCACGAAAGGGTTCACCAATACCTTCTTAGGGTTCAGTTTCTTGCGGGTTTAGTGACCGTGAATAAGGAAAAGGGTTTAGGGTTGAATTAGGCGGAGCCGCGAAGCGGGTCCGCCTAATCGAACCCTAAACCCTTTTCCGTCCCGTCTTATGCAGTACCCTACTCTTAAGGTTCGGTGCCCCATCTTTAAATCACCTCCATGACAGGGCTCACAAAATACTCACTTAGGGCTCAGTTTCTTGCGGGTTTAGTGACCTTGAACAGGGAAAAGGGTTTAGGGTTGGATTAGGCGGAGCCGCGAAGCGGGTCCGCGTAATCCAACCCTAAACTCTTTTCCGTCCCGTCTTATGCAGTACCCTACTCTTAAGGTTCAGTGCCCCATCTTTGAATCACATCCACGACATGGTTCACCAATACCATCTTAGGGTTCAGTATGTTGCGGGTTTAGTGACCTTGAATAAGGAAAAGGGTTTAGGGTGTAATTACGCGGAGCCGCGTAGCGGGTACGCGTAATCCAACCCTAAACCCTTTTCCGTCCCGTCTTATGCAGTACTCTACTCTTAAGGTTCAGTGCCCCATCTTTGAATCACATCCACGATAGGGTTCACCAATACCCTCTTAGGGTTCAGTTTGTTGCGGGTTTAGTGACCTTGAATAAGGAAAATGGTTTAGGGTTGGATTATGCGGAGCCGCGTAGCAGGTCCGCCTAATCCAACCCTAAACCCTTTTCCGTCCCATCTTATGCAGTACCCTACTCTTAAGGTTCAGTGCCCCATCTTTGAATCACATCCACGACAGGGTTCACCAATACCCTCTTAGGGTTCAGTTTGTTGCGGGTTTAGTGACCTTGAATAAGGAAAAGGGTTTAGGGTTGGATTAGGCGGAGCCGCGTAGCGGGTCCGCCTAATCCAACCCTAAACCCTTTTCCGTCCCGTCTTATGCAGTACCCTACTCTTAAGGTTCAGTGCCCCATCTTTGAATCACATCCACGACAGGGTTCACCAATACTCTCTTAGGGTTCAGTTTCTTGCGGGTTTAGTGACCTTGAATAAGGAAAAGGGTTTAGGGTTGGATTAGGCGGAGCGCGAAGCGGGTCCGCCTAATCCAACACTAAACCCTTTTCTGTCCCGTCTTATACAGTACCCTAATCTTAAGGTTCAGTGCCCAATCTTTGAATCACATCCACGACAGGTTTCACCAATACCCTCTTAGGGTTCAGTTTCTTGCGGGTTTAGTGACCTCTTATAAGGAAAAGGGTTTAGGGTTGGATTATGCGGAGCCGCGTAGCGGGTCCGCCTAATCCAATCCTAAACCCTTTTCCGTCCCGTCTTATGCAGTACCCTACTCTTAAGGTTCAGTGCCCCATCTTTGAATCACATCCACGACAGGGTTCACCAATACCCTCTTAGGGTTCAGTTTCTTTGGGGTTTAGTGACCTTGAATAAGGAAAAGGGTTTAGGGTTGGATTAGGCGGAGCGCGAAGCGGGTCTGCCTAATCCAACCCTAAACCCTTTCACGTCCCGTCTTATTCAGTACCCTACTCTTAAGGTTCAGTGCCCCATCTTTAAATCACATCCACGACAGGGTTCACCAATACCCTCTTAGGGTTCAGTTTCTTGCGGGTTTAGTGACCGTGAATAAGGAAAAGGGTTTAGGGTTGAATTAGGCGGAGCCGCGAAGCGGGTCCGCCTAATCGAACCCTAAACCCTTTTCCGTCCCGTCTTATGCAGTACCCTACTCTTAAGGTTCGGTGCCCCATCTTTAAATCACCTCCATGACAGGGCTCACAAAATACTCACTTAGGGCTCAGTTTCTTGCGGGTTTAGTGACCTTGAACAGGGAAAAGGGTTTAGGGTTGGATTAGGCGGAGCCGCGAAGCGGGTCCGCGTAATCCAACCCTAAACTCTTTTCCGTCCCGTCTTATGCAGTACCCTACTCTTAAGGTTCAGTGCCCCATCTTTGAATCACATCCACGACATGGTTCACCAATACCATCTTAGGGTTCAGTATGTTGCGGGTTTAGTGACCTTGAATAAGGAAAAGGGTTTAGGGTGTAATTACGCGGAGCCGCGTAGCGGGTACGCGTAATCCAACCCTAAACCCTTTTCCGTCCCGTCTTATGCAGTACCCTACTCTTAAGGTTCAGTGCCCCATCTTTGAATCACATCCACGATAGGGTTCACCAATACCCTCTTAGGGTTCAGTTTGTTGCGGGTTTAGTGACCTTGAATAAGGAAAATGGTTTAGGGTTGGATTATGCGGAGCCGCGTAGCAGGTCCGCCTAATCCAACCCTAAACCCTTTTCCGTCCCATCTTATGCAGTACCCTACTCTTAAGGTTCAGTGCCCCATCTTTGAATCACATCCACGACAGGGTTCACCAATACCCTCTTAGGGTTCAGTTTGTTGCGGGTTTAGTGACCTTGAATAAGGAAAAGGGTTTAGGGTTGGATTAGGCGGAGCCGCGTAGCGGGTCCGCCTAATCCAACCCTAAACCCTTTTCCGTCCCGTCTTATGCAGTACCCTACTCTTAAGGTTCAGTGCCCCATCTTTGAATCACATCCACGACAGGGTTCACCAATACTCTCTTAGGGTTCAGTTTCTTGCGGGTTTAGTGACCTTGAATAAGGAAAAGGGTTTAGGGTTGGATTAGGCGGAGCGCGAAGCGGGTCCGCCTAATCCAACACTAAACCCTTTTCTGTCCCGTCTTATACAGTACCCTAATCTTAAGGTTCAGTGCCCAATCTTTGAATCACATCCACGACAGGTTTCACCAATACCCTCTTAGGGTTCAGTTTCTTGCGGGTTTAGTGACCTCTTATAAGGAAAAGGGTTTAGGGTTGGATTATGCGGAGCCGCGTAGCGGGTCCGCCTAATCCAATCCTAAACCCTTTTCCGTCCCGTCTTATGCAGTACCCTACTCTTAAGGTTCAGTGCCCCATCTTTGAATCACATCCACGACAGGGTTCACCAATACCCTCTTAGGGTTCAGTTTCTTTGGGGTTTAGTGACCTTGAATAAGGAAAAGGGTTTAGGGTTGGATTAGGCGGAGCGCGAAGCGGGTCTGCCTAATCCAACCCTAAACCCTTTCACGTCCTGTCTTATTCAGTACCCTACTCTTAAGGTTCAGTGCCCCATCTTTAAATCACATCCACGACAGGGTTCACCAATACCCTCTTAGGGTTCAGTTTCTTGCGGGTTTAGTGACCTTGAATAAGGAAAAGGGTTTAGGGTTGGATTAGGCGGAGCCGCGTAGCGGGTCCGCCTAATCGAACTCTAAACCCTTTTCCGTCCCGTCTTATGCAGTACCCTACTCTTAAGGTTCAGTGCCCCATTTTTGAATCACATCAACGACAGGGTTCACCAATACCCTCTTAGGGTTCAGTTTGTTGCGGGTTTAGTGACCTTGAATAAGGAAAAGGGTTTAGGGTTGGATTAGGCGGAGCCGCGTAGCGGGTCCGCCTAATCCAATCGTAAACCCTTTTCCGTCTCGTCTTATGCAGTACCCTACTCTTTAGGTTAAGAGCCCCATCTTTGAATCACATCCACGACAGGGGTCACCAATACCCTCTTAGGGTTCAGTTTCTTGCGGGTTTGGTAAACCTTGAATAAGGAAAAGGGTTTAGGGTTGGATTAGGCGGAGCCGCGTAGCGGGTCCGCCTAATCCAACCCTTAACCCTTTTCCGTCCCGTCTTATGCAGTACCCTACTCTTAAGGTTCAGTGCCCTATCTTTGAATCACATCCACGACAACGTTCACCAATACCCTCTTAGGGTTCGGTTTCTTGCGGGTTTAGTGTTCTTGAATAAGGTCGCGGGTCCGCCTAATCCAACCCTAAACCCTTTTCCGTCCCGTCTTATGCAGTACCCTACTCTTAAGGTTCAGTGCCCCATCTTTGAATCACATCCACGATAGGGTTCACCAATACCCTCTTAGGGTTCAGTTTGTTGCGGGTTTAGTGACCTTGAATAAGGAAAAGGGTTTAGGGTTGGATTATGCGGAGCCGCGTAGCGGGTCCGCCTAATCCAACCCTAAACCCTTTTCCGTCCCATCTTATGCAGTACCCTACTCTTAAGGTTCAGTGCCCCATCTTTGAATCACATCCACAACAGGGTTCACCAATACCCTCTTAGGGTTCAGTTTGTTGCGGGTTTAGTGACCTTGAATAAGGAAAAGGGTTTAGGGTTGGATTAGGCGGAGCCGCGTAGCGGGTCCGCCTAATCCAACCCTAAACCCTTTTCCGTCCCGTCTTATGCAGTACCCTACTCTTAAGGTTCAGTGCCCCATCTTTGAATCACATCCACGACAGGGTTCACCAATACTCTCTTAGGGTTCAGTTTCTTGCGGGTTTAGTGACCTTGAATAAGGAAAAGGGTTTAGGGTTGGATTAGGCGGAGCGCGAAGCGGGTCCGCCTAATCCAACCCTAAACCCTTTTCCGTCCCGTCTTATGCAGTACCCTACTCTTAAGGTTCAGTGCCCCATCTTTGAATCACATCCACGACAGGTTTCACCAATACCCTCTTAGAGTTCAGTTTCTTGCGGGTTTAGTGACCTCTTATAAGGAAAAGGGTTTAGGGTTGGATTATGCGGAGCCGCGTAGCGGGTCCGCCTAATCCAATCTTAAACCCTTTCCCGTCACGTCTTATGCAGTACCCTACTCTTAAGGTTCAGTGCCCCATCTTTGAATCACATCCACGAAAGGGTTCACGAATACCTTCTTAGGGTTCAGTTTCTTGCGGGTTTAGTGACCGTGAATAAGGAAAAGGGTTTAGGGTTGAATTAGGCGGAGCCGCGAAGCGGGTCCGCCTAATCGAACCCTAAACCCTTTTCCGTCCCGTCTTATGCAGTACCCTACTCTTAAGGTTCGGTGCCCCATCTTTAAATCACATCCATGACAGGGCTCACAAAATACTCACTTAGGGCTCAGTTTCTTGCGGGTTTAGTGACCTTGAACAGGGAAAAGGGTTTAGGGTTGGATTAGGCGGAGCCGCGAAGCGGGTCCGCGTAATCCAACCCTAAACTCTTTTCCGTCCCGTCTTATACAGTACCCTACTCTTAAGGTTCAGTGCCCCATCTTTGAATCACATCCACGACATGGTTCACCAATACCATCTTAGGGTTCAGTATGTTGCGGGTTTAGTGACCTTGAATAAGGAAAAGGGTTTAGGGTTGGATTATGCGGAGCCGCGTAGCGGGTCCGCCTAATCCAACCCTAAACCCTTTTCCGTCCCATCTTATGCAGTACCCTACTCTTAAGGTTCAGTGCCCCATCTTTGAATCACATCCACGACAGGGTTCACCAATACCCTCTTAGGGTTCAGTTTGTTGCGGGTTTAGTGACCTTGAATAAGGAAAAGGGTTTAGGGTTGGATTAGGCGGAGCCGCGTAGCGGGTCCGCCTAATCCAACCCTAAACCCTTTTCCGTCCCGTCTTATGCAGTACCCTACTCTTAAGGTTCAGTGCCCCATCTTTGAATCACATCCACGACAGGGTTCACCAATACTCTCTTAGGGTTCAGTTTCTTGCGGGTTTAGTGACCTTGAATAAGGAAAAGGGTTTAGGGTTGGATTAGGCGGAGCGCGAAGCGGGTCCGCCTAATCCAACACTAAACCCTTTTCTGTCCCGTCTTATACAGTACCCTAATCTTAAGGTTCAGTGCCCAATCTTTGAATCACATCCACGACAGGTTTCACCAATACCCTCTTAGGGTTCAGTTTCTTGCGGGTTTAGTGACCTCTTATAAGGAAAAGGGTTTAGGGTTGGATTATGCGGAGCCGCGTAGCGGGTCCGCCTAATCCAATCCTAAACCCTTTCCCGTCACGTCTTATGCAGTACCCTACTCTTAAGGTTCAGTGCCCCATCTTTGAATCACATCCACGAAAGGGTTCACCAATACCTTCTTAGGGTTCAGTTTCTTGCGGGTTTAGTGACCGTGAATAAGGAAAAGGGTTTAGGGTTGAATTAGGCGGAGCCGCGAAGCGGGTCCGCCTAATCGAACCCTAAACCCTTTTCCGTCCCGTCTTATGCAGTACCCTACTCTTAAGGTTCGGTGCCCCATCTTTAAATCACATCCATGACAGGGTTCACAAAATACCCACTTAGGGCTCAGTTTCTTGCGGGTTTAGTGACCTTGAACAGGGAAAAGGGTTTAGGGTTGGATTAGGCGGAGCCGCGAAGCGGGTCCGCGTAATCCAACCCTAAACGCTTTTCCGTCCCGTCTTATGCAGTACCCTACTCTTAAGGTTCAGTGCCCCATCTTTGAATCACATCCACGACATGGTTCACCAATACCATCTTAGGGTTCAGTATGTTGCGGGTTTAGTGACCTTGAATAAGGAAAAGGGTTTAGGGTGTGATTAAGCGGAGCCGCGTAGCGGGTACGCGTAATCCAACCCTAAACCCTTTTCCGTCCTGTCTTATGCAGTACCCTACTCTTAAGGTTCAGTGCCCCATCTTTGAATCACATCCACGACAGGGTTCACAAATACCCTCTTAGGGTTCAGTTTCTTGCGGGTTTAGTGACCTTGAATAAGGAAAAGGGTTTAGGGTTGGATTAGGAGGAGCCGCGAAGCGGGTCCGCCTAATCCAACCCTAAACCCTTTTCCGTCCCGTCTTATGTAGTACCCTACTCTTAAGGTTCAGTGCCCCATCTTTGAATCACATCCACGATAGGGTTCACCAATACCCTCTTAGGGTTTAGTTTGTTGCGGGTTTAGTGACCTTGAATAAGGAAAAGGGTTTAGGGTTGGATTAGGCGGAGCCGCGTAGCGGGTACGCCTAATCCAATCGTAAACCCTTTTCCGTCCCGTCTTATGCAGTACCCTACTCTTTAGGTTAAGAGCCCCATCTTTGAATCACATCCACGACAGGGGTCACCAATACCCTCTTAGGGTTCAGTTTCTTGCGGGTTTGGTAAACCTTGAATAAGGAAAAGGGTTTAGGGTTGGATTAGGCGGAGCCGCGTAGCGGGTCCGCCTAATCCAACCCTAAACCCTTTTCCGTCCCGTCTTATGCAGTACCTTACTCTTAAGGTTCAGTGCCCCATCTTTGATTCACATCCACGACAGGGTTCACCAATACCCTCTTAGGGTTCAGTTTCTTGCGGGTTTAGTGACCTTGAATAAGGAAAAGGGTTTAGGGTTGGATTAGGCGGAGCCGCGTAGCGGGTCCGCCTAATCCAACCCTAAACCCTTTTCCGTCCCGTCTTATGCAGTACCCTACTCTTAAGGTTCAGTGCCCTATCTTTGAATCACATCCACGACAACATTCACCAATACCCTCTTAGGGTTCGGTTTCTTGCGGGTTTAGTGATCTCGAATAAGGTCGCGAGTCCGCCTAATCCAACCCTAAACCCTTTTCCGTCCCGTCTTATGTAGTACCCTACTCTTAAGGTTCAGTGCCCCATCTTTGAATCACATCCACGATAGGGTTCACCAATACCCTCTTAGGGTTCAGTTTGTTGCGGGTTTAGTGACCTTGAATAAGGAAAAGGGTTTAGGGTTGGATTAGGCGGAGCCGCGTAGCGGGTCCGCCTAATCCAACCCTAAACCCTTTTCCGTCCCGTCTTATGCAGTACCCTACTCTTAAGGTTCAGTGCCCCATCTTTGAATCACATCCACGACAGGGTTCACCAATACCCTCTTAGGGTTCAGTTTCTTGCGGGTTTAGTGACCTTGAATAAGGAAAAGGGTTTAGGGTTGGATTAGGCGGAGCGCGAAGCGGGTCCGCCTAATCCAACCCTAAACCCTTTTCCGTCCCGTCTTATGCAGTACCCTACTCTTAAGGTTCAGTGCCCCATCTTTAAATCACATCCACGACAGGGTTCACCAATACCCTCTTAGGGTTCAGTTTCTTGCGGGTTTAGTGACCTTGAATAAGGAAAAGGGTTTAGGGTTGGATTAGGCGGAGCCGCGTAGCGGGTACGCCTAATCCAACCGTAAACCCTTTTCCGTCCCGTCTTATGCAATACCCTACTCTTTAGGTTAAGAGCCCCATCTTTGAATCACATCCACGACAAGGGTCACCAATACCCTCTTAGGGTTCAGTTTCTTGCGGGTTCGGTAAACCTTGAATAAGGAAAAGGGTTTAGGGTTGGATTAGGCAGAGCCGCGTAGCGGGTCCGCCTATTCCAACCCTAAACCCTTTTCCGTCCCGTCTTATGCAGTACCCTACTCTTAAGGTTCAGTGCCCCATCTTTGATTCACATCCACGACAGGGTTCACCAATACCCTCTTAGGGTTCAGTTTCTTGCGGGTTTAGTGACCTTGAATAAGGAAAAGGGTTTAGGGTTGGATTAGGCGGAGCCGCGTAGCGGGTCCGCCTAATCCAACCCTAAACCTTTTTCCGTCCCGTCTTATGCAGTACCCTACTCTTAAGGTTCAGTGCCCTATCTTTGAATCATATCCACGACAACGTTCACCAATACCCTCTTAGGGTTCGGTTTCTTGCGGGTTTAGTGATCTTGAATAAGGTCGTGGGTCCGCCTAATCCAACCCTAAACCCTTTTCCGTCCCGTCTTATGCAGTACCCTACTCTTAAGGTTCAGTGCCCCATCTTTGAATCACATCCACGACAGGGTTCACCAATACCCTCTTAGGGTTCAGTTTGTAGCGGGTTTAGTGACCTTGAATAAGGAAAAGGGTTTAGGGTTGGATTATGCGGAGCCGCGTAGCGGGTCCGCCTAATCCAACCCTAAACCCTTTTCCGTCCCATCTTATGCAGTACCCTACGCTTAAGGTTCAGTGCCCCATCTTTGAATCACATCCACGACAGGGTTCACCAATACCCTCTTAGGGTTCAGTTTGTTGCGGGTTTAGTGACCCTGAATAAGGAAAAGGGTTTAGGGTTGGATTTTGCGGAGCCTTGTAGCGGGTCCGCCTAATCCAACCCTAAACCCTTTTCCGTCCCATCTTATGCAGTACCCTACTCTTAAGGTTCAGTGCCCCATCTTTGAATCACATCCACGACAGGGTTCACCAATACCCTCTTAGGGTTCAGTTTCTTGCGGGTTTAGTGACCTTGAATAAGGAAAAGGGTTTAGGGTTGGATTAGGCGGAGCGCGAAGCGGGTCCGCCTAATCCAACCCTAAACCCTTTTCCGTCCCGTCTTATGCAGTACCCTACTCTTAAGGTTCAGTGCCCCATCTTTAAATCACATCCACGACAGGGTTCACCAATACCCTCTTAGGGTTCAGTTTCTTGCGGGTTTAGTGACCTTGAATAAGGAAAAGGGTTTAGGGTTGGATTAGGCGGAGCCGCGTAGCGGGTACGCCTAATCCAACCGTAAACCCTTTTCCGTCCCGTCTTATGCAATACCCTACTCTTTAGGTTAAGAGCCCCATCTTTGAATCACATCCACGACAAGGGTCACCAATACCCTCTTAGGGTTCAGTTTCTTGCGGGTTCGGTAAACCTTGAATAAGGAAAAGGGTTTAGGGTTGGATTAGGCAGAGCCGCGTAGCGGGTCCGCCTATTCCAACCCTAAACCCTTTTCCGTCCCGTCTTATGCAGTACCCTACTCTTAAGGTTCAGTGCCCCATCTTTGATTCACATCCACGACAGGGTTCACCAATACCCTCTTAGGGTTCAGTTTCTTGCGGGTTTAGTGACCTTGAATAAGGAAAAGGGTTTAGGGTTGGATTAGGCGGAGCCGCGTAGCGGGTCCGCCTAATCCAACCCTAAACCTTTTTCCGTCCCGTCTTATGCAGTACCCTACTCTTAAGGTTCAGTGCCCTATCTTTGAATCATATCCACGACAACGTTCACCAATACCCTCTTAGGGTTCGGTTTCTTGCGGGTTTAGTGATCTTGAATAAGGTCGTGGGTCCGCCTAATCCAACCCTAAACCCTTTTCCGTCCCGTCTTATGCAGTACCCTACTCTTAAGGTTCAGTGCCCCATCTTTGAATCACATCCACGACAGGGTTCACCAATACCCTCTTAGGGTTCAGTTTGTAGCGGGTTTAGTGACCTTGAATAAGGAAAAGGGTTTAGGGTTGGATTATGCGGAGCCGCGTAGCGGGTCCGCCTAATCCAACCCTAAACCCTTTTCCGTCCCATCTTATGCAGTACCCTACGCTTAAGGTTCAGTGCCCCATCTTTGAATCACATCCACGACAGGGTTCACCAATACCCTCTTAGGGTTCAGTTTGTTGCGGGTTTAGTGACCCTGAATAAGGAAAAGGGTTTAGGGTTGGATTTTGCGGAGCCTTGTAGCGGGTCCGCCTAATCCAACCCTAAACCCTTTTCCGTCCCATCTTATGCAGTACCCTACTCTTAAGGTTCAGTGCCCCATCTTTGAATCACATCCACGACAGGGTTCACCAATACCCTCTTAGGGTTCAGTTTCTTGCGGGTTTAGTGACCTTGAATAAGGAAAAGGGTTTAGGGTTGGATTAGGCGGAGCCGCGTAGCGGGTCCGCCTAATCCAACCCTAAACCCTTTTCCGTCCCGTCTTATGCAGTACCCTACTCTTAAGGTTCAGTGCCCTATCTTTGAATCATATCCACGACAACGTTCACCAATACCCTCTTAGGGTTTGGTTTCTTGCGGGTTTAGTGATCTTGAATAAGGTCGTGGGTCCGCCTAATCCAACCCTAAACCCTTTTCCGTCCCGTCTTATGCAGTACCCTACTCTTAAGGTTCAGTGCCCCATCTTTGAATCACATCCACGACAGGGTTCACCAATACCCTCTTAGGGTTCAGTTTGTTGCGGGTTTAGTGACCTTGAATAAGGAAAAGGGTTTAGGGTTGGATTACGCGGAGCCGCGTAGCGGGTCCGCCTAATCCAACCCTAAACCCTTTTCCGTCCCATCTTATGCAGTACCCTACGCTTAAGGTTCAGTGCCCCATCTTTGAATCACATCCACGACAGGGTTCACCAATACCCTCTTAGGGTTCAGTTTCTTGCGGATTTAGTGACCTTGAATAAGGAAAAGGGTTTAGGGTTGGATTAAGCGGAGCGCGAAGCGGGTCCGCCTAATCCAACCCTAAACCCTTTTCCGTCCCGTCTTATGCAGTACTCTACTCTTAAGGTTCAGTGCCCCATCTTTAAATCACATCCACGACTGGGTTCACCAATACCCTCTTAGGGTTCAGTTTGTTGCGGGTTTAGTGACCTTGAATAAGGAAAAGGGTTTAGGGTTGGATTATGCGGAGCCGCGTAGCGGGTCCGCTTAATCCAACCCTAAACCCTTTTCCGTCCCGTCTTATGCAGTACCCTACTCTTAAGGTTCAGTGCCCCATCTTTGAATCACATCCACGACAGGGTTCATCAATACCCTCTTAGGGTTCAGTTTCTTGCGGATTTAGTGACCTTGAATAAGGAAAAGGGTTTAGGGTTGGATTAGACGGAGCCGCGTAGCGGGTCCGCCTAATCCAACCCTAAACCTTTTTCCGTCCCGTCTTATGCAGTACCCTACTCTTAAGGTTCAGTGCCCTATCTTTGAATCACATCCACGACAGCGTTCACCAATACCCTCTTAGGGTTCAGTTTCTTGCGGGTTTAGTGACCTTGAATAAGGAAAAGGGTTTAGGGTTGGATTAGACGGAGCCGCGTAGCGGGTCCGTCTAATCCAACCCTAAACCCTTTTCCGTCCCGTCTTATGCAGTACCCTACTCTTAAGGTTCAGTGCCCCATCTTTAAATCACATCCACGACAGGGTTCACCAATACCCTCTTAGGGTTCAGTTTGTTGCGGGTTTAGTGACCTTGAATAAGGAAAAGGGTTTAGGGTTGGATTTGACGGAGCCGCGTAGCGGGTCCGCCTAATCCAACCCTAAACCCTTTTCCGTCCCGTCTTATGCAGTACCCTACTCTTAAGGTTCAGTGCCCCATCTTTGAATCACATCCACGACAGGGTTCATCAATACCCTCTTAGGGTTCAGTTTCTTGCGGGTTTAGTGATCTTGAATAAGGTCGTGGGTCCGCCTAATCCAACCCTAAACCCTTTTCCGTCCCGTCTTATGCAGTACCCTACTCTTAAGGTTCAGTGCCCCATCTTTGAATCACATCCACGACAGGGTTCACCAAGACCCTCTTAGGGTTCAGTTTGTTGCGGGTTTAGTGACCTTGAATAAGGAAAAGGGTTTAGGGTTGGATTACGCGGAGCCGCGTAGCGGGTCCGCCTAATCCAACCCTAAACCCTTTTCCGTCCCATCTTATGCAGTACCCTACGCTTAAGGTTCAGTGCCCCATCTTTGAATCACATCCACGACAGGGTTCACCAATACCCTCTTAGGGTTCAGTTTCTTGCGGATTTAGTGACCTTGAATAAGGAAAAGGGTTTAGGGTTGGATTAAGCGGAGCGCGAAGCGGGTCCGCCTAATCCAACCCTAAACCCTTTTCCGTCCCGTCTTATGCAGTACTCTACTCTTAAGGTTCAGTGCCCCATCTTTAAATCACATCCACGACTGGGTTCACCAATACCCTCTTAGGGTTCAGTTTGTTGCGGGTTTAGTGACCTTGAATAAGGAAAAGGGTTTAGGCTTGGATTATGCGGAGCCGCGTAGCGGGTCCGCCTAATCCAACCCTAAACCCTTTTCCGTCCCGTCTTATGCAGTACCCTACTCTTAAGGTTCAGTGCCCCATCTTTGAATCACATCCACGACAGGGTTCATCAATACCCTCTTAGGGTTCAGTTTCTTGCGGATTTAGTGACCTTGAATAAGGAAAAGGGTTTAGGGTTGGATTAGACGGAGCCGCGTAGCGGGTCCGCCTAATCCAACCCTAAACCTTTTTCCGTCCCGTCTTATGCAGTACCCTACTCTTAAGGTTCAGTGCCCTATCTTTGAATCACATCCACGACAGCGTTCACCAATACCCTCTTAGGGTTCAGTTTCTTGCGGGTTTAGTGACCTTGAATAAGGAAAAGGGTTTAGGGTTGGATTAGACGGAGCCGCGTAGCGGGTCCGTCTAATCCAACCCTAAACCCTTTTCCGTCCCGTCTTATGCAGTACCCTACTCTTAAGGTTCAGTGCCCCATCTTTAAATCACATCCACGACAGGGTTCACCAATACCCTCTTAGGGTTCAGTTTGTTGCGGGTTTAGTGACCTTGAATAAGGAAAAGGGTTTAGGGTTGGATTTGACGGAGCCGCGTAGCGGGTCCGCCTAATCCAACCCTAAACCCTTTTCCGTCCCGTCTTATGCAGTACCCTACTCTTAAGGTTCAGTGCCCCATCTTTGAATCACATCCACGACAGGGTTCATCAATACCCTCTTAGGGTTCAGTTTCTTGCGGGTTTAGTGACCTTGAATAAGGAAAAGGGTTTAGGGTTGGATTAGACGGAGCCGCGTAGCGGGTCCGTCTAATCCAACCCTAAACCCTTTTCCGTCCCGTCTTATGCAGTACCCTACTCTTAAGGTTCAGTGCCCCATCTTTAAATCACATCCACGACAGGGTTCACCAATACCCTCTTAGGGTTCAGTTTGTTGCGGGTTTAGTGACCTTGAATAAGGAAAAGGGTTTAGGGTTGGATTATGCGGAGCCGCGTAGCGGGTCCGTCTAATCCAACCCTAAACCCTTTTCCGTCCCGTCTTATGCAGTACCCTACTCTTAAGGTTCAGTGCCCTATCTTTGAATCACATCCACGACAACATTCACCAATACCCTCTTAGGGTTCGGTTTCTTGCGGGTTTAGTGATCTCGAATAAGGTCGCGAGTCCGCCTAATCCAACCCTAAACCCTTTTCCGTCCCGTCTTATGTAGTACCCTACTCTTAAGGTTCAGTGCCCCATCTTTGAATCACATCCACGATAGGGTTCACCAATACCCTCTTAGGGTTCAGTTTGTTGCGGGTTTAGTGACCTTGAATAAGGAAAAGGGTTTAGGGTTGGATTAGGCGGAGCCGCGTAGCGGGTCCGCCTAATCCAACCCTAAACCCTTTTCCGTCCCGTCTTATGCAGTACCCTACTCTTAAGGTTCAGTGCCCCATCTTTGAATCACATCCACGACAGGGTTCACCAATACCCTCTTAGGGTTCAGTTTCTTCCGGGTTTAGTGACCCTGAATAAGGAAAAGGGTTTAGGGTTGGATTAGGCGGAGCGCGAAGCGGGTCCGCCTAATCCAACCCTAAACCCTTTTCCGTCCCGTCTTATGCAGTACCCTACTCTTAAGGTTCAGTGCCCCATCTTTAAATCACATCCACGACAGGGTTCACCAATACCCTCTTAGGGTTCAGTTTCTTGCGGGTTTAGTGACCTTGAATAAGGAAAAGGGTTTAGGGTTGGATTAGGCGGAGCCGCGTAGCGGGTACGCCTAATCCAACCGTAAACCCTTTTCCGTCCCGTCTTATGCAATACCCTACTCTTTAGGTTAAGAGCCCCATCTTTGAATCACATCCACGACAAGGGTCACCAATACCCTCTTAGGGTTCAGTTTCTTGCGGGTTCGGTAAACCTTGAATAAGGAAAAGGGTTTAGGGTTGGATTAGGCAGAGCCGCGTAGCGGGTCCGCCTATTCCAACCCTAAACCCTTTTCCGTCCCGTCTTATGCAGTACCCTACTCTTAAGGTTCAGTGCCCCATCTTTGATTCACATCCACGACAGGGTTCACCAATACCCTCTTAGGGTTCAGTTTCTTGCGGGTTTAGTGACCTTGAATAAGGAAAAGGGTTTAGGGTTGGATTAGGCGGAGCCGCGTAGCGGGTCCGCCTAATCCAACCCTAAACCCTTTTCCGTCCCGTCTTATGCAGTACCCTACTCTTAAGGTTCAGTGCCCTATCTTTGAATCATATCCACGACAACGTTCACCAATACCCTCTTAGGGTTCGGTTTCTTGCGGGTTTAGTGATCTTGAATAAGGTCGTGGGTCCGCCTAATCCAACCCTAAACCCTTTTCCGTCCCGTCTTATGCAGTACCCTACTCTTAAGGTTCAGTGCCCCATCTTTGAATCACATCCACGACAGGGTTCACCAATACCCTCTTAGGGTTCAGTTTGTAGCGGGTTTAGTGACCTTGAATAAGGAAAAGGGTTTAGGGTTGGATTATGCGGAGCCGCGTAGCGGGTCCGCCTAATCCAACCCTAAACCCTTTTCCGTCCCATCTTATGCAGTACCCTACGCTTAAGGTTCAGTGCCCCATCTTTGAATCACATCCACGACAGGGTTCACCAATACCCTCTTAGGGTTCAGTTTGTTGCGGGTTTAGTGACCCTGAATAAGGAAAAGGGTTTAGGGTTGGATTTTGCGGAGCCGCGTAGCGGGTCCGCCTAATCCAACCCTAAACCCTTTTCCGTCCCATCTTATGCAGTACCCTACTCTTAAGGTTCAGTGCCCCATCTTTGAATCACATCCACGACAGGGTTCACCAATACCCTCTTAGGGTTCAGTTTCTTGCGGGTTTAGTGACCTTGAATAAGGAAAAGGGTTTAGGGTTGGATTAGGCGGAGCCGCGTAGCGGGTCCGCCTAATCCAACCCTAAACCCTTTTCCGTCCCGTCTTATGCAGTACCCTACTCTTAAGGTTCAGTGCCCTATCTTTGAATCATATCCACGACAACGTTCACCAATACCCTCTTAGGGTTTGGTTTCTTGCGGGTTTAGTGATCTTGAATAAGGTCGTGGGTCCGCCTAATCCAACCCTAAACCCTTTTCCGTCCCGTCTTATGCAGTACCCTACTCTTAAGGTTCAGTGCCCCATCTTTGAATCACATCCACGACAGGGTTCACCAATACCCTCTTAGGGTTCAGTTTGTTGCGGGTTTAGTGACCTTGAATAAGGAAAAGGGTTTAGGGTTGGATTACGCGGAGCCGCGTAGCGGGTCCGCCTAATCCAACCCTAAACCCTTTTCCGTCCCATCTTATGCAGTACCCTACGCTTAAGGTTCAGTGCCCCATCTTTGAATCACATCCACGACAGGGTTCACCAATACCCTCTTAGGGTTCAGTTTCTTGCGGATTTAGTGACCTTGAATAAGGAAAAGGGTTTAGGGTTGGATTAAGCGGAGCGCGAAGCGGGTCCGCCTAATCCAACCCTAAACCCTTTTCCGTCCCGTCTTATGCAGTACTCTACTCTTAAGGTTCAGTGCCCCATCTTTAAATCACATCCACGACTGGGTTCACCAATACCCTCTTAGGGTTCAGTTTGTTGCGGGTTTAGTGACCTTGAATAAGGAAAAGGGTTTAGGGTTGGATTATGCGGAGCCGCGTAGCGGGTCCGCCTAATCCAACCCTAAACCCTTTTCCGTCCCGTCTTATGCAGTACCCTACTCTTAAGGTTCAGTGCCCCATCTTTGAATCACATCCACGACAGGGTTCATCAATACCCTCTTAGGGTTCAGTTTCTTGCGGATTTAGTGACCTTGAATAAGGAAAAGGGTTTAGGGTTGGATTAGACGGAGCCGCGTAGCGGGTCCGCCTAATCCAACCCTAAACCTTTTTCCGTCCCGTCTTATGCAGTACCCTACTCTTAAGGTTCAGTGCCCTATCTTTGAATCACATCCACGACAGCGTTCACCAATACCCTCTTAGGGTTCAGTTTCTTGCGGGTTTAGTGACCTTGAATAAGGAAAAGGGTTTAGGGTTGGATTAGACGGAGCCGCGTAGCGGGTCCGTCTAATCCAACCCTAAACCCTTTTCCGTCCCGTCTTATGCAGTACCCTACTCATAAGGTTCAGTGCCCCATCTTTAAATCACATCCACGACAGGGTTCACCAATACCCTCTTAGGGTTCAGTTTGTTGCGGGTTTAGTGACCTTGAATAAGGAAAAGGGTTTAGGGTTGGATTTGACGGAGCCGCGTAGCGGGTCCGCCTAATCCAACCCTAAACCCTTTTCCGTCCCGTCTTATGCAGTACCCTACTCTTAAGGTTCAGTGCCCCATCTTTGAATCACATCCACGACAGGGTTCATCAATACCCTCTTAGGGTTCAGTTTCTTGCGGGTTTAGTGACCTTGAATAAGGAAAAGGGTTTAGGGTTGGATTAGACGGAGCCGCGTAGCGGGTCCGTCTAATCCAACCCTAAACCCTTTTCCGTCCCGTCTTATGCAGTACCCTACTCTTAAGGTTCAGTGCCCCATCTTTAAATCACATCCACGACAGGGTTCACCAATACCCTCTTAGGGTTCAGTTTGTTGCGGGTTTAGTGACCTTGAATAAGGAAAAGGGTTTAGGGTTGGATTATGCGGAGCCGCGTAGCGGGTCCGCCTAATCCAACCCTAAACCCTTTTCCGTCCCGTCTTATGCAGTACCCTACTCTTAAGGTTCAGTGCCCTATCTTTGAATCATATCCACGACAACGTTCACCAATACCCTCTTAGGGTTTGGTTTCTTGCGGGTTTAGTGATCTTGAATAAGGTCGTGGGTCCGCCTAATCCAACCCTAAACCCTTTTCCGTCCCGTCTTATGCAGTACCCTACTCTTAAGGTTCAGTGCCCCATCTTTGAATCACATCCACGACAGGGTTCACCAATACCCTCTTAGGGTTCAGTTTGTTGCGGGTTTAGTGACCTTGAATAAGGAAAAGGGTTTAGGGTTGGATTACGCGGAGCCGCGTAGCGGGTCCGCCTAATCCAACCCTAAACCCTTTTCCGTCCCATCTTATGCAGTACCCTACGCTTAAGGTTCAGTGCCCCATCTTTGAATCACATCCACGACAGGGTTCACCAATACCCTCTTAGGGTTCAGTTTCTTGCGGATTTAGTGACCTTGAATAAGGAAAAGGGTTTAGGGTTGGATTAAGCGGAGCGCGAAGCGGGTCCGCCTAATCCAACCCTAAACCCTTTTCCGTCCCGTCTTATGCAGTACCCTACTCTTAAGGTTCAGTGCCCCATCTTTAAATCACATCCACGACTGGGTTCACCAATACCCTCTTAGGGTTCAGTTTGTTGCGGGTTTAGTGACCTTGAATAAGGAAAAGGGTTTAGGGTTGGATTATGCGGAGCCGCGTAGCGGGTCCGCCTAATCCAACCCTAAACCCTTTTCCGTCCCGTCTTATGCAGTACCCTACTCTTAAGGTTCAGTGCCCCATCTTTGAATCACATCCACGACAGGGTTCATCAATACCCTCTTAGGGTTCAGTTTCTTGCGGATTTAGTGACCTTGAATAAGGAAAAGGGTTTAGGGTTGGATTAGACGGAGCCGCGTAGCGGGTCCGCCTAATCCAACCCTAAACCTTTTTCCGTCCCGTCTTATGCAGTACCCTACTCTTAAGGTTCAGTGCCCTATCTTTGAATCACATCCACGACAGCGTTCACCAATACCCTCTTAGGGTTCAGTTTCTTGCGGGTTTAGTGACCTTGAATAAGGAAAAGGGTTTAGGGTTGGATTAGACGGAGCCGCGTAGCGGGTCCGCCTAATCCAACCCTAAACCTTTTTCCGTCCCGTCTTATGCAGTACCCTACTCTTAAGGTTCAGTGCCCTATCTTTGAATCACATCCACGACAGCGTTCACCAATACCCTCTTAGGGTTCAGTTTCTTGCGGGTTTAGTGACCTTGAATAAGGAAAAGGGTTTAGGGTTGGATTAGGCGGAGCCGCGTAGCGGGTCCGCCTAATCCAACCCTAAACCCTTTTCCGTCCCGTCTTATGCAGTACCCTACTCTTAAGGTTCAGTGCCCTATCTTTGAATCATATCCACGACAACGTTCACCAATACCCTCTTAGGGTTTGGTTTCTTGCGGGTTTAGTGATCTTGAATAAGGTCGTGGGTCCGCCTAATCCAACCCTAAACCCTTTTCCGTCCCGTCTTATGCAGTACCCTACTCTTAAGGTTCAGTGCCCCATCTTTGAATCACATCCACGACAGGGTTCACCAATACCCTCTTAGGGTTCAGTTTGTTGCGGGTTTAGTGACCTTGAATAAGGAAAAGGGTTTAGGATTGGATTACGCGGAGCCGCGTAGCGGGTCTGCCTAATCCAACCCTAAACCCTTTTCCGTCCCATCTTATGCAGTACCCTACGCTTAAGGTTCAGTGCCCCATCTTTGAATCACATCCACGACAGGGTTCATCAATACCCTCTTAGGGTTCAGTTTCTTGCGGATTTAGTGACCTTGAATAAGGAAAAGGGTTTAGGGTTGGATTAGACGGAGCCGCGTAGCGGGTCCGCCTAATCCAACCCTAAACCTTTTTCCGTCCCGTCTTATGCAGTACCCTACTCTTAAGGTTCAGTGCCCTATCTTTGAATCACATCCACGACAGCGTTCACCAATACCCTCTTAGGGTTCAGTTTCTTGCGGGTTTAGTGACCTTGAATAAGGAAAAGGGTTTAGGGTTGGATTAGACGGAGCCGCGTAGCGGGTCCGTCTAATCCAACCCTAAACCCTTTTCCGTCCCGTCTTATGCAGTACCCTACTCTTAAGGTTCAGTGCCCCATCTTTAAATCACATCCACGACAGGGTTCACCAATACCCTCTTAGGGTTCAGTTTGTTGCGGGTTTAGTGACCTTGAATAAGGAAAAGGGTTTAGGGTTGGATTTGACGGAGCCGCGTAGCGGGTCCGCCTAATCCAACCCTAAACCCTTTTCCGTCCCGTCTTATGCAGTACCCTACGCTTAAGGTTCAGTGCCCCATCTTTGAATCACATCCACGACAGGGTTCACCAATACCCTCTTAGGGTTCAGTTTCTTGCGGATTTAGTGACCTTGAATAAGGAAAAGGGTTTAGGGTTGGATTAAGCGGAGCGCGAAGCGGGTCCGCCTAATCCAACCCTAAACCCTTTTCCGTCCCGTCTTATGCAGTACTCTACTCTTAAGGTTCAGTGCCCCATCTTTAAATCACATCCACGACTGGGTTCACCAATACCCTCTTAGGGTTCAGTTTGTTGCGGGTTTAGTGACCTTGAATAAGGAAAAGGGTTTAGGGTTGGATTATGCGGAGCCGCGTAGCGGGTCCGCCTAATCCAACCCTAAACCCTTTTCCGTCCCGTCTTATGCAGTACCCTACTCTTAAGGTTCAGTGCCCCATCTTTGAATCACATCCACGACAGGGTTCATCAATACCCTCTTAGGGTTCAGTTTCTTGCGGATTTAGTGACCTTGAATAAGGAAAAGGGTTTAGGGTTGGATTAGACGGAGCCGCGTAGCGGGTCCGCCTAATCCAACCCTAAACCTTTTTCCGTCCCGTCTTATGCAGTACCCTACTCTTAAGGTTCAGTGCCCTATCTTTGAATCACATCCACGACAGCGTTCACCAATACCCTCTTAGGGTTCAGTTTCTTGCGGGTTTAGTGACCTTGAATAAGGAAAAGGGTTTAGGGTTGGATTAGACGGAGCCGCGTAGCGGGTCCGTCTAATCCAACCCTAAACCCTTTTCCGTCCCGTCTTATGCAGTACCCTACTCTTAAGGTTCAGTGCCCCATCTTTAAATCACATCCACGACAGGGTTCACCAATACCCTCTTAGGGTTCAGTTTGTTGCGGGTTTAGTGACCTTGAATAAGGAAAAGGGTTTAGGGTTGGATTTGACGGAGCCGCGTAGCGGGTCCGCCTAATCCAACCCTAAACCCTTTTCCGTCCCGTCTTATGCAGTACCCTACTCTTAAGGTTCAGTGCCCCATCTTTGAATCACATCCACGACAGGGTTCATCAATACCCTCTTAGGGTTCAGTTTCTTGCGGGTTTAGTGACCTTGAATAAGGAAAAGGGTTTAGGGTTGGATTAGACGGAGCCGCGTAGCGGGTCCGTCTAATCCAACCCTAAACCCTTTTCCGTCCCGTCTTATGCAGTACCCTACTCTTAAGGTTCAGTGCCCCATCTTTAAATCACATCCACGACAGGGTTCACCAATACCCTCTTAGGGTTCAGTTTGTTGCGGGTTTAGTGACCTTGAATAAGGAAAAGGGTTTAGGGTTGGATTATGCGGAGCCGCGTAGCGGGTCCGCCTAATCCAACCCTAAACCCTTTTCCGTCCCGTCTTATGCAGTACCCTACTCTTAAGGTTCAGTGCCCTATCTTTGAATCATATCCACGACAACGTTCACCAATACCCTCTTAGGGTTTGGTTTCTTGCGGGTTTAGTGATCTTGAATAAGGTCGTGGGTCCGCCTAATCCAACCCTAAACCCTTTTCCGTCCCGTCTTATGCAGTACCCTACTCTTAAGGTTCAGTGCCCCATCTTTGAATCACATCCACGACAGGGTTCACCAATACCCTCTTAGGGTTCAGTTTGTTGCGGGTTTAGTGACCTTGAATAAGGAAAAGGGTTTAGGGTTGGATTACGCGGAGCCGCGTAGCGGGTCCGCCTAATCCAACCCTAAACCCTTTTCCGTCCCGTCTTATGCAGTACCCTACGCTTAAGGTTCAGTGCCCCATCTTTGAATCACATCCACGACAGGGTTCACCAATACCCTCTTAGGGTTCAGTTTCTTGCGGATTTAGTGACCTTGAATAAGGAAAAGGGTTTAGGGTTGGATTAAGCGGAGCGCGAAGCGGGTCCGCCTAATCCAACCCTAAACCCTTTTCCGTCCCGTCTTATGCAGTACTCTACTCTTAAGGTTCAGTGCCCCATCTTTAAATCACATCCACGACTGGGTTCACCAATACCCTCTTAGGGTTCAGTTTGTTGCGGGTTTAGTGACCTTGAATAAGGAAAAGGGTTTAGGGTTGGATTATGCGGAGCCGCGTAGCGGGTCCGCCTAATCCAACCCTAAACCCTTTTCCGTCCCGTCTTATGCAGTACCCTACTCTTAAGGTTCAGTGCCCCATCTTTGAATCACATCCACGACAGGGTTCATCAATACCCTCTTAGGGTTCAGTTTCTTGCGGATTTAGTGACCTTGAATAAGGAAAAGGGTTTAGGGTTGGATTAGACGGAGCCGCGTAGCGGGTCCGCCTAATCCAACCCTAAACCTTTTTCCGTCCCGTCTTATGCAGTACCCTACTCTTAAGGTTCAGTGCCCTATCTTTGAATCACATCCACGACAGCGTTCACCAATACCCTCTTAGGGTTCAGTTTCTTGCGGGTTTAGTGACCTTGAATAAGGAAAAGGGTTTAGGGTTGGATTAGACGGAGCCGCGTAGCGGGTCCGTCTAATCCAACCCTAAACCCTTTTCCGTCCCGTCTTATGCAGTACCCTACTCTTAAGGTTCAGTGCCCCATCTTTAAATCACATCCACGACAGGGTTCACCAATACCCTCTTAGGGTTCAGTTTGTTGCGGGTTTAGTGACCTTGAATAAGGAAAAGGGTTTAGGGTTGGATTTGACGGAGCCGCGTAGCGGGTCCGCCTAATCCAACCCTAAACCCTTTTCCGTCCCGTCTTATGCAGTACCCTACTCTTAAGGTTCAGTGCCCCATCTTTGAATCACATCCACGACAGGGTTCATCAATACCCTCTTAGGGTTCAGTTTCTTGCGGGTTTAGTGACCTTGAATAAGGAAAAGGGTTTAGGGTTGGATTAGACGGAGCCGCGTAGCGGGTCCGTCTAATCCAACCCTAAACCCTTTTCCGTCCCGTCTTATGCAGTACCCTACTCTTAAGGTTCAGTGCCCCATCTTTAAATCACATCCACGACAGGGTTCACCAATACCCTCTTAGGGTTCAGTTTGTTGCGGGTTTAGTGACCTTGAATAAGGAAAAGGGTTTAGGGTTGGATTATGCGGAGCCGCGTAGCGGGTCCGCCTAATCCAACCCTAAACCCTTTTCCGTCCCGTCTTATGCAGTACCCTACTCTTAAGGTTCAGTGCCCTATCTTTGAATCATATCCACGACAACGTTCACCAATACCCTCTTAGGGTTTGGTTTCTTGCGGGTTTAGTGATCTTGAATAAGGTCGTGGGTCCGCCTAATCCAACCCTAAACCCTTTTCCGTCCCGTCTTATGCAGTACCCTACTCTTAAGGTTCAGTGCCCCATCTTTGAATCACATCCACGACAGGGTTCACCAATACCCTCTTAGGGTTCAGTTTGTTGCGGGTTTAGTGACCTTGAATAAGGAAAAGGGTTTAGGGTTGGATTACGCGGAGCCGCGTAGCGGGTCCGCCTAATCCAACCCTAAACCCTTTTCCGTCCCATCTTATGCAGTACCCTACGCTTAAGGTTCAGTGCCCCATCTTTGAATCACATCCACGACAGGGTTCACTAATACCCTCTTAGGGTTCAGTTTCTTGCGGATTTAGTGACCTTGAATAAGGAAAAGGGTTTAGGGTTGGATTAAGCGGAGCGCGAAGCGGGTCCGCCTAATCCAACCCTAAACCCTTTTCCGTCCCGTCTTATGCAGTACCCTACTCTTAAGGTTCAGTGCCCCATCTTTAAATCACATCCACGACTGGGTTCACCAATACCCTCTTAGGGTTCAGTTTGTTGCGGGTTTAGTGACCTTGAATAAGGAAAAGGGTTTAGGGTTGGATTATGCGGAGCCGCGTAGCGGGTCCGCCTAATCCAACCCTAAACCCTTTTCCGTCCCGTCTTATGCAGTACCCTACTCTTAAGGTTCAGTGCCCCATCTTTGAATCACATCCACGACAGGGTTCATCAATACCCTCTTAGGGTTCAGTTTCTTGCGGATTTAGTGACCTTGAATAAGGAAAAGGGTTTAGGGTTGGATTAGACGGAGCCGCGTAGCGGGTCCGCCTAATCCAACCCTAAACCCTTTTCCGTCCCGTCTTATGCAGTACCCTACTCTTAAGGTTCAGTGCCCTATCTTTGAATCACATCCACGACAGCGTTCACCAATACCCTCTTAGGGTTCATTTTCTTGCGGGTTTAGTGACCTTGAATAAGGAAAAGGGTTTAGGGTTGGATTAGACGGAGCCGCGTAGCGGGTCCGCCTAATCCAACCCTAAACCTTTTTCCGTCCCGTCTTATGCAGTACCCTACTCTTAAGGTTCAGTGCCCTATCTTTGAATCACATCCACGACAGCGTTCACCAATACCCTCTTAGGGTTCAGTTTCTTGCGGGTTTAGTGACCTTGAATAAGGAAAAGGGTTTAGGGTTGGATTAGGCGGAGCCGCGTAGCGGGTCCGCCTAATCCAACCCTAAACCCTTTTCCGTCCCGTCTTATGCAGTACCCTACTCTTAAGGTTCAGTGCCCTATCTTTGAATCATATCCACGACAACGTTCACCAATACCCTCTTAGGGTTTGGTTTCTTGCGGGTTTAGTGATCTTGAATAAGGTCGTGGGTCCGCCTAATCCAACCCTAAACCCTTTTCCGTCCCGTCTTATGCAGTACCCTACTCTTAAGGTTCAGTGCCCCATCTTTGAATCACATCCACGACAGGGTTCACCAATACCCTCTTAGGGTTCAGTTTGTTGCGGGTTTAGTGACCTTGAATAAGGAAAAGGGTTTAGGGTTGGATTACGCGGAGCCGCGTAGCGGGTCCGCCTAATCCAACCCTAAACCCTTTTCCGTCCCATCTTATGCAGTACCCTACGCTTAAGGTTCAGTGCCCCATCTTTGAATCACATCCACGACAGGGTTCACCAATACCCTCTTAGGGTTCAGTTTCTTGCGGATTTAGTGACCTTGAATAAGGAAAAGGGTTTAGGGTTGGATTAAGCGGAGCGCGAAGAGGGTCCGCCTAATCCAACCCTAAACCCTTTTCCGTCCCGTCTTATGCAGTACCCTACTCTTAAGGTTCAGTGCCCCATCTTTGAATCACATCCACGACAGGGTTCATCAATACCCTCTTAGGGTTCAGTTTCTTGCGGGTTTAGTGACCTTGAATAAGGAAAAGGGTTTAGGGTTGGATTAGACGGAGCCGCGTAGCGGGTCCGTCTAATCCAACCCTAAACCCTTTTCCGTCCCGTCTTATGCAGTACCCTACTCTTAAGGTTCAGTGCCCCATCTTTAAATCACATCCACGACAGGGTTCACCAATACCCTCTTAGGGTTCAGTTTGTTGCGGGTTTAGTGACCTTGAATAAGGAAAAGGGTTTAGGGTTGGATTATGCGGAGCCGCGTAGCGGGTCCGCCTAATCCAACCCTAAACCCTTTTCCGTCCCGTCTTATGCAGTACCCTACTCTTAAGGTTCAGTGCCCTATCTTTGAATCATATCCACGACAACGTTCACCAATACCCTCTTAGGGTTTGGTTTCTTGCGGGTTTAGTGATCTTGAATAAGGTCGTGGGTCCGCCTAATCCAACCCTAAACCCTTTTCCGTCCCGTCTTATGCAGTACCCTACTCTTAAGGTTCAGTGCCCCATCTTTGAATCACATCCACGACAGGGTTCACCAATACCCTCTTAGGGTTCAGTTTGTTGCGGGTTTAGTGACCTTGAATAAGGAAAAGGGTTTAGGGTTGGATTACGCGGAGCCGCGTAGCGGGTCCGCCTAATCCAACCCTAAACCCTTTTCCGTCCCATCTTATGCAGTACCCTACGCTTAAGGTTCAGTGCCCCATCTTTGAATCACATCCACGACAGGGTTCACTAATACCCTCTTAGGGTTCAGTTTCTTGCGGATTTAGTGACCTTGAATAAGGAAAAGGGTTTAGGGTTGGATTAAGCGGAGCGCGAAGCGGGTCCGCCTAATCCAACCCTAAACCCTTTTCCGTCCCGTCTTATGCAGTACCCTACTCTTAAGGTTCAGTGCCCCATCTTTAAATCACATCCACGACTGGGTTCACCAATACCCTCTTAGGGTTCAGTTTGTTGCGGGTTTAGTGACCTTGAATAAGGAAAAGGGTTTAGGGTTGGATTATGCGGAGCCGCGTAGCGGGTCCGCCTAATCCAACCCTAAACCCTTTTCCGTCCCGTCTTATGCAGTACCCTACTCTTAAGGTTCAGTGCCCCATCTTTGAATCACATCCACGACAGGGTTCATCAATACCCTCTTAGGGTTCAGTTTCTTGCGGATTTAGTGACCTTGAATAAGGAAAAGGGTTTAGGGTTGGATTAGACGGAGCCGCGTAGCGGGTCCGCCTAATCCAACCCTAAACCTTTTTCCGTCCCGTCTTATGCAGTACCCTACTCTTAAGGTTCAGTGCCCTATCTTTGAATCACATCCACGACAGCGTTCACCAATACCCTCTTAGGGTTCATTTTCTTGCGGGTTTAGTGACCTTGAATAAGGAAAAGGGTTTAGGGTTGGATTAGACGGAGCCGCGTAGCGGGTCCGCCTAATCCAACCCTAAACCTTTTTCCGTCCCGTCTTATGCAGTACCCTACTCTTAAGGTTCAGTGCCCTATCTTTGAATCACATCCACGACAGCGTTCACCAATACCCTCTTAGGGTTCAGTTTCTTGCGGGTTTAGTGACCTTGAATAAGGAAAAGGGTTTAGGGTTGGATTAGGCGGAGCCGCGTAGCGGGTCCGCCTAATCCAACCCTAAACCCTTTTCCGTCCCGTCTTATGCAGTACCCTACTCTTAAGGTTCAGTGCCCTATCTTTGAATCATATCCACGACAACGTTCACCAATACCCTCTTAGGGTTTGGTTTCTTGCGGGTTTAGTGATCTTGAATAAGGTCGTGGGTCCGCCTAATCCAACCCTAAACCCTTTTCCGTCCCGTCTTATGCAGTACCCTACTCTTAAGGTTCAGTGCCCCATCTTTGAATCACATCCACGACAGGGTTCACCAATACCCTCTTAGGGTTCAGTTTGTTGCGGGTTTAGTGACCTTGAATAAGGAAAAGGGTTTAGGGTTGGATTACGCGGAGCCGCGTAGCGGGTCCGCCTAATCCAACCCTAAACCCTTTTCCGTCCCATCTTATGCAGTACCCTACGCTTAAGGTTCAGTGCCCCATCTTTGAATCACATCCACGACAGGGTTCACTAATACCCTCTTAGGGTTCAGTTTCTTGCGGATTTAGTGACCTTGAATAAGGAAAAGGGTTTAGGGTTGGATTAAGCGGAGCGCGAAGCGGGTCCGCCTAATCCAACCCTAAACCCTTTTCCGTCCCGTCTTATGCAGTACCCTACTCTTAAGGTTCAGTGCCCCATCTTTAAATCACATCCACGACTGGGTTCACCAATACCCTCTTAGGGTTCAGTTTGTTGCGGGTTTAGTGACCTTGAATAAGGAAAAGGGTTTAGGGTTGGATTATGCGGAGCCGCGTAGCGGGTCCGCCTAATCCAACCCTAAACCCTTTTCCGTCCCGTCTTATGCAGTACCCTACTCTTAAGGTTCAGTGCCCCATCTTTGAATCACATCCACGACAGGGTTCATCAATACCCTCTTAGGGTTCAGTTTCTTGCGGAATTAGTGACCTTGAATAAGGAAAAGGGTTTAGGGTTGGATTAGACGGAGCCGCGTAGCGGGTCCGCCTAATCCAACCCTAAACCTTTTTCCGTCCCGTCTTATGCAGTACCCTACTCTTAAGGTTCAGTGCCCTATCTTTGAATCACATCCACGACAGCGTTCACAAATACCCTCTTAGGGTTCATTTTCTTGCGGGTTTAGTGACCTTGAATAAGGAAAAGGGTTTAGGGTTGGATTAGACGGAGCCGCGTAGCGGGTCCGCCTAATCCAACCCTAAACCTTTTTCCGTCCCGTCTTATGCAGTACCCTACTCTTAAGGTTCAGTGCCCTATCTTTGAATCACATCCACGACAGCGTTCACCAATACCCTCTTAGGGTTCAGTTTCTTGCGGGTTTAGTGACCTTGAATAAGGAAAAGGGTTTAGGGTTGGATTAGGCGGAGCCGCGTAGCGGGTCCGCCTAATCCAACCCTAAACCCTTTTCCGTCCCGTCTTATGCAGTACCCTACTCTTAAGGTTCAGTGCCCTATCTTTGAATCATATCCACGACAACGTTCACCAATACCCTCTTAGGGTTTGGTTTCTTGCGGGTTTAGTGATCTTGAATAAGGTCGTGGGTCCGCCTAATCCAACCCTAAACCCTTTTCCGTCCCGTCTTATGCAGTACCCTACTCTTAAGGTTCAGTGCCCCATCTTTGAATCACATCCACGACAGGGTTCACCAATACCCTCTTAGGGTTCAGTTTGTTGCGGGTTTAGTGACCTTGAATAAGGAAAAGGGTTTAGGGTTGGATTACGCGGAGCCGCGTAGCGGGTCCGCCTAATCCAACCCTAAACCCTTTTCCGTCCCATCTTATGCAGTACCCTACGCTTAAGGTTCAGTGCCCCATCTTTGAATCACATCCACGACAGGGTTCACCAATACTCTCTTAGGGTTCAGTTTCTTGCGGATTTAGTGACCTTGAATAAGGAAAAGGGTTTAGGGTTGGATTAAGCGGAGCGCGAAGAGGGTCCGCCTAATCCAACCCTAAACCCTTTTCCGTCCCGTCTTATGCAGTACCCTACTCTTAAGGTTCAGTGCCCCATCTTTAAATCACATCCACGACTGGGTTCACCAATACCCTCTTAGGGTTCAGTTTGTTGCGGGTTTAGTGACCTTGAATAAGGAAAAGGGTTTAGGGTTGGATTAGACGGAGCCGCGTAGCGGGTCCGCCTAATCCAACCCTAAAACTTTTTCCGTCCCGTCTTATGCAGTACCCTACTCTTAAGGTTCAGTGCCCTATCTTTGAATCACATCCACGACAGCGTTCACCAATACCCTCTTAGGGTTCAGTTTCTTGCGGGTTTAGTGACCTTGAATAAGGAAAAGGGTTTAGGGTTGGATTAGACGGAGCCGCGTAGCGGGTCCGTCTAATCCAACCCTAAACCCTTTTCCGTCCCGTCTTATGCAGTACCCTACTCTTAAGGTTCAGTGCCCCATCTTTAAATCACATCCACGACAGGGTTCACCAATACCCTCTTAGGGTTCAGTTTGTTGCGGGTTTAGTGACCTTGAATAAGGAAAAGGGTTTAGGGTTGGATTTGACGGAGCCGCGTAGCGGGTCCGCCTAATCCAACCCTAAACCCTTTTCCGTCCCGTCTTATGCAGTACCCTACTCTTAAGGTTCAGTGCCCCATCTTTGAATCACATCCACGACAGGGTTCATCAATACCCTCTTAGGGTTCAGTTTCTTGCGGGTTTAGTGACCTTGAATAAGGAAAAGGGTTTAGGGTTGGATTAGACGGAGCCGCGTAGCGGGTCCGTCTAATCCAACCCTAAACCCTTTTCCGTCCCGTCTTATGCAGTACCCTACTCTTAAGGTTCAGTGCCCCATCTTTAAATCACATCCACGACAGGGTTCACCAATACCCTCTTAGGGTTCAGTTTGTTGCGGGTTTAGTGACCTTGAATAAGGAAAAGGGTTTAGGGTTGGATTATGCGGAGCCGCGTAGCGGGTCCGCCTAATCCAACCCTAAACCCTTTTCCGTCCCGTCTTATGCAGTACCCTACTCTTAAGGTTCAGTGCCCCATCTTTGAATCACATCCACGACAGGGTTCATCAATACTCTCTTAGGGTTCAGTTTCTTGCGGATTTAGTGACCTTGAATAAGGAAAAGGGTTTAGGGTTGGATTAGACGGAGCCGCGTAGCGGGTCCGCCTAATCCAACCCTAAACCTTTTTCCGTCCCGTCTTATGCAGTACCCTACTCTTAAGGTTCAGTGCCCTATCTTTGAATCACATCCACGACAGCGTTCACCAATACCCTCTTAGGGTTCAGTTTCTTGCGGGTTTAGTGACCTTGAATAAGGAAAAGGGTTTAGGGTTGGATTAGACGGAGCCGCGTAGCGGGTCCATCTAATCCAACCCTAAACCCTTTTCCGTCCCGTCTTATGCAGTACCCTACTCTTAAGGTTCAGTGCCCCATCTTTAAATCACATCCACGACAGGGTTCACCAATACCCTCTTAGGGTTCAGTTTGTTGCGGGTTTAGTGACCTTGAATAAGGAAAAGGGTTTAGGGTTGGATTATGCGGAGCCGCGTAGCGGGTCCGCCTAATCCAACCCTAAACCCTTTTCCGTCCCATCTTATGCAGTACCCTACGCTTAAGGTTCAGTGCCCCATCTTTAAATCACATCCACGACAGGGTTCACCAATACCCTCTTAGGGTTCAGTTTCTTGCGGGTTTAGTGACCTTGAATAAGGAACAGGGTTTAGGGTTGGATTAGACGGAGCCGCGTAGCGGGTCCGCCTAATCCAACCCTAAACCCTTTTCCGTCCCGTCTTATGCAGTACCCTACTCTTAAGGTTCAGTGCCCCATCTTTGAATCACATCCACGACAGGGTTCATCAATACCCTCTTAGGGTTCAGTTTCTTGCGGATTTAGTGACCTTGAATAAGGAAAAGGGTTTAGGGTTGGATTAGACGGAGCCGCGTAGCGGGTCCGCCTAATCCAACCCTAAACCTTTTTCCGTCCCGTCTTATGCAGTACCCTACTCTTAAGGTTCAGTGCCCTATCTTTGAATCACATCCACGACATGGTTCACCAATACCCTCTTAGGGTTCAGTTTCTTGCGGGTTTAGTGATCTTGAATAAGGTCGCGAGTCCGCCTAATCCAACCCTAAACCCTTTTCCGTCCCGTCTTATGCAGTACCCTACTCTTAAGGTTCAGTGCCCCATCTTTAAATCACATCCACGACTGGGTTCACCAATACCCTCTTAGGGTTCAGTTTGTTGCGGGTTTAGTGACCTTGAATAAGGAAAAGGGTTTAGGGTTGGATTATGCGGAGCCGCGTAGCGGGTCTGCCTAATCCAACCCTAAACCCTTTTCCGTCCCGTCTTATGCAGTACCCTACTCTTAAGGTTCAGTGCCCCATCTTTGAATCACATCCACGACAGGGTTCATCAATACCCTCTTAGGGTTCAGTTTCTTGCGGATTTAGTGACCTTGAATAAGGAAAAGGGTTTAGGGTTGGATTAGACGGAGCCGCGTAGCGGGTCCGCCTAATCCAACCCTAAACCTTTTTCCGTCCCGTCTTATGCAGTACCCTACTCTTAAGGTTCAGTGCCCTATCTTTGAATCACATCCACGACAGCGTTCACCAATACCCTCTTAGGGTTCATTTTCTTGCGGGTTTAGTGACCTTGAATAAGGAAAAGGGTTTAGGGTTGGATTAGACGGAGCCGCGTAGCGGGTCCGCCTAATCCAACCCTAAACCCTTTTCCGTCCCATCTTATGCAGTACCCTACGCTTAAGGTTCAGTGCCCCATCTTTGAATCACATCCACGACAGGGTTCACCAATACCCTCTTAGGGTTCAGTTTCTTGCGGATTTAGTGACCTTGAATAAGGAAAAGGGTTTAGGGTTGGATTAAGCGGAGCGCGAAGAGGGTCCGCCTAATCCAACCCTAAACCCTTTTCCGTCCCGTCTTATGCAGTACCCTACTCTTAAGGTTCAGTGCCCCATCTTTAAATCACATCCACGACTGGGTTCACCAATACCCTCTTAGGGTTCAGTTTGTTGCGGGTTTAGTGACCTTGAATAAGGAAAAGGGTTTAGGGTTGGATTAGACGGAGCCGCGTAGCGGGTCCGCCTAATCCAACCCTAAAACTTTTTCCGTCCCGTCTTATGCAGTACCCTACTCTTAAGGTTCAGTGCCCTATCTTTGAATCACATCCACGACAGCGTTCACCAATACCCTCTTAGGGTTCAGTTTCTTGCGGGTTTAGTGACCTTGAATAAGGAAAAGGGTTTAGGGTTGGATTAGACGGAGCCGCGTAGCGGGTCCGTCTAATCCAACCCTAAACCCTTTTCCGTCCCGTCTTATGCAGTACCCTACTCTTAAGGTTCAGTGCCCCATCTTTAAATCACATCCACGACAGGGTTCACCAATACCCTCTTAGGGTTCAGTTTGTTGCGGGTTTAGTGACCTTGAATAAGGAAAAGGGTTTAGGGTTGGATTTGACGGAGCCGCGTAGCGGGTCCGCCTAATCCAACCCTAAACCCTTTTCCGTCCCGTCTTATGCAGTACCCTACTCTTAAGGTTCAGTGCCCCATCTTTGAATCACATCCACGACAGGGTTCATCAATACCCTCTTAGGGTTCAGTTTCTTGCGGGTTTAGTGACCTTGAATAAGGAAAAGGGTTTAGGGTTGGATTAGACGGAGCCGCGTAGCGGGTCCGTCTAATCCAACCCTAAACCCTTTTCCGTCCCGTCTTATGCAGTACCCTACTCTTAAGGTTCAGTGCCCCATCTTTAAATCACATCCACGACAGGGTTCACCAATACCCTCTTAGGGTTCAGTTTGTTGCGGGTTTAGTGACCTTGAATAAGGAAAAGGGTTTAGGGTTGGATTATGCGGAGCCGCGTAGCGGGTCCGCCTAATCCAACCCTAAACCCTTTTCCGTCCCGTCTTATGCAGTACCCTACTCTTAAGGTTCAGTGCCCCATCTTTGAATCACATCCACGACAGGGTTCATCAATACCCTCTTAGGGTTCAGTTTCTTGCGGATTTAGTGACCTTGAATAAGGAAAAGGGTTTAGGGTTGGATTAGACGGAGCCGCGTAGCGGGTCCGCCTAATCCAACCCTAAACCTTTTTCCGTCCCGTCTTATGCAGTACCCTACTCTTAAGGTTCAGTGCCCTATCTTTGAATCACATCCACGACAGCGTTCACCAATACCCTCTTAGGGTTCAGTTTCTTGCGGGTTTAGTGACCTTGAATAAGGAAAAGGGTTTAGGGTTGGATTAGACGGAGCCGCGTAGCGGGTCCGTCTAATCCAACCCTAAACCCTTTTCCGTCCCGTCTTATGCAGTACCCTACTCTTAAGGTTCAGTGCCCCATCTTTAAATCACATCCACGACAGGGTTCACCAATACCCTCTTAGGGTTCAGTTTGTTGCGGGTTTAGTGACCTTTAATAAGGAAAAGGGTTTAGGGTTGGATTATGCGGAGCCGCGTAGCGGGTCCGCCTAATCCAACCCTAAACCCTTTTCCGTCCCATCTTATGCAGTACCCTACGCTTAAGGTTCAGTGCCCCATCTTTAAATCACATCCACGACAGGGTTCACCAATACCCTCTTAGGGTTCAGTTTCTTGCGGGTTTAGTGACCTTGAATAAGGAACAGGGTTTAGGGTTGGATTAGACGGAGCCGCGTAGCGGGTCCGCCTAATCCAACCCTAAACCCTTTTCCGTCCCGTCTTATGCAGTACCCTACTCTTAAGGTTCAGTGCCCCATCTTTGAATCACATCCACGACAGGGTTCATCAATACCCTCTTAGGGTTCAGTTTCTTGCGGATTTAGTGACCTTGAATAAGGAAAAGGGTTTAGGGTTGGATTAGACGGAGCCGCGTAGCGGGTCCGCCTAATCCAACCCTAAACCTTTTTCCGTCCCGTCTTATGCAGTACCCTACTCTTAAGGTTCAGTGCCCTATCTTTGAATCACATCCACGACATGGTTCACCAATACCCTCTTAGGGTTCAGTTTCTTGCGGGTTTAGTGATCTTGAATAAGGTCGCGAGTCCGCCTAATCCAACCCTAAACCCTTTTCCGTCCCGTCTTATGCAGTACCCTACTCTTAAGGTTCAGTGCCCCATCTTTAAATCACATCCACGACTGGGTTCACCAATACCCTCTTAGGGTTCAGTTTGTTGCGGGTTTAGTGACCTTGAATAAGGAAAAGGGTTTAGGGTTGGATTATGCGGAGCCGCGTAGCGGGTCCGCCTAATCCAACCCTAAACCCTTTTCCGTCCCGTCTTATGCAGTACCCTACTCTTAAGGTTCAGTGCCCCATCTTTGAATCACATCCACGACAGGGTTCATCAATACCCTCTTAGGGTTCAGTTTCTTGCGGATTTAGTGACCTTGAATAAGGAAAAGGGTTTAGGGTTGGATTAGACGGAGCCGCGTAGCGGGTCCGCCTAATCCAACCCTAAACCTTTTTCCGTCCCGTCTTATGCAGTACCCTACTCTTAAGGTTCAGTGCCCTATCTTTGAATCACATCCACGACAGCGTTCACCAATACCCTCTTAGGGTTCATTTTCTTGCGGGTTTAGTGACCTTGAATAAGGAAAAGGGTTTAGGGTTGGATTAGACGGAGCCGCGTAGCGGGTCCGCCTAATCCAACCCTAAACCTTTTTCCGTCCCGTCTTATGCAGTACCCTACTCTTAAGGTTCAGTGCCCTATCTTTGAATCACATCCACGACAGCGTTCACCAATACCCTCTTAGGGTTCAGTTTCTTGCGGGTTTAGTGACCTTGAATAAGGAAAAGGGTTTAGGGTTGGATTTGGCGGAGCCGCGTAGCGGGTCCGCCTAATCCAACCCTAAACCTTTTTCCGTCCCGTCTTATGCAGTACCCTACTCTTAAGGTTCAGTGCCCTATCTTTGAATCACATCCACGACATGGTTCACCAATACCCTCTTAGGGTTCAGTTTCTTGCGGGTTTAGTGATCTTGAATAAGGTCGCGAGTCCGCCTAATCCAACCCTAAACCCTTTTCCGTCCCGTCTTATGCAGTACCCTACTCTTAAGGTTCAGTGCCCCATCTTTAAATCACATCCACGACTGGGTTCACCAATACCCTCTTAGGGTTCAGTTTGTTGCGGGTTTAGTGACCTTGAATAAGGAAAAGGGTTTAGGGTTGGATTATGCGGAGCCGCGTAGCGGGTCCGCCTAATCCAACCCTAAACCCTTTTCCGTCCCGTCTTATGCAGTACCCTACTCTTAAGGTTCAGTGCCCCATCTTTGAATCACATCCACGACAGGGTTCATCAATACCCTCTTAGGGTTCAGTTTCTTGCGGATTTAGTGACCTTGAATAAGGAAAAGGGTTTAGGGTTGGATTAGACGGAGCCGCGTAGCGGGTCCGCCTAATCCAACCCTAAACCTTTTTCCGTCCCGTCTTATGCAGTACCCTACTCTTAAGGTTCAGTGCCCTATCTTTGAATCACATCCACGACAGCGTTCACCAATACCCTCTTAGGGTTCATTTTCTTGCGGGTTTAGTGACCTTGAATAAGGAAAAGGGTTTAGGGTTGGATTAGACGGAGCCGCGTAGCGGGTCCGCCTAATCCAACCCTAAACCTTTTTCCGTCCCGTCTTATGCAGTACCCTACTCTTAAGGTTCAGTGCCCTATCTTTGAATCACATCCACGACAGCGTTCACCAATACCCTCTTAGGGTTCAGTTTCTTGCGGGTTTAGTGACCTTGAATAAGGAAAAGGGTTTAGGGTTGGATTTGGCGGAGCCGCGTAGCGGGTCCGCCTAATCCAACCCTAAACCCTTTTCCGTCCCGTCTTATGCAGTACCCTACTCTTAAGGTTCAGTGCCCTATCTTTGAATCATATCCACGACAACGTTCACCAATACCCTCTTAGGGTTTGGTTTCTTGCGGGTTTAGTGATCTTGAATAAGGTCGTGGGTCCGCCTAATCCAACCCTAAACCCTTTTCCGTCCCGTCTTATGCAGTACCCTACTCTTAAGGTTCAGTGCCCCATCTTTGAATCACATCCACGACAGGGTTCACCAATACCCTCTTAGGGTTCAGTTTGTTGCGGGTTTAGTGACCTTGAATAAGGAAAAGGGTTTAGGGTTGGATTACGCGGAGCCGCGTAGCGGGTCCGCCTAATCCAACCCTAAACCCTTTTCCGTCCCATCTTATGCAGTACCCTACGCTTAAGGTTCAGTGCCCCATCTTTGAATCACATCCACGACAGGGTTCACCAATACCCTCTTAGGGTTCAGTTTCTTGCGGATTTAGTGACCTTGAATAAGGAAAAGGGTTTAGGGTTGGATTAAGCGGAGCGCGAAGAGGGTCCGCCTAATCCAACCCTAAACCCTTTTCCGTCCCGTCTTATGCAGTACCCTACTCTTAAGGTTCAGTGCCCCATCTTTAAATCACATCCACGACTGGGTTCACCAATACCCTCTTAGGGTTCAGTTTGTTGCGGGTTTAGTGACCTTGAATAAGGAAAAGGGTTTAGGGTTGGATTAGACGGAGCCGCGTAGCGGGTCCGCCTAATCCAACCCTAAAACTTTTTCCGTCCCGTCTTATGCAGTACCCTACTCTTAAGGTTCAGTGCCCTATCTTTGAATCACATCCACGACAGGGTTCACCAATACCCTCTTAGGGTTCAGTTTGTTGCGGGTTTAGTGACCTTGAATAAGGAAAAGGGTTTAGGGTTGGATTATGCGGAGCCGCGTAGCGGGTCCGCCTAATCCAACCCTAAACCCTTTTCCGTCCCATCTTATGCAGTACCCTACGCTTAAGGTTCAGTGCCCCATCTTTAAATCACATCCACGACAGGGTTCACCAATACCCTCTTAGGGTTCAGTTTCTTGCGGGTTTAGTGACCTTGAATAAGGAACATGGTTTAGGGTTGGATTAGACGGAGCCGCGTAGCGGGTCCGCCTAATCCAACCCTAAACCCTTTTCCGTCCCGTCTTATGCAGTACCCTACTCTTAAGGTTCAGTGCCCCATCTTTGAATCACATCCACGACAGGGTTCATCAATACCCTCTTAGGGTTCAGTTTCTTGCGGATTTAGTGACCTTGAATAAGGAAAAGGGTTTAGGGTTGGATTAGACGGAGCCGCGTAGCGGGTCCGCCTAATCCAACCCTAAACCTTTTTCCGTCCCGTCTTATGCAGTACCCTACTCTTAAGGTTCAGTGCCCTATCTTTGAATCACATCCACGACATGGTTCACCAATACCCTCTTAGGGTTCAGTTTCTTGCGGGTTTAGTGATCTTGAATAAGGTCGCGAGTCCGCCTAATCCAACCCTAAACCCTTTTCCGTCCCGTCTTATGCAGTACCCTACTCTTAAGGTTCAGTGCCCCATCTTTAAATCACATCCACGACTGGGTTCACCAATACCCTCTTAGGGTTCAGTTTGTTGCGGGTTTAGTGACCTTGAATAAGGAAAAGGGTTTAGGGTTGGATTATGCGGAGCCGCGTAGCGGGTCCGCCTAATCCAACCCTAAACCCTTTTCCGTCCCGTCTTATGCAGTACCCTACTCTTAAGGTTCAGTGCCCCATCTTTGAATCACATCCACGACAGGGTTCATCAATACCCTCTTAGGGTTCAGTTTCTTGCGGATTTAGTGACCTTGAATAAGGAAAAGGGTTTAGGGTTGGATTAGACGGAGCCGCGTAGCGGGTCCGCCTAATCCAACCCTAAACCTTTTTCCGTCCCGTCTTATGCAGTACCCTACTCTTAAGGTTCAGTGCCCTATCTTTGAATCACATCCACGACAGCGTTCACCAATACCCTCTTAGGGTTCATTTTCTTGCGGGTTTAGTGACCTTGAATAAGGAAAAGGGTTTAGGGTTGGATTAGACGGAGCCGCGTAGCGGGTCCGCCTAATCCAACCCTAAACCTTTTTCCGTCCCGTCTTATGCAGTACCCTACTCTTAAGGTTCAGTGCCCTATCTTTGAATCACATCCACGACAGCGTTCACCAATACCCTCTTAGGGTTCAGTTTCTTGCGGGTTTAGTGACCTTGAATAAGGAAAAGGGTTTAGGGTTGGATTAGGCGGAGCCGCGTAGCGGGTCCGCCTAATCCAACCCTAAACCCTTTTCCGTCCCGTCTTATGCAGTACCCTACTCTTAAGGTTCAGTGCCCTATCTTTGAATCATATCCACGACAACGTTCACCAATACCCTCTTAGGGTTTGGTTTCTTGCGGGTTTAGTGATCTTGAATAAGGTCGTGGGTCCGCCTAATCCAACCCTAAACCCTTTTCCGTCCCGTCTTATGCAGTACCCTACTCTTAAGGTTCAGTGCCCCATCTTTGAATCACATCCACGACAGGGTTCACCAATACCCTCTTAGGGTTCAGTTTGTTGCGGGTTTAGTGACCTTGAATAAGGAAAAGGGTTTAGGGTTGGATTATGCGGAGCCGCGTAGCGGGTCCGCCTAATCCAACCCTAAACCCTTTTCCGTCCCATCTTATGCAGTACCCTACGCTTAAGGTTCAGTGCCCCATCTTTAAATCACATCCACGACAGGGTTCACCAATACCCTCTTAGGGTTCAGTTTCTTGCGGGTTTAGTGACCTTGAATAAGGAACATGGTTTAGGGTTGGATTAGACGGAGCCGCGTAGCGGGTCCGCCTAATCCAACCCTAAACCCTTTTCCGTCCCGTCTTATGCAGTACCCTACTCTTAAGGTTCAGTGCCCCATCTTTGAATCACATCCACGACAGGGTTCATCAATACCCTCTTAGGGTTCAGTTTCTTGCGGATTTAGTGACCTTGAATAAGGAAAAGGGTTTAGGGTTGGATTAGACGGAGCCGCGTAGCGGGTCCGCCTAATCCAACCCTAAACCTTTTTCCGTCCCGTCTTATGCAGTACCCTACTCTTAAGGTTCAGTGCCCTATCTTTGAATCACATCCACGACATGGTTCACCAATACCCTCTTAGGGTTCAGTTTCTTGCGGGTTTAGTGATCTTGAATAAGGTCGCGAGTCCGCCTAATCCAACCCTAAACCCTTTTCCGTCCCGTCTTATGCAGTACCCTACTCTTAAGGTTCAGTGCCCCATCTTTAAATCACATCCACGACTGGGTTCACCAATACCCTCTTAGGGTTCAGTTTGTTGCGGGTTTAGTGACCTTGAATAAGGAAAAGGGTTTAGGGTTGGATTATGCGGAGCCGCGTAGCGGGTCCGCCTAATCCAACCCTAAACCCTTTTCCGTCCCGTCTTATGCAGTACCCTACTCTTAAGGTTCAGTGCCCCATCTTTGAATCACATCCACGACAGGGTTCATCAATACCCTCTTAGGGTTCAGTTTCTTGCGGATTTAGTGACCTTGAATAAGGAAAAGGGTTTAGGGTTGGATTAGACGGAGCCGCGTAGCGGGTCCGCCTAATCCAACCCTAAACCTTTTTCCGTCCCGTCTTATGCAGTACCCTACTCTTAAGGTTCAGTGCCCTATCTTTGAATCACATCCACGACAGCGTTCACCAATACCCTCTTAGGGTTCATTTTCTTGCGGGTTTAGTGACCTTGAATAAGGAAAAGGGTTTAGGGTTGGATTAGACGGAGCCGCGTAGCGGGTCCGCCTAATCCAACCCTAAACCTTTTTCCGTCCCGTCTTATGCAGTACCCTACTCTTAAGGTTCAGTGCCCTATCTTTGAATCACATCCACGACAGCGTTCACCAATACCCTCTTAGGGTTCAGTTTCTTGCGGGTTTAGTGACCTTGAATAAGGAAAAGGGTTTAGGGTTGGATTAGGCGGAGCCGCGTAGCGGGTCCGCCTAATCCAACCCTAAACCCTTTTCCGTCCCGTCTTATGCAGTACCCTACTCTTAAGGTTCAGTGCCCTATCTTTGAATCATATCCACGACAACGTTCACCAATACCCTCTTAGGGTTTGGTTTCTTGCGGGTTTAGTGATCTTGAATAAGGTCGTGGGTCCGCCTAATCCAACCCTAAACCCTTTTCCGTCCCGTCTTATGCAGTACCCTACTCTTAAGGTTCAGTGCCCCATCTTTGAATCACATCCACGACAGGGTTCACCAATACCCTCTTAGGGTTCAGTTTGTTGCGGGTTTAGTGACCTTGAATAAGGAAAAGGGTTTAGGGTTGGATTACGCGGAGCCGCGTAGCGGGTCCGCCTAATCCAACCCTAAACCCTTTTCCGTCCCATCTTATGCAGTACCCTACGCTTAAGGTTCAGTGCCCCATCTTTGAATCACATCCACGACAGGGTTCACCAATACCCTCTTAGGGTTCAGTTTCTTGCGGATTTAGTGACCTTGAATAAGGAAAAGGGTTTAGGGTTGGATTAAGCGGAGCGCGAAGAGGGTCCGCCTAATCCAACCCTAAACCCTTTTCCGTCCCGTCTTATGCAGTACCCTACTCTTAAGGTTCAGTGCCCCATCTTTAAATCACATCCACGACTGGGTTCACCAATACCCTCTTAGGGTTCAGTTTGTTGCGGGTTTAGTGACCTTGAATAAGGAAAAGGGTTTAGGGTTGGATTAGACGGAGCCGCGTAGCGGGTCCGCCTAATCCAACCCTAAAACTTTTTCCGTCCCGTCTTATGCAGTACCCTACTCTTAAGGTTCAGTGCCCTATCTTTGAATCACATCCACGACAGGGTTCACCAATACCCTCTTAGGGTTCAGTTTGTTGCGGGTTTAGTGACCTTGAATAAGGAAAAGGGTTTAGGGTTGGATTATGCGGAGCCGCGTAGCGGGTCCGCCTAATCCAACCCTAAACCCTTTTCCGTCCCATCTTATGCAGTACCCTACGCTTAAGGTTCAGTGCCCCATCTTTAAATCACATCCACGACAGGGTTCACCAATACCCTCTTAGGGTTCAGTTTCTTGCGGGTTTAGTGACCTTGAATAAGGAACAGGGTTTAGGGTTGGATTAGACGGAGCCGCGTAGCGGGTCCGCCTAATCCAACCCTAAACCCTTTTCCGTCCCGTCTTATGCAGTACCCTACTCTTAAGGTTCAGTGCCCCATCTTTGAATCACATCCACGACAGGGTTCATCAATACCCTCTTAGGGTTCAGTTTCTTGCGGATTTAGTGACCTTGAATAAGGAAAAGGGTTTAGGGTTGGATTAGACGGAGCCGCGTAGCGGGTCCGCCTAATCCAACCCTAAACCTTTTTCCGTCCCGTCTTATGCAGTACCCTACTCTTAAGGTTCAGTGCCCTATCTTTGAATCACATCCACGACATGGTTCACCAATACCCTCTTAGGGTTCAGTTTCTTGCGGGTTTAGTGATCTTGAATAAGGTCGCGAGTCCGCCTAATCCAACCCTAAACCCTTTTCCGTCCCGTCTTATGCAGTACCCTACTCTTAAGGTTCAGTGCCCCATCTTTAAATCACATCCACGACTGGGTTCACCAATACCCTCTTAGGGTTCAGTTTCTTGCGGGTTTAGTGACCTTGAATAAGGAAAAGGGTTTAGGGTTGGATTTGCCTATTCCAACCCTAAACCCTTTTCCGTCCCGTCTTATACAGTACCCTACTCTTAAGGTTCATTGCCCTATCTTTGAATCACATCCACGACAACGTTCACCAATACCCTCTTAGGGTTCGGTTTCTTGCGGGTTTAGTGATCTTGAATAAGGTCGCGGGGCCGCCTAATCCAACCCTAAACCCTTTTCCGTCCCGTCTTATGCAGTACCCTACTATTAAGGTTCAGTGCCCCATCTTTGATTCACATCCATGACAGGGTTCACCAATACCCTCTTAGGGTTCAGTTTCTTGCGGGTTTAGTGACCTTGAATAAGGAAAAGGGTTTAGGGTTGGATTAGGCAAAGCCGTGTAGCGGGGCCGCCTAATCCAACCATAAACCCTTTGCCGTCCCGTCTTATGCAGTACCCTACTCTTAAGGTTCAGTGCCCCATCTTTGAATCACATCCACGACAGGGTTAACAAAATACCCTCTTAGGGTTCAGTTTCTTGCGGGTTTAGTGACCTTGAATAAGGAAAAGGGTTTAGGGTTGGATTAGGCAAAGCCGTGTAGCGGGGCCGCCTAATCCAACCCTAAACCCTTTTTCGTCCCGTCTTATGCAGTACCCTACTCTTAAGGTTCAGTTCCCCATTTTTGAATCACATCAACGACAGGGTTCACCAATACCCTCTTAGGGTTCAGTTTCTAGCGGGTTTAGTGACCTAGAATAAGGAAAAGGGTTTAGGGTTGGATTAGGCGGAGCGCGAAGCGGGTCCGCCTAATCCAACCCTAAACCCTTTTCCGTCCCGTCTTATGCAGTACCCTACTCTTAAGGTTCAGTGCCCCATCTTTGAATCACATCCACGACAGGGTTCATCAATACCCTCTTAGGGTTCATTTTCTTGCGGGTTTAGTGACCTTGAATAAGGACGCGGGTCCGCCTATTCCAACCCTAAACCCTTTTCCGTCCCGTCTTATGCAGTACCCTACTCTTAAGGTTCAGTGCCCAAACTTTGAATCACATCAACGACATGGTTCACCAATACCCTCTTAGGGTTCAGTTTGTTGCGGGTTTAGTGACCTTGAATAAGGAAAACGGTTTAGGGTTGGATTAGGCGGAGCCGCGAAGCGGGTCCGCCTAATCCAACCCTAAACCCTTTTCCGTCCCGTCTTATGCAGTACCCTACTCTTAAGGTTCAGTGCCCCATCTTTGAATCACATCCACGACAGGGTTAACAAAATACCCTCTTAGGGTTCAGTTTCTTGCGGGTTTAGTGACCTTGAATAAGGAAAAGGGTTTAGGGTTGGATTAGGCGGAGCCGCGTAGCGGGTACGCCAAATCCAACCCTAAACCCTTTTCCGTCCCGTCTTATGCAGTACCCTACTCTTAAGGTTCAGTGCCCCATCTTTGAATCACATCCACGACAGGGTTCACCAATACACTCTTAGGGTTCAGTTTCTTGCGGGTTTAATGACTTTGAATAAGGAAAAGGGTTTAGGGTTGGATTAGGCGGAGCCGCGTAGCGGGTATGCCTAATCCAACCCTAAATCCTTTTTCGTCCCGTCTTATGCAGTACCCTACTCTTAAGTTTCAGTGCCCCATCTTTGAATCACATCCACGACAGGGTTCACTAATACCCTCTTAGGGTTCAGTTTCTTGCGCGTTTAGTGACCTAGAATAAGGAAAAGAGTTTAGGGTTGGATTAGGCGGAGCGCGTAGCGGGTCCGCCTAATACAACCCTAAACCCTTTTTCGTCCCGTCTTATGCAGTACCCTACTCTTAAGGTTCAGTGCCCCATCTTTGAATCACATCCACGACAGGGTTCATCAATACCCTCTTAGGGTTCATTTTCTTGCGAGTTTAGTGACCTTGAATAAGGACGCGGGTCCGCCTATTCCAACCCTAAACCCTTTTCCGTCCCGTCTTATGCAGTACCCTACTCTTAAGGTTCAGTGCCCAAACTTTGAATCACATCAACGACAGGGTTCACCAATACCCTCTTAGGGTTCAGTTTGTTGCGGGTTTAGTGACCTTGAATAAGGAAAAGGGTTTAGGGTTGGATTAGGCGGAGCCGCGAACCCTAAACCCTTTTCCGTCCCGTCTTATGCAGTACCCTACTCTTAAGGTTCAGTGCCCCATCTTTGAATCACATCCACGACAGGGTTAACAAAATACCCTCTTAGGGTTCAGTTTCTTGCGGGTTTAGTGACCTTGAATAAGGAAAAGGGTTTAGGGTTGGATTAGGCGGAGCCGCGTAGCGGGTACGCCAAATCCAACCCTAAACCCTTTTCCGTCCCGTCTTATGCAGTACCCTACTCTTAAGGTTCAGTGCCCCATCTTTGAATCACATCCACGACAGGGTTCACCAATACACTCTTAGGGTTCAGTTTCTTGCGGGTTTAGTGACTTTGAATAAGGAAAAGGGTTTAGGGTTGGATTAGGCGGAGCCGCGAAGCGGGTCCGCCTAATCCAACCCTTAACCCTTTTCCATCCCGTCTTAAACAGTACCCTACTATTAAGGTTCAGTGCCCCATTTTTGAATCACATCAACGACAGGGTTCACTAATACCCTCTTAGGGTTCAGTTTATTGCGGGTTTAGTGACCTTGAATAAGGAAACGGGTTTAGGGTTGGATTAGGCGGAGCCGCGTAGCGGGTATGCCTAATCCAACCCTAAACCCTTTTTCGTCCCGTCTTATGCAGTACCCTACTCTTAAGTTTCAGTGCCCCATCTTTGAATCACATCCACGACAGGGTTCACTAATACCCTCTTAGGGTTCAGTTTCTTGCGCGTTTAGTGACCTAGAATAAGGAAAAGAGTTTAGGGTTGGATTAGGCGGAGCGCGTAGCGGGTCCGCCTAATCCAACCCTAAACCCTTTTCCGTCCCGTCTTATGCAGTACCCTACTCTTAAGGTTCAGTGCCCCATCTTTGAATCACATCCACGACAGGGTTCATCAATACCCTCTTAGGGTTCATTTTCTTGCGAGTTTAGTGACCTTGAATAAGGACGCGGGTCCGCCTATTCCAACCCTAAACCCTTTTCCGTCCCGTCTTATGCAGTACCCTACTCTTAAGGTTCAGTGCCCAAACTTTGAATCACATCCACGACAGGGTTCACCAATACCCTCTTAGGGTTCAGTTTCTTGCGGGTTTAGTGACCTTGAATAAGGAAAAGGGTTTAGGGTTGGATTAGGCGGAGCCGCGAAGCTGGTCCGCCTAATCCAACCCTAAACCCTTTTCCGTCCCGTCTTATGCAGTACCCTACTCTTAAGGTTCAGTGCCCCATCTTTGAATCACATCCACGACAGGGTTAACAAAATACCCTCTTAGGGTTCAGTTTCTTGCGGGTTTAGTGACCTTGAATAAGGAAAAGGGTTTAGGGTTGGATTAGGTGGAGCCGCGTAGCGGGTCCGCCTAATCCAACCCTAAACCCTTTTCCGTCCCGTCTTATGCAGTACCCTACTCTTAAGGTTCAGTGCCCCATCTTTGAATCACATCCACGACAGGGTTCACCAATACCCTCTTAGGGTTCAGTTTCTTGCGGGTTTAGTGACCTAGAAAAAGGAAAAGGGTTTAGGGTTGGATTAGGCGGAGCGCGAAGCGGGTCCGCCTAATCCAACCCTAAACCCTTTTCCGTCCCGTCTTATGCAGTACCCTACTCTTAAGGTTCAGTGCCCAAACTTTGAATCACATCAACGACAGGGTTCACCAATACCCTCTTAGGGTTCAGTTTGTTGCGGGTTTAGTGACCTTGAATAAGGAAAAGGGTTTAGGGTTGGATTAGGCGGAGCCGCGAACCCTAAACCCTTTTCCGTCCCGTCTTATGCAGTACCCTACTCTTAAGGTTCAGTGCCCCATCTTTGAATCACATCCACGACATGGTTAACAAAATACCCTCTTAGGGTTCAGTTTCTTGCGGGTTTAGTGACCTTGAATAAGGAAAAGGGTTTAGGGTTGGATTAGGCGGAGCCGCGTAGCGGGTACGCCAAATCCAACCCTAAACCCTTTTCCGTCCCGTCTTATGCAGTACCCTACTCTTAAGGTTCAGTGCCCCATCTTTGAATCACATCCACGACAGGGTTCACCAATACACTCTTAGGGTTCAGTTTCTTGCGGGTTTAGTGACTTTGAATAAGGAAAAGGGTTTAGGGTTGGATTAGGCGGAGCCGCGAAGCGGGTCCGCCTAATCCAACCCTTAACCCTTTTCCATCCCGTCTTAAACAGTACCCTACTATTAAGGTTCAGTGCCCCATTTTTGAATCACATCAACGACAGGGTTCACTAATACCCTCTTAGGGTTCAGTTTATTGCGGGTTTAGTGACCTTGAATAAGGAAACGGGTTTAGGGTTGGATTAGGCGGAGCCGCGTAGCGGGTATGCCTAATCCAACCCTAAACCCTTTTTCGTCCCGTCTTATGCAGTACCCTACTCTTAAGTTTCAGTGCCCCATCTTTGAATCACATCCACGACAGGGTTCACTAATACCCTCTTAGGGTTCAGTTTCTTGCGCGTTTAGTGACCTAGAATAAGGAAAAGAGTTTAGGGTTGGATTAGGCGGAGCGCGTAGCGGGTCCGCCTAATCCAACCCTAAACCCTTTTCCGTCCCGTCTTATGCAGTACCCTACTCTTAAGGTTCAGTGCCCCATCTTTGAATCACATCCACGACAGGGTTCATCAATACCCTCTTAGGGTTCATTTTCTTGCGAGTTTAGTGACCTTGAATAAGGACGCGGGTCCGCCTATTCCAACCCTAAACCCTTTTCCGTCCCGTCTTATGCAGTACCCTACTCTTAAGGTTCAGTGCCCAAACTTTGAATCACATCCACGACAGGGTTCACCAATACCCTCTTAGGGTTCAGTTTCTTGCGGGTTTAGTGACCTTGAATAAGGAAAAGGGTTTAGGGTTGGATTAGGCGGAGCCGCGAAGCTGGTCCGCCTAATCCAACCCTAAACCCTTTTCCGTCCCGTCTTATGCAGTACCCTACTCTTAAGGTTCAGTGCCCCATCTTTGAATCACATCCACGACAGGGTTAACAAAATACCCTCTTAGGGTTCAGTTTCTTGCGGGTTTAGTGACCTTGAATAAGGAAAAGGGTTTAGGGTTGGATTAGGTGGAGCCGCGTAGCGGGTCCGCCTAATCCAACCCTAAACCCTTTTCCGTCCCGTCTTATGCAGTACCCTACTCTTAAGGTTCAGTGCCCCATCTTTGAATCACATCCACGACAGGGTTCACCAATACCCTCTTAGGGTTCAGTTTCTTGCGGGTTTAGTGACCTAGAAAAAGGAAAAGGGTTTAGGGTTGGATTAGGCGGAGCGCGAAGCGGGTCCGCCTAATCCAACCCTAAACCCTTTTCCGTCCCGTCTTATGCAGTACCCTACTCTTAAGGTTCAGTGCCCCAACTTTGAATCACATCAACGACAGGGTTCACCAATACCCTCTTAGGGTTCAGTTTGTTGCGGGTTTAGTGACCTTGAATAAGGAAAAGAGTTTAGGGTTGGATTAGGCGGAGCCGCGTAGCGGGTCCGCCTAATCCAACCCTAAACCCTTTTCCGTCCCGTCTTATGCAGTACCCTACTCTTAAGGTTCAGTGCCCCATCTTTGAATCACATCCACGACAGGGTTCACCAATATACTCTTGGGGTTCAGTTTCTTGCGGGTTTAGTGACCTTGAATAAGGAAAAGGGTTTAGGGTTGGATTAGGCGGAGCCGCGAAGCGGGTCTGCCTAATCCAACCCTAAACCATTTTCCGTCCCGTCTTATGCAGTACCCTACTCTTAAGGTTCAGTGCCCCATCTTTGAATCACATCCACGACAGGGTTAACAAAATACCCTCTTAGGGTTCAGTTTCTTGCGGGTTTAGTGACCTAGAATAAGGAAAAGGGTTTAGGGTTGGATTAGGCGGAGCGCGAAGCGGGTCCGCCTAATCCAACCCTAAACCCTTTTCTGTCCCGTCTTATGCAGTACCCTACTCTTAAGGTTCAGTGCCCCATCCTTGAATCACATCCACGACAGGGTTCACCAATACCCTCTTAGGGTTCAGTTTCTTGCGGGTTTAGTGACCTTGAAAAAGGAAAAGGGTTTAGGGTTGGATTAGGCGGAGCCGCGAAGCGGGTCCGCCCAATCCAACCCTAAACCCTTTTCCGTCCCGTCTTATGCAGTACCCTACTCTTAAGGTTCAGTGCCCCATCTTTGAATCACATCCACGATAGGGTTAACAAAATACCCTCTTAGGGTTCAGTTTCTTGCGGGTTTAGTGACCTTGAATAAGGAAAAGGGTTTAGGGTTGGATTAGGCGGATCCGCGTAGCGGGTCTGCCTAATCCAACCCTATACCCTTTTCCGTCCCGTCTTCTGCAGTACCCTACTCTTAAGGTTCAGTGCCCCATCTTTGAATCACATCCACGACAGGGTTCACCAATACCCTCTTAGGGTTCAGTTTCTTGCGGGTTTAGTGACCTAGAATAAGGAAAAGGGTTTAGGGTTGGATTAGGCGGAGCGCGAAGCGGGTCCGCCTAATCCAATCCTAAACCCTTTTCCGTCCCGTCATATGCAGTACCCTACTCTTAAGGTTCAGTGCCCCATCTTTGAATCACATCCACGACAGGGTTCACCAATACCCTCTTAGGGTTCATTTTCTTGCGGGTTTAGTGACCTTGAATAAGGTCGCGGGTCCGCCTATTCCAACCCTAAACCCTTTTCCGTCCCGTCTTATGCAGTACCCTACTCTTAAGGTTCAGTGCCCCAACTTTGAATCACATCTACGACAGGGTTCACCAATACTCTTTTAGGGTTTAGTTTGTTGCGGGTTTAGTGACCTTGAATAAGGAAAAGGGTTTAGGGTTGGATTAGGCGGAGCCGCGTAGCGGAAACGCCTAATCCAACCCAAAACCCTTTTCCGTCCCGTCTTATGCAGTACCCTACTCTTAAGGTTCAGTGCCCCATCTTTGAATCACATCCACGACAGGGTTCACCAATACCCTCTTAGGGTTCAGTTTCTTGCGGGTTTAGTGACCTTGAATAAGGAAAAGGGTTTAGGGTTGGATTTGGCGGAGTCGCGAAGCGGGTCCGCCTAATCCAACCCTAAACCCTTTTCCGTCCCGTCTTATGCAGTACCCTACTCTTAAGGTTCAGTGCCCCATCTTTGAATCACATCCACGACAGGGTTAACAAAATACCCTCTTAGGGTTCAGTTTGTTGCGGGTTTAGTGACCTTGAATAAGGAAAAGGGTTTAGGGTTGGATTATGCGGAGCCGCGTAGCGGGTCCGCCTAATCCAACCCAAAACCCTTTTCCGTCCCGTCTTATGCAGTACCCTACTCTTAAGGTTCAGTGCCCCATCTTTGAATCACATCCACGACAGCGTTCACCAATACCCTCTTAGGGTTCAGTTTCTTGCGGGTTTAGTGACCTTGAATAAGGAAAAGGGTTTAGGGTTGGATTAGGCGGAGCCGCATAGCGGGTACGCCTAATCCAACCCTAAACCCTTTTCCGTCCCGTCTTATGCAGTACCCTACTCTTTAGGTTCAGAGCCCCATTTTTTAATCACATCCACGACAGGGTTCACCCATACCCTCTTAGGGTTCAGTTTCTTGCGGGTTTAGTGACCTTGAATATGGAAAAGGGTTTAGGGTTGGATTAGGCGGAGCCGCGTAGCGGGTACGCCTAATCCAACCCTAAACCCTTTTTCGTCCCGTCTTATGCAGTACCCTACTCTTTAGGTTCAGAGCCCCATCTTTGAATCACATCCAAGATAGGGTTCACCAATACCCTCTTAGGGTTCAGTTTCTTGCGGGTTTAGTGACCTTGAATAAGGAAAAGGGTTTAGGGTTGGATTAGGCGGAGCCGCGAAGCGGGTGCGCCTAATCCAACCCTAAACCCTTTTCCGTCTCGTCTTATGCAGTACCCTACTCTTAAGGTTCAGTGCCCCATCTTTGAATCACATCCACGACAGGGTTCACCAATACCCTCTTAGGGTTCAGTTTCTTGCGGGTTTAGTGACCTTGAATAAGGAAAAGGGTTTAGGGTTGGATTAGGCGGAGCCGCGTAGCGGGTTCGCCTAATCCAACCCTAAACCCTTTTCCGTCCCATCTTATACAGTACCCTACTCTTAAGGTTCAGTGCCCTATCTTTGAATCACATCCACGACAACGTTCACCAATACCCTCTTAGGGTTCGGTTTCTTGCGGGTTTAGTGATCTTGAATAAGGTCGCGGGGCCGCCTAATCCAACCCTAAACCCTTTTCCGTCCCGTCTTATGCAGTACCCTACTCTTTAGGTTCAGTGCCCCATCTTTGATTCACATCCACGACAGGGTTCACCAATACCCTCTTAGGGTTCAGTTTCATGCGGGTTTAGTGACCTTGAATAAGGAAAAGGGTTTAGGGTTGGATTAGGTGGAGCCGTGTAGCAGGGCCGCCTAATCCAACCATGAACCCTTTGCCGTCCCGTCTTATGCAGTAACCTACTCTTAAGGTTCAGTGCCCCATTTTTTAATCACATCAACGATAGGGTTCACCAATACCCTCTTAGGGTTCAGCTTGTTGCGGGTTTAGTGACCTTGAATAAGGAAAAGGGTTTAGGGTTGGATTAGGCGGAGCCGCGTAGCGGGTACGCCTAATCCAACCCTAAACCCTTTTCCGTCCCGTCTTATGCAGTACCCTACTCTTAAGGTTCAGTACCCCATCTTTGAATCACATCCACGACAAGGTTCACAAAATACCCTCTTAGGGTTCAGTTTCTTGCGGGTTTAGTGACCTTGAATAAGGAAAAGGGTTTAGGGTTGGATTAGGCGGAGCCGCGTAGCGGGTACACCTAATCCAACCCTAAACCCTTTTCCGTTCCGTCTTATGCAGTACCCTACTCTTAAGGTTCAGTGCCCCATCTTTGAATCACATCCACGACAGGGTTCACAAAATACCCTCTTAGGGTTCAGTTTCTTGCGGGTTTAGTGACCTTGAATAAGGAAAAGGGTTTAGGGTTGGATTAGGCGGAGCCGCGTAGCGGGTACGCGTAATCCAACCCTAAACCCTTTTCCGTCCCGTCTTATGCAGTACCCTACTCTTAAGGTTCAGTGCCCCATCTTTGAATCACATCCACGACAGGGTTCACCAATACCCTCTTAGGGTTCAGTTTCTTGCGGGTTTAGTGACCTTGAATAAGGAAAAGGGTTTAGGGTTGGATTAGGCGGAGTCGTGAAGCGGGTCCGCCTAATCCAACCCTAAACCCTTTTCCGTCCCGTCTTATGCAGTACCCTACTCTTACGGTTCAGTGCCCCATCTTTGAATCACATCCACGACAGGGTTAACAAAATACCCTCTTAGGGTTCAGTTTCTTGCGGGTTTAGTGACCTTGAATAAGGAAAAGGGTTTAGGGTTGGATTATGCGGAGCCGCGTAGCGGGTCCGCCTAATCCAACCCTAAACCCTTTTCCGTCCCGTCTTATGCAGTACCCTACTCTTAAGGTTCAGTGCCCCATCTTTGAATCACATCCACGACAGCGTTCACCAATACCCTCTTAGGGTTCAGTTTCTTGCGGGTTTAGTGACCTTGAATAAGGAAAAGGGTTTAGGGTTGGATTAGGCGTAGCAGCATAGCGGGTACGCCTAATCCAACCCTAAACCCTTTTCCGTCCCGTCTTATGCAGTACCCTACTCTTTAGGTTCAGAGCCCCATCTTTGAATCACATCCACTACAGGGTTCACCAATACCCTCTTAGGGTTCAGTTTCTTGCGGGTTTAGTGACATTGAATAAGGAAAAGGGTTTAGGGTTGGATTAGGCGGAGCCGCGTAGCGGGTACGCCTAATCCAACCCTAAACCCTTTTTCGTCCCGTCTTATGCAGTACCCTACTCTTTCGGTTCAGAGCCCCATCTTTGAATCACATCCAAGACAGGGTTCACCAATACCCTCTTAGGGTTCAGTTTCTTGCGGGTTTAGTGACCTTGAATAAGGAAAAGGGTTTAGGGTTGGATTAGGCGGAGCCGCGTAGCGGGTACGCCTAATCCAACCCTAAACCCTTTTTCGTCCCGTCTTATGCAGTACCCTACTCTTAAGGTTCAGTGCCCCATCTTTGAATCACATCCACGACAGGGTTCACCAATACCCTCTTAGGGTTCAGTTTCTTGCGGGTTTAGTGACCTTGAATAAGGAAAAGGGTTTAGGGTTGGATTAGGCGGAGCCGCGTAGCGGGTTCGCCTAATCCAACCCTAAACCCTTTTCCGTCCCGTCTTATACAGTACCCTACTCTTAAGGTTCAGTGCCCTATCTTTGAATCACATCCACGACAACGTTCACCAATACCCTCTTAGGGTTCGGTTTCTTGCGGGTTTAGTGATCTTGAATAAGGTCGCGGGGCCGCCTAATCCAACCCTAAACCCTTTTCCGTCCCGTCTTATGCAGTACCCTACTCTTAAGGTTCAGTGCCCCATCTTTGAATCACATCCACGACAGCGTTCACCAATACCCTCTTAGGGTTCAGTTTCTTGCGGGTTTAGTGACCTTGAATAAGGAAAAGGGTTTAGGGTTGGATTAGGCGTAGCCGCATAGCGGGTACGCCAAATCCAACCCTAAACCCTTTTCCGTCCCGTCTTATGCAGTACCCTACTCTTTAGGTTCAGAGCCCCATCTTTGAATCACATCCACGACAGGGTTCACCAATACCCTCTTAGGGTTCAGTTTCTTGCGGGTTTAGTGACCTTGAATAAGGAAAAGGGTTTAGGGTTGGATTAGGCGGAGCCGCGTAGCGGGTACGCCTAATCCAACCCTAAACCCTTTTTCGTCCCGTCTTACGCAGTACCCTACTCTTTAGGTTCAGAGCCCCATCTTTGAATCACATCCACGACAGGGTTCACCAATACCCTCTTAGGGTTCAGTTTCTTGCGGGTTTAGTGACCTTGAATAAGGAAAAGGGTTTAGGGTTGGATTAGGCGGAGCCGCGTAGCGGGTACGCCTAATCCAACCCTAAACCCTTTTTCGTCCCGTCTTATGCAGTACCCTACTCTTTAGGTTCAGAGCCCCATCTTTGAATCACATCCAAGACAGGGTTCACCAATACCCTCTTAGGGTTCAGTTTCTTGCGGGTTTAGTGACCTTGAATAAGGAAAAGGGTTTAGGGTTGGATTAGGCGGAGCCGCGAAGCGGGTGCGCCTAATCCAACCCTAAACCCTTTTCCGTCTCGTCTTATGCAGTACCCTACTCTTAAGGTTCAGTGCCCCATCTTTGAATCACATCCACGACAGGGTTCACCAATACCCTCTTAGGGTTCAGATTCTTGCGGGTTTAGTGACCTTGAATAAGGAAAAGGGTTTAGGGTTAGATTAGGCGGAGCCGCGTAGCGGGTTCGCCTAATCCAACCCTAAACCCTTTTCCGTCCCGTCTTATACAGTACCCTACTCTTAAGGTTCAGTGCCCTATCTTTGAATCACATCCACGACAATGTTCACCAATACCCTCTTAGGCTTCGGTTTCTTGCGGGTTTAGTGATCTTGAATAAGGTCGCGGGGCCGCCTAATCCAACCCTAAACCCTTTTCCGTCCCGTCTTATGCAGTACCCTACTCTTAAGGTTCAGTGCCCCATCTTTGAATCACATCCACGACAGCGTTCACCAATACCCTCTTAGGGTTCAGTTTCTTGCGGGTTTAGTGACCTTGAATAAGGAAAAGGGTTTAGGGTTGGATTAGGCGGAGCCGCGTAGCGGGTACGCGTAATCCAACCCTAAACCCTTTTCCGTCCCGTCTTATGCAGTACCCTACTCTTAAGGTTCAGTGCCCCATCTTTGAATCACATCCACGACAGGGTTCACCAATACCCTCTTAGGGTTCAGTTTCTTGCGGGTTTAGTGACCTTGAATAAGGAAAAGGGTTTAGGGTTGGATTAGGCGGAGTCGTGAAGCGGGTCCGCCTAATCCAACCCTAAACCCTTTTCCGTCCCGTCTTATGCAGTACCCTACTCTTACGGTTCAGTGCCCCATCTTTGAATCACATCCACGACAGGGTTAACAAAATACCCTCTTAGGGTTCAGTTTCTTGCGGGTTTAGTGACCTTGAATAAGGAAAAGGGTTTAGGGTTGGATTATGCGGAGCCGCGTAGCGGGTCCGCCTAATCCAACCCTAAACCCTTTTCCGTCCCGTCTTATGCAGTACCCTACTCTTAAGGTTCAGTGCCCCATCTTTGAATCACATCCACGACAGCGTTCACCAATACCCTCTTAGGGTTCAGTTTCTTGCGGGTTTAGTGACCTTGAATAAGGAAAAGGGTTTAGGGTTGGATTAGGCGTAGCAGCATAGCGGGTACGCCTAATCCAACCCTAAACCCTTTTCCGTCCCGTCTTATGCAGTACCCTACTCTTTAGGTTCAGAGCCCCATCTTTGAATCACATCCACTACAGGGTTCACCAATACCCTCTTAGGGTTCAGTTTCTTGCGGGTTTAGTGACATTGAATAAGGAAAAGGGTTTAGGGTTGGATTAGGCGGAGCCGCGTAGCGGGTACGCCTAATCCAACCCTAAACCCTTTTTCGTCCCGTCTTATGCAGTACCCTACTCTTTCGGTTCAGAGCCCCATCTTTGAATCACATCCAAGACAGGGTTCACCAATACCCTCTTAGGGTTCAGTTTCTTGCGGGTTTAGTGACGTTGAATAAGGAAAAGGGTTTAGGGTTGGATTAGGCGGAGCCGCGTAGCGGGTACGCCTAATCCAACCCTAAACCCTTTTTCGTCCCGTCTTATGCAGTACCCTACTCTTAAGGTTCAGTGCCCCATCTTTGAATCACATCCACGACAGGGTTCACCAATACCCTCTTAGGGTTCAGTTTCTTGCGGGTTTAGTGACCTTGAATAAGGAAAAGGGTTTAGGGTTGGATTAGGCGGAGCCGCGTAGCGGGTTCGCCTAATCCAACCCTAAACCCTTTTCCGTCCCGTCTTATACAGTACCCTACTCTTAAGGTTCAGTGCCCTATCTTTGAATCACATCCACGACAACGTTCACCAATACCCTCTTAGGGTTCGGTTTCTTGCGGGTTTAGTGATCTTGAATAAGGTCGCGGGGCCGCCTAATCCAACCCTAAACCCTTTTCCGTCCCGTCTTATGCAGTACCCTACTCTTAAGGTTCAGTGCCCCATCTTTGAATCACATCCACGACAGCGTTCACCAATACCCTCTTAGGGTTCAGTTTCTTGCGGGTTTAGTGACCTTGAATAAGGAAAAGGGTTTAGGGTTGGATTAGGCGTAGCCGCATAGCGGGTACGCCAAATCCAACCCTAAACCCTTTTCCGTCCCGTCTTATGCAGTACCCTACTCTTTAGGTTCAGAGCCCCATCTTTGAATCACATCCACGACAGGGTTCACCAATACCCTCTTAGGGTTCAGTTTCTTGCGGGTTTAGTGACCTTGAATAAGGAAAAGGGTTTAGGGTTGGATTAGGCGGAGCCGCGTAGCGGGTACGCCTAATCCAACCCTAAACCCTTTTTCGTCCCGTCTTACGCAGTACCCTACTCTTTAGGTTCAGAGCCCCATCTTTGAATCACATCCACGACAGGGTTCACCAATACCCTCTTAGGGTTCAGTTTCTTGCGGGTTTAGTGACCTTGAATAAGGAAAAGGGTTTAGGGTTGGATTAGGCGGAGCCGCGTAGCGGGTACGCCTAATCCAACCCTAAACCCTTTTTCGTCCCGTCTTATGCAGTACCCTACTCTTTAGGTTCAGAGCCCCATCTTTGAATCACATCCAAGACAGGGTTCACCAATACCCTCTTAGGGTTCAGTTTCTTGCGGGTTTAGTGACCTTGAATAAGGAAAAGGGTTTAGGGTTGGATTAGGCGGAGCCGCGAAGCGGGTGCGCCTAATCCAACCCTAAACCCTTTTCCGTCTCGTCTTATGCAGTACCCTACTCTTAAGGTTCAGTGCCCCATCTTTGAATCACATCCACGACAGGGTTCACCAATACCCTCTTAGGGTTCAGATTCTTGCGGGTTTAGTGACCTTGAATAAGGAAAAGGGTTTAGGGTTAGATTAGGCGGAGCCGCGTAGCGGGTTCGCCTAATCCAACCCTAAACCCTTTTCCGTCCCGTCTTATACAGTACCCTACTCTTAAGGTTCAGTGCCCTATCTTTGAATCACATCCACGACAATGTTCACCAATACCCTCTTAGGCTTCGGTTTCTTGCGGGTTTAGTGATCTTGAATAAGGTCGCGGGGCCGCCTAATCCAACCCTAAACCCTTTTCCGTCCCGTCTTATGCAGTACCCTACTCTTAAGGTTCAGTGCCCCATCTTTGAATCACATCCACGACAGCGTTCACCAATACCCTCTTAGGGTTCAGTTTCTTGCGGGTTTAGTGACCTTGAATAAGGAAAAGGGTTTAGGGTTGGATTAGGCGTAGCCGCATAGCGGGTACGCCAAATCCAACCCTAAACCCTTTTCCGTCCCGTCTTATGCAGTACCCTACTCTTTAGGTTCAGAGCCCCATCTTTGAATCACATCCACGACAGGGTTCACCAATACCCTCTTAGGGTTCAGTTTCTTGCGGGTTTAGTGACCTTGAATAAGGAAAAGGGTTTAGGGTTGGATTAGGCGGAGAAGCGTAGCGGGTACGCCTAATCCAACCCTAAACCCTTTTTCGTCCCGTCTTATGCAGTACCCTACTCTTAAGGTTCAGTGCCCCATCTTTGAATCACATCCACGACAGGGTTCACCAATACCCTCTTAGGGTTCAGTTTCTTGCGGGTTTAGTGACCTTGAATAAGGAAAAGGGTTTAGGGTTGGATTAGGCGGAGCCGCGTAGCGGGTTCGCCTAATCCAACCCTAAACCCTTTTCCGTCCCGTCTTATACAGTACCCTACTCTTAAGGTTCAGTGCCCTATCTTTGAATCACATCCACGACAACGTTCACCAATACCCTCTTAGGGTTCGGTTTCTTGCGGGTTTAGTGATCTTGAATAAGGTCGCGGGGCCGCCTAATCCAACCCTAAACCCTTTTCCGTCCCGTCTTATGCAGTACCCTACTCTTAAGGTTTAGTGCCCCATCTTTGAATCACATCCACGACAGCGTTCACCAATACCCTCTTAGGGTTCAGTTTCTTGCGGGTTTAGTGACCTTGAATAAGGAAAAGGGTTTAGGGTTGGATTAGGCGTAGCCGCATAGCGGGTACGCCAAATCCAACCCTAAACCCTTTTCCGTCCCGTCTTATGCAGTACCCTACTCTTTAGGTTCAGAGCCCCATCTTTGAATCACATCCACGACAGGGTTCACCAATACCCTCTTAGGGTTCAGTTTCTTGCGGGTTTAGTGACCTTGAATAAGGAAAAGGGTTTAGGGTTGGATTAGGCGGAGCCGCGTAGCGGGTACGCCTAATCCAACCCTAAACCCTTTTTCGTCCCGTCTTACGCAGTACCCTACTCTTTAGGTTCAGAGCCCCATCTTTGAATCACATCCACGACAGGGTTCACCAATACCCTCCTAGGGTTCAGTTTCTTGCGGGTTTAGTGACCTTGAATAAGGAAAAGGGTTTAGGGTTGGATTAGGCGGAGCCGCGTAGCGGGTACGCCTAATCCAACCCTAAACCCTTTTTCGTCCCGTCTTATGCAGTACCCTACTCTTTAGGTTCAGAGCCCCATCTTTGAATCACATCCAAGACAGGGTTCACCAATACCCTCTTAGGGTTCAGTTTCTTGCGGGTTTAGTGACCTTGAATAAGGAAAAGGGTTTAGGGTTGGATTAGGCGGAGCCGCGAAGCTGGTCCGCCTAATCCAACCCTAAACCCTTTTCCGTCCCGTCTTATGCAGTACCCTACTCTTAAGGTTCAGTGCCCCATCTTTGAATCACATCCACGACAGGGTTAACAAAATACCCTCTTAGGGTTCAGTTTCTTGCGGGTTTAGTGACCTTGAATAAGGAAAAGGGTTTAGGGTTGGATTAGGCGGAGCCGCGTAGCGGGTTCGCCTAATCCAACCCTAAACCCTTTTCCGTCCCGTCTTATACAGTACCCTACTCTTAAGGTTCAGTGCCCTATCTTTGAATCACATCCACGACAACGTTCACCAATACCCTCTTAGGGTTCGGTTTCTTGCGGGTTTAGTGATCTTGAATAAGGTCGCGGGGCCGCCTAATCCAACCCTAAACCCTTTTCCGTCCCGTCTTATGCAGTACCCTACTCTTAAGGTTTAGTGCCCCATCTTTGAATCACATCCACGACAGCGTTCACCAATACCCTCTTAGGGTTCAGTTTCTTGCGGGTTTAGTGACCTTGAATAAGGAAAAGGGTTTAGGGTTGGATTAGGCGTAGCCGCATAGCGGGTACGCCAAATCCAACCCTAAACCCTTTTCCGTCCCGTCTTATGCAGTACCCTACTCTTTAGGTTCAGAGCCCCATCTTTGAATCACATCCACGACAGGGTTCACCAATACCCTCTTAGGGTTCAGTTTCTTGCGGGTTTAGTGACCTTGAATAAGGAAAAGGGTTTAGGGTTGGATTAGGCGGAGCCGCGTAGCGGGTACGCCTAATCCAACCCTAAACCCTTTTTCGTCCCGTCTTACGCAGTACCCTACTCTTTAGGTTCAGAGCCCCATCTTTGAATCACATCCACGACAGGGTTCACCAATACCCTCCTAGGGTTCAGTTTCTTGCGGGTTTAGTGACCTTGAATAAGGAAAAGGGTTTAGGGTTGGATTAGGCGGAGCCGCGTAGCGGGTACGCCTAATCCAACCCTAAACCCTTTTTCGTCCCGTCTTATGCAGTACCCTACTCTTTAGGTTCAGAGCCCCATCTTTGAATCACATCCAAGACAGGGTTCACCAATACCCTCTTAGGGTTCAGTTTCTTGCGGGTTTAGTGACCTTGAATAAGGAAAAGGGTTTAGGGTTGGATTAGGCGGAGCCGCGAAGCGGGTGCGCCTAATCCAACCCTAAACCCTTTTCCGTCTCGTCTTATGCAGTACCCTACTCTTAAGGTTCAGTGCCCCATCTTTGAATCACATCCACGACAGGGTTCACCAATACCCTCTTAGGGTTCAGATTCTTGCGGGTTTAGTGACCTTGAATAAGGAAAAGGGTTTAGGGTTAGATTAGGCGGAGCCGCGTAGCGGGTTCGCCTAATCCAACCCTAAACCCTTTTCCGTCCCGTCTTATACAGTACCCTACTCTTAAGGTTCAGTGCCCTATCTTTGAATCACATCCACGACAACGTTCACCAATACCCTCTTAGGCTTCGGTTTCTTGCGGGTTTAGTGATCTTGAATAAGGTCGCGGGGCCGCCTAATCCAACCCTAAACCCTTTTCCGTCCCGTCTTATGCAGTACCCTACTCTTAAGGTTCAGTGCCCCATCTTTGAATCACATCCACGACAGCGTTCACCAATACCCTCTTAGGGTTCAGTTTCTTGCGGGTTTAGTGACCTTGAATAAGGAAAAGGGTTTAGGGTTGGATTAGGCGTAGCCGCATAGCGGGTACGCCAAATCCAACCCTAAACCCTTTTCCGTCCCGTCTTATGCAGTACCCTACTCTTTAGGTTCAGAGCCCCATCTTTGAATCACATCCACGACAGGGTTCACCAATACCCTCTTAGGGTTCAGTTTCTTGCGGGTTTAGTGACCTTGAATAAGGAAAAGGGTTTAGGGTTGGATTAGGCGGAGACGCGTAGCGGGTACGCCTAATCCAACCCTAAACCCTTTTTCGTCCCGTCTTATGCAGTACCCTACTCTTAAGGTTCAGTGCCCCATCTTTGAATCACATCCACGACAGGGTTCACCAATACCCTCTTAGGGTTCAGTTTCTTGCGGGTTTAGTGACCTTGAATAAGGAAAAGGGTTTAGGGTTGGATTAGGCGGAGCCGCGTAGCGGGTTCGCCTAATCCAACCCTAAACCCTTTTCCGTCCCGTCTTATACAGTACCCTACTCTTAAGGTTCAGTGCCCTATCTTTGAATCACATCCACGACAACGTTCACCAATACCCTCTTAGGGTTCGGTTTCTTGCGGGTTTAGTGATCTTGAATAAGGTCGCGGGGCCGCCTAATCCAACCCTAAACCCTTTTCCGTCCCGTCTTATGCAGTACCCTACTCTTAAGGTTCAGTGCCCCATCTTTGAATCACATCCACGACAGCGTTCACCAATACCCTCTTAGGGTTCAGTTTCTTGCGGGTTTAGTGACCTTGAATAAGGAAAAGGGTTTAGGGTTGGATTAGGCGTAGCCGCATAGCGGGTACGCCAAATCCAACCCTAAACCCTTTTCCGTCCCGTCTTATGCAGTACCCTACTCTTTAGGTTCAGAGCCCCATCTTTGAATCACATCCACGACAGGGTTCACCAATACCCTCTTAGGGTTCAGTTTCTTGCGGGTTTAGTGACCTTGAATAAGGAAAAGGGTTTAGGGTTGGATTAGGCGGAGCCGCGTAGCGGGTACGCCTAATCCAACCCTAAACCCTTTTTCGTCCCGTCTTACGCAGTACCCTACTCTTTAGGTTCAGAGCCCCATCTTTGAATCACATCCACGACAGGGTTCACCAATACCCTCTTAGGGTTCAGTTTCTTGCGGGTTTAGTGACCTTGAATAAGGAAAAGGGTTTAGGGTTGGATTAGGCGGAGCCGCGTAGCGGGTACGCCTAATCCAACCCTAAACCCTTTTCCGTCTCGTCTTATGCAGTACCCTACTCTTAAGGTTCAGTGCCCCATCTTTGAATCACATCCACGACAGCGTTCACCAATACCCTCTTAGGGTTCAGTTTCTTGCGGGTTTAGTGACCTTGAATAAGGAAAAGGGTTTAGGGTTGGATTAGGCGTAGCCGCATAGCGGGTACGCCAAATCCAACCCTAAACCCTTTTCCGTCCCGTCTTATGCAGTACCCTACTCTTTAGGTTCAGAGCCCCATCTTTGAATCACATCCACGACAGGGTTCACCAATACCCTCTTAGGGTTCAGTTTCTTGCGGGTTTAGTGACCTTGAATAAGGAAAAGGGTTTAGGGTTGGATTAGGCGGAGACGCGTAGCGGGTACGCCTAATCCAACCCTAAACCCTTTTTCGTCCCGTCTTATGCAGTACCCTACTCTTAAGGTTCAGTGCCCCATCTTTGAATCACATCCACGACAGGGTTCACCAATACCCTCTTAGGGTTCAGTTTCTTGCGGGTTTAGTGACCTTGAATAAGGAAAAGGGTTTAGGGTTGGATTAGGCGGAGCCGCGTAGCGGGTTCGCCTAATCCAACCCTAAACCCTTTCCCGTCCCGTCTTATACAGTACCCTACTCTTAAGGTTCAGTGCCCTATCTTTGAATCACATCCACGACAACGTTCACCAATACCCTCTTAGGGTTCGGTTTCTTGCGGGTTTAGTGATCTTGAATAAGGTCGCGGGGCCGCCTAATCCAACCCTAAACCCTTTTCCGTCCCGTCTTATGCAGTACCCTACTCTTTAGGTTCAGTGCCCCATCTTTGATTCACATCCACGGCAGGGTTCACCAATACCCTCTTAGGGTTCAGTTTCATGCGGGTTTAGTGACCTTGAATAAGGAAAAGGGTTTAGGGTTGGATTAGGTGGAGCCGTGTAGCGGGGCCGCCTAATCCAACCATGAACCCTTTGCCGTCCCGTCTTTTGCAGTACCCTACTCTTAAGGTTCAGTGCCCCATTTTTGAATCACATCAACGACAGGGTTCACCAATACCCTCTTAGGGTTCAGTTTGTTGCGGGTTTAGTGACCTTGAATAAGGAAAAGGGTTTAGGGTTGGATTAGGCGGAGCCGCGTAGCGGGTACGCCTAATCCAACCCTAAACCCGTTTCCGTGCCGTCTTATGCAGTACCCTACTCTTAAGGTTCAGTACCCCATCTTTGAATCACATCCACGATAGGGTTCACAAAATACCCTCTTAGGGTTCAGTTTCTTGCGGGTTTAGTGACCTTGAATAAGGAAAAGGGTTTAGGGTTGGATTAGGCCGAGCCGCGTAGCGGGTACACCTAATCCAACCCTAAACCCTTTTCCGTCCCGTCTTATGCAGTACGCTACTCTTAAGGTTCAGTGCCCCATCTTTGAATCACATCCACGACAGGGTTCACAAAATACCCTCTTAGGGTTCAGTTTCTTGCGGGTTTAGTGACCTTGAATAAGGAAAAGGGTTTACGGTTGGATTAGGCGGAGCCGTGTAGCGGGTACACCTAACAGCCATAAACCCTTTTCCGTCCCGTCTTATGCAGTACCCTACTCTTAAGGTTCAGTGCCCCATCTTTGAATCACATCCACGACAGCGTTCACCAATACCCTCTTAGGGTTCAGTTTCTTGCGGGTTTAGTGACCTAGAATAAGGAAAAGGGTTTAGGGTTGGATTAGGCGGAGCCGCATAGCGGGTACGCCTAATCCAACCCTAAACCCTTTTCCGTCCCGTCTTATGCAGTACCCTACTCTTTAGGTTCAGAGCCCCATCTTTGAATCACATCCACGACAGGGTTCACCAATACCCTCTTAGGGTTCAGTTTCTTGCGGGTTTAGTGACCTTGAATAAGGAAAAGGGTTTAGGGTTGGATTAGGCGGAGCCGCGGAAGCGGGTACGCCTAATCCAACCCTAAACCCTTTTTCGTCCCGTCTTATGCAGTACCCTACTCTTTAGGTTCAGAGCCCCATCTTTGAATCACATCCAAGACAGGGTTCACCAATACCCTCTTAGGGTTCAGTTTCTTGCGGGTTTAGTGACCTTGAATAAGGAAAAGGGTTTAGGGTTGGATTAGGCGGAGCCGTGTAGCGGGGCCGCCTAATCCAACCATAAACCCTTTGCCGTCCCGTCTTATGCAGTACCCTACTCTTAAGGTTCAGTGCCCCATTTTTGAATCACATCAACGACAGGGTTCACCAATACCCTCTTAGGGTTCAGTTTCTTGCGGGTTTAGTGACCTAGAATAAGGAAAAGGGTTTAGGGTTGGATTAGGCGGAGCCGCATAGCGGGTACGCCTAATCCAACCCTAAACCCTTTTTCGTCCCGTCTTATGCAGTACCCTACTCTTTAGGTTCAGAGCCCCATCTTTGAATCACATCCACGACAGGGTTCACCAATACCCTCTTAGGGTTCAGTTTGTTGCGGGTTTAGTGACCTTGAATAAGGAAAAGGGTTTAGGGTTGGATTAGGCGGAGCGCGAAGCGGGTCCGCCTAATCCAACCCTAAACCCTTTTCCGTCCCGTCTTATGCAGTACCCTACTCTTAAGGTTCAGTGCCCCATTTTTGAATCACATCAATGACAGGGTTCACCAATACCCTCTTAGTGTTCAGTTTGTTGCGGGTTTAGTGATCTTGAATAAGGAAAAGGGGTTAGGGTTGGATTAGGCGGAGCCGCGTAGCGGGTACGCCTAATCGCGGGTACGCCTAATCCAACCCTAAACCCTTTTTCGTCCCGTCTTATGCAGTACCCTACTCTTAAGGTTCAGTGCCCCATCTCTGAATCACATCCACGACAGGGTTCACAAAATACCCTCTTAGGGTTCAGTTTCTTGCGGGTTTAGTGACCTTGAATAAGGAAAAGGGTTTAGGGTTGGATTAGGCGGAGCCGCGTAGCGGGTACACCTAATCCAATCCTAAACCCTTTTCCGTCCCGTCTTATGCAGTACCCTACTCTTTAGGTTCAGTACCCCATCTTTGATTCACATCCACGACAGGGTTCACCAATACCCTCTTAGGGTTCAGTTTCTTGCGGGTTTAGTGACCTTGAATAAGGAAAAGGGTTTAGGGTTGGATTTGGTGGAGCCGTGTAGCGGGGCCGCCTAATCCAACCATGAACCCTTTGCCGTCCCGTCTTATGCAGTACCCTACTCTTAAGGTTCAGTGCCCCATTTTTGAATCACATCAATGACAGGGTTCACCAATACCCTCTTAGGGTTCAGTTTGTTGCGGGTTTAGTGACCTTGAATAAGGGAAAGGGTTTAGGGTTGGATTAGGCGGAGCCGCGTAGCGGGTACGCCTAATCCAACCGTAAACCCTTTTCCGTCCCGTCTTATGCTGTACCCTACTCTTAAGGTTCCGTACCCCATCTTTGAATCACATCCACGACAGGGTTCACAAAATACCCTCTTAGGGTTCAGTTTCTTGCGGGTTTAGTGACCTTGAATAAGGAAAAGGGTTTAGGGTTGGATTAGGCGGAGCCGCGTAGCGGGTACACCTAATCCAACCCTAAACCCTTTTCCGTCCCGTCTTATGCAGTACCCTACTCTTAAGGTTCAGTGCCCCATCTTTGAATCACATCCACGACAGGGTTCACAAAATACCCTCTTAGGGTTCAGTTTCTTGCGGGTGTAGTGACCTTGAATAAGGAAAAGGGTTTAGGGTTGGATTAGGCGGAGCCACGTAGCGGGTACACCTAATCCAGCCATAAACCCTTTTCCGTCCTGTCTTATGTAGTACCCTACTCTTAAGGTTCAGTGCCCCATTTTTGAATCACATCAACGACAGGGTTCACCAATACCCTCTTAGGGTTCAGTTTGTTGCGGGTTTAGTGACCTTGAATAAGGAAAAGGGTTTAGGGTTGGATTAGGCGGAGCCGCGTAGCTGGTACACCTAATCCAACCCTAAACCCTTTTCCGTCCCGTCTTATGCAGTACCCTACTCTTAAGGTTCAGTACCCCATCTTTGAATCACATCCACGACAGGGTTCACAAAATACCCTCTTAGGGTTCAGTTTCTTGCGGGTTTTGTGACCTTGAATAAGGAAAGGGTTTAGGGTTGGATTAGGCGGAGCCGCGTAGCGTGTACGCCTAATCCAGCCCTAAACCCTTTTCCGTTCTGTCTTATGCAGTACCCTACTCTTAAGGTTCGGTGCCCCATCTTTGAATCACATCCACGACAGGGTTCACAAAATATCATCTTAGGGTTCAGTTTCTTGCGGGTTTAGTGACCTTGAATAAGGAAAAGTGTTTAGGGTTGGATTAGGCGAAGCCGCGTAGCGGGTCCGCCTAATCCAACCCTAAACCTTTTTCCGTCCCGTCTTATGCAGTACCCTACTCTTAAGGTTCAGTGCCCTATCTTTGAATCACATCCACGACAGCGTTCACCAATACCCTCTTAGGGTTCAGTTTCTTGCGGGTTTAGTGATCTTGAATAAGGTCGCGGGTCCGCCTAATCCAACCTTAAACCCTTTTCCGTCCCGTCTTATGCAGTACCCTACTCTTAAGGTTCAGTGCCCCATCTTTGAATCACATCCACGACAGCGTTCACCAATACCCTCTTAGGGTTCAGTTTCTTGCGGGTTTAGTAACCTTGAATAAGGAAAAGGGTTTAATGTTGGATTAGGCGGAGCCGCATAGCGGGTACGCCTAATCCCACCCTAAACCCTTTTCCGTCCCGTCTTATGCAGTACCCTACTCTTTAGGTTCAGAGCCCCATCTTTGAATCACATCCACGACAGGGTTCACCAATACCCTCTTAGGGTTCAGTTTCTTGCGGGTTTAGTGACCTTGAATAAGGAAAAGGGTTTAGGGTTGGATTAGGCGGAGCCGCGTAGCGGGTACGCTTAATCCAACCCTAAACCCTTTTTCGTCCCGTCTTGTGCAGTACCCTACTCTTTAGGTTCAGAGCCCCATCTTTGAATCACATCCAAGACAGGGTTCACCAATACCCTCTTAGGGTTCAGTTTCTTGCGGGTTTAGTGACCTTGAATAAGGAAAAGGGTTTAGGGTTGGATTAGGCGGAGCCGCGAAGCGGGTGCGCTTAATCCAACCCTAAACCCTTTTCCGTCTCGTCTTATGCAGTACCCTACTCTTAAGGTTCAGTGCCCCATCTTTGAATCACATCCACGACAGGGTTCACCAATACCCTCTTAGGGTTCATTTTCTTGCGGGTTTAGTGACCTTGAATAAGGAAAAGGGTTTAGGATTGGATTAGGCGGAGCCGCGTAGCGGGTCCGCCTAATCCAACCCTAAACCCTTTTCCGTCCCGTCTTATACAGTAACCTACTCTTAAGGTTCAGTGCCCTATCTTTGAATCACATCCACGACAACGTTCACCAATACCCTCTTAGGGTTCGGTTTCTTGCGAGTTTAGTGATCTTGAATAAGGTCGCGGGGCCGCCAAATCCAACCCTAAACCCTTTTCCGTCCCGTCATATGCAGTACCCTACTATTAAGGTTCAGTGCCCCATCTTTGATTCACATCCACGACAGGGTTCACCAATACCCTCTTAGGGTTCAGTTTCTTGCGGGTTTTGTGACCTTGAATAAGGAAAGGGTTTAGGGTTGGATTAGGCGGAGCCGCGTAGCGTGTACGCCTAATCCAGCCCTAAACCCTTTTCCGTTCCGTCTTATGCAGTACCCTACTCTTAAGGTTCGGTGCCCCATCTTTGAATCACATCCACGACAGGGTTCACAAAATATCATCTTAGGGTTCAGTTTCTTGCGGGTTTAGTGACCTTGAATAAGGAAAAGTGTTTAGGGTTGGATTAGGCGAAGCCGCGTAGCGGGTCCGCCTAATCCAACCCTAAACCTTTTTCCGTCCCGTCTTATGCAGTACCCTACTCTTAAGGTTCAGTGCCCTATCTTTGAATCACATCCACGACAGCGTTCACCAATACCCTCTTAGGGTTCAGTTTCTTGCGGGTTTAGTGATCTTGAATAAGGTCGCGGGTCCGCCTAATCCAACCTTAAACCCTTTTCCGTCCCGTCTTATGCAGTACCCTACTCTTAAGGTTCAGTGCCCCATTTTTGAATCACATGAACGACAGGGTTCACCAATACCCTCTTAGGGTTCAGTTTGTTGCGGGTTTAGTGACCTTGAATAAGGAAAAGGGTTTAGGGTTGGATTAGGCGGAGCCGCGTAGCGGGTACGCCTAATCCAACCCTAAACCCTTTTCCGTCCCGTCTTATGCAATACCCTACTCTTAAGGTTCAGTACCCCATCTTTGAATCACATCCACGACAGGGTTCACAAAATACCCTCTTAGGGTTCAGTTTCTTGCGGGTTTAGTGACCTTGAATAAGGAAAAGGGTTTAGGGATGGATTAGGCGGAGCCGTGTAGCGGGGCCGCCTAATCCAACCATGAACCCTTTGCCGTCCCGTCTTATGCAGTACCCTACTCTTAAGGTTCAGTGCCCCATTTTTGAATCACATCAACGACAAGGGTTCACCAATACCCTCTTAGGGTTCAGTTTGTTGCGAGTTTAGTGACCTTGAATAAGGAAAAGCGTTTAGGGTTGGATTAGGCGGAGCCGCGTAGCGGGTACGCCTAATCCAACCCTAAACCCTTTGCCGTCCCGTCTTATGCAGTACCCTACTCTTAAGGTTCAGTGCCCCATTTTGGAATCACATCAATGACAGGGTTCACCAATACCCTCTTAGGGTTCAGTTTGTTGCGGGTTTAGTGACCTTGAATAAGGAAAAGGGTTTAGGGTTGGATTAGGCGGAGCCGCGTAGCGGGTACGCCTAATCCAACCCTAAACCCTTTTCCATCCCGTCTTATGCAGTACCCTACTCTTAAGGTTCAGTACCCCATCTTTGAATCACATCCACGACAGGGTTCACAAAATACCCTCTTAGGGTTCAGTTTCTTGCGGGTTTAGTGACCTTGAATAAGGAAAAGGGTTTAGGGTTGGATTAGGCGGAGCCGTGTAGCGGGGCCGCCTAATCCAACCATGAACCCTTTGCCGTCCCGTCTTATGCATTACCCTACTCTTAAGGTTCAGTGCCCCATTTTTGAATCACATCAACGACAGGGTTCACCAATACCCTCTTAGGGTTCAGTTTGTTGCGCGTTTAGTGACCTTGAATAAGGAAAAGGGTTTAGGGTTGGATTAGGCAGAGCCGCGTAGCGGGTACGCCTAATCCAACCCTAAACCCTTTTCCGTCCCGTCTTATGCAGTACCCTACTCTTAAGGTTCAGTACCCCATCTTTGAATCACATCAACGACAGGGTTCACCAATACCCTCTTAGGGTTCAGTTTGTTGCGCGTTTAGTGACCTTGAATAAGGAAAAGGGTTTAGGGTTGGATTAGGCAGAGCCGCGTAGCGGGTCCGCCTAATCCAACCCTAAACCCTTTTCCGTCCCGTCTTATACAGTAACCTACTCTTAAGGTTCAGTGCCCTATCTTTGAATCACATCCACGACAACGTTCACCAATACCCTCTTAGGGTTCGGTTTCTTGCGAGTTTAGTGATCTTGAATAAGGTCGCGGGGCCGCCAAATCCAACCCTAAACCCTTTTCCGTCCCGTCATATGCAGTACCCTACTATTAAGGTTCAGTGCCCCATCTTTGATTCACATCCACGACAGGGTTCACCAATACCCTCTTAGGGTTCAGTTTCTTGCGGGTTTTGTGACCTTGAATAAGGAAAGGGTTTAGGGTTGGATTAGGCGGAGCCGCGTAGCGTGTACGCCTAATCCAGCCCTAAACCCTTTTCCGTTCCGTCTTATGCAGTACCCTACTCTTAAGGTTCGGTGCCCCATCTTTGAATCACATCCACGACAGGGTTCACAAAATATCATCTTAGGGTTCAGTTTCTTGCGGGTTTAGTGACCTTGAATAAGGAAAAGTGTTTAGGGTTGGATTAGGCGAAGCCGCGTAGCGGGTCCGCCTAATCCAACCCTAAACCTTTTTCCGTCCCGTCTTATGCAGTACCCTACTCTTAAGGTTCAGTGCCCTATCTTTGAATCACATCCACGACAGCGTTCACCAATACCCTCTTAGGGTTCAGTTTCTTGCGGGTTTAGTGATCTTGAATAAGGTCGCGGGTCCGCCTAATCCAACCTTAAACCCTTTTCCGTCCCGTCTTATGCAGTACCCTACTCTTAAGGTTCAGTGCCCCATTTTTGAATCACATGAACGACAGGGTTCACCAATACCCTCTTAGGGTTCAGTTTGTTGCGGGTTTAGTGACCTTGAATAAGGAAAAGGGTTTAGGGTTGGATTAGGCGGAGCCGCGTAGCGGGTACGCCTAATCCAACCCTAAACCCTTTTCCGTCCCGTCTTATGCAATACCCTACTCTTAAGGTTCAGTACCCCATCTTTGAATCACATCCACGACAGGGTTCACAAAATACCCTCTTAGGGTTCAGTTTCTTGCGGGTTTAGTGACCTTGAATAAGGAAAAGGGTTTAGGGATGGATTAGGCGGAGCCGTGTAGCGGGGCCGCCTAATCCAACCATGAACCCTTTGCCGTCCCGTCTTATGCAGTACCCTACTCTTAAGGTTCAGTGCCCCATTTTTGAATCACATCAACGACAAGGGTTCACCAATACCCTCTTAGGGTTCAGTTTGTTGCGGGTTTAGTGACCTTGAATAAGGAAAAGCGTTTAGGGTTGGATTAGGCGGAGCCGCGTAGCGGGTACGCCTAATCCAACCCTAAACCCTTTGCCGTCCCGTCTTATGCAGTACCCTACTCTTAAGGTTCAGTGCCCCATTTTGGAATCACATCAATGACAGGGTTCACCAATACCCTCTTAGGGTTCAGTTTGTTGCGGGTTTAGTGACCTTGAATAAGGAAAAGGGTTTAGGGTTGGATTAGGCGGAGCCGCGTAGCGGGTACGCCTAATCCAACCCTAAACCCTTTTCCATCCCGTCTTATGCAGTACCCTACTCTTAAGGTTCAGTACCCCATCTTTGAATCACATCCACGACAGGGTTCACAAAATACCCTCTTAGGGTTCAGTTTCTTGCGGGTTTAGTGACCTTGAATAAGGAAAAGGGTTTAGGGTTGGATTAGGCGGAGCCGTGTAGCGGGGCCGCCTAATCCAACCATGAACCCTTTGCCGTCCCGTCTTATGCATTACCCTACTCTTAAGGTTCAGTGCCCCATTTTTGAATCACATCAACGACAGGGTTCACCAATACCCTCTTAGGGTTCAGTTTGTTGCGCGTTTAGTGACCTTGAATAAGGAAAAGGGTTTAGGGTTGGATTAGGCAGAGCCGCGTAGCGGGTACGCCTAATCCAACCCTAAACCCTTTTCCGTCCCGTCTTATGCAGTACCCTACTCTTAAGGTTCAGTACCCCATCTTTGAATCACATCAACGACAGGGTTCACCAATACCCTCTTAGGGTTCAGTTTGTTGCGCGTTTAGTGACCTTGAATAAGGAAAAGGGTTTAGGGTTGGATTAGGCGGAGCCGCGTAGCGGGTACGCCTAATCCAACCCTAAACCCTTTTCCGTCCCGTCTTATGCAGTACCCTACTCTTAAGGTTCAGTGCCCCATCTTTGAATCACATCCACGACAGCGTTCACCAATACCCTCTTAGGGTTCAGTTTCTTGCGGGTTTAGTAACCTTGAATAAGGAAAAGGGTTTAATGTTGGATTAGGCGGAGCCGCATAGCCGGTACGCCTAATCCAACCCTAAACCCTTTTCCGTCCCGTCTTATGCAGTACCCTACTCTTTAGGTTCAGAGCCCCATCTTTGAATCACATCCACGACAGGGTTCACCAATACCCTCTTAGGGTTCAGTTTCTTGCGGGTTTAGTGACCTTGAATAAGGAAAAGGGTTTAGGGTTGGATTAGGCGGAGCCACGTAGCGGGTACGCTTAATCCAACCCTAAACCCTTTTTCGTCCCGTCTTGTGCAGTACCCTACTCTTTAGGTTCAGAGCCCCATCTTTGAATCACATCCAAGACAGGGTTCACCAATACCCTCTTAGGGTTCAGTTTCTTGCGGGTTTAGTGACCTTGAATAAGGAAAAGGGTTTAGGGTTGGATTAGGCGGAGCCGCGTAGCGGGTACACCTAATCCAATCCTAAACCCTTTTCCGTCCCGTCTTATGCAGTACCCTACTCTTTAGGTTCAGTGCCCCATCTTTGATTCACATCCACGACAGGGTTCACCAATACCCTCTTAGGGTTCAGTTTGTTGCGGGTTTAGTGACCTTGAATAAGGAAAAGGGTTTAGGGTTGGATTAGGCGGAGCCGCGTAGCGGGTACGCCTAATCCAACCCTAAACCCTTTTCTGTCCCGTCTTATGCAGTACCCTACTCTTAAGGTTCAGTACCCCATCTTTGAATCACATCCACGACAGGGTTCACAAAATACCCTCTTAGGGTTCAGTTTCTTGCGGGTTTAGTGACCTTGAATAAGGAAAAGGGTTTAGGGTTGGATTAGGCGGAGCCGTGTAGCGGGGCCGCCTAATCCAACCATGAACCCTTTGCCGTCCCGTCTTATGCAGTACCCTACTCTTAAGGTTCAGTGCCCCATTTTTGAATCACATCAACGACAGGGTTCACCAATACCCTCTTAGGGTTCAGTTTGTTGCGGGTTTAGTGACCTTGAATAAGGAAAAGCGTTTAGGGTTGGATTAGGCGGAGCCGCGTAGCGGGTACGCCTAATCCAACCCTAAACCCTTTGCCGTCCCGTCTTATGCAGTACCCTACTCTTAAGGTTCAGTGCCCCATTTTTGAATCACATCAATGACAGGGTTCACCAATACCCTCTTAGGGTTCAGTTTGTTGCGGGTTTAGTGACCTTGAATAAGGAAAAGGGTTTAGGGTTGGATTAGGCGGAGCCGCGTAGCGGGTACGCCTAATCCAACCCTAAACCCTTTTCCATCCCGTCTTATGCAGTACCCTACTCTTAAGGTTCAGTACCCCATCTTTGAATCACATCCACGACAGGGTTCACAAAATACCCTCTTAGGGTTCAGTTTCTTGCGGGTTTAGTGACCTTGAATAAGGAAAAGGGTTTAGGGTTGGATTAGGCGGAGCCGTGTAGCGGGGCCGCCTAATCCAACCATGAACCCTTTGCCGTCCCGTCTTATGCAGTACCCTACTCTTAAGGTTCAGTGCCCCATTTTTGAATCACATCAACGACAGGGTTCACCAATACCCTCTTAGGGTTCAGTTTGTTGCGGGTTTAGTGACCTTGAATAAGGAAAAGCGTTTAGGGTTGGATTAGGCGGAGCCGCGTAGCGGGTACGCCTAATCCAACCCTAAACCCTTTGCCGTCCCGTCTTATGCAGTACCCTACTCTTAAGGTTCAGTGCCCCATTTTTGAATCACATCAATGACAGGGTTCACCAATACCCTCTTAGGGTTCAGTTTGTTGCGGGTTTAGTGACCTTGAATAAGGAAAAGGGTTTAGGGTTGGATTAGGCGGAGCCGCGTAGCGGGTACGCCTAATCCAACCCTAAACCCTTTTCCATCCCGTCTTATGCAGTACCCTACTCTTAAGGTTCAGTACCCCATCTTTGAATCACATCCACGACAGGGTTCACAAAATACCCTCTTAGGGTTCAGTTTCTTGCGGGTTTAGTGACCTTGAATAAGGAAAAGGGTTTAGGGTTGGATTAGGCGGAGCCGTGTAGCGGGGCCGCCTAATCCAACCATGAACCCTTTGCCGTCCCGTCTTATGCAGTACCCTACTCTTAAGGTTCAGTGTCCCATTTTTGAATCACATCAACGACAGGGTTCACCAATACCCTCTTAGGGTTCAGTTTGTTGCGCGTTTAGTGACCTTGAATAAGGAAAAGGGTTTAGGGTTGGATTAGGCAGAGCCGCGTAGCGGGTACGCCTAATCCAACCCTAAACCCTTTTCCGTCCCGTCTTATGCAGTACCCTACTCTTTAGGTTCAGTGCCCCATCTTTGATTCACATCCACGACAGGGTTCACCAATACCCTCTTAGGGTTCAGTTTGTTGCGGGTTTAGTGACCTTGAATAAGGAAAAGGGTTTAGGGTTGGATTAGGCGGAGCCGCGTAGCGGGTACGCCTAATCCAACCCTAAACCCTTTTCCGTCCCGTCTTATGCAGTACCCTACTCTTAAGGTTCAGTACCCCATCTTTGAATCACATCCACGACAGGGTTCACAAAATACCCTCTTAGGGTTCAGTTTCTTGCGGGTTTAGTGACCTTGAATAAGGAAAAGGGTTTAGGGTTGGATTAGGCGGAGCCGTGTAGCGGGGCCGCCTAATCCAACCATGAACCCTTTGCCGTCCCGTCTTATGCAGTACCCTACTCTTAAGGTTCAGTGCCCCATTTTTGAATCACATCAACGACAGGGTTCACCAATACCCTCTTAGGGTTCAGTTTGTTGCGGGTTTAGTGACCTTGAATAAGGAAAAGCGTTTAGGGTTGGATTAGGCGGAGCCGCGTAGCGGGTACGCCTAATCCAACCCTAAACCCTTTGCCGTCCCGTCTTATGCAGTACCCTACTCTTAAGGTTCAGTGCCCCATTTTTGAATCACATCAATGACAGGGTTCACCAATACCCTCTTAGGGTTCAGTTTTTTGCGGGTTTAGTGACCTTGAATAAGGAAAAGGGTTTAGGGTTGGATTAGGCGGAGCCGCGTAGCGGGTACGCCTAATCCAACCCTAAACCCTTTTCCATCCCGTCTTATGCAGTACCCTACTCTTAAGGTTCAGTACCCCATCTTTGAATCACATCCACGACAGGGTTCACAAAATACCCTCTTAGGGTTCAGTTTCTTGCGGGTTTAGTGACCTTGAATAAGGAAAAGGGTTTAGGGTTGGATTAGGCGGAGCCGTGTAGCGGGGCCGCCTAATCCAACCATGAACCCTTTGCCGTCCCGTCTTATGCAGTACCCTACTCTTAAGGTTCAGTGCCCCATTTTTGAATCACATCAACGACAGGGTTCACCAATACCCTCTTAGAGTTCAGTTTGTTGCGGGTTTAGTGACCTTGAATAAGGAAAAGCGTTTAGGGTTGGATTAGGCGGAGCCGCGTAGCGGGTACGCCTAATCCAACCCTAAACCCTTTGCCGTCCCGTCTTATGCAGTACCCTACTCTTAAGGTTCAGTGCCCCATTTTTGAATCACATCAATGACAGGGTTCACCAATACCCTCTTAGGGTTCAGTTTGTTGCGGGTTTAGTGACCTTGAATAAGGAAAAGGGTTTAGGGTTGGATTAGGCGGAGCCGCGTAGCGGGTACGCCTAATCCAACCCTAAACCCTTTTCCATCCCGTCTTATGCAGTACCCTACTCTTAAGGTTCAGTACCCCATCTTTGAATCACATCCACGACAGGGTTCACAAAATACCCTCTTAGGGTTCAGTTTCTTGCGGGTTTAGTGACCTTGAATAAGGAAAAGGGTTTAGGGTTGGATTAGGCGGAGCCGTGTAGCGGGGCCGCCTAATCCAACCATGAACCCTTTGCCGTCCCGTCTTATGCAGTACCCTACTCTTAAGGTTCAGTGTCCCATTTTTGAATCACATCAACGACAGGGTTCACCAATACCCTCTTAGGGTTCAGTTTGTTGCGCGTTTAGTGACCTTGAATAAGGAAAAGGGTTTAGGGTTGGATTAGGCAGAGCCGCGTAGCGGGTACGCCTAATCCAACCCTAAACCCTTTTCCGTCCCGTCTTATGCAGTACCCTACTCTTTAGGTTTAGTGCCCCATCTTTGATTCACATCCACGACAGGGTTCACCAATACCCTCTTAGGGTTCAGTTTGTTGCGGGTTTAGTGACCTTGAATAAGGAAAAGGGTTTAGGGTTGGATTAGGCGGAGCCGCGTAGCGGGTACGCCTAATCCAACCCTAAACCCTTTTCCGTCCCGTCTTATGCAGTACCCTACTCTTAAGGTTCAGTACCCCATCTTTGAATCACATCCACGACAGGGTTCACAAAATACCCTCTTAGGGTTCAGTTTCTTGCGGGTTTAGTGACCTTGAATAAGGAAAAGGGTTTAGGGTTGGATTAGGCGGAGCCGTGTAGCGGGGCCGCCTAATCCAACCATGAACCCTTTGCCGTCCCGTCTTATGCAGTACCCTACTCTTAAGGTTCAGTGCCCCATTTTTGAATCACATCAACGACAGGGTTCACCAATACCCTCTTAGGGTTCAGTTTGTTGCGGGTTTAGTGACCTTGAATAAGGAAAAGCGTTTAGGGTTGGATTAGGCGGAGCCGCGTAGCGGGTACGCCTAATCCAACCCTAAACCCTTTGCCGTCCCGTCTTATGCAGTACCCTACTCTTAAGGTTCAGTGCCCCATTTTTGAATCACATCAATGACAGGGTTCACCAATACCCTCTTAGGGTTCAGTTTGTTGCGGGTTTAGTGACCTTGAATAAGGAAAAGGGTTTAGGGTTGGATTAGGCGGAGCCGCGTAGCGGGTACGCCTAATCCAACCCTAAACCCTTTTCCATCCCGTCTTATGCAGTACCCTACTCTTAAGGTTCAGTACCCCATCTTTGAATCACATCCACGACAGGGTTCACAAAATACCCTCTTAGGGTTCAGTTTCTTGCGGGTTTAGTGACCTTGAATAAGGAAAAGGGTTTAGGGTTGGATTAGGCGGAGCCGTGTAGCGGGGCCGCCTAATCCAACCATGAACCCTTTGCCGTCCCGTCTTATGCAGTACCCTACTCTTAAGGTTCAGTGTCCCATTTTTGAATCACATCAACGACAGGGTTCACCAATACCCTCTTAGGGTTCAGTTTGTTGCGCGTTTAGTGACCTTGAATAAGGAAAAGGGTTTAGGGTTGGATTAGGCAGAGCCGCGTAGCGGGTACGCCTAATCCAACCCTAAACCCTTTTCCGTCCCGTCTTATGCAGTACCCTACTCTTTAGGTTCAGTGCCCCATCTTTGATTCACATCCACGACAGGGTTCACCAATACCCTCTTAGGGTTCAGTTTGTTGCGGGTTTAGTGACCTTGAATAAGGAAAAGGGTTTAGGGTTGGATTAGGCGGAGCCGCGTAGCGGGTACGCCTAATCCAACCCTAAACCCTTTTCCGTCCCGTCTTATGCAGTACCCTACTCTTAAGGTTCAGTACCCCATCTTTGAATCACATCCACGACAGGGTTCACAAAATACCCTCTTAGGGTTCAGTTTCTTGCGGGTTTAGTGACCTTGAATAAGGAAAAGGGTTTAGGGTTGGATTAGGCGGAGCCGTGTAGCGGGGCCGCCTAATCCAACCATGAACCCTTTGCCGTCCCGTCTTATGCAGTACCCTACTCTTAAGGTTCAGTGCCCCATTTTTGAATCACATCAACGACAGGGTTCACCAATACCCTCTTAGGGTTCAGTTTGTTGCGGGTTTAGTGACCTTGAATAAGGAAAAGCGTTTAGGGTTGGATTAGGCGGAGCCGCGTAGCGGGTACGCCTAATCCAACCCTAAACCCTTTGCCGTCCCGTCTTATGCAGTACCCTACTCTTAAGGTTCAGTGCCCCATTTTTGAATCACATCAATGACAGGGTTCACCAATACCCACTTAGGGTTCAGTTTGTTGCGGGTTTAGTGACCTTGAATAAGGAAAAGGGTTTAGGGTTGGATTAGGCGGAGCCGCGTAGCGGGTACGCCTAATCCAACCCTAAACCCTTTTCCATCCCGTCTTATGCAGTACCCTACTCTTAAGGTTCAGTACCCCATCTTTGAATCACATCCACGACAGGGTTCACAAAATACCCTCTTAGGGTTCAGTTTCTTGCGGGTTTAGTGACCTTGAATAAGGAAAAGGGTTTAGGGTTGGATTAGGCGGAGCCGTGTAGCGGGGCCGCCTAATCCAACCATGAACCCTTTGCCGTCCCGTCTTATGCAGTACCCTACTCTTAAGGTTCAGTGTCCCATTTTTGAATCACATCAACGACAGGGTTCACCAATACCCTCTTAGGGTTCAGTTTGTTGCGCGTTTAGTGACCTTGAATAAGGAAAAGGGTTTAGGGTTGGATTAGGCAGAGCCGCGTAGCGGGTACGCCTAATCCAACCCTAAACCCTTTTCCGTCCCGTCTTATGCAGTACCCTACTCTTTAGGTTCAGTGCCCCATCTTTGATTCACATCCACGACAGGGTTCACCAATACCCTCTTAGGGTTCAATTTGTTGCGGGTTTAGTGACCTTGAATAAGGAAAAGGGTTTAGGGTTGGATTAGGCGGAGCCGCGTAGCGGGTACGCCTAATCCAACCCTAAACCCTTTTCCGTCCCGTCTTATGCAGTACCCTACTCTTAAGGTTCAGTACCCCATCTTTGAATCACATCCACGACAGGGTTCACAAAATACCCTCTTAGGGTTCAGTTTCTTGCGGGTTTAGTGACCTTGAATAAGGAAAAGGGTTTAGGGTTGGATTAGGCGGAGCCGTGTAGCGGGGCCGCCTAATCCAACCATGAACCCTTTGCCGTCCCGTCTTATGCAGTACCCTACTCTTAAGGTTCAGTGCCCCATTTTTGAATCACATCAATGACAGGGTTCACCAATACCCTCTTAGGGTTCAGTTTGTTGCGGGTTTAGTGACCTTGAATAAGGAAAAGGGTTTAGGGTTGGATTAGGCGGAGCCGCGTAGCGGGTACGCCTAATCCAACCCTAAACCCTTTTCCATCCCGTCTTATGCAGTACCCTACTCTTAAGGTTCAGTACCCCATCTTTGAATCACATCCACGACAGGGTTCACAAAATACCCTCTTAGGGTTCAGTTTCTTGCGGGTTTAGTGACCTTGAATAAGGAAAAGGGTTTAGGGTTGGATTAGGCGGAGCCGTGTAGCGGGGCCGCCTAATCCAACCATGAACCCTTTGCCGTCCCGTCTTATGCAGTACCCTACTCTTAAGGTTCAGTGTCCCATTTTTGAATCACATCAACGACAGGGTTCACCAATACCCTCTTAGGGTTCAGTTTGTTGCGCGTTTAGTGACCTTGAATAAGGAAAAGGGTTTAGGGTTGGATTAGGCAGAGCCGCGTAGCGGGTACGCCTAATCCAACCCTAAACCCTTTTCCGTCCCGTCTTATGCAGTACCCTACTCTTAAGGTTCAGTACCCCATCTTTGAATCACATCAACGACAGGGTTCACCAATACCCTCTTAGGGTTCAGTTTGTTGCGCGTTTAGTGACCTTGAATAAGGAAAAGGGTTTAGGGTTGGATTAGGCGGAGCCGCGTAGCGGGTACGCCTAATCCAACCCTAAACCCTTTTCCGTCCCGTCTTATGCAGTACCCTACTCTTAAGGTTCAGTGCCCCATCTTTGAATCACATCCACGACAGCGTTCACCAATACCCTCTTAGGGTTCAGTTTCTTGCGGGTTTAGTAACCTTGAATAAGGAAAAGGGTTTAATGTTGGATTAGGCGGAACCGCATAGCGGGTACGCCTAATCCAACCCTAAACCCTTTTCCGTCCCGTCTTATGCAGTACCCTACTCTTTAGGTTCAGAGCCCCATCTTTGAATCACATCCAAGACAGGGTTCACCAATACCCTCTTAGGGTTCAGTTTCTTGCGGGTTTAGTGACCTTGAATAAGGAAAAGGGTTTAGGGTTGGATTAGGCGGAGCCGCGTAGCGGGTACACCTAATCCAATCCTAAACCCTTTTCCGTCCCGTCTTATGCAGTACCCTACTCTTTAGGTTCAGTGCCCCATCTTTGATTCACATCCACGACAGGGTTCACCAATACCCTCTTAGGGTTCAGTTTCTTGCGGGTTTAGTGACCTTGAATAAGGAAAATGGTTTAGGGTTGGATTAGGCGGAGCCGCGTAGCGGGTACACCTAATCCAATCCTAAACCCTTTTCCGTCCCGTCTTATGCAGTACCCTACTCTTTAGGTTCAGTGCCCCATCTTTGTTCACATCCACGACAGGGTTCACCAATACCCTCTTAGGGTTCAGTTTCTTGCGGGTTTAGTGACCTTGAATAAGGAAAAGGGTTTAGGGTTGGATTAGGCGGAGCCATGTAGCGGGGCCGCCTAATCCAACCATGAACCCTTTGCCGTCCCGTCTTATGCAGTACCCTACTCTTAAGATTCAGTGCCCCATTTTTGAATCACATGAACGACAGGGTTCACCAATACCCTCTTAGGGTTCAGTTTGTTGCGGGTTTAGTGACCTTGAATAAGGAAAAGGGTTTAGGGTTGGATTAGGCGGAGCCGCGTAGCGGGTACGCCTAATCCAACCCTAAACCCTTTTCCGTCCCGTCTTATGCAGTACCCTACTCTTAAGGTTCAGTACCCCATCTTTGAATCACATCCACGACAGGGTTCACAAAATACCCTCTTAGGGTTCAGTTTCTTGCGGGTTTAGTGACCTTGAATAAGGAAAAGGGTTTAGGGTTGGATTAGGCGGAGCTGTGTAGCGGGGCCGCCTAATCCAACCATGAACCCTTTGCCGTCCCGTCTTATGCAGTACCCTACTCTTAAGGTTCAGTGTCCCATTTTTGAATCACATCAACGACAGGGTTCACCAATACCCTCTTAGTGTTCAGTTTGTTGCGGGTTTAGTGACCTTGAATAAGGAAAAGCGTTTAGGGTTGGATTATTCGGAGCCGCGTAGCGGGTACGCCTAATCCAACCCTAAACCCTTTGCCGCCCCGTCTTATGCAGTACCCTACTCTTAAGGTTCAGTGCCCCATTTTTGAATCACATCAATGACAGGGTTCACCAATACCCTCTTAGGGTTCAGTTTGTTGCGGGTTTAGTGACCTTGAATAAGGAAAAGGGTTTAGGGTTGGATTAGGCGGAGCCGCGTAGCGGGTACGCCTAATCCAACCCTAAACCCTTTTCCGTCCCGTCTTATGCAGTACCCTACTCTTAAGGTTCAGTACCCCATCTTTGAATCACATCCACGACAGGGTTCACAAAATACCCTCTTAGGGTTCAGTTTCTTGTGGGTTTAGTGACCTTGAATAAGGAAAAGGGTTTAGGGTTGGATTAGGCGGAGCCGTGTAGCGGGGCCGCCTAATCCAACCATGAACCCTTTGCCGTCCCGTCTTATGCAGTACCCTACTCTTAAGGTTCAGTGCCCCATTTTTGAATCACATCAACGACAGGGTTCACCAATACCCTCTTAGGGTTCAGTTTGTTGCGCGTTTAGTGACCTTGAATAAGGAAAAGGGTTTAGGGTTGGATTAGGCAGAGCCGCGTAGCGGGTACGCCTAATCCAACCCTAAACCCTTTTCCGTCCCGTCTTATGCAGTACCCTACTCTTAAGGTTCAGTACCCCATCTTTGAATCACATCAACGACAGGGTTCACCAATACCCTCTTAGGGTTCAGTTTGTTGCGCGTTTAGTGACCTTTGAATAAGGAAAAGGGTTTAGGGTTGGATTAGGCGGAGCCGCGTAGCGGGTACGCCTAATCCAACCCTAAACCCTTTTCCGTCCCGTCTTATGCAGTACCCTACTCTTAAGGTTCAGTGCCCCATCTTTGAATCACATCCACGACAGCGTTCACCAATACCCTCTTAGGGTTCAGTTTCTTGCGGGTTTAGTAACCTTGAATAAGGAAAAGGGTTTAATGTTGGATTAGGCGGAGCCGCATAGCGGGTACGCCTAATCCAACCCTAAACCCTTTTCCGTCCCGTCTTATGCAGTACCCTACTCTTTAGGTTCAGAGCCCCATCTTTGAATCACATCCACGACAGGGTTCACCAATACCCTCTTAGGGTTCAGTTTCTTGCGGGTTTAGTGACCTTGAATAAGGAAAAGGGTTTAGGGTTGGATTAGGCGGAGCCGCGTAGCGGGTACGCTTAATCCAACCCTAAACCCTTTTTCGTCCCGTCTTGTGCAGTACCCTACTCTTTAGGTTCAGAGCCCCATCTTTGAATCACATCCAAGACAGGGTTCACCAATACCCTCTTAGGGTTCAGTTTCTTGCGGGTTTAGTGACCTTGAATAAGGAAAAGGGTTTAGGGTTGGATTAGGCGGAGCCGCGTAGCGGGTACACCTAATCCAATCCTAAACCCTTTTCCGTCCCGTCTTATGCAGTACCCTACTCTTTAGGTTCAGTGTCCCATCTTTGATTCACATCCACGACAGGGTTCACCAATACCCTCTTAGGGTTCAGTTTCTTGCGGGTTTAGTGACCTTGAATAAGGAAAAGGGTTTAGGGTTGGATTAGGCGGAGCCGTGTAGCGGGGCCGCCTAATCCAACCATGAACCCTTTGCCGTCCCGTCTTATGCAGTACCGTACTCTTAAGGTTCAGTTCCCCATTTTTGAATCACATCAACGACAGGGTTCACCAAAACCCTCTTAGGGTTCAGTTTGTTGCGGGTTTAGTGACCTTGAATAAGGAAAAGGGTTTAGGGTTGGATTAGGCGGAGCCGCATAGCGGGTACGCCTAATCCAACCCTAAACCCTTTTTCGTCCCGTCTTATGCAGTACCCTACTCTTAACGTTCAGTACCCCATCTTTGAATCACATCCACGACAGGGTTCACAAAATACCCTCTTAGGGTTCAGTTTCTTGCGGGTTTAGTGACCTTGAATAAGGAAAAGGGTTTAGGGTTGGATTAGGCGGAGCCGCGTAGCGGGTACACCTAATCCAACCCTAAACCCTTTTCCGTCCCGTCTTATGCAGTACCCTACTCTTAAGGTTCAGTGCCCCATCTTTGAATCACATCCACGACAGCGTTCACCAATACCCTCTTAGGGTTCAGTTTCTTGCGGGTTTAGTAACCTTGAATAAGGAAAAGGGTTTAATGTTGGATTAGGCGGAGCCGCATAGCGGGTACGCCTAATCCAACCCTAAACCCTTTTCCGTCTCGTCTTATGCAGTACCCTACTCTTTAGGTTCAGAGCCCCATCTTTGAATCACATCCACGACAGGGTTCACCAATACCCTCTTAGGGTTCAGTTTCTTGCGGGTTTAGTGACCTTGAATAAGGAAAAGGGTTTAGGGTTGGATTAGGCGGAGCCGCGTAGCGGGTACGCTTAATCCAACCCTAAACCCTTTTTCGTCCCGTCTTGTGCAGTACCCTACTCTTTAGGTTCAGAGCCCCATCTTTGAATCACATCCAAGACAGGGTTCACCAATACCCTCTTAGGATTCAGTTTCTTGCGGGTTTAGTGACCTTGAATAAGGAAAAGGGTTTAGGGTTGGATTAGGCGGAGCCGCGTAGCGGGTACACCTAATCCAATCCTAAACCCTTTTCCGTCCCGTCTTATGCAGTACCCTACTCTTTAGGTTCAGTGCCCCATCTTTGATTCACATCCACGACAGGGTTCACCAATACCCTCTTAGGGTTCAGTTTCTTGCGGGTTTAGTGACCTTGAATAAGGAAAAGGGTTTAGGGTTGGATTAGGCGGAGCCGTGTAGCGGGGCCGCCTAATCCAACCATGAACCCTTTGCCGTCCCGTCTTATGCAGTACCGTACTCTTAAGGTTCAGTGCCCCATTTTTGAATCACATCAACGACAGGGTTCACCAATACCCTCTTAGGGTTCAGTTTGTTGCGGGTTTAGTGAGCTTGAATAAGGAAAAGGGTTTAGGGTTGGATTAGGCGGAGCCGCGTAGCGGGTACGCCTAATCCAACCCTAAACCCTTTTTCGTCCCGTCTTATGCAGTACCCTACTCTTAACGTTCAGTACCCCATCTTTGAATCACATCCACGACAGGGTTCACAAAATACCCTCTTAGGGTTCAGTTTCTTGCGGGTTTAGTGACCTTGAATAAGGAAAAGGGTTTAGGGTTGGATTAGGCGGAGCCGCGTAGCGGGTACACCTAATCCAACCCTAAACCCTTTTCCGTCCCGTCTTATGCAGTACCCTACTCTTAAGGTTCAGTGCCCCATCTTTGAATCACATCCACGACAGGGTTCACAAAATACCCTCTTAGGGTTCAGTTTCTTGCGGGTTTAGTGACCTTGAATAAGGAAAAGGGTTTAGGGTTGGATTAGGCGGAGCCGCGTAGCGGGTTCACCTAATCCAATCCTAAACCCTTTTCCGTCCCGTCTTATGCAGTACCCTACTCTTTAGGTTCAGTGCCCCATCTTTGATTCACATCCACGACAGGGTTCACCAATACCCTCTTAGGGTTCAGTTTCTTGCGGGTTTAGTGACCTTGAATAAGGAAAAGGGTTTAGGGTTGGATTAGGCGGAGCCGTGTAGCGGGGCCGCCTAATCCAACCATGAACCCTTTGCCGTCCCGTCTTATGCAGTACCCTACTCTTAAGGTTCAGTGCCCCATTTTTGAATCACATGAACGACAGGGTTCACCAATACCCTCTTAGGGTTCAGTTTGTTGCGGGTTTAGTGACCTTGAATAAGGAAAAGGGTTTAGGGTTGGATTAGGCGGAGCCGCGTAGCGGGTACGCCTAATCCAACCCTAAACCCTTTTCCGTCCCGTCTTATGCAGTACCCTACTCTTAAGGTTCAGTACCCCATCTTTGAATCACATCCACGACAGGGTTCACAAAATACCCTCTTAGGGTTCATTTTCTTGCGGGTTTAGTGACCTTGAATAAGGAAAAGGGTTTAGGGTTGGATTAGGCGGAGCCGTGTAGCGGGGCCGCCTAATCCAACCATGAACCCTTTGCCGTCCCGTCTTATGCAGTACCCTACTCTTAAGGTTCAGTGCCCCATTTTTGAATCACATCAACGACAGGGTTCACCAATACCCTCTTAGGGTTCAGTTTGTTGCGGGTTTAGTGACCTTGAATAAGGAAAAGCGTTTAGGGTTGGATTAGGCGGAGCCGCGTAGCGGGTACGCCTAACCCAATCCTAAACCCTTTGCCGTCCCGTCTTATGCAGTACCCTACTCTTAAGGTTCAGTGCCCCATTTTTGAATCACATCAATGACAGGGTTCACCAATACCCTCTTAGGGTTCAGTTTGTTGCGGGTTTAGTGACCTTGAATAAGGAAAAGGGTTTAGGGTTGGATTAGGCGGAGCCGCGTAGCGGGTACGCCTAATCCAACCCTAAACCCTTTTCCGTCCCGTCTTATGCAGTACCCTACTCTTAAGGTTCAGTACCCCATCTTTGAATCACATCCACGACAGGGTTCACAAAATACCCTCTTAGGGTTCAGTTTCTTGCGGGTTTAGTGACCTTGAATAAGGAAAAGGGTTTAGGGTTGGATTAGGCGGAGCCGTGTAGCGGGGCCGCCTAATCCAACCATGAACCCTTTGCCGTCCCGTCTTATGCAGTACCCTACTCTTAAGGTTCAGTGCCCCATTTTTGAATCACATCAACGACAGGGTTCACCAATACCCTCTTAGGGTTCAGTTTGTTGCGCGTTTAGTGACCTTGAATAAGGAAAAGCGTTTAGGGTTGGATTAGGCGGAGCCGCGTAGCGGGTACACCTAATCCAACCCTAAACCCTTTTCCGTCCCGTCTTATGCAGTACCCTACTCTTAAGGTTCAGTGCCCCATCTTTGAATCACATCCACGACAGGGTTCACAAAATACCCTCTTAGGGTTCAGTTTCTTGCGGGTTTAGTGACCTTGAATAAGGAAAAGGGTTTAGGGTTGGATTAGGCGGAGCCGCGTAGCGGGTGCGCCTAATCCAACCCTAAACCCTTTTTCGTCCCGTCTTATGCAGTACCCTACTCTTAAGGTTCAGTGCCCCATCTTTGAATCACATCCACGACAGGGTTCACCAATACCCTCTTAGGGTTCAGTTTATTGCGGGTTTAGTGACCTTGAATAAGGAAAAGGGTTTAGGGTTGGATTAGGCGGAGCCGCGTAGCGGGTACACTTTATCCAGCCATAAACCCTTTTCCGTCCCGTCTTATGCAGTACCCTACTCTTAAGGTTCAGTGCCCCATTTTTGAATCACATCAACGACAGGGTTCACCAATACCCTCTTAGGGTTCAGTTTCTTGCGGGTTTAGTGACCTTGAATAAGGAAAAGGGTTTAGGGTTGGATTATGCGGAGCCGCGTAGCGGGTCCGCCTAATCCAACCCTAAACCCTTTTCCGTCCCGTCTTATGTTGTACCCTACTCTTATGGTTCAGTACGCCATCTTTGAATCACATCCACGACAGGGTTCACCAATACCCTCTTAGGGTTCAGTTTCTTGCGGGTTTAGTGACCTTGAATAAGGAAAAGGGTTTAGGGTTGGATTAGGCGGAGCCGTGTAGCGGGGCCGCCTAATCCAACCATGAACCCTTTGCCGTCCCGTCTTATGCAGTACCCTACTCTTAAGGTTCAGTGCCCCATTTTTGAATCACATCAACGACAGGGTTCACCAATACCCTCTTAGGGTTCAGTTTGTTGCGGGTTTAGTGACCTTGAATAAGGAAAAGCATTTAGGGTTGGATTAGGCGGAGCCGCGTAGCGGGTACGCCTAATCCAACCCTAAACCCTTTGCCGTCCCGTCTTATGCAGTACCCTACTCTTAAGGTTCAGTGCCCCATTTTTGAATCACATCAATGACAGGGTTCACCAATACCCTCTTAGGGTTCAGTTTGTTGCGGGTTTAGTGACCTTGAATAAGGAAAAGGGTTTAGGGTTGGATTAGGCGGAGCCGCGTAGCGGGTCCGCCTAATCCAACCCTAAACCCTTTTCCGTCCCGTCTTATGCTATACCCTACTCTTATGGTTCAGTACGCCATCTTTGAATCACATCCACGACAGGGTTCACCAATACCCTCTTAGGGTTCAGTTTCTTGCGGGTTTAGTGACCTTGAATAAGGAAAAGGGTTTAGGGTTGGATTAGGCGGAGCCGTGTAGCGGGGCCGCCTAATCCAACCATGAACCCTTTGCCGTCCCGTCTTATGCAGTACCCTACTCTTAAGGTTCAGTGCCCCATTTTTGAATCACATCAACGACAGGGTTCACCAATACCCTCTTAGGGTTCAGTTTGTTGCGGGTTTAGTGACCTTGAATAAGGAAAAGCATTTAGGGTTGGATTAGGCGGAGCCGCGTAGCGGGTACGCCTAATCCAACCCTAAAACCTTTTCCGTCCCGTCTTATGCAGTACCCTACTCTTAAGGTTCAGTACCCCATCTTTGAATCTCATCCACGACAGGGTTCACAAAATACCCTCTTAGGGTTCAGTTTGTTGTGGGTTTAGTGACCTTGAATAAGGAAAAGGGTTTAGGGTTGGATTAGGCGGAGCCGCGTAGCGGGTACGCCTAATCCAACCCTAAACCCTTTTCCGTCCCGTCTTATGCTGTACCCTACTCTTAAGGTTCAGTACCCCATCTTTGAATCACATCCACGACAGGGTTCACAAAATACCCTCTTAGGGTTCAGTTTCTTGCGGGTTTAGTGACCTTGAATAAGGAAAAGGGTTTAGGGTTGGATTAGGCGGAGCCGCGTAGCGGGTACACCTAATCCAACCCTAAACCCTTTTCCGTCCCGTCTTATGCAGTACCCTACTCTTAAGGTTCAGTGCCCCATCTTTGAATCACATCCACGACAGGGTTCACAAAATACCCTCTTAGGGTTCAGTTTCTTGCGGGTTTAGTGACCTCGAATAAGGAAAAGGGTTTAGGGTTGGATTAGGCGGAGCCGCGTAGCGGGTACACCTTATCCAGCCATAAACCCTTTTCCGTCCCGTCTTATGCAGTACCCTACTCTTAAGGTTCAGTGCCGCATTTTTGAATCACATCAACGACAGGGTTCACCAATACCCTCTTAGGGTTCAGTTTGTTGCGGGTTTAGTGACCTCGAATAAGGAAAAGGGTTTAGGGTTGGATTAGGCGGAGCCGTGTAGCGGGGCCGCCTAATCCAACCATGAACCCTTTGCCGTCCCGTCTTATGCAGTACCCTACTCTTAAGGTTCAGTGCCCCATTTTTGAATCACATCAACGACAGGGTTCACCAATACCCTCTTAGGGTTCAGTTTGTTGCGCGTTTAGTGACCTTGAATAAGGAAAAGCGTTTAGGGTTGGATTAGGCGGAGCCGCGTAGCGGGTACGCCTAATCCAACCCTAAACCCTTTTCCGTCCCGTCTTATGCAGTACCCTACTCTTAAGGTTCAGTACCCCATCTTTGAATCACATCCACGACAGGGTTCACAAAATACCCTCTTAGGGTTCAGTTTCTTGCGGGTTTAGTGACCTTGAATAAGGAAAAGGGTTTAGGGTTGGATTAGGCGGAGCCGCGTAGCGGGTACACCTAATCCAACCCTAAACCCTTTTCCGTCCCGTCTTATGCAGTACCTACTCTTAAGGTTCAGTGCCCCATCTTTGAATCACATCCACGACAGGGTTCACCAATACCCTCTTAGGGTTCAGTTTCTTGCGGGTTTTGTGACCTTGAATAAGGAAAAGGGTTTAGGGTTGGATTAGGCGGAGCCGCGTAGCGGGTACACCTTATCCAGCCATAAACCCTTTTCCGTCCCGTCTTATGCAGTACCCTACTCTTAAAGTTCAGTGCCCCATTTTTGAATCACATCAACGACAGGGTTCACCAATACCCTCTTAGGGTTCAGTTTGTTGCGGGTTTAGTGACCTTGAATAAGGAAAAGGGTTTAGGGTTGGATTAGGCGGAGCCGCGTAGCGGGTACACTTTATCCAGCCATAAACCCTTTTCCGTCCCGTCTTATGCAGTACCCTACTCTTAAGGTTCAGTGCCCCATTTTTGAATCACATCAACGACAGGGTTCACCAATACCCTCTTAGGGTTCAGTTTCTTGTGGAATTAGTGACCTTGAATAAGGAAAAGCGTTTAGGGTTGGATTAGGCGGAGCCGTGTAGCGGGGCCGCCTAATCCAACCATGAACCCTTTGCCGTCCCGTCTTATGCAGTACCCTACTCTTAAGGTTCAGTGCCCCATTTTTGAATCACATCAACGACAGGGTTCACCAATACCCTCTTAGGGTTCAGTTTGTTGCGGGTTTAGTGACCTTGAATAAGGAAAAGGGTTTAGGGTTGGATTAGGCGGAGCCGCGTAGCGGGTACACTTTATCCAGCCATAAACCCTTTTCCGTCCCGTCTTATGCAGTACCCTACTCTTAAGGTTCAGTGCCCCATTTTTGAATCACATCAACGACAGGGTTCACCAATACCCTCTTAGGGTTCAGTTTGTTGCGGGTTTAGTGACCTTGAATAAGGAAAAGGGTTTAGGGTTGGATTAGGCGGAGCCGCGTAGCGGGTACACTTTATCCAGCCATAAACCCTTTTCCGTCCCGTCTTATGCAGTACCCTACTCTTAAGGTTCAGTGCCCCATTTTTGAATCACATCAACGACAGGGTTCACCAATACCCTCTTAGGGTTCAGTTTCTTGCGGGTTTAGTGACCTTGAATAAGGAAAAGGGTTTAGGGTTGGATTATGCGGAGCCGCGTAGCGGGTCCGCCTAATCCAACCCTAAACCCTTTTCCGTCCCGTCTTATGCTGTACCCTACTCTTATGGTTCAGTACGCCATCTTTGAATCACATCCACGACAGGGTTCACCAATACCCTCTTAGGGTTCAGTTTCTTGCGGGTTTAGTGACCTTGAATAAGGAAAAGGGTTTAGGGTTGGATTAGGCGGAGCCGCGTAGCGGGTACACCTAATCCAACCCTAAACCCTTTTCCGTCCCGTCTTATGCAGTACCCTACTCTTAAGGTTCAGTGCCCCATCTTTGAATCACATCCACGACAGGGTTCACAAAATACCCTCTTAGGGTTCAGTTTCTTGCGGGTTTAGTGACCTTGAATAAGGAAAAGGGTTTAGGGTTGGATTAGGCGGAGCCGCGTAGCGGGTACACCTTATCCAGCCATAAACCCTTTTCCATCCCGTCTTATGCAGTACCCTACTCTTAAGGTTCAGTGCCCCATTTTTGAATCACATCAACGACAGGGTTCACCAATACCCTCTTAGGGTTCAGTTTGTTGCGGGTTTAGTGACCTTGAATAAGGAAAAGGGTTTAGGGTTGGATTATGCGGAGCCGCGTAGCGGGTCCGCCTAATCCAACCCTAAACCCTTTTCCGTCCCGTCTTATGCTGTACCCTACTCTTATGGTTCAGTACGCCATCTTTGAATCACATCCACGACAGGGTTCACCAATACCCTCTTAGGGTTCAGTTTCTTGCGGGTTTAGTGACCTTGAATAAGGAAAAGGGTTTAGGGTTGGATTAGGCGGAGCCGTGTAGCGGGGCCGCCTAATCCAACCATGAACCCTTTGCCGTCCCGTCTTATGCAGTACCCTACTCTTAAGGTTCAGTGCCCCATTTTTGAATCACATCAACGACAGGGTTCACCAATACCCTCTTAGGGTTCAGTTTGTTGCGGGTTTAGTGACCTTGAATAAGGAAAAACATTTGGGGTTGGATTAGGCGGAGCCGCGTAGCGGGTACGCCTAATCCAACCCTAAAACCTTTTCCGTCCCGTCTTATGCAGTACCCTACTCTTAAGGTTCAGTACCCCATCTTTGAATCACATCCACGACAGGGTTCACAAAATACCCTCTTAGGGTTCAGTTTCTTGCGGGTTTAGTGACCTTGAATAAGGAAAAGGGTTTAGGGTTGGATTAGGCGGAGCCGCGTAGCGGGTACACCTAATCCAACCCTAAACCCTTTTCCGTCCCGTCTTATGCAGTACCCTACTCTTAAGGTTCAGTGCCCCATCTTTGAATCACATCCACGACAGGGTTCACAAAATACCCTCTTAGGGTTCAGTTTCTTGCGGGTTTAGTGACCTCGAATAAGGAAAAGGGTTTAGGGTTGGATTAGGCGGAGCCGCGTAGCGGGTACACCTTATCCAGCCATAAACCCTTTTCCGTCCCGTCTTATGCAGTACCCTACTCTTAAGGTTCAGTGCCGCATTTTTGAATCACATCAACGACAGGGTTCACCAATACCCTCTTAGGGTTCAGTTTGTTGCGGGTTTAGTGACCTCGAATAAGGAAAAGGGTTTAGGGTTGGATTAGGCGGAGCCGTGTAGCGGGGCCGCCTAATCCAACCATGAACCCTTTGCCGTCCCGTCTTATGCAGTACCCTACTCTTAAGGTTCAGTGCCCCATTTTTGAATCACATCAACGACAGGGTTCACCAATACCCTCTTAGGGTTCAGTTTGTTGCGCGTTTAGTGACCTTGAATAAGGAAAAGCGTTTAGGGTTGGATTAGGCGGAGCCGCGTAGCGGGTACGCCTAATCCAACCCTAAACCCTTTTCCGTCCCGTCTTATGCAGTACCCTACTCTTAAGGTTCAGTACCCCATCTTTGAATCACATCCACGACAGGGTTCACAAAATACCCTCTTAGGGTTCAGTTTCTTGCGGGTTTAGTGACCTTGAATAAGGAAAAGGGTTTAGGGTTGGATTAGGCGGAGCCGCGTAGCGGGTACACCTAATCCAACCCTAAACCCTTTTCTGTCCCGTCTTATGCAGTACTTACTCTTAAGGTTCAGTGCCCCATCTTTGAATCACATCCACGACAGGGTTCACCAATACCCTCTTAGGGTTCAGTTTCTTGCGGGTTTTGTGACCTTGAATAAGGAAAAGGGTTTAGGGTTGGATTAGGCGGAGCCGCGTAGCGGGTACACCTTATCCAGCCATAAACCCTTTTCCGTCCCGTCTTATGCAGTACCCTACTCTTAAAGTTCAGTGCCCCATTTTTGAATCACATCAACGACAGGGTTCACCAATACCCTCTTAGGGTTCAGTTTGTTGCGGGTTTAGTGACCTTGAATAAGGAAAAGGGTTTAGGGTTGGATTAGGCGGAGCCGCGTAGCGGGTACACTTTATCCAGCCATAAACCCTTTTCCGTCCCGTCTTATGCAGTACCCTACTCTTAAGGTTCAGTGCCCCATTTTTGAATCACATCAACGACAGGGTTCACCAATACCCTCTTAGGGTTCAGTTTCTTGTGGAATTAGTGACCTTGAATAAGGAAAAGCGTTTAGGGTTGGATTAGGCGGAGCCGTGTAGCGGGGCCGCCTAATCCAACCATGAACCCTTTGCCGTCCCGTCTTATGCAGTACCCTACTTTTAAGGTTCAGTGCCCCATTTTTGAATCACATCAACGACAGGGTTCACCAATACCCTCTTAGGGTTCAGTTTGTTGCGGGTTTAGTGACCTTGAATAAGGAAAAGGGTTTAGGGTTGGATTAGGCGGAGCCGCGTAGCGGGTACACTTTATCCAGCCATAAACCCTTTTCCGTCCCGTCTTATGCAGTACCCTACTCTTAAGGTTCAGTGCCCCATTTTTGAATCACATCAACGACAGGGTTCACCAATACCCTCTTAGGGTTCAGTTTGTTGCGGGTTTAGTGACCTTGAATAAGGAAAAGGGTTTAGGGTTGGATTAGGCGGAGCCGCGTAGCGGGTACACTTTATCCAGCCATAAACCCTTTTCCGTCCCGTCTTATGCAGTACCCTACTCTTAAGGTTCAGTGCCCCATTTTTGAATCACATCAACGACAGGGTTCACCAATACCCTCTTAGGGTTCAGTTTCTTGCGGGTTTGGTGACCTTGAATAAGGAAAAGGGTTTAGGGTTGGATTATGCGGAGCCGCGTAGCGGGTCCGCCTAATCCAACCCTAAACCCTTTTCCGTCCCGTCTTATGCTGTACCCTACTCTTATGGTTCAGTACGCCATCTTTGAATCACATCCACGACAGGGTTCACCAATACCCTCTTAGGGTTCAGTTTCTTGCGGGTTTAGTGACCTTGAATAAGGAAAAGGGTTTAGGGTTGGATTAGGCGGAGCCGTGTAGCGGGGCCGCCTAATCCAACCATGAACCCTTTGCCGTCCCGTCTTATGCAGTACCCTACTCTTAAGGTTCAGTGCCCCATTTTTGAATCACATCAACGACAGGGTTCACCAATACCCTCTTAGGGTTCAGTTTGTTGCGGGTTTAGTGACCTTGAATAAGGAAAAGCATTTAGGGTTGGATTAGGCGGAGCCGCGTAGCGGGTACGCCTAATCCAACCCTAAAACCTTTTCCGTCCCGTCTTATGCAGTACCCTACTCTTAAGGTTCAGTACCCCATCTTTGAATCTCATCCACGACAGGGTTCACAAAATACCCTCTTAGGGTTCAGTTTGTTGTGGGTTTAGTGACCTTGAATAAGGAAAAGGGTTTAGGGTTGGATTAGGCGGAGCCGCGTAGCGGGTACGCCTAATCCAACCCTAAACCCTTTTCCGTCCCGTCTTATGCTGTACCCTACTCTTAAGGTTCAGTACCCCATCTTTGAATCACATCCACGACAGGGTTCACAAAATACCCTCTTAGGGTTCAGTTTCTTGCGGGTTTAGTGACCTTGAATAAGGAAAAGGGTTTAGGGTTGGATTAGGCGGAGCCGCGTAGCGGGTACACCTAATCCAACCCTAAACCCTTTTCCGTCCCGTCTTATGCAGTACCCTACTCTTAAGGTTCAGTGCCCCATCTTTGAATCACATCCACGACAGGGTTCACAAAATACCCTCTTAGGGTTCAGTTTCTTGCGGGTTTAGTGACCTCGAATAAGGAAAAGGGTTTAGGGTTGGATTAGGCGGAGCCGCGTAGCGGGTACACCTTATCCAGCCATAAACCCTTTTCCGTCCCGTCTTATGCAGTACCCTACTCTTAAGGTTCAGTGCCGCATTTTTGAATCACATCAACGACAGGGTTCACCAATACCCTCTTAGGGTTCAGTTTGTTGCGGGTTTAGTGACCTCGAATAAGGAAAAGGGGTTTAGGGTTGGATTAGGCGGAGCCGTGTAGCGGGGCCGCCTAATCCAACCATGAACCCTTTGCCGTCCCGTCTTATGCAGTACCCTACTCTTAAGGTTCAGTGCCCCATTTTTGAATCACATCAACGACAGGGTTCACCAATACCCTCTTAGGGTTCAGTTTGTTGCGGGTTTAGTGACCTTGAATAAGGAAAAGGGTTTAGGGTTGGATTAGGCGGAGCCGCGTAGCGGGTACACTTTATCCAGCCATAAACCCTTTTCCGTCCCGTCTTATGCAGTACCCTACTCTTAAGGTTCAGTGCCCCATTTTTGAATCACATCAACGACAGGGTTCACCAATACCCTCTTAGGGTTCAGTTTCTTGCGGGTTTAGTGACCTTGAATAAGGAAAAGGGTTTAGGGTTGGATTATGCGGAGCCGCGTAGCGGGTCCGCCTAATCCAACCCTAAACCCTTTTCCGTCCCGTCTTATGCTGTACCCTACTCTTATGGTTCAGTACGCCATCTTTGAATCACATCCACGACAGGGTTCACCAATACCCTCTTAGGGTTCAGTTTCTTGCGGGTTTAGTGACCTTGAATAAGGAAAAGGGTTTAGGGTTGGATTAGGCGGAGCCGTGTAGCGGGGCCGCCTAATCCAACCATGAACCCTTTGCCGTCCCGTCTTATGCAGTACCCTACTCTTAAGGTTCAGTGCCCCATTTTTGAATCACATCAACGACAGGGTTCACCAATACCCTCTTAGGGTTCAGTTTGTTGCGGGTTTAGTGACCTTGAATAAGGAAAAGCATTTAGGGTTGGATTAGGCGGAGCCGCGTAGCGGGTACGCCTAATCCAACCCTAAAACCTTTTCTGTCCCGTCTTATGCAGTACCCTACTCTTAAGGTTCAGTACCCCATCTTTGAATCACATCCACGACAGGGTTCACAAAATACCCTCTTAGGGTTCAGTTTCTTGCGGGTTTAGTGACCTTGAATAAGGAAAAGGGTTTAGGGTTGGATTAGGCGGAGCCGCGTAGCGGGTACACCTAATCCAACCCTAAACCCTTTTCCGTCCCGTCTTATGCAGTACCCTACTCTTAAGGTTCAGTGCCCCATCTTTGAATCACATCCACGACAGGGTTCACAAAATACCCTCTTAGGGTTCAGTTTCTTGCGGGTTTAGTGACCTCGAATAAGGAAAAGGGTTTAGGGTTGGATTAGGCGGAGCCGCGTAGCGGGTACACCTTATCCAGCCATAAACCCTTTTCCGTCCCGTCTTATGCAGTACCCTACTCTTAAGGTTCAGTGCCGCATTTTTGAATCACATCAACGACAGGGTTCACCAATACCCTCTTAGGGTTCAGTTTGTTGCGGGTTTAGTGACCTCGAATAAGGAAAAGGGTTTAGGGTTGGATTAGGCGGAGCCGTGTAGCGGGGCCGCCTAATCCAACCATGAACCCTTTGCCGTCCCGTCTTATGCAGTACCCTACTCTTAAGGTTCAGTGCCCCATTTTTGAATCACATCAACGACAGGGTTCACCAATACCCTCTTAGGGTTCAGTTTGTTGCGCGTTTAGTGACCTTGAATAAGGAAAAGCGTTTAGGGTTGGATTAGGCGGAGCCGCGTAGCGGGTACGCCTAATCCAACCCTAAACCCTTTTCCGTCCCGTCTTATGCAGTACCCTACTCTTAAGGTTCAGTACCCCATCTTTGAATCACATCCACGACAGGGTTCACAAAATACCCTCTTAGGGTTCAGTTTGTTGTGGGTTTAGTGACCTTGAATAAGGAAAAGGGTTTAGGGTTGGATTAGGCGGAGCCGCGTAGCGGGTACACCTAATCCAACCCTAAACCCTTTTCCGTCCCGTCTTATGCAGTACCTACTCTTAAGGTTCAGTGCCCCATCTTTGAATCACATCCACGACAGGGTTCACCAATACCCTCTTAGGGTTCAGTTTCTTGCGGGTTTTGTGACCTTGAATAAGGAAAAGGGTTTAGGGTTGGATTAGGCGGAGCCGCGTAGCGGGTACACCTTATCCAGCCATAAACCCTTTTCCGTCCCGTCTTATGCAGTACCCTACTCTTAAAGTTCAGTGCCCCATTTTTGAATCACATCAACGACAGGGTTCACCAATACCCTCTTAGGGTTCAGTTTGTTGCGGGTTTAGTGACCTTGAATAAGGAAAAGGGTTTAGGGTTGGATTAGGCGGAGCCGCGTAGCGGGTACACTTTATCCAGCCATAAACCCTTTTCCGTCCCGTCTTATGCAGTACCCTACTCTTAAGGTTCAGTGCCCCATTTTTGAATCACATCAACGACAGGGTTCACCAATACCCTCTTAGGGTTCAGTTTCTTGTGGAATTAGTGACCTTGAATAAGGAAAAGCGTTTAGGGTTGGATTAGGCGGAGCCGTGTAGCGGGGCCGCCTAATCCAACCATGAACCCTTTGCCGTCCCGTCTTATGCAGTACCCTACTCTTAAGGTTCAGTGCCCCATTTTTGAATCACATCAACGACAGGGTTCACCAATACCCTCTTAGGGTTAAGTTTGTTGCGGGTTTAGTGACCTTGAATAAGGAAAAGGGTTTAGGGTTGGATTAGGCGGAGCCGCGTAGCGGGTACACTTTATCCAGCCATAAACCCTTTTCCGTCCCGTCTTATGCAGTACCCTACTCTTAAGGTTCAGTGCCCCATTTTTGAATCACATCAACGACAGGGTTCACCAATACCCTCTTAGGGTTCAGTTTGTTGCGGGTTTAGTGACCTTGAATAAGGAAAAGGGTTTAGGGTTGGATTAGGCGGAGCCGCGTAGCGGGTACACTTTATCCAGCCATAAACCCTTTTCCGTCCCGTCTTATGCAGTACCCTACTCTTAAGGTTCAGTGCCCCATTTTTGAATCACATCAACGACAGGGTTCACCAATACCCTCTTAGGGTTCAGTTTCTTGCGGGTTTAGTGACCTTGAATAAGGAAAAGGGTTTAGGGTTGGATTATGCGGAGCCGCGTAGCGGGTCCGCCTAATCCAACCCTAAACCCTTTTCCGTCCCGTCTTATGCTGTACCCTACTCTTATGGTTCAGTACGCCATCTTTGAATCACATCCACGACAGGGTTCACCAATACCCTCTTAGGGTTCAGTTTCTTGCGGGTTTAGTGACCTTGAATAAGGAAAAGGGTTTAGGGTTGGATTAGGCGGAGCCGTGTAGCGGGGCCGCCTAATCCAACCATGAACCCTTTGCCGTCCCGTCTTATGCAGTACCCTACTCTTAAGGTTCAGTGCCCCATTTTTGAATCACATCAACGACAGGGTTCACCAATACCCTCTTAGGGTTCAGTTTGTTGCGGGTTTAGTGACCTTGAATAAGGAAAAGCATTTAGGGTTGGATTAGGCGGAGCCGCGTAGCGGGTACGCCTAATCCAACCCTAAAACCTTTTCTGTCCCGTCTTATGCAGTACCCTACTCTTAAGGTTCAGTACCCCATCTTTGAATCTCATCCACGACAGGGTTCACAAAATACCCTCTTAGGGTTCAGTTTGTTGTGGGTTTAGTGACCTTGAATAAGGAAAAGGGTTTAGGGTTGGATTAGGCGGAGCCGCGTAGCGGGTACGCCTAATCCAACCCTAAACCCTTTTCCGTCCCGTCTTATGCTGTACCCTACTCTTAAGGTTCAGTACCCCATCTTTGAATCACATCCACGACAGGGTTCACAAAATACCCTCTTAGGGTTCAGTTTCTTGCGGGTTTAGTGACCTTGAATAAGGAAAAGGGTTTAGGGTTGGATTAGGCGGAGCCGCGTAGCGGGTACACCTAATCCAACCCTAAACCCTTTTCCGTCCCGTCTTATGCAGTACCCTACTCTTAAGGTTCAGTGCCCCATCTTTGAATCACATCCACGACAGGGTTCACAAAATACCCTCTTAGGGTTCAGTTTCTTGCGGGTTTAGTGACCTCGAATAAGGAAAAGGGTTTAGGGTTGGATTAGGCGGAGCCGCGTAGCGGGTACACCTTATCCAGCCATAAACCCTTTTCCGTCCCGTCTTATGCAGTACCCTACTCTTAAGGTTCAGTGCCGCATTTTTGAATCACATCAACGACAGGGTTCACCAATACCCTCTTAGGGTTCAGTTTGTTGCGGGTTTAGTGACCTCGAATAAGGAAAAGGGTTTAGGGTTGGATTAGGCGGAGCCGTGTAGCGGGGCCGCCTAATCCAACCATGAACCCTTTGCCGTCCCGTCTTATGCAGTACCCTACTCTTAAGGTTCAGTGCCCCATTTTTGAATCACATCAACGACAGGGTTCACCAATACCCTCTTAGGGTTCAGTTTGTTGCGCGTTTAGTGACCTTGAATAAGGAAAAGCGTTTAGGGTTGGATTAGGCGGAGCCGCGTAGCGGGTACGCCTAATCCAACCCTAAACCCTTTTCCGTCCCGTCTTATGCAGTACCCTACTCTTAAGGTTCAGTACCCCATCTTTGAATCACATCCACGACAGGGTTCACAAAATACCCTCTTAGGGTTCAGTTTGTTGCGCGTTTAGTGACCTTGAATAAGGAAAAGGGTTTAGGGTTGGATTAGGCGGAGCCGTGTAGCGGGGCCGCCTAATCCAACCATGAACCCTTTGCCGTCCCGTCTTATGCAGTACCCTACTCTTAAGGTTCAGTGCCCCATTTTTGAATCACATCAACGACAGGGTTCACCAATACCCTCTTAGGGTTCAGTTTGTTGCGGGTTTAGTGACCTTGAATAAGGAAAAGCATTTAGGGTTGGATTAGGCGGAGCCGCGTAGCGGGTACACCTAATCCAATCCTAAACCCTTTTCCGTCCCGTCTTATGCAGTACCCTACTCTTTAGGTTCAGTGCCCCATCTTTGATTCACATCCACGACAGGGTTCACCAATACCCTCTTAGGGTTCAGTTTGTTGCGGGTTTAGTGACCTTGAATAAGGAAAAGGGTTTAGGGTTGGATTAGGCGGAGCCGCGTAGCGGGTACGCCTAATCCAACCCTAAACCCTTTTCTGTCCCGTCTTATGCAGTACCCTACTCTTAAGGTTCAGTACCCCATCTTTGAATCACATCCACGACAGGGTTCACAAAATACCCTCTTAGGGTTCAGTTTGTTGCGGGTTTAGTGACCTTGAATAAGGAAAAGCATTTAGGGTTGGATTAGGCGGAGCCGCGTAGCGGGTACGCCTAATCCAACCCTAAAACCTTTTCCGTCCCGTCTTATGCAGTACCCTACTCTTAAGATTCAGTACCCCATCTTTGAATCTCATCCACGACAGGGTTCACAAAATACCCTCTTAGGGTTCAGTTTGTTGTGGGTTTAGTGACCTTGAATAAGGAAAAGGGTTTAGGGTTGGATTAGGCGGAGCCGCGTAGCGGGTACGCCTAATCCAACCCTAAACCCTTTTCCGTCCCGTCTTATGCAGTACCCTACTCTTAAGGTTCAGTGCCCCATCTTTGAATCACATCCACGACAGGGTTCACAAAATACCCTCTTAGGGTTCAGTTTCTTGCGGGTTTAGTGACCTCGAATAAGGAAAAGGGTTTAGGGTTGGATTAGGCGGAGCCGCGTAGCGGGTACACCTTATCCAGCCATAAACCCTTTTCCGTCCCGTCTTATGCAGTACCCTACTCTTAAGGTTCAGTGCCGCATTTTTGAATCACATCAACGACAGGGTTCACCAATACCCTCTTAGGGTTCAGTTTGTTGCGGGTTTAGTGACCTCGAATAAGGAAAAGGGTTTAGGGTTGGATTAGGCGGAGCCGTGTAGCGGGGCCGCCTAATCCAACCATGAACCCTTTGCCGTCCCGTCTTATGCAGTACCCTACTCTTAAGGTTCAGTGCCCCATTTTTGAATCACATCAACGACAGGGTTCACCAATACCCTCTTAGGGTTCAGTTTGTTGCGCGTTTAGTGACCTTGAATAAGGAAAAGCGTTTAGGGTTGGATTAGGCGGAGCCGCGTAGCGGATACGCCTAATCCAACCCTAAACCCTTTTCCGTCCCGTCTTATGCAGTACCCTACTCTTAAGGTTCAGTACCCCATCTTTGAATCACATCCACGACAGGGTTCACAAAATACCCTCTTAGGGTTCAGTTTCTTGCGGGTTTAGTGACCTTGAATAAGGAAAAGGGTTTAGGGTTGGATTAGGCGGAGCCGCGTAGCGGGTACACCTAATCCAACCCTAAACCCTTTTCCGTCCCGTCTTATGCAGTACCTACTCTTAAGGTTCAGTGCCCCATCTTTGAATCACATCCACGACAGGGTTCACCAATACCCTCTTAGGGTTCAGTTTCTTGCTGGTTTTGTGACCTTGAATAAGGAAAAGGGTTTAGGGTTGGATTAGGCGGAGCCGCGTAGCGGGTACACCTTATCCAGCCATAAACCCTTTTCCGTCCCGTCTTATGCAGTACCCTACTCTTAAAGTTCAGTGCCCCATTTTTGAATCACATCAACGACAGGGTTCACCAATACCCTCTTAGGGTTCAGTTTGTTGCGGGTTTAGTGACGTTGAATAAGGAAAAGGGTTTAGGGTTGGATTAGGCGGAGCCGCGTAGCGGGTACACTTTATCCAGCCATAAACCCTTTTCCGTCCCGTCTTATGCAGTACCCTACTCTTAAGGTTCAGTGCCCCATTTTTGAATCACATCAACGACAGGGTTCACCAATACCCTCTTAGGGTTCAGTTTCTTGTGGAATTAGTGACCTTGAATAAGGAAAAGCGTTTAGGGTTGGATTAGGCGGAGCCGTGTAGCGGGGCCGCCTAATCCAACCATGGACCCTTTGCCGTCCCGTCTTATGCAGTACCCTACTCTTAAGGTTCAGTGCCCCATTTTTGAATCACATCAACGACAGGGGTCACCAATACCCTCTTAGGGTTCAGTTTGTTGCGGGTTTAGTGACCTTGAATAAGGAAAAGGGTTTAGGGTTGGATTAGGCGGAGCCGCGTAGCGGGTACACTTTATCCAGCCATAAACCCTTTTCCGTCCCGTCTTATGCAGTACCCTACTCTTAAGGTTCAGTGCCCCATTTTTGAATCACATCAACGACAGGGTTCACCAATACCCTCTTAGGGTTCAGTTTGTTGCGGGTTTAGTGACCTTGAATAAGGAAAAGGGTTTAGGGTTGGATTAGGCGGAGCCGCGTAGCGGGTACACTTTATCCAGCCATAAACCCTTTTCCGTCCCGTCTTATGCAGTACCCTACTCTTAAGGTTCAGTGCCCCATTTTTGAATCACATCAACGACAGGGTTCACCAATACCCTCTTAGGGTTCAGTTTCTTGCGGGTTTAGTGACCTTGAATAAGGAAAAGGGTTTAGGGTTGGATTATGCGGAGCCGCGTAGCGGGTCCGCCTAATCCAACCCTAAACCCTTTTCCGTCCCGTCTTATGCTGTACCCTACTCTTATGGTTCAGTACGCCATCTTTGAATCACATCCACGACAGGGTTCACCAATACCCTCTTAGGGTTCAGTTTCTTGCGGGTTTAGTGACCTTGAATAAGGAAAAGGGTTTAGGGTTGGATTAGGCGGAGCCGTGTAGCGGGGCCGCCTAATCCAACCATGAACCCTTTGCCGTCCCGTCTTATGCAGTACCCTACTCTTAAGGTTCAGTGCCCCATTTTTGAATCACATCAACGACAGGGTTCACCAATACCCTCTTAGGGTTCAGTTTGTTGCGGGTTTAGTGACCTTGAATAAGGAAAAGCATTTAGGGTTGGATTAGGCGGAGCCGCGTAGCGGGTACGCCTAATCCAACCCTAAAACCTTTTCCGTCCCGTCTTATGCAGTACCCTACTCTTAAGGTTCAGTACCCCATCTTTGATTCTCATCCACGACAGGGTTCACAAAATACCCTCTTAGGGTTCAGTTTGTTGTGGGTTTAGTGACCTTGAATAAGGAAAAGGGTTTAGGGTTGGATTAGGCGGAGCCGCGTAGCGGGTACGCCTAATCCAACCCTAAACCCTTTTCCGTCCCGTCTTATGCTGTACCCTACTCTTAAGGTTCAGTACCCCATCTTTGAATCACATCCACGACAGGGTTCACAAAATACCCTCTTAGGGTTCAGTTTCTTGCGGGTTTAGTGACCTTGAATAAGGAAAAGGGTTTAGGGTTGGATTAGGCGGAGCCGCGTAGCGGGTACACCTAATCCAACCCTAAACCCTTTTCCGTCCCGTCTTATGCAGTACCCTACTCTTAAGGTTCAGTGCCCCATCTTTGAATCACATCCACGACAGGGTTCATCAATACCCTCTTAGGGTTCAGTTTCTTGCGGGTTTAGTGACCTTGAATAAGGAAAAGGGTTTAGGGTTGGATTATGCGGAGCCGCGTAGCGGGTCCGCCTAATCCAACCCTAAACCCTTTTCCGTCCCGTCTTATGCTGTACCCTACTCTTATGGTTCAGTACGCCATCTTTGAATCACATCCACGACAGGGTTCACCAATACCCTCTTAGGGTTCAGTTTCTTGCGGGTTTAGTGACCTTGAATAAGGAAAAGGGTTTAGGGTTGGATTAGGCGGAGCCGTGTAGCGGGGCCGCCTAATCCAACCATGAACCCTTTGCCGTCCCGTCTTATGCAGTACCCTACTCTTAAGGTTCAGTGCCCCATTTTTGAATCACATCAACGACAGGGTTCACCAATACCCTCTTAGGGTTCAGTTTGTTGCGGGTTTAGTGACCTTGAATAAGGAAAAGCATTTAGGGTTGGATTAGGCGGAGCCGCGTAGCGGGTACGCCTAATCCAACCCTAAAACCTTTTCCGTCCCGTCTTATGCAGTACCCTACTCTTAAGGTTCAGTACCCCATCTTTGATTCTCATCCACGACAGGGTTCACAAAATACCCTCTTAGGGTTCAGTTTGTTGTGGGTTTAGTGACCTTGAATAAGGAAAAGGGTTTAGGGTTGGATTAGGCGGAGCCGCGTAGCGGGTACGCCTAATCCAACCCTAAACCCTTTTCCGTCCCGTCTTATGCTGTACCCTACTCTTAAGGTTCAGTACCCCATCTTTGAATCACATCCACGACAGGGTTCACAAAATACCCTCTTAGGGTTCAGTTTCTTGCGGGTTTAGTGACCTTGAATAAGGAAAAGGGTTTAGGGTTGGATTAGGCGGAGCCGCGTAGCGGGTACACCTAATCCAACCCTAAACCCTTTTCCGTCCCGTCTTATGCAGTACCCTACTCTTATGGTTCAGTGCCCCATCTTTGAATCACATCCACGACAGGGTTCACAAAATACCCTCTTAGGGTTCAGTTTCTTGCGGGTTTAGTGACCTCGAATAAGGAAAAGGGTTTAGGGTTGGATTAGGCGGAGCCGCGTAGCGGGTACACCTTATCCAGCCATAAACCCTTTTCCGTCCCGTCTTATGCAGTACCCTACTCTTAAGGTTCAGTGCCGCATTTTTGAATCACATCAACGACAGGGTTCACCAATACCCTCTTAGGGTTCAGTTTGTTGCGGGTTTAGTGACCTCGAATAAGGAAAAGGGTTTAGGGTTGGATTAGGCGGAGCCGTGTAGCGGGGCCGCCTAATCCAACCATGAACCCTTTGCCGTCCCGTCTTATGCAGTACCCTACTCTTAAGGTTCAGTGCCCCATTTTTGAATCACATCAACGACAGGGTTCACCAATACCCTCTTAGGGTTCAGTTTGTTGCGCGTTTAGTGACCTTGAATAAGGAAAAGCGTTTAGGGTTGGATTAGGCGGAGCCGCGTAGCGGGTACGCCTAATCCAACCCTAAACCCTTTTCCGTCCCGTCTTATGCAGTACCCTACTCTTAAGGTTCAGTACCCCATCTTTGAATCACATCCACGACAGGGTTCACAAAATACCCTCTTAGGGTTCAGTTTCTTGCGGGTTTAGTGACCTTGAATAAGGAAAAGGGTTTAGGGTTGGATTAGGCGGAGCCGCGTAGCGGGTACACCTAATCCAACCCTAAACCCTTTTCCGTCCCGTCTTATGCAGTACCTACTCTTAAGGTTCAGTGCCCCATCTTTGAATCACATCCACGACAGGGTTCACCAATACCCTCTTAGGGTTCAGTTTCTTGCGGGTTTTGTGACCTTGAATAAGGAAAAGGGTTTAGGGTTGGATTAGGCGGAGCCGCGTAGCGGGTACACCTTATCCAGCCATAAACCCTTTTCCGTCCCGTCTTATGCAGTACCCTACTCTTAAAGTTCAGTGCCCCATTTTTGAATCACATCAACGACAGGGTTCACCAATACCCTCTTAGGGATCAGTTTGTTGCGGGTTTAGTGACCTTGAATAAGGAAAAGGGTTTAGGGTTGGATTAGGCGGAGCCGCGTAGCGGGTACACTTTATCCAGCCATAAACCCTTTTCCGTCCCGTCTTATGCAGTACCCTACTCTTAAGGTTCAGTGCCCCATTTTTGAATCACATCAACGACAGGGTTCACCAATACCCTCTTAGGGTTCAGTTTCTTGTGGAATTAGTGACCTTGAATAAGGAAAAGCGTTTAGGGTTGGATTAGGCGGAGCCGTGTAGCGGGGCCGCCTAATCCAACCATGAACCCTTTGCCGTCCCGTCTTATGCAGTACCCTACTCTTAAGGTTCAGTGCCCCATTTTTGAATCACATCAACGACAGGGTTCACCAATACCCTCTTAGGGTTCAGTTTGTTGCGGGTTTAGTGACCTTGAATAAGGAAAAGCGTTTAGGGTTGGATTAGGCGGAGCTGCGTAGCGGGTACACTTTATCCAGCCATAAACCCTTTTCCGTCCCGTCTTATGCAGTACCCTACTCTTAAGGTTCAGTGCCCCATCTTTGAATCACATCCACGACAGGGTTCACCAATACCCTCTTAGGGTTCAGTTTCTTGCGGGTTTAGTGACCTTGAATAAGGAAAAGGGTTTAGGGTTGGATTAGGCGGAGCCGCGTAGCGGGTACACCTTATCCAGCCATAAACCCTTTTCCGTCCCGTCTTATGCAGTACCCTACTCTTAAAGTTCAGTGCCCCATTTTTGAATCACATCAACGACAGGGTTCACCAATACCCTCTTAGGGTTCAGTTTGTTGCGGGTTTAGTGACCTCGAATAAGGAAAAGGGTTTAGGGTTGGATTAGGCGGAGCCGCGTAGCGGGTACACTTTATCCAGCCATAAACCCTTTTCCGTCCCGTCTTATGCAGTACCCTACTCTTAAGGTTCAGTGCCCCATTTTTGAATCACATCAACGACAGGGTTCACCAATACCCTCTTAGGGTTCAGTTTCTTGTGGAATTAGTGACCTTGAATAAGGAAAAGCGTTTAGGGTTGGATTAGGCGGAGCCGTGTAGCGGGGCCGCCTAATCCAACCATGAACCCTTTGCCGTCCCGTCTTATGCAGTACCCTACTCTTAAGGTTCAGTGCCCCATTTTTGAATCACATCAACGACAGGGTTCACCAATACCCTCTTAGGGTTCAGTTTGTTGCGGGTTTAGTGACCTTGAATAAGGAAAAGCGTTTAGGGTTGGATTAGGCGGAGCTGCGTAGCGGGTACAGTTTATCCAGCCATAAACCCTTTTCCGTCCCGTCTTATGCAGTACCCTACTCTTAAGGTTCAGTGCCCCATCTTTGAATCACATCCACGACAGGGTTCACCAATACCCTCTTAGGGTTCAGTTTCTTGCGGGTTTAGTGACCTTGAATAAGGAAAAGGGTTTAGGGTTGGATTAGGCGGAGCCGCGTAGCGGGTACACCTTATCCAGCCATAAACCCTTTTCCGTCCCGTCTTATGCAGTACCCTACTCTTAAAGTTCAGTGCCCCATTTTTGAATCACATCAACGACAGGGTTCACCAATACCCTCTTAGGGTTCAGTTTGTTGCGGGTTTAGTGACCTTGAATAAGGAAAAGGGTTTAGGGTTGGATTAGGCGGAGCCGCGTAGCGGGTACACTTTATCCAGCCATAAACCCTTTTCCGTCCCGTCTTATGCAGTACCCTACTCTTAAGGTTCAGTGCCCCATTTTTGAATCACATCAACGACAGGGTTCACCAATACCCTCTTAGGGTTCAGTTTGTTGCGGGTTTAGTGACCTTGAATAAGGAAAAGCGTTTAGGGTTGGATTAGGCGGAGCCGCGTAGCGGGTACGCCTATTCCAACCCTAAACCCTTTTCCGTCCCGTCTTATGCAGTACCCTACTCTTAAGGTTCAGTACCCCATCTTTGAATCACATCCACGACAGGGTTCACAAAATACCCTCTTAGGGTTCAGTTTGTTGTGGGTTTAGTGACCTTGAATAAGGAAAAGGGTTTAGGGTTGGATTAGGCGGAGCCGCGTAGCGGGTACGCCTAATCCAACCCTAAACCCTTTTCCGTCCCGTCTTATGCTGTACCCTACTCTTAAGGTTCAGTACCCCATCTTTGAATCACATCCACGACAGGGTTCACAAAATACCCTCTTAGGGTTCAGTTTCTTGCGGGTTTAGTGACCTTGAATAAGGAAAAGGGTTTAGGGTTGGATTAGGCGGAGCCGCGTAGCGGGTACACCTAATCCAACCCTAAACCCTTTTCCGTTCCGTCTTATGCAGTACCCTACTCTTATGGTTCAGTGCCCCATCTTTGAATCACATCCACGACAGGGTTCACAAAATACCCTCTTAGGGTTCAGTTTCTTGCGGGTTTAGTGACCTCGAATAAGGAAAAGGGTTTAGGGTTGGATTAGGCGGAGCCGCGTAGCGGGTACACCTTATCCAGCCATAAACCCTTTTCCGTCCCGTCTTATGCAGTACCCTACTCTTAAGGTTCAGTGCCCCATTTTTGAATCACATCAACGACAGGGTTCACCAATACCCTCTTAGGGTTCAGTTTGTTGCGGGTTTAGTGACCTTGAATAAGGAAAAGCGTTTAGGGTTGGATTAGGCGGAGCCGCGTAGCGGGTACGCCTAATCCAACCCTAAACCCTTTTCCGTCCCGTCTTATGCAGTACCCTACTCTTAAGGTTCAGTACCCCATCTTTGAATCACATCCACGACAGGGTTCACAAAATACCCTCTTAGGGTTCAGTTTCTTGCGGGTTTAGTGACCTTGAATAAGAAAAGGGTTTAGGGTTGGATTAGGAGGAGCCGCGTAGCGGGTACACCTTATCCAGCCATAAACCCTTTTCCGTCCCGTCTTATGCAGTACCCTACTCTTAAGGTTCATTGCCCCATTTTTGAATCACATCAACGACAGGGTTCACCAATACCCTCTTAGGGTTCAGTTTGTTGCAGGTTTAGTGACCTTGAATAAGGAAAAGGGTTTAGGGTTGGATTAGGCGGAGCCGCGTAGCGGGTACGCCTAATCCAACCCTAAACCCTTTTCCGTCCCGTTTTATGCAGTACCCTACTTTTAAGGTTCAGTACCCCATCTTTGAATCACATCCACGACAGGGTTCACAAAATACCCTCTTAGGGTTCAGTTTCTTGCGGGTTTAGTGACCTTGAATAAGGAAAAGGGTTTAGGGTTGGATTAGGCGGAGCCGCATAGCGGGTACACCTAATCCAACCCTAAACCCTTTTCCGTCCCGTCTTATGCAGTACCCTACTCTTAAGGTTCAGTGCCCCATCTTTGAATCACATCCACGACAGGGTTCACAAAATACCCTCTTAGGGTTCAGTTTCTTGCGGGTTTAGTGACCTTGAATAAGGAAAAGGGTTTAGGGTTGGATTAGGCGGAGCCGCGTAGCGGGTACACCTTATCCAGCGATAAACCCTTTTCCGTCCCGTCTTATGCAGTACCCTACTCTTAAGGTTCAGTGCCCCATTTTTGAATCACATCAACGACAGGGTTCACCAATACCCTCTTAGGGTTCAGTTTGTTGCGGGTTTAGTGACCTTGAATAAGGAAAAGGGTTTAGGGTAGGATTAGGCGGAGCCGCGTAGCGGGTACGCCTAATCCAACCCTAAACCCTTTTGCATCCCGTCTTATGCAGTACCCTACTTTTAAGGTTCAGTACCCCATCTTTGAATCACATCCACGACAGGGTTCACAAAATACCCTCTTAGGGTTCAGTTTCTTACGGGTTTAGTAACCTTGAATAAGGAAAAGGGTTTAGGGTTGGATTAGGCGGAGCCGTGTAGCGGGGCCGCCTAATCCAACAATGAACCCTTTGCCGTCCCGTCTTATGCAGTACCCTACTCTTAAGGTTCAGTGCCCCATTTTTGAATCACATCAACGACAGGGTTCACCAATACCCTCTTAGGGTTCAGTTTGTTGCGGGTTTAGTGACCTTGAATAAGGAAAAGGGTTTAGGGTTGGATTAGGCGGAGCCGCGTAGCGGGTACGCCTAATCCAACCCTAAACCCTTTTCCGTCCCGTCTTATGCTGTACCCTACTCTTAAGGTTCAGTACCCCATCTTTGAATCACATCCACGACAGGGTTCACAAAATACCCTCTTAGGGTTCAGTTTCTTGCGGGTTTAGTGACCTTGAATAAGGAAAAGGGTTTAGGGTTGGATTAGGCGGAGCCGCGTAGAGGGTACACCTAATCCAACCCTAAACCCTTTTCCGTCCCGTCTTATGCAGTACCCTACTCTTAAGGTTCAGTGCCCATCTTTGAATCACATCCACGACAGGGTTCACAAAATACCCTCTTAGGGTTCAGTTTCTTGCGGGTTTAGTGACCTCGAATAAGGAAAAGGGTTTAGGGTTGGATTAGGCGGAGCCGCGTAGCGGGTACACCTTATCCAGCCATAAACCCTTTTCCGTCCCGTCTTATGCAGTACCCTACTCTTAAGGTTCAGTGCCCCATTTTTGAATCACATCAACGACAGGGTTCACCAATACCCTCTTAGGGTTCAGTTTGTTGCGGGTTTAGTGACCTTGAATAAGGAAAAGCGTTTAGGGTTGGATTAGGCGGAGCCGCGTAGCGGGTTCGCCTAATCCAACCCTAAACCCTTTTCCGTCCCGTCTTCTGCAGTACCCTACTCTTAAGGTTCAGTACCCCATCTTTGAATCACATCCACGACAGGGTTCACAAAATACCCTCTTAGGGTTCAGTTTCTTGCGGGTTTAGTGACCTTGAATAAGGAAAAGGGTTTAGGGTTGGATTAGGAGGAGCCGCGTAGCGGGTACACCTTATCCAGCCATAAACCCTTTTCCGTCCCGTCTTATGCAGTACCCTACTCTTAAGGTTCATTGCCCCATTTTTGAATCACATCAACGACAGGGTTCACCAATACCCTCTTAGGGTTCAGTTTGTTGCAGGTTTAGTGACCTTGAATAAGGAAAAGGGTTTAGGGTTGGATTAGGCGGAGCCGCGTAGCGGGTACGCCTAATCCAACCCTAAACCCTTTTCCGTCCCGTTTTATGCAGTACCCTACTTTTAAGGTTCAGTACCCCATCTTTGAATCACATCCACGACAGGGTTCACAAAATACCCTCTTAGGGTTCAGTTTCTTGCGGGTTTAGTGACCTTGAATAAGGAAAAGGGTTTAGGGTTGGATTAGGCGGAGCCGCGTAGCGGGTACACCTAATCCAACCCTAAACCCTTTTCCGTCCCGTCTTATGCAGTACCCTACTCTTAAGGTTCAGTGCCCCATCTTTGAATCACATCCACGACAGGGTTCACAAAATACCCTCTTAGGGTTCAGTTTCTTGCGGGTTTAGTGACCTTGAATAAGGAAAAGGGTTTAAGGTTGGATTAGGCGGAGCCGCGTAGCGGGTACACCTTATCCAGCGATAAACCCTTTTCCGTCCCGTCTTATGCAGTACCCTACTCTTAAGGTTCAGTGCCCCATTTTTGAATCACATCAACGACAGGGTTCACCAATACCCTCTTAGGGTTCAGTTTGTTGCGGGTTTAGTGACCTTGAATAAGGAAAAGGGTTTAGGGTTGGATTAGGCGGAGCCGCGTAGCGGGTACGCCTAATCCAACCCTAAACCCTTTTGCGTCCCGTCTTATGCAGTACCCTACTTTTAAGGTTCAGTACCCCATCTTTGAATCACATCCACGACAGGGTTCACAAAATACCCTCTTAGGGTTCAGTTTCTTGCGGGTTTAGTAACCTTGAATAAGGAAAAGGGTTTAGGGTTGGATTAGGCGGAGCCGTGTAGCGGGGCCGCCTAATCCAACAATGAACCCTTTGCCGTCCCGTCTTATGCAGTACCCTACTCTTAAGGTTCAGTGCCCCATTTTTGAATCACATCAACGACAGGGTTCACCAATACCCTCTTAGGGTTCAGTTTGTTGCGGGTTTAATGACCTTGAATAAGGAAAAGGGTTTAGGGTTGGATTAGGCGGAGCCGCGTAGCGGGTACGCCTAATCCAACCCTAAACCCTTTTCCGTCCTGTCTTATGCAGTACCCTACTCTTAAGGTTCAGTACCCCATCTTTGAATCACATCCACGACAGGGTTCACAAAATACCCTCTTAGGGTTCAGTTTCTTGCGGGTTTAGTGACCTTGAATAAGGAAAAGGGTTTAGGGTTGGATTAGGCGGAGCCGCGTAGCGGGTACACCTAATCCAACCCTAAACCCTTTTCCGTCCCGTCTTATGCAGTACCCTACTCTTAAGGTTCAGTGCCCCATCTTTGAATCACATCCACGACAGGGTTTACAAAATACCCTCTTAAGGTTCAGTTTCTTGCGGGTTTAGTGACCTTGAATAAGGAAAAGGGTTTAGGGTTGGATTAGGCGGAGCCACGTAGCGGGTACACCTAATCCAACCATAAACCCTTTTCCGTCCCGTCTTATGCAGTACCCTACTCTTAAGGTTCAGTGCCCCATTTTTGAATCACATCAACGACAGGGTTCACCAATACCCTCTTAGGGTTCAGTTTGTTGCGTGTTTAGTGACCTTGAATAAGGAAAAGGGTTTAGGGTTGGATTAGGCGGAGCCGCGTAGCGGGTACGCCTAATCCAACCCTAAACCCTTTTCCGTCCCTTCTTATGCAGTACCCTACTCTTAAGGTTCAGTACCCCATCTTTGAATCATATCCATGACAGGGTTCACAAAATACCCTCATAGGGTTCAGTTTCTTGCGGGTTTAGTGACCTTGAATAAGGAAAAGGGTTTAGGGTTAGATTAGGCGGAGCCGCGTAGCGGGTACACCTAATCCAACCCTAAACCCTTTTCCGTCCCGTCTTGTGCAGTACCCTACTCTTTAGGTTCAGAGCCCCATCTTTGAATCACATCCATGACAGGGTTCACCAATACCCTCTTAGGGTTCAGTTTCTTGCGGGTTTAGTAACCTTGAATAAGGAAAAGGGTTTAGGGTTGGATTAGGCGGAGCCGCGTAGCGGGTCCGCCTAATCCAACCCTAAACCCTTTTCTGTCCCGTCTTATGCAGTACCCTACTATTAAGGTTCAGTGCCCCATCTTTGATTCATATCCACGACAGGGTTCACCAATACCCTCTTAGGGTTCTGTTTCTTGCGGGTTTAGTGACCTTGAATAAGGAAAAAGGTTTAGGGTTGGATTAGGCGGAGCCGTGTAGCGGGGCCGCCTAATCCAACAATAAACCACTTGCCGTCCCGACTTATGCAGTACCCTACTCTTAAGGTTCAGTGCCCCATTTTTGAATCACATCAACGACAGGGTTCACCAATACCCTCTTAGGGTTCAGTTTGTTGCTGGTTTAGTGACCTTGAATAAGGAAAAGGGTTTAGGGTTGGATTAGGCGGAGCCGCGTAGCGGGTACGCCTAATCCAACCCTAAACCATTTTCGGTCCCGTCTTATGCAGTACCCTACTATTAAGGTTCAGTTCCCCATCTTTGATTCACATCCACGACAGGGTTCACCAATACCTTCTTAGGGTTCAGTTTCTTGCGGGTTTAGTGACCTTGAATAAGGAAAAAGGTTTAGGTTTGGATTAGGCGGAGCCGCGTAGCGGGTCCGCCTAATCCAACCCTAAACCCTTTTCCGTCCCGTCTTATGCAGTACCCTACTCTTAAGGTTCAGTGCCCCATCTTTGAATCACATCCACGACAGGGTTCACCAATACCCTCTTAGGGTTCACTTTGTTGCGGGTTTAGTGACCTTGAATAAGGAAAATGGTTTAGGGTTGGATTAGGCGGAGCCGCGTAGCGGGTCCGCCTAATCCAACCCTAAACCCTTTTCCGTCCCGTCTTATGCAGTACCCTACTCTTAAGGTTCAGTGCCCCATCTTTGAATCACATCCACGACAGGGTTCACCAATACCCTCTTAGGGTTCAGTTTGTTGCGGGATTAGTGACCTTGAATAAGGAAAAGGGTTTAGGGTTGGATTAGGCGGAGCCGCGTAGCGGGTCCGCCTAATCCAATCCTAAACCCTTTTCCGTCCCGTCTTATGCAGTACCCTACTCTTAAGGTTCAGTGCCCCATCTTTGAATCACATCCACGACAGGGTTCACCAATACCCTCTTAGAGTTCAGTTTGTTGCGGGGTTAGTGACCTTGAATAAGGAAAAGGGTTTAGGGTTGGATTATACGGAGCCGCGTAGCGGGTCCGCCTAATCCAACCCTAAACCCTTTTCCGTCCCGTCTTATGCAGTACCCTACTCTTAAGGTTCAGTGCCCCATCTTTGAATCACATCAACGACAGGGTTCACCAATACCCTCTTAGGGTTCAGTTTGTTGCGGGTTTAGTGACCTTGAATAAGGAAAAGGGTTTAGGGTTGGATTAGGCGGAGCCGCGTAGCGGGTCTGCCTAATCCAACCCTAAACCATTTTCCGTCCCGTCTTATGCAGTACCCTACTATTAAGGTTCAGTGCCCCATCTTTGATTCACATCCACGACAGGGTTCACCAATACCCTCTTAGGGTTCAGTTTCTTGCGGGTTTAGTGACCTTGAATAAGGAAAAAGGTTTAGGTTTGGATTAGGCGGAGCCGCGTAGCGGGTCCGCCTAATCCAACCCTAAACCCTTTTTCGTCCCGTCTTATGCAGTACCCTACTCTTAAGGTTCAGTGCCCCATCTTTGAATCACATCCACGACAGGGTTCACCAATACCCTCTTAGGGTTCAGTTTGTTGCGGGTTTAGTGACCTTGAATAAGGAAAATGGTTTAGTGTTGGATTAGGCGGAGCCGCGTAGCGGGTCCGCCTAATCCAACCCTAAACCATTTTCCGTCCCGTCTTATGCAGTACCCTACTCTTAAGGTTCAGTGCCCCATCTTTGAATCACATCCACGACAGGGTTCACCAATACCCTCTTAGAGTTCAGTTTGTTGCGGGGTTAGTGACCTTGAATAAGGAAAAGGGTTTAGGGTTGGATTATACGGAGCCGCGTAGCGGGTCCGCCTAATCCAACCCTAAACCCTTTTCCGTCCCGTCTTATGCAGTACCCTACTCTTAAGGTTCAGTGCCCCATCTTTGAATCACATCAACGACAGGGTTCACCAATACCCTCTTAGGGTTCAGTTTGTTGCGGGTTTAGTGACCTTGAATAAGGAAAAGGGTTTAGGGTTGGATTAGGCGGAGCCGCGTAGCGGGTCTGCCTAATCCAACCCTAAACCATTTTCCGTCCCGTCTTATGCAGTACCCTACTATTAAGGTTCAGTGCCCCATCTTTGATTCACATCCACGACAAGGTTCACCAATACCCTCTTAGGGTTCAGTTTCTTGCGGGTTTAGTGACCTTGAATAAGGAAAAAGGTTTAGGTTTGGATTAGGCGGAGCCGCGTAGCGGGTCCGCCTAATCCAACCCTAAACCCTTTTTCGTCCCGTCTTATGCAGTACCCTACTCTTAAGGTTCAGTGCCCCATCTTTGAATCACATCCACGACAGGGTTCACCAATACCCTCTTAGGGTTCAGTTTGTTGCGGGTTTAGTGACCTTGAATAAGGAAAATGGTTTAGTGTTGGATTAGGCGGAGCCGCGTAGCGGGTCCGCCTAATCCAACCCTAAACCATTTTCCGTCCCGTCTTATGCAGTACCCTACTATTAAGGTTCAGTGCCCCATCTTTGATTCACATCCACGACAGGGTTCACCAATACCCTCTTAGGGTTCAGTTTCTTGCGGGTTTAGTGACCTTGAATAAGGAAAAAGGTTTAGGTTTGGATTAGGCGGAGACGCGTAGCGGGTCCGCCTAATCCAACCCTAAACCCTTTTCCGTCCCGTCTTATGCTGTACCCTACTCTTAAGGTTCAGTGCCCCATCTTTGAATCACATCCACGACAGGGTTCACCAATACCCTCTTAGGGTTCAGTTTGTTGCGGGTTTAGTGACCTTGAATAAGGTAAATGGTTTAGGGTTGGATTAGGCGGAGCCGCGTAGCGGGTCCGCCTAATCCAACCCTAAACCCTTTTCCGTCCCGTCTTATGCAGTACCCTACTCTTAAGGTTCAGTGCCCCATCTTTGAATCACATCCACGACAGGGTTCACCAATACCCTCTTAGGGTTCAGTTTCTTGCGGGTTTAGTGACCTTGAATAAGGAAAAAGGTTTAGGTTTGGATTAGGCGGAGCCGCGTAGCGGGTCCGCCTAATCCAACCCTAAACCCTTTTTCGTCCCGTCTTATGCAGTACCCTACTCTTAAGGTTCAGTGCCCCATCTTTGAATCACATCCACGACAGGGTTCACCAATACCCTCTTAGGGTTCAGTTTGTTGCGGGTTTAGTGACCTTGAATAAGGAAAATGGTTTAGTGTTGGATTAGGCGGAGCCGCGTAGCGGGTCCGCCTAATCCAACCCTAAACCATTTTCCGTCCCGTCTTATGCAGTACCCTACTATTAAGGTTCAGTGCCCCATCTTTGATTCACATCCACGACAGGGTTCACCAATACCCTCTTAGGGTTCAGTTTCTTGCGGGTTTAGTGACCTTGAATAAGGAAAAAGGTTTAGGTTTGGATTAGGCGGAGACGCGTAGCGGGTCCGCCTAATCCAACCCTAAACCCTTTTCCGTCCCGTCTTATGCTGTACCCTACTCTTAAGGTTCAGTGCCCCATCTTTGAATCACATCCACGACAGGGTTCACCAATACCCTCTTAGGGTTCAGTTTGTTGCGGGTTTAGTGACCTTGAATAAGGTAAATGGTTTAGGGTTGGATTAGGCGGAGCCGCGTAGCGGGTCCGCCTAATCCAACCCTAAACCCTTTTCCGTCCCGTCTTATGCAGTACCCTACTCTTAAGGTTCAGTGCCCCATCTTTGAATCACATCCACGACAGGGTTCACCAATACCCTCTTAGGGTTCAGTTTGTTGCGGGTTTAGTGACCTTGAATAAGGAAAAGGGTTTAGGGTTGGATTAGGCGGAGCCGCGTAGCGGGTACGCCTAATCCAACCCTAAACCATTTTCCGTCCCGTCTTATGCAGTACCCTACTATTAAGGTTCAGTGCCCCATCTTTGATTCACATCCACGACAGGGTTCACCAATACCCTCTTAGGGTTCAGTTTCTTGCGGGTTTAGTGACCTTGAATAAGGAAAAAGGTTTAGGTTTGGATTAGGCGGAGCCGCGTAGCGGGTCCGCCTAATCCAACCCTAAACCCTTTTCCGTCCCGTCTTATGCAGTACCCTACTCTTAAGGTTCAGTGCCCCATCTTTGAATCACATCCACGACAGGGTTCACCAATACCCTCTTAGGGTTCAGTTTGTTGCGGGTTTAGTGACCTTGAATAAGGAAAATGGTTTAGGGTTGGATTAGGCGGAGCCGTGTAGCGGGTCCGCCTAATCCAACCCTAAACCCTTTTCCGTCCCGTCTTATGCAGTACCCTACTCTTAAGGTTCAGTGCCCCATCTTTGAATCACATCCACGACAGGGTGCACCAATACCCTCTTAGGGTTCAGTTTGTTGCGGGATTAGTGACCTTGAATAAGGAAAAGGGTTTAGGGTTGGATTAGGCGGAGCCGCGTAGCGGGTCCGCCTAATCCAACCCTAAACCCTTTTCCGTCCCGTCTTATGCAGTACCCTACTCTTAAGGTTCAGTGCCCCATCTTTGTATCACATCCACGACAGGGTTCACCAATACCCTCTTAGGGTTCAGTTTGTTGCGGGTTTAGTGACCTTGAATAAGGAAAAGGGTTTAGGGTTGGATTATACAGAGCCGCGTAGCGGGTCCGCCTAATCCAACCCTAAACCCTTTTCCGTCCCGTCTTATGCAGTACCCTACTCTTAAGGTTCAGTGCCCCATCTTTGAATCACATCCACAACAGGGTTCACCAATACCCTCTTAGGGTTCAGTTTCTTGCGGGTTTAGTGACCTTGAATAAGGAAAAGGGTTTAGGGTTGGATTAGGCGGAGCCGCATAGCGGGTCCGCCTAATCCAACCCTAAACCCTTTTCCGTCCCGTCTTATGCAGTACCCTACTCTTAAGGTTCAGTGCCCCATCTTTGAATCACATCCACGACAGGGTGCACCAATACCCTCTTAGGGTTCAGTTTGTTGCGGGATTAGTGACCTTGAATAAGGAAAAGGGTTTAGGGTTGGATTAGGCGGAGCCGCGTAGCGGGTCCGCCTAATCCAACCCTAAACCCTTTTCCGTCCCGTCTTATGCAGTACCCTACTCTTAAGGTTCAGTGCCCCATCTTTGTATCACATCCACGACAGGGTTCACCAATACCCTCTTAGGGTTCAGTTTGTTGCGGGTTTAGTGACCTTGAATAAGGAAAAGGGTTTAGGGTTGGATTATACAGAGCCGCGTAGCGGGTCCGCCTAATCCAACCCTAAACCCTTTTCCGTCCCGTCTTATGCAGTACCCTACTCTTAAGGTTCAGTGCCCCATTTTTGAATCACATCCACAACAGGGTTCACCAATACCCTCTTAGGGTTCAGTTTCTTGCGGGTTTAGTGACCTTGAATAAGGAAAAGGGTTTAGGGTTGGATTAGGCGGAGCCGCATAGCGGGTCCGCCTAATCCAACCCTAAAACCTTTTCTGTCCCGTCTTATGCAGTACCCTACTCTTAAGGTTCAGTGCCCCATCTTTGATTCACATCCACGACAGCGTTCACCAATACCCTCTTAGGGTTCAGTTTGTTGCGGGTTTAGTGACCTTGAATAAGGAAAAGGGTTTAGGGTTGGATTATACAGAGCCGCGTAGCGGGTCCGCCTAATCCAACCCTAAACCCTTTTCCGTCCCGTCTTATGCAGTACCCTACTCTTAAGGTTCAGTGCCCCATTTTTGAATCACATCCACGACAGGGTGCACCAATACCCTCTTAGGGTTCAGTTTGTTGCGGGTTTAGTGACCTTGAATAAGGAAAAGGGTTTAGGGTTGGATTAGGCGGAGCCGCATAGCGGGTCCGCCTAATCCAACCCTAAACCCTTTTCCGTCCCGTCTTATGCAGTACCCTACTCTTAAGGTTCAGTGCCCCATCTTTGAATCACATCCACAACAGGGTTCACCAATACCCTCTTAGGGTTCAGTTTCTTGCGGGTTTAGTGACCTTGAATAAGGAAAAGGGTTTAGGGTTGGATTAGGCGGAGCCGCATAGCGGGTCCGCCTAATCCAACCCTAAACCCTTTTCCGTCCCGTCTTATGCAGTACCCTACTCTTAAGGTTCAGTGCCCCATCTTTGAATCACATCCACGACAGGGTGCACCAATACCCTCTTAGGGTTCAGTTTGTTGCGGGATTAGTGACCTTGAATAAGGAAAAGGGTTTAGGGTTGGATTAGGCGGAGCCGCGTAGCGGGTCCGCCTAATCCAACCCTAAACCCTTTTCCGTCCCGTCTTATGCAGTACCCTACTCTTAAGGTTCAGTGCCCCATCTTTGTATCACATCCACGACAGGGTTCACCAATACCCTCTTAGGGTTCAGTTTGTTGCGGGTTTAGTGACCTTGAATAAGGAAAAGGGTTTAGGGTTGGATTATACAGAGCCGCGTAGCGGGTCCGCCTAATCCAACCCTAAACCCTTTTCCGTCCCGTCTTATGCAGTACCCTACTCTTAAGGTTCAGTGCCCCATTTTTGAATCACATCCACAACAGGGTTCACCAATACCCTCTTAGGGTTCAGTTTCTTGCGGGTTTAGTGACCTTGAATAAGGAAAAGGGTTTAGGGTTGGATTAGGCGGAGCCGCATAGCGGGTCCGCCTAATCCAACCCTAAAACCTTTTCTGTCCCGTCTTATGCAGTACCCTACTCTTAAGGTTCAGTGCCCCATCTTTGATTCACATCCACGACAGCGTTCACCAATACCCTCTTAGGGTTCAGTTTGTTGCGGGTTTAGTGACCTTGAATAAGGAAAAAGGTTTAGGTTTGGATTAGGCGGAGCCGCGTAGCGGGTCCGCCTAATCCAACCCTAAACCCTTTTCCGTCCCGTCTTATGCAGTACCCTACTCTTAAGGTTCAGTGCCCCATCTTTGAATCACATCCACGACAGGGTTCACCAATACCCTCTTAGGGTTCAGTTTGTTGCGGGTTTAGTGACCTTGAATAAGGAAAATGGTTTAGGGTTGGATTAGGCGGAGCCGCGTAGCGGGTCCGCCTAATCCAACCCTAAACCCTTTTCCGTCCCGTCTTATGCAGTACCCTACTCTTAAGGTTCAGTGCCCCATCTTTGAATCACATCCACGACAGGGTTCACCAATACCCTCTTAGGGTTCAGTTTGTTGCGGGATTAGTGACCTTGAATAAGGAAAAGGGTTTAGGGTTGGATTAGGCGGAGCCGCGTAGCGGGTCCGCCTAATCCAACCCTAAACCCTTTTCCGTCCCGTCTTATGCAGTACCCTACTCTTAAGGTTCAGTGCCCCATCTTTGAATCACATCCAAGACAGGGTTCACCAATACTCTCTTAGGGTTCAGTTTCTTGCGGGTTTAGTGACCTTGAATAAGGAAAAGGGTTTAGGGTTGGATTAGGTGGAGCCGCGAAGCGGGTGCGCCTAATCCAACCCTAAAACCTTTTCTATCTCGTCTTATGCAGTACCCTACTCTTAAGGTTCAGTGCCCCATCTTTGAATCACATCCACGACAGGGTTCACCAATACCCTCTTAGGGTTCAGTTTCTTGTGGGTTTAGTGACCTTGAATAAGGAAAAGGGTTTAGGGTTGGAATAGGCGGAGCCGCATAGCGGGTCCGCCTAATCTAACCCTAAAACCTTTTCTGTCTCGTCTTATGCAGTACCCTACTCTTAAGGTTCAGTGCCCCATCTTTGAATCACATCCACGACAGCGTTCACCAATACCCTCTTAGGGTTCAGTTTCTTGCGGGTTTAGTGACCTTGAATAAGGAAAATGGTTTAGGGTTGGATTAGGCGGGGCCGCGTAGCGGGTACGCCTAATCCAACCCTAAACCATTTTCCGTCCCGTCTTATGCAGTACCCTACTATTAAGGTTCAGTGCCCCATCTTTGATTCACATCCACGACAGGGTTCACCAATACCCTCTTAGGGTTCAGTTTCTTGCGGGTTTAGTGACCTTGAATAAGGAAAAAGGTTTAGGTTTGGATTAGGCGGAGACGCGTAGCGGGTCCGCCTAATCCAACCCTAAACCCTTTTCCGTCCCGTCTTATGCTGTACCCTACTCTTAAGGTTCAGTGCCCCATCTTTGAATCACATCCACGACAGGGTTCACCAATACCCTCTTAGGGTTCAGTTTGTTGCGGGTTTAGTGACCTTGAATAAGGTAAATGGTTTAGGGTTGGATTAGGCGGAGCCGCGTAGCGGGTCCGCCTAATCCAACCCTAAACCCTTTTCCGTCCCGTCTTATGCAGTACCCTACTCTTAAGGTTCAGTGCCCCATCTTTGAATCACATCCACGACAGGGTTCACCAATACCCTCTTAGGGTTCAGTTTGTTGCGGGTTTAGTGACCTTGAATAAGGAAAAGGGTTTAGGGTTGGATTAGGCGGAGCCGCGTAGCGGGTACGCCTAATCCAACCCTAAACCATTTTCCGTCCCGTCTTATGCAGTACCCTACTATTAAGGTTCAGTGCCCCATCTTTGATTCACATCCACGACAGGGTTCACCAATACCCTCTTAGGGTTCAGTTTCTTGCGGGTTTAGTGACCTTGAATAAGGAAAAAGGTTTAGGTTTGGATTAGGCGGAGCCGCGTAGCGGGTCCGCCTAATCCAACCCTAAACCCTTTTCCGTCCCGTCTTATGCAGTACCCTACTCTTAAGGTTCAGTGCCCCATCTTTGAATCACATCCACGACAGGGTTCACCAATACCCTCTTAGGGTTCAGTTTGTTGCGGGTTTAGTGACCTTGAATAAGGAAAATGGTTTAGGGTTGGATTAGGCGGAGCCGCGTAGCGGGTCCGCCTAATCCAACCCTAAACCCTTTTCCGTCCCGTCTTATGCAGTACCCTACTCTTAAGGTTCAGTGCCCCATCTTTGAATCACATCCACGACAGGGTTCACCAATACCCTCTTAGGGTTCAGTTTGTTGCGGGATTAGTGACCTTGAATAAGGAAAAGGGTTTAGGGTTGGATTAGGCGGAGCCGCGTAGCGGGTCCGCCTAATCCAACCCTAAACCCTTTTCCGTCCCGTCTTATGCAGTACCCTACTCTTAAGGTTCAGTGCCCCATCTTTGTATCACATCCACGACAGGGTTCACCAATACCCTCTTAGGGTTCAGTTTGTTGCGGGTTTAGTGACCTTGAATAAGGAAAAGGGTTTAGGGTTGGATTATACAGAGCCGCGTAGCGGGTCCGCCTAATCCAACCCTAAACCCTTTTCCGTCCCGTCTTATGCAGTACCCTACTCTTAAGGTTCAGTGCCCCATCTTTGAATCACATCCACAACAGGGTTCACCAATACCCTCTTAGGGTTCAGTTTCTTGCGGGTTTAGTGACCTTGAATAAGGAAAAGGGTTTAGGGTTGGATTAGGCGGAGCCGCATAGCGGGTCCGCCTAATCCAACCCTAAAACCTTTTCTGTCCCGTCTTATGCAGTACCCTACTCTTAAGGTTCAGTGCCCCATCTTTGATTCACATCCACGACAGCGTTCACCAATACCCTCTTAGGGTTCAGTTTGTTTCGGGTTTAGTGACCTTGAATAAGGAAAAAGGTTTAGGTTTGGATTAGGCGGAGCCGCGTAGCGGGTCCGCCTAATCCAACCCTAAACCCTTTTCCGTCCCGTCTTATGCAGTACCCTACTCTTAAGGTTCAGTGCCCCATCTTTGAATCACATCCACGACAGGGTTCACCAATACCCTCTTAGGGTTCAGTTTGTTGCGGGTTTAGTGACCTTGAATAAGGAAAATGGTTTAGGGTTGGATTAGGCGGAGCCGCGTAGCGGGTCCGCCTAATCCAACCCTAAACCCTTTTCCGTCCCGTCTTATGCAGTACCCTACTCTTAAGGTTCAGTGCCCCATCTTTGAATCACATCCACGACAGGGTTCACCAATACCCTCTAAGGGTTCAGTTTGTTGCGGGATTAGTGACCTTGAATAAGGAAAAGGGTTTAGGGTTGGATTAGGCGGAGCCGCGTAGCGGGTCCGCCTAATCCAACCCTAAACCCTTTTCCGTCCCGTCTTATGCAGTATCCTACTCTTAAGGTTCAGTGCCCCATCTTTGAATCACATCCACGACAGGGTTCACCAATACCCTCTTAGGGTTCAGTTTGTTGCGGGTTTAGTGACCTTGAATAAGGAAAAGGGTTTAGGGTTGGATTATACGGAGCCGCGTAGCGGGTCCGCCTAATCCAACCCTAAACCCTTTTCCGTCCCGTCTTATGCAGTACCCTACTCTTAAGGTTCAGTGCCCCATCTTTGAATCACATCAACGACAGGGTTCACCAATACCCTCTTAGGGTTCAGTTTCTCGCGGGTTTAGTGACCTTGAATAAGGAAAAGGGTTTAGGGTTGGATTAGGCGGAGCCGCATAGCGGGTCTGCCTAATCCAACCCTAAACCATTTTCCGTCCCGTCTTATGCAGTACCCTACTATTAAGGTTCAGTGCCCCATCTTTGATTCACATCCACGACAGGGTTCACCTATACCCTCTTAGGGTTCAGTTTCTTGCGGGTTTAGTGACCTTGAATAAGGAAAAAGGTTTAGGTTTGGATTAGGCGGAGCCGCGTAGCGGGTCCGCCTAATCCAACCGTAAACCCTTTTCCGTCCCGTCTTATGCAGTGCCCTACTCTTAAGGTTCAGTGCCCCATCTTTGAATCACATCCACGACAGGGTTCACCAATACCCTCTTAGGGTTCAGTTTGTTGCGGGTTTAGTGACCTTGAATAAGGAAAATGGTTTAGGGTTGGATTAGGCGGAGCCGCGTAGCGGGTCCGCCTAATCCAACCCTAAACCCTTTTCCGTCCCGTCTTATGCAGTACCCTACTCTTAAGGTTCAGTGCCCCATCTTTGAATCACATCCACGACAGGGTTCACCAATACCCTCTTAGGGTTCAGTTTGTTGCGGGATTAGTGACCTTGAATAAGGAAAAGGGTTTAGGGTTGGATTAGGCGGAGCCGCGTAGCGGGTCCGCCTAATCCAACCCTAAACCCTTTTCCGTCCCGTCTTATGCAGTACCCTACTCTTAAGGTTCAGTGCCCCATCTTTGAATCACATCCAAGACAGGGTTCACCAATACTCTCTTAGGGTTCAGTTTCTTGCGGGTTTAGTGACCTTGAATAAGGAAAAGGGTTTAGGGTTGGATTAGGTGGAGCCGCGAAGCGGGTGCGCCTAATCCAACCCTAAAACCTTTTCTATCTCGTCTTATGCAGTACCCTACTCTTAAGGTTCAGTGCCCCATCTTTGAATCACATCCACGACAGGGTTCACCAATACCCTCTTAGGGTTCAGTTTGTTGCGGGTTTAGTGACCTTGAATAAGGAAAATGGTTTAGGGTTGGATTAGGCGGAGCCGCGTAGCGGGTCCGCCTAATCCAACCCTAAACCCTTTTCCGTCCCGTCTTATGCAGTACCCTACTCTTAAGGTTCAGTGCCCCATCTTTGAATCACATCCACGACAGGGTTCACCAATACCCTCTAAGGGTTCAGTTTGTTGCGGGATTAGTGACCTTGAATAAGGAAAAGGGTTTAGGGTTGGATTAGGCGGAGCCGCGTAGCGGGTCCGCCTAATCCAACCCTAAACCCTTTTCCGTCCCGTCTTATGCAGTATCCTACTCTTAAGGTTCAGTGCCCCATCTTTGAATCACATCCACGACAGGGTTCACCAATACCCTCTTAGGGTTCAGTTTGTTGCGGGTTTAGTGACCTTGAATAAGGAAAAGGGTTTAGGGTTGGATTATACGGAGCCGCGTAGCGGGTCCGCCTAATCCAACCCTAAACCCTTTTCCGTCCCGTCTTATGCAGTACCCTACTCTTAAGGTTCAGTGCCCCATCTTTGAATCACATCAACGACAGGGTTCACCAATACCCTCTTAGGGTTCAGTTTCTCGCGGGTTTAGTGACCTTGAATAAGGAAAAGGGTTTAGGGTTGGATTAGGCGGAGCCGCATAGCGGGTCTGCCTAATCCAACCCTAAACCATTTTCCGTCCCGTCTTATGCAGTACCCTACTATTAAGGTTCAGTGCCCCATCTTTGATTCACATCCACGACAGGGTTCACCTATACCCTCTTAGGGTTCAGTTTCTTGCGGGTTTAGTGACCTTGAATAAGGAAAAAGGTTTAGGTTTGGATTAGGCGGAGCCGCGTAGCGGGTCCGCCTAATCCAACCGTAAACCCTTTTCCGTCCCGTCTTATGCAGTGCCCTACTCTTAAGGTTCAGTGCCCCATCTTTGAATCACATCCACGACAGGGTTCACCAATACCCTCTTAGGGTTCAGTTTGTTGCGGGTTTAGTGACCTTGAATAAGGAAAATGGTTTAGGGTTGGATTAGGCGGAGCCGCGTAGCGGGTCCGCCTAATCCAACCCTAAACCCTTTTCCGTCCCGTCTTATGCAGTACCCTACTCTTAAGGTTCAGTGCCCCATCTTTGAATCACATCCACGACAGGGTTCACCAATACCCTCTTAGGGTTCAGTTTGTTGCGGGATTAGTGACCTTGAATAAGGAAAAGGGTTTAGGGTTGGATTAGGCGGAGCCGCGTAGCGGGTCCGCCTAATCCAACCCTAAACCCTTTTCCGTCCCGTCTTATGCAGTACCCTACTCTTAAGGTTCAGTGCCCCATCTTTGAATCACATCCAAGACAGGGTTCACCAATACTCTCTTAGGGTTCAGTTTCTTGCGGGTTTAGTGACCTTGAATAAGGAAAAGGGTTTAGGGTTGGATTAGGTGGAGCCGCGAAGCGGGTGCGCCTAATCCAACCCTAAAACCTTTTCTATCTCGTCTTATGCAGTACCCTACTCTTAAGGTTCAGTGCCCCATCTTTGAATCACATCCACGACAGGGTTCACCAATACCCTCTTAGGGTTCAGTTTCTTGTGGGTTTAGTGACCTTGAATAAGGAAAAGGGTTTAGGGTTGGAATAGGCGGAGCCGCATAGCGGGTCCGCCTAATCTAACCCTAAAACCTTTTCTGTCTCGTCTTATGCAGTACCCTACTCTTAAGGTTCAGTGCCCCATCTTTGAATCACATCCACGACAGCGTTCACCAATACCCTCTTAGGGTTCAGTTTCTTGCGGGTTTAGTGACCTTGAATAAGGAAAATGGTTTAGGGTTGGATTAGGCGGGGCCGCGTAGCGGGTACGCCTAATCCAACCCTAAACCATTTTCCGTCCCGTCTTATGCAGTACCCTACTATTAAGGTTCAGTGCCCCATCTTTGATTCACATCCACGACAGGGTTCACCAATACCCTCTTAGGGTTCAGTTTCTTGCGGGTTTAGTGACCTTGAATAAGGAAAAAGGTTTAGGTTTGGATTAGGCGGAGCCGCGTAGCGGGTCCGCCTAATCCAACCCTAAACCCTTTTCCGTCCCGTCTTATGCAGTACCCTTCTCTTAAGGTTCAGTGCCCCATCTTTGAATCACATCCACGACAGGGTTCACCAATACCCTCTTAGGGTTCAGTTTGTTGCGGGTTTAGTGACCTTGAATAAGGAAAATGGTTTAGGGTTGGATTAGGCGGAGCCGCGTAGCGGGTCCGCCTAATCCAACCCTAAACCCTTTTCCGTCCCGTCTTATGCAGTACCCTACTCTTAAGGTTCAGTGCCCCATCTTTGAATCACATCCACGACAGGGTTCACCAATACCCTCTTAGGGTTCAGTTTCTTGCGGGTTTAGTGACCTTGAATAAGGAAAAGGGTTTAGGGTTGGATTAGGCGGAGCCGCTTAGCGGGTACGCCTAATCCAACCCTAAACCATTTTCCGTCCCGTCTTATGCAGTACCCTACTATTAAGGTTCAGTGCCCCATCTTTGATTCACATCCACGACAGGGTTCACCAATACCTTCTTAGGGTTCAGTTTCTTGCGGGTTTAGTGACCTTGAATAAGGAAAAAGGTTTAGGTTTGGATTAGGCGGAGCCGCGTAGCGGGTCCGCCTAATCCAACTCTAAACCCTTTTCCGTCCCGTCTTATGCAGTACCCTACTCTTAAGGTTCAGTGCCCCATCTTTGAATCACATCCACGACAGGGTTCACCAATACCCTCTTAGGGTTCAGTTTGTTGCGGGTTTAGTGACCTTGAATAAGGAAAATGGTTTAGGGTTGGATTAGGCGGAGCCGCGTAGCGGGTCCGCCTAATCCAACCCTAAACCCTTTTCCGTCCCGTCTTATGCAGTACCCTACTCTTAAGGTTCAGTGCCCCATCTTTGAATCACATCCACGACAGGGTTCACCAATACCCTCTTAGGGTTCAGTTTGTTGCGGGATTAGTGACCTTGAATAAGGAAAAGGGTTTAGGGTTGGATTAGGCGGAGCCGCGTAGCGGGTACGCCTAATCCAACCCTAAACCCTTTTCCGTCCCTTCTTATGCAGTACCCTACTCTTAAGGTTCAGTACCCCATCTTTGAATCATATCCACGACAGGGTTCACAAAATACCCTCTTAGGGTTCAGTTTCTTGCGGGTTTAGTGACCTTGAATAAGGAAAAGGGTTTAGGGTTGGATTAGGCGGAGCCGCGTAGCGGGTACACCTAATCCAACCCTAAACCCTTTTCCGTCCCGTCTTGTGCAGTACCCTACTCTTTAGGTTCAGAGCCCCATCTTTGAATCACATCCATGACAGGGTTCACCAATACCCTCTCAGGGTTCAGTTTGTTGCGGGTTTAGTAACCTTGAATAAGGAAAAGGGTTTAGGGTTGGATTAGGCGGAGCCGCGTAGCGGGTCCGCCTAATCCAACCCTAAACCCTTTTCCGTCCCGTCTTATGCAGTACCCTACTCTTAAGGTTCAGTGCCCCATCTTTGAATCACATCCACGACAGGGTTCACCAATACCCTCTTAGGGTTCAGTTTGTTGCGGGATTAGTGACCTTGAATAAGGAAAAGGGTTTAGGGTTGGATTAGGCGGAGCCGCGTAGCGGGTACGCCTAATCCAACCCTAAACCCTTTTCCGTCCCTTCTTATGCAGTACCCTACTCTTAAGGTTCAGTACCCCATCTTTGAATCATATCCACGACAGGGTTAACAAAATACCCTCTTAGGGTTCAGTTTCTTGCGGGTTTAGTGACCTTGAATAAGGAAAAGGGTTTAGGGTTGGATTAGGCGGAGCCGCGTAGCGGGTACACCTAATCCAACCCTAAACCCTTTTCCGTCCCGTCTTGTGCAGTACCCTACTCTTTAGGTTCAGAGCCCCATCTTTGAATCACATCCATGACAGGGTTCACCAATACCCTCTCAGGGTTCAGTTTGTTGCGGGTTTAGTAACCTTGAATAAGGAAAAGGGTTTAGGGTTGGATTAGGCGGAGCCGCGTAGCGGGTCCGCCTAATCCAACCCTAAACCCTTTTCCGTCCCGTCTTATGCAGTACCCTACTCTTAAGGTTCAGTGCCCCATCTTTGAATCACATCCACGACAGGGTTCACCAATACCCTCTTAGGGTTCAGTTTGTTGCGGGATTAGTGACCTTGAATAAGGAAAAGGGTTTAGGGTTGGATTAGGCGGAGCCGCGTAGCGGGTCCGCCTAATCCAACCCTATACCCTTTTCCGTCCCGTCTTATGCAGTACCCTACTCTTAAGGTTCAGTGCCCCATCTTTGAATCACATCCACGACAGGGTTCACCAATACCCTCTTAGGGTTCAGTTTGTTGCGGGTTTAGTGACCTTGAATAAGGAAAAGGGTTTAGGGTTGGATTAGGCGGAGCCGCGTAGCGGGTCTGCCTAATCCAACCCTAAACCATTTTCCGTCCCGTCTTATGCAGTACCCTACTATTAAGGTTCAGTGCCCCATCTTTGATTCACATCCACGACAGGGTTCACCAATACCCTCTTAGGGTTCAGTTTCTTGCGGGTTTAGTGACCTTGAATAAGGAAAAAGGTTTAGGTTTGGATTAGGCGGAGCCGCGTAGCGGGTCCGCCTAATCCAACCCTAAACCCTTTTCCGTCCCGTCTTATGCAGTACCCTACTCTTAAGGTTCAGTGCCCCATCTTTGAATCACATCCACGACAGGGTTCACCAATACCCTCTTAGGGTTCAGTTTGTTGCGGGATTAGTGACCTTGAATAAGGAAAAGGGTTTAGGGTTGGATTAGGCGGAGCCGCGTAGCGGGTCCGCCTAATCCAACCCTATACCCTTTTCCGTCACGTCTTATGCAGTACCCTACTCTTAAGGTTCAGTGCCCCATCTTTGAATCACATCCACGACAGGGTTCACCAATACCCTCTTAGGGTTCAGTTTGTTGCGGGTTTAGTGACCTTGAATAAGGAAAAGGGTTTAGGGTTGGATTATACGGAGCCGCGTAGCGGGTCCGCCTAATCCAACCCTAAACCCTTTTCCGTCCCGTCTTATGCAGTACCCTACTCTTAAGTTTCAGTGCCCCATCTTTGAATCACATCAACGACAGGGTTCACCAATACCCTCTTAGGGTTCAGTTTGTTGCGGGTTTAGTGACCTTGAATAAGGAAAAGGGTTTAGGGTTGGATTAGGCGGAGCCGCGTAGCGGGTCTGCCTAATCCAACCCTAAACCATTTTCCGTCCCGTCTTATGCAGTACCCTACTATTAAGGTTCAGTGCCCCATCTTTGATTCACATCCACGACAGGGTTTACCAATACCCTCTTAGGGTTCAGTTTCTTGCGGGTTTAGTGACCTTGAATAAGGAAAAAGGTTTAGGTTTGGATTAGGCGGAGCCGCGTAGCGGGTCCGCCTAATCCAACCCTAAACCCTTTTCCGTCCCGTCTTATGCAGTACCCTACTCTTAAGGTTCAGTGCCCCATCTTTGAATCACATCCACGACAGGGTTCACTAATACCCTCTTAGGGTTCAGTTTGTTGCGGGTTTAGTGACCTTGAATAAGGAAAAGGGTTTAGGGTTGGATTAGGCGGAGCCGCGTAGCGGGTCCGCCTAATCCAACCCTAAACCCTTTTCCGTCCCGTCTTATGCAGTATCCTACTCTTAAGGTTCAGTGCCCCATCTTTGAATCACATCCACGAGAGGGTTCACCAATACCCTCTTAGGGTTCAGTTTCTTGCGGGTTTAGTGACCTTGAATAAGGAAAAGGGTTTAGGGTTGGATTAGGCGGAGCCGCATAGCGGGTCCGCCTAATCCAACCCTAAAACCTTTTCTGTCTCGTCTTATGCAGTACCCTACTCTTAAGGTTCAGTGCCCCATCTTTGAATCACATCCACGACAGCGTTCACCAATACCCTCTTAGGGTTCAGTTTCTTGCGGGTTTAGTGACCTTGAATAAGGAAAAGGGTTTAGGGTTGGATTAGGCGGAGCCGCGTAGCGGGTACGCCTAATCCAACCCTAAACCCTTTTCCGTCCCGTGTTATGCAGTACCCTACTCTTTAGGTTCAGAGCCCCATCTTTGAATCACATCCAAGACAGGGTTCACCAATACCCTCTTAGGGTTCAGTTTCTTGCGGGTTTAGTGACCTTGAATAAGGAAAAGGGTTTAGGGTTGGATTATGCGGAGCCGCGAAGCGGGTGCGCCTAATCCAACCCTAAAACCTTTTCAGTCTCGTCTTATGCAGTACCCTACTCTTAAGGTTCAGTGCCCCATCTTTGAATCACATCCACGACAGGGTTCACCAATACCCTCTTAGGGTTCAGTTTCTTGCGGGTTTAGTTATCTTGAATAAGGAAAAGGGTTTATGGTTGGATTAGGCGGAGCCGCGTAGCGGGTACGCCTAATCCAACCCTAAACCCTTTTCCGTCCCGTGTTATGCAGTACCCTACTCTTTAGGTTCAGAGCCCCATCTTTGAATCACATCCAAGACAGGGTTCACCAATACCCTCTTAGGGTTCAGTTTCTTGCGGGTTTAGTGACCTTGAATAAGGAAAAGGGTTTAGGGTTGGATTAGGCGGAGCCGCGAAGCGGGTGCGCCTAATCCAACCCTAAAACCTTTTCTGTCTCGTCTTATGCAGTACCCTACTCTTAAGGTTCAGTGCCCCATCTTTGAATCACATCCACGACAGGGTTCACCAATACCCTCTTAGGGTTCAGTTTCTTGCGGGTTTAGTGACCTTGAATAAGGAAAAGGGTTTAGGGTTGGATTAGGCGGAGCCGTATAGCGGGTCCGCCTAATCCAACCCTAAAACCTTTTCTGTCTCGTCTTATGCAGTACCCTACTCTTAAGGTTCAGTGCCCCATCTTTGAATCACATCCACAACAGCGTTCACCAATACCCTCTTAGGGTTCAGTTTCTTGCGGGTTTAGTGACCTTGAATAAGGAAAAGGGTTTAGGGTTGGATTAGGCGGAGCCGCATAGCGGGTACGCCTAATCCAACCCTAAACCCTTTTCCGTCCCGTGTTATGCAGTACCCTACTCTTAAGGTTCAGTGCCCCATCTTTGAATCACATCCACGACAGGGTTCACCAATACCCTCTTAGGGTTCAGTTTGTTGCGGGATTAGTGACCTTGAATAAGGAAAAGGGTTTAGGGTTGGATTAGGCGGAGCCGCGTAGCGGGTCCGCCTAATCCAACCCTAAACCCTTTTCCGTCCCGTCTTATGCAGTATCCTACTCTTAAGGTTCAGTGCCCCATCTTTGAATCACATCCAAGACAGGGTTCACCAATACCCTCTTAGGGTTCAGTTTCTTGCGGGTTTAGTGACCTTGAATAAGGAAAAGGGTTTAGGGTTGGATTAGGTTTAGGGTTGGATTAGGCGGAGCCGCGTAGCGGGTACGCCTAATCCAACCCTAAACCCTTTTCCGTCCCGTGTTATACAGTACCCTACTCTTTAGGTTCAGAGCCCCATCTTTGAATCACATCCAAGACAGGGTTCACCAATACCCTCTTAGGGTTCAGTTTCTTGCGGGTTTAGTGACCTTGAATAAGGAAAAGGGTTTAGGGTTGGATTAGGCGGAGCCGCGAAGCGGGTGCGCCTAATCCAACCCTAAAACCTTTTCAGTCTCGTCTTATGCAGTACCCTACTCTTAAGGTTCAGTGCCCCATCTTTGAATCACATCCACGACAGGGTTCACCAATACCCTCTTAGGGTTCAGTTTCTTGCGGGTTTAGTGACCTTGAATAAGGAAAAGGGTTTATGGTTGGATTAGGCGGAGCCGCGTAGCGGGTACGCCTAATCCAACCCTAAACCCTTTTCCGTCCCGTGTTATGCAGTACCCTACTCTTTAGGTTCAGAGCCCCATCTTTGAATCACATCCAAGACAGGGTTCACCAATACCCTCTTAGGGTTCAGTTTCTTGCGGGTTTAGTGACCTTGAATAAGGAAAAGGGTTTAGGGTTGGATTAGGCGGAGCCGCGTAGCGGGTACGCCTAATCCAACCCTAAACCCTTTTCCGTCCCGTGTTATGCAGTACCCTACTCTTTAGGTTCAGAGCCCCATCTTTGAATCACATCCAAGACAGGGTTCACCAATACCCTCTTAGGGTTCAGTTTCTTGCGGGTTTAGTGACCTTGAATAAGGAAAAGGGTTTAGGGTTGGATTAGGCGGAGCCGCGAAGCGGGTGCGCCTAATCCAACCCTAAAACCTTTTCTGTCTCGTCTTATGCAGTACCCTACTCTTAAGGTTCAGTGCCCCATCTTTGAATCACATCCACGACAGGGTTCACCAATACCCTCTTAGGGTTCAGTTTCTTGCGGGTTTAGTGACCTTGAATAAGGAAAAGGGTTTAGGGTTGGATTAGGCGGAGCCGTATAGCGGGTCCGCCTAATCCAACCCTAAAACCTTTTCTGTCTCGTCTTATGCAGTACCCTACTCTTAAGGTTCAGTGCCCCATCTTTGAATCACATCCACAACAGCGTTCACCAATACCCTCTTAGGGTTCAGTTTCTTGCGGGTTTAGTGACCTTGAATAAGGAAAAGGGTTTAGGGTTGGATTAGGCGGAGCCGCATAGCGGGTACGCCTAATCCAACCCTAAACCCTTTTCCGTCCCGTGTTATGCAGTACCCTACTCTTAAGGTTCAGTGCCCCATCTTTGAATCACATCCACGACAGGGTTCACCAATACCCTCTTAGGGTTCAGTTTGTTGCGGGATTAGTGACCTTGAATAAGGAAAAGGGTTTAGGGTTGGATTAGGCGGAGCCGCGTAGCGGGTCCGCCTAATCCAACCCTAAACCCTTTTCCGTCCCGTCTTATGCAGTATCCTACTCTTAAGGTTCAGTGCCCCATCTTTGAATCACATCCAAGACAGGGTTCACCAATACCCTCTTAGGGTTCAGTTTCTTGCGGGTTTAGTGACCTTGAATAAGGAAAAGGGTTTAGGGTTGGATTAGGTTTAGGGTTGGATTAGGCGGAGCCGCGTAGCGGGTACGCCTAATCCAACCCTAAACCCTTTTCCGTCCCGTGTTATACAGTACCCTACTCTTTAGGTTCAGAGCCCCATCTTTGAATCACATCCAAGACAGGGTTCACCAATACCCTCTTAGGGTTCAGTTTCTTGCGGGTTTAGTGACCTTGAATAAGGAAAAGGGTTTAGGGTTGGATTAGGCGGAGCCGCGAAGCGGGTGCGCCTAATCCAACCCTAAAACCTTTTCAGTCTCGTCTTATGCAGTACCCTACTCTTAAGGTTCAGTGCCCCATCTTTGAATCACATCCACGACAGGGTTCACCAATACCCTCTTAGGGTTCAGTTTCTTGCGGGTTTAGTGACCTTGAATAAGGAAAAGGGTTTATGGTTGGATTAGGCGGAGCCGCGTAGCGGGTACGCCTAATCCAACCCTAAACCCTTTTCCGTCCCGTGTTATGCAGTACCCTACTCTTTAGGTTCAGAGCCCCATCTTTGAATCACATCCAAGACAGGGTTCACCAATACCCTCTTAGGGTTCAGTTTCTTGCGGGTTTAGTGACCTTGAATAAGGAAAAGGGTTTAGGGTTGGATTAGGCGGAGCCGCGTAGCGGGTACGCCTAATCCAACCCTAAACCCTTTTCCGTCCCGTGTTATGCAGTACCCTACTCTTTAGGTTCAGAGCCCCATCTTTGAATCACATCCAAGACAGGGTTCACCAATACCCTCTTAGGGTTCAGTTTCTTGCGGGTTTAGTGACCTTGAATAAGGAAAAGGGTTTAGGGTTGGATTAGGCGGAGCCGCATAGCGGGTCCGCCTAATCCAACCCTAAAACCTTTTCAGTCTCGTCTTATGCAGTACCCTACTCTTAAGGTTCAGTGCCCCATCTTTGAATCACATCCACGACAGCGTTCACCAATACCCTCTTAGGGTTCAGTTTCTTGCGGGTTTAGTGACCTTGAATAAGGAAAAGGGTTTAGGGTTGGATTAGGCGGAGCCGCATAGCGGGTCCGCCTAATCCAACCCTAAAACCTTTTCTGTCTCGTCTTATGCAGTACCCTACTCTTAAGGTTCAGTGCCCCATCTTTGAATCACATCCACGAGAGGGTTCACCAATACCCTCTTAGGGTTCAGTTTCTTGCGGGTTTAGTGACCTTGAATAAGGAAAAGGGTTTAGGGTTGGATTAGGCGGAGCCGCATAGCGGGTCCGCCTAATCCAACCCTAAAACCTTTTCTGTCTCGTCTTATGCAGTACCCTACTCTTAAGGTTCAGTGCCCCATCTTTGAATCACATCCACGACAGCGTTCACCAATACCCTCTTAGGGTTCAGTTTCTTGCGGGTTTAGTGACCTTGAATAAGGAAAAGGGTTTAGGGTTGGATTAGGCGGAGCCGCGTAGCGGGTACGCCTAATCCAACCCTAAACCCTTTTCCGTCCCGTGTTATGCAGTACCCTACTCTTTAGGTTCAGAGCCCCATCTTTGAATCACATCCAAGACAGGGTTCACCAATACCCTCTTAGGGTTCAGTTTCTTGCGGGTTTAGTGACCTTGAATAAGGAAAAGGGTTTAGGGTTGGATTATGCGGAGCCGCGAAGCGGGTGCGCCTAATCCAACCCTAAAACCTTTTCAGTCTCGTCTTATGCAGTACCCTACTCTTAAGGTTCAGTGCCCCATCTTTGAATCACATCCACGACAGGGTTCACCAATACCCTCTTAGGGTTCAGTTTCTTGCGGGTTTAGTTATCTTGAATAAGGAAAAGGGTTTATGGTTGGATTAGGCGGAGCCGCGTAGCGGGTACGCCTAATCCAACCCTAAACCCTTTTCCGTCCCGTGTTATGCAGTACCCTACTCTTTAGGTTCAGAGCCCCATCTTTGAATCACATCCAAGACAGGGTTCACCAATACCCTCTTAGGGTTCAGTTTCTTGCGGGTTTAGTGACCTTGAATAAGGAAAAGGGTTTAGGGTTGGATTAGGCGGAGCCGCGAAGCGGGTGCGCCTAATCCAACCCTAAAACCTTTTCTGTCTCGTCTTATGCAGTACCCTACTCTTAAGGTTCAGTGCCCCATCTTTGAATCACATCCACGACAGGGTTCACCAATACCCTCTTAGGGTTCAGTTTCTTGCGGGTTTAGTGACCTTGAATAAGGAAAAGGGTTTAGGGTTGGATTAGGCGGAGCCGTATAGCGGGTCCGCCTAATCCAACCCTAAAACCTTTTCTGTCTCGTCTTATGCAGTACCCTACTCTTAAGGTTCAGTGCCCCATCTTTGAATCACATCCACAACAGCGTTCACCAATACCCTCTTAGGGTTCAGTTTCTTGCGGGTTTAGTGACCTTGAATAAGGAAAAGGGTTTAGGGTTGGATTAGGCGGAGCCGCATAGCGGGTACGCCTAATCCAACCCTAAACCCTTTTCCGTCCCGTGTTATGCAGTACCCTACTCTTAAGGTTCAGTGCCCCATCTTTGAATCACATCCACGACAGGGTTCACCAATACCCTCTTAGGGTTCAGTTTGTTGCGGGATTAGTGACCTTGAATAAGGAAAAGGGTTTAGGGTTGGATTAGGCGGAGCCGCGTAGCGGGTCCGCCTAATCCAACCCTAAACCCTTTTCCGTCCCGTCTTATGCAGTATCCTACTCTTAAGGTTCAGTGCCCCATCTTTGAATCACATCCAAGACAGGGTTCACCAATACCCTCTTAGGGTTCAGTTTCTTGCGGGTTTAGTGACCTTGAATAAGGAAAAGGGTTTAGGGTTGGATTAGGTTTAGGGTTGGATTAGGCGGAGCCGCGTAGCGGGTACGCCTAATCCAACCCTAAACCCTTTTCCGTCCCGTGTTATACAGTACCCTACTCTTTAGGTTCAGAGCCCCATCTTTGAATCACATCCAAGACAGGGTTCACCAATACCCTCTTAGGGTTCAGTTTCTTGCGGGTTTAGTGACCTTGAATAAGGAAAAGGGTTTAGGGTTGGATTAGGCGGAGCCGCGAAGCGGGTGCGCCTAATCCAACCCTAAAACCTTTTCAGTCTCGTCTTATGCAGTACCCTACTCTTAAGGTTCAGTGCCCCATCTTTGAATCACATCCACGACAGGGTTCACCAATACCCTCTTAGGGTTCAGTTTCTTGCGGGTTTAGTGACCTTGAATAAGGAAAAGGGTTTATGGTTGGATTAGGCGGAGCCGCGTAGCGGGTACGCCTAATCCAACCCTAAACCCTTTTCCGTCCCGTGTTATGCAGTACCCTACTCTTTAGGTTCAGAGCCCCATCTTTGAATCACATCCAAGACAGGGTTCACCAATACCCTCTTAGGGTTCAGTTTCTTGCGGGTTTAGTGACCTTGAATAAGGAAAAGGGTTTAGGGTTGGATTAGGCGGAGCCGCGTAGCGGGTACGCCTAATCCAACCCTAAACCCTTTTCCGTCCCGTGTTATGCAGTACCCTACTCTTTAGGTTCAGAGCCCCATCTTTGAATCACATCCAAGACAGGGTTCACCAATACCCTCTTAGGGTTCAGTTTCTTGCGGGTTTAGTGACCTTGAATAAGGAAAAGGGTTTAGGGTTGGATTAGGCGGAGCCGCATAGCGGGTCCGCCTAATCCAACCCTAAAACCTTTTCAGTCTCGTCTTATGCAGTACCCTACTCTTAAGGTTCAGTGCCCCATCTTTGAATCACATCCACGACAGGGTTCACCAATACCCTCTTAGGGTTCAGTTTCTTGCGGGTTTAGTTATCTTGAATAAGGAAAAGGGTTTATGGTTGGATTAGGCGGAGCCGCGTAGCGGGTACGCCTAATCCAACCCTAAACCCTTTTCCGTCCCGTGTTATGCAGTACCCTACTCTTTAGGTTCAGAGCCCCATCTTTGAATCACATCCAAGACAGGGTTCACCAATACCCTCTTAGGGTTCAGTTTCTTGCGGGTTTAGTGACCTTGAATAAGGAAAAGGGTTTAGGGTTGGATTAGGCGGAGCCGCGAAGCGGGTGCGCCTAATCCAACCCTAAAACCTTTTCTGTCTCGTCTTATGCAGTACCCTACTCTTAAGGTTCAGTGCCCCATCTTTGAATCACATCCACGACAGGGTTCACCAATACCCTCTTAGGGTTCAGTTTCTTGCGGGTTTAGTGACCTTGAATAAGGAAAAGGGTTTAGGGTTGGATTAGGCGGAGCCGTATAGCGGGTCCGCCTAATCCAACCCTAAAACCTTTTCTGTCTCGTCTTATGCAGTACCCTACTCTTAAGGTTCAGTGCCCCATCTTTGAATCACATCCACAACAGCGTTCACCAATACCCTCTTAGGGTTCAGTTTCTTGCGGGTTTAGTGACCTTGAATAAGGAAAAGGGTTTAGGGTTGGATTAGGCGGAGCCGCATAGCGGGTACGCCTAATCCAACCCTAAACCCTTTTCCGTCCCGTGTTATGCAGTACCCTACTCTTAAGGTTCAGTGCCCCATCTTTGAATCACATCCACGACAGGGTTCACCAATACCCTCTTAGGGTTCAGTTTGTTGCGGGATTAGTGACCTTGAATAAGGAAAAGGGTTTAGGGTTGGATTAGGCGGAGCCGCGTAGCGGGTCCGCCTAATCCAACCCTAAACCCTTTTCCGTCCCGTCTTATGCAGTATCCTACTCTTAAGGTTCAGTGCCCCATCTTTGAATCACATCCAAGACAGGGTTCACCAATACCCTCTTAGGGTTCAGTTTCTTGCGGGTTTAGTGACCTTGAATAAGGAAAAGGGTTTAGGGTTGGATTAGGTTTAGGGTTGGATTAGGCGGAGCCGCGTAGCGGGTACGCCTAATCCAACCCTAAACCCTTTTCCGTCCCGTGTTATACAGTACCCTACTCTTTAGGTTCAGAGCCCCATCTTTGAATCACATCCAAGACAGGGTTCACCAATACCCTCTTAGGGTTCAGTTTCTTGCGGGTTTAGTGACCTTGAATAAGGAAAAGGGTTTAGGGTTGGATTAGGCGGAGCCGCGAAGCGGGTGCGCCTAATCCAACCCTAAAACCTTTTCAGTCTCGTCTTATGCAGTACCCTACTCTTAAGGTTCAGTGCCCCATCTTTGAATCACATCCACGACAGGGTTCACCAATACCCTCTTAGGGTTCAGTTTCTTGCGGGTTTAGTGACCTTGAATAAGGAAAAGGGTTTATGGTTGGATTAGGCGGAGCCGCGTAGCGGGTACGCCTAATCCAACCCTAAACCCTTTTCCGTCCCGTGTTATGCAGTACCCTACTCTTTAGGTTCAGAGCCCCATCTTTGAATCACATCCAAGACAGGGTTCACCAATACCCTCTTAGGGTTCAGTTTCTTGCGGGTTTAGTGACCTTGAATAAGGAAAAGGGTTTAGGGTTGGATTAGGCGGAGCCGCGTAGCGGGTACGCCTAATCCAACCCTAAACCCTTTTCCGTCCCGTGTTATGCAGTACCCTACTCTTTAGGTTCAGAGCCCCATCTTTGAATCACATCCAAGACAGGGTTCACCAATACCCTCTTAGGGTTCAGTTTCTTGCGGGTTTAGTGACCTTGAATAAGGAAAAGGGTTTAGGGTTGGATTAGGCGGAGCCGCATAGCGGGTCCGCCTAATCCAACCCTAAAACCTTTTCAGTCTCGTCTTATGCAGTACCCTACTCTTAAGGTTCAGTGCCCCATCTTTGAATCACATCCACGACAGCGTTCACCAATACCCTCTTAGGGTTCAGTTTCTTGCGGGTTTAGTGACCTTGAATAAGGAAAAGGGTTTAGGGTTGGATTAGGCGGAGCCGCATAGCGGGTCCGCCTAATCCAACCCTAAAACCTTTTCTGTCTCGTCTTATGCAGTACCCTACTCTTAAGGTTCAGTGCCCCATCTTTGAATCACATCCACGACAGCGTTCACCAATACCCTCTTAGGGTTCAGTTTCTTGCGGGTTTAGTGACCTTGAATAAGGAAAAGGGTTTAGGGTTGGATTAGGCGGAGCCGCGTAGCGGGTACGCCTAATCCAACCCTAAACCCTTTTCCGTCCCGTGTTATGCAGTACCCTACTCTTTAGGTTCAGAGCCCCATCTTTGAATCACATCCAAGACAGGGTTCACCAATACCCTCTTAGGGTTCAGTTTCTTGCGGGTTTAGTGACCTTGAATAAGGAAAAGGGTTTAGGGTTGGATTATGCGGAGCCGCGAAGCGGGTGCGCCTAATCCAACCCTAAAACCTTTTCAGTCTCGTCTTATGCAGTACCCTACTCTTAAGGTTCAGTGCCCCATCTTTGAATCACATCCACGACAGGGTTCACCAATACCCTCTTAGGGTTCAGTTTCTTGCGGGTTTAGTTATCTTGAATAAGGAAAAGGGTTTATGGTTGGATTAGGCGGAGCCGCGTAGCGGGTACGCCTAATCCAACCCTAAACCCTTTTCCGTCCCGTGTTATGCAGTACCCTACTCTTTAGGTTCAGAGCCCCATCTTTGAATCACATCCAAGACAGGGTTCACCAATACCCTCTTAGGGTTCAGTTTCTTGCGGGTTTAGTGACCTTGAATAAGGAAAAGGGTTTAGGGTTGGATTAGGCGGAGCCGCGAAGCGGGTGCGCCTAATCCAACCCTAAAACCTTTTCTGTCTCGTCTTATGCAGTACCCTACTCTTAAGGTTCAGTGCCCCATCTTTGAATCACATCCACGACAGGGTTCACCAATACCCTCTTAGGGTTCAGTTTCTTGCGGGTTTAGTGACCTTGAATAAGGAAAAGGGTTTAGGGTTGGATTAGGCGGAGCCGTATAGCGGGTCCGCCTAATCCAACCCTAAAACCTTTTCTGTCTCGTCTTATGCAGTACCCTACTCTTAAGGTTCAGTGCCCCATCTTTGAATCACATCCACAACAGCGTTCACCAATACCCTCTTAGGGTTCAGTTTCTTGCGGGTTTAGTGACCTTGAATAAGGAAAAGGGTTTAGGGTTGGATTAGGCGGAGCCGCATAGCGGGTACGCCTAATCCAACCCTAAACCCTTTTCCGTCCCGTGTTATGCAGTACCCTACTCTTAAGGTTCAGTGCCCCATCTTTGAATCACATCCACGACAGGGTTCACCAATACCCTCTTAGGGTTCAGTTTGTTGCGGGATTAGTGACCTTGAATAAGGAAAAGGGTTAAGGGTTGGATTAGGCGGAGCCGCGTAGCGGGTCCGCCTAATCCAACCCTAAACCCTTTTCCGTCCCGTCTTATGCAGTATCCTACTCTTAAGGTTCAGTGCCCCATCTTTGAATCACATCCAAGACAGGGTTCACCAATACCCTCTTAGGGTTCAGTTTCTTGCGGGTTTAGTGACCTTGAATAAGGAAAAGGGTTTAGGGTTGGATTAGGTTTAGGGTTGGATTAGGCGGAGCCGCGTAGCGGGTACGCCTAATCCAACCCTAAACCCTTTTCCGTCCCGTGTTATACAGTACCCTACTCTTTAGGTTCAGAGCCCCATCTTTGAATCACATCCAAGACAGGGTTCACCAATACCCTCTTAGGGTTCAGTTTCTTGCGGGTTTAGTGACCTTGAATAAGGAAAAGGGTTTAGGGTTGGATTAGGCGGAGCCGCGAAGCGGGTGCGCCTAATCCAACCCTAAAACCTTTTCAGTCTCGTCTTATGCAGTACCCTACTCTTAAGGTTCAGTGCCCCATCTTTGAATCACATCCACGACAGGGTTCACCAATACCCTCTTAGGGTTCAGTTTCTTGCGGGTTTAGTGACCTTGAATAAGGAAAAGGGTTTATGGTTGGATTAGGCGGAGCCGCGTAGCGGGTACGCCTAATCCAACCCTAAACCCTTTTCCGTCCCGTGTTATGCAGTACCCTACTCTTTAGGTTCAGAGCCCCATCTTTGAATCACATCCAAGACAGGGTTCACCAATACCCTCTTAGGGTTCAGTTTCTTGCGGGTTTAGTGACCTTGAATAAGGAAAAGGGTTTAGGGTTGGATTAGGCGGAGCCGCGTAGCGGGTACGCCTAATCCAACCCTAAACCCTTTTCCGTCCCGTGTTATGCAGTACCCTACTCTTTAGGTTCAGAGCCCCATCTTTGAATCACATCCAAGACAGGGTTCACCAATACCCTCTTAGGGTTCAGTTTCTTGCGGGTTTAGTGACCTTGAATAAGGAAAAGGGTTTAGGGTTGGATTAGGCGGAGCCGCATAGCGGGTCCGCCTAATCCAACCCTAAAACCTTTTCAGTCTCGTCTTATGCAGTACCCTACTCTTAAGGTTCAGTGCCCCATCTTTGAATCACATCCACGACAGCGTTCACCAATACCCTCTTAGGGTTCAGTTTCTTGCGGGTTTAGTGACCTTGAATAAGGAAAAGGGTTTAGGGTTGGATTAGGCGGAGCCGCGTAGCGGGTACGCCTAATCCAACCCTAAACCCTTTTCCGTCCCGTGTTATGCAGTACCCTACTCTTTAGGTTCAGAGCCCCATCTTTGAATCACATCCAAGACAGGGTTCACCAATACCCTCTTAGGGTTCAGTTTCTTGCGGGTTTAGTGACCTTGAATAAGGAAAAGGGTTTAGGGTTGGATTATGCGGAGCCGCGAAGCGGGTGCGCCTAATCCAACCCTAAAACCTTTTCAGTCTCGTCTTATGCAGTACCCTACTCTTAAGGTTCAGTGCCCCATCTTTGAATCACATCCACGACAGGGTTCACCAATACCCTCTTAGGGTTCAGTTTCTTGCGGGTTTAGTTATCTTGAATAAGGAAAAGGGTTTATGGTTGGATTAGGCGGAGCCGCGTAGCGGGTACGCCTAATCCAACCCTAAACCCTTTTCCGTCCCGTGTTATGCAGTACCCTACTCTTAAGGTTCAGAGCCCCATCTTTGAATCACATCCAAGACAGGGTTCACCAATACCCTCTTAGGGTTCAGTTTCTTGCGGGTTTAGTGACCTTGAATAAGGAAAAGGGTTTAGGGTTGGATTAGGCGGAGCCGCGAAGCGGGTGCGCCTAATCCAACCCTAAAACCTTTTCTGTCTCGTCTTATGCAGTACCCTACTCTTAAGGTTCAGTGCCCCATCTTTAAATCACATCCACGACAGGGTTCACCAATACCCTCTTAGGGTTCAGTTTCTTGCGGGTTTAGTGACCTTGAATAAGGAAAAGGGTTTAGGGTTGGATTAGGCGGAGCCGCATAGCGGGTCCGCCTAATCCAACCCTAAAACCTTTTCTGTCTCGTCTTATGCAGTACCCTACTCTTAAGGTTCAGTGCCCCATCTTTGAATCACATCCACGACAGGGTTCACCAATACCCTCTTAGGGTTCAGTTTCTTGCGGGTTTAGTGACCTTGAATAAGGAAAAGGGTTTAGGGTTGGATTAGGCGGAGCCGCGTAGCGGGTACGCCTAATCCAACCCTAAACCCTTTTCCGTCCCGTGTTATGCAGTACCCTACTCTTAAGGTTCAGTGCCCCATCTTTGAATCACATCCACGACAGGGTTCACCAATACCCTCTTAGGGTTCAGTTTCTTGCGGGTTTAGTGACCTTGAATAAGGAAAAGGGTTTAGGGTTGGATTAGGTGGAGCCGCGAAGCGGGTGCTCCTAATCCAACCCTAAAACCTTTTCTGTCTCGTCTTATGCAGTACCCTACTCTTAAGGTTCAGTGCCCCATCTTTGAATCACATCCAAGACAGGGTTCACCAATACCCTCTTAGGGTTCAGTTTCTTGCGGGTTTAGTGACCTTGAATAAGGAAAAGGGTTTAGGGTTGGATTAGGCGGAGCCGCATAGCGGGTCCGCCTAATCTAACCCTAAAACCTTTTCTGTCTCGTCTTATGCAGTACCCTACTCTTAAGGTTCAGTGCCCCATCTTTGAATCACATCCACGACAGCGTTCACCAATACCCTCTTAGGGTTCAGTTTCTTGCGGGTTTAGTGACCTTGAATAAGGAAAAGGGTTTAGGGTTGGATTAGGCGGAGCCGCGTAGCGGGTACGCCTAATCCAACCCTAAACCTTTTTCCGTCCCGTCTTATGCAGTACCCTACTATTAAGGTTCAGTGCCCCATCTTTGATTCACATCCATGACAGGGTTCACCAATACCCTCTTAGGGTTCAGTTTCTTGCGGGTTTAGTGACCTTGAATAAGGAAAAAGGTTTAGGTTTGGATTAGGCGGAGCCGCGTAGCGGGTCCGCCTAATCCAACCCTAAACCCTTTTCCGTCCCGTCTTATGCAGTACCCTACTCTTAAGGTTCAGTGCCCCATCTTTGAATCACATCCACGACAGGGTTCACCAATACCCTCTTAGGGTTCAGTTTGTTGCGGGTTTAGTGACCTTGAATAAGGAAAATGGTTTAGGGTTGGATTAGGCGGAGCCGCGTAGCGGGTCTGCCTAATCCAACCCTAAACCCTTTTCCGTCCCGTCTTATGCAGTACCCTACTCTTAAGGTTCAGTGCCCCATCTTTGAATCACATCCACGACAGGGTTCACCAATACCCTCTTAGGGTTCAGTTTGTTGCGGGTTTAGTGACCTTGAATAAGGAAAAGGGTTTAGGGTTGGATTAGGCGGAGCCGCGTAGCGGGTACGCCTAATCCAACCCTAAACCATTTTCCGTCCCGTCTTATGCAGTACCCTACTATTAAGGTTCAGTGCCCCATCTTTGATTCACATCCACGACAGGGTTCACCAATACCCTCTTAGGGTTCAGTTTCTTGCGGGTTTAGTGACCTTGAATAAGGAAAAAGGTTTAGGTTTGGATTAGGCGGAGCCGCGTAGCGGGTCCGCCTAATCCAACCCTAAACCCTTTTCCGTCCCGTCTTATGCAGTACCCTACTCTTAAGGTTCAGTGCCCCATCTTTGAATCACATCCACGACAGGGTTCACCAATACCCTCTTAGGGTTCAGTTTGTTGCGGGTTTAGTGACCTTGAATAAGGAAAAGGGTTTAGGGTTGGATTAGGCGGAGCCGCGTAGCGGGTACGCCTAATCCAACCCTAAACCCTTTTCCGTCCCGTCTTATGTAGTACCCTACTATTAAGGTTCAGTGCCCCATCTTTGATTCACATCCACGACAGGGTTCACCAATACCCTCTTAGGGTTCAGTTTCTTGCGGGTTTAGTGACCTTGAATAAGGAAAAAGGTTTAGGTTTGGATTAGGCGGAGCCGCGTAGCGGGTCCGCCTAATCCAACCCTAAACCCTTTTCCGTCCCGTCTTATGCAGTACCCTACTCTTAAGGTTCAGTGCCCCATCTTTGAATCACATCCACGACAGGGTTCACCAATACCCTCTTAGGGTTCAGTTTGTTGCGGGTTTAGTGACCTTGAATAAGGAAAATGGTTTAGGGTTGGATTTGGCGGAGCCGCGTAGCGGGTCCGCCTTATCCAACCCTAAACCCTTTTCCGTCCCGTCTTATGCAGTACCCTACTCTTAAGGTTCAGTGCCCCATCTTTGAATCACATCCACGACAGGGTTCACCAATACCCTCTTAGGGTTCAGTTTGTTGCGGGATTAGTGACCTTGAATAAGGAAAAGGGTTTAGGGTTGGATTAGGCGGAGCCGCATAGCGGGTCCGCCTAATCCAACCCTAAAACCTTTTCTGTCTCGTCTTATGCAGTACCCTACTCTTAAGGTTCAGTGCCCCATCTTTGAATCACATCCACGACAGGGTTCACCAATACCCTCTTAGGGTTCAGTTTCTTGCGGGTTTAGTGACCTTGAATAAGGAAAAGGGTTTAGGGTTGGATTAGGCGGAGCCGCATAGCGGGTCCGCCTAATCCAACCCTAAAACCTTTTCTGTCTCGTCTTATGCAGTACCCTACTCTTAAGGTTCAGTGCCCCATCTTTGAATCACATCCACGACAGCGTTCACCAATTCCCTCTAAGGGTTCAGTTTCTTGCGGGTTTAGTGACCTTGAATAAGGAAAAGGGTTTAGGGTTGGATTAGACGGAGCCGCGAAGCGGGTGCGCCTAATCCAACCCTAAAACCTTTTCAGTCTCGTCTTATGCAGTACCCTACTCTTAAGGTTCAGTGCCCCATCTTTGAATCACATCCACGACAGGGTTCACCAATACCCTCTTAGGGTTCAGTTTCTTGCGGGTTTAGTGACCTTGAATAAGGAAAAGGGTTTATGGTTGGATTAGGCGGAGCCGCGAAGCGGGTACGCCTAATCCAACCCTAAACCCTTTTCCGTCCCGTGTTATGCAGTACCCTACTCTTTAGGTTCAGAGCCCCATCTTTGAATCACATCCAAGACAGGGTTCACCAATACCCTCTTAGGGTTCAGTTTCTTGCGGGTTTAGAGACCTTGAATAAGGAAAAGGGTTTAGGGTTGGATTAGGCGGAGCCGCGAAGCGGGTGCGCCTAATCCAACCCTAAAACCTTTTCTGTCTCGTCTTATGCAGTACCCTACTCTTAAGGTTCAGTGCCCCATCTTTGAATCACATCCACGACAGGGTTCACCAATACCCTCTTAGGGTTCAGTTTCTTGCGGGTTTAGTGACCTTGAATAAGGAAAAGGGTTTAGGGTTGGATTAGGCGGAGCCGCATAGCGGGTCCGCCTAATCCAACCCTAAAACCTTTTCTGTCTCGTCTTATGCAGTACCCTACTCTTAAGGTTCAGTGCCCCATCTTTGAATCACATCCACGACAGCGTTCACCAATACCCTCTTAGGGTTCAGTTTCTTGCGGGTTTAGTGACCTTGAATAAGGAAAAGGGTTTAGGGTTGGATTAGGCGGAGCCGCGTAGCGGGTACGCCTAATCCAACCCTAAACCCTTTTCCGTCCCGTGTTATACAGTACCCTACTCTTTAGGTTCAGAGCCCCATCTTTGAATCACATCCAAGACAGGGTTCACCAATACCCTCTTAGGGTTCAGTTTCTTGCGGGTTTAGTGACCTTGAATAAGGAAAAGGGTTTAGGGTTGGATTAGGCGGAGCCGCGAAGCGGGTGCGCCTAATCCAACCCTAAAACCTTTTCAGTCTCGTCTTATGCAGTACCCTACTCTTAAGGTTCAGTGCCCCATCTTTGAATCACATCCACGACAGGGTTCACCAATACCCTCTTAGGGTTCAGTTTCTTGCGGGTTTAGTGACCTTGAATAAGGAAAAGGGTTTATGGTTGGAATAGGCGGAGCCGCGTAGCGGGTACGCCTAATCCAACCCTAAACCCTTTTCCGTCCCGTGTTATGCAGTACCCTACTCTTTAGGTTCAGAGCCCCATCTTTGAATCACATCCAAGACAGGGTTCACCAATACCCTCTTAGGGTTCAGTTTCTTGCGGGTTTAGTGACCTTGAATAAGGAAAAGGGTTTAGGGTTGGATTAGGCGGAGCCGCGAAGCGGGTGCGCCTAATCCAACCCTAAAATCTTTTCTGTCTCGTCTTATGCAGTACCCTACTCTTAAGGTTCAGTGCCCCATCTTTGAATCACATCCACGACAGGGTTCACCAATACCCTCTTAGGGTTCAGTTTCTTGCGGGTTTAGTGACCTTGAATAAGGAAAAGGGTTTAGGGTTGGATTAGGCGGAGCCGCATAGCGGGTCCGCCTAATCCAACCCTAAAACCTTTTCTGTCTCGTCTTATGCAGTACCCTACTCTTAAGGTTCAGTGCCCCATCTTTGAATCACATCCACGACAGCGTTCACCAATACCCTCTTAGGGTTCAGTTTCTTGCGGGTTTAGTGACCTTGAATAAGGAAAAGGGTTTAGGGTTGGATTAGGCGGAGCCGCGTAGCGGGTACGCCTAATCCAACCCTAAACCCTTTTCCGTCCCGTGTTATGCAGTACCCTACTCTTTAGGTTCAGAGCCCCATCTTTGAATCACATCCAAGACAGGGTTCACCAATACCCTCTTAGGGTTTAGTTTCTTGCGGGTTTAGTGACCTTGAATAAGGAAAAGGGTTTAGGGTTGGATTAGGCGGAGCCGCGAAGCGGGTGCGCCTAATCCAACCCTAAAACCTTTTCAGTCTCGTCTTATGCAGTACCCTACTCTTAAGGTTCAGTGCCCCATCTTTGAATCACATCCACGACAGGGTTCACCAATACCCTCTTAGGGTTCAGTTTCTTGCGGGTTTAGTGACCTTGAATAAGGAAAAGGGTTTATGGTTGGATTAGGCGGAGCCGCATAGCGGGTACGCCTAATCCAACCCTAAACCCTTTTCCGTCCCGTGTTATGCAGTACCCTACTCTTTAGGTTCAGAGCCCCATCTTTGAATCACATCCAAGACAGGGTTCACCAATACCCTCTTAGGGTTCAGTTTCTTGCGGGTTTAGTGACCTTGAATAAGGAAAAGGGTTTAGGGTTGGATTAGGCGGAGCCGCGAAGCGGGTGCGCCTAATCCAACCCTAAAACCTTTTCTGTCTCGTCTTATGCAGTACCCTACTCTTAAGGTTCAGTGCCCCATCTTTGAATCACATCCACGACAGGGTTCACCAATACCCTCTTAGGGTTCAGTTTCTTGCGGGTTTAGTGACCTTGAATAAGGAAAAGGGTTTAGGGTTGGATTAGGCGGAGCCGCATAGCGGGTCCGCCTAATCCAACCCTAAAACCTTTTCTGTCTCGTCTTATGCAGTACCCTACTCTTAAGGTTCAGTGCCCCATCTTTGAATCACATCCACGACAGCGTTCACCAATACCCTCTTAGGGTTCAGTTTCTTGCGGGTTTAGTGACCTTGAATAAGGAAAAGGGTTTAGGGTTGGATTAGGCGGAGCCGCGTAGCGGGTACGCCTAATCCAACCCTAAACCCTTTTCCGTCCCGTGTTATACAGTACCCTACTCTTTAGGTTCAGAGCCCCATCTTTGAATCACATCCAAGACAGGGTTCACCAATACCCTCTTAGGGTTCAGTTTCTTGCGGGTTTAGTGACCTTGAATAAGGAAAAGGGTTTAGGGTTGGATTAGGCGGAGCCGCGAAGCGGGTGCGCCTAATCCAACCCTAAAACCTTTTCAGTCTCGTCTTATGCAGTACCCTACTCTTAAGGTTCAGTGCCCCATCTTTGAATCACATCCACGACAGGGTTCACCAATACCCTCTTAGGGTTCAGTTTCTTGCGGGTTTAGTGACCTTGAATAAGGAAAAGGGTTTATGGTTGGAATAGGCGGAGCCGCGTAGCGGGTACGCCTAATCCAACCCTAAACCCTTTTCCGTCCCGTGTTATGCAGTACCCTACTCTTTAGGTTCAGAGCCCCATCTTTGAATCACATCCAAGACAGGGTTCACCAATACCCTCTTAGGGTTCAGTTTCTTGCGGGTTTAGTGACCTTGAATAAGGAAAAGGGTTTAGGGTTGGATTAGGCGGAGCCGCGAAGCGGGTGCGCCTAATCCAACCCTAAAATCTTTTCTGTCTCGTCTTATGCAGTACCCTACTCTTAAGGTTCAGTGCCCCATCTTTGAATCACATCCACGACAGGGTTCACCAATACCCTCTTAGGGTTCAGTTTCTTGCGGGTTTAGTGACCTTGAATAAGGAAAAGGGTTTAGGGTTGGATTAGGCGGAGCCGCATAGCGGGTCCGCCTAATCCAACCCTAAAACCTTTTCTGTCTCGTCTTATGCAGTACCCTACTCTTAAGGTTCAGTGCCCCATCTTTGAATCACATCCACGACAGCGTTCACCAATACCCTCTTAGGGTTCAGTTTCTTGCGGGTTTAGTGACCTTGAATAAGGAAAAGGGTTTAGGGTTGGATTAGGCGGAGCCGCGTAGCGGGTACGCCTAATCCAACCCTAAACCCTTTTCCGTCCCGTGTTATACAGTACCCTACTCTTTAGGTTCAGAGCCCCATCTTTGAATCACATCCAAGACAGGGTTCACCAATACCCTCTTAGGGTTCAGTTTCTTGCGGGTTTAGTGACCTTGAATAAGGAAAAGGGTTTAGGGTTGGATTAGGCGGAGCCGCGAAGCGGGTGCGCCTAATCCAACCCTAAAACCTTTTCAGTCTCGTCTTATGCAGTACCCTACTCTTAAGGTTCAGTGCCCCATCTTTGAATCACATCCACGACAGGGTTCACCAATACCCTCTTAGGGTTCAGTTTCTTGCGGGTTTAGTGACCTTGAATAAGGAAAAGGGTTTATGGTTGGAATAGGCGGAGCCACGTAGCGGGTACGCCTAATCCAACCCTAAACCCTTTTCCGTCCCGTGTTATGCAGTACCCTACTCTTTAGGTTCAGAGCCCCATCTTTGAATCACATCCAAGACAGGGTTCACCAATACCCTCTTAGGGTTCAGTTTCTTGCGGGTTTAGTGACCTTGAATAAGGAAAAGGGTTTAGGGTTGGATTAGGCGGAGCCGCGAAGCGGGTGCGCCTAATCCAACCCTAAAATCTTTTCTGTCTCGTCTTATGCAGTACCCTACTCTTAAGGTTCAGTGCCCCATCTTTGAATCACATCCACGACAGGGTTCACCAATACCCTCTTAGGGTTCAGTTTCTTGCGGGTTTAGTGACCTTGAATAAGGAAAAGGGTTTAGGGTTGGATTAGGCGGAGCCGCATAGCGGGTCCGCCTAATCCAACCCTAAAACCTTTTCTGTCTCGTCTTATGCAGTACCCTACTCTTAAGGTTCAGTGCCCCATCTTTGAATCACATCCACGACAGCGTTCACCAATACCCTCTTAGGGTTCAGTTTCTTGCGGGTTTAGTGACCTTGAATAAGGAAAAGGGTTTAGGGTTGGATTAGGCGGAGCCGCGTAGCGGGTACGCCTAATCCAACCCTAAACCCTTTTCCGTCCCGTGTTATGCAGTACCCTACTCTTTAGGTTCAGAGCCCCATCTTTGAATCACATCCAAGACAGGGTTCACCAATACCCTCTTAGGGTTCAGTTTCTTGCGGGTTTAGTGACCTTGAATAAGGAAAAGGGTTTAGGGTTGGATTAGGCGGAGCCGCGAAGCGGGTGCGCCTAATCCAACCCTAAAACCTTTTCAGTCTCGTCTTATGCAGTACCCTACTCTTAAGGTTCAGTGCCCCATCTTTGAATCACATCCACGACAGGGTTCACCAATACCCTCTTAGGGTTCAGTTTCTTGCGGGTTTAGTGACCTTGAATAAGGAAAAGGGTTTATGGTTGGATTAGGCGGAGCCGCATAGCGGGTACGCCTAATCCAACCCTAAACCCTTTTCCGTCCCGTGTTATGCAGTACTCTACTCTTTAGGTTCAGAGCCCCATCTTTGAATCACATCCAAGACAGGGTTCACCAATACCCTCTTAGGGTTCAGTTTCTTGCGGGTTTAGTGACCTTGAATAAGGAAAAGGGTTTAGGGTTGGATTAGGCGGAGCCGCGAAGCGGGTGCGCCTAATCCAACCCTAAAACCTTTTCAGTCTCGTCTTATGCAGTACCCTACTCTTAAGGTTCAGTGCCCCATCTTTGAATCACATCCACGACAGCGTTCACCAATACCCTCTTAGGGTTCAGTTTCTTGCGGGTTTAGTGACCTTGAATAAGGAAAAGGGTTTAGGGTTGGATTAGGCGGAGCCGCGTAGCGGGTACGCCTAATCCAACCCTAAACCCTTTTCCGTCCCGTGTTATGCAGTACCCTACTCTTAAGGTTCAGTGCCCCATCTTTGAATCACATCCACGACAGGGTTCACCAATACCCTCTTAGGGTTCAGTTTGTTGCGGGATTAGTGACCTTGAATAAGGAAAAGGGTTTAGGGTTGGATTAGGCGGAGCCGCGTAGCGGGTCCGCCTAATCCAACCCTAAACCCTTTTCCGTCCCGTCTTATGCAGTATCCTACTCTTAAGGTTCAGTGCCCCATCTTTGAATCACATCCAAGACAGGGTTCACCAATACCCTCTTAGGGTTCAGTTTCTTGCGGGTTTAGTGACCTTGAATAAGGAAAAGGGTTTAGGGTTGGATTAGGCGGAGCCGCGAAGCGGGTGCGCCTAATCCAACCCTAAAACCTTTTCAGTCTCGTCTTATGCAGTACCCTACTCTTAAGGTTCAGTGCCCCATCTTTGAATCACATCCACGACAGGGTTCACCAATACCCTCTTAGGGTTCAGTTTCTTGCGGGTTTAGTGACCTTGAATAAGGAAAAGGGTTTATGGTTGGAATAGGCGGAGCCGCGTAGCGGGTACGCCTAATCCAACCCTAAACCCTTTTCCGTCCCGTGTTATGCAGTACCCTACTCTTTAGGTTCAGAGCCCCATCTTTGAATCACATCCAAGACAGGGTTCACCAATACCCTCTTAGGGTTCAGTTTCTTGCGGGTTTAGTAACCTTGAATAAGGAAAAGGGTTTAGGGTTGGATTAGGCGGAGCCGCGAAGCGGGTGCGCCTAATCCAACCCTAAAATCTTTTCTGTCTCGTCTTATGCAGTACCCTACTCTTAAGGTTCAGTGCCCCATCTTTGAATCACATCCACGACAGGGTTCACCAATACCCTCTTAGGGTTCAGTTTCTTGCGGGTTTAGTGACCTTGAATAAGGAAAAGGGTTTAGGGTTGGATTAGGCGGAGCCGCATAGCGGGTCCGCCTAATCCAACCCTAAAACCTTTTCTGTCTCGTCTTATGCAGTACCCTACTCTTAAGGTTCAGTGCCCCATCTTTGAATCACATCCACGACAGCGTTCACCAATACCCTCTTAGGGTTCAGTTTCTTGCGGGTTTAGTGACCTTGAATAAGGAAAAGGGTTTAGGGTTGGATTAGGCGGAGCCGCGTAGCGGGTTCGCCTAATCCAACCCTAAACCCTTTTCCGTCCCGTGTTATGCAGTACCCTACTCTTTAGGTTCAGAGCCCCATCTTTGAATCACATCCAAGACAGGGTTCACCAATACCCTCTTAGGGTTCAGTTTCTTGCGGGTTTAGTGACCTTGAATAAGGAAAAGGGTTTAGGGTTGGATTAGGCGGAGCCGCGAAGCGGGTGCGCCTAATCCAACCCTAAAACCTTTTCAGTCTCGTCTTATGCAGTACCCTACTCTTAAGGTTCAGTGCCCCATCTTTGAATCACATCCACGACAGGGTTCACCAATACCCTCTTAGGGTTCAGTTTCTTGCGGGTTTAGTGACCTTGAATAAGGAAAAGGGTTTATGGTTGGATTAGGCGGAGCCGCATAGCGGGTACGCCTAATCCAACCCTAAACCCTTTTCCGTCCCGTGTTATGCAGTACTCTACTCTTTAGGTTCAGAGCCCCATCTTTGAATCACATCCAAGACAGGGTTCACCAATACCCTCTTAGGGTTCAGTTTCTTGCGGGTTTAGTGACCTTGAATAAGGAAAAGGGTTTAGGGTTGGATTAGGCGGAGCCGCGAAGCGGGTGCGCCTAATCCAACCCTAAAACCTTTTCAGTCTCGTCTTATGCAGTACCCTACTCTTAAGGTTCAGTGCCCCATCTTTGAATCACATCCACGACAGCGTTCACCAATACCCTCTTAGGGTTCAGTTTCTTGCGGGTTTAGTGACCTTGAATAAGGAAAAGGGTTTAGGGTTGGATTAGGCGGAGCCGCGAAGCGGGTGCGCCTAATCCAACCCTAAAACCTTTTCAGTCTCGTCTTATGCAGTACCCTACTCTTAAGGTTCAGTGCCCCATCTTTGAATCACATCCACGACAGGGTTCACCAATACCCTCTTAGGGTTCAGTTTCTTGCGGGTTTAGTGACCTTGAATAAGGAAAAGGGTTTATGGTTGGATTAGGCGGAGCCGCATAGCGGGTACGCCTAATCCAACCCTAAACCCTTTTCCGTCCCGTGTTATGCAGTACTCTACTCTTTAGGTTCAGAGCCCCATCTTTGAATCACATCCAAGACAGGGTTCACCAATACCCTCTTAGGGTTCAGTTTCTTGCGGGTTTAGTGACCTTGAATAAGGAAAAGGGTTTAGGGTTGGATTAGGCGGAGCCGCGAAGCGGGTGCGCCTAATCCAACCCTAAAACCTTTTCAGTCTCGTCTTATGCAGTACCCTACTCTTAAGGTTCAGTGCCCCATCTTTGAATCACATCCACGACAGCGTTCACCAATACCCTCTTAGGGTTCAGTTTCTTGCGGGTTTAGTGACCTTGAATAAGGAAAAGGGTTTAGGGTTGGATTAGGCGGAGCCGCGAAGCGGGTGCGCCTAATCCAACCCTAAAACCTTTTCAGTCTCGTCTTATGCAGTACCCTACTCTTAAGGTTCAGTGCCCCATCTTTGAATCACATCCACGACAGGGTTCACCAATACCCTCTTAGGGTTCAGTTTCTTGCGGGTTTAGTGACCTTGAATAAGGAAAAGGGTTTATGGTTGGATTAGGCGGAGCCGCATAGCGGGTACGCCTAATCCAACCCTAAACCCTTTTCCGTCCCGTGTTATGCAGTACTCTACTCTTTAGGTTCAGAGCCCCATCTTTGAATCACATCCAAGACAGGGTTCACCAATACCCTCTTAGGGTTCAGTTTCTTGCAGGTTTAGTGACCTTGAATAAGGAAAAGGGTTTAGGGTTGGATTAGGCGGAGCCGCGAAGCGGGTGCGCCTAATCCAACCCTAAAACCTTTTCAGTCTCGTCTTATGCAGTACCCTACTCTTAAGGTTCAGTGCCCCATCTTTGAATCACATCCACGACAGCGTTCACCAATACCCTCTTAGGGTTCAGTTTCTTGCGGGTTTAGTGACCTTGAATAAGGAAAAGGGTTTAGGATTGGATTAGGCGGAGCCGCGTAGCGGGTACGCCTAATCCAACCCTAAACCCTTTTCCGTCCCGTGTTATGCAGTACCCTACTCTTAAGGTTCAGTGCCCCATCTTTGAATCACATCCACGAGAGGGTTCACCAATACCCTCTTAGGGTTCAGTTTCTTGCGGGTTTAGTGACCTTGAATAAGGAAAAGGGTTTAGGGTTGGATTAGGCGGAGCCGCATAGCGGGTCCGCCTAATCCAACCCTAAAACCTTTTCTGTCTCGTCTTATGCAGTACCCTACTCTTAAGGTTCAGTGCCCCATCTTTGAATCACATCCACGACAGCGTTCACCAATACCCTCTTAGGGTTCAGTTTCTTGCGGGTTTAGTGACCTTGAATAAGGAAAAGGGTTTATGGTTGGATTAGGCGGAGCCGCGTAGCGGGTACGCCTAATCCAACCCTAAACCCTTTTCCGTCCCGTGTTATGCAGTACCCTACTCTTTAGGTTCAGAGCCCCATCTTTGAATCACATCCAAGACAGGGTTCACCAATACCCTCTTAGGGTTCAGTTTCTTGCGGGTTTAGTGACCTTGAATAAGGAAAAGGGTTTAGGGTTGGATTAGGCGGAGCCGCGAAGCGGGTGCGCCTAATCCAACCCTAAAACCTTTTCAGTCTCGTCTTATGCAGTACCCTACTCTTAAGGTTCAGTGCCCCATCTTTGAATCACATCCACGACAGGGTTCACCAATACCCTCTTAGGGTTCAGTTTCTTGCGAGTTTAGTGACCTTGAATAAGGAAAAGGGTTTAGGGTTGGATTAGGCGGAGCCGCATAGCGGGTCCGCCTAATCCAACCCTAAAACCTTTTCTGTCTCGTCTTATGCAGTACCCTACTCTTAAGGTTCAGTGCCCCATCTTTGAATCACATCCACGACAGCGTTCAACAATACCCTCTTAGGGTTCAGTTTCTTGCGGGTTTAGTGACATTGAATAAGGAAAAGGGTTTAGGGTTGGATTAGGCGGAGCCGCGTAGCGGGTACGCCTAATCCAACCCTAAACCCTTTTCCGTCCCGTGTTATGCAGTACCCTACTCTTTAGGTTCAGAGCCCCATCTTTGAATCACATCCAAGACAGGGTTCACCAATACCCTCTTAGGGTTCAGTTTCTTGCGGGTTTAGTGAACTTGAATAAGGAAAAGGGTTTAGGGTTGGATTAGGCGGAGCCGCGAAGCGGGTGCGCCTAATCCAACCCTAAAACCTTTTCAGTCTCGTCTTATGCAGTACCCTACTCTTAAGGTTCAGTGCCCCATCTTTGAATCACATCCACGACAGGGTTCACCAATACCCTCTCAGGGTTCAGTTTCTTGCGGGTTTAGTGACCTTGAATAAGGAAAAGGGTTTATGGTTGGATTAGGCGGAGCCGCGTAGCGGGTTCGCCTAATCCAACCCTAAACCCTTTTCCGTCCCGTGTTATGCAGTACCCTACTCTTTAGGTTCAGAGCCCCATCTTTGAATCACATCCAAGACAGGGTTCACCAATACCCTCTTAGGGTTCAGTTTCTTGCGGGTTTAGTGACCTTGAATAAGGAAAAGGGTTTAGGGTTGGATTAGGCGGAGCCGCGAAGTGGGTGCGCCTAATCCAACCCTAAAACCTTTTCTGTCTCGTCTTATGCAGTACCCTACTCTTAAGGTTCAGTGCCCCATCTTTGAATCACATCCACGACAGGGTTCACCAATACCCTCTTAGGGTTCAGTTTCTCGCGGGTTTAGTGACCTTGAATAAGGAAAAGGGTTTAGGGTTGGATTAGGCGGAGCCGCGAAGCGGGTGCGCCTAATCCAACCCTAAAACCTTTTCAGTCTCGTCTTATGCAGTACCCTACTCTTAAGGTTCAGTGCCCCATCTTTGAATCACATCCACGACAGCGTTCACCAATACCCTCTTAGGGTTCAGTTTCTTGCGGGTTTAGTGACCTTGAATAAGGAAAAGGGTTTAGGGTTGGATTAGGCGGAGCCGCGAAGCGGGTGCGCCTAATCCAACCCTAAAACCTTTTCAGTCTCGTCTTATGCAGTACCCTACTCTTAAGGTTCAGTGCCCCATCTTTGAATCACATCCACGACAGGGTTCACCAATACCCTCTTAGGGTTCAGTTTCTTGCGGGTTTAGTGACCTTGAATAAGGAAAAGGGTTTATGGTTGGATTAGGCGGAGCCGCATAGCGGGTACGCCTAATCCAACCCTAAACCCTTTTCCGTCCCGTGTTATGCAGTACTCTACTCTTTAGGTTCAGAGCCCCATCTTTGAATCACATCCAAGACAGGGTTCACCAATACCCTCTTAGGGTTCAGTTTCTTGCGGGTTTAGTGACCTTGAATAAGGAAAAGGGTTTAGGGTTGGATTAGGCGGAGCCGCGAAGCGGGTGCGCCTAATCCAACCCTAAAACCTTTTCAGTCTCGTCTTATGCAGTACCCTACTCTTAAGGTTCAGTGCCCCATCTTTGAATCACATCCACGACAGCGTTCACCAATACCCTCTTAGGGTTCAGTTTCTTGCGGGTTTAGTGACCTTGAATAAGGAAAAGGGTTTAGGGTTGGATTAGGCGGAGCCGCGAAGCGGGTGCGCCTAATCCAACCCTAAAACCTTTTCAGTCTCGTCTTATGCAGTACCCTACTCTTAAGGTTCAGTGCCCCATCTTTGAATCACATCCACGACAGGGTTCACCAATACCCTCTTAGGGTTCAGTTTCTTGCGGGTTTAGTGACCTTGAATAAGGAAAAGGGTTTATGGTTGGATTAGGCGGAGCCGCATAGCGGGTACGCCTAATCCAACCCTAAACCCTTTTCCGTCCCGTGTTATGCAGTACTCTACTCTTTAGGTTCAGAGCCCCATCTTTGAATCACATCCAAGACAGGGTTCACCAATACCCTCTTAGGGTTCAGTTTCTTGCGGGTTTAGTGACCTTGAATAAGGAAAAGGGTTTAGGGTTGGATTAGGCGGAGCCGCGAAGCGGGTGCGCCTAATCCAACCCTAAAACCTTTTCAGTCTCGTCTTATGCAGTACCCTACTCTTAAGGTTCAGTGCCCCATCTTTGAATCACATCCACGACAGCGTTCACCAATACCCTCTTAGGGTTCAGTTTCTTGCGGGTTTAGTGACCTTGAATAAGGAAAAGGGTTTAGGATTGGATTAGGCGGAGCCGCGTAGCGGGTACGCCTAATCCAACCCTAAACCCTTTTCCGTCCCGTGTTATGCAGTACCCTACTCTTAAGGTTCAGTGCCCCATCTTTGAATCACATCCACGAGAGGGTTCACCAATACCCTCTTAGGGTTCAGTTTCTTGCGGGTTTAGTGACCTTGAATAAGGAAAAGGGTTTAGGGTTGGATTAGGCGGAGCCGCATAGCGGGTCCGCCTAATCCAACCCTAAAACCTTTTCTGTCTCGTCTTATGCAGTACCCTACTCTTAAGGTTCAGTGCCCCATCTTTGAATCACATCCACGACAGCGTTCACCAATACCCTCTTAGGGTTCAGTTTCTTGCGGGTTTAGTGACCTTGAATAAGGAAAAGGGTTTATGGTTGGATTAGGCGGAGCCGCGTAGCGGGTACGCCTAATCCAACCCTAAACCCTTTTCCGTCCCGTGTTATGCAGTACCCTACTCTTTAGGTTCAGAGCCCCATCTTTGAATCACATCCAAGACAGGGTTCACCAATACCCTCTTAGGGTTCAGTTTCTTGCGGGTTTAGTGACCTTGAATAAGGAAAAGGGTTTAGGGTTGGATTAGGCGGAGCCGCGAAGCGGGTGCGCCTAATCCAACCCTAAAACCTTTTCAGTCTCGTCTTATGCAGTACCCTACTCTTAAGGTTCAGTGCCCCATCTTTGAATCACATCCACGACAGGGTTCACCAATACCCTCTTAGGGTTCAGTTTCTTGCGAGTTTAGTGACCTTGAATAAGGAAAAGGGTTTAGGGTTGGATTAGGCGGAGCCGCATAGCGGGTCCGCCTAATCCAACCCTAAAACCTTTTCTGTCTCGTCTTATGCAGTACCCTACTCTTAAGGTTCAGTGCCCCATCTTTGAATCACATCCACGACAGCGTTCAACAATACCCTCTTAGGGTTCAGTTTCTTGCGGGTTTAGTGACATTGAATAAGGAAAAGGGTTTAGGGTTGGATTAGGCGGAGCCGCGTAGCGGGTACGCCTAATCCAACCCTAAACCCTTTTCCGTCCCGTGTTATGCAGTACCCTACTCTTTAGGTTCAGAGCCCCATCTTTGAATCACATCCAAGACAGGGTTCACCAATACCCTCTTAGGGTTCAGTTTCTTGCGGGTTTAGTGAACTTGAATAAGGAAAAGGGTTTAGGGTTGGATTAGGCGGAGCCGCGAAGCGGGTGCGCCTAATCCAACCCTAAAACCTTTTCAGTCTCGTCTTATGCAGTACCCTACTCTTAAGGTTCAGTGCCCCATCTTTGAATCACATCCACGACAGGGTTCACCAATACCCTCTTAGGGTTCAGTTTCTTGCGGGTTTAGTGACCTTGAATAAGGAAAAGGGTTTATGGTTGGATTAGGCGGAGCCGCGTAGCGGGTTCGCCTAATCCAACCCTAAACCCTTTTCCGTCCCGTGTTATGCAGTACCCTACTCTTTAGGTTCAGAGCCCCATCTTTGAATCACATCCAAGACAGGGTTCACCAATACCCTCTTAGGGTTCAGTTTCTTGCGGGTTTAGTGACCTTGAATAAGGAAAAGGGTTTAGGGTTGGATTAGGCGGAGCCGCGAAGTGGGTGCGCCTAATCCAACCCTAAAACCTTTTCAGTCTCGTCTTATGCAGTACCCTACTCTTAAGGTTCAGTGCCCCATCTTTGAATCACATCCACGACAGGGTTCACCAATACCCTCTTAGGGTTCAGTTTCTCGCGGGTTTAGTGACCTTGAATAAGGAAAAGGGTTTAGGGTTGGATTAGGCGGAGCCGCATAGCGGGTCCGCCTAATCCAACCCTAAAACCTTTTCTGTCTCGTCTTATGCAGTACCCTACTCTTAAGGTTCAGTGCCCCATCTTTGAATCACATCCACGACAGCGTTCACCAATACCCTCTTAGGGTTCAGTTTCTTGCGGGTTTAGTGACCTTGAATAAGGAAAAGGGTTTAGGGTTGGATTAGGCGGAGCCGCGTAGCGGGTACGCCTAATCCAACCCTAAACCCTTTTCCGTCCCGTGTTATGCAGTACCCTACTCTTTAGGTTCAGAGCCCCATCTTTGAATCACATCCAAGACAGGGTTCACCAATACCCTCATAGGGTTCAGTTTCTTGCGGGTTTAGTGACCTTGAATAAGGAAAAGGGTTTAGGGTTGGATTATGCGGAGCCGCGAAGCGGGTGCGCCTAATCCAACCCTAAAACCTTTTCAGTCTCGTCTTATGCAGTACCCTACTCTTAAGGTTCAGTGCCCCATCTTTGAATCACATCCACGACAGGGTTCACCAATACCCTCTTAGGGTTCAGTTTCTTGCGGGTTTAGTGACCTTGAATAAGGAAAAGGGTTTATGGTTGGATTAGGCGGAGCCGCGTAGCGGGTTCGCCTAATCCAACCCTAAACCCTTTTCCGTCCCGTGTTATGCAGTACCCTACTCTTTAGGTTCAGAGCCCCATCTTTGAATCACATCCAAGACAGGGTTCACCAATACCCTCTTAGGGTTCAGTTTCTTGCGGGTTTAGTGACCTTGAATAAGGAAAAGGGTTTAGGGTTGGATTAGGCGGAGCCGCGAAGCGGGTGCGCCTAATCCAACCCTAAAACCTTTTCTGTCTCGTCTTATGCAGTACCCTACTCTTAAGGTTCAGTGCCCCATCTTTGAATCACATCCACGACAGGGTTCACCAATACCCTCTTAGGGTTCAGTTTCTCGCGGGTTTAGTGACCTTGAATAAGGAAAAGGGTTTAGGGTTGGATTAGGCGGAGCCGCATAGCGGGTCCGCCTAATCCAACCCTAAAACCTTTTCTGTCTCGTCTTATGCAGTACCCTACTCTTAAGGTTCAGTGCCCCATCTTTGAATCACATCCACGACAGCGTTCACCAATACCCTCTTAGGGTTCAGTTTCTTGCGGGTTTAGTGACCTTGAATAAGGAAAAGGGTTTAGGGTTGGATTAGGCGGAGCCGCGTAGCGGGTACGCCTAATCCAACCCTAAACCCTTTTCCGTCCCGTGTTATGCAGTACCCTACTCTTTAGGTTCAGAGCCCCATCTTTGAATCACATCCAAGACAGGGTTCACCAATACCCTCATAGGGTTCAGTTTCTTGCGGGTTTAGTGACCTTGAATAAGGAAAAGGGTTTAGGGTTGGATTAGGCGGAGCCGCGAAGCGGGTGCGCCTAATCCAACCCTAAAACCTTTTCAGTCTCGTCTTATGCAGTACCCTACTCTTAAGGTTCAGTGCCCCATCTTTGAATCACATCCACGACAGGGTTCACCAATACCCTCTTAGGGTTCAGTTTCTTGCGGGTTTAGTGACCTTGAATAAGGAAAAGGGTTTAGGGTTGGATTAGGCGGAGCCGCATAGCGGGTCCGCCTAATCCAACCCTAAAACCTTTTCTGTCTCGTCTTATGCAGTACCCTACTCTTAAGGTTCAGTGCCCCATCTTTGAATCACATCCACGACAGCGTTCACCAATACCCTCTTAGGGTTCAGTTTCTTGCGGGTTTAGTGACCTTGAATAAGGAAAAGGGTTTAGGGTTGGATTAAGCGGAGCCACGTAGCGGGTACGCCTAATCCAACCCTAAACCCTTTTCCGTCCCGTGTTATGCAGTACCCTACTCTTTAGGTTCAGAGCCCCATCTTTGAATCACATCCAAGACAGGGTTCACCAATACCCTCTTAGGGTTCAGTTTCTTGCGGGTTTAGTCACCTTGAATAAGGAAAAGGGTTTAGGGTTGGATTAGGCGGAGCCGCGAAGCGGGTGCGCCTAATCCAACTCTAAAACCTTTTCAGTCTCGTCTTATGCAGTACCCTACTCTTAAGGTTCAGTGCCCCATCTTTGAATCACATCCACGACAGGGTTCACCAATACCCTCTTAGGGTTCAGTTTCTTGCGGGTTTAGTGACCTTGAATAAGGAAAAGGGTTTATGGTTGGATTAGGCGGAGCCGCGTAGCGGGTACGCCTAATCCAACCCTAAACCCTTTTCCGTCCCGTGTTATGCAGTACCCTACTCTTTAGGTTCAGAGCCCCATCTTTGAATCACATCCAAGACAGGGTTCACCAATACCCTCTTAGGGTTCAGTTTCTTGCGGGTTTAGTGACCTTGAATAAGGAAAAGGGTTTAGGGTTGGATTAGGCGGAGCCGCGAAGCGGGTGCGCCTAATCCAACCCTAAATCCTTTTCTGTCTCGTCTTATGCAGTACCCTACTCTTAAGGTTCAGTGCCCCATCTTTGAATCACATCCACGACAGGGTTCACCAATACCCTCTTAGGGTTCAGTTTCTTGCGGGTTTAGTGACCTTGAATAAGGAAAAGGGTTTAGGGTTGGATTAGGCGGAGCCGCGAAGCGGGTGCGCCTAATCCAACCCTAAAACCTTTTCAGTCTCGTCTTATGCAGTACCCTACTCTTAAGGTTCAGTGCCCCATCTTTGAATCACATCCACGACAGGGTTCACCAATACCCTCTTAGGGTTCAGTTTCTTGCGGGTTTTGTGACCTTGAATAAGGAAAGGATTTAGGGTTGGATTAGGCGGAGCCGCGTAGCGTGTACGCCTAATCCAGCCCTAAACCCTTTTCCATTCCGTCTTATGCAGTACCCTACTCTTAAGGTTCGGTGCCCCATCTTTGAATCACATCCACGACAGGGTTCACCAATACCCTCTTAGGGTTCAGTTTCATGCGGGTTTAGTGACCTTGAATAAGGAAAAGGGTTTAGGGTTGGATTAGGCGGAGCCGCGTAGCGGGTACGCCTAATCCAACCCTAAACCCTTTTCCGTCCCGTCTTATGCAGTACCCTACTCTTAAGGTTTAGTGCCCTATCTTTGAATCACATCCACGACAACGTTCACCAATACCCTCTTAGGGTTCGGTTTCTTGCGGGTTTAGTGATCTTGAATAAGGTCGCGGGTCCGCCTAATCCAACCCTAAACCCTTTTCCGTCCCGTCTTATGCAGTACCCTACTCTTAAGGTTCAGTGCCCCATCTTTGAATCACATCCACGACAGGGTTCACCAATACCCTCTTAGGGTTCAGTTTGTTGCGGGTTTAATGACCTTGAATAAGGAAAAGGGTTTAGGGTTGGATTATGCGGAGCCGCGTAGCGGGTACGCCTAATCCAACCCTAAACCCTTTTCCGTCCCGTGTTATGCAGTACCCTACTCTTTAGGTTCAGAGCCCCATCTTTGAATCACATCCAAGACAGGGTTCACCAATACCCTCTTAGGGTTCAGTTTCTTGCGGGTTTAGTCACCTTGAATAAGGAAAAGGGTTTAGGGTTGGATTAGGCGGAGCCGCGAAGCGGGTGCGCCTAATCCAACTCTAAAACCTTTTCAGTCTCGTCTTATGCAGTACCCTACTCTTAAGGTTCAGTGCCCCATCTTTGAATCACATCCACGACAGGGTTCACCAATACCCTCTTAGGGTTCAGTTTCTTGCGGGTTTAGTGACCTTGAATAAGGAAAAGGGTTTATGGTTGGATTAGGCGGAGCCGCGTAGCGGGTACGCCTAATCCAACCCTAAACCCTTTTCCGTCCCGTGTTATGCAGTACCCTACTCTTTAGGTTCAGAGCCCCATCTTTGAATCACATCCAAGACAGGGTTCACCAATACCCTCTTAGGGTTCAGTTTCTTGCGGGTTTAGTGACCTTGAATAAGGAAAAGGGTTTAGGGTTGGATTAGGCGGAGCCGCGAAGCGGGTGCGCCTAATCCAACCCTAAATCCTTTTCTGTCTCGTCTTATGCAGTACCCTACTCTTAAGGTTCAGTGCCCCATCTTTGAATCACATCCACGACAGGGTTCACCAATACCCTCTTAGGGTTCAGTTTCTTGCGGGTTTAGTGACCTTGAATAAGGAAAAGGGTTTAGGGTTGGATTAGGTGGAGCCGCGAAGCGGGTGCGCCTAATCCAACCCTAAAACCTTTTCAGTCTCGTCTTATGCAGTACCCTACTCTTAAGGTTCAGTGCCCCATCTTTGAATCACATCCACGACAGGGTTCACCAATACCCTCTTAGGGTTCAGTTTCTTGCGGGTTTTGTGACCTTGAATAAGGAAAGGATTTAGGGTTGGATTAGGCGGAGCCGCGTAGCGTGTACGCCTAATCCAGCCCTAAACCCTTTTCCATTCCGTCTTATGCAGTACCCTACTCTTAAGGTTCGGTGCCCCATCTTTGAATCACATCCACGACAGGGTTCACCAATACCCTCTTAGGGTTCAGTTTCTTGCGGGTTTAGTGACCTTGAATAAGGAAAAGGGTTTAGGGTTGGATTAGGCGGAGCCGCGTAGCGGGTACGCCTAATCCAACCCTAAACCCTTTTCCGTCCCGTCTTATGCAGTACCCTACTCTTAAGGTTTAGTGCCCTATCTTTGAATCACATCCACGACAACGTTCACCAATACCCTCTTAGGGTTCGGTTTCTTGCGGGTTTAGTGATCTTGAATAAGGTCGCGGGTCCGCCTAATCCAACCCTAAACCCTTTTCCGTCCCGTCTTATGCAGTACCCTACTCTTAAGGTTCAGTGCCCCATCTTTGAATCACATCCACGACAGGGTTCACCAATACCCTCTTAGGGTTCAGTTTGTTGCGGGTTTAATGACCTTGAATAAGGAAAAGGGTTTAGGGTTGGATTATGCGGAGCCGCGTAGCGGGTCCGCCTAACCCAACCCTAAACCCTTTTCCGTCCCGTCTTATGCAGTACCCTACTCTTAAGGTTCAGTGCCCCATCTTTGATTCACATCCACGACAGGGTTCACCAATACCCTCTTAGGGTTCAGTTTCTTGCGGGTTTTGTGACCTTGAATAAGGAAAGGGTTTAGGGTTGGATTAGGCGGAGCCGCGTAGCGTGTACGCCTAATCCAGCCCTAAACCCTTTTCCGTTCCGTCTTATGCAGTACCCTACTCTTAAGGTTCGGTGCCCCATCTTTGAATCACATCCACGACAGGGTTCACCAATACCCTCTTAGGGTTCAGTTTCTTGCGGGTTTAGTGACCTTGAATAAGGAAAAGGGTTTAGGGTTGGATTAGGCGGAGCCGCGTAGCGGGTCCGCCTAATCCAACCCTAAACCCTTTTCCGTCCCGTCTTATGCAGTACCCTACTCTTAAGGTTCAGTGCCCCATGTTTGATTCACATCCACGACAGGGTTCACCAATACCCTCTTAGGGTTCAATTTCTTGCGGGTTTTGTGACGTTGAATAAGGAAAGGGTTTAGGGTTGGATTAGGCGGAGCCGCGTAGCGTGTACGCCTAATCCAGCCCTAAACCCTTTTCCGTTCCGTCTTATGCAGTACCCTACTCTTAAGGTTCGGTGCCCCATCTTTGAATCACATCCACGACAGGGTTCACCAATACCCTCTTAGGGTTCAGTTTCTTGCGGGTTTAGTGACCTTGAATAAGGAAAAGGGTTTAGGGTTGGATTAGGCGGAGCCGCGTAGCGGGTACGCCTAATCCAACCCTAAACCCTTTTCCGTCCCGTCTTATGCAGTACCCTACTCTTAAGGTTCAGTGCCCTATCTTTGAATCACATCCACGACAATGTTCACCAATACCCTCTTAGGGTTCGGTTTCTTGCGGGTTTAGTGATCTTGAATAAGGTCGCGGGTCCGCCTAATCCAACCCTAAACCCTTTTCCGTCCCGTCTTATGCAGTACCCTACTCTTAAGGTTCAGTGCCCCATCTTTGAATCACATCCACGACAGGGTTCACCAATACCCTCTTAGGGTTCAGTTTGTTGCGGGTTTAGTGACCTTGAATAAGGAAAAGGGTTTAGGGTTGGATTATGCGGAGCCGCGTAGCGGGTCCGCCTAAACCAACCTTAAACCCTTTTCCGTCCCGTCTTATGCAGTACCCTACTCTTAAGGTTCAGTGCCCCATCTTTGATTCACATCCACGACAGGGTTCACCAATACCCTCTTAGGGTTCAGTTTCTTGCGGGTTTTGTGACCTTGAATAAGGAAAGGGTTTAGGGTTGGATTAGGCGGAGCCGCGTAGCGTGTACGCCTAATCCAGCCCTAAACCCTTTTCCGTTCCGTCTTATGCAGTACCCTACTTTTAAGGTTCGGTGCCCCATCTTTGAATCACATCCACGACAGGGTTCACCAATACCCTCTTAGGGTTCAGTTTCTTGCGGGTTTAGTGACCTTGAATAAGGAAAAGGGTTTAGGGTTGGATTAGGCGGAGCCGCGTAGCGGGTCCGCCTAATCCAACCCTAAACCCTTTTCCGTCCCGTCTTATGCAGTACCCTACTCTTAAGGTTCAGTGCCCCATCTTTGATTCACATCCACGACAGGGTTCACCAATACCCTCTTAGGGTTCAATTTCTTGCGGGTTTTGTGACCTTGAATAAGGAAAGGGTTTAGGGTTAGATTAGGCGGAGCCGCGTAGCGTGTACGCCTAATCCAGCCCTAAACCCTTTTCCGTTCCGTCTTATGCAGTACCCTACTCTTAAGGTTCGGTGCCCCATCTTTGAATCACATCCACGACAGGGTTCACCAATACCCTCTTAGGGTTCAGTTTCTTGCGGGTTTAGTGACCTTGAATAAGGAAAAGGGTTTAGGGTTGGATTAGGCGGAGCCGCGTAGCGGGTACGCCTAATCCAACCCTAAACCCTTTTCCGTCCCGTCTTATGCAGTACCCTACTCTTAAGGTTCAGTGCCCTATCTTTGAATCACATCCACGACAATGTTCACCAATACCCTCTTAGGGTTCGGTTTCTTGCGGGTTTAGTGATCTTGAATAAGGTCGCGGGTCCGCCTAATCCAACCCTAAACCCTTTTCCGTCCCGTCTTATGCAGTACCCTACTCTTAAGGTTCAGTGCCCCATCTTTGAATCACATCCACGACAGGGTTCACCAATACCCTCTTAGGGTTCAGTTTGTTGCGGGTTTAGTGACCTTGAATAAGGAAAAGGGTTTAGGGTTGGATTATGCGGAGCCGCGTAGCGGGTCCGCCTAACCCAACCCTAAACCCTTTTCCGTCCCGTCTTATGCAGTACCCTACTCTTAAGGTTCAGTGCCCCATCTTTGATTCACATCCACGACAGGGTTCACCAATACCCTCTTAGGGTTCAGTTTCTTGCGGGTTTTGTGACCTTGAATAAGGAAAGGGTTTAGGGTTGGATTAGGCGGAGCCGCGTAGCGTGTACGCCTAATCCAGCCCTAAACCCTTTTCCGTTCCGTCTTATGCAGTACCCTACTCTTAAGGTTCGGTGCCCCATCTTTGAATCACATCCACGACAGGGTTCACCAATACCCTCTTAGGGTTCAGTTTCTTGCGGGTTTAGTGACCTTGAATAAGGAAAAGGGTTTAGGGTTGGATTAGGCGGAGCCGCGTAGCGGGTCCGCCTAATCCAACCCTAAACCCTTTTCCGTCCCGTCTTATGCAGTACCCTACTCTTAAGGTTCAGTGCCCCATCTTTGATTCACATCCACGACAGGGTTCACCAATACCCTCTTAGGGTTCAGTTTCTTGCGGGTTTTGCGACCTTGAATAAGGAAAGGGTTTAGGGTTGGATTAGGCGGAGCCGCGTAGCGTGTACGCCTAATCCAGCCCTAAACCCTTTTCCGTTCCGTCTTATGCAGTACCCTACTCTTAAGGTTCGGTGCCCCATCTTTGAATCACATCCACGACAGGGTTCACCAATACCCTCTTAGGGTTCAGTTTCTTGCGGGTTTAGTGACCTTGAATAAGGAAAAGGGTTTAGGGTTGGATTAGGCGGAGCCGCGTAGCGGGTTCGCCTAATCCAACCCTAAACCCTTTTCCGTCCCGTCTTATGCAGTACCCTACTCTTAAGGTTCAGTGCCCTATCTTTGAATCACATCCACGACAATGTTCACCAATACCCTCTTAGGGTTCGGTTTCTTGCGGGTTTAGTGATCTTGAATAAGGTCGCGGGTCCGCCTAATCCAACCCTAAACCCTTTTCCGTCCCGTCTTATGCAGTACCCTACTCTTAAGGTTCAGTGCCCCATCTTTGAATCACATCCACGACAGGGTTCACCAATACCCTCTTAGGGTTCAGTTTGTTGCGGGTTTAGTGACCTTGAATAAGGAAAAGGGTTTAGGGTTGGATTATGCGGAGCCGCGTAGCGGGTCCGCCTAACCCAACCCTAAACCCTTTTCCGTCCCGTCTTATGCAGTACCCTACTCTTAAGGTTCAGTGCCCCATCTTTGATTCACATCCACGACAGGGTTCACCAATACCCTCTTAGGGTTCAGTTTCTTGCGGGTTTTGTGACCTTGAATAAGGAAAGGGTTTAGGGTTGGATTAGGCGGAGCCGCGTAGCGAGTACGCCTAATCCAGCCCTAAACCCTTTTCCGTTCCGTCTTATGCAGTACCCTACTCTTAAGGTTCGGTGCCCCATCTTTGAATCACATCCACGACAGGGTTCACCAATACCCTCTTAGGGTTCAGTTTCTTGCGGGTTTAGTGACCTTGAATAAGGAAAAGGGTTTAGGGTTGGATTAGGCGGAGCCGCGTAGCGGGTCCGCCTAATCCAACCCTAAACCCTTTTCCGTCCCGTCTTATGCAGTACCCTACTCTTAAGGTTCAGTGCCCCATCTTTGATTCACATCCACGACAGGGTTCACCAATACCCTCTTAGGGTTCAGTTTCTTGCGGGTTTTGCGACCTTGAATAAGGAAAGGGTTTAGGGTTGGATTAGGCGGAGCCGCGTAGCGTGTACGCCTAATCCAGCCCTAAACCCTTTTCCGTTCCGTCTTATGCAGTACCCTACTCTTAAGGTTCGGTGCCCCATCTTTGAATCACATCCACGACAGGGTTCACCAATACCCTCTTAGGGTTCAGTTTGTTGCGGGTTTAGTGACCTTGAATAAGGAAAAGGGTTTAGGGTTGGATTATGCGGAGCCGCGTAGCGGGTCCGCCTAACCCAACCCTAAACCCTTTTCCGTCCCGTCTTATGCAGTACCCTACTCTTAAGGTTCAGTGCCCCATCTTTGATTCACATCCACGACAGGGTTCACCAATACCCTCTTAGGGTTCAGTTTCTTGCGGGTTTTGTGACCTTGAATAAGGAAAGGGTTTAGGGTTGGATTAGGCGGAGCCGCGTAGCGTGTACGCCTAATCCAGCCCTAAACCCTTTTCCGTTCCGTCTTATGCAGTACCCTACTCTTAAGGTTCGGTGCCCCATCTTTGAATCACATCCACGACAGGGTTCACCAATACCCTCTTAGGGTTCAGTTTCTTGCGGGTTTAGTGACCTTGAATAAGGAAAAGGGTTTAGGGTTGGATTAGGCGGAGCCGCGTAGCGGGTACGCCTAATCCAACCCTAAACCCTTTTCCGTCCCGTCTTATGCAGTACCCTACTCTTAAGGTTCAGTGCCCTATCTTTGAATCACATCCACGACAATGTTCACCAATACCCTCTTAGGGTTCGGTTTCTTGCGGGTTTAGTGATCTTGAATAAGGTCGCGGGTCCGCCTAATCCAACCCTAAACCCTTTTCCGTCCCGTCTTATGCAGTACCCTACTCTTAAGGTTCAGTGCCCCATCTTTGAATCACATCCACGACAGGGTTCACCAATACCCTCTTAGGGTTCAGTTTGTTGCGGGTTTAGTGACCTTGAATAAGGAAAACGGTTTAGGGTTGGATTATGCGGAGCCGCGTAGCGGGTCCGCCTAACCCAACCCTAAACCCTTTTCCGTCCCGTCTTATGCAGTACCCTACTCTTAAGGTTCAGTGCCCCATCTTTGATTCACATCCACGACAGGGCTCACCAATACCCTCTTAGGGTTCAGTTTCTTGCGGGTTTTGTGACCTTGAATAAGGAAAAGGGTTTAGGGTTGGATTAGGCGGAGCCGCATAGCGGGTCCGCCTAATCCAACCCTAAACCCTTTTCCGTCCCGTCTTATGCAGTACCCTACTCTTAAGGTTCAGTGCCCCATCTTTGATTCACATCCACGACAGGGTTCACCAATACCCTCTTAGGGTTCAGTTTCTTGCGGGTTTTGCGACCTTGAATAAGGAAAGGGTTTAGGGTTGGATTAGGCGGAGCCGCGTAGCGTGTACGCCTAATCCAGCCCTAAACCCTTTTCCGTTCCGTCTTATGCAGTACCCTACTCTTAAGGTTCGGTGCCCCATCTTTGAATCACATCCACGACAGGGTTCACCAATACCCTCTTAGGGTTCAGTTTGTTGCGGGTTTAGTGACCTTGAATAAGGAAAAGGGTTTAGGGTTGGATTATGCGGAGCCGCGTAGCGGGTCCGCCTAATCCAACCCTAAACCCTTTTCCGTCCCGTCTTATGCAGTACCCTACTCTTAAGGTTCAGTGCCCCATCTTTGATTCACATCCACGACAGGGTTCACCAATACCCTCTTAGGGTTCAGTTTCTTGCGGGTTTTGCGACCTTGAATAAGGAAAGGGTTTAGGGTTGGATTAGGCGGAGCCGCGTAGCGTGTACGCCTAATCCAGCCCTAAACCCTTTTCCGTTCCGTCTTATGCAGTACCCTACTCTTAAGGTTCGGTGCCCCATCTTTGAATCACATCCACGACAGGGTTCACCAATACCCTCTTAGGGTTCAGTTTGTTGCGGGTTTAGTGACCTTGAATAAGGAAAAGGGTTTAGGGTTGGATTATGCGGAGCCGCGTAGCGGGTCCGCCTAATCCAACCCTAAACCCTTTTCCGTCCCGTCTTATGCAGTACCCTACTCTTAAGGTTCAGTGCCCCATCTTTGAATCACATCCATGACAGGGTTCACCAATACCTTCTTAGGGTACAGTTTCTTGCGGGTTTAGTGACCTTGAATAAGGAAAAGGGTTTAGGGTTGGATTAGGCGGAGCCGCGTAGCGGGTCCGCCTAATCCAACCCTAAACCCTTTTCCGTCCCGTCTTATGCAGTACCCTATTCTTATGGTTCATTGCCTCATTTTTGAATCACATCAACGACAGGATTCACCAATACCCTCTTAGGGTTCAGTTTGTTGCGGGTTTAGTGACCTTGAACAAGGAAAAGGGTTTAGGGTTGGATTAGGCGGAGCCGCGTAGCGGGTACGCCTAATCCAACCGTAAACCCTTTTCCGTCCCGTCTTATGCAGTACCCTACTCTTTAGGTTAAGAGCCCCATCTTTGAATCACATCCACGACAGGGGTCACCAATACCCTCTTAGGGTTCAGTTTCTTGCGGGTTTAGTAACCTTGAATAAGGAAAAGGGTTTAGGGTTGGATTAGGCGGAGCCGCGTAGCGAGTCCGCCTAATCCAACCCTAAACCCTTTTTCGTCCCGTATTATGCAGTACCCTACTCTTAAGGTTCAGTGCGCCATCTTTAAATCACATCCACGACAGCGTTCACCAATACCCTCTTAGGGTTCAGTTTCTTGCGGGTTTAGTGACCTTGAATAAGGAAAAGGGTTTAGGGTTGGATTAGGCGGAGCCGCGTAGCGGGTACGCCTAATCCAACACTAAACCCTTTTCCGTCCCGTCTTATGCAGTACCCTACTCTTAAGGTTCAGTGCCCTATCTTTGAATCACATCCACGACAATGTTCACCAATACCCTCTTAGGGTTCGGTTTCTTGCGGGTTTAGTGATCTTGAATAAGGTCGCGGGTCCGCCTAATCCAACCCTAAACCCTTTTCCGTCCCGTCTTATGCAGTACCCTACTCTTAAGGTTCAGTGCCCCATCTTTGAATCACATCCACGACAGGGTTCACCAATACCCTCTAAGGGTTCAGTTTGTTGCGGGTTTAGTGACCTTGAATAAGGAAAAGGGTTTAGGGTTGGATTAGGCGGAGCCGCGTAGCGGGTCCGCCTAATCCAACCCTAAACCCTTTTCCGTCCCGTCTTATGCAGTACCCTACTCTTAAGGTTCACTGCCTCATTTTTGAATCACATCAACGACAGGATTCACCAATACCCTCTTAGGGTTCAGTTTGTTGCGGGTTTAGTGACCTTGAACAAGGAAAAGGGTTTAGGGTTGGATTAGGCGGAGCCGCGTAGCGGGTACGCCTAATCCAACCGTAAACCCTTTTCCGTCCCGTCTTATGCAGTACCCTACTCTTTAGGTTAAGAGACCCATCTTTGAATCACATCCACGACAGGGGTCACCAATACCCTCTTAGGGTTCAGTTTCTTGCGGGTTTAGTAACCTTGAATAAGGAAAAGGGTTTAGGGTTGGATTAGGCGGAGCCGCGTAGCGAGTCCGCCTAATCCAACCCTAAACCCTTTTCTGTCCCGTCTTATGTAGTACCCTACTCTTAAGGTTCAGTGCCCTATCTTTGAATCACATCCACGACAATGTTCACCAATACCCTCTTAGGGTTCGGTTTCTTGCGGGTTTAGTGATCTTGAATAAGGTCGCGGGTCCGCCTAATCCAACCCTAAACCCTTTTCCGTCCCGTCTTATGCAGTACCCTACTCTTAAGGTTCAGTGCCCCATCTTTGAATCACATCCACGACAGGGTTCACCAATACCCTCTTAGGGTTCAGTTTGTTGCGGGTTTAGTGACCTTGAATAAGGAAAAGGGTTTAGGGTTGGATTATGCGGAGCCGCGTAGCGGGTCCGCCTAACCCAACCCTAAACCCTTTTCCGTCCCGTCTTATGCAGTACCCTACTCTTAAGGTTCAGTGCCCCATCTTTGATTCACATCCACGACAGGGTTCACCGATACCCTCTTAGGGTTCAGTTTCTTGCGGGTTTTGTGACCTTGAATAAGGAAAGGGTTTAGGGTTGGATTAGGCGGAGCCGCGTAGCGTGTACGCCTAATCCAGCCCTAAACCCTTTTCCGTTCCGTCTTATGCAGTACCCTACTCTTAAGGTTCGGTGCCCCATCTTTGAATCACATCCACGACAGGGTTCACCAATACCCTCTTAGGGTTCAGTTTCTTGCGGGTTTAGTGACCTTCAATAAGGAAAAGGGTTTAGGGTCGGATTAGGCGGAGCCGCGTAGCGGGTCCGCCTAATCCAACCCTAAACCCTTTTCCGTCCCGTCTTATGCAATACCCTACTCTTAAGGTTCAGTGCCCCATCTTTGATTCACATCCACGACAGGGTTCACCAATACCCTCTTAGGGTTCAGTTTCTTGCGGGTTTTGCGACCTTGAATAAGGAAAGGGTTTAGGGTTGGATTAGGCGGAGCCGCGTAGCGTGTACGCCTAATCCAGCCGTAAACCATTTTCCGTTCCGTCTTATGCAGTACCCTACTCTTAAGGTTCGGTGCCCCATCTTTGAATCACATCCACGACAGGGTTCACCAATACCCTCTTAGGGTTCAGTTTCTTGCGGGTTTAGTGACCTTGAATAAGGAAAAGGGTTTAGGGTTGGATTAGGCGGAGCCGCGTAGCGGGTCCGCCTAATCCAACCCTAAACCCTTTTCCGTCCCGTCTTATGCAGTACCCTACTCTTAAGGTTCGGTGCCCCATCTTTGAATCACATCCACGACAGGGTTCACCAATACCCTCTTAGGGTTCAGTTTCTTGCGGGTTTAGTGACCTTGAATAAGGAAAAGGGTTTAGGGTTGGATTAGGCGGAGCGCGAAGCGGGTCCGCCTAATCCAACCCTAAACCCTTTTCCGTCCCGTCTTATGCAGTACCCTACTCTTAAGGTTCAGTGCCCCATCTTTAAATCACATCCACGACAGGGTTCACCAATACCCTCTTAGGGTTCAGTTTCTTGCGGGTTTTGTGACCTTGAATAAGGAAAGGGTTTAGGGTTGGATTAGGCGGAGCCGCGTAGCGTGTACGCCTAATCCAACCCTAAACCCTTTTCCGTCCCGTCTTATGCAGTACCCTACTCTTAAGGTTCAGTGCCCCATCTTTGATTCACATCCACGACAGGGTTCACCAATACCCTCTTAGGGTTCAGTTTCTTGCGGGTTTTACGACCTTGAATAAGGAAAGGGTTTAGGGTTGGATTAGGCGGAGCCGCGTAGCGTGTACTCCTAATCCAGCCCTAAACCCTTTTCCGTTCCGTCTTATGCAGTACCCTACTCTTAAGGTTCGGTGCCCCATCTTTGAATCACATCCACGACAGGGTTCACCAATACCCTCTTAGGGTTCAGTTTCTTGCGGGTTTAGTGACCTTGAATAAGGAAAAGGGTTTAGGGTTGGATTAGGCGGAGCCGCGTAGCGGGTCCGCCTAATCCAACCCTAAACCTTTTTCCGTCCCGTCTTATGCAGTACCCTACTCTTAAGGTTCAGTGCCCTATCATTGAATCACATCCACGACAACGTTCACCAATACCCTCTTAGAGTTCGGTTTCTTGCGGGTTTAGTGATCTTGAATAAGGTCGCGGGTCCGCCTAATCCAACCCTAAACCCTTTTCCGTCCCGTCTTATGCAGTACCCTACTCTTAAGGTTCAGTGCCCCATCTTTGAATCACATCCACGACAGGGTTCACCAATACCCTCTTAGGGTTCAGTTTGTTGCGGGTTTAGTGACCTTGAATAAGGAAACGGGTTTAGGGTTGGATTATGCAGAGCCGCGTAGCGGGTCCGCCTAATCCAACCCTAAACCCTTTTCCGTCCCGTCTTATGCAGTACCCTACTCTTAAGGTTCAGTGCCCCATCTTTGAATCACATCCACGACAGGGTTCACCAATACCTTCTTAGGGTACAGTTTCTTGCGGGTTTAGTGACCTTGAATAAGGAAAAGGGTTTAGGGTTGGATTAGGCGGAGCCGCGTAGCGGGTCCGCCTAATCCAACCCTAAACCTTTTTCCGTCCCGTCTTATGCAGTACCCTACTCTTAAGGTTCAGTGCCCTATCTTTGAATCACATCCACGACAACGTTCACCAATACCCTCTTAGGGTTCGGTTTCTTGCGGGTTTAGTGATCTTGAATAAGGTCGCGGGTCCGCCTAATCCAACCCTAAACCCTTTTCCGTCCCGTCTTATGCAGTACCCTACTCTTAAGGTTCAGTGCCCCATCTTTGAATCACATCCACGACAGGGTTCACCAATACCCTCTTAGGGTTCAGTTTGTTGCGGGTTTAGTGACCTTGAATAAGGAAAAGGGTTTAGGGTTGGATTATGCAGAGCCGCGTAGCGGGTCCGCCTAATCCAACCCTAAACCCTTTTCCGTCCCGTCTTATGCAGTACCCTACTCTTAAGGTTCAGTGCCCCATCTTTGAATCACATCCACGACAGGGTTCACCAATACCTTCTAAGGGTACAGTTTCTTGCGGGTTTAGTGACCTTGAATAAGGAAAAGGGTTTAGGGTTGGATTAGGCGAAGCGCGAAGCGGGTCCGCCTAATCCAACCCTAAACCCTTTTCCGTCCCGTCTTATGCAGTACCCTACTCTTAAGGTTCAGTGCCCCATCTTTAAATCACATCCACGACAGGGTTCACCAATACCCTCTTAGGGTTCAGTTTCTTGCGGGTTTTGTGACCTTGAATAAGGAAAGGGTTTAGGGTTGGATTAGGCGGAGCCGCGTAGCGTGTACGCCTAATCCAACCCTAAACCCTTTTCCGTCCCGTCTTATGCAGTACCCTACTGTTAAGGTTCAGTGCCCCATCTTTGATTCACATCCACGACAGGGTTCACCAATACCCTCTTAGGGTTCAGTTTCTTGCGGGTTTTGCGACCTTGAATAAGGAAAGGGTTTAGGGTTGGATTAGGCGGAGCCGCGTAGCGTGTACTCCTAATCCAGCCCTAAACCCTTTTCCGTTCCGTCTTATGCAGTACCCTACTCTTAAGGTTCGGTGCCCCATCTTTGAATCACATCCACGACAGGGTTCACCAATACCCTCTTAGGGTTCAGTTTCTTGCGGGTTTAGTGACCTTGAATAAGGAAAAGGGTTTAGGGTTGGATTAGGCGGAGCCGCGTAGCGGGTCCGCCTAATCCAACCCTAAACCTTTTTCCGTCCCGTCTTATGCAGTACCCTACTCTTAAGGTTCAGTGCCCTATCTTTGAATCACATCCACGACAACGTTCACCAATACCCTCTTAGAGTTCGGTTTCTTGCGGGTTTAGTGATCTTGAATAAGGTCGCGGGTCCGCCTAATCCAACCCTAAACCCTTTTCCGTCCCGTCTTATGCAGTACCCTACTCTTAAGGTTCAGTGCCCCATCTTTGAATCACATCCACGACAGGGTTCACCAATACCCTCTTAGGGTTCAGTTTGTTGCGGGTTTAGTGACCTTGAATAAGGAAAAGGGTTTAGGGTTGGATTATGCAGAGCCGCGTAGCGGGTCCGCCTAATCCAACCCTAAACCCTTTTCCGTCCCGTCTTATGCAGTACCCTACTCTTAAGGTTCAGTGCCCCATCTTTGAATCACATCCACGACAGGGTTCACCAATACCTTCTTAGGGTACAGTTTCTTGCGGGTTTAGTGACCTTGAATAAGGAAAAGGGTTTAGGGTTGGATTAGGCGGAGCCGCGTAGCGGGTCCGCCTAATCCAACCCTAAACCTTTTTCCGTCCCGTCTTATGCAGTACCCTACTCTTAAGGTTCAGTGCCCTATCTTTGAATCACATCCACGACAACGTTCACCAATACCCTCTTAGAGTTCGGTTTCTTGCGGGTTTAGTGATCTTGAATAAGGTCGCGGGTCCGCCTAATCCAACCCTAAACCCTTTTCCGTCCCGTCTTATGCAGTACCCTACTCTTAAGGTTCAGTGCCCCATCTTTGAATCACATCCACGACAGGGTTCACCAATACCCTCTTAGGGTTCAGTTTGTTGCGGGTTTAGTGCCCTTGAATAAGGAAAAGGGTTTAGGGTTGGATTATGCAGAGCCGCGTAGCGGGTCCGCCTAATCCAACCCTAAACCCTTTTCCGTCCCGTCTTATGCAGTACCCTACTCTTAAGGTTCAGTGCCCCATCTTTGAATCACATCCACGACAGGGTTCACCAATACCTTCTTAGGGTACAGTTTCTTGCGGGTTTAGTGACCTTGAATAAGGAAAAGGGTTTAGGGTTGGATTAGGCGGAGCGCGAAGCGGGTCCGCCTAATCCAACCCTAAACCCTTTTCCGTCCCGTCTTATGCAGTACCCTACTCTTAAGGTTCAGTGCCCCATCTTTAAATCACATCCACGACAGGGTTCACCAATACCCTCTTAGGGTTCAGTTTCTTGCGGGTTTAGTGACCTTGAATAAGGAAAAGGGTTTAGGGTTGGATTAGGCGGAGCCGCGTAGCGGGTCCGCCTAATCCAACCCTAAACCCTTTTCCGTCCCGTCTTATGCAGTACCCTACTCTTAAGGTTCATTACCTCATTTTTGAATCACATCAACGACAGGATTCACCAATACCCTCTTAGGGTTCAGTTTGTTGCGGGTTTAGTGACCTTGAACAAGGAAAAGGGTTTAGGGTTGGATTAGGCGGAGCCGCGTAACGGGTACGCCTAATCCAACCGTAAACCCTTTTCCGTCCCGTCTTATGCAGTACCCTACTCTTTAGGTTAAGAGCCCCATCTTTGAATCACATCCACGACAGGGGTCACCAATACCCTCTTAGGGTTCAGTTTCTTGCGGGTTTAGTAACCTTGATTAAGGAAAAGGGTTTAGGGTTGGATTAGGCGGAGCCGCGTAGCGAGTCCGCCTAATCCAACCCTAAACCCTTTTCCGTCCCGTCTTATGCAGTACCCTACTCTTAAGGTTCAGTGCGCCATCTTTAAATCACATCCACGACAGCGTTCACCAATACCCTCTTAGGGTTCAGTTTCTTGCGGGTTTAGTGACCTTGAATAAGGAAAAGGGTTTAGGGTTGGATTAGGCGGAGCCGCGTAGCGGGTCCGCCTAATCCAACCCTAAACCTTTTTCCGTCCCGTCTTATGCAGTACCCTACTCTTAAGGTTCAGTGCCCTATCTTTGAATCACATCCACGACAACGTTCACCAATACCCTCTTAGGGTTCGGTTTCTTGCGGGTTTAGTGATCTTGAATAAGGTCGCGGGTCCGCCTAATCCAACCCTAAACCCTTTTCCGTCCCGTCTTATGCAGTACCCTACTCTTAAGGTTCAGTGCCCCATCTTTGAATCACATCCACGACAGGGTTCACCAATACCCTCTTAGGGTTCAGTTTGTTGCGGGTTTAGTGACCTTGAATAAGGAAAAGGGTTTAGGGTTGGATTATGCAGAGCCGCGTAGCGGGTCCGCCTAATCCAACCCTAAACCCTTTTCCGTCCCGTCTTATGCAGTACCCTACTCTTAAGGTTAAGTGCCCCATCTTTGAATCACATCCACGACAGGGTTCACCAATACCTTCTTAGGGTACAGTTTCTTGCGGGTTTAGTGACCTTGAATAAGGAAAAGGGTTTAGGGTTGGATTAGGCGGAGCGCGAAGCGGGTCCGCCTAATCCAACCCTAAACCCTTTTCCGTCCCGTCTTATGCAGTACCCTACTCTTAAGGTTCAGTGCCCCATCTTTAAATCACATCCACGACAGGGTTCACCAATACCCTCTTAGGGTTCAGTTTCTTGCGGGTTTTGTGACCTTGAATAAGGAAAGGGTTTAGGGTTGGATTAGGCGGAGCCGCGTAGCGTGTACGCCTAATCCAACCCTAAACCCTTTTCCGTCCCGTCTTATGCAGTACCCTACTCTTAAGGTTCAGTGCCCCATCTTTGATTCACATCCACGACAGGGTTCACCAATACCCTCTTAGGGTTCAGTTTCTTGCGGGTTTAGTGACCTTGAATAAGGAAAAGGGTTTAGGGTTGGATTAGGCGGAGCCGCGTAGCGGGTCCGCCTAATCCAACCCTAAACCTTTTTCCGTCCCGTCTTATGCAGTACCCTACTCTTAAGGTTCAGTGCCCTATCTTTGAATCACATCCACGACAACGTTCACCAATACCCTCTTAGGGTTCGGTTTCTTGCGGGTTTAGTGATCTTGAATAAGGTCGCGGGTCCGCCTAATCCAACCCTAAACCCTTTTCCGTCCCGTCTTATGCAGTACCCTACTCTTAAGGTTCAGTGCCCCATCTTTGAATCACATCCACGACAGGGTTCACCAATACCCTCTTAGGGTTCAGTTTGTTGCGGGTTTAGTGACCTTGAATAAGGAAAAGGGTTTAGGGTTGGATTATGCAGAGCCGCGTAGCGGGTCCGCCTAATCCAACCCTAAACCCTTTTCCGTCCCGTCTTATGCAGTACCCTACTCTTAAGGTTAAGTGCCCCATCTTTGAATCACATCCACGACAGGGTTCACCAATACCTTCTTAGGGTACAGTTTCTTGCGGGTTTAGTGACCTTGAATAAGGAAAAGGGTTTAGGGTTGGATTAGGCGGAGCGCGAAGCGAGTCCGCCTAATCCAACCCTAAACCCTTTTCCGTCCCGTCTTATGCAGTACCCTACTCTTTAGGTTAAGAGCCCCATCTTTGAATCACATCCACGACAGGGGTCACCAATACCCTCTTAGGGTTCAGTTTCTTGCGGGTTTAGTGACCTTGAATAAGGAAAGGGTTTAGGGTTGGATTAGGCGGAGCCGCGTAGCGTGTACGCCTAATCCAGCCCTAAACCCTTTTCCGTTCCGTCTTATGCAGTACCCTACTCTTAAGGTTCGGTGCCCCATCTTTGAATCACATCCACGACAGGGTTCACCAATACCCTCTTAGGGTTCAGTTTCTTGCGGGTTTTGCGACCTTGAATAGGGAAAGGGTTTAGGGTTGGATTAGGCGGAGCCGCGTAGCGTGTACGCCTAATCCAGCCCTAAACCCTTTTCCGTTCCGTCTTATGCAGTACCCTACTCTTAAGGTTCGGTGCCCCATCTTTGAATCACATCCACGACAGGGTTCACCAATACCCTCTTAGGGTTCAGTTTCTTGCGGGTTTAGTGACCTTGAATAAGGAAAAGGGTTTAGGGTTGGATTAGGCGGAGCCGCGTAGCGGGTCCGCCTAATCCAACCCTAAACCTTTTTCCGTCCCGTCTTATGCAGTACCCTACTCTTAAGGTTCAGTGCCCTATCTTTGAATCACATCCACGACAACGTTCACCAATACCCTCTTAGAGTTCGGTTTCTTGCGGGTTTAGTGATCTTGAATAAGGTCGCGGGTCCGCCTAATCCAACCCTAAACCCTTTTCCGTCCCGTCTTACGCAGTACCCTACTCTTAAGGTTCAGTGCCCCATCTTTGAATCACATCCACGACAGGGTTCACCAATACCCTCTTAGGGTTCAGTTTGTTGCGGGTTTAGTGACCTTGAATAAGGAAAAGGGTTTAGGGTTGGATTATGCAGAGCCGCGTAGCGGGTCCGCCTAATCCAACCCTAAACCCTTTTCCGTCCCGTCTTATGCAGTACCCTACTCTTAAGGTTCAGTGCCCCATCTTTGAATCACATCCACGACAGGGTTCACCAATACCTTCTTAGGGTACAGTTTCTTGCGGGTTTAGTGACCTTGAATAAGGAAAAGGGTTTAGGGTTGGATTAGGCGGAGCGCGAAGCGGGTCCGCCTAATCCAACCCTAAACCCTTTTCCGTCCCGTCTTATGCAGTACCCTACTCTTAAGGTTCAGTGCCCCATCTTTAAATCACATCCACGACAGGGTTCACCAATACCCTCTTAGGGTTCAGTTTCTTGCGGGTTTAGTGACCTTGAATAAGGAAAAGGGTTTAGGGTTGGATTAGGCGGAGCCGCGTAGCGGGTCCGCCTAATCCAACCCTAAACCCTTTTCCGTCCCGTCTTATGCAGTACCCTACTCTTAAGGTTCATTGCCTCATTTTTGAATCACATCAACGACAGGATTCACCAATACCCTCTTAGGGTTCAGTTTGTTGCGGGTTTAGTGACCTTGAACAAGGAAAAGGGTTTAGGGTTGGATTAGGCGGAGCCGCGTAGCGGGTACGCCTAATCCAACCGTAAACCCTTTTCCGTCCCGTCTTATGCAGTACCCTACTCTTTAGGTTAAGAGCCCCATCTTTGAATCACATCCACGACAGGGGTCACCAATACCCTCTTAGGGTTCAGTTTCTTGCGGGTTTAGTAACCTTGATTAAGGAAAAGGGTTTAGGGTTGGATTAGGCGGAGCCGCGTAGCGAGTCCGCCTAATCCAACCCTAAACCCTTTTCCGTCCCGTCTTATGCAGTACCCTACTCTTAAGGTTCAGTGCGCCATCTTTAAATCACATCCACGACAGCGTTCACCAATACCCTCTTAGGGTTCAGTTTCTTGCGGGTTTAGTGACCTTGAATAAGGAAAAGGGTTTAGGGTTGGATTAGGCGGAGCCGCATAGCGGGTACGCCTAATCCAACCCTAAACCCTTTTCCGTCCCGTCTTATGCAGTTTCCTACTCTTAAGGTTCAGTGCCCTATCTTTGAATCACATCCACGACAATGTTCACCAATACCCTCTTAGGGTTCGGTTTCTTGCGGGTTTAGTGATCTTGAATAAGGTCGCGGGTCCGCCTAATCCAACCCTAAACCCTTTTCCGTCCCGTCTTATGCAGTACCCTACTCTTAAGGTTCAGTGCCCCATCTTTGAATCACATCCACGACAGGGTTCACCAATACCCTCTTAGGGTTCAGTTTGTTGCGGGTTTAGTGACCTTGAATAAGGAAAAGGTTTTAGGGTTGGATTATGCGGAGCCGCGTAGCGGGTTCGCCTAACCCAACCCTAAACCCTTTTCCGTCCCGTCTTATGCAGTACCCTACTCTTAAGGTTCAGTGCCCCATCTTTGATTCACATCCACGACAGGGTTCACCAATACCCTCTTAGGGTTCAGTTTCTTGCGGGTTTAGTGGCCTTGAATAAGGAAAAGGGTTTAGGGTTGGATTAGGCGGAGCCGCGTAGCGGGTCCGCCTAATCCAACCCTAAACCCTTTTCCGTCCCGTCTTATGCAGTACCCTACTCTTAAGGTTCAGTGCCCCATCTTTGATTCACATCCACGACAGGGTTCACCAATACCCTCTTAGGGTTCAGTTTCTTGCGGGTTTTGCGACCTTGAATAAGGAAAGGGATTAGGGTTGGATTAGGCGGAGCCGCGTAGCGTGTACGCCTAATCCAGCCCTAAACCCTTTTCCGTTCCGTCTTATGCAGTACCCTACTCTTAAGGTTCGGTGCCCCATCTTTGAATCACATCCACGACAGGGTTCACCAATACCCTCTTAGGGTTCAGTTTCTTGCGGGTTTAGTGACCTTGAATAAGGAAAAGGGTTTAGGGTTGGATTAGGCGGAGCCGCGTAGCGGGTCCGCCTAATCCAACCCTAAACCTTTTTCCGTCCCGTCTTATGCAGTACCCTACTCTTAAGGTTCAGTGCCCTATCTTTGAATCACATCCACGACAACGTTCACCAATACCCTCTTAGGGTTCGGTTTCTTGCGGGTTTAGTGACCTTGAATAAGGAAAAGGGTTTAGGGTTGGATTAGGCGGAGCGCGAAGCGGGTCCGCCTAATCCAACCCTAAACCCTTTTCCGTCCCGTCTTATGCAGTACCCTACTCTTAAGGTTCAGTGCCCCATCTTTAAATCACATCCACGACAGGGTTCACCAATACCCTCTTAGGGTTCAGTTTCTTGCGGGTTTATTGACCTTGAATAAGGAAAAGGGTTTAGGGTTGGATTAGGCGGAGCCGCGTAGCGGGTACGCCTAATCCAACCGTAAACCCTTTTTCGTCCCGTCTTATGCAGTACCCTACTCTTTAGGTTAAGAGCCCCATCTTTGAATCACATCCACGACAGGGGTCACCAATACCCTCTTAGGGTTCAGTTTCTTGCGGGTTTAGTAACCTTGAATAAGGAAAAGGGTTTAGGGTTGGATTAGGCGGAGCCGCGTAGAGAGTCCGCCTAATCCAACCCTAAACCCTTTTCCGTCCCGTCTTATGCAGTACCCTACTCTTAAGGTTCAGTGCGCCATCTTTAAATCACATCCACGACAGCGTTCACCAATACACTCTTAGGGTTCAGTTTCTTGCGGGTTTAGTGACCTTGAATAAGGAAAAGGGTTTAGGGTTGGATTAGGCGGAGCCGCGGCGAGTCCGCCTAATCCAACCCTAAACCCTTTTCCGTCCCGTCTTATGCAGTACCCTACTCTTAAGGTTCAGTGCGCCATCTTTAAAACACATCCACGACAGCGTTCACCAATACCCTCTTAGGGTTCAGTTTCTTGCGGGTTTAGTGACCTTGAATAAGGAAAAGGGTTTAGGGTTGGATTAGGCGGAGCCGCGTAGCGGGTACGCCTAATCCAACCCTAAACCCTTTTCCGTCCCGTCTTATGCAATATCCTAGTCTTAAGGTTCAGTGCCCCATCTTTGAATCACATCCACGACAGGGTTCACCAATACCCTCTTAGGGTACAGTTTCTTGCGGGTTTAGTGACCTTGAATAAGGAAAAGGGTTTAGGGTTGGATTAGGCGGAGCGCGAAGCGGGTCCGCCTAATCCAACCCTAAACCCTTTACCGTCCCGTCTTATGCAGTACCCTACTCTTAAGGTTCAGTGCCCCATCTTTAAATCACATCCACGACAGGGTTCACCAATACCCTCTTAGGGTTCAGTTTCTTGCGGGTTTAGTGACCTTGAATAAGGAAAAGGGTTTAGGGTTGGATTAGGCGGAGCCGCGTAGCGGGTCCGCCTAATCCAACCCTAAACCCTTTTCCGTCCCGTCTTATGCAGTACCCTACTCTTAAGGTTCATTGCCTCATTTTTGAATCACATCAACCATAGGATTCACCAATACCCTCTTAGGGTTCAGTTTGTTGCGGGTTTAGTGACCTTGAACAAGGAAAAGGGTTTAGGGTTGGATTAGGCGGAGCCGCGTAGCGGGTACGCCTAATCCAACCGTAAACCCTTTTCCGTCCCGTCTTGTGCAGTACCCTACTCTTTAGGTTAAGAGCCCCATCTTTGAATCACATCCACGACAGGGGTCACCAATACCCTCTTAGGGTTCAGTTTCTTGCGGGTTTAGTAACCTTGAATAAGGAAAAGGGTTTAGGGTTGGATTAGGCGGAGCCGCGTAGCGGGTCCGCCTAATCCAACCCTAAACCCTTTTCCGTCCCGTCTTATGCAGTACCCTACTCTTAAGGTTCAGTGCCCCATCTTTGATTCACATCCACGACAGGGTTCACCAATACCCTCTTAGGGTTCAGTTTCTTGCGGGTTTTGTGACCTTGAATAAGGAAAGGGTTTACGGTTGGATTAGGCGGAGCCGCGTAGCGTGTACGCCTAATACAGCCCTAAACCCTTTTCCGTTCCGTCTTATGCAGTACCCTACTCTTAAGGTTCGGTGACCCATCTTTGAATCACATCCACAACAGGGTTCACAAAATACCCTCTTAGGGTTCAGTTTCTTGCGGGTTTAGTGACCTTGAATAAAGAAAAGGGTTTAGGGTTGGATTAGGCGGAGCCGCTTAGCGGGTCCGCCTAATCCAACCCTAAACCCTTTTCCGTCCCGTCTTATGCAGTACCCTACTCTTAAGGTTCAGTGCCCTATCTTTGAATCACATCCACGACAGCGTTCACCAATACCCTCTTAGGGTTCAGTTTCTTGCGGGTTTAGTGATCTTGAATAAGGTCGCGGGTCCGCCTAATCCAACCCTAAACCCTTTTCTGTCCCGTCTTATGCAGTACCCTACTCTTAAGGTTCAGTGCCCCATCTTTGAATAACATCCACGACAGGGTTCACCAATACCCTCTTAGGGTTCAGTTTGTTGCGGGTTTAGTGACCTTGAATAAGGAAAAGGGTTTAGGATTATGCGGAGCCGCGTAGCGGGTCCGCCTAATCCAACCCTAAACCCTTTTCCGTCCCGTCTTATGCAGTACCCTACTCTTAAGGTTCAGTGCCCCATCTTTGAATCACATCCACGACAGGGTTCACCAATACCCTCTTAGGGTACAGATTCTTGCGGGTTTAGTGACCTTGAATAAGGAAAAGGGTTTAGGGTTGGGTTAGGCGGAGCCGCGTAGCGGGTCCGCCTAATCTAACCCTAAACCCTTTTCCGTCCCGTCTTATGCAGTACCCTACTCTTAAGGTTCATTGCCTCATTTTTGAATCACATCAACGACAGGATTCACCAATACCCTCTTAGGGTTCAGTTTGTTGCGGGTTTAGTGACCTTGAACAAGGAAAAGGGTTTAGGGTTGGATTAGGCGGAGCCGCGTAGCGGGTACGCCTAATCCAACCGTAAACCCTTTTCCGTCCCGTCTTATGCAGTACCCTACTCTTTAGGTTAAGAGCCCCATCTTTGAATCATATCCACGACAGGGGTCACCAATACCCTCTTAGTGTTCAGTTTCTTGCGGGTTTAGTAACCTTGAATAAGGAAAAGGGTTTAGGGTTGGATTAGGCGGAGCCGCGGCGAGTCCGCCTAATCCAACCCTAAACCCTTTTCCGTCCCGTCTTATGCAGTACCCTACTCTTAAGGTTCAGTGCGCCATCTTTAAATCACATCCACGACAGCGTTCACCAATACCCTCTTAGGGTTCAGTTTCTTGCGGGTTTAGTGACCTTGAATAAGGAAAAGGGTTTAGGGTTGGATTAGGCGGAGCCGCGTAGCGGGTACGCCTAATCCAACCCTAAACCCTTTTCCGTCCCGTCTTATGCAGTATCCTACTCTTAAGGTTCAGTGCCCCATCTTTGTATCACATCCACGACAGGGTTCACCAATACCCTCTTAGGGTACAGTTTCTTGCGGGTTTAGTGACCTTGAATAAGGAAAAGGGTTTAGGGTTGGATTAGGCGGAGCGCGAAGCGGGTCCGCCTAATCCAACCCTAAACCCTTTACCGTCCCGTCTTATGCAGTACCCTACTCTTAAGGTTCAGTGCCCCATCTTTAAATCACATCCACGACAGGGTTCACCAATACCCTCTTAGGGTTCAGTTTCTTGCGGGTTTAGTGACCTTGAATAAGGAAAAGGGTTTAGGGTTGGATTAGGCGGAGCCGCGTAGGGGGTCCGCCTAATCCAACCCTAAACCCTTTTCCGTCCCGTCTTATGCAGTACCCTACTCTTAAGGTTCATTGCCTCATTTTTGAATCACATCAACGACATGATTCACCAATACCCTCTTAGGGTTCAGTTTGTTGCGGGTTTAGTGACCTTGAACAAGGAAAAGGGTTTAGGGTTGGATTAGGCGGAGCCGCGTAGCGGGTACGCCTAATCCAACCGTAAACCCTTTTCCGTCCCGTCTTGTGCAGTACCCTACTCTTTAGGTTAAGAGCCCCATCTTTGAATCACATCCACGACAGGGGTCACCAATACCCTCTTAGGGTTCAGTTTCTTGCGGGTTTAGTAACCTTGAATAAGGAAAAGGGTTTAGGGTTGGATTAGGCGGAGCCGCGTAGCGGGTCCGCCTAATCCAACCCTAAACCCTTTTCCGTCCCGTCTTATGCAGTACCCTACTCTTAAGGTTCAGTGCCCCATCTTTGATTCACATGCACGACAGGGTTCACCAATACCCTCTTAGGGTTCAGTTTCTTGCGGGTTTAGTGACCTTGAATAAGGAAAAGGGTTTAGGGTTGGATTAGGCGGAGCCGCGTAGCGGGTACGCCTAATCCAACCGTAAACCCTTTTTCGTCCCGTCTTATGCAGTACCCTACTCTTAAGGTTCAGTGCGCCATCTTTAAATCACATCCACGACAGCGTTCACCAATACACTCTTAGGGTTCAGTTTCTTGCGGGTTTAGTGACCTTGAATAAGGAAAAGGGTTTAGGGTTGGATTAGGCGGAGCCGCGGCGAGTCCGCCTAATCCAACCCTAAACCCTTTTCCGTCCCGTCTTATGCAGTACCCTACTCTTAAGGTTCAGTGCGCCATCTTTAAAACACATCCACGACAGCGTTCACCAATACCCTCTTAGGGTTCAGTTTCTTGCGGGTTTAGTGACCTTGAATAAGGAAAAGGGTTTAGGGTTGGATTAGGCGGAGCCGCGTAGCGGGTACGCCTAATCCAACCCTAAACCCTTTTCCGTCCCGTCTTATGCAATATCCTAGTCTTAAGGTTCAGTGCCCCATCTTTGAATCACATCCACGACAGGGTTCACCAATACCCTCTTAGGGTACAGTTTCTTGCGGGTTTAGTGACCTTGAATAAGGAAAAGGGTTTAGGGTTGGATTAGGCGGAGCGCGAAGCGGGTCCGCCTAATCCAACCCTAAACCCTTTACCGTCCCGTCTTATGCAGTACCCTACTCTTAAGGTTCAGTGCCCCATCTTTAAATCACATCCACGACAGGGTTCACCAATACCCTCTTAGGGTTCAGTTTCTTGCGGGTTTAGTGACCTTGAATAAGGAAAAGGGTTTAGGGTTGGATTAGGCGGAGCAGCGTAGCGGGTCCGCCTAATCCAACCCTATACCCTTTTCCGTCCCGTCTTATGCAATACCCTACTCTTAAGGTTCAGTACCCTATCTTTGAATCACATCCACGACAGCGTTCACCAATACCCTCTTAGTGTTCAGTTTCTTGCGGGTTTAGTGATCTTGAATAAGGTCGCGGGTACGCCTATTCCAACCCTAAACCCTTTTCCGTCCCGTCTTATGCAGTACCCTACTCTTAAGGTTCAGTGCCCCATCTTTGAATCACATCCACGACAGGGTTCACCAATACCCTCTTAGGGTTCAGTTTGTTGCGGGTTTAGTGACCTTGAATAAGGAAAAGGGTTTAGGGTTGGATTATGCGGAGCTGCGTAGCGGGTCCGCCTAATCCAACCCTAAACCCTTTTCCGTCCCGTCTTATGCAGTACCCTACTCTTAAGGTTCAGTGCGCCATCTTTAAATCACATCCACGACAGGGTTCACCAATACCCTCTTAGGGTTCAGTTTCTTGCGGATTTAGTGACCTTGAATAAGGAAAAGGGTTTAGGGTTGGATTAGGCGGAGCCGCGTAGCGGGTACGCCTAATCCAACCCTAAACCCTTTTCCGTCCCGTCTTATGCAGTACCGTACTCTTTAGGTTCAAAGCCCCATCTTTGAATCACATCCACGACAGGGTTCACCAGTACCCTCTTAGGGTTCAGTTTCTTGCGGGTTTAGTGACCTTAAATAAGGAAAAGGGTTTAGGGTTGGATTAGACGGAGCCGCGAAGCGGGTGCGCCTAATCCAACCCTAAACCCTTTTCCGTCTCGTCTTATGCAGTACCCTACTCTTAAGGTTCAGTGCCCCATCTTTGAATCAAATCCACGACAGGGTTCACAAATACCCTCTTAGGGTTCAGTTTCTTGCGGGTTTAATGACCTTGAATAAGGAAAAGGGTTTAGGGTTGGATTAGGCGGAGTCGCATAGCGGGTCCCCCTAATCCAACCCTAAACCCTTTTCCATCCCGTCTTATGCAGTACCCTACTCTTAAGGTTCAGTGCCCTATCTTTGAATCACATCCACGACAACGTTCACCAATACCTTCTTAGGGTTCGGTTTCATACGGGTTTAGTGATCTTGAATAAGGTCGCGGGTCCGCCTAATCCAACCATAAACCCTTTTCCGTCCCGTCTTATGCAGTACCCTACTCTTAAGGTTCAGTGCGCCATCTTTAAATCACATCCACGACAGCGTTCACCAATACCCTCTTAGGGTTCAGTTTCTTGCGGGTTTAGTGACCTTGAATAAGGAAAAGGGTTTAGGGTTGGATTAGGCGGAGCCGCGTAGCGGGTACGCCTAATCCAACCCTAAACCCTTTTCTGTCCCGTCGTATGCAGTACCCTACTCTTAAGGTTCAGTGCCCCATCTTTGAATCACATCCACGACAGGGTTCACCAATACCCTCTTAGGGTTCAGTTTCTTGCGGGTTTAGTGACCTTGAATAAGGAAAAGGGTTTAGGGTTGGATTAGGCGGAGCCGCGTAGCGGGTGCGCCTAATCCAACCCTAAACCCTTTTCCGTCCCGTCTTATGCAGTACCGTACTCTTTAGGTTCAAAGCCCCATCTTTGAATCACATCCACGACAGGGTTCACCAGTACCCTCTTAGGGTTCAGTTTCTTGCGGGTTTAGTGACCTTGAATAAGGAAAAGGGTTTAGGGTTGGATTAGGCGGAGCCGCGAAGCGGGTGCGCCTAATCCAACCCTAAACCCTTTTCCGTCTCGTCTTATGCAGTACCCTACTCTTAAGGTTCAGTGCCCCATCTTTGAATCACATCCACGACAGGGTTCACCAATACCGTCTTAGGGTTCAGTTTCTTGCGGGTTTAGTGACCTTGAATAAGGAAAAGGGTTTAGGGTTGGATTATGCGGAGCCGCGTAGCGGGTCCGCCTAATCCAACCCTAAACCCTTTTCCGTCCCGTCTTATGCAGTACCCTACTCTTGTGGTTCAGTACGCCATCTTTGAATCACAACCACGACAGCGTTCACCAGTACCCTCTTAGGGTTCAGTTTCTTGCGGATTTAGTGACCTTGAATAAGGAAAAGGGTTTAGGGTTGGATTAGGCGGAGCCGCGTAGCGGGTACGCCTAATCCAACCCTAAACCCTTTTCCGTCCCGTCTTATGCAGTACCGTACTCTTTAGGTTCAAAGCCCCATCTTTGAATCACATCCACGACAGGGTTCACCAGTACCCTCTTAGGGTTCAGTTTCTTGCGGGTTTAGTGACCTTAAATAAGGAAAAGGGTTTAGGGTTGGATTAGACGGAGCCGCGAAGCGGGTGCGCCTAATCCAACCCTAAACCCTTTTCCGTCTCGTCTTATGCAGTACCCTACTCTTAAGGTTCAGTGCCCCATCTTTGAATCAAATCCACGACAGGGTTCACCAATACCCTCTTAGGGTTCAGTTTCTTGCGGGTTTAATGACCTTGAATAAGGAAAAGGGTTTAGGGTTGGATTAGGCGGAGTCGCATAGCGGGTCCCCCTAATCCAACCCTAAACCCTTTTCCATCCCGTCTTATGCAGTACCCTACTCTTAAGGTTCAGTGCCCTATCTTTGAATCACATCCACGACAACGTTCACCAATACCTTCTTAGGGTTCGGTTTCATACGGGTTTAGTGATCTTGAATAAGGTCGCGGGTCCGCCTAATCCAACCATAAACCCTTTTCCGTCCCGTCTTATGCAGTACCCTACTCTTAAGGTTCAGTGCGCCATCTTTAAATCACATCCACGACAGCGTTCACCAATACCCTCTTAGGGTTCAGTTTCTTGCGGGTTTAGTGACCTTGAATAAGGAAAAGGGTTTAGGGTTGGATTAGGCGGAGCCGCGTAGCGGGTACGCCTAATCCAACCCTAAACCCTTTTCTGTCCCGTCGTATGCAGTACCCTACTCTTAAGGTTCAGTGCCCCATCTTTGAATCACATCCACGACAGGGTTCACCAATACCCTCTTAGGGTTCAGTTTCTTGCGGGTTTAGTGACCTTGAATAAGGAAAAGGGTTTAGGGTTGGATTAGGCGGAGCCGCGTAGCGGGTGCGCCTAATCCAACCCTAAACCCTTTTCCGTCCCGTCTTATGCAGTACCGTACTCTTTAGGTTCAAAGCCCCATCTTTGAATCACATCCACGACAGGGTTCACCAGTACCCTCTTAGGGTTCAGTTTCTTGCGGGTTTAGTGACCTTGAATAAGGAAAAGGGTTTAGGGTTGGATTAGGCGGAGCCGCGAAGCGGGTGCGCCTAATCCAACCCTAAACCCTTTTCCGTCTCGTCTTATGCAGTACCCTACTCTTAAGGTTCAGTGCCCCATCTTTGAATCACATCCACGACAGGGTTCACCAATACCCTCTTAGGGTTCAGTTTCTTGCGGGTTTAGTGACCTTGAATAAGGAAAAGGGTTTAGGGTTGGATTAGGCGGAGTCGCGTAGCGGGTCCCCCTAATCCAACCCTAAACCCTTTTCCGTCCCGTCTTATGCAGTACCCTACTCTTAAGATTCAGTACCCTATCTTTGAATCACATCCACGACAACGTTCACCAATACCCTCTTAGGGTTCGGTTTCTTACGGGTTTAGTGATCTTGAATAAGGTCGCGGGTCCGCCTAATCCAACCCTAAACCCTTTTCCGTCCCGTCTTATGCAGTACCCTACTCTTAAGGTTCAGTGCGCCATCTTTAAATCACATCCACGACAGCATTCACCAATACCCTCTTAGGGTTCAGTTTCATGCGGGTTTAGTGACCTTGAATAAGGAAAAGGGTTTAGGGTTGGATTAGGTGGAGCCGCGTAGCGGGTACGCCTAATCCAACCCTAAACCCTTTTCCGTCCCGTCTTATGCAGTACCCTACTCTTAAGGTTCAGTGCCCCATCTTTGATTCACATCCACGACAACGTTCACCAATACCCTCTTAGGGTTCGGTTTCTTGCGGGTTTAGTGATCTTGAATAAGGTCGCGGGTCCGCCTAATCCAACCCTAAACCCTTTTCCGTCCCGTCTTATGCAGTACCCTACTCTTAAGGTTCAGTGCGCCATCTTTAAATCACATCCACGACAGCATTCACCAATACCCTCTTAGGGTTCAGTTTCTTGCGGGTTTAGTGACCTTGAATAAGGAAAAGGGTTTAGGGTTGGATTAGGCGGAGTCGCGTAGCGGGTCCCCCTAATCCAACCCTAAACCCTTTTCCGTCCCGTCTTATGCAGTACCCTACTCTTAAGGTTCAGTGCCCTATCTTTGAATCACATCCACGACAACGTTCACCAATACCCTCTTAGGGTTCGGTTTCTTGCGGGTTTAGTGATCTTGAATAAGGTCGCGGGTCCGCCTAATCCAACCCTAAACCCTTTTCCGTCCCGTCTTATGCAGTACCCTACTCTTAAGGTTCAGTGCCCCATCTTTGAATCACATCCACGACAGGGTTCACCAATACCCTCTTAGGGTTCAGTTTGTTGCGGGTTTAGTGACCTTGAATAAGGAAAAGGGTTTAGGGTTGGATTAGGCGGAGCCGCGAAGCGGGTGCGCCTAATCCAACCCTAAACCCTTTTCCGTCTCGTCTTATGCAGTACCCTACTCTTAAGGTTCAGTGCCCCATCTTTGAATCACATCCACGACAGGGTTCACCAATACCCTCTTAGGGTTCAGTTTCTTGCGGGTTTAGTGACCTTGAATAAGGAAAAGGGTTTAGGGTTGGATTAGGCGGAGTCGCGTAGCGGGTCCCCCTAATCCAACCCTAAACCCTTTTCCGTCCCGTCTTATGCAGTACCCTACTCTTAAGATTCAGTGCCCTATCTTTGAATCACATCCACGACAACGTTCACCAATACCCTCTTAGGGTTCGGTTTCTTACGGGTTTAGTGATCTTGAATAAGTTCGCGGGTCCGCCTAATCCAACCCTAAACCCTTTTCCGTCCCGTCTTATGCAGTACCCTACTCTTAAGGTTCAGTGCGCCATCTTTAAATCACATCCACGACAGCATTCACCAATACCCTCTTAGGGTTCAGTTTCATGCGGGTTTAGTGACCTTGAATAAGGAAAAGGGTTTAGGGTTGGATTAGGTGGAGCCGCGTAGCGGGTACGCCTAATCCAACCCTAAACCCTTTTCCGTCCCGTCTTATGCAGTACCCTACTCTTAAGGTTCAGTGCCCCATCTTTGAATCACATCCACGACAGGGTTCACCAATACCCTCTTAGGGTTCAGTTTCTTGCGGGTTTAGTGACCTTGAATAAGGAAAAGGGTTTAGGGTTGGATTAGGCGGAGCCGCGTAGCGGGTATGCCTAATCCAACCCTAAACCCTTTTCCGTCCCGTCTTATGCAGTACCGTACTCTTTACGTTCAAAGCCCCATCTTTGAATCACATCCACGACAGGGTTCACCAGTACCCTCTTAGGGTTCAGTTTCTTGCGGGTTTAGTGACCTTGAATAAGGAAAAGCGTTTAGGGTTGGATTAGGCGGAGCCGCGAAGCGGGTGCGCCTAATCCAACCCTAAACCCTTTTCCGTCTCGTCTTATGCAGTACCCTACTCTTAAGGTTCAGTGCCCCATCTTTGAATCACATCCACGACAGGGTTACCAATACCCTCTTAGGGTTCAGTTTCTTGCGGGTTTAGTGACCTTGAATAAGGAAAAGGGTTTAGGGTTGGATTAGGCGGAGTCGCGTAGCGGGTCCCCCTAATCCAACCCTAAACCCTTTTCCGTCCCGTCTTATGCAGTACCCTACTCTTAAGGTTCAGTGCCCTATCTTTGAATCACATCCACGACAACGTTCACCAATACCCTCTTAGGGTTCGGTTTCTTGCGGGTTTAGTGATCTTGAATAAGGTCGCGGGTCCGCCTAATCCAACCCTAAAGCCTTTTCCGTCCCGTCTTATGCAGTACCCTACTCTTAAGGTTCAGTGCCCCATCTTTGAATCACATCCACGACAGGGTTCACCAATACCCTCTTAGGGTTCAGTTTGTTGCGGGTTTAGTGACCTTGAATAAGGAAAAGGGTTTAGGGTTGGATTATGTGGAGCCGCGTAGCGGGTCCGCCTAATCCAACCCTAAACCCTTTTCCGTCCCGTCTTATGCAGTACCCTACTCTTTAGGTTCAGAGACCATCTTTGAATCACATCCACGACAGGGTTCACCAATACCCTCTTAGGGTTCAGTTTCTTGCGGGTTTAGTGACCTTGAATAAGGAAAAGGGTTTAGGGTTGGATTAGGCGGAGCCGCGTAGCGGGTACGCTTAATCCAACCCTAAACCCTTTTCCGTCCCGTCTTATGCAGTACCCTACTCTTAAGGTTCAGTGCGCCATCTTTGAATCACATCCACGACAGGGTTCACCAATACCCTCTTAGGGTTCAGTTTCTTGCGGGTTTAGTGACCTTGAATAAGGAAAAGGGTTTAGGGTTGGATTAGGCGGAGCCGCGTAGCGGGTCCCCCTAATCCAACCCTAAACCCTTTTCCGTCCCGTCTTATGCAGTACCCTACTCTTAAGATTCAGTGCCCTATCTTTGAATCACATCCACGACAACGTTCACCAATACCCTCTTAGGGTTCGGTTTCTTACGGGTTTAGTGATCTTGAATAAGGTCGCGGGTCCGCCTAATCCAACCCTAAACCCTTTTCCGTCCCGTCTTATGCAGTACCCTACTCTTAAGGTTCAGTGCGCCATCTTTAAATCACATCCACGACAGCATTCACCAATACCCTCTTAGGGTTCAGTTTCTTGCGGGTTTAGTGACCTTGAATAAGGAAAAGGGTTTAGGGTTGGATTAGGCGGAGTCGCGTAGCGGGTCCCCCTAATCCAACCCTAAACCCTTTTCCGTCCTGTCTTATGCAGTACCCTACTCTTAAGGTTCAGTGCCCTATCTTTGAATCACATCCACGACAACGTTCACCAATACCCTCTTAGGGTTCGGTTTCTTGCGGGTTTAGTGATCTTGAATAAGGTCGCGGGTCCGCCTAATCCAACCCTAAACCCTTTTCCGTCCCGTCTTATGCAGTACCCTACTCTTAAGGTTCAGTGCCCCATCTTTGAATCACATCCACGACAGGGTTCACCAATACCCTCTTAGGGTTCAGTTTGTTGCGGGTTTAGTGACCTTGAATAAGGAAAAGGGTTTAGGGTTGGATTAGGCGGAGCCGCGAAGCGGGTGCGCCTAATCCAACCCTAAACCCTTTTCCGTCTCGTCTTATGCAGTACCCTACTCTTAAGGTTCAGTGCCCCATCTTTGAATCACATCCACGACAGGGTTCACCAATACCCTCTTAGGGTTCAGTTTCTTGCGGGTTTAGTGACCTTGAATAAGGAAAAGGGTTTAGGGTTGGATTAGGCGGAGTCGCGTAGCGGGTCCCCCTAATCCAACCCTAAACCCTTTTCCGTCCCGTCTTATGCAGTACCCTACTCTTAAGATTCAGTGCCCTATCTTTGAATCACATCCACGACAACGTTCACCAATACCCTCTTAGGGTTCGGTTTCTTACGGGTTTAGTGATCTTGAATAAGTTCGCGGGTCCGCCTAATCCAACCCTAAACCCTTTTCCGTCCCGTCTTATGCAGTACCCTACTCTTAAGGTTCAGTGCGCCATCTTTAAATCACATCCACGACAGCATTCACCAATACCCTCTTAGGGTTCAGTTTCATGCGGGTTTAGTGACCTTGAATAAGGAAAAGGGTTTAGGGTTGGATTAGGTGGAGCCGCGTAGCGGGTACGCCTAATCCAACCCTAAACCCTTTTCCGTCCCGTCTTATGCAGTACCCTACTCTTAAGGTTCAGTGCCCCATCTTTGAATCACATCCACGACAGGGTTCACCAATACCCTCTTAGGGTTCAGTTTCTTGCGGGTTTAGTGACCTTGAATAAGGAAAAGGGTTTAGGGTTGGATTAGGCGGAGCCGCGTAGCGGGTATGCCTAATCCAACCCTAAACCCTTTTCCGTCCCGTCTTATGCAGTACCGTACTCTTTAGGTTCAAAGCCCCATCTTTGAATCACATCCACGACAGGGTTCACCAGTACCCTCTTAGGGTTCAGTTTCTTGCGGGTTTAGTGACCTTGAATAAGGAAAAGGGTTTAGGGTTGAATTAGGCGGAGCCGCGAAGCGGGTGCGCCTAATCCAACCCTAAACCCTTTTCCGTCTCGTCTTATGCAGTACCCTACTCTTAAGGTTCAGTGCCCCATCTTTGAATCACATCCACGACAGGGTTCACCAATACCCTCTTAGGGTTCAGTTTCTTGCGGGTTTAGTGACCTTGAATAAGGAAAAGGGTTTAGGGTTGGATTAGGCGGAGTCGCGTAGCGGTCCCCCTAATCCAACCCTAAACCCTTTTCCGTCCCGTCTTATGCAGTACCCTACTCTTAAGGTTCAGTGCCCTATCTTTGAATCACATCCACGACAACGTTCACCAATACCCTCTTAGGGTTCGGTTTCTTACGGGTTTAGTGATCTTGAATAAGGTCGCAGGTCCGCCTAATCCAACCCTAAACCCTTTTCCGTCCCGTCTTATGTAGTACCCTACTCTTAAGGTTCAGTGCGCCATCTTTGAATCACATCCACGACAGCATTCACCAATACCCTCTTAGGGTTCAGTTTCATGCGGGTTTAGTGACCTTGAATAAGGAAAAGGGTTTAGGGTTGGATTAGGTGGAGCCGCGTAGCGGGTACGCCTAATCCAACCCTAAACCCTTTTCCGTCCCGTCTTATGCAGTACCCTACTCTTAAGATTCAGTGCCCTATCTTTGAATCACATCCACGACAACGTTCACCAATACCCTCTTAGGGTTCGGTTTCTTACGGGTTTAGTGATCTTGAATAAGGTCGCGGGTCCGCCTAATCCAACCCTAAACCCTTTTCCGTCCCGTCTTATGCAGTACCCTACTCTTAAGGTTCAGTGCGCCATCTTTAAATCACATCCACGACAGCATTCACCAATACCCTCTTAGGGTTCAGTTTCATGCGGGTTTAGTGACCTTGAATAAGGAAAAGGGTTTAGGGTTGGATTAGGTGGAGCCGCGTAGCGGGTACGCCTAATCCAACCCTAAACCCTTTTCCGTCCCGTCTTATGCAGTACCCTACTCTTAAGGTTCAGTGCCCCATCTTTGAATCACATCCACGACAGGGTTCACCAATACCCTCTTAGGGTTCAGTTTCTTGCGGGTTTAGTGACCTTGAATAAGGAAAAGGGTTTAGGGTTGGATTAGGCGGAGCCGCGTAGCGGGTATGCCTAATCCAACCCTAAACCCTTTTCCGTCCCGTCTTATGCAGTACCGTACTCTTTAGGTTCAAAGCCCCATCTTTGAATCACATCCACGACAGGGTTCACCAGTACCCTCTTAGGGTTCAGTTTCTTGCGGGTTTAGTGACCTTGAATAAGGAAAAGGGTTTAGGGTTGAATTAGGCGGAGCCGCGAAGCGGGTGCGCCTAATCCAACCCTAAACCCTTTTCCGTCTCGTCTTATGCAGTACCCTACTCTTAAGGTTCAGTGCCCCATCTTTGAATCACATCCACGACAGGGTTCACCAATACCCTCTTAGGGTTCAGTTTCTTGCGGGTTTAGTGACCTTGAATAAGGAAAAGGGTTTAGGGTTGGATTAGGCGGAGTCGCGTAGCGGTCCCCCTAATCCAACCCTAAACCCTTTTCCGTCCCGTCTTATGCAGTACCCTACTCTTAAGGTTCAGTGCCCTATCTTTGAATCACATCCACGACAACGTTCACCAATACCCTCTTAGGGTTCGGTTTCTTACGGGTTTAGTGATCTTGAATAAGGTCGCAGGTCCGCCTAATCCAACCCTAAACCCTTTTCCGTCCCGTCTTATGTAGTACCCTACTCTTAAGGTTCAGTGCGCCATCTTTGAATCACATCCACGACAGCATTCACCAATACCCTCTTAGGGTTCAGTTTCATGCGGGTTTAGTGACCTTGAATAAGGAAAAGGGTTTAGGGTTGGATTAGGTGGAGCCGCGTAGCGGGTACGCCTAATCCAACCCTAAACCCTTTTCCGTCCCGTCTTATGCAGTACCCTACTCTTAAGATTCAGTGCCCTATCTTTGAATCACATCCACGACAACGTTCACCAATACCCTCTTAGGGTTCGGTTTCTTACGGGTTTAGTGATCTTGAATAAGGTCGCGGGTCCGCCTAATCCAACCCTAAACCCTTTTCCGTCCCGTCTTATGCAGTACCCTACTCTTAAGGTTCAGTGCGCCATCTTTAAATCACATCCACGACAGCATTCACCAATACCCTCTTAGGGTTCAGTTTCATGCGGGTTTAGTGACCTTGAATAAGGAAAAGGGTTTACGGTTGGATTAGGTGGAGCCGCGTAGCGGGTACGCCTAATCCAACCCTAAACCCTTTTCCGTCCCGTCTTATGCAGTACCCTACTCTTAAGGTTCAGTGCCCCATCTTTGAATCACATCCACGACAACGTTCACCAATACCCTCTTAGGGTTCGGTTTCTTGCGGGTTTAGTGATCTTGAATAAGGTCGCGGGTCCGCCTAATCCAACCCTAAACCCTTTTCCGTCCCGTCTTATGCAGTACCCTACTCTTAAGGTTCAGTGCGCCATCTTTAAATCACATCCACGACAGCATTCACCAATACCCTCTTAGGGTTCAGTTTCTTGCGGGTTTAGTGACCTTGAATAAGGAAAAGGGTTTAGGGTTGGATTAGGCGGAGTCGCGTAGCGGGTCCCCCTAATCCAACCCTAAACCCTTTTCCGTCCCGTCTTATGCAGTACCCTACTCTTAAGGTTCAGTGCCCTATCTTTGAATCACATCCACGACAACGTTCACCAATACCCTCTTAGGGTTCGGTTTCTTGCGGGTTTAGTGATCTTGAATAAGGTCGCGGGTCCGCCTAATCCAACCCTAAACCCTTTTCCGTCCCGTCTTATGCAGTACCCTACTCTTAAGGTTCAGTGCCCCATCTTTGAATCACATCCACGACAGGGTTCACCAATACCCTCTTAGGGTTCAGTTTGTTGCGGGTTTAGTGACCTTGAATAAGGAAAAGGGTTTAGGGTTGGATTAGGCGGAGCCGCGAAGCGGGTGCGCCTAATCCAACCCTAAACCCTTTTCCGTCTCGTCTTATGCAGTACCCTACTCTTAAGGTTCAGTGCCCCATCTTTGAATCACATCCACGACAGGGTTCACCAATACCCTCTTAGGGTTCAGTTTCTTGCGGGTTTAGTGACCTTGAATAAGGAAAAGGGTTTAGGGTTGGATTAGGCGGAGTCGCGTAGCGGGTCCCCCTAATCCAACCCTAAACCCTTTTCCGTCCCGTCTTATGCAGTACCCTACTCTTAAGATTCAGTGCCCTATCTTTGAATCACATCCACGACAACGTTCACCAATACCCTCTTAGGGTTCGGTTTCTTACGGGTTTATTGATCTTGAATAAGGTCGCGGGTCCGCCTAATCTAACCCTAAACCCTTTTCCGTCCCGTCTTATGCAGTACCCTACTCTTAAGGTTCAGTGCGCCATCTTTAAATCACATCCACGACAGCATTCACCAATACCCTCTTAGGGTTCAGTTTCATGCGGGTTTAGTGACCTTGAATAAGGAAAAGGGTTTAGGGTTGGATTAGGTGGAGCCGCGTAGCGGGTACGCCTAATCCAACCCTAAACCCTTTTCCGTCCCGTCTTATGCAGTACCCTACTCTTAAGGTTCAGTGCCCCATCTTTGAATCACATCCACGACAGGGTTCACCAATACCCTCTTAGGGTTCAGTTTCTTGCGGGTTTAGTGACCTTGAATAAGGAAAAGGGTTTAGGGTTGGATTAGGCGGAGCCGCGTAGCGGGTATGCCTAATCCAACCCTAAACCCTTTTCCGTCCCGTCTTATGCAGTACCGTACTCTTTAGGTTCAAAGCCCCATCTTTGAATCACATCCACGACAGGGTTCACCAGTACCCTCTTAGGGTTCAGTTTCTTGCGGGTTTAGTGACCTTGAATAAGGAAAAGGGTTTAGGGTTGGATTAGGCGGAGCCGCGAAGCGGGTGCGCCTAATCCAACCCTAAACCCTTTTCCGTCTCGTCTTATGCAGTACCCTACTCTTAAGGTTCAGTGCCCCATCTTTGAATCACATCCACGACAGGGTTCACCAATACCCTCTTAGGGTTCAGTTTCTTGCGGGTTTAGTGACCTTGAATAAGGAAAAGGGTTTAGGGTTGGATTAGGCGGAGTCGCGTAGCGGGTCCCCCTAATCCAACCCTAAACCCTTTTCCGTCCCGTCTTATGCAGTACCCTACTCTTAAGGTTCAGTGCCCTATCTTTGAATCACATCCACGACAACGTTCACCAATACCCTCTTAGGGTTCGGTTTCTTGCGGGTTTAGTGATCTTGAATAAGGTCGCGGGTCCGCCTAATCCAACCCTAAAGCCTTTTCCGTCCCGTCTTATGCAGTACCCTACTCTTAAGGTTCAGTGCCCCATCTTTGAATCACATCCACGACAGGGTTCACCAATACCCTCTTAGGGTTCAGTTTGTTGCGGGTTTAGTGACCTTGAATAAGGAAAAGGGTTTAGGGTTGGATTATGCGGAGCCGCGTAGCGGGTCCGCCTAATCCAACCCTAAACCCTTTTCCGTCCCGTCTTATGCAGTACCCTACTCTTAAGGTTCAGTGCCCCATCTTTGAATCACATCCACGACAGGGTTCACCAATACCCTCTTAGGGTTCAGTTTGTTGCGGGTTTAGTAACCTTGAATAAGGAAAAGGGTTTAGGGTTGGATTATGTGGAGCCGCGTAGCGGGTCCGCCTAATCCAACCCTAAAACCTTTTCCGTCCCGTCTTATGCAGTACCCTACTCTTAAGGTTCAGTGCGCCATCTTTGAATCACATCCAAGACAGCGTTCACCAATACCCTCTTAGGTTTCAGTTTCTTGCGGGTTTAGTGACCTTGAATAAGCAAAAGGGTTTCGGGTTGGATTAGGCGGAGCCGCGTAGCGGGTACGCCTAATCCAACCCTAAACCCTTTTCCGTCCCGTCTTATGCAGTACCCTACTCTTTAGGTTCAGAGACCATCTTTGAATCACATCCACGACAGGGTTCACCAATACCCTCTTAGGGTTCAGTTTCTTGCGGGTTTAGTGACCTTGAATAAGGAAAAGGGTTTAGGGTTGGATTAGGCGGAGCCGCGTAGCGGGTACGCCTAATCCAACCCTAAACCCTTTTCCGTCCCGTGTTATGCAGTACCCTACTCTTTAGGTTCAGAGCCCCATCTTTGAATCACATCCACGACAGGGTTCACCAATACCCTCTTAGGGTTCAGTTTCTTGCGGGTTTAGTGACCTTGAATAAGGAAAAGGGTTTAGGGTTGGATTAGGCGGAGCCGCGAAGCGGGTGCGCCTAATCCAACCCTAAACCCGTTTCCGTCCCGTCTTATGCAGTACCCTACTCTTTAGGTTCAAAGCCCCATCTTTGAATCACATCCACGACAGGGTTCACCAGTACCCTCTTAGGGTTCAGTTTCTTGCGGGTTTAGTGACCATGAATAAGGAAAAGGGTTTAGGGTTGGATTAGGCGGAGCCGCGAAGCGGGTGCGCCTAATCCAACCCTAAACCCTTTTCCGTCTCGCCTTATGCAGTACCCTACTCTTAAGGTTCAGTGCCCCATCTTTGAATCACATCCACGACAGGGTTCACCAATACACTCTTAGGGTTCAGTTTCTTGCGGGTTTAGTGACCTTGAATAAGGAAAAGGGTTTAGGGTTGGATAATGCGGAGCCGCGTAGCGGGTCTGCCTAATCCAACCCTAAACCCTTTTCCGTCCCGTCTTATGCAGTACCCTACTCTTAAGGTTCAGTGCCCCATCTTTGAATCACATCCACGACAGGGTTCACCAATACCCTCTTAGGGTTCAGTTTGTTGCGGGTTTAGTGACCTTGAATAAGGAAAAAGGGTTTAGGGTTGGATTATGCGGAGCCGCGTAGCGGGTCCGCCTAATCCAACCCTAAACCCTTTTCCGTCCCGTCTTATGCAGTACCCTACTCTTAAGGTTCAGTGCGCCATCTTTGAATCACATCCAAGACAGGGTTCACCAATACCCTCTTAGGGTTCAGTTTCTTGCGGGTTTAGTGACCTTGAATAAGGAAAAGGGTTTAGGGTTGGATTAGGCGGAGCCGCGTAGCGGGTACGCCTAATCCAACCCTAAACCCTTTTCCGTCCCGTCTTATGCAGTACCCTACTCTTTAGGTTCAGAGCCCCATCTTTGAATCACATCCACGACAGGGTTCACCAATACCCTCTTAGGGTTCAGTTTCTTGCGGGTTTAGTGACCTTGAATAAGGAAAAGGGTTTAGGGTTGGATTAGGCGGAGGCGCGAAGCGGGTGCGCCTAATCCAACCCTAAACCCTTTTCCGTCTCGTCTTATGCAGTACCCTACTCTTAAGGTTCTGTGCCCCATCTTTGAATCACATCCACGACAGGGTTCACCAATACCCTCTTAGGGTTCAGTTTCTTGCGGGTTTAGTGACCTTGAATAAGGAAAAGGGTTTAGGGTTGGATTAGGCGGAGTCGCGTAGCGGGTCCCACTAATCCAACCCTAAACCCTTTTCCGTCCCGTCTTATGCAGTACCCTACTCTTAAGGTTCAGTGCCCTATCTTTGAATCACATCCACGACAACGTTCACCAATACCCTCTTAGGGTTCGGTTTCTTGCGGGTTTAGTGATCTTGAATAAGGTCGCGGGTCCGCCTAATCCAACCCTAAACCCTTTTCCGTCCCGTCTTATGCAGTACCCTACTCTTAAGGTTCAGTGCCCCATCTTTGAATCACATCCACGACAGGGTTCAGCAATACCCTCTTAGGGTTCAGTTTGTTGCGGGTTTAGTGACCTTGAATAAGGAAAAGGGTTTAGGGTTGGATTATGCGGAGCCGCATAGCCGCGTAGCGGGTCCGCCTAATCCAACCCTAAACCCTTTTCCGTCCCGTCTTATGCAGTACCCTACTCTTAAGGTTCAGTGCCCCATCTTTGAATCACATCCACGACAGGGTTCACCAATACCCTCTTAGGGTTCAGTTTGTTGCGGGTTTAGTGACCTTGACTAAGGAAAAGGGTTTTAGGGTTGGATTATGCGGAGCCGCGTAGCGGGTCCGCCTAATCCAACCCTAAACCCTTTTCCGTCCCGTCTTATGCAGTACCCTACTCTTAAGGTTCAGTGCGCCATCTTTGAATCACATCCAAGACAGCGTTCACCAATACCATCTTAGGGTTCAGTTTCTTGCGGGTTTAGTGACCTTGAATAAGCAAAAGGGTTTCGGGTTGGATTAGGCGGAGCCGCGTAGCGGGAACGCCTAATCCAACCCTAAACCCTTTTCCGTCCCGTCTTATGCAGTACCCTACTCTTTAGGTTCAGAGACCATCTTTGAATCACATCCACGACAGGGTTCACCAATACCCTCGTAGGGTTCAGTTTCTTGCGGGTTTAGTGACCTTGAATAAGGAAAAGGGTTTAGGGTTGGATTAGGCGGACCCGCGTAGCGGGTACGCCTAATCCAACCCTAAACCCTTTTCCGTCCCGTCTTATGCAGTACCCTACTCTTTAGGTTCAGAGCCCCATCTTTGAATCACATCTACGACAGGGTTCACCAATACCCTCTTAGGGTTCAGTTTCTTGCGGGTTTAGTGACCTTGAATAAGGAAAATGGTTTAGGGTTGGATTAGGCGGAGCCGCGAAGCGGGTGCGCCTAATCCAACCCTAAACCCTTTTCCGTCTCGTCTTATGCAGTACCCTACTCTTAAGGTTCAGTGCCCTATCTTTGAATCACATCCACGACAGGGTTCACCAATACCCTCTTAGGGTTCGGTTTCTTGCGGGTTTAGTGATCTTGAATAAGGTCGCGGGTCCGCCTAATCCAACCCTAAACCCTTTTCCGTCCCGTCTTATGCAGTACCCTACTCTTAAGGTTCAGTGCCCCATCTTTGAATCACATCCACGACAGGGTTCAGCAATACCCTCTTAGGGTTCAGTTTGTTGCGGGTTTAGTGACCTTGAATAAGGAAAAGGGTTTAGGGTTGGATTATGCGGAGCCGCATAGCCGCGTAGCGGGTCCGCCTAATCCAACCCTAAACCCTTTTCCGTCCCGTCTTATGCAGTACCCTACTCTTAAGGTTCAGTGCCCCATCTTTGAATCACATCCACGACAGGGTTCACCAATACCCTCTTAGGGTTCAGTTTGTTGCGGGTTTAGTGACCTTGACTAAGGAAAAGGGTTTTAGGGTTGGATTATGCGGAGCCGCGTAGCGGGTCCGCCTAATCCAACCCTAAACCCTTTTCCGTCCCGTCTTATGCAGTACCTACTCTTAAGGTTCAGTGCGCCATCTTTGAATCACATCCAAGACAGCGTTCACCAATACCCTCTTAGGGTTCAGTTTCTTGCGGGTTTAGTGACCTTGAATAAGCAAAAGGGTTTCGGGTTGGATTAGGCGGAGCCGCGTAGCGGGTACGCCTAATCCAACCCTAAACCCTTTTCCGTCCCGTCTTATGCAGTACCCTACTCTTTAGGTTCAGAGACCATCTTTGAATCACATCCACGACAGGGTTCACCAATACCCTCGTAGGGTTCAGTTTCTTGCGGGTTTAGTGACCTTGAATAAGGAAAAGGGTTTAGGGTTGGATTAGGCGGACCCGCGTAGCGGGTACGCCTAATCCAACCCTAAACCCTTTTCCGTCCCGTCTTATGCAGTACCCTACTCTTTAGGTTCAGAGCCCCATCTTTGAATCACATCTACGACAGGGTTCACCAATACCCTCTTAGGGTTCAGTTTCTTGCGGGTTTAGTGACCTTGAATAAGGAAAATGGTTTAGGGTTGGATTAGGCGGAGCCGCGAAGCGGGTGCGCCTAATCCAACCCTAAACCCTTTTCCGTCTCGTCTTATGCAGTACCCTACTCTTAAGGTTCAGTGCCCCATCTTTGAATCACATCCACGACAGGGTTCACCAATACCCTCTTAGGGTTCAGTTTCTTGCGGGTTTAGTGACCTTGAATAAGGAAAAGGGTTTAGGGTTGGATTAGGCGGAGTCGCGTAGCGGGTCCCCCTAATCCAACCCTAAACCCTTTTCCGTCCCGTCTTATGCAGTACCCTACTCTTAAGGTTCAGTGCCCTATCTTTGAATCACATCCACGACAACGTTCACCAATACCCTCTTAGGGTTCGGTTTCTTGCGGGTTTAGTGATCTTGAATAAGGTCGCGGGTCCGCCTAATCCAACCCTAAACCCTTTTCCGTCCCGTCTTATGCAGTACCCTACTCTTAAGGTTCAGTGCCCCTTCTTTGAATCACATCCACGACAGGGTTCAGCAATACCCTCTTAGGGTTCAGTTTGTTGCGGGTTTAGTGACCTTGAATAAGGAAAAGGGTTTAGGGTTGGATTATGCGGAGCCGCATAGCCGCGTAGCGGGTCCGCCTAATCCAACCCTAAACCCTTTTCCGTCCCGTCTTATGCAGTACCCTACTCTTAAGGTTCAGTGCCCCATCTTTGAATCACATCCACGACAGGGTTCACCAATACCCTCTTAGGGTTCAGTTTGTTGCGGGTTTAGTGACCTTGACTAAGGAAAAGGGTTTTAGGGTTGGATTATGCGGAGCCGCGAAGCGGGTGCGCCTAATCCAACCCTAAACCCTTTTTCTTCTCGTCTGATGCAGTACCCTACTCTTAAGGTTCAGTGCCCCATCTTTGAATCACATCCACGACAGGGTTCACCAATACCCTCTTAGGGTTCAGTTTCTTGCGGGTTTAGTGACCTTGAATAAGCAAAAGGGTTTCGGGTTGGATTAGGCGGAGCCGCGTAGCGGGTACGCCTAATCCAACCCTAAACGCTTTTCCGTCCCGTCTTATGCAGTACCCTACTCTTTAGGTTCAGAGACCATCTTTGAATCACATCCACGACAGGGTTCACCAATACCCTCGTAGGGTTCAGTTTCTTGCGGGTTTAGTGACCTTGAATAAGGAAAAGGGTTTAGGGTTGGATTAGGCGGACCCGCGTAGCGGGTACGCCTAATCCAACCCTAAACCCTTTTCCGTCCCGTCTTATGCAGTACCCTACTCTTTAGGTTCAGAGCCCCATCTTTGAATCACATCTACGACAGGGTTCACCAATACCCTCTTAGGGTTCAGTTTCTTGCGGGTTTAGTGACCTTGAATAAGGAAAAGGGTTTAGGGTTGGATTAGGCGGAGCCGCGAAGCGGGTGCGCCTAATCCAACCCTAAACCCTTTTCCGTCTCGTCTTATGCAGTACCCTACTCTTAAGGTTCAGTGCCCCATCTTTGAATCACATCCACGACAGGGTTCACCAATACCCTCTTAGGGTTCAGTTTCTTGCGGGTTTAGTGACCTTGAATAAGGAAAAGGGTTTAGGGTTGGATTAGGCGGAGTCGCGTAGCGGGTCCCCCTAATCCAACCCTAAACCCTTTTCCGTCCCGTCTTATGCAGTACCCTACTCTTAAGGTTCAGTGCCCTATCTTTGAATCACATCCACGACAACGTTCACTAATACCCTCTTAGGGTTCCGTTTCTTGCGGGTTTAGTGATCTTGAATAAGGTCGCGGGTCCGCCTAATCCATCCCTAAACCCTTTTCCGTCCCGTCTTATGCAGTACCCTACTCTTAAGGTTCAGTGCCCCATCTTTGAATCACATCCACGACAGCGTTCACCAATACCCTCTTAGGGTTCAGTTTCTTGCGGGTTTAGTGACCTTGAATAAGCAAAAGGGTTTCGGGTTGGAATAGGCGGAGCCGCGTAGCGGGTACGCCTAATCCAACCCTAAACCCTTTTCCGTCCCGTCTTATGCAGTACCCTACTCTTTAGGTTCAAAGACCATCTTTGAATCACATCCACGACAGGGTTCACCAATACCCTCTTAGGGTTCAGTTTCTTGCGGGTTTAGTGACCTTGAATAAGGAAAAGGGTTTAGGGTTGGATTAGGCGGAGCCGCGTAGCGGGTACGCCTAATCCAACCCTAAACCCTTTTCCGTCCCGTCTTATGCAGTACCCTACTCTTTAGGTTCAGAGCCCCATCTTTGAATCACATCCACGACAGGGTTCACCAATACCCTCTTAGGGTTCAGTTTCTTGCGGGTTTAGTGACCTTGAATAAGGAAAAGGGTTTAGGGTTGGATTAGGCGGAGGCGCGAAGCGGGTGCGCCTAATCCAACCCTAAACCCTTTTCCGTCTCGTCTTATGCAGTACCCTACTCTTAAGGTTCTGTGCCCCATCTTTGAATCACATCCACGACAGGGTTCACCAATACCCTCTTAGGGTTCAGTTTCTTGCGGGTTTAGTGACCTTGAATAAGGAAAAGGGTTTAGGGTTGGATTAGGCGGAGTCGCGTAGTGGGTCCCACTAATCCAACCCTAAACCCTTTTCCGTCCCGTCTTATGCAGTACCCTACTCTTAAGGTTCAGTGCCCTATCTTTGAATCACATCCACGACAACGTTCACCAATACCCTCTTAGGGTTCGGTTTCTTGCGGGTTTAGTGATCTTGAATAAGGTCGCGGGTCCGCCTAATCCAACCCTAAACCCTTTTCCGTCCCGTCTTATGCAGTACCCTACTCTTAAGGTTCAGTGCCCCATCTTTGAATCACATCCACGACAGGGTTCAGCAATACCCTCTTAGGGTTCAGTTTGTTGCGGGTTTAGTGACCTTGAATAAGGAAAAGGGTTTAGGGTTGGATTATGCGGAGCCGCATAGCCGCGTAGCGGGTCCGCCTAATCCAACCCTAAACCCTTTTCCGTCCCGTCTTATGCAGTACCCTACTCTTAAGGTTCAGTGTCCCATCTTTGAATCACATCCACGACAGGGTTCACCAATACCCTCTTAGGGTTCAGTTTGTTGCGGGTTTAGTGACCTTGACTAAGGAAAAGGGTTTTAGGGTTGGATTATGCGGAGCCGCGTAGCGGGTCCGCCTAATCCAACCCTAAACCCTTTTCCGTCCCGTCTTATGCAGTACCCTACTCTTAAGGTTCAGTGCGCCATCTTTGAATCACATCCAAGACAGCGTTCACCAATACCATCTTAGGGTTCAGTTTCTTGCGGGTTTAGTGACCTTGAATAAGCAAAAGGGTTTCGGGTTGGATTAGGCGGAGCCGCGTAGCGGGTACGCCTAATCCAACCCTAAACGCTTTTCCGTCCCGTCTTATGCAGTACCCTACTCTTTAGGTTCAGAGACCATCTTTGAATCACATCCACGACAGGGTTCACCAATACCCTCGTAGGGTTCAGTTTCTTGCGGGTTTAGTGACCTTGAATAAGGAAAAGGGTTTAGGGTTGGATTAGGGGGACCCGCGTAGCGGGTACGCCTAATCCAACCCTAAACCCTTTTCCGTCCCGTCTTATGCAGTACCCTACTCTTTAGGTTCAGAGCCCCATCTTTGAATCACATCTACGACAGGGTTCACCAATACCCTCTTAGGGTTCAGTTTCTTGCGGGTTTAGTGACCTTGAATAAGGAAAATGGTTTAGGGTTGGATTAGGCGGAGCCGCGAAGCGGGTGCGCCTAATCCAACCCTAAACCCTTTTCCGTCTCGTCTTATGCAGTACCCTACTCTTAAGGTTCAGTGCCCTATCTTTGAATCACATCCACGACAGGGTTCACCAATACCCTCTTAGGGTTCGGTTTCTTGCGGGTTTAGTGATCTTGAATAAGGTCGCGGGTCCGCCTAATCCAACCCTAAACCCTTTTCCGTCCCGTCTTATGCAGTACCCTACTCTTAAGGTTCAGTGCCCCATCTTTGAATCACATCCACGACAGGGTTCAGCAATACCCTCTTAGGGTTCAGTTTGTTGCGGGTTTAGTGACCTTGAATAAGGAAAAGGGTTTAGGGTTGGATTATGCGGAGCCGCATAGCCGCGTAGCGGGTCCGCCTAATCCAACCCTAAACCCTTTTCCGTCCCGTCTTATGCAGTACCCTACTCTTAAGGTTCAGTGCCCCATCTTTGAATCACATCCACGACAGGGTTCACCAATACCCTCTTAGGGTTCAGTTTGTTGCGGGTTTAGTGACCTTGACTAAGGAAAAGGGTTTTAGGGTTGGATTATGCGGAGCCGCGTAGCGGGTCCGCCTAATCCAACCCTAAACCCTTTTCCGTCCCGTCTTATGCAGTACCCTACTCTTAAGGTTCAGTGCGCCATCTTTGAATCACATCCAAGACAGCGTTCACCAATACCCTCTTAGGGTTCAGTTTCTTGCGGGTTTAGTGACCTTGAATAAGCAAAAGGGTTTCGGGTTGGATTAGGCGGAGCCGCGTAGCGGGTACGCCTAATCCAACCCTAAACCCTTTTCCGTCCCGTCTTATGCAGTACCCTACTCTTTAGGTTCAGAGCCCCATCTTTGAATCACATCCACGACAGGGTTCACCAATACCCTCTTAGGGTTCAGTTTCTTGCGGGTTTAGTGACCTTGAATAAGGAAAAGGGTTTAGGGTTGGATTAGGCGGAGGCGCGAAGCGGGTGCGCCTAATCCAACCCTAAACCCTTTTCCGTCTCGTCTTATGCAGTACCCTACTCTTAAGGTTCTGTGCCCCATCTTTGAATCACATCCACGACAGGGTTCACCAATACCCTCTTAGGGTTCAGTTTCTTGCGGGTTTAGTGACCTTGAATAAGGAAAAGGGTTTAGGGTTGGATTAGGCGGAGTCGCGTAGCGGGTCCCACTAATCCAACCCTAAACCCTTTTCCGTCCCGTCTTATGCAGTACCCTACTCTTAAGGTTCAGTGCCCTATCTTTGAATCACATCCACGACAACGTTCACCAATACCCTCTTAGGGTTCGGTTTCTTGCGGGTTTAGTGATCTTGAATAAGGTCGCGGGTCCGCCTAATCCAACCCTAAACCCTTTTCCGTCCCGTCTTATGCAGTACCCTACTCTTAAGGTTCAGTGCCCCATCTTTGAATCACATCCACGACAGGGTTCAGCAATACCCTCTTAGGGTTCAGTTTGTTGCGGGTTTAGTGACCTTGAATAAGGAAAAGGGTTTAGGGTTGGATTATGCGGAGCCGCATAGCCGCGTAGCGGGTCCGCCTAATCCAACCCTAAACCCTTTTCCGTCCCGTCTTATGCAGTACCCTACTCTTAAGGTTCAGTGCCCCATCTTTGAATCACATCCACGACAGGGTTCACCAATACCCTCTTAGGGTTCAGTTTGTTGCGGGTTTAGTGACCTTGACTAAGGAAAAGGGTTTTAGGGTTGGATTATGCGGAGCCGCGTAGCGGGTCCGCCTAATCCAACCCTAAACCCTTTTCCGTCCCGTCTTATGCAGTACCCTACTCTTAAGGTTCAGTGCGCCATCTTTGAATCACATCCAAGACAGCGTTCACCAATACCATCTTAGGGTTCAGTTTCTTGCGGGTTTAGTGACCTTGAATAAGCAAAAGGGTTTCGGGTTGGATTAGGCGGAGCCGCGTAGCGGGAACGCCTAATCCAACCCTAAACCCTTTTCCGTCCCATCTTATGCAGTACCCTACTCTTTAGGTTCAGAGACCATCTTTGAATCACATCCACGACAGGGTTCACCAATACCCTCGTAGGGTTCAGTTTCTTGCGGGTTTAGTGACCTTGAATAAGGAAAAGGGTTTAGGGTTGGATTAGGCGGACCCGCGTAGCGGGTACGCCTAATCCAACCCTAAACCCTTTTCCGTCCCGTCTTATGCAGTACCCTACTCTTTAGGTTCAGAGCCCCATCTTTGAATCACATCTACGACAGGGTTCACCAATACCCTCTTAGGGTTCAGTTTCTTGCGGGTTTAGTGACCTTGAATAAGGAAAATGGTTTAGGGTTGGATTAGGCGGAGCCGCGAAGCGGGTGCGCCTAATCCAACCCTAAACCCTTTTCCGTCTCGTCTTATGCAGTACCCTACTCTTAAGGTTCAGTGCCCTATCTTTGAATCACATCCACGACAGGGTTCACCAATACCCTCTTAGGGTTCGGTTTCTTGCGGGTTTAGTGATCTTGAATAAGGTCGCGGGTCCGCCTAATCCAACCCTAAACCCTTTTCCGTCCCGTCTTATGCAGTACCCTACTCTTAAGGTTCAGTGCCCCATCTTTGAATCACATCCACGACAGGGTTCAGCAATACCCTCTTAGGGTTCAGTTTGTTGCGGGTTTAGTGACCTTGAATAAGGAAAAGGGTTTAGGGTTGGATTATGCGGAGCCGCATAGCCGCGTAGCGGGTCCGCCTAATCCAACCCTAAACCCTTTTCCGTCCCGTCTTATGCAGTACCCTACTCTTAAGGTTCAGTGCCCCATCTTTGAATCACATCCACGACAGGGTTCACCAATACCCTCTTAGGGTTCAGTTTGTTGCGGGTTTAGTGACCTTGACTAAGGAAAAGGGTTTTAGGGTTGGATTATGCGGAGCCGCGTAGCGGGTCCGCCTAATCCAACCCTAAACCCTTTTCCGTCCCGTCTTATGCAGTACCCTACTCTTAAGGTTCAGTGCGCCATCTTTGAATCACATCCAAGACAGCGTTCACCAATACCATCTTAGGGTTCAGTTTCTTGCGGGTTTAGTGACCTTGAATAAGCAAAAGGGTTTCGGGTTGGATTAGGCGGAGCCGCGTAGCGGGAACGCCTAATCCAACCCTAAACCCTTTTCCGTCCCGTCTTATGCAGTACCCTACTCTTTAGGTTCAGAGACCATCTTTGAATCACATCCACGACAGGGTTCACCAATACCCTCGTAGGGTTCAGTTTCTTGCGGGTTTAGTGACCTTGAATAAGGAAAAGGGTTTAGGGTTGGATTAGGCGGACCCGCGTAGCGGGTACGCCTAATCCAACCCTAAACCCTTTTCCGTCCCGTCTTATGCAGTACCCTACTCTTTAGGTTCAGAGCCCCATCTTTGAATCACATCTACGACAGGGTTCACCAATACCCTCTTAGGGTTCAGTTTCTTGCGGGTTTAGTGACCTTGAATAAGGAAAATGGTTTAGGGTTGGATTAGGCGGAGCCGCGAAGCGGGTGCGCCTAATCCAACCCTAAACCCTTTTCCGTCTCGTCTTATGCAGTACCCTACTCTTAAGGTTCAGTGCCCTATCTTTGAATCACATCCACGACAGGGTTCACCAATACCCTCTTAGGGTTCGGTTTCTTGCGGGTTTAGTGATCTTGAATAAGGTCGCGGGTCCGCCTAATCCAACCCTAAACCCTTTTCCGTCCCGTCTTATGCAGTACCCTACTCTTAAGGTTCAGTGCCCCATCTTTGAATCACATCCACGACAGGGTTCAGCAATACCCTCTTAGGGTTCAGTTTGTTGCGGGTTTAGTGACCTTGAATAAGGAAAAGGGTTTAGGGTTGGATTATGCGGAGCCGCATAGCCGCGTAGCGGGTCCGCCTAATCCAACCCTAAACCCTTTTCCGTCCCGTCTTATGCAGTACCCTACTCTTAAGGTTCAGTGCCCCATCTTTGAATCACATCCACGACAGGGTTCACCAATACCCTCTTAGGGTTCAGTTTGTTGCGGGTTTAGTGACCTTGACTAAGGAAAAGGGTTTTAGGGTTGGATTATGCGGAGCCGCGTAGCGGGTCCGCCTAATCCAACCCTAAACCCTTTTCCGTCCCGTCTTATGCAGTACCCTACTCTTAAGGTTCAGTGCGCCATCTTTGAATCACATCCAAGACAGCGTTCACCAATACCCTCTTAGGGTTCAGTTTCTTGCGGGTTTAGTGACCTTGAATAAGCAAAAGGGTTTCGGGTTGGATTAGGCGGAGCCGCGTAGCGGGTACGCCTAATCCAACCCTAAACCCTTTTCCGTCCCGTCTTATGCAGTACCCTACTCTTTAGGTTCAGAGACCATCTTTGAATCACATCCACGACAGGGTTTACCAATACCCTCGTAGGGTTCAGTTTCTTGCGGGTTTAGTGACCTTGAATAAGGAAAAGGGTTTAGGGTTGGATTAGGCGGACCTGCGTAGCGGGTACGCCTAATCCAACCCTAAACCCTTTTCCGTCCCGTCTTATGCAGTACCCTACTCTTTAGGTTCAGAGCCCCATCTTTGAATCACATCTACGACAGGGTTCACCAATACCCTCTTAGGGTTCAGTTTCTTGCGGGTTTAGTGACCTTGAATAAGGAAAATGGTTTAGGGTTGGATTAGGCGGAGCCGCGAAGCGGGTGCGCCTAATCCAACCCTAAACCCTTTTCCGTCTCGTCTTATGCAGTACCCTACTCTTAAGGTTCAGTGCCCCATCTTTGAATCACATCCACGACAGGGTTCACAAATACCCTCTTAGGGTTCAGTTTCTTGCGGGTTTAGTGACCTTGAATAAGGAAAAGGGTTTAGGGTTGGATTAGGCGGAGCCGCGAAGCGGGTGCGCCTAATCCAACCCTAAAACCTTTTCTGTCTCGTCTTATGCAGTACCCTACTCTTAAGGTTCAGTGCCCCATCTTTGAATCACATCCACGACAGGGTTCACCAATACCCTCTTAGGGTTCAGTTTCTTGCGGGTTTAGTGACCTTGAATAAGGAAAATGGTTTAGGGTTGGATTAGGCGGAGCCGCGAAGCGGGTGCGCCTAATCCAACCCTAAACCCTTTTCCGTCTCGTCTTATGCAGTACCCTACTCTTAAGGTTCAGTGCCCTATCTTTGAATCACATCCACGACAGGGTTCACCAATACCCTCTTAGGGTTCGGTTTCTTGCGGGTTTAGTGATCTTGAATAAGGTCGCGGGTCCGCCTAATCCAACCCTAAACCCTTTTCCGTCCCGTCTTATGCAGTACCCTACTCTTAAGGTTCAGTGCCCCATCTTTGAATCACATCCACGACAGGGTTCAGCAATACCCTCTTAGGGTTCAGTTTGTTGCGGGTTTAGTGACCTTGAATAAGGAAAAGGGTTTAGGGTTGGATTATGCGGAGCCGCATAGCCGCGTAGCGGGTCCGCCTAATCCAACCCTAAACCCTTTTCCGTCCCGTCTTATGCAGTACCCTACTCTTAAGGTTCAGTGCCCCATCTTTGAATCACATCCACGACAGGGTTCACCAATACCATCTTAGGGTTCAGTTTGTTGCGGGTTTAGTGACCTTGACTAAGGAAAACGGTTTTAGGGTTGGATTATGCGGAGCCGCGTAGCGGGTCCGCCTAATCCAACCGTAAACCCTTTTCCGTCCCGTCTTATGCAGTACCCTACTCTTAAGGTTCAGTGCGCCATCTTTGAATCACATCCAAGACAGCGTTCACCAATACCCTCTTAGGGTTCAGTTTCTTGCGGGTTTAGTGACCTTGAATAAGCAAAAGGGTTTCGGGTTGGATTAGGCGGAGCCGCGTAGCGGGTACGCCTAATCCAACCCTAAACCCTTTTCCGTCCCGTCTTATGCAGTACCCTACTCTTTAGGTTCAGAGACCATCTTTGAATCACATCCACGACAGGGTTTACCAATACCCTCGTAGGGTTCAGTTTCTTGCGGGTTTAGTGACCTTGAATAAGGAAAAGGGTTTAGGGTTGGATTAGGCGGACCTGCGTAGCGGGTACGCCTAATCCAACCCTAAACCCTTTTCCGTCCCGTCTTATGCAGTACCCTACTCTTTAGGTTCAGAGCCCCATCTTTGAATCACATCTACGACAGGGTTCACCAATACCCTCTTAGGGTTCAGTTTCTTGCGGGTTTAGTGACCTTGAATAAGGAAAATGGTTTAGGGTTGGATTAGGCGGAGCCGCGAAGCGGGTGCGCCTAATCCAACCCTAAACCCTTTTCCGTCTCGTCTTATGCAGTACCCTACTCTTAAGGTTCAGTGCCCCATCTTTGAATCACATCCACGACAGGGTTCACCAATACCCTCTTAGGGTTCAGTTTCTTGCGGGTTTAGTGACCTTGAATAAGGAAAAGGGTTTAGGGTTGGATTAGGCGGAGTCGCGTAGCGGGTCCCCCTAATCCAACCCTAAACCCTTTTCCGTCCCGTCTTATGCAGTACCCTACTCTTAAGGTTCAGTGCCCTATCTTTGAATCACATCCACGACAACGTTCACCAATACCCTCTTAGGGTTCGGTTTCTTGCGGGTTTAGTGATCTTGAATAAGGTCGCGGGTCCGCCTAATCCAACCCTAAACCCTTTTCCGTCCCGTCTTATGCAGTACCCTACTCTTAAGGTTCAGTGCCCCTTCTTTGAATCACATCCACGACAGGGTTCAGCAATACCCTCTTAGGGTTCAGTTTGTTGCGGGTTTAGTGACCTTGAATAAGGAAAATGGTTTAGGGTTGGATTAGGCGGAGCCGCGAAGCGGGTGCGCCTAATCCAACCCTAAACCCTTTTCCGTCTCGTCTTATGCAGTACCCTACTCTTAAGGTTCAGTGCCCTATCTTTGAATCACATCCACGACAGGGTTCACCAATACCCTCTTAGGGTTCGGTTTCTTGCGGGTTTAGTGATCTTGAATAAGGTCGCGGGTCCGCCTAATCCAACCCTAAACCCTTTTCCGTCCCGTCTTATGCAGTACCCTACTCTTAAGGTTCAGTGCCCCATCTTTGAATCACATCCACGACAGGGTTCAGCAATACCCTCTTAGGGTTCAGTTTGTTGCGGGTTTAGTGACCTTGAATAAGGAAAAGGGTTTAGGGTTGGATTATGCGGAGCCGCATAGCCGCGTAGCGGGTCCGCCTAATCCAACCCTAAACCCTTTTCCGTCCCGTCTTATGCAGTACCCTACTCTTAAGGTTCAGTGCCCCATCTTTGAATCACATCCACGACAGGGTTCACCAATACCCTCTTAGGGTTCAGTTTGTTGCGGGTTTAGTGACCTTGACTAAGGAAAAGGGTTTTAGGGTTGGATTATGCGGAGCCGCGTAGCGGGTCCGCCTAATCCAACCCTAAACCCTTTTCCGTCCCGTCTTATGCAGTACCCTACTCTTAAGGTTCAGTGCGCCATCTTTGAATCACATCCAAGACAGCGTTCACCAATACCCTCTTAGGGTTCAGTTTCTTGCGGGTTTAGTGACCTTGAATAAGCAAAAGGGTTTCGGGTTGGATTAGGCGGAGCCGCGTAGCGGGTACGCCTAATCCAACCCTAAACCCTTTTCCGTCCCGTCTTATGCAGTACCCTACTCTTTAGGTTCAGAGACCATCTTTGAATCACATCCACGACAGGGTTTACCAATACCCTCGTAGGGTTCAGTTTCTTGCGGGTTTAGTGACCTTGAATAAGGAAAAGGGTTTAGGGTTGGATTAGGCGGACCTGCGTAGCGGGTACGCCTAATCCAACCCTAAACCCTTTTCCGTCCCGTCTTATGCAGTACCCTACTCTTTAGGTTCAGAGCCCCATCTTTGAATCACATCTACGACAGGGTTCACCAATACCCTCTTAGGGTTCAGTTTCTTGCGGGTTTAGTGACCTTGAATAAGGAAAATGGTTTAGGGTTGGATTAGGCGGAGCCGCGAAGCGGGTGCGCCTAATCCAACCCTAAACCCTTTTCCGTCTCGTCTTATGCAGTACCCTACTCTTAAGGTTCAGTGCCCCATCTTTGAATCACATCCACGACAGGGTTCACCAATACCCTCTTAGGGTTCAGTTTCTTGCGGGTTTAGTGACCTTGAATAAGGAAAAGGGTTTAGGGTTGGATTAGGCGGAGTCGCGTAGCGGGTCCCCCTAATCCAACCCTAAACCCTTTTCCGTCCCGTCTTATGCAGTACCCTACTCTTAAGGTTCAGTGCCCTATCTTTGAATCACATCCACGACAACGTTCACCAATACCCTCTTAGGGTTCGGTTTCTTGCGGGTTTAGTGATCTTGAATAAGGTCGCGGGTCCGCCTAATCCAACCCTAAACCCTTTTCCGTCCCGTCTTATGCAGTACCCTACTCTTAAGGTTCAGTGCCCCTTCTTTGAATCACATCCACGACAGGGTTCAGCAATACCCTCTTAGGGTTCAGTTTGTTGCGGGTTTAGTGACCTTGAATAAGGAAAAGGGTTTAGGGTTGGATTATGCGGAGCCGCATAGCCGCGTAGCGGGTCCGCCTAATCCAACCCTAAACCCTTTTCCGTCCCGTCTTATGCAGTACCCTACTCTTAAGGTTCAGTGCCCCATCTTTGAATCACATCCACGACAGGGTTCACCAATACCCTCTTAGGGTTCAGTTTGTTGCGGGTTTAGTGACCTTGACTAAGGAAAAGGGTTTTAGGGTTGGATTATGCGGAGCCGCGAAGCGGGTGCGCCTAATCCAACCCTAAACCCTTTTTCGTCTCGTCTGATGCAGTACCCTACTCTTAAGGTTCAGTGCCCCATCTTTGAATCACATCCACGACTGGGTTCACCAATACCCTCTTAGGGTTCAGTTTCTTGCGGGTTTAGTGACCTTGAATAAGCAAAAGGGTTTCGGGTTGGATTAGGCGGAGCCGCGTAGCGGGTACGCCTAATCCAACCCTAAACGCTTTTCCGTCCCGTCTTATGCAGTACCCTACTCTTTAGGTTCAGAGACCATCTTTGAATCACATCCACGACAGGGTTCACCAATACCCTCGTAGGGTTCAGTTTCTTGCGGGTTTAGTGACCTTGAATAAGGAAAAGGGTTTAGGGTTGGATTAGGCGGACCCGCGTAGCGGGTACGCCTAATCCAACCCTAAACCCTTTTCCGTCCCGTCTTATGCAGTACCCTACTCTTTAGGTTCAGAGCCCCATCTTTGAATCACATCTACGACAGGGTTCACCAATACCCTCTTAGGGTTCAGTTTCTTGCGGGTTTAGTGACCTTGAATAAGGAAAAGGGTTTAGGGTTGGATTAGGCGGAGCCGCGAAGCGGGTGCGCCTAATCCAACCCTAAACCCTTTTACGTCTCGTCTTATGCAGTACCCTACTCTTAAGGTTCAGTGCCCCATCTTTGAATCACATCCACGACAGGGTTCACCAATACCCTCTTAGGGTTCAGTTTCTTGCGGGTTTAGTGATCTTGAATAAGGTCGCGGGTCCGCCTAATCCATCCCTAAACCCTTTTCCGTCCCGTCTTATGCAGTACCCTACTCTTAAGGTTCAGTGCCCCATCTTTGAATCACATCCACGACAGCGTTCACCAATACCCTCTTAGGGTTCAGTTTGTTGCGGGTTTAGTGACCTTGAATAAGGAAAAGGGTTTAGGGTTGGATTATGCGGAGCCGCATAGCCGCGTAGCGGGTCCGCCTAATCCAACCCTAAACCCTTTTCCGTCCCGTCTTATGCAGTACCCTACTCTTAAGGTTCAGTGCCCCATCTTTGAATCACATCCACGACAGGGTTCACCAATACCCTCTTAGGGTTCAGTTTGTTGCGGGTTTAGTGACCTTGACTAAGGAAAAGGGTTTTAGGGTTGGATTATGCGGAGCCGCGAAGCGGGTGCGCCTAATCCAACCCTAAACCCTTTTTCGTCTCGTCTGATGCAGTACCCTACTCTTAAGGTTCAGTGCCCCATCTTTGAATCACATCCACGACTGGGTTCACCAATACCCTCTTAGGGTTCAGTTTCTTGCGGGTTTAGTGACCTTGAATAAGCAAAAGGGTTTCGGGTTGGATTAGGCGGAGCCGCGTAGCGGGTACGCCTAATCCAACCCTAAACGCTTTTCCGTCCCGTCTTATGCAGTACCCTACTCTTTAGGTTCAGAGACCATCTTTGAATCACATCCACGACAGGGTTCACCAATACCCTCGTAGGGTTCAGTTTCTTGCGGGTTTAGTGACCTTGAATAAGGAAAAGGGTTTAGGGTTGGATTAGGCGGACCCGCGTAGCGGGTACGCCTAATCCAACCCTAAACCCTTTTCCGTCCCGTCTTATGCAGTACCCTACTCTTTAGGTTCAGAGCCCCATCTTTGAATCACATCTACGACAGGGTTCACCAATACCCTCTTAGGGTTCAGTTTCTTGCGGGTTTAGTGACCTTGAATAAGGAAAAGGGTTTAGGGTTGGATTAGGCGGAGCCGCGAAGCGGGTGCGCCTAATCCAACCCTAAACCCTTTTCCGTCTCGTCTTATGCAGTACCCTACTCTTAAGGTTCAGTGCCCCATCTTTGAATCACATCCACGACAGGGTTCACCAATACCCTCTTAGGGTTCAGTTTCTTGCGGGTTTAGTGACCTTGAATAAGGAAAAGGGTTTAGGGTTGGATTAGGCGGAGTCGCGTAGCGGGTCCCCCTAATCCAACCCTAAACCCTTTTCCGTCCCGTCTTATGCAGTACCCTACTCTTAAGGTTCAGTGCCCTATCTTTGAATCACATCCACGACAACGTTCACCAATACCCTCTTAGGGTTCCGTTTCTTGCGGGTTTAGTGATCTTGAATAAGGTCGCGGGTCCGCCTAATCCATCCCTAAACCCTTTTCCGTCCCGTCTTATGCAGTACCCTACTCTTAAGGTACAGTGCCCCATCTTTGAATCACATCCACGACAGCGTTCACCAATACCCTCTTAGGGTTCAGTTTCTTGCGGGTTTAGTGACCTTGAATAAGCAAAAGGGTTTCGGGTTGGATTAGGCGGAGCCGCGTAGCGGGTACGCCTAATCCAACCCTAAACCCTTTTCCGTCCCGTCTTATGCAGTACCCTACTCTTTAGGTTCAAAGACCATCTTTGAATCACATCCACGACAGGGTTCACCAATACCCTCTTAGGGTTCAGTTTCTTGCGGGTTTAGTGACCTTGAATAAGGAAAAGGGTTTAGGGTTGGATTAGGCGGAGCCGCGTAGTGGGTACGCCTAATCCAACCCTAAACCCTTTTCCGTCCCGTCTTATGCAGTACTCTACTCTTTAGGTTCAGAGCCCCATCTTTGAATCACATCCACGACAGGGTTCACCAATACCCTCTTAGGGTTCAGTTTCTTGCGGGTTTAGTGACCTTGAATAAGGAAAAGGGTTTAGGGTTGGATTAGGCGGAGCCGCAAAGCGGGTGCGCCTAATCCAACCCTAAACCCTTTTTCGTCACGTCTTATGCAGTAACCTACTCTTAAGGTTCAGTGCCCCATCTTTGAATCACATCCACGACAGGGTTCACCAATACCCTCTTAGGGTTCAGTTTCTTGCGGGTTTAGTGACCTTGAATAAGGAAAATGGTTTAGGGTTGGATTAGGCGGAGCCGCGAAGCGGGTGCGCCTAATCCAACCCTAAACCCTTTTCCGTCTCGTCTTATGCAGTACCCTACTCTTAAGATTCAGTGCCCCATCTTTGAATCACATCCACGACAGGGTTCACCAATACCCTCCTAGGGTTCAGTTTCTTGCGGGTTTAGTGACCTTGAATAAGGAAAAGGGTTTAGGGTTGGATTAGGCGGAGTCGCGTAGCGGGTCCCCCTAATCCAACCCTAAACCCTTTTCCGTCCCGTCTTATGCAGTACCCTACTCTTAAGGTTCAGTGCCCTATCTTTGAATCACATCCACGACAACGTTCACCAATACCCTCTTAGGGTTCGGTTTCTTGCGGGTTTAGTGATCTTGAATAAGGTCGCGGGTCCGCCTAATCCAACCCTAAACCCTTTTCCGTCCCGTCTTATGCAGTACCCTACTCTTAAGGTTCAGTGCCCCTTCTTTGAATCACATCCACGACAGGGTTCAGCAATACCCTCTTAGGGTTCAGTTTGTTGCGGGTTTAGTGACCTTGAATAAGGAAAAGGATTTAGGGTTGGATTATGCGGAGCCGCATAGCCGCGTAGCGGGTCCGCCTAATCCAACCCTAAACCCTTTTCCGTCCCGTCTTATGCAGTACCCTACTCTTAAGGTTCAGTGCCCCATCTTTGAATCACATCCACGACAGGGTTCACCAATACCCTCTTAGGGTTCAGTTTGTTGCGGGTTTAGTGACCTTGACTAAGGAAAAGGGTTTTAGGGTTGGATTATGCGGAGCCGCGTAGCGGGTCCGCCTAATCCAACCCTAAACCCTTTTCCGTCCCGTCTTATGCAGTACCCTACTCTTAAGGTTCAGTGCGCCATCTTTGAATCACATCCAAGACAGCGTTCACCAATACCCTCTTAGGGTTCAGTTTCTTGCGGGTTTAGTGACCTTGAATAAGCAAAAGGGTTTCGGGTTGGATTAGGCGGAGCCGCGTAGCGGGTACGCCTAATCCAACCCTAAACGCTTTTCCGTCCCGTCTTATGCAGTACCCTACTCTTTAGGTTCAGAGACCATCTTTGAATCACATCCACGACAGGGTTCACCAATACCCTCGTAGGGTTCAGTTTCTTGCGGGTTTAGTGACCTTGAATAAGGAAAAGGGTTTAGGGTTGGATTAGGCGGACCCGCGTAGCGGGTACGCCTAATCCAACCCTAAACCCTTTTCCGTCCCGTCTTATGCAGTACCCTACTCTTTAGGTTCAGAGCCCCATCTTTGAATCACATCTACGACAGGGTTCACCAATACCCTCTTAGGGTTCAGTTTCTTGCGGGTTTAGTGACCTTGAATAAGGAAAAGGGTTTAGGGTTGGATTAGGCGGAGCCGCGAAGCGGGTGCGCCTAATCCAACCCTAAACCCTTTTCCGTCTCGTCTTATGCAGTACCCTACTCTTAAGGTTCAGTGCCCCATCTTTGAATCACATCCACGACAGGGTTCACCAATACCCTCTTAGGGTTCAGTTTCTTGCGGGTTTAGTGACCTTGAATAAGGAAAAGGGTTTAGGGTTGGATTAGGCGGAGTCGCGTAGCGGGTCCCCCTAATCCAACCCTAAACCCTTTTCCGTCCCGTCTTATGCAGTACCCTACTCTTAAGGTTCAGTGCCCTATCTTTGAATCACATCCACGACAACGTTCACCAATACCCTCTTAGGGTTCCGTTTCTTGCGGGTTTAGTGATCTTGAATAAGGTCGCGGGTCCGCCTAATCCATCCCTAAACCCTTTTCCGTCCCGTCTTATGCAGTACCCTACTCTTAAGGTTCAGTGCCCCATCTTTGAATCACATCCACGACAGCGTTCACCAATACCCTCTTAGGGTTCAGTTTCTTGCGGGTTTAGTGACCTTGAATAAGCAAAAGGGTTTCGGGTTGGATTAGGCGGAGCCGCGTAGCGGGTACGCCTAATCCAACCCTAAACCCTTTTCCGTCCCGTCTTATGCAGTACCCTACTCTTTAGGTTCAAAGACCATCTTTGAATCACATCCACGACAGGGTTCACCAATACCCTCTTAGGGTTCAGTTTCTTGCGGGTTTAGTGACCTTGAATAAGGAAAAGGGTTTAGGGTTGGATTAGGCGGAGCCGCGTAGTGGGTACGCCTAATCCAACCCTAAACCCTTTTCCGTCCCGTCTTATGCAGTACTCTACTCTTTAGGTTCAGAGCCCCATCTTTGAATCACATCCACGACAGGGTTCACCAATACCCTCTTAGGGTTCAGTTTCTTGCGGGTTTAGTGACCTTGAATAAGGAAAAGGGTTTAGGGTTGGATTAGGCGGAGCCGCAAAGCGGGTGCGCCTAATCCAACCCTAAACCCTTTTCCGTCACGTCTTATGCAGTAACCTACTCTTAAGGTTCAGTGCCCCATCTTTGAATCACATCCACGACAGGGTTCACCAATACCCTCTTAGGGTTCAGTTTCCTGCGGGTTTAGTGACCTTGAATAAGGAAAAGGATTTAGGGTTGGATTAGGCGGAGCCGCGTACCGGGTACGCCTAATCCAACCCTAAACCCTTTTCCGTCTCGTCTTATGCAGTACCCTACTCTTAAGGTTCAGTGCCCCATCTTTGAATCACATCCACGACAGGGTTCACCAATACCCTCTTAGGGTTCAGTTTCTTGCGGGTTTAGTGACCTTGAATAAGGAAAAGGGTTTAGGGTTGGATTAGGCGGAGTCGCGTAGCGGGTCCCCCTAATCCAACCCTAAACCCTTTTCCGTCCTGTCTTATGCAGTACCCTACTCTTAAGGTTCAGTGCCCTATCTTTGAATCACATCCACGACAACGTTCACCAATACCCTCTTAGGGTTCGGTTTCTTGCGGGTTTAGTGATCTTGAATAAGGTCGCGGGTCCGCCTAATCCATCCCTAAACCCTTTTCCGTCCCGTCTTATGCAGTACCCTACTCTTAAGGTTCAGTGCCCCATCTTTGAATCACATCCACGACAGCGTTCACCAATACCCTCTTAGGGTTCAGTTTCTTGCGGGTTTAGTGACCTTGAATAAGCAAAAGGGTTTCGGGTTGGATTAGGCGGAGCCGCGTAGCGGGTACGCCTAATCCAACCCTAAACCCTTTTCCGTCCCGTCTTATGCAGTACCCTACTCTTTAGGTTCAAAGACCATCTTTGAATCACATCCACGACAGGGTTCACCAATACCCTCTTAGGGTTCAGTTTCTTGCGGGTTTAGTGACCTTGAATAAGGAAAAGGGTTTAGGGTTGGATTAGGCGGAGCCGCAAAGCGGGTGCGCCTAATCCAACCCTAAACCCTTTTCCGTCACGTCTTATGCAGTAACCTACTCTTAAGGTTCAGTGCCCCATCTTTGAATCACATCCACGACAGGGTTCACCAATACCCTCTTAGGGTTCAGTTTCCTGCGGGTTTAGTGACCTTGAATAAGGAAAAGGGTTTAGGGTTGGATTAGGCGGAGCCGCGTACCGGGTACGCCTAATCCAACCCTAAACCCTTTTCCGTCTCGTCTTATGCAGTACCCTACTCTTAAGGTTCAGTGCCCCATCTTTGAATCACATCCACGACAGGGTTCACCAATACCCTCTTAGGGTTCAGTTTCTTGCGGGTTTAGTGACCTTGAATAAGGAAAAGGGTTTAGGGTTGGATTAGGCGGAGTCGCGTAGCGGGTCCCCCTAATCCAACCCTAAACCCTTTTCCGTCCTGTCTTATGCAGTACCCTACTCTTAAGGTTCAGTGCCCTATCTTTGAATCACATCCACGACAACGTTCACCAATACCCTCTTAGGGTTCGGTTTCTTGCGGGTTTAGTGATCTTGAATAAGGTCGCGGGTCCGCCTAATCCATCCCTAAACCCTTTTCCGTCCCGTCTTATGCAGTACCCTACTCTTAAGGTTCAGTGCCCCATCTTTGAATCACATCCACGACAGCGTTCACCAATACCCTCTTAGGGTTCAGTTTCTTGCGGGTTTAGTGACCTTGAATAAGCAAAAGGGTTTCGGGTTGGATTAGGCGGAGCAGCGTAGCGGGTACGCCTAATCCAACCCTAAACCCTTTTCCGTCCCGTCTTATGCTGTACCCTACTCTTTAGGTTCAGAGACCATCTTTGAATCACATCCACGACAGGGTTCACCAATACCCTCTTAGGGTTCAGTTTCTTGCGGGTTTAGTGACCTTGAATAAGGAAAAGGGTTTAGGGTTGGATTAGGCGGAGCCGCGTAGCGGGTACGCCTAATCCAACCCTAAACCCTTTTCCGTCCCGTCTTATGCAGTACTCTACTCTTTAGGTTCAGAGCCCCATCTTTGAATCACATCCACGACAGGGTTCACCAATACCCTCTTAGGGTTCAGTTTCCTGCGGGTTTAGTGACCTTGAATAAGGAAAAGGGTTTAGGGTTGGATTAGGCGGAGCCGCGTACCGGGTACGCCTAATCCAACCCTAAACCCTTTTCCGTCTCGTCTTATGCAGTACCCTACTCTTAAGGTTCAGTGCCCCATCTTTGAATCACATCCACGACAGGGTTCACCAATACCCTCTTAGGGTTCAGTTTCTTGCGGGTTTAGTGACCTTGAATAAGGAAAAGGGTTTAGGGTTGGATTAGGCGGAGTCGCGTAGCGGGTCCCCCTAATCCAACCCTAAACCCTTTTCCGTCCTGTCTTATGCAGTACCCTACTCTTAAGGTTCAGTGCCCTATCTTTGAATCACATCCACGACAACGTTCACCAATACCCTCTTAGGGTTCGGTTTCTTGCGGGTTTAGTGATCTTGAATAAGGTCGCGGGTCCGCCTAATCCATCCCTAAACCCTTTTCCGTCCCGTCTTATGCAGTACCCTACTCTTAAGGTTCAGTGCCCCATCTTTGAATCACATCCACGACAGCGTTCACCAATACCCTCTTAGGGTTCAGTTTCTTGCGGGTTTAGTGACCTTGAATAAGCAAAAGGGTTTCGGGTTGGATTAGGCGGAGCAGCGTAGCGGGTACGCCTAATCCAACCCTAAACCCTTTTCCGTCCCGTCTTATGCTGTACCCTACTCTTTAGGTTCAGAGACCATCTTTGAATCACATCCACGACAGGGTTCACCAATACCCTCTTAGGGTTCAGTTTCTTGGGGGTTTAGTGACCTTGAATAAGGAAAAGGGTTTAGGGTTGGATTAGGCGGAGCCGCGTAGCGGGTACGCCTAATCCAACCCTAAACCCTTTTCCGTCCCGTCTTATGCAGTACTCTACTCTTTAGGTTCAGAGCCCCATCTTTGAATCACATCCACGACAGGGTTCACCAACACCCTCTTAGGGTTCAGTTTCTTGCGGGTTTAGTGACCTTGAATAAGGAAAAGGGTATAGGGTTGGATTAGGCGGAGCCGCGTGGTGGGTACGCCTAATCCAACCCTAAACCCTTTTCCGTCCCGTCTTATGCAGTACTCTACTCTTTAGGTTCAAAGCCCCATCTTTGAATCACATCCACGACAGGGTTCACCAATACCCTCTTAGGGTTCAGTTTCTTGCGGGTTTAGTGACCTTGAATAAGGAAAAGGGTTTAGGGTTGGATTAGGCGGAGCCGCAAAGCGGGTGCGCCTAATCCAACCCTAAACCCTTTTCCGTCACGTCTTATGCAGTAACCTACTCTTAAGGTTCAGTGCCCCATCTTTGAATCACATCCACGACAGGGTTCACCAATACCCTCTTAGGGTTCAGTTTCCTGCGGGTTTAGTGACCTTGAATAAGGAAAAGGGTTTAGGGTTGGATTAGGCGGAGCCGCGTACCGGGTACGCCTAATCCAACCCTAAACCCTTTTCCGTCTCGTCTTATGCAGTACCCTACTCTTAAGGTTCAGTGCCCCATCTTTGAATCACATCCACGACAGGGTTCACCAATACCCTCTTAGGGTTCAGTTTCTTGCGGGTTTAGTGACCTTGAATAAGGAAAAGGGTTTAGGGTTGGATTAGGCGGAGCCGCGTAGTGGGTACGCCTAATCCAACCCTAAACCCTTTTCCGTCCCGTCTTATGCAGTACTCTACTCTTTAGGTTCAGAGCCCCATCTTTGAATCACATCCACGACAGGGTTCACCAATACCCTCTTAGGGTTCAGTTTCTTGCGGGTTTAGTGACCTTGAATAAGGAAAAGGGTTTAGGGTTGGATTAGGCGGAGCCGCAAAGCGGGTGCGCCTAATCCAACCCTAAACCCTTTTCCGTCACGTCTTATGCAGTAACCTACTCTTAAGGTTCAGTGCCCCATCTTTGAATCACATCCACGACAGGGTTCACCAATACCCTCTTAGGGTTCAGTTTCCTGCGGGTTTAGTGACCTTGAATAAGGAAAAGGATTTAGGGTTGGATTAGGCGGAGCCGCGTACCGGGTACGCCTAATCCAACCCTAAACCCTTTTCCGTCTCGTCTTATGCAGTACCCTACTCTTAAGGTTCAGTGCCCCATCTTTGAATCACATCCACGACAGGGTTCACCAATACCCTCTTAGGGTTCAGTTTCTTGCGGGTTTAGTGACCTTGAATAAGGAAAAGGGTTTAGGGTTGGATTAGGCGGAGTCGCGTAGCGGGTCCCCCTAATCCAACCCTAAACCCTTTTCCGTCCTGTCTTATGCAGTACCCTACTCTTAAGGTTCAGTGCCCTATCTTTGAATCACATCCACGACAACGTTCACCAATACCCTCTTAGGGTTCGGTTTCTTGCGGGTTTAGTGATCTTGAATAAGGTCGCGGGTCCGCCTAATCCATCCCTAAACCCTTTTCCGTCCCGTCTTATGCAGTACCCTACTCTTAAGGTTCAGTGCCCCATCTTTGAATCACATCCACGACAGCGTTCACCAATACCCTCTTAGGGTTCAGTTTCTTGCGGGTTTAGTGACCTTGAATAAGCAAAAGGGTTTCGGGTTGGATTAGGCGGAGCCGCGTAGCGGGTACGCCTAATCCAACCCTAAACCCTTTTCCGTCCCGTCTTATGCAGTACCCTACTCTTTAGGTTCAAAGACCATCTTTGAATCACATCCACGACAGGGTTCACCAATACCCTCTTAGGGTTCAGTTTCTTGCGGGTTTAGTGACCTTGAATAAGGAAAAGGGTTTAGGGTTGGATTAGGCGGAGCCGCAAAGCGGGTGCGCCTAATCCAACCCTAAACCCTTTTCCGTCACGTCTTATGCAGTAACCTACTCTTAAGGTTCAGTGCCCCATCTTTGAATCACATCCACGACAGGGTTCACCAATACCCTCTTAGGGTTCAGTTTCCTGCGGGTTTAGTGACCTTGAATAAGGAAAAGGGTTTAGGGTTGGATTAGGCGGAGCCGCGTACCGGGTACGCCTAATCCAACCCTAAACCCTTTTCCGTCTCGTCTTATGCAGTACCCTACTCTTAAGGTTCAGTGCCCCATCTTTGAATCACATCCACGACAGGGTTCACCAATACCCTCTTAGGGTTCAGTTTCTTGCGGGTTTAGTGACCTTGAATAAGGAAAAGGGTTTAGGGTTGGATTAGGCGGAGTCGCGTAGCGGGTCCCCCTAATCCAACCCTAAACCCTTTTCCGTCCTGTCTTATGCAGTACCCTACTCTTAAGGTTCAGTGCCCTATCTTTGAATCACATCCACGACAACGTTCACCAATACCCTCTTAGGGTTCGGTTTCTTGCGGGTTTAGTGATCTTGAATAAGGTCGCGGGTCCGCCTAATCCATCCCTAAACCCTTTTCCGTCCCGTCTTATGCAGTACCCTACTCTTAAGGTTCAGTGCCCCATCTTTGAATCACATCCACGACAGCGTTCACCAATACCCTCTTAGGGTTCAGTTTCTTGCGGGTTTAGTGACCTTGAATAAGCAAAAGGGTTTCGGGTTGGATTAGGCGGAGCAGCGTAGCGGGTACGCCTAATCCAACCCTAAACCCTTTTCCGTCCCGTCTTATGCTGTACCCTACTCTTTAGGTTCAGAGACCATCTTTGAATCACATCCACGACAGGGTTCACCAATACCCTCTTAGGGTTCAGTTTCTTGTGGGTTTAGTGACCTTGAATAAGGAAAAGGGTTTAGGGTTGGATTAGGCGGAGCCGCGTAGCGGGTACGCCTAATCCAACCCTAAACCCTTTTCCGTCCCGTCTTATGCAGTACTCTACTCTTTAGGTTCAGAGCCCCATCTTTGAATCACATCCACGACAGGGTTCACCAATACCCTCTTAGGGTTCAGTTTCCTGCGGGTTTAGTGACCTTGAATAAGGAAAAGGGTTTAGGGTTGGATTAGGCGGAGCCGCGTACCGGGTACGCCTAATCCAACCCTAAACCCTTTTCCGTCTCGTCTTATGCAGTACCCTACTCTTAAGGTTCAGTGCCCCATCTTTGAATCACATCCACGACAGGGTTCACCAATACCCTCTTAGGGTTCAGTTTCTTGCGGGTTTAGTGACCTTGAATAAGGAAAAGGGTTTAGGGTTGGATTAGGCGGAGTCGCGTAGCGGGTCCCCCTAATCCAACCCTAAACCCTTTTCCGTCCTGTCTTATGCAGTACCCTACTCTTAAGGTTCAGTGCCCTATCTTTGAATCACATCCACGACAACGTTCACCAATACCCTCTTAGGGTTCGGTTTCTTGCGGGTTTAGTGATCTTGAATAAGGTCGCGGGTCCGCCTAATCCATCCCTAAACCCTTTTCCGTCCCGTCTTATGCAGTACCCTACTCTTAAGGTTCAGTGCCCCATCTTTGAATCACATCCACGACAGCGTTCACCAATACCCTCTTAGGGTTCAGTTTCTTGCGGGTTTAGTGACCTTGAATAAGCAAAAGGGTTTCGGGTTGGATTAGGCGGAGCAGCGTAGCGGGTACGCCTAATCCAACCCTAAACCCTTTTCCGTCCCGTCTTATGCTGTACCCTACTCTTTAGGTTCAGAGACCATCTTTGAATCACATCCACGACAGGGTTCACCAATACCCTCTTAGGGTTCAGTTTCTTGGGGGTTTAGTGACCTTGAATAAGGAAAAGGGTTTAGGGTTGGATTAGGCGGAGCCGCGTAGCGGGTACGCCTAATCCAACCCTAAACCCTTTTCCGTCCCGTCTTATGCAGTACTCTACTCTTTAGGTTCAGAGCCCCATCTTTGAATCACATCCACGACAGGGTTCACCAACACCCTCTTAGGGTTCAGTTTCTTGCGGGTTTAGTGACCTTGAATAAGGAAAAGGGTATAGGGTTGGATTAGGCGGAGCCGCGTGGTGGGTACGCCTAATCCAACCCTAAACCCTTTTCCGTCCCGTCTTATGCAGTACTCTACTCTTTAGGTTCAAAGCCCCATCTTTGAATCACATCCACGACAGGGTTCACCAATACCCTCTTAGGGTTCAGTTTCTTGCGGGTTTAGTGACCTTGAATAAGGAAAAGGGTTTAGGGTTGGATTAGGCGGAGCCGCAAAGCGGGTGCGCCTAATCCAACCCTAAACCCTTTTCCGTCACGTCTTATGCAGTAACCTACTCTTAAGGTTCAGTGCCCCATCTTTGAATCACATCCACGACAGGGTTCACCAATACCCTCTTAGGGTTCAGTTTCCTGCGGGTTTAGTGACCTTGAATAAGGAAAAGGGTTTAGGGTTGGATTAGGCGGAGCCGCGTACCGGGTACGCCTAATCCAACCCTAAACCCTTTTCCGTCTCGTCTTATGCAGTACCCTACTCTTAAGGTTCAGTGCCCCATCTTTGAATCACATCCACGACAGGGTTCACCAATACCCTCTTAGGGTTCAGTTTCTTGCGGGTTTAGTGACCTTGAATAAGGAAAAGGGTTTAGGGTTGGATTAGGCGGAGTCGCGTAGCGGGTCCCCCTAATCCAACCCTAAACCCTTTTCCGTCCTGTCTTATGCAGTACCCTACTCTTAAGGTTCAGTGCCCTATCTTTGAATCACATCCACGACAACGTTCACCAATACCCTCTTAGGGTTCGGTTTCTTGCGGGTTTAGTGATCTTGAATAAGGTCGCGGGTCCGCCTAATCCATCCCTAAACCCTTTTCCGTCCCGTCTTATGCAGTACCCTACTCTTAAGGTTCAGTGCCCCATCTTTGAATCACATCCACGACAGCGTTCACCAATACCCTCTTAGGGTTCAGTTTCTTGCGGGTTTAGTGACCTTGAATAAGCAAAAGGGTTTCGGGTTGGATTAGGCGGAGCAGCGTAGCGGGTACGCCTAATCCAACCCTAAACCCTTTTCCGTCCCGTCTTATGCTGTACCCTACTCTTTAGGTTCAGAGACCATCTTTGAATCACATCCACGACAGGGTTCACCAATACCCTCTTAGGGTTCAGTTTCTTGGGGGTTTAGTGACCTTGAATAAGGAAAAGGGTTTAGGGTTGGATTAGGCGGAGCCGCGTAGCGGGTACGCCTAATCCAACCCTAAACCCTTTTCCGTCCCGTCTTATGCAGTACTCTACTCTTTAGGTTCAGAGCCCCATCTTTGAATCACATCCACGACAGGGTTCACCAACACCCTCTTAGGGTTCAGTTTCTTGCGGGTTTAGTGACCTTGAATAAGGAAAAGGGTATAGGGTTGGATTAGGCGGAGCCGCGTGGTGGGTACGCCTAATCCAACCCTAAACCCTTTTCCGTCCCGTCTTATGCAGTACTCTACTCTTTAGGTTCAAAGCCCCATCTTTGAATCACATCCACGACAGGGTTCACCAATACCCTCTTAGGGTTCAGTTTCTTGCGGGTTTAGTGACCTTGAATAAGGAAAAGGGTTTAGGGTTGGATTAGGCGGAGCCGCAAAGCGGGTGCGCCTAATCCAACCCTAAACCCTTTTCCGTCACGTCTTATGCAGTAACCTACTCTTAAGGTTCAGTGCCCCATCTTTGAATCACATCCACGACAGGGTTCACCAATACCCTCTTAGGGTTCAGTTTCCTGCGGGTTTAGTGACCTTGAATAAGGAAAAGGGTTTAGGGTTGGATTAGGCGGAGCCGCGTACCGGGTACGCCTAATCCAACCCTAAACCCTTTTCCGTCTCGTCTTATGCAGTACCCTACTCTTAAGGTTCAGTGCCCCATCTTTGAATCACATCCACGACAGGGTTCACCAATACCCTCTTAGGGTTCAGTTTCTTGGGGGTTTAGTGACCTTGAATAAGGAAAAGGGTTTAGGGTTGGATTAGGCGGAGTCGTGTAGCGGGTCCCCCTAATCCAACCCTAAACCCTTTTCCGTCCTGTCTTATGCAGTACCCTACTCTTAAGGTTCAGTGCCCTATCTTTGAATCACATCCACGACAACGTTCACCAATACCCTCTGAGGGTTCGGTTTCTTGCGGGTTTAGTGATCTTGAATAAGGTCGCGGGTCCGCCTAATCCATCCCTAAACCCTTTTCCGTCCCGTCTTATGCAGTACCCTACTATTAAGGTTCAGTGCCCCATCTTTGAATCACATCCACGACAGCGTTCACCAATACCCTCTTAGGGTTCAGTTTCTTGCGGGTTTAGTGACCTTGAATAAGCAAAAGGGTTTCGGGTTGGATTAGGCGGAGCCGCGTAGCGGGTACGCCTAATCCAACCCTAAACCCTTTTCCGTCCCGTCTTATGCAGTACCCTACTCTTTAGGTTCAGAGACCATCTTTGAATCACATCCACGACAGGGTTCACCAATACCCTCTTAGGGTTCAGTTTCTTGCGGGTTTAGTGACCTTGAATAAGGAAAAGGGTTTAGGGTTGGATTAGGCGGAGCCGCGTAGCGGGTTCGCCTAATCCAACCCTAAACCCTTTTCCGTCCCGTCTTATGCAGTACTCTACTCTTTAGGTTCAGAGCCCCATCTTTGAATCACATCCACGACAGGGTTCACCAACACCCTCTTAGGGTTCAGTTTCTTGCGGGTTTAGTGACCTTGAATAAGGAAAAGGGTTTAGGGTTGGATTAGGCGGAGCCGCGAAGCGGGTGCGCCTAATCCAACCAACCCTAAACCCTTTTCCGTCACATCTTATGCAGTAACCTACTCTTAAGGTTCAGTGCGCCATCTTTGAATCACATCCACGACAGGGTTCACCAATACCCTCTTAGGGTTCAGTTTCCTGCGGGTTTAGTGACCTTGAATAAGGAAAAGGGTTTAGGGTTGGATTAGGCGGAGCCGCGTAGCGGGTCCGCCTAATCCAACCCTAAACCCTTTTCCGTCCCGTCTTATGCAGTACCCTACTCTTAAGGTTCAGTGCCCTATCTTCGAATCACATCCACGACAACGTTCACCAATACCCTCTTAGGGTTCGGTTTCTTGCGGGTTTAGTGATCTTGAATAAGGTCGCGGGTCTGCCTAATCCAACCCTAAACCCTTTTCCGTCCCGTCTTATGCAGTACCCTACTCTTATGGTTCAGTGCCCCATCTTTGAATCACATCCACGACAGGGTTCACCAATACCCTCTTAGGGTTCAGTTTGTTGCGGGTTTAGTGACGTTGAATAAGGAAAACGGTTTAGGGTTAGATTATGCGGAGCCGCGTAGCGGGTCCGCCTAATCCAACCCTAAACCCTTTTCCGTCCCGTTTTATGTAGTACCCTACTCTTAAGGTTCAGTGCCCCATCTTTGAATCACATCCACGACAGGATTCACCAATACCCTCTTAGGGTTCCGTTTCTTGCGGGTTTAGTGACCTTGAATAAGGAAAAGGGTTTAGGGTTGGATTAGGCGGAGCCGCGAAGCGGGTGCGCCTAATCCAACCCTAAACCCTTTTCCGTCACGTCTTATGCAGTACCCTACTCTTAAGGTTCAGTGCGCCATCTTTGAATCACATCCACGACAGCGTTCACCAATACCCTCTTAGGGTTAAGTTTCTTGCGGGTTTAGTGACCTTGAATAAGGAAAAGGGTTTAGGGTTGGATTAGGCGGAGCCGCGTAGAGGGTCCGCCTAATCCAACCCTAAACCCTTTTCCGTCCCGTCTTATGCAGTACCCTACTCTTATGGTTCAGTACGCCATCTTTGAATCACATCCACGACAGCGTTCACCAATACCCTCTTAGGGTTCAGTTTCTTGCGGGTTTAGTGACCTTGAATAAGGAAAAGGGTTTAGGGTTGGATTAGGCGGAGCCGCATAGCGGGTTCGCCTAATCCAACCCTAAACCCTTTTCCGTCCCGTCTTATGCAGTACCCTACTCTTAAGGTTCAGTGCCCTATCTTTGAATCACATCCACGACAACGTTCACCAATACCCTCTTAGGGTTCGGTTTCTTGCGGGTTTAGTGATCTTGAATAAGGTCGCGGGTCCGCCTAATCCAACCCTAAACCCTTTTCCGTCCCGTCTTATGTAGTATCCTACTCTTATGGTTCAATGCCCCATCTTTGAATCACATCCACGACAGGGTTCACCAATACCCTCTTAGGGTTCAGTTTGTTGCGGGTTTAGTGACCTTGAATAAGGAAAAGGGTTTAGGGTTGGATTATGCGGAGCCGCGTAGCGGGTCCGCCTAATCCAACCCTAAACCCTTTTCCGTCCCGTTTTATGCAGTACCCTACTCTTAAGGTTCAGTGCCCCATCTTTGAATCACATCCACGACAGGGTTCACCAATACCCTCTTAGGGTTCAGTTTCTTGCGGGTTTAGTGACCTTGAATAAGGAAAAGGGTTTAGGGTTGGATTACGCGGAGCCGCGTAGCGGGTCCGCCTAATCCAACCCTAAACCCTTTTCCGTCCCGTCTTATGCAGTACCCTACTCTTATGGTTCAGTACGCCATCTTTGAATCACATCCACGACAGCGTTCACCAATACCCTCTTAGGGTTCAGTTTCTTGCGGGTTTAGTGACCTTGAATAAGGAAAAGGGTTTAGGGTTGCATTATGCGGAGCCGCGTAGCGGGTCCGCCTAATCCAACCCTAAACCCTTTTCCGTCCCGTCTTATGCAGTACCCTACTCTTATGGTTCAGTACGCCATCTTTGAATCACATCCACGACAGCGTTCACCAATACCCTCTTAGGGTTCAGTTTCTTGCGCGTTTAGTGACCTTGAATAAAGAAAAGGGTTTAGGGTTGGATTAGGCGGAGCCGCGTAGAGGGTACGCCTAATCCAACCCTAATCCCTTTTCCGTCCCGTCTTATGCAGTACCCTACTCATTAGGTTCAGATCCCATCTTTGAATCACATCCACGACAGGGTTCACCAATACCCTCTTAGGGTTAAGTTTCTTGCGGGTTTAGTGACCTTGAATAAGGAAAAGGGTTTAGGGTTGGATTAGGCGGAGCCGCGTAGCGGGTTCGCCTAATCCAACCCTAAACCCTTTTCCGTCCCGTCTTATGCAGTACCCTACTCTTAAGGTTCAGTGCCCTATCTTTGAATCACATCCACGACAACTTTCACCAATACCCTCTTAGGGTTCGGTTTCTTGCGGGTTTAGTGATCTTGAATAAGGTCGCGGGTCCGCCTAATCCAACCCTAAACCCTTTTCCGTCCCGTCTTATGTAGTATTCTACTCTTAAGGTTCAGTGCCCCATCTTTGAATCACATCCACGACAGGGTTCACCAATACCCTCTTAGGGTTCAGTTTGTTGCGGGTTTAGTGACCTTGAATAAGGAAAAGGGTTTAGGGTTGGATTATGCGGAGCCGCGTAGCGGGTCCGCCTAATCCAACCCTAAACCCTTTTCCGTCCCGTCTTATGCAGTACCCTACTCATTAGGTTCAGAGCCCCATCTTTGAATCACATCCACGACAGGGTTCACCAATACCCTCTTAGGGTTAAGTTTCTTGCGGGTTTAGTGACCTTGAATAAGGAAAAGGGTTTAGGGTTGGATTAGGCGGAGCCGCGTAGCAGGTTCGCCTAATCCAACCCTAAACCCTTTTCCGTCCCGTCTTATGCAGTACCCTACTCTTAAGGTTCAGTGCCATATCTTTGAATCACATCCACGACAACGTTCACCAATACCCTCTTAGGGTTCGGTTTCTTACGGGTTTAGTGATCTTGAATAAGGTCGCGGGTCCGCCTAATCCAACCCTAAACCCTTTTCCGTCCCGTCTTATGTAGTATCCTACTCTTAAGGTTCAGTGCCCCATCTTTGAATCACATCCACGACAGGGTTCACCAATACCCTCTTAGGGTTCAGTTTGTTGCGGGTTTAGTGACCTTGAATAAGGAAAAGGGTTTAGGGTTGGATTAGGCGGAGCCGCGTAGCGGGTACGCCTAATCCAACCCTAATCCCTTTTCCGTCCCGTCTTATGCAGTACCCTACTCTTAAGGTTCAGTGCCCCATCTTTGAATCACATCCACGACAGGGTTCACCTATACACTCTTAGGGTTCAGTTTCTTGCGGGTTTAGTGACCTTGAATAAGGAAAAGGGTTTAGGTTTGGATTAGGCGGAGCCGCGTAGCGGGTCCGCCTAATCCAACACTAAACCCTTTTCCGTCCCGTCTTATGCAGTACCCTACTCTTAAGGTTCAGTGCCCTATCTTTGAATCACATCCACGACAACGTTCACCAATACCCTCTTAGGGTTCGGTTTCTTGCGGGTTTAGTGATCTTGAATAAGGTCGCGGGTCCGCCTAATCCAACCCTAAACCCTTTTCCGAACCGTCTTATGCAGTACCCTACTCTTAAGGTTCAGTGCCCCATCTTTGAATCACATCCACGACAGGTTTCACCAATACCCTCTTAGGGTTCAGTTTCTTGCGGGTTTAGTGACCTTGAATAAGGAAAAGGGTTTAGGGTTGGATTATGCGGAGCCGCGTAGCGGGTCCGCCTAATCCAACCCTAAACTCTTTTCCGTCCCGTCTTATGCAGTACCCTACTCTTATGGTTCAGTACGCCATCTTTGAATCACATCCACGACAGCGTTCACCAATACCCTCTTAGGGTTCAGTTTCTTGCGGGTTTAGTGACCTTGAATAAGGAAAAGGGTTTAGGGTTGGATTAGGCGGAGCCGCATAGCGGGTTCGCCTAATCCAACCCTAAACCCTTTTCCGTCCCGTCTTATGCAGTACCCTACTCTTAAGGTTCAGTGCCCTATCTTTGAATCACATCCACGACAACGTTCACCAATACCCTCTTAGGGTTCGGTTTCTTGAGGGTTTAGTGATCTTGAATAAGGTCGCGGGTCCGCCTAATCCAACCCTAAACCCTTTTCCGTCCCGTCTTATGTAGTATCCTACTCTTATGGTTCAGTGCCCCATCTTTGAATCACATCCACGACAGGGTTCACCAATACCCTCTTAGGGTTCATTTTGTTGCGGGTTTAGTGACCTTGAATAAGGAAAAGGGTTTAGGGTTGGATTATGCGGAGCCGCGTAGCGGGTCCGCCTAATCCAACCCTAAACCCTTTTCCGTCCCGTTTTATGCAGTACCCTACTCTTAAGGTTCAGTGCCCCATCTTTGAATCACATCCACGACAGGGTTCACCAATACCCTCTTAGGGTTCAGTTTCTTGCGGGTTTAGTGACCTTGAATAAGGAAAAGGGTTTAGGGTTGCATTATGCGGAGCCGCGTAGCGGGTCCGCCTAATCCAACCCTAAACCCTTTTCCGTCCCGTCTTATGCAGTACCCTACTCTTATGGTTCAGTACGCCATCTTTGAATCACATCCACGACAGCGTTCACCAATACCCTCTTAGGGTTCAGTTTCTTGCGCGTTTAGTGACCTTGAATAAAGAAAAGGGTTTAGGGTTGGATTAGGCGGAGCCGCGTAGAGGGTACGCCTAATCCAACCCTAATCCCTTTTCCGTCCCGTCTTATGCAGTACCCTACTCATTAGGTTCAGATCCCATCTTTGAATCACATCCACGACAGGGTTCACCAATACCCTCTTAGGGTTAAGTTTCTTGCGGGTTTAGTGACCTTGAATAAGGAAAAGGGTTTAGGGTTGGATTAGGCGGAGCCGCGTAGCGGGTTCGCCTAATCCAACCCTAAACCCTTTTCCGTCCCGTCTTATGCAGTACCCTACTCTTAAGGTTCAGTGCCCTATCTTTGAATCACATCCACGACAACTTTCACCAATACCCTCTTAGGGTTCGGTTTCTTGCGGGTTTAGTGATCTTGAATAAGGTCGCGGGTCCGCCTAATCCAACCCTAAACCCTTTTCCGTCCCGTCTTATGTAGTATCCTACTCTTAAGGTTCAGTGCCCCATCTTTGAATCACATCCACGACAGGGTTCACCAATACCCTCTTAGGGTTCAGTTTGTTGCGGGTTTAGTGACCTTGAATAAGGAAAAGGGTTTAGGGTTGGATTATGCGGAGCCGCGTAGCGGGTCCGCCTAATCCAACCCTAAACCCTTTTCCGTCCCGTCTTATGCAGTACCCTACTCTTAAGGTTCAGTGCCCCATCTTTGAATCACATCCACGACAGGGTTCACCAATACCCTCTTAGGGTTCAGTTTCTTGCGGGTTTAGTGACCTTGAATAAGGAAAAGGGTTTAGGGTTGGATTATGCGGAGCCGCGTAGCGGGTCCGCCTAATCCAACCCTAAACCCTTTTCTGTCCCGTCTTATGCAGTACCCTACTCTTGTGGTTCAGTACGCCATCTTTGAATCACAACCACGACAGCGTTCACCAGTACCCTCTTAGGGTTCAGTTTCTTGCGGGTTTAGTGACCTTGAATAAGGAAAAGGGTTTAGGGTTGGATTAGGCGGAGCCGCGTAGTGGGTTCGCCTAATCCAACCCTAATCCCTTTTCCGTCCCGTCTTATGCAGTACCCTACTCATTAGGTTCAGATCCCATCTTTGAATCACATCCACGACAGGGTTCACCAATACCCTCTTAGGGTTAAGTTTCTTGCGGGTTTAGTGACCTTGAATAAGGAAAAGGGTTTAGGGTTGGATTAGGCGGAGCCGCGTAGCGGGTTCGCCTAATCCAACCCTAAACCCTTTTCCGTCCCGTCTTATGCAGTACCCTACTCTTAAGGTTCAGTGCCCTATCTTTGAATCACATCCACGACAACTTTCACCAATACCCTCTTAGGGTTCGGTTTCTTGCGGGTTTAGTGATCTTGAATAAGGTCGCGGGTCCGCCTAATCCAACCCTAAACCCTTTTCCGTCCCGTCTTATGTAGTATCCTACTCTTAAGGTTCAGTGCCCCATCTTTGAATCACATCCACGACAGGGTTCACCAATACCCTCTTAGGGTTCAGTTTGTTGCGGGTTTAGTGACCTTGAATAAGGAAAAGGGTTTAGGGTTGGATTATGCGGAGCCGCGTAGCGGGTCCGCCTAATCCAACCCTAAACCCTTTTCCGTCCCGTCTTATGCAGTACCCTACTCTTAAGGTTCAGTGCCCCATCTTTGAATCACATCCACGACAGGGTTCACCAATACCCTCTTAGGGTTCAGTTTCTTGCGGGTTTAGTGACCTTGAATAAGGAAAAGGGTTTAGGGTTGGATTATGCGGAGCCGCGTAGCGGGTCCGCCTAATCCAACCCTAAACCCTTTTCCGTCCCGTCTTATGCAGTACCCTACTCTTGTGGTTCAGTACGCCATCTTTGAATCACAACCACGACAGCGTTCACCAGTACCCTCTTAGGGTTCAGTTTCTTGCGGGTTTAGTGACCTTGAATAAGGAAAAGGGTTTAGGGTTGGATTAGGCGGAGCCGCGTAGTGGGTTCGCCTAATCCAACCCTAAACCTTTTCCGTCCCGTCTTATGCAGTAACCTACTCTTAAGGTTCAGTGCCCTATCTTTGAATCACATCCACGACAACGTTCACCAATACCCTCTTAGGGTTCGGTTTCTTGCGGGTTTAGTGATCTTGAATAAGGTCGCGGGTCCGCCTAATCCAACCCTAAACCCTTTTCCGTCCCGTCTTATGTAGTATCCTACTCTTAAGATTCAGTGCCCCATCTTTGAATCACATCCACGACTGGGTTCACCAATACCCTCTTAGGTTTCAGTTTGTTGCGGGTTTAGTGACCTTGAATAAGGAAAAGGGTTTAGGGTTGGATTAGGCGGAGCCGCGTAGCGGGTCCACCTAATCCAAACCTAAACCCTTTTCCGTCCCGTCTTATGCAGTACCCTACTCTTTAGGTTCAGAGCCCCATCTTTGAATCACATCCACGACAGGGTTCACCAATACCCTCTTAGGGTTCAGTTTCTTGCGGGTTTAGTGACCTTGAATAAGGAAAAGGGTTTAGGGTTGGATTAGGTGGAGCCGCGAAGCGGGTGCGCCTAATCCAACCCTAAACCCTTTTCCGTCCCGTCTTATGCAGTACCCTACTCTTGTGGTTCAGTACGCCATCTTTGAATCACATCCACGACAGCGTTCACCAATACCCTCTTAGGGTTCAGTTTCTTGCGGGTTTAGTGACCTTGAATAAGGAAAAGGGTTTAGGGTTGGATTAGGCGGAGCCGCGTAGCGGGTACGCCTAATCCAACCTTAAACCCTTTTCCGTCCCGTCTTATGCAGTACCCTACTCATTAGGTTCAGAGCCCCATCTTTGAATCACATCCACGACAGGGTTCACCAATACCCTCTTAGGGTTAAGTTTCTTGCGGGTTTAGTGACCTTGAATAAGGAAAAGGGTTTAGGGTTGGATTAGGCGGAGCCGCGTAGCGGGTTCGCCTAATCCAACCCTAAACCCTTTTCCGTCCCGTCTTATGCAGTACCCTACTCTTAAGGTTCAGTGCCCTATATTTGAATCACATCCACGACAACGTTCACCAATACCCTCTTAGGGTTCGGTTTCTTGCGGGTTTAGTGATCTTGAATAAGGTCGCGGGTCCGCCTAATCCAACCCTAAACCCTTTTCCGTCCCGTCTTATGTAGTATCCTACTCTTAAGGTTCAGTGCCCCATCTTTGAATCACATCCACGACAGGGTTCACCAATACCCTCTTAGGGTTCAGTTTGTTGCGGGTTTAGTGACCTTGAATAATGAAAAGGGTTTAGGGTTGGATTATGCGGAGCCGCGTAGCGTGTCCGCCTAATCCAACCCTAAACCCTTTTCCGTCCCGTCTTATGCAGTACCCTACTCTTAAGGTTCAGTGCCCCATCTTTGAATCACATCCACGACAGGGTTCACCAATAACCTCTTAGGGTTCAGTTTCTTGCGGGTTTAGTGACCTTGAATAAGGAAAAGGGTTTAGGGTTGGATTAGGCGGAGCCGCGTAGCGGGTACGCCTAATCCAACCCTAAACCCTTTTCCGTCCCGTCTTATGTAGTATCCTACTCTTAAGGTTCAGTGCCCCATCTTTGAATCACATCCACGACAGGGTTCACCAATACCCTCTTAGGGTTCAGTTTGTTGCGGGTTTAGTGACCTTGAATAAGGAAAAGGGTTTAGGGTTGGATTATGCGGAGCCGCGTAGCGGGTCCGCCTAATCCAACCCTAAACCCTTTTCCGTCCCGTCTTATGCAGTACCCTACTCTTAAGGTTCAGTGCCCCATCTTTGAATCACATCCACGACAGCGTTCACCAATACCCTCTTAGGGTTCAGTTTCTTGCGGGTTTAGTGACCTTGAATAAGGAAAAGGGTTTAGGGTTGGATTAGGCGGAGCCGCGTAGCGGGTCCGCCTAATCCAACCCTAAACCCTTTTCCGTCCCGTCTTATGCAGTACCCTACTCTTGTGGTTCAGTACGCCATCTTTGAATCACAACCACGACAGCGTTCACCAGTACCCTCTTAGGGTTCAGTTTCTTGCGGGTTTAGTGACCTTGAATAAGGAAAAGGGTTTAGGGTTGGATTAGGCGGAGCCGCGTAGTGGGTTCGCCTAATCCAACCCTAAACCTTTTCCGTCCCGTCTTATGCAGTAACCTACTCTTAAGGTTCAGTGCCCTATCTTTGAATCACATCCACGACAACGTTCACCAATACCCTCTTAGGGTTCGGTTTCTTGCGGGTTTAGTGATCTTGAATAAGGTCGCGGGTCCGCCTAATCCAACCCTAAACCCTTTTCCGTCCCGTCTTATGTAGTATCCTACTCTTAAGATTCAGTGCCCCATCTTTGAATCACATCCACGACTGGGTTCACCAATACCCTCTTAGGTTTCAGTTTGTTGCGGGTTTAGTGACCTTGAATAAGGAAAAGGGTTTAGGGTTGGATTAGGCGGAGCCGCGTAGCGGGTCCACCTAATCCAAACCTAAACCCTTTTCCGTCCCGTCTTATGCAGTACCCTACTCTTTAGGTTCAGAGCCCCATCTTTGAATCACATCCACGACAGGGTTCACCAATACCCTCTTAGGGTTCAGTTTCTTGCGGGTTTAGTGACCTTGAATAAGGAAAAGGGTTTAGGGTTGGATTAGGTGGAGCCGCGAAGCGGGTGCGCCTAATCCAACCCTAAACCCTTTTCCGTCCCGTCTTATGCAGTACCCTACTCTTGTGGTTCAGTACGCCATCTTTGAATCACATCCACGACAGCGTTCACCAATACCCTCTTAGGGTTCAGTTTCTTGCGGGTTTAGTGACCTTGAATAAGGAAAAGGGTTTAGGGTTGGATTAGGCGGAGCCGCGTAGCGGGTACGCCTAATCCAACCTTAAACCCTTTTCCGTCCCGTCTTATGCAGTACCCTACTCATTAGGTTCAGAGCCCCATCTTTGAATCACATCCACGACAGGGTTCACCAATACCCTCTTAGGGTTAAGTTTCTTGCGGGTTTAGTGACCTTGAATAAGGAAAAGGGTTTAGGGTTGGATTAGGCGGAGCCGCGTAGCGGGTTCGCCTAATCCAACCCTAAACCCTTTTCCGTCCCGTCTTATGCAGTACCCTACTCTTAAGGTTCAGTGCCCTATATTTGAATCACATCCACGACAACGTTCACCAATACCCTCTTAGGGTTCGGTTTCTTGCGGGTTTAGTGATCTTGAATAAGGTCGCGGGTCCGCCTAATCCAACCCTAAACCCTTTTCCGTCCCGTCTTATGTAGTATCCTACTCTTAAGGTTCAGTGCCCCATCTTTGAATCACATCCACGACAGGGTTCACCAATACCCTCTTAGGGTTCAGTTTGTTGCGGGTTTAGTGACCTTGAATAATGAAAAGGGTTTAGGGTTGGATTATGCGGAGCCGCGTAGCGTGTCCGCCTAATCCAACCCTAAACCCTTTTCCGTCCCGTCTTATGCAGTACCCTACTCTTAAGGTTCAGTGCCCCATCTTTGAATCACATCCACGACAGGGTTCACCAATACCCTCTTAGGGTTCAGTTTCTTGCGGGTTTAGTGACCTTGAATAAGGAAAAGGGTTTAGGGTTGGATTAGGCGGAGCCGCGTAGCGGGTACGCCTAATCCAACCCTAAACCCTTTTCCGTCCCGTCTTATGCAGTACCCTACTCTTTAGGTTCAGAGCCCCATCTTTGAATCACATCCACGACAGTGTTCACCAATACCCTCTTAGGGTTCAGTTTCTTGCGGGTTTAGTGACCTTGAATAAGGAAAAGGGTTTAGGGTTGGATTAGGCGGAGCCGCGAAGCGGGTGCGCCTAATCCAACCCTAAACCCTTTTCCGTCCCGTCTTATGCAGTACCCTACTCTTGTGGTTCAGTACGCCATCTTTGAATCACATCCACGACAGCGTTCACCAATACCCTCTTAGGGTTCAGTTTCTTGCGGGTTTAGTGACCTTGAATAAGGAAAAGGGTTTAGGGTTGGATTAGGCGGAGCCGCGTAGCGGGTACGCCTAATCCAACCATAAACCCTTTTCCGTCCCGTCTTATGCAGTACCCTACTCATTAGGTTCAGAGCCCCATCTTTGAATCACATCCACGACAGGGTTCACCAATACCCTCTTAGGGTTAAGTTTCTTGCGGGTTTAGTGACCTTGAATAAGGAAAAGGGTTTAGGGTTGGATTAGGCGGAGCCGCGTAGCGGGTTCGCCTAATCCAACCCTAAACCCTTTTCCGTCCCATCTTATGCAGTACCCTACTCTTAAGGTTCAGTGCCCTATCTTTGAATCACATCCACGACAACGTTCACCAATACCCTCTTAGGGTTCGGTTTCTTGCGGGTTTAGTGATCTTGAATAAGGTCGCGGGTCCGCCTAATCCAACCCTAAACCCTTTTCCGTCCCGTCTTATGTAGTATCCTACTCTTAAGGTTCAGTGCCCCATCTTTGAATCACATCCACGACAGGGTTCACCAATACCCTCTTAGGGTTCGGTTTCTTGCGGGTTTAGTGACCTAGAATAAGGAAAAGGGTTTAGGGTTGGATTAGGCGGAGCCGTGTAGCGGGGCCGCCTAATCCAATCATAAACCCTTTGTCGTCCCGTCTTATGCAGTACCCTACTCTTAAGGTTCAGTGCCCCATTTTTGAATCACATCATCGACAGGGTTCACCAATACCCTCTTAGGGTTCAGTTTGTTGCGGGTTTATTGACCTTGAATAAGGAAAAGGGTTTAGGGTTGGATTAGGCGGAGCCGCGTAGCGGGTACGCCTAATCCAACCATAAACCCTTTTCCGTCCCGTCTTATGCAGTACCCTACTCATTAGGTTCAGAGCCCCATCTTTGAATCACATCCACGACAGGGTTCACCAATACCCTCTTAGGGTTAAGTTTCTTGCGGGTTTAGTGACCTTGAATAAGGAAAAGGGTTTAGGGTTGGATTAGGCGGAGCCGTGTAGCGGGTTCGCCTAATCCAACCCTAAACCCTTTCCCGTCCCGTCTTATGCAGTACCCTACTCTTAAGGTTCAGTGCCCTATCTTTGAATCACATCCACGACAACGTTCACCAATACCCTCTTAGGGTTCGGTTTCTTGCGGGTTTAGTGATCTTGAATAAGGTCGCGGGTCCGCCTAATCCAACCCTAAACCCTTTTCCGTCCCGTCTTATGTAGTATCCTACTCTTAAGGTTCAGTGCCCCATCTTTGAATCACATCCACGACAGGTTTCACCAATACTCTCTTAGGGTTCAGTTTCTTGCGGGTTTAGTGACCTTGAATAAGGAAAAGGGTTTAGGGTTGGATTATGCGGAGCCGCGTAGCGGGTCCGCCTAATCCAACCCTAAACCCTTTTCCGTCCCGTTTTATGCAGTACCCTACTCTTAAGGTTCAGTGCCCCATCTTTGAATCACATCCACGACAGGGTTCACCAATACCCTCTTAGGGTTCAGTTTCTTGCGGGTTTAGTGACCTTGAATAAGGAAAAGGGTTTAGGGTTGGATTACGCGGAGCCGCGTAGCGGGTCCGCCTAATCCAACCCTAAACCCTTTTCCGTCCCGTCTTATGCAGTACCCTACTCTTATGGTTCAGTACGCCATCTTTGAATCACATCCACGACAGCGTTCACCAATACCCTCTTAGGGTTCAGTTTCTTGCGCGTTTAGTGACCTTGAATAAGGAAAAGGGTTTAGGGTTGGATTAGGCGGAGCCGCGTAGCGGGTACGCCTAATCCAACCCTAATCCCTTTTCCGTCCCGTCTTATGCAGTACCCTACTCATTAGGTTCAGAGCCCCATCTTTGAATCACATCCACGACAGGGTTCACCAATACCCTCTTAGGGTTAAGTTTCTTGCGGGTTTAGTGACCTTGAATAAGGAAAAGGGTTTAGGGTTGGATTAGGCGGAGCCGCGTAGCAGGTTCGCCTAATCCAACCCTAAACCCTTTTCCGTCCCGTCTTATGCAGTACCCTACTCTTAAGGTTCAGTGCCATATCTTTGAATCACATCCACGACAACGTTCACCAATACCCTCTTAGGGTTCGGTTTCTTGCGGGTTTAGTGATCTTGAATAAGGTCGCGGGTCCGCCTAATCCAACCCTAAACCCTTTTCCGTCCCGTCTTATGTAGTATCCTACTCTTAAGGTTCAGTGCCCCATCTTTGAATCACATCCACGACAGGGTTCACCAATACCCTCTTAGGGTTCAGTTTGTTGCGGGTTTAGTGACCTTGAATAAGGAAAAGGGTTTAGGGTTGGATTAGGCGGAGCCGCGTAGCGGGTACGCCTAATCCAACCCTAATCCCTTTTCCGTCCCGTCTTATGCAGTACCCTACTCTTAAGGTTCAGTGCCCCATCTTTGAATCACATCCACGACAGGGTTCACCTATACACTCTTAGGGTTCAGTTTCTTGCGGGTTTAGTGACCTTGAATAAGGAAAAGGGTTTAGGTTTGGATTAGGCGGAGCCGCGTAGCGGGTCCGCCTAATCCAACACTAAACCCTTTTCCGTCCCGTCTTATGCAGTACCCTACTCTTAAGGTTCAGTGCCCTATCTTTGAATCACATCCACGACAACGTTCACCAATACCCTCTTAGGGTTCGGTTTCTTGCGGGTTTAGTGATCTTGAATAAGGTCGCGGGTCCGCCTAATCCAACCCTAAACCCTTTTCCGAACCGTCTTATGCAGTACCCTACTCTTAAGGTTCAGTGCCCCATCTTTGAATCACATCCACGACAGGTTTCACCAATACCCTCTTAGGGTTCAGTTTCTTGCGGGTTTAGTGACCTTGAATAAGGAAAAGGGTTTAGGGTTGGATTATGCGGAGCCGCGTAGCGGGTCCGCCTAATCCAACCCTAAACTCTTTTCCGTCCCGTCTTATGCAGTACCCTACTCTTATGGTTCAGTACGCCATCTTTGAATCACATCCACGACAGCGTTCACCAATACCCTCTTAGGGTTCAGTTTCTTGCGGGTTTAGTGACCTTGAATAAGGAAAAGGGTTTAGGGTTGGATTAGGCGGAGCCGCATAGCGGGTTCGCCTAATCCAACCCTAAACCCTTTTCCGTCCCGTCTTATGCAGTACCCTACTCTTAAGGTTCAGTGCCCTATCTTTGAATCACATCCACGACAACGTTCACCAATACCCTCTTAGGGTTCGGTTTCTTGCGGGTTTAGTGATCTTGAATAAGGTCGCGGGTCCGCCTAATCCAACCCTAAACCCTTTTCCGTCCCGTCTTATGTAGTATCCTACTCTTATGGTTCAGTGCCCCATCTTTGAATCACATCCACGACAGGGTTCACCAATACCCTCTTAGGGTTCAGTTTGTTGCGGGTTTAGTGACCTTGAATAAGGAAAAGAGTTTAGGGTTGGATTACGCGGAGCCGCGTAGCGGGTCCGCCTAATCCAACCCTAAACCCTTTTCCGTCCCGTTTTATGCAGTACCCTACTCTTAAGGTTCAGTGCCCCATCTTTGAATCACATCCACGACAGGGTTCACCAATACCCTCTTAGGGTTCAGTTTCTTGCGGGTTTAGTGACCTTGAATAAGGAAAAGGGTTTAGGGTTGCATTATGCGGAGCCGCGTAGCGGGTCCGCCTAATCCAACCCTAAACCCTTTTCCGTCCCGTCTTATGCAGTACCCTACTCTTATGGTTCAGTACGCCATCTTTGAATCACATCCACGACAGCGTTCACCAATACCCTCTTAGGGTTCAGTTTCTTGCGCGTTTAGTGACCTTGAATAAAGAAAAGGGTTTAGGGTTGGATTAGGCGGAGCCGCGTAGAGGGTACGCCTAATCCAACCCTAATCCCTTTTCCGTCCCGTCTTATGCAGTACCCTACTCATTAGGTTCAGATCCCATCTTTGAATCACATCCACGACAGGGTTCACCAATACCCTCTTAGGGTTAAGTTTCTTGCGGGTTTAGTGACCTTGAATAAGGAAAAGGGTTTAGGGTTGGATTAGGCGGAGCCGCGTAGCGGGTTCGCCTAATCCAACCCTAAACCCTTTTCCGTCCCGTCTTATGCAGTACCCTACTCTTAAGGTTCAGTGCCCTATCTTTGAATCACATCCACGACAACTTTCACCAATACCCTCTTAGGGTTCGGTTTCTTGCGGGTTTAGTGATCTTGAATAAGGTCGCGGGTCCGCCTAATCCAACCCTAAACCCTTTTCCGTCCCGTCTTATGTAGTATTCTACTCTTAAGGTTCAGTGCCCCATCTTTGAATCACATCCACGACAGGGTTCACCAATACCCTCTTAGGGTTCAGTTTGTTGCGGGTTTAGTGACCTTGAATAAGGAAAAGGGTTTAGGGTTGGATTATGCGGAGCCGCGTAGCGGGTCCGCCTAATCCAACCCTAAACCCTTTTCCGTCCCGTCTTATGCAGTACCCTACTCATTAGGTTCAGAGCCCCATCTTTGAATCACATCCACGACAGGGTTCACCAATACCCTCTTAGGGTTCAGTTTCTTGCGCGTTTAGTGACCTTGAATAAAGAAAAGGGTTTAGGGTTGGATTAGGCGGAGCCGCGTAGAGGGTACGCCTAATCCAACCCTAATCCCTTTTCCGTCCCGTCTTATGCAGTACCCTACTCATTAGGTTCAGATCCCATCTTTGAATCACATCCACGACAGGGTTCACCAATACCCTCTTAGGGTTAAGTTTCTTGCGGGTTTAGTGACCTTGAATAAGGAAAAGGGTTTAGGGTTGGATTAGGCGGAGCCGCGTAGCGGGTTCGCCTAATCCAACCCTAAACCCTTTTCCGTCCCGTCTTATGCAGTACCCTACTCTTAAGGTTCAGTGCCCTATCTTTGAATCACATCCACGACAACTTTCACCAATACCCTCTTAGGGTTCGGTTTCTTGCGGGTTTAGTGATCTTGAATAAGGTCGCGGGTCCGCCTAATCCAACCCTAAACCCTTTTCCGTCCCGTCTTATGTAGTATTCTACTCTTAAGGTTCAGTGCCCCATCTTTGAATCACATCCACGACAGGGTTCACCAATACCCTCTTAGGGTTCAGTTTGTTGCGGGTTTAGTGACCTTGAATAAGGAAAAGGGTTTAGGGTTGGATTATGCGGAGCCGCGTAGCGGGTCCGCCTAATCCAACCCTAAACCCTTTTCCGTCCCGTCTTATGCAGTACCCTACTCATTAGGTTCAGAGCCCCATCTTTGAATCACATCCACGACAGGGTTCACCAATACCCTCTTAGGGTTAAGTTTCTTGCGGGTTTAGTGACCTTGAATAAGGAAAAGGGTTTAGGGTTGGATTAGGCGGAGCCGCGTAGCAGGTTCGCCTAATCCAACCCTAAACCCTTTTCCGTCCCGTCTTATGCAGTACCCTACTCTTAAGGTTCAGTGCCATATCTTTGAATCACATCCACGACAACGTTCACCAATACCCTCTTAGGGTTCGGTTTCTTGCGGGTTTAGTGATCTTGAATAAGGTCGCGGGTCCGCCTAATCCAACCCTAAACCCTTTTCCGTCCCGTCTTATGTAGTATCCTACTCTTAAGGTTCAGTGCCCCATCTTTGAATCACATCCACGACAGGGTTCACCAATACCCTCTTAGGGTTCAGTTTGTTGCGGGTTTAGTGACCTTGAATAAGGAAAAGGGTTTAGGGTTGGATTAGGCGGAGCCGCGTAGCGGGTACGCCTAATCCAACCCTAATCCCTTTTCCGTCCCGTCTTATGCAGTACCCTACTCTTAAGGTTCAGTGCCCCATCTTTGAATCACATCCACGACAGGGTTCACCTATACACTCTTAGGGTTCAGTTTCTTGCGGGTTTAGTGACCTTGAATAAGGAAAAGGGTTTAGGTTTGGATTAGGCGGAGCCGCGTAGCGGGTCCGCCTAATCCAACACTAAACCCTTTTCCGTCCCGTCTTATGCAGTACCCTACTCTTAAGGTTCAGTGCCCTATCTTTGAATCACATCCACGACAACGTTCACCAATACCCTCTTAGGGTTCGGTTTCTTGCGGGTTTAGTGATCTTGAATAAGGTCGCGGGTCCGCCTAATCCAACCCTAAACCCTTTTCCGAACCGTCTTATGCAGTACCCTACTCTTAAGGTTCAGTGCCCCATCTTTGAATCACATCCACGACAGGTTTCACCAATACCCTCTTAGGGTTCAGTTTCTTGCGGGTTTAGTGACCTTGAATAAGGAAAAGGGTTTAGGGTTGGATTATGCGGAGCCGCGTAGCGGGTCCGCCTAATCCAACCCTAAACTCTTTTCCGTCCCGTCTTATGCAGTACCCTACTCTTATGGTTCAGTACGCCATCTTTGAATCACATCCACGACAGCGTTCACCAATACCCTCTTAGGGTTCAGTTTCTTGCGGGTTTAGTGACCTTGAATAAGGAAAAGGGTTTAGGGTTGGATTAGGCGGAGCCGCATAGCGGGTTCGCCTAATCCAACCCTAAACCCTTTTCCGTCCCGTCTTATGCAGTACCCTACTCTTAAGGTTCAGTGCCCTATCTTTGAATCACATCCACGACAACGTTCACCAATACCCTCTTAGGGTTCGGTTTCTTGAGGGTTTAGTGATCTTGAATAAGGTCGCGGGTCCGCCTAATCCAACCCTAAACCCTTTTCCGTCCCGTCTTATGTAGTATCCTACTCTTATGGTTCAGTGCCCCATCTTTGAATCACATCCACGACAGGGTTCACCAATACCCTCTTAGGGTTCAGTTTGTTGCGGGTTTAGTGACCTTGAATAAGGAAAAGGGTTTAGGGTTGGATTATGCGGAGCCGCGTAGCGGGTCCGCCTAATCCAACCCTAAACCCTTTTCCGTCCCGTTTTATGCAGTACCCTACTCTTAAGGTTCAGTGCCCCATCTTTGAATCACATCCACGACAGGGTTCACCAATACCCTCTTAGGGTTCAGTTTCTTGCGGGTTTAGTGACCTTGAATAAGGAAAAGGGTTTAGGGTTGCATTATGCGGAGCCGCGTAGCGGGTCCGCCTAATCCAACCCTAAACCCTTTTCCGTCCCGTCTTATGCAGTACCCTACTCTTATGGTTTAGTACGCCATCTTTGAATCACATCCACGACAGCGTTCACCAATACCCTCTTAGGGTTCAGTTTCTTGCGCGTTTAGTGACCTTGAATAAAGAAAAGGGTTTAGGGTTGGATTAGGCGGAGCCGCGTAGAGGGTACGCCTAATCCAACCCTAATCCCTTTTCCGTCCCGTCTTATGCAGTACCCTACTCATTAGGTTCAGATCCCATCTTTGAATCACATCCACGACAGGGTTCACCAATACCCTCTTAGGGTTCAGTTTCTTGCGGGTTTAGTGACCTTGAATAAGGAAAAGGGTTTAGGGTTGGATTATGCGGAGCCGCGTAGCGGGTCCGCCTAATCCAACCCTAAACCCTTTTCCGTCCCGTCTTATGCAGTACCCTACTCTTGTGGTTCAGTACGCCATCTTTGAATCACAACCACGACAGCGTTCACCAGTACCCTCTTAGGGTTCAGTTTCTTGCGGGTTTAGTGACCTTGAATAAGGAAAAGGGTTTAGGGTTGGATTAGGCGGAGCCGCGTAGTGGGTTCGCCTAATCCAACCCTAAACCTTTTCCGTCCCGTCTTATGCAGTAACCTACTCTTAAGGTTCAGTGCCCTATCTTTGAATCACATCCACGACAACGTTCACCAATACCCTCTTAGGGTTCGGTTTCTTGCGGGTTTAGTGATCTTGAATAAGGTCGCGGGTCCGCCTAATCCAACCCTAAACCCTTTTCCGTCCCGTATTATGTAGTATCCTACTCTTAAGATTCAGTGCCCCATCTTTGAATCACATCCACGACTGGGTTCACCAATACCCTCTTAGGTTTCAGTTTGTTGCGGGTTTAGTGACCTTGAATAAGGAAAAGGGTTTAGGGTTGGATTAGGCGGAGCCGCGTAGCGGGTCCGCCTAATCCAAACCTAAACCCTTTTCCGTCCCGTCTTATGCAGTACCCTACTCTTTAGGTTCAGAGCCCCATCTTTGAATCACATCCACGACAGGGTTCACCAATACCCTCTTAGGGTTCAGTTTCTTGCGGGTTTAGTGACCTTGAATAAGGAAAAGGGTTTAGGGTTGGATTAGGTGGAGCCGCGAAGCGGGTGCGCCTAATCCAACCCTAAACCCTTTTCCGTCCCGTCTTATGCAGTACCCTACTCTTGTGGTTCAGTACGCCATCTTTGAATCACATCCACGACAGCGTTCACCAATACCCTCTTAGGGTTCAGTTTCTTGCGGGTTTAGTGACCTTGAATAAGGAAAAGGGTTTAGGGTTGGATTAGGCGGAGCCGCGTAGCGGGTACGCCTAATCCAACCATAAACCCTTTTCCGTCCCGTCTTATGCAGTACCCTACTCATTAGGTTCAGAGCCCCATCTTTGAATCACATCCACGACAGGGTTCACCAATACCCTCTTAGGGTTAAGTTTCTTGCGGGTTTAGTGACCTTGAATAAGGAAAAGGGTTTAGGGTTGGATTAGGCGGAGCCGCGTAGCGGGTTCGCCTAATCCAACCCTAAACCCTTTTCCGTCCCGTCTTATGCAGTACCCTACTCTTAAGGTTCAGTGCCCTATCTTTGAATCACATCCACGACAACGTTCACCAATACCCTCTTAGGGTTCGGTTTCTTGCGGGTTTAGTGATCTTGAATAAGGTCGCGGGTCCGCCTAATCCAACCCTAAACCCTTTTCCGTCCCGTCTTATGTAGTATCCTACTCTTAAGGTTCAGTGCCCCATCTTTGAATCACATCCACGACAGGGTTCACCAATACCCTCTTAGGGTTCAGTTTGTTGCGGGTTTAGTGACCTTGAATAATGAAAAGGGTTTAGGGTTGGATTATGCGGAGCCGCGTAGCGTGTCCGCCTAATCCAACCCTAAACCCTTTTCCGTCCCGTCTTATGCAGTACCCTACTCTTAAGGTTCAGTGCCCCATCTTTGAATCACATCCACGACAGGGTTCACCAATACCCTCTTAGGGTTCAGTTTCTTGCGGGTTTAGTGACCTTGAATAAGGAAAAGGGTTTAGGGTTGGATTAGGCGGAGCCGCGTAGCGGGTACGCCTAATCCAACCCTAAACCCTTTTCCGTCCCGTCTTATGCAGTACCCTACTCTTTAGGTTCAGAGCCCCATCTTTGAATCACATCCACGACAGTGTTCACCAATACCCTCTTAGGGTTCAGTTTCTTGCGGGTTTAGTGACCTTGAATAAGGAAAAGGGTTTAGGGTTGGATTAGGCGGAGCCGCGAAGCGGGTGCGCCTAATCCAACCCTAAACCCTTTTCCGTCCCGTCTTATGCAGTACCCTACTCTTGTGGTTCAGTACGCCATCTTTGAATCACATCCACGACAGCGTTCACCAATACCCTCTTAGGGTTCAGTTTCTTGCGGGTTTAGTGACCTTGAATAAGGAAAAGGGTTTAGGGTTGGATTAGGCGGAGCCGCGTAGCGGGTACGCCTAATCCAACCATAAACCCTTTTCCGTCCCGTCTTATGCAGTACCCTACTCATTAGGTTCAGAGCCCCATCTTTGAATCACATCCACGACAGGGTTCACCAATACCCTCTTAGGGTTAAGTTTCTTGCGGGTTTAGTGACCTTGAATAAGGAAAAGGGTTTAGGGTTGGATTAGGCGGAGCCGCGTAGCGGGTTCGCCTAATCCAACCCTAAACCGTTTTCCGTCCCATCTTATGCAGTACCCTACTCTTAAGGTTCAGTGCCCTATCTTTGAATCACATCCACGACAACGTTCACCAATACCCTCTTAGGGTTCGGTTTCTTGCGGGTTTAGTGATCTTGAATAAGGTCGCGGGTCCGCCTAATCCAACCCTAAACCCTTTTCCGTCCCGTCTTATGTAGTATCCTACTCTTAAGGTTCAGTGCCCCATCTTTGAATCACATCCACGACAGGGTTCACCAATACCCTCTTAGGGTTCGGTTTCTTGCGGGTTTAGTGACCTAGAATAAGGAAAAGGGTTTAGGGTTGGATTAGGCGGAGCCGTGTAGCGGGGCCGCCTAATCCAATCATAAACCCTTTGTCGTCCCGTCTTATGCAGTACCCTACTCTTAAGGTTCAGTGCCCCATTTTTGAATCACATCATCGACAGGGTTCACCAATACCCTCTTAGGGTTCAGTTTGTTGCGGGTTTATTGACCTTGAATAAGGAAAAGGGTTTAGGGTTGGATTAGGCGGAGCCGCGTAGCGGGTACGCCTAATCCAACCGTAAACCCTTTTCCGTCCCGTCTTATGCAGTACCCTACTCATTAGGTTCAGAGCCCCATCTTTGAATCACATCCACGACAGGGTTCACCAATACCCTCTTAGGGTTAAGTTTCTTGCGGGTTTAGTGACCTTGAATAAGGAAAAGGGTTTAGGGTTGGATTAGGCGGAGCCGCGTAGCGGGTTCGCCTAATCCAACCCTAAACCCTTTCCCGTCCCGTCTTATGCAGTACCCTACTCTTAAGGTTCAGTGCCCTATCTTTGAATCACATCCACGACAACGTTCACCAATACCCTCTTAGGGTTCGGTTTCTTGCGGGTTTAGTGATCTTGAATAAGGTCGCGGGTCCGCCTAATCCAACCCTAAACCCTTTTCCGTCCCGTCTTATGTAGTATCCTACTCTTAAGGTTCAGTGCCCCATCTTTGAATCACATCCACGACAGGGTTCACCAATACCCTCTTAGGGTTTAGTTTCTTGCGGGTTTAGTGACCTAGAATAAGGAAAAGGGTTTAGGGTTGGATTAGGCGGAGTCGTGTAGCGGGGCCGCCTAATCCAACCATAAACCCTTTGTCGTCCCGTCTTATGCAGTACCTTACTCTTAAGGTTCAGTGCCCCATTTTTGAATCACATCAACGACAGGGTTCACCAATACCCTCTTAGGGTTCAGTTTGTTGCGGGTTTAGTGACCTTGAATAAGGAAAAGGGTTTAGGGTTGGATTAGGCGGAGCCGCGTAGCGGGGCCGCCTAATCCAACCATAAACCCTTTGTCGTCCCGTCTTATGCAGTACCCTACTCTTAAGGTTCAGTACCCCATCTTTGAATCACATCCACGACAGGGTTCACAAAATACCCTCTTTGGGTTCAGTTTCTTGCGGGTTTAGTGACCTTGAATAAGGAAAAGGGTTTAGGGTTGGATTAGGCGGAGCCGCGTAGCGGTTACACCTAATCCAACCCTAAACCCTTTTCCGTCCCGTCTTATGCAGTACCCTACTCTTAAGGTTCAGTGCCCCATCTTTGAATCACATCCGCGACAGGGTTCACAAAATACCCTCTTAGGGTTCAATTTCTTGCGGGTTTAGTGACCTTGAATAAGGAAAAGGGTTTAGGGTTGGATTAGGCGGAGCCGCGTAGCGGGGCCGCCTAATCCAACCATGAACCCTTTTCCGTCCCGTCTTATGCAGTACCCTACTCTTAAGGTTCAGTGCCCCATTTTTGAATCACATCAACGACAGGGTTCACCAATACCCTCTTAGGGTTCAGTTTGTTGCGGGTTTAGTGACCTTGAATAAGGAAAAGGGTTTAGGGTTGGATTAGGCAGAGCCGCGTAGCGGGTACGCCTAATCCAACCCTAAACCCTTTTCCGTCCCGTCTTATGCAGTACCCTACTCTTGTGGTTCAGTACGCCATCTTTGAATCACATCCACGACAGCGTTCACCAATACCCTCTTAGGGTTCAGTTTCTTGCGGGTTTAGTGACCTTGAATAAGGAAAAGGGTTTAGGGTTGGATTAGGCGGAGCCGCGTAGCGGGTACGCCTAATCCAACCATAAACCCTTTTCCGTCCCGTCTTATGCAGTACCCTACTCATTAGGTTCAGAGCCCCATCTTTGAATCACATTCACGACAGGGTTCACCAATACCCTCTTAGGGTTAAGTTTCTTGCGGGTTTAGTGACCTTGAATAAGGAAAAGGGTTTAGGGTTGGATTAGGCGGAGCCGCGTAGCGGGTTCGCCTAATCCAACCCTAAACCCTTTTCCGTCCCATCTTATGCAGTACCCTACTCTTAAGGTTCAGTGCCCTATCTTTGAATCACATCCACGACAACGTTCACCAATACCCTCTTAGGGTTCGGTTTCTTGCGGGTTTAGTGATCTTGAATAAGGTCGCGGGTCCGCCTAATCCAACCCTAAACCCTTTTCCGTCCCGTCTTATGTAGTATCCTACTCTTAAGGTTCAGTGCCCCATCTTTGAATCACATCCACGACAGGGTTCACCAATACCCTCTTAGGGTTCGGTTTCTTGCGGGTTTAGTGACCTAGAATAAGGAAAAGGGTTTAGGGTTGGATTAGGCGGAGCCGTGTAGCGGGGCCGCCTAATCCAATCATAAACCCTTTGTCGTCCCGTCTTATGCAGTACCCTACTCTTAAGGTTCAGTGCCCCATTTTTGAATCAAATCATCGACAGGGTTCACCAATACCCTCTTAGGGTTCAGTTTGTTGCGGGTTTATTGACCTTGAATAAGGAAAAGGGTTTAGGGTTGGATTAGGCGGAGCCGCGTAGCGGGTACGCCTAATCCAACCATAAACCCTTTTCCGTCCCGTCTTATGCAGTACCCTACTCATTAGGTTCAGAGCCCCATCTTTGAATCACATCCACGACAGGGTTCACCAATACCCTCTTAGGGTTAAGTTTCTTGCGGGTTTAGTGACCTTGAATAAGGAAAAGGGTTTAGGGTTGGATTAGGCGGAGCCGCGTAGCGGGTTCGCCTAATCCAACCCTAAACCCTTTCCCGTCCCGTCTTATGCAGTACCCTACTCTTAAGGTTCAGTGCCCTATCTTTGAATCACATCCACGACAACGTTCACCAATACCCTCTTAGGGTTCGGTTTCTTGCGGGTTTAGTGATCTTGAATAAGGTCGCGGGTCCGCCTAATCCAACCCTAAACCCTTTTCCGTCCCGTCTTATGTAGTATCCTACTCTTAAGGTTCAGTGCCCCATCTTTGAATCACATCCACGACAGGGTTCACCAATACCCTCTTAGGGTTTAGTTTCTTGCGGGTTTAGTGACCTAGAATAAGGAAAAGGGTTTAGGGTTGGATTAGGCGGAGTCGTGTAGCGGGGCCGCCTAATCCAACCATAAACCCTTTGTCGTCCCGTCTTATGCAGTACCTTACTCTTAAGGTTCAGTGCCCCATTTTTGAATCACATCAACGACAGGGTTCACCAATACCCTCTTAGGGTTCAGTTTGTTGCGGGTTTAGTGACCTTGAATAAGGAAAAGGGTTTAGGGTTGGATTAGGCGGAGCCGCGTAGCGGGGCCGCCTAATCCAACCATAAACCCTTTGTCGTCCCGTCTTATGCAGTACCCTACTCTTAAGGTTCAGTACCCCATCTTTGAATCACATCCACGACAGGGTTCACAAAATACCCTCTTTGGGTTCAGTTTCTTGCGGGTTTAGTGACCTTGAATAAGGAAAAGGGTTTAGGGTTGGATTAGGCGGAGCCGCGTAGCGGTTACACCTAATCCAACCCTAAACCCTTTTCCGTCCCGTCTTATGCAGTACCCTACTCTTAAGGTTCAGTGCCCCATCTTTGAATCACATCCGCGACAGGGTTCACAAAATACCCTCTTAGGGTTCAATTTCTTGCGGGTTTAGTGACCTTGAATAAGGAAAAGGGTTTAGGGTTGGATTAGGCGGAGCCGCGTAGCGGGGCCGCCTAATCCAACCATGAACCCTTTTCCGTCCCGTCTTATGCAGTACCCTACTCTTAAGGTTCAGTGCCCCATTTTTGAATCACATCAACGACAGGGTTCACCAATACCCTCTTAGGGTTCAGTTTGTTGCGGGTTTAGTGACCTTGAATAAGGAAAAGGGTTTAGGGTTGGATTAGGCAGAGCCGCGTAGCGGGTACGCCTAATCCAACCCTAAACCCTTTTCCGTCCCGTCTTATGCAGTACCCTACTCTTAAGGTTCAGTACCCCATCTTTGAATCACATCCACGACAGGGTTCACAAAATACCCTCTTAGGGTTCAGTTTCTTGCGGGTTTAGTGACCTTGAATAAGGAAAAGGGTTTAGGGTAGGATTAGGCGGAGCCGCGTAGCGGGTCCACCTAATCCAACCCTAAACCCTTTTCCGTCCCGTCTTATGCAGTACCCTACTCTTTAGGTTCAGAGCCCCATCTTTGAATCACATCCACGACAGGGTTCACCAATACCCTCTTAGGGTTCAGTTTCTTGCGGGTTTAGTGACCTTGAATAAGGAAAAGGGTTTAGGGTTGGATTAGGCGGAGTCGCGTAGCGGGTACGCCTAATCCAACCCTAAACCCTTTTCCGTCCCGTCTTATGCAGTACCCTACTCTTTAGGCTCAGAGCCCCATCTTTGAATCACATCCACGACAGGGTTCACCAATACCCTCTTAGGGTTTAGTTTCTTGCGGGTTTAGTGACCTTGGATAAGGAAAAGGGTTTAGGGTTGGATTAGGCGGAGCCGCGAAGCGGGTGCGCCTAATCCAACCCTAAACCCTTTTCCGTCTCGTCTTATGCAGTACCCTACTCTTAAGGTTCAGTGCCTCATCTTTGAATCACATCCACGACAGGGTTCACCAATACCCTCTTAGGGTTCAGTTTCTTGCGGGTTTAGTGACCTTGAATAAGGAAAAGGGTTTAGGGTTGGATTAGGCAGAGCCGCGTAGCGGGTGCACCTAATCCAACCCTAAACCCTTTTCCATCCCGTCTTATGCAGTACCCTACTCTTAAGGTTCAGTGCCCTATCTTTGAATCACATCCACGACAACGTTCACCAATACCCTCTTAGGGTTCGGTTTCTTGCGGGTTTAGTGATCTTGAATAAGGAAAAGGGTTTAGGGTTGGATTAGGCGGAGCGCGAAGCGGGTCCGCCTAATCCAACCCTAAACCCTTTTCCGTCCCGTCTTATGCAGTACCCTACTCTTAAGGTTCAGTGCCCCATCTTTGAATCACATCCACGACAGGGTTCACCAATACCCTCTTAGGGTTAAGTTTCTTGCGGGTTTAGTGACCTTGAATAAGGAAAAGGGTTTAGGGTTGGATTAGGCGGAGCCGCGTAGCGGGTTCGCCTAATCCAACCCTAAACCCTTTCCCGTCCCGTCTTATGCAGTACCCTACTCTTAACGTTCAGTGCCCTATCTTTGAATCACATCCACGACAACGTTCACCAATACCCTCTTAAGGTTCGGTTTCTTGCGGGTTTAGTGATCTTGAATAAGGTCGCGGGTCCGCCTAATCCAACCCTAAACCCTTTTCCGTCCCGTCTTATGTAGTATCCTACTCTTAAGGTTCAGTGCCCCATCTTTGAATCACATCCACGACAGGGTTCACCAATACCCTCTTAGGGTTTAGTTTCTTGCGGGTTTAGTGACCTAGAATAAGGAAAAGGGTTTAGGGTTGGATTAGGCGGAGTCGTGTAGCGGGGCCGCTTAATCCAACCATAAACCCTTTGTCGTCCCGTCTTATGCAGTACCCTACTCTTAAGGTTCAGTGCCCCATTTTTGAATCACATCAACGACAGTGTTCACCAATACCCTCTTAGGGTTCAGTTTGTTGTGGGTTTAGTGACCTTGAATAAGGAAAAGGGTTTAGGGTTGGATTAGGCGGAGCCGCGTAGCGGGGCCGCCTAATCCAACCATAAACCCTTTGTCGTCCCGTCTTATGCAGTACCCTACTCTTAAGGTTCAGTACCCCATCTTTGAATAACATCCACGACAGGGTTCACAAAATACCCTCTTTGGGTTCAGTTTCTTGCGGGTTTAGTGACCTTGAATAAGGAAAAGGGTTTAGGGTTGGATTAGGCGGAGCCGCGTAGCGGGTACACCTAATCCAACCCTAAACCCTTTTCCGTCCCGTCTTATGCAGTACCCTACTCTTAAGGTTCAGTACCCCATCTTTGAATCACATCCACGACAGGGTTCACAAAATACCCTCTTAGGGTTCAGTTTCTTGCGGGTTTAGTGACCTTGAATAAGGAAAAGGGTTTAGGGTAGGATTAGGCGGAGCCGCGTAGCGGGTCCACCTAATCCAACCCTAAACCCTTTTCCGTCCCGTCTTATGCAGTACCCTACTCTTTAGGTTCAGAGCCCCATCTTTGAATCACATCCACGACAGGGTTCACCAATACCCTCTTAGGGTTCAGTTTCTTGCGGGTTTAGTGACCTTGAATAAGGAAAAGGGTTTAGGGTTGGATTAGGCGGAGTCGCGTAGCGGGTACGCCTAATCCAACCCTAAACCCTTTTCCGTCCCGTCTTATGCAGTACCCTACTCTTTAGGTTCAGAGCCCCATCTTTGAATCACATCCACGACAGGGTTCACCAATACCCTCTTAGGGTTTAGTTTCTTGCGGGTTTAGTGACCTTGGATAAGGAAAAGGGTTTAGGGTTGGATTAGGCGGAGCCGCGAAGCGGGTGCGCCTAATCCAACCCTAAACCCTTTTCCGTCTCGTCTTATGCAGTACCCTACTCTTAAGGTTCAGTGCCTCATCTTTGAATCACATCCACGACAGGGTTCACCAATACCCTCTTAGGGTTCAGTTTCTTGCGGGTTTAGTGACCTTGAATAAGGAAAAGGGTTTAGGGTTGGATTAGGCAGAGCCGCGTAGCGGGTGCACCTAATCCAACCCTAAACCCTTTTCCATCCCGTCTTATGCAGTACCCTACTCTTAAGGTTCAGTGCCCTATCTTTGAATCACATCCACGACAACGTTCACCAATACCCTCTTAGGGTTCGGTTTCTTGCGGGTTTAGTGATCTTGAATAAGGAAAAGGGTTTAGGGTTGGATTAGGCGGAGCGCGAAGCGGGTCCGCCTAATCCAACCCTAAACCCTTTTCCGTCCCGTCTTATGCAGTACCCTACTCTTAAGGTTCAGTGCCCCATCTTTGAATCACATCCACGACAGGGTTCACCAATACCCTCTTAGGGTTAAGTTTCTTGCGGGTTTAGTGACCTTGAATAAGGAAAAGGGTTTAGGGTTGGATTAGGCGGAGCCGCGTAGCGGGTTCGCCTAATCCAACCCTAAACCCTTTCCCGTCCCGTCTTATGCAGTACCCTACTCTTAACGTTCAGTGCCCTATCTTTGAATCACATCCACGACAACGTTCACCAATACCCTCTTAGGGTTCGGTTTCTTGCGGGTTTAGTGATCTTGAATAAGGTCGCGGGTCCGCCTAATCCAACCCTAAACCCTTTTCCGTCCCGTCTTATGTAGTATCCTACTCTTAAGGTTCAGTGCCCCATCTTTGAATCACATCCACGACAGGGTTCACCAATACCCTCTTAGGGTTTAGTTTCTTGCGGGTTTAGTGACCTAGAATAAGGAAAAGGGTTTAGGGTTGGATTAGGCGGAGTCGTGTAGCGGGGCCGCTTAATCCAACCATAAACCCTTTGTCGTCCCGTCTTATGCAGTACCCTACTCTTAAGGTTCAGTGCCCCATTTTTGAATCACATCAACGACAGGGTTCACCAATACCCTCTTAGGGTTCAGTTTGTTGCGGGTTTAGTGACCTTGAATAAGGAAAAGGGTTTAGGGTTGGATTAGGCGGAGCCGCGTAGCGGGGCCGCCTAATCCAACCATAAACCCTTTGTCGTCCCGTCTTATGCAGTACCGTACTCTTAAGGTTCAGTACCCCATCTTTGAATAACATCCACGACAGGGTTCACAAAATACCCTCTTTGGGTTCAGTTTCTTGCGGGTTTAGTGACCTTGAATAAGGAAAAGGGTTTAGGGTTGGATTAGGCGGAGCCGCGTAGCGGGTACACCTAATCCAACCCTAAACCCTTTTCCGTCCCGTCTTATGCAGTACCCTACTCTTAAGGTTCAGTGCCCCATCTTTGAATCACATCCACGACAGGGTTCACAAAATACCCTCTTAGGGTTCAGTTTCTTGCGGGTTTAGTGACCTTGAATAAGGAAAAGGGTTTAGGGTTGGATTAGGCGGAGCCGCGTAGCGGGGCCGCCTAATCCAACCATGAACCCTTTTCCGTCCCGTCTTATGCAGTACCCTACTCTTAAGGTTCAGTGCCCCATTTTTGAATCACATCAACGACAGGGTTCACCAATACCCTCTTAGGGTTCAGTTTGTTGCGGGTTTAGTGACCTTGAATAAGGAAAAGGGTTTAGGGTTGGATTAGGCAGAGCCGCGTAGCGGGTACGCCTAATCCAACCCTAAACCCTTTTCCGTCCCGTCTTATGCAGTACCCTACTCTTAAGTTTCAGTACCCCATCTTTGAATCACATCCACGACAGGGTTCACAAAATACCCTCTTAGGGTTCAGTTTCTTGCGGGTTTAGTGACCTTGAATAAGGAAAAGGGTTTAGGGTTGGATTAGGCGGAGCCGCGTAGCGGGTCCACCTAATCCAACCCTAAACCCTTTTCCGTCCCGTCTTATGCAGTACCCTACTCTTTAGGTTCAGAGCCCCATCTTTGAATCACATCCACGACAGGGTTCACCAATACCCTCTTAGGGTTCAGTTTCTTGCGGGTTTAGTGACCTTGAATAAGGAAAAGGGTTTAGGGTTGGATTAGGCGGAGTCGCGTAGCGGGTACGCCTAATCCAACCCTAAACCCTTTTCCGTCCCGTCTTATGCAGTACCCTACTCTTTAGGTTCAGAGCCCCATCTTTGAATCACATCCACGACAGGGTTCACCAATACCCTCTTAGGGTTTAGTTTCTTGCGGGTTTAGTGACCTTGGATAAGGAAAAGGGTTTAGGGTTGGATTAGGCGGAGCCGCGAAGCGGGTGCGCCTAATCCAACCCTAAACCCTTTTCCGTCTCGTCTTATGCAGTACCCTACTCTTAAGGTTCAGTGCCCCATCTTTGAATCACATCCACGACAGGGTTCACCAATACCCTCTTAGGGTTCAGTTTCTTGCGGGTTTAGTGACCTTGAATAAGGAAAAGGGTTTAGGGTTGGATTAGGCAGAGCCGCGTAGCGGGTGCACCTAATCCAACCCTAAACCCTTTTCCATCCCGTCTTATGCAGTACCCTACTCTTAAGGTTCAGTGCCCTATCTTTGAATCACATCCACGACAACGTTCACCGATACCCTCTTAGGGTTCGGTTTCTTGCGGGTTTAGTGACCTTGAATAAGGAAAAGGGTTTAGGGTTGGATTAGGCGGAGCCGCGTAGCGGGTCCGCCTAATCCAACCCTAAACCCTTTTCCGTCCCGTCTTATGCAGTACCCTACTCTTAAGGTTCAGTGCCCTATCTTTGAATCACATCCACGACAACGTTCACCAATACCCTCTTAGGGTTCGGTTTCTTGCGGGTTTAGTGATCTTGAATAAGGTCGCGGGTCCGCCTAATCCAACCCTAAACCCTTTTCCGTCCCGTCTTATGCAGTACCCTACTCTTAAGGTTCAGTACCCCATCTTTGAATCACATCCACGACAGGGTTCACAAAATACCCTCTTAGGGTTCAGTTTCTTGCGGGTTTAGTGACCTTGAATAAGGAAAAGGGTTTAGGGTTGGATTAGGCGGAGCCGCGTAGCGGGTCCACCTAATCCAACCCTAAACCCTTTTCCGTCCCGTCTTATGCAGTACCCTACTCTTTAGGTTCAGAGCCCCATCTTTGAATCACATCCACGACAGGGTTCACCAATACCCTCTTAGGGTTCAGTTTCTTGCGGGTTTAGTGACCTTGAATAAGGAAAAGGGTTTAGGGTTGGATTAGGCGGAGCCGCGTAGCGGGTCCACCTAATCCAACCCTAAACCCTTTTCCGTCCCGTCTTATGCAGTACCCTACTCTTTAGGTTCAGAGCCCCATCTTTGAATCACATCCACGACAGGGTTCACCAATACCCTCTTAGGGTTCAGTTTCTTGCGGGTTTAGTGACCTTGAATAAGGAAAAGGGTTTAGGGTTGGATTAGGCGGAGTCGCGTAGCGGGTACGCCTAATCCAACCCTAAACCCTTTTCCGTCCCGTCTTATGCAGTACCCTACTCTTTAGGTTCAGAGCCCCATCTTTGAATCACATCCACGACAGGGTTCACCAATACCCTCTTAGGGTTTAGTTTCTTGCGGGTTTAGTGACCTTGGATAAGGAAAAGGGTTTAGGGTTGGATTAGGCGGAGCCGCGAAGCGGGTGCGCCTAATCCAACCCTAAACCCTTTTCCGTCTCGTCTTATGCAGTACCCTACTCTTAAGGTTCAGTGCCCCATCTTTGAATCACATCCACGACAGGGTTCACCAATACCCTCTTAGGGTTCAGTTTCTTGCGGGTTTAGTGACCTTGAATAAGGAAAAGGGTTTAGGGTTGGATTAGGCAGAGCCGCGTAGCGGGTGCACCTAATCCAACCCTAAACCCTTTTCCATCCCGTCTTATGCAGTACCCTACTCTTAAGGTTCAGTGCCCTATCTTTGAATCACATCCACGACAACGTTCACCGATACCCTCTTAGGGTTCGGTTTCTTGCGGGTTTAGTGACCTTGAATAAGGAAAAGGGTTTAGGGTTGGATTAGGCGGAGCCGCGTAGCGGGTCCGCCTAATCCAACCCTAAACCCTTTTCCGTCCCGTCTTATGCAGTACCCTACTCTTAAGGTTCAGTGCCCTATCTTTGAATCACATCCACGACAACGTTCACCAATACCCTCTTAGGGTTCGGTTTCTTGCGGGTTTAGTGATCTTGAATAAGGTCGCGGGTCCGCCTAATCCAACCCTAAACCCTTTTCCGTCCCGTCTTATGCAGTACCCTACTCTTAAGGTTCAGTGCCCCATCTTTGAATCACATCCACGACAGCGTTCACCAATACCCTCTTAGGGTTCAGTTTCTTGCGGGTTTAGTGACCTTGAATAAGGAAAAGGGTTTAGGGTTGGATTAGGCAGAGCCGCGTAGCGGGTGCACCTAATCCAACCCTAAACCCTTTTCCATCCCGTCTTATGCAGTACCCTACTCTTAAGGTTCAGTGCCCTATCTTTGAATCACATCCACGACAACGTTCACCGATACCCTCTTAGGGTTCGGTTTCTTGCGGGTTTAGTGACCTTGAATAAGGAAAAGGGTTTAGGGTTGGATTAGGCGGAGCCGCGTAGCGGGTCCGCCTAATCCAACCCTAAACCCTTTTCCGTCCCGTCTAATGCAGTACCCTACTCTTAAGGTTCAGTGCCCTATCTTTGAATCACATCCACGACAACGTTCACCAATACCCTCTTAGGGTTCGGTTTCTTGCGGGTTTAGTGATCTTGAATAAGGTCGCGGGTCCGCCTAATCCAACCCTAAACCCTTTTCCGTCCCGTCTTATGCAGTACCCTACTCTTAAGGTTCAGTGCCCCATCTTTGAATCACATCCACGACAGGGTTCACCAATACCCTCTTAGGGTTCAGTTTGTTGCGGGTTTAGTGACCTTGAATAAGGAAAAGGGTTTAGGGTTGGATTAGGCGGAGCGCGAAGCGGGTCCGCCTAATCCAACCCTAAACCCTTTTCCGTCCCGTCTTATGCAGTACCCTACTCTTAAGGTTCAGTGCGCCATCTTTGAATCACATCCACGACAGCGTTCACCAATACCCTCTTAGGGTTCAGTTTCTTGCGGGTTTAGTGACCTTGAATAAGGAAAAGGGTTTAGGGTTGGATTAGGCGGAGCCGCGTAGCGGGTACGCCTAATCCAACCCTAAACCCTTTTCCGTCCCGTCTTATGCAGTACCCTACTCTTTAGGTTCAGAGCCCCATCTTTTAATCACATCCACGACAGGGTTAACCAATACTCTCTTAGGGTTCATTTTCTTGCGGGTTTAGTGACCTTGAATAAGGAAAAGGGATTAGGGTTGGATTAGGCGGAGCCGCGTAGCGGGTACGCCTAATCCAACCCTAAACTCTTTTCCGTCCCGTCTTATGCAGTACCCTACTCTTTAGGTTCAGAGCCCCATCTTTGAATCACATCCACGACAGGGTTCACCAATACCCTCTAAGGGTTCAGTTTCTTGCGGGTTTAGTGACCTTGAATAAGGAAAAGGGTTTAGGGTTGGATTAGGCGGAGCCGCAAAGCGGGTGCGCCTAATCCAACCCTAAACCCTTTTCCGTCACGTCTTATGCAGTACCCTACTCTTAAGGTTCAGTGCCCCTTCTTTGAATCACATCCACGACAGGGTTCACCAATACCCTCTTAGGGTTCAGTTTCTTGCGGGTTTAGTGACCTTGAATAAGGTCGCGGCTCCGCCTAATCCAACCCTAAACCCTTTTCCGTCCCGTCTTATGCAGTACCCTACTCTTAAGGTTCAGTGCCCTATCTTTGAATCACATCCACGACAACGTTCACCAATACCCTCTTAGGGTTCGGTTTCTTGCGGGTTTAGTGATCTTGAATAAAGTCGCGGGTCCGCCTAATCCAACCCTAAACCCTTTTCCGTCCCGTCTTATGCAGTACCCTACTCTTAAGGTTCAGTGCCCCATCTTTGAATCACATCCACGAAAGGGTTCACCAATACCCTCTTAGGGTTCGGTTTGTTGCGGGTTTAGTGACCTTGAATAAGGAAAAGGGTTTAGGGTTGGATTATGCGGAGCCGCGTAGCGGGTCCGCCTAATCCAACCCTAAACCCTTTTCCATCCCGTCTTATGCAGTACCCTACTCTTAAGGTTCAGTGCCCCATCTTTGAATCACATCCACGACAGGGTTCACCAATACCCTCTTAGGGTTCAGTTTCTTGCGGGTTTAGTGACCTTGAATAAGGAAAAGGATTTAGGGTTGGATTAGGCGGAGCGCAAAGCGGGTCCGCCTAATCCAACCCTAAACCCTTTTCCGTCCCGTCTTATGCAGTACCCTACTCTTAAGGTTCAGTGCCCCATCTTTGAATCACATCCACGACAGGGTTCACCAATACTCTCTTAGGGTTCAGTTTGTTGCGGGTTTAGTGACCTTGAATAAGGAAAAGGGTTTAGGGTTGGATTAGGCGGAGCCGCGTAGCGGGTACGCCTAATCCAACCCTAAACCCTTTTCCGTCCCGTCTTATGCAGTACCCTACTCTTTAGGTTCAGAGCCCCATCTTTTAATCACATCCACGACAGGGTTAACCAATACTCTCTTAGGGTTCATTTTCTTGCGGGTTTAGTGACCTTGAATAAGGAAAAGGGTTTAGGGTTGGATTAGGCGGAGCCGCGTAGCGGGTACGCCTAATCCAACCCTAAACTCTTTTCCGTCCCGTCTTATGCAGTACCCTACTCTTTAGGTTCAGAGCCCCCTCTTTGAATCACATCCACGACAGGGTTCACCAATACCCTCTAAGGGTTCAGTTTCTTGCGGGTTTAGTGACCTTGAATAAGGAAAAGGGTTTAGGGTTGGATTAGGCGGAGCCGCAAAGCGGGTGCGCCTAATCCAACCCTAAACCCTTTTCCGTCACGTCTTATGCAGTACCCTACTCTTAAGGTTCAGTGCCCCTTCTTTGAATCACATCCACGACAGGGTTCACCAATACCCTCTTAGGGTTCAGTTTCTTGCGGGTTTAGTGACCTTGAATAAGGAAAAGGGTTTAGGGTTGGATTAGGCGGAGCCGCGTAGCGGGTCCGCCTAATCCAACCCTAAACCCTTTTCCGTCCCGTCTTATGCAGTACCCTACTCTTAAGGTTCAGTGCCCTATCTTTGAATCACATCCACGACAACGTTCACCAATACCCTCTTAGGGTTCGGTTTCTTGCGGGTTTAGTGATCTTGAATAAAGTCGCGGGTCCGCCTAATCCAACCCTAAACCCTTTTCCGTCCCGTCTTATGCAGTACCCTACTCTTAAGGTTCAGTGCCCTATCTTTGAATCACATCCACGACAACGTTCACCAATACCCTCTTAGGGTTCGGTTTCTTGCGGGTTTAGTGATCTTGAATAAGGTCGCGGGTCCGCCTAATCCAACCCTAAACCCTTTTCCGTCCCGTCTTATGCAGTACCCTACTCTTAAGGTTCAGTGCCCCATCTTTGAATCACATCCACGACAGGGTTCACCAATACCCTCTTAGGGTTCAGTTTGTTGCGGGTTTAGTGACCTTGAATAAGGAAAAGGGTTTAGGGTTGGATTAGGCGGAGCGCGAAGCGGGTCCGCCTAATCCAACCCTAAACCCTTTTCCGTCCCGTCTTATGCAGTACCCTACTCTTAAGGTTCAGTGCGCCATCTTTGAATCACATCCACGACAGCGTTCACCAATACCCTCTTAGGGTTCAGTTTCTTGCGGCTTTAGTGACCTTGAATAAGGAAAAGGGTTTAGGGTTGGATTAGGCGGAGCCGCGTAGCGGGTACGCCTAATCCAACCCTAAACCCTTTTCCGTCCCGTCTTATGCAGTACCCTACTCTTTAGGTTCAGAGCCCCATCTTTTAATCACATCCACGACAGGGTTAACCAATACTCTCTTAGGGTTCATTTTCTTGCGGGTTTAGTGACCTTGAATAAGGAAAAGGGTTTAGGGTTGGATTAGGCGGAGCCGCGTAGCGGGTACGCCTAATCCAACCCCAAACTCTTTTCCGTCCCGTCTTATGCAGTACCCTACTCTTTAGGTTCAGAGCCCCATCTTTGAATCACATCCACGACAGGGTTCACCAATACCCTCTAAGGGTTCAGTTTCTTGCGGGTTTAGTGACCTTGAATAAGGAAAAGGGTTTAGGGTTGGATTAGGCGGAGCCGCAAAGCGGGTGCGCCTAATCCAACCCTAAACCCTTTTCCGTCACGTCTTATGCAGTACCCTACTCTTAAGGTTCAGTGCCCCTTCTTTGAATCACATCCACGACAGGGTTCACCAATACCCTCTTAGGGTTCAGTTTCTTGCGGGTTTAGTGACCTTGAATAAGGAAAAGGGTTTAGGGTTGGATTAGGCGGAGCCGCGTAGCGGGTCCGCCTAATCCAACCCTAAACCCTTTTCCGTCCCGTCTTATGCAGTACCCTACTCTTAAGGTTCAGTGCCCTATCTTTGAATCACATCCACGACAACGTTCACCAATACCCTCTTAGGGTTCGGTTTCTTGCGGGTTTAGTGATCTTGAATAAAGTCGCGGGTCCGCCTAATCCAACCCTAAACCCTTTTCCGTCCCGTCTTATGCAGTACCCTACTCTTAAGGTTCAGTGCCCCATCTTTGAATCACATCCACGAAAGGGTTCACCAATACCCTCTTAGGGTTCGGTTTGTTGCGGGTTTAGTGACCTTGAATAAGGAAAAGGGTTTAGGGTTGGATTATGCGGAGCCGCGTAGCGGGTCCGCCTAATCCAACCCTAAACCCTTTTCCGTCCCGTCTTATGCAGTACCCTACTCTTAAGGTTCAGTGCCCCATCTTTGAATCACATCCACGACAGGGTTCACCAATACCCTCTTAGGGTTCAGTTTCTTGCGGGTTTAGTGACCTTGAATAAGGAAAAGGGTTTAGGGTTGGATTAGGCGGAGCCGCGTAGCGGGTACGCCTAATCCAACCCTAAACTCTTTTCCGTCCCGTCTTATGCAGTACCCTATTCTTTAGGTTCAGAGCCCCATCTTTGAATCACATCCACGACAGGGTTCACCAATACCCTCTAAGGGTTCAGTTTCTTGCGGGTTTAGTGACCTTGAATAAGGAAAAGGGTTTAGGGTTGGATTAGGCGGAGCCGCAAAGCGGGTGCGCCTAATCCAACCCTAAACCCTTTTCCGTCACGTCTTATGCAGTACCCTACTCTTAAGGTTCAGTGCCCCTTCTTTGAATCACATCCACGACAGGGTTCACCAATACCCTCTTAGGGTTCAGTTTCTTGCGGGTTTAGTGACCTTGAATAAGGAAAAGGGTTTAGGGTTGGATTAGGCGGAGCCGCGTAGCGGGTCCGCCTAATCCAACCCTAAACCCTTTTCCGTCCCGTCTTATGCAGTACCCTACTCTTAAGGTTCAGTGCCCTATCTTTGAATCACATCCACGACAACGTTCACCAATACCCTCTTAGGGTTCGGTTTCTTGCGGGTTTAGTGATCTTGAATAAAGTCGCGGGTCCGCCTAATCCAACCCTAAACCCTTTTCCGTCCCGTCTTATGCAGTACCCTACTCTTAAGGTTCAGTGCCCCATCTTTGAATCACATCCACGAAAGGGTTCACCAATACCCTCTTAGGGTTCGGTTTGTTGCGGGTTTAGTGACCTTGAATAAGGAAAAGGGTTTAGGGTTGGATTATGCGGAGCCGCGTAGCGGGTCCGCCTAATCCAACCCTAAACCCTTTTCCGTCCCGTCTTATGCAGTACCCTACTCTTAAGGTTCAGTGCCCCATCTTTGAATCACATCCACGACAGGGTTCACCAATACCCTCTTAGGGTTCAGTTTCTTGCGGGTTTAGTGACCTTGAATAAGGAAAAGGATTTAGGGTTGGATTAGGCGGAGCGCAAAGCGGGTCCGCCTAATCCAACCCTAAACCCTTTTCCGTCCCGTCTTATGCAGTACCCTACTCTTAAGGTTCAGTGCCCCATCTTTGAATCACATCCACGACAGGGTTCACCAATACCCTCTTAGGGTTCAGTTTGTTGCGGGTTTAGTGACCTTGAATAAGGAAAAGGGTTTAGGGTTGGATTAGACGGAGCCGCGTAGCGGGTCCACCTAATCCAACCCTAAACCCTTTTCCGTCCCGTCTTATGCAGTACCCTACTCTTTAGGTTCAGAGCTCCATCTTTGAATCACATCCACGACAGGGTTCACCAATACCCTCTTAGGGTTCAGTTTCTTGCGGGTTTAGTGACCTTGAATAAGGAAAAGGGTTTAGGGTTGGATTAGGCGGAGCCGCGTAGCGGGTACGCCTAATCCAACCCTAAACCCTTTTCCGTCCCGTCTTATGCAGTACCCTACTCTTTAGGTTCAGAGCCCCATCTTTGAATCACATCCTCGACAGGGTTCACCAATACCCTCTTAGGGTTCAGTTTCTTGCGGGTTTAGTGACCTTGAATAAGGAAAAGAGTTTAGGGTTGGATTAGGCGGAGCCGCGTAGCGGGTACGCCTAATCCAACCCTAAACCCTTTTCCGTCCCGTCTTATGCAGTACCCTACTCTTTAGGTTCAGTGCCCCATCTTTGAATCACATCCACGAAAGGGTTCACCAATACCCTCTTAGGGTTCAGTTTCTTGCGGGTTTAGTGACCTTGAATAAGGAAAAGGGTTTAGGGTTGGATTCGGCGGAGCGCAAAGCGGGTCCGCCTAATCCAACCCTAAACCCTTTTCCGTCCCGTCTTATGCAGTACCCTACTCTTAAGGTTCAGTGCCCCATCTTTGAATCACATCCACGACAGGGTTCACCAATACCCTCTTAGGGTTCAGTTTGTTGCGGGTTTAGTGACCTTGAATAAGGAAAAGGGTTTAGGGTTGGATTAGGCGGAGCCGCGTAGCGGGTACGCCTAATCCAACCCTAAACCCTTTTCCGTCCCGTCTTATGCAGTACCCTACTCTTAAGGTTCAGTACCCCATCTTTGAATCACATCCACGACAGGGTTCACAAAATACCCTCTTAGGGTTCAGTTTCTTGCGGGTTTGGTGACCTTGAATAAGGAAAAGGGTTTAGGGTTGGATTAGGCGGAGCCGCGTAGCGGGTCCACCTAATCCAACCCTAAACCCTTTTCCGTCCCGTCTTATGCAGTACCCTACTCTTTAGGTTCAGAGCCCCATCTTTGAATCACATCCACGACAGGGTTCACCAATACCCTCTTAGGGTTCAGTTTCTTGCGGGTTTAGTGACCTTGAATAAGGAAAAGGGTTTAGGGTTGGATTAGGCAGAGCCGCGTAACGGGTCCACCTAATCCAACCCTAAACCCTTTTCCGTCCCGTCTTATGCAGTACCCTACTCTTTAGGTTCAGTGCCCCATCTTTGAATCACATCCACGAAAGGGTTCACCAATACCCTCTTAGGGTTCAGTTTCTTGCGGGTTTAGTGACCTTGAATAAGGAAAAGGGTTTAGGGTTGGATTAGGCGGAGCGCAAAGCGGGTCCGCCTAATCCAACCCTAAACCCTTTTCCGTCCCGTCTTATGCAGTACCCTACTCTTAAGGTTCAGTGCCCCATCTTTGAATCACATCCACGACAGGGTTCACCAATACCCTCTTAGGGTTCAGTTTGTTGCGGGTTTAGTGACCTTGAATAAGGAAAAGGGTTTAGGGTTGGATTAGGCGGAGCCGCGTAGCGGGTACGCCTAATCCAACCCTAAACCCTTTTCCGTCCCGTCTTATGCAGTACCCTACTCTTAAGGTTCAGTACCCCATCTTTGAATCACATCCACGACAGGGTTCACAAAATACCCTCTTAGGGTTCAGTTTCTTGCGGGTTTGGTGACCTTGAATAAGGAAAAGGGTTTAGGGTTGGATTAGGCGGAGCCGCGTAGCGGGTCCACCTAATCCAACCCTAAACCCTTTTCCGTCCCGTCTTATGCAGTACCCTACTCTTTAGGTTCAGAGCCCCATCTTTGAATCACATCCACGACAGGGTTCACCAATACCCTCTTAGGGTTCAGTTTCTTGCGGGTTTAGTGACCTTGAATAAGGAAAAGGGTTTAGGGTTGGATTAGGCAGAGCCGCGTAACGGGTCCAGCTAATCCAACCCTAAACCCTTTTCCGTCCCGTCTTATGCAGTACCCTACTCTTTAGGTTCAGAGCTCCATCTTTGAATCACATCCACGACAGGGTTCACCAATACCCTCTTAGGGTTCAGTTTCTTGCGGGTTTAGTGACCTTGAATAAGGAAAAGGGTTTAGGGTTGGATTAGGCGGAGCCGCGTAGCGGGTACGCCTAATCCAACCCTAAACCCTTTTCCGTCCCGTCTTATGCAGTACCCTACTCTTTAGGTTCAGAGCCCCATCTTTGAATCACATCCACGACAGGGTTCACCAATACCCTCTTAGGGTTCAGTTTCTTGCGGGTTTAGTGACCTTGAATAAGGAAAAGGGTTTAGGGTTGGATTAGGCGGAGCCGCGTAGCGGGTACGCCTAATCCAACCCTAAACCCTTTTCCGTCCCGTCTTATGCAGTACCCTACTCTTTAGGTTCAGTGCCCCATCTTTGAATCACATCCACGAAAGGGTTCACCAATACCCTCTTAGGGTTCAGTTTCTTGCGGGTTTAGTGACCTTGAATAAGGAAAAGGGTTTAGGGTTGGATTAGGCGGAGCGCAAAGCGGGTCCGCCTAATCCAACCCTAAACCCTTTTCCGTCCCGTCTTATGCAGTACCCTACTCTTAAGGTTCAGTGCCCCATCTTTGAATCACATCCACGACAGGGTTCACCAATACCCTCTTAGGGTTCAGTTTGTTGCGGGTTTAGTGACCTTGAATAAGGAAAAGGGTTTAGGGTTGGATTAGGCGGAGCCGCGTAGCGGGTACGCCTAATCCAACCCTAAACCCTTTTCCGTCCCGTCTTATGCAATACCCTACTCTTAAGGTTCAGTACCCCATCTTTGAATCACATCCACGACAGGGTTCACAAAATACCCTCTTAGGGTTCAGTTTCTTGCGGGTTTGGTGACCTTGAATAAGGAAAAGGGTTTAGGGTTGGATTAGGCGGAGCCGCGTAGCGGGTCTACCTAATCCAACCCTAAACCCTTTTCCGTCCCGTCTTATGCAGTACCCTACTCTTTAGGTTCAGTGCCCCATCTTTGAATCACATCCACGAAAGGGTTCACCAATACCCTCTTAGGGTTCAGTTTCTTGCGGGTTTAGTGACCTTGAATAAGGAAAAGGGTTTAGGGTTGGATTAGGCGGAGCGCAAAGCGGGTCCGCCTAATCCAACCCTAAACCCTTTTCCGTCCCGTCTTATGCAGTACCCTACTCTTAAGGTTCAGTGCCCCATCTTTGAATCACATCCACGACAGGGTTCACCAATACCCTCTTAGGGTTCAGTTTGTTGCGGGTTTAGTGACCTTGAATAAGGAAAAGGGTTTAGGGTTGGATTAGGCGGAGCCGCGTAGCGGGTACGCCTAATCCAACCCTAAACCCTTTTCCGTCCCGTCTTATGCAGTACCCTACTCTTAAGGTTCAGTACCCCATCTTTGAATCACATCCACGACAGGGTTCACAAAATACCCTCTTAGGGTTCAGTTTCTTGCGGGTTTGGTGACCTTGAATAAGGAAAAGGGTTTAGGGTTGGATTAGGCGGAGCCGCGTAGCGGGTCCACCTAATCCAACCCTAAACCCTTTTCCGTCCCGTCTTATGCAGTACCCTACTCTTTAGGTTCAGAGCCCCATCTTTGAATCACATCCACGACAGGGTTCACCAATACCCTCTTAGGGTTCAGTTTCTTGCGGGTTTAGTGACCTTGAATAAGGAAAAGGGTTTAGGGTTGGATTAGGCGGAGCCGCGTAGCGGGTACGCCTAATCCAACCCTAAACCCTTTTCCGTCCCGCCTTATGCAGTACCCTACTCTTTAGGTTCAGAGCCCCATCTTTGAATCACATCCACGGCAGGGTTCACCAATACCCTCTTAGGGTTCAGTTTCTTGCGGGTTTAGTGACCTTGAATAAGGAAAAGGGTTTAGGGTTGGATTAGGCAGAGACGCGTAGCGGGTCCACCTAATCCAACCCTAAACCCTTTTCCGTCCCGTCTTATGCAGTACCCTACTCTTAAGGTTCAGTGCCCTATCTTTGAATCACATCCACGACAACGTTCACCAATACCCTCTTAGGGTTCGGTTTCTTGCGGGTTTAGTGACCTTGAATAAGAAAAAGGGTTTAGGGTTGGATTAGGCGAAGCCGCGTAGAGGGTCCGCCTAATCTAACCCTAAACCCTTTTCCGTCCCGTCTTATGCAGTTCCCTACTCTTAAGGTTCAGTGCCCTATCTTTGAATCACATCCACGACAACGTTCACCAATACCCTCTTAGGGTTCGGTTTCTTGCGGGTTTAGTGATCTTGAATAAGGTCGCGGGTCCGCCTAATCCAACCCTAAACCCTTTTCCGTCCCGTCTTATGCAGTACCCTACTCTTAAGGTTCAGTACCCCATCTTTGAATCACATCCACGACAGGGTTCACCAATACCCTCTTAGGGTTCAGTTTGTTGCGGGTTTAGTGACCTTGAATAAGGAAAAGGGTTTAGGGTTGGATTAGGCGGAGCGCGAAGCGGGTCCGCCTAATCCAACCCTAAACCCTTTTGCGTCCCGTCTTATGCAGTACCCTACTCTTAAGGTTCAGTGCGCCATCTTTGAATCACATCCACGACAGCGTTCACCAATACCCTCTTAGGGTTCAGTTTCTTGCGGGTTTAGTGACCTTGAATAAGGAAAAGGGTTTAGGGTTGGATTAGGCGGAGCCGCGTAGCGGGTACGCCTAATCCAACCCTAAACCCTTTTCCGTCCCGTCTTATGCAGTACCCTACTCTTTAGGTTCAGAGCCCCATCTTTTAATCACATCCACGACAGGGTTCACCAATACCCTCTTAGGGTTCATTTTCTTGCGGGTTTAGTGACCTTGAATAAGGAAAAGGGTTTAGGGTTGGATTAGGCGGAGCCGCGTAGCGGGTACGCCTAATCCAACCCTAAACCCTTTTCCGTCCCGTCTTATGCAGTACCCTACTCTTTAGGTTCAGAGCCCCATCTTTGAATCACATCCACGACAGGGTTCACCAATACCCTCTAAGGGTTCAGTTTCTTGCTGGTTTAGTGACCTTGAATAGAGAAAAGGGTTTAGGGTTGGATTAGGCAGAGCCGCGAAGCGGGTGCGCCTAATCCAACCCTAAACCCTTTTCCGTCACGTCTTATGCAGTACCCTACTCTTAAGGTTCAGTGCCCCTTCTTTGAATCACATCCACGACAGGGTTCACCAATACCCTCTTAGGGTTCAGTTTCTTGCGGGTTTAGTGACCTTGAATAAGGAAAAGGGTTTAGGGTTGGATTAGGCGGAGCCGCGTAGCGGGTCCGCCTAATCCAACCCTAAACCCTTTTCCGTCCCGTCTTATGCAGTACCCTACTCTTAAGGTTCAGTGCCCTATCTTTGAATCACATCCACGACAACGTTCTCCAATACCCTCTTAGGGTTCGATTTCTTGCGGGTTTAGTGATCTTGAATAAGGTCGCGGGTCCGCCTAATCCAACCCTAAACCCTTTTCCGTCCCGTCTTATGCAGTACCCTACTCTTAAGGTTCAGTGGCCCATCTTTGAATCACATCCACGACAGGGTTCACGAATACCCTCTTAGGGTTCAGTTTGTTGCGGGTTTAGTGACCTTGAATAAGGAAAAGGGTTTAGGGTTGGATTATGCGGAGCCACGTAGCGGGTCCGCCTAATCCAACCTTAAACCCTTTTCCGTCCCGTCTTATGCAGTACCCTACTCTTAAGGTTCAGTGCCCCATCTTTGAATTACATCCACGACAGGGTTCACCAATACCCTCTTAGGGTTCAGTTTCTTGCGGGTTTAGTGACCTTGAATAAGGAAAAGGGTTTAGGGTTGGATTAGGCGGAGCGCAAAGCGGGTCCGCCTAATCCAACCCTAAACCCTTTTCCGTCCCGTCTTATGCAGTACCCTACTCTTAAGGTTCAGTGCCCCATCTTTAAATCACATCCACGACAGGGTTCACCAATACCCTCTTAGGGTTCAGTTTCTTGCGGGTTTAGTGACCTAGAATAAGGAAAATGGTTTAGGGTTGGATTAGGCGGAGCCGCGTAGCGGGTCCGCCTAATCCAACCCTAAACCCTTTTCCGTCCCGTCTTATGCAGTACCCTACTCTTAAGGTTCAGTTCCCCATCTTTGAATCACATCCACGACAGGGTTCACCAATACCCTCTTAGGGTTCAGTTTCTTGCGGGTTTAGTGACCTTGAATAAGGAAAAGGGTTTAGGGTTGGATTAGGCGGAGCCGCGTAGCGGGTTCGCCTAATCCAACCCTAAACCCTTTTCCGTCCCGTCTTATGCAGTACCCTACTCTTAAGGTTCAGTGCCCCATCTTTGAATTACATCCACGACAGGGTTCACCAATACCCTCTTAGGGTTCAGTTTCTTGCGGGTTTAGTGACCTTGAATAAGGAAAAGGGTTTAGGGTTGGATTAGGCGGAGAGCGGGTCCGCCTAATCCAACCCTAAACCCTTTTCCGTCCCGTCTTATGCAGTACCCTACTCTTAAGGTTCAGTGCCCCATCTTTAAATCACATCCACGACAGGGTTCACCAATACCCTCTTAGGGTTCAGTTTCTTGCGGGTTTAGTGACCTTGAATAAGGAAAAGGGTTTAGGGTTGGATTAGGCGGAGCCGCGTAGCGGCTTCGCCTAATCCAACCCTAAACCCTTTTCCGTCCCGTCTTATGCAGTACCCTACTCTTAAGGTTCAGTGCCCCATCTTTGAATCACATCCACGACAGGGTTCACCAATACCCTCTTAGGGTTCTGTTTCTTGCGGGTTTAGTGACCTTCAATAAGGAAAAGGGTTTAGGGTTGGATTAGGCGGAGCGCGAAGCGGGTCTGCCTAATCCAACCCTAAACCCTTTTCCGTCCCGTCTTATGCAGTACCCTACTCTTAAGGTTCAGTGCCCCATCTTTAAATCACATCCACGACAGGGTTCACCAATACCCTCTTAGGGTTCAGTTTCTTGCGGGTTTAGTGACCTTGAATAAGGAAAAGGGTTTAGGGTTGGATTAGGCGGAGCCACGTAGCGGGTCCGCCTAATCCAACACTAAACCCTTTTCCGTCCCGTCTTATGCAGTACCCTACTCTTAAGGTTCAGTGCCCCATTTTTGAATCACATCAACGACAGGGTTCACCAATACCCTCTTAGGGTTCAGTTTGTTGCGGGTTTAGTGACCTTGAATAAGGAAAAGGGTTTAGGGTTGGATTAGGCGGAGCCGCGTAGCGGGTCCGCCTAATCCAACCCTAAACCCTTTTCCGTCCCGTCTTATGCAGTACCCTACTCTTAAGGTTCAGTGCCCTATCTTTGAATCACATCCACAACAACGTTCACCAATACCCTCTTAGGGTTCGGTTTCTTGCGGGTTTAGTGATCTTGAATAAGGTCGCGGGTCCCCCTAATCCAACCCTAAACCCTTTTCCGTCCCGTCTTATGCAGTACCCTACTCTTAAGGTTCAGTGCCCCATCTTTGAATCACATCCACGATAGGGTTCACCAATACCCTCTTAGGGTTCAGTTTGTTGCGGGTTTAGTGACCTTGAATATGGAAAAGGGTTTAGGGTTGGATTATGCGGAGCCGCGTAGCGGGTCCGCCTAATCCAACCCTAAACCCTTTTCCGTCCCATCTTATGCAGTACCCTACTCTTAAGGTTCAGTGCCCCATCTTTGAATCACATCCACGACAGGGTTCACCAATACCCTCTTAGGGTTCAGTTTGTTGCGGGTTTAGTGACTTTGAATAAGGAAAAGGGTTTAGGGTTGGATTAGGCGGAGCCGCGTAGCGGGTCCGCCTAATCCAACCCTAAACCCTTTTCCGTCCCGTCTTATGCAGTACCCTACTCTTAAGGTTCAGTGCCCCATCTTTGAATCACATCCACGACAGGGTTCACCAATACCCTCTTAGGGTTCAGTTTCTTGCGGGTTTAGTGACCTTGAATAAGGAAAAGGGTTTAGGGTTGGATTAGGCGGAGCCACGTAGCGGGTCCGCCTAATCCAACCCTAAACCCTTTTCCGTCCCATCTTATGCAGTACCCTACTCTTAAGGTTCAGTGCCCCATCTTTGAATCACATCCACGACAGGGTTCACCAATACCCTCTTAGGGTTCAGTTTGTTGCGGGTTTAGTGACTTTGAATAAGGAAAAGGGTTTAGGGTTGGATTAGGCGGAGCCGCGTAGCGGGTCCGCCTAATCCAACCCTAAACCCTTTTCCGTCCCGTCTTATGCAGTACCCTACTCTTAAGGTTCAGTGCCCCATCTTTGAATCACATCCACGACAGGGTTCACCAATACCCTCTTAGGGTTCAGTTTCTTGCGGGTTTAGTGACCTTGAATAAGGAAAAGGGTTTAGGGTTGGATTAGGCGGAGCCACGTAGCGGGTCCGCCTAATCCAACACTAAACCCTTTTCCGTCCCGTCTTATGCAGTACCCTACTCTTAAGGTTCAGTGCCCCATCTTTGAATCACATCCACGATAGGGTTCACCAATACCCTCTTAGGGTTCAGTTTGTTGCGGGTTTAGTGACCTTGAATATGGAAAAGGGTTTAGGGTTGGATTATGCGGAGCCGCGTAGCGGGTCCGCCTAATCCAACCCTAAACCCTTTTCCGTCCCATCTTATGCAGTACCCTACTCTTAAGGTTCAGTGCCCCATCTTTGAATCACATCCACGACAGGGTTCACCAATACCCTCTTAGGGTTCAGTTTGTTGCGGGTTTAGTGACTTTGAATAAGGAAAAGGGTTTAGGGTTGGATTAGGCGGAGCCGCGTAGCGGGTCCGCCTAATCCAACCCTAAACCCTTTTCCGTCCCGTCTTATGCAGTACCCTACTCTTAAGGTTCAGTGCCCCATCTTTGAATCACATCCACGACAGGGTTCACCAATACCCTCTTAGGGTTCAGTTTCTTGCGGGTTTAGTGACCTTGAATAAGGAAAAGGGTTTAGGGTTGGATTAGGCGGAGCGCGAAGCGGGTCCGCCTAATCCAACCCTAAACCCTTTTTCCGTCCCGTCTTATGCAGTACCCTACTCTTAAGGTTCAGTGCCCCATCTTTGAATCACATCCACGACAGGTTTCACCAATACCCTCTTAGGGTTCAGTTTCTTGCGGGTTTAGTGACCTCTTATAAGGAAAAGGGTTTAGGGTTGGATTATGCGGAGCCGCGTAGCGGGTCCGCCTAATCCAATCCTAAACCCTTTCCCGTCACGTCTTATGCAGTACCCTACTCTTAAGGTTCAGTGCCCCATCTTTGAATTACATCCACGACAGGGTTCACCAATACCCTCTTAGGGTTCAGTTTCTTGCGGGTTTAGTGACCTTGAATAAGGAAAAGGGTTTAGGGTTGGATTAGGCGGAGCGCAAAGCGGGTCCGCCTAATCCAACCCTAAACCCTTTTCCGTCCCGTCTTATGCAGTACCTTACTCTTAAGGTTCAGTGCCCCATCTTTAAATCACATCCACGACAGGGTTCACCAATACCCTCTTAGGGTTCAGTTTCTTGCGGGTTTAGTGACCTTGAATAAGGAAAAGGGTTTAGGGTTGGATTAGGCGGAGCCGCGTAGCGGGTCCGCCTAATCCAACCCTAAACCCTTTTCCGTCCCGTCTTATGCAGTACCCTACTCTTAAGGTTCAGTGCCCCATCTTTGAATCACATCCACGACAGGGTTCACCAATACCCTCTTAGGGTTCAGTTTCTTGCGGGTTTAGTGACCTTGAATAAGGAAAAGGGTTTAGGGTTGGATTAGGCGGAGCGCGAAGCGGGTCCGCCTAATCCAACCCTAAACCCTTTTCCGTCCCGCCTTATGCAGTACCCTACTCTTAAGGTTCAGTGCCCCATCTTTAAATCACATCCACGACAGGGTTCACCAATACCCTCTTAGGGTTCAGTTTCTTGCGGGTTTAGTGACCTTGAATAAGGAAAAGGGTTTAGGGTTGGATTAGGCGGAGCCGCGTAGCGGGTCCGCCTAATCCAACTCTAAACCCTTTTCCGTCCCGTCTTATGCAGTACCCTACTCTTAAGGTTCAGTGCCCCATTTTTGAATCACATCAACGACAGGGTTCACCAATACCCTCTTAGGGTTCAGTTTGTTGCGGGTTTAGTGACCTTGAATAAGGAAAAGGGTTTAGGGTTGGATTAGGCGGAGCCGCGTAGCGGGTCCGCCTAATCCAACCCTAAACCCTTTTCCGTCCCGTCTTATGCAGTACCCTACTCTTAAGGTTCAGTGCCCTATCTTTGAATCACATCCACGACAACGTTCACCAATACCCTCTTAGGGTTCGGTTTCTTGCGGGTTTAGTGATCTTGAATAAGGTCGCGGGTCCCCCTAATCCAACCCTAAACCCTTTTCCGTCCCGTCTTATGCAGTACCCTACTCTTAAGGTTCAGTGCCCCATCTTTGAATCACATCCACGATAGGGTTCACCAATACCCTCTTAGGGTTCAGTTTGTTGCGGGTTTAGTGACCTTGAATAAGGAAAAGGGTTTAGGGTTGGATTATGCGGAGCCGCGTAGCGGGTCCGCCTAATCCAACCCTAAACCCTTTTCCGTCCCATCTTATGCAGTACCCTACTCTTAAGGTTCAGTGCCCCATCTTTGAATCACATCCACGACAGGGTTCACCAATACCCTCTTAGGGTTCAGTTTCTTGCGGGTTTAGTGACCTTGAATAAGGAAAAGGGTTTAGGGTTGGATTAGGGGGAGCGCGAAGCGGGTCCGCCTAATCCAACCCTAAACCCTTTTCCGTCCCGTCTTATGCAGTACCCTACTCTTAAGGTTCAGTGCCCCATCTTTGAATCACATCCACGACAGGTTTCACCAATACCCTCTTAGGGTTCAGTTTCTTGCGGGTTTAGTGACCTCTTATAAGGAAAAGGGTTTAGGGTTGGATTATGCGGAGCCGCGTAGCGGGTCCGCCTAATCCAATCCTAAACCCTTTCCCGTCACGTCTTATGCAGTACCCTACTCTTAAGGTTCAGTGCCCCATCTTTGAATCACATCCACGAAAGGGTTCACCAATACCTTCTTAGGGTTCAGTTTCTTGCGGGTTTAGTGACCGTGAATAAGGAAAAGGGTTTAGGGTTGAATTAGGCGGAGCCGCGAAGCGGGTCCGCCTAATCGAACCCTAAACCCTTTTCCGTCCCGTCTTATGCAGTACCCTACTCTTAAGGTTCGGTGCCCCATCTTTAAATCACATCCATGACAGGGTTCACAAAATACCCACTTAGGGCTCAGTTTCTTGCGGGTTTAGTGACCTTGAACAGGGAAAAGGGTTTAGGGTTTGATTAGGCGGAGCCGCGAAGCGGGTCCGCGTAATCCAACCCTAAACTCTTTCCGTCCCGTCTTATGCAGTACCCTACTCTTAAGGTTCAGTGCCCCATCTTTGAATCACATCCACGACAGGGTTCACCAATACCCTCTTAGGGTTCAGTTTCTTGCGGGTTTAGTGACCTTGAATAAGGAAAAGGGTTTAGGGTTGGATTAGGCGGAGCGCAAAGCGGGTCCGCCTAATCCAACCCTAAACCCTTTTCCGTCCCGTCTTATGCAGTACCCTACTCTTAAGGTTCAGTGCCCCATCTTTAAATCACATCCACGACAGGGTTCACCAATACCCTCTTAGGGTTCAGTTTCTTGCGGGTTTAGTGACCTTGAATAAGGAAAAGGGTTTAGGGTTGGATTAGGCGGAGCCGCGTAGCGGGTCCGCCTAATCCAACCCTAAACCCTTTTCCGTCCCGTCTTATGCAGTACCCTACTCTTAAGGTTCAGTGCCCCATCTTTGAATCACATCCACGACAGGGTTCACCAATACCCTCTTAGGGTTCAGTTTCTTGCGGGTTTAGTGACCTTGAATAAGGAAAAGGGTTTAGGGTTGGATTAGGCGGAGCGCGAAGCGGGTCCGCCTAATCCAACCCTAAACCCTTTTCCGTCCCGCCTTATGCAGTACCCTACTCTTAAGGTTCAGTGCCCCATCTTTAAATCACATCCACGACAGGGTTCACCAATACCCTCTTAGGGTTCAGTTTCTTGCGGGTTTAGTGACCTTGAATAAGGAAAAGGGTTTAGGGTTGGATTAGGCGGAGCCGCGTAGCGGGTCCGCCTAATCCAACTCTAAACCCTTTTCCGTCCCGTCTTATGCAGTACCCTACTCTTAAGGTTCAGTGCCCCATTTTTGAATCACATCAACGACAGGGTTCACCAATACCCTCTTAGGGTTCAGTTTGTTGCGGGTTTAGTGACCTTGAATAAGGAAAAGGGTTTAGGGTTGGATTAGGCGGAGCCGCGTAGCGGGTCCGCCTAATCCAACCCTAAACCCTTTTCCGTCCCGTCTTATGCAGTACCCTACTCTTAAGGTTCAGTGCCCTATCTTTGAATCACATCCACGACAACGTTCACCAATACCCTCTTAGGGTTCGGTTTCTTGCGGGTTTAGTGATCTTGAATAAGGTCGCGGGTCCCCCTAATCCAACCCTAAACCCTTTTCCGTCCCGTCTTATGCAGTACCCTACTCTTAAGGTTCAGTGCCCCATCTTTGAATCACATCCACGATAGGGTTCACCAATACCCTCTTAGGGTTCAGTTTGTTGCGGGTTTAGTGACCTTGAATAAGGAAAAGGGTTTAGGGTTGGATTATGCGGAGCCGCGTAGCGGGTCCGCCTAATCCAACCCTAAACCCTTTTCCGTCCCATCTTATGCAGTACCCTACTCTTAAGGTTCAGTGCCCCATCTTTGAATCACATCCACGACAGGGTTCACCAATACCCTCTTAGGGTTCAGTTTCTTGCGGGTTTAGTGACCTTGAATAAGGAAAAGGGTTTAGGGTTGGATTAGGGGGAGCGCGAAGCGGGTCCGCCTAATCCAACCCTAAACCCTTTTCCGTCCCGTCTTATGCAGTACCCTACTCTTAAGGTTCAGTGCCCCATCTTTGAATCACATCCACGACAGGTTTCACCAATACCCTCTTAGGGTTCAGTTTCTTGCGGGTTTAGTGACCTCTTATAAGGAAAAGGGTTTAGGGTTGGATTATGCGGAGCCGCGTAGCGGGTCCGCCTAATCCAATCCTAAACCCTTTCCCGTCACGTCTTATGCAGTACCCTACTCTTAAGGTTCAGTGCCCCATCTTTGAATCACATCCACGAAAGGGTTCACCAATACCTTCTTAGGGTTCAGTTTCTTGCGGGTTTAGTGACCGTGAATAAGGAAAAGGGTTTAGGGTTGAATTAGGCGGAGCCGCGAAGCGGGTCCGCCTAATCGAACCCTAAACCCTTTTCCGTGCCGTCTTATGCAGTACCCTACTCTTAAGGTTCGGTGCCCCATCTTTAAATCACATCCATGACAGGGTTCACAAAATACCCACTTAGGGCTCAGTTTCTTGCGGGTTTAGTGACCTTGAACAGGGAAAAGGGTTTAGGGTTTGATTAGGCGGAGCCGCGAAGCGGGTCCGCGTAATCCAACCCTAAACTCTTTCCGTCCCGTCTTATGCAGTACCCTACTCTTAAGGTTCAGTGCCCCATCTTTGAATCACATCCACGACAGGGTTCACCAATACCCTCTTAGGGTTCAGTTTCTTGCGGGTTTAGTGACCTTGAATAAGGAAAAGGGTTTAGAGTTGGATTAGGGGGAGCGCGAAGCGGGTCCGCCTAATCCAACCCTAAACCCTTTTCCGTCCCGTCTTATGCAGTACCCTACTCTTAAGGTTCAGTGCCCCATCTTTGAATCACATCCACGACAGGTTTCACCAATACCCTCTTAGGGTTCAGTTTCTTGCGGGTTTAGTGACCTCTTATAAGGAAAAGGGTTTAGGGTTGGATTATGCGGAGCCGCGTAGCGGGTCCGCCTAATCCAATCCTAAACCCTTTCCCGTCACGTCTTATGCAGTACCCTACTCTTAAGGTTCAGTGCCCCATCTTTGAATCACATCCACGAAAGGGTTCACCAATACCTTCTTAGGGTTCAGTTTCTTGCGGGTTTAGTGACCGTGAATAAGGAAAAGGGTTTAGGGTTGAATTAGGCGGAGCCGCGAAGCGGGTCCGCCTAATCGAACCCTAAACCCTTTTCCGTCCCGTCTTATGCAGTACCCTACTCTTAAGGTTCGGTGCCCCATCTTTAAATCACATCCATGACAGGGTTCACAAAATACCCACTTAGGGCTCAGTTTCTTGCGGGTTTAGTGACCTTGAACAGGGAAAAGGGTTTAGGGTTTGATTAGGCGGAGCCGCGAAGCGGGTCCGCGTAATCCAACCCTAAACTCTTTTCCGTCCCGTCTTATGCAGTACCCTACTCTTAAGGTTCAGTGCCCCATCATTGAATCACATCCACGACATGGTTCACCAATACCCTCTTAGGGTTCAGTTTCTTGCGGGTTTAGTGACCTTGAATAAGGAAAAGGGTTTAGGGTTGGATTAGGCGGAGCCGCGTAGCGGGTACGCCTAATCCAACACTAAACCCTTTTCCGTCCCGTCTTATGCAGTACCCTACTCTTAAGGTTCAGTGCCCCATTTTTGAATCACATCAACGACAGGGTTCACCAATACCCTCTTAGGGTTCAGTTTGTTGCGGGTTTAGTGACCTTGAATAAGGAAAAGGGTTTAGGGTTGGATTAGGCGGAGCCGCGTAGCGGGTACGCCTAATCCAATCGTAAACCCTTTTCCGTCCCGTCTTATGCAGTACCCTACTCTTTAGGTTAAGAGCCCCATCTTTGAATCACATCCACGACAGGGGTCACCAATACCCTCTTAGGGTTCAGTTTCTTGCGGGTTTGGTAAACCTTGAATAAGGAAAAGGGTTTAGGGTTGGATTAGGCGGAGCCGCGTAGCGGGTCCGCCTAATCCAACCCTAAACCCTTTTCCGTCCCGTCTTATGCAGTACCCTACTCTTAAGGTTCAGTGCCCCATCTTTGATTCACATCCACGACAGGGTTCACCAATACCCTCTTAGGGTTCAGTTTCTTGCGGGTTTAGTGACCTTAAATAAGGAAAAGGGTTTAGGGTTGGATTAGGCGCAGCCGCGTAGCGGGTCCGCCTAATCCAACCCTAAACCCTTTTCCGTCCCGTCTTATGCAGTACCCTACTCTTAAGGTTCAGTGCCCTATCTATGAATCACATCCACGACAACGTACACCAATACCCTCTTACGGTTCGGTTTCTTGCGGGTTTAGTGATCTTGAATAAGGTCGCGGGTCCGCCTAATCCAACCCTAAACCCTTTTCCGTCCCGTCTTATGCAGTACCCTACTCTTAAGGTTCAGTGCCCCATCTTTGAATCACATCCACGATAGGGTTCACCAATACCCTCTTAGGGTTCAGTTTGTTGCGGGTTTAGTGACCTTGAATAAGGAAAAGGGTTTAGGGTTGGATTATGCGGAGCCGCGTAGCGGGTCCGCCTAATCCAACCCTAAACCCTTTTCCGTCCCATCTTATGCAGTACCCTACTCCTAAGGTTCAGTGCCCCATCTTTGAATCACATCCACGACAGGGTTCACCAACACCCTCTTAGGGTTCAGTTTGTTGCGGGTTTAGTGACCTTGAATAAGGAAAAGGGTTTAGGGTTGGATTAGGCGGAGCCGCGTAGCGGGTCCGCCTAATCCAACCCTAAACCCTTTTCCGTCCCGTCTTATGCAGTACCCTACTCTTAAGGTTCAGTGCCCCATCTTTGAATCACATCCACGACAGGGTTCACCAATACCCTATTAGGGTTCAGTTTCTTGCGGGTTTAGTGACCTTGAATAAGGAAAAGGGTTTAGGGTTGGATTAGGCGGAGCGCGAAGCGGGTCCGCCTAATCCAACCCTAAACCCTTTTCCGTCCCGTCTTATGCAGTACCCTACTCTTAAGGTTCAGTGCCCCATCTTTGAATCACATCCACGACAGGTTTCACCAATACCCTCTTAGGGTTCAGTTTCTTGCGGGTTTAGTGACCTCTTATAAGGAAAAGGGTTTAGGGTTGGATTATGCGGAGCCGCGTAGCGGGTCCGCCTAATCCAATCCTAAACCCTTTCCCGTGACGTCTTATGCAGTACCCTACTCTTAAGGTTCAGTGCCCCATCTTTGAATCACATCCACGAAAGGGTTCACCAATACCTTCTTAGGGTTCAGTTTCTTGCGGGTTTAGTGACCGTGAATAAGGAAAAGGGTTTAGGGTTGAATTAGGCGGAGCCGCGAAGCGGGTCCGCCTAATCGAACCCTAAACCCTTTTCCGTCCCGTCTTATGCAGTACCCTACTCTTAAGGTTCGGTGCCCCATCTTTAAATCACATCCATGACAGGGTTCACAAAATACCCACTTAGGGCACAGTTTCTTGCGGGTTTAGTGACCTTGAACAGGGAAAAGGGTTTAGGGTTGGATTAGGCGGAGCCGCGAAGCGGTTTCCGCGTAATCCAACCCTAAACTCTTTTCCGTCCCGTCTTATGCAGTACCCTACTCTTAAGGTTCAGTGCCCCATCTTTGAATCACATCCACGACATGGTTCACCAATACCATCTTAGGGTTCAGTATGTTGCGGGTTTAGTGACCTTGAATAAGGAAAAGGGTTTAGGGTGTTATTAGGCGAAGCCGCGTAGCGGGTACGGCTAATCCAACCCTAAACCCTTTTCCGTCCTGTCTTATGCAGTACCCTACTCTTAAGGTTCAGTGCCCAATCTTTGAATCACATCCACGACAGGGTTCACAAATACCCTCTTAGGGTTCAGTTTCTTGCGGGTTTAGTGACCTTGAATAAGGAAAAGGGTTTAGGGTTGGATTAGGAGGAGCCGCGAAGCGGGTCCGCCTAATCCAACGCTAAACCCTTTTCCGTCCCGTCTTATGCAGTACCCTACTCTTAAGGTTCAGTGCCCCATTTTTGAATCACATCAACGACAGGGTTCACCAATACCCTCTTAGGGTTTAGTTTGTTGCGGGTTTAGTGACCTTGAATAAGGAAAAGGGTTTAGGGTTGGAGTAGGCGGAGCCGCGTAGCGGGTACGCCTAATCCAATCGTAAACCCTTTTCCGTCCCGTCTTATGCAGTACCCTACTCTTAAGGTTCAGTGCCCCATCTTTGAATCACATCCACGACAGGTTTCACCAATACCCTCTTAGGGTTCAGTTTCTTGCGGGTTTAGTGACCTCTTATAAGGAAAAGGGTTTAGGGTTGGATTATGCGGAGCCGCGTAGCGGGTCCGCCTAATCCAATCCTAAACCCTTTCCCGTCACGTCTTATGCAGTACCCTACTCTTAAGGTTCAGTGCCCCATCTTTGAATCACATCCACGAAAGGGTTCACCAATACCTTCTTAGGGTTCAGTTTCTTGCGGGTTTAGTGACCGTGAATAAGGAAAAGGGTTTAGGGTTGAATTAGGCGGAGCCGCGAAGCGGGTCCGCCTAATCGAACCCTAAACCCTTTTCCGTCCCGTCTTATGCAGTACCCTACTCTTAAGGTTCGGTGCCCCATCTTTAAATAACATCCATGACAGGGTTCACAAAATACCCACTTAGGGCTCAGTTTCTTGCGGGTTTAGTGACCTTGAACAGGGAAAAGGGTTTAGGGTTGGATTAGGCGGAGCCGCGAAGCGGTTTCCGCCTAATCCAATCCTAAACCCTTTCCCGTCACGTCTTATGCAGTACCCTACTCTTAAGGTTCAGTGCCCCATCTTTGAATCACATCCACGAAAGGGTTCACCAATACCTTCTTAGGGTTCAGTTTCTTGCGGGTTTAGTGACCGTGAATAAGGAAAAGCGTTTAGGGTTGAATTAGGCGGAGCCGCGAAGCGGGTCCGCCTAATCGAACCCTAAACCCTTTTCCGTCCCGTCTTATGCAGTACCCTACTCTTAAGGTTCGGTGCCCCATCTTTAAATCACATCCATGACAGGGTTCACAAAATACCCACTTAGGGCTCAGTTTCTTGCGGGTTTAGTGACCTTGAACAGGGAAAAGGGTTTAGGGTTGGATTAGGCGGAGCCGCGAAGCGGTTTCCGCGTAATCCAACCCTAAACTCTTTTCCGTCCCGTCTTATGCAGTACCCTACTCTTAAGGTTCAGTGCCCCATCTTTGAATCACATCCACGACATGGTTCACCAATACCATCTTAGGGTTCAGTATGTTGCGGGTTTAGTGACCTTGAATAAGGAAAAGGGTTTAGGGTGTTATTAGGCGGAGCCGCGTAGCTGGTACGCCTAATCCAACCCTAAACCCTTTTCCGTCCTGTCTTATGCAGTACCCTACTCTTAAGGTTCAGTGCCCCATCTTTGAATCACATCCACGACAGGGTTCACAAATACCCTCTTAGGGTTCAGTTTCTTGCGGGTTTAGTGACCTTGAATAAGGAAAAGGGTTTAGGGTTGGATTAGGAGGAGCCGCGAAGCGGGTCCGCCTAATCCAACGCTAAACCCTTTTCCGTCCCGTCTTATGCAGTACCCTACTCTTAAGGTTCAGTGCCCCATTTTTGAATCACATCAACGACAGGGTTCACCAATACCCTCTTAGGGTTCAGTTTGTTGCGGGTTTAGTGACCTTGAATAAGGAAAAGGGTTTAGGGTTGGATTAGGCGGAGCCGCGTAGCGGGTACGCCTAATCCAATCGTAAACCCTTTTCCGTCCCGTCTTATGCAGTACCCTACTCTTTAGGTTAAGAGCCCCATCTTTGAATCACATCCACGACAGGGGTCACCAATACCCTCTTAGGGTTCAGTTTCTTGCGGGTTTGGTAAACCTTGAATAAGGAAAAGGGTTTACGGTTGGATTAGGAAGAGCCGCGAAGCGGGTCCGCCTAATCCAACGCTAAACCCTTTTCCGTCCCGTCTTATGCAGTACCCTACTCTTAAGGTTCAGTGCCCCATTTTTGAATCACATCAACGACAGGGTTCACCAATACCCTCTTAGGGTTCAGTTTGTTGCGGGTTTAGTGACCTTGAATAAGGAAAAGGGTTTAGGGTTGGATTAGGCGGAGCCGCGTAGCGGGTACGCCTAATCCAATCGTAAACCCTTTTCCGTCCCGTCTTATGCAGTACCCTACTCTTTAGGTTAAGAGCCCCATCTTTGAATCACATCCACGACAGGGGTCACCAATACCCTCTTAGGGTTCAGTTTCTTGCGGGTTTGGTAAACCTTGAATAAGGAAAAGGGTTTACGGTTGGATTAGGCGGAGCCGCGTAGCGGGTCCGCCTAATCCAACCCTAAACCCTTTTCCGTCCCGTCTTATGCAGTACCCTACTCTTAAGGTTCAGTGCCCCATCTTTGATTCACATCCACGACAGGGTTCACCAATACCCTCTTAGGGTTCAGTTTCTTGCGGGTTTAGTGACCTTGAATAAGGAAAAGGGTTTAGGGTTGGATTAGGCGGAGGCGCGTAGCGGGTCCGCCTAATCCAACCCTAAACCCTTTTCCGTCCCGTCTTATGCAGTACCCTACTCTTAAGGTTCAGTGCCCTATCTTTGAATCACATCCACGACAACGTTCACCAATACCCTCTTAGGGTTCGGTTTCTTGCGGGTTTAGTGATCTTGAATAAGGTCGCGGGTCCGCCTAATCCAACCCTAAACCCTTTTCCATCCCGTCTTATGCAGTACCCTACTCTTAAGGTTCAGTGCCCCATCTTTGAATCACATCCACGATAGGGTTCACCAATACCCTCTTAGGGTTCAGTTTGTTGCGGGTTTAGTGACCTTGAATAAGGAAAAGGGTTTAGGGTTGGATTATGCGGAGCCGCGTAGCGGGTCCGCCTAATCCAACCCTAAACCCTTTTCCGTCCCATCTTATGCAGTACCCTACTCTTAAGGTTCAGTGCCCCATCTTTGAATCACATCCACGACAGGGTTCACCAATACCCTCTAAGGGTTCAGTTTCTTGCTGGTTTAGTGACCTTGAATAAGGAAAAGGGTTTAGGGTTGGATTAGGCGGAGCCGCGAAGCGGGTGCGCCTAATCCAACCCTAAACCCTTTTCCGTCACGTCTTATGCAGTACCCTACTCTTAAGGTTCAGTGCCCCTTCTTTGAATCACATCCACGACAGGGTTCACCAATACCCTCTTAGGGTTCAGTTTCTTGCGGGTTTAGTGACCTTGAATAAGGAAAAGGGTTTAGGGTTGGATTAGGCGAAGCCGCGTAGCGGGTCCGCCTAATCCAACCCTAAACCCTTTTCCGTCCCGTCTTATGCAGTACCCTACTCTTAAGGTTCAGTGCCCTATCTTTGAATCACATCCACGACAACGTTCACCAATACCCTCTTAGGGTTCGGTTTCTTGTGGGTTTAGTGATCTTGAATAAGGTCGCGGGTCCGCCTAATCCAACCCTAAACCCTTTTCCGTCCCGTCTTATGCAGTACCCTACTCTTAAGGTTCAGTGCCCCATCTTTGAATCACATCCACGACAGGGTTCACCAATACCCTCTTAGGGTTCAGTTTGTTGCGGGTTTAGTGACCTTGAATAAGGAAAAGGGTTTAGGGTTGGATTATGCGGAGCCGCGTAGCGGGTCCGCCTAATCCAACCCTAAACCCTTTTCCGTCCCGTCTTATGTAGTACCCTACTCTTAAGGTTCAGTGCCTCATCTTTGAATCACATCCACGACAGGGTTCACCAATACCCTCTTAGGGTTCAGTTTCTTGCGGGTTTAGTGACCTTTAATAAGGAAAAGGGTTTAGGGTTGGATTAGGCGGAGCGCAAAGCGGGTCCGCCTAATCCAACCCTAAACCCTTTTCCGTCCCGTCTTATGCAGTACCCTACTCTTAAGGTTCAGTGCCCCATCTTTAAATCACATCCACGACAGGGTTCACCAATACCCTCTTAGGGTTCAGTTTCTTGCGGGTTTAGTGACCTTGAATAAGGAAAAGGGTTTAGGGTTGGATTAGGCGGAGCCGCATAGCGGGTCCGCCTAATCCAACCCTAAACCCTTTTCCGTCCCGTCTTATGCAGTACCCTACTCTTAAGGTTCAGTGCCCCATCTTTGAATCACATCCACGACAGGGTTCACCAATACCCTCTTAGGGTTCAGTTTCTTGCGGGTTTAGTGACCTTGAATAAGGAAAAGGGTTTAGGGTTGGATTAGGCGGAGCGCGAAGCGGGTCCGCCTAATCCAACCCTAAACCCTTTTCCGTCCCGTCTTATGCAGTACCCTACTCTTAAGGTTCAGTGCCCCATCTTTAAATCACATCCACGACAGGGTTCACCAATACCCTCTTAGGGTTCAGTTTCTTGCGGGTTTAGTGACCTTGAATAAGGAAAAGGGTTTAGAATTGGATTAGGCGGAGCCGCGAAGCGGGTCCGCCTAATCTAACTCTAAACCCTTTTCCGTCCCGTCTTATGCAGTACCCTACTCTTAAGGTTCAGTGCCCCATTTTTGAATCACATCAACGACAGGGTTCACCAATACCCTCTTAGGGTTCAGTTTGTTGCGGGTTTAGTGACCTTGAATAAGGAAAAGGGTTTAGGGTTGGATTAGGCGGAGCGCGAAGCGGGTCCGCCTAATCCAACCCTAAACCCTTTTCCGTCCCGTCTTATGCAGTACCCTACTCTTTAGGTTAAGAGCCCCATCTTTGAATCACATCCACGACAGGGGTCACCAATACCCTCTTAGGGTTCAGTTTCTTGCGGGTTTGGTAAACCTTGAATAAGGAAAAGGGTTTAGGGTTGGATTAGGCGGAGCCGCGTAGCGGGTCCGCCTAATCCAACCCTAAACCCTTTTCCGTCCCGTCTTATGCAGTACCCTACTCTTAAGGTTCAGTGCCCTATCTTTGAATCACATCCACGACAACGTTCACCAATACCCTCTTAGGGTTCGGTTTCTTGCGGGTTTAGTGATCTTGAATAAGGTCGCGGGTCCGCCTAATCAAACCCTAAACCCTTTTCCGTCCCGTCTTATGCAGTACCCTACTCTTAAGGTTCAGTGCCCCATCTTTGAATCACATCCACTATAGGGTTCACCAATACCCTCTTAGGGTTCAGTTTGTTGCGGGTTTAGTGACCTTGAATAAGGAAAAGGGTTTAGGGTTGGATTATGCGGAGCCGCGTAGCGGGTCCCCCTAATCCAACCCTAAACCCTTTTCCGTCCCATCTTATGCAGTACCCTACTCTTAAGCTTCAGTGCCCCATCTTTGAATCACATCCACAACAGGGTTCACCAATACCCTCTTAGGGTTCAGTTTGTTGCGGGTTTAGTGACCTTGAATAAGGAAAAGGGTTTAGGGTTGGATTAGGCGGAGCCGCGTAGTGGGTCCGCCTAATCCAACCCTAAACCCTTTTCCGTCCCGTCTTATGCAGTACCCTACTCTTAAGGTTCAGTGTCCCATCTTTGAATCACATCAACGACAGGGTTCACCAATACTCTCTTAGGGTTCAGTTTCTTGCGGGTTTAGTGACCTTGAATAAGGAAAAGGGTTTAGGGTTGGATTAGGCGGAGCGCGAAGAGGGTCCGCCTAATCCAACCCTAAACCCTTTTCCGTCCCGTCTTATGCAGTACCCTACTCTTAAGGTTCAGTGCCCCATCTTTGAATCACATCCACGATAGGGTTCACCAATACCCTCTTAGGGTTCAGTTTCTTGCGGGTTTAGTGATCTTGAATAAGGTCGCGGGTCCGCCTAATCCAACCCTAAACCCTTTTCCGTCCCGTCTTATGCAGTACCCTACTCTTAAGGTTCAGTGCCCCATCTTTGAATCACATCCACGATAGGGTTCACCAATACCCTCTTAGGGTTCAGTTTGTTGCGGGTTTAGTGACCTTGAATAAGGAAAAGGGTTTAGGGTTGGATTATGCGGAGCCGCGTAGCGGGTCCGCCTAATCCAACCCTAAACCCTTTTCCGTCCCGTCTTATGCAGTACCCTACTCTTAAGGTTCAGTGCCCCATGTTTGAATCACATCCACAACAGCGTTCACCAATACCCTCTTAGGGTTCAGTTTCTTGCGGGTTTAGTGACCTTGAATAAGGAAAAGGGTTTAGGGTTGGATTAGGCGGAGCGCGAAGCGGGTCCGCCTAATCCAACCCTAAACCCTTTTCCGTCCCGTCTTATGCAGTACCCTACTCTTAAGGTTCAGTGCCCCATCTTTGAATCACATCCACGACAGGTTTCACCAATACTCTCTTAGGGTTCAGTTTCTTGCGGGTTTAGTGACCTTGAATAAGGAAAAGGGTTTAGGGTTGGATTAGGCGGAGCGCGAAGCGGGTCCGCCTAATCCAACCCTAAACCCTTTTCCGTCCCGTCTTATGCAGTACCCTACTCTTAAGGTTCAGTGCCCCATCTTTGAATCACATCCACGACAGGGTTCACAAATACCCTCTTAGTGTTCAGTTTCTTGCGGGTTTAGTGACCTTGAATAAGGAAAAGGGTTTAGGGTTGGATTAGGAGGAGCCGCGAAGCGGGTCCGCTTAATCCAACGCTAAACCCTTTTCCGTCCCGTCTTATGCAGTACCCTACTCTTAAGGTTCAGTGCCCCATTTTTGAATCACATCAACGACAGGGTTCACCAATACCCTCTTAGGGTTCAGTTTGTTGCGGGTTTAGTGACCTTGAATAAGGAAAAGGGTTTAGGGTTGGATTAGGCGGAGCCGCGTAGCGGGTACGCCTAATCCAATCGTAAACCCTTTTCCGTCCCGTCTTATGCAGTACCCTACTCTTTAGGTTAAGAGCCCCATCTTTGAATCACATCCACGACAGGGGTCACCAATACCCTCTTAGGGTTCAGTTTCTTGCGGGTTTGGTAAACCTTGAATAAGGAAAAGGGTTTAGGGTTGGATTAGGCGGAGCCGCGTAGCGGGTCCGCCTAATCCAACCCTAAACCCTTTTCCGTCCCGTCTTATGCAGTACCCTACTCTTAAGGTTCAGTGCCCTATCTTTGAATCACATCCACGACAACGTTCACCAATACCCTCTTAGGGTTCGGTTTCTTGCGGGTTTAGTGATCTTGAATAAGGTCGCGGGTCCGCCTAATCAAACCCTAAACCCTTTTCCGTCCCGTCTTATGCAGTACCCTACTCTTAAGGTTCAGTGCCCCATCTTTGAATCACATCCACTATAGGGTTCACCAATACCCTCTTAGGGTTCAGTTTGTTGCGGGTTTAGTGACCTTGAATAAGGAAAAGGGTTTAGGGTTGGATTATGCGGAGCCGCGTAGCGGGTCCCCCTAATCCAACCCTAAACCCTTTTCCGTCCCATCTTATGCAGTACCCTACTCTTAAGCTTCAGTGCCCCATCTTTGAATCACATCCACAACAGGGTTCACCAATACCCTCTTAGGGTTCAGTTTGTTGCGGGTTTAGTGACCTTGAATAAGGAAAAGGGTTTAGGGTTGGATTAGGCGGAGCCGCGTAGTGGGTCCGCCTAATCCAACCCTAAACCCTTTTCCGTCCCGTCTTATGCAGTACCCTACTCTTAAGGTTCAGTGTCCCATCTTTGAATCACATCAACGACAGGGTTCACCAATACTCTCTTAGGGTTCAGTTTCTTGCGGGTTTAGTGACCTTGAATAAGGAAAAGGGTTTAGGGTTGGATTAGGCGGAGCGCGAAGAGGGTCCGCCTAATCCAACCCTAAACCCTTTTCCGTCCCGTCTTATGCAGTACCCTACTCTTAAGGTTCAGTGCCCCATCTTTGAATCACATCCACGATAGGGTTCACCAATACCCTCTTAGGGTTCAGTTTCTTGCGGGTTTAGTGATCTTGAATAAGGTCGCGGGTCCGCCTAATCCAACCCTAAACCCTTTTCCGTCCCGTCTTATGCAGTACCCTACTCTTAAGGTTCAGTGCCCCATCTTTGAATCACATCCACGATAGGGTTCACCAATACCCTCTTAGGGTTCAGTTTGTTGCGGGTTTAGTGACCTTGAATAAGGAAAAGGGTTTAGGGTTGGATTATGCGGAGCCGCGTAGCGGGTCCGCCTAATCCAACCCTAAACCCTTTTCCGTCCCGTCTTATGCAGTACCCTACTCTTAAGGTTCAGTGCCCCATGTTTGAATCACATCCACAACAGCGTTCACCAATACCCTCTTAGGGTTCAGTTTCTTGCGGGTTTAGTGACCTTGAATAAGGAAAAGGGTTTAGGGTTGGATTAGGCGGAGCGCGAAGCGGGTCCGCCTAATCCAACCCTAAACCCTTTTCCGTCCCGTCTTATGCAGTACCCTACTCTTAAGGTTCAGTGCCCCATCTTTAAATCACATCCACGACAGGGTTCACCAATACCCTCTTAGGGTTCAGTTTCTTGCGGGTTTAGTGACCTTGAATAAGGAAAAGGGTTTAGGGTTGGATTAGGCGGAGCCGCATAGCGGGTCCGCCTAATCCAACCCTAAACCCTTTTCCGTCCCGTCTTATGCAGTACCCTACTCTTAAGGTTCAGTGCCCCATCTTTGAATCACATCCACGACAGGGTTCACCAATACCCTCTTAGGGTTCAGTTTCTTGCGGGTTTAGTGACCTTGAATAAGGAAAAGGGTTTAGGGTTGGATTAGGCGGAGCGCGAAGCGGGTCCGCCTAATCCAACCCTAAACCCTTTTCCGTCCCGTCTTATGCAGTACCCTACTCTTAAGGTTCAGTGCCCCATCTTTAAATCACATCCACGACAGGGTTCACCAATACCCTCTTAGGGTTCAGTTTCTTGCGGGTTTAGTGACCTTGAATAAGGAAAAGGGTTTAGAATTGGATTAGGCGGAGCCGCGAAGCGGGTCCGCCTAATCTAACTCTAAACCCTTTTCCGTCCCGTCTTATGCAGTACCCTACTCTTAAGGTTCAGTGCCCCATTTTTGAATCACATCAACGACAGGGTTCACCAATACCCTCTTAGGGTTCAGTTTGTTGCGGGTTTAGTGACCTTGAATAAGGAAAAGGGTTTAGGGTTGGATTAGGCGGAGCGCGAAGCGGGTCCGCCTAATCCAACCCTAAACCCTTTTCCGTCCCGTCTTATGCAGTACCCTACTCTTTAGGTTAAGAGCCCCATCTTTGAATCACATCCACGACAGGGGTCACCAATACCCTCTTAGGGTTCAGTTTCTTGCGGGTTTGGTAAACCTTGAATAAGGAAAAGGGTTTAGGGTTGGATTAGGCGGAGCCGCGTAGCGGGTCCGCCTAATCCAACCCTAAACCCTTTTCCGTCCCGTCTTATGCAGTACCCTACTCTTAAGGTTCAGTGCCCTATCTTTGAATCACATCCACGACAACGTTCACCAATACCCTCTTAGGGTTCGGTTTCTTGCGGGTTTAGTGATCTTGAATAAGGTCGCGGGTCCGCCTAATCAAACCCTAAACCCTTTTCCGTCCCGTCTTATGCAGTACCCTACTCTTAAGGTTCAGTGCCCCATCTTTGAATCACATCCACTATAGGGTTCACCAATACCCTCTTAGGGTTCAGTTTGTTGCGGGTTTAGTGACCTTGAATAAGGAAAAGGGTTTAGGGTTGGATTATGCGGAGCCGCGTAGCGGGTCCCCCTAATCCAACCCTAAACCCTTTTCCGTCCCATCTTATGCAGTACCCTACTCTTAAGCTTCAGTGCCCCATCTTTGAATCACATCCACAACAGGGTTCACCAATACCCTCTTAGGGTTCAGTTTGTTGCGGGTTTAGTGACCTTGAATAAGGAAAAGGGTTTAGGGTTGGATTAGGCGGAGCCGCGTAGTGGGTCCGCCTAATCCAACCCTAAACCCTTTTCCGTCCCGTCTTATGCAGTACCCTACTCTTAAGGTTCAGTGTCCCATCTTTGAATCACATCAACGACAGGGTTCACCAATACTCTCTTAGGGTTCAGTTTCTTGCGGGTTTAGTGACCTTGAATAAGGAAAAGGGTTTAGGGTTGGATTAGGCGGAGCGCGAAGAGGGTCCGCCTAATCCAACCCTAAACCCTTTTCCGTCCCGTCTTATGCAGTACCCTACTCTTAAGGTTCAGTGCCCCATCTTTGAATCACATCCACGATAGGGTTCACCAATACCCTCTTAGGGTTCAGTTTCTTGCGGGTTTAGTGATCTTGAATAAGGTCGCGGGTCCGCCTAATCCAACCCTAAACCCTTTTCCGTCCCGTCTTATGCAGTACCCTACTCTTAAGGTTCAGTGCCCCATCTTTGAATCACATCCACGATAGGGTTCACCAATACCCTCTTAGGGTTCAGTTTGTTGCGGGTTTAGTGACCTTGAATAAGGAAAAGGGTTTAGGGTTGGATTATGCGGAGCCGCGTAGCGGGTCCGCCTAATCCAACCCTAAACCCTTTTCCGTCCCGTCTTATGCAGTACCCTACTCTTAAGGTTCAGTGCCCCATGTTTGAATCACATCCACAACAGCGTTCACCAATACCCTCTTAGGGTTCAGTTTCTTGCGGGTTTAGTGACCTTGAATAAGGAAAAGGGTTTAGGGTTGGATTAGGCGGAGCGCGAAGCGGGTCCGCCTAATCCAACCCTAAACCCTTTTCCGTCCCGTCTTATGCAGTACCCTACTCTTAAGGTTCAGTGCCCCATCTTTGAATCACATCCACGACAGGTTTCACCAATACTCTCTTAGGGTTCAGTTTCTTGCGGGTTTAGTGACCTTGAATAAGGAAAAGGGTTTAGGGTTGGATTAGGCGGAGCGCGAAGCGGGTCCGCCTAATCCAACCCTAAACCCTTTTCCGTCCCGTCTTATGCAGTACCCTACTCTTAAGGTTCAGTGCCCCATCTTTGAATCACATCCACGACAGGGGTCACCAATACCCTCTTAGGGTTCAGTTTCTTGCGGGTTTGGTAAACCTTGAATAAGGAAAAGGGTTTACGGTTGGATTAGGAAGAGCCGCGAAGCGGGTCCGCCTAATCCAACGCTAAACCCTTTTCCGTCCCGTCTTATGCAGTACCCTACTCTTAATGTTCAGTGCCCCATTTTTGAATCACATCAACGACAGGGTTCACCAATACCCTCTTAGGGTTCAGTTTGTTGCGGGTTTAGTGACCTTGAATAAGGAAAAGGGTTTAGGGTTGGATTAGGCGGAGCCGCGTAGCGGGTACGCCTAATCCAATCGTAAACCCTTTTCCGTCCCGTCTTATGCAGTACCCTACTCTTTAGGTTAAGAGCCCCATCTTTGAATCACATCCACGACAGGGGTCACCAATACCCTCTTAGGGTTCAGTTTCTTGCGGGTTTGGTAAACCTTGAATAAGGAAAAGGGTTTACGGTTGGATTAGGCGGAGCCGCGTAGCGGGTCCGCCTAATCCAACCCTAAACCCTTTTCCGTCCCGTCTTATGCAGTACCCTACTCTTAAGGTTCAGTGCCCCATCTTTGATTCACATCCACGACAGGGTTCACCAATACCCTCTTAGGGTTCAGTTTCTTGCGGGTTTAGTGACCTTGAATAAGGAAAAGGGTTTAGGGTTGGATTAGGCGGAGGCGCGTAGCGGGTCCGCCTAATCCAACCCTAAACCCTTTTCCGTCCCGTCTTATGCAGTACCCTACTCTTAAGGTTCAGTGCCCTATCTTTGAATCACATCCACGACAACGTTCACCTATACCCTCTTAGGGTTCGGTTTCTTGCGGGTTTAGTGATCTTGAATAAGGTCGCGGGTCCGCCTAATCCAACCCTAAACCCTTTTCCGTCCCGTCTTATGCAGTACCCTACTCTTAAGGTTCAGTGCCCCATCTTTGAATCACATCCACGATAGGGTTCACCAATACCCTCTTAGGGTTCAGTTTGTTGCGGGTTTAGTGACCTTGAATAAGGAAAAGGGTTTAGGGTTGGATTATGCGGAGCCGCGTAGCGGGTCCGCCTAATCCAACCCTAAACCCTTTTCCGTCCCATCTTATGCAGTACCCTACTCTTAAGGTTCAGTGCCCCATCTTTGAATCACATCCACGACAGGGTTCACCAATACCCTCTAAGGGTTCAGTTTCTTGCTGGTTTAGTGACCTTGAATAAGGAAAAGGGTTTAGGGTTGGATTAGGCGGAGCCGCGAAGCGGGTGCGCCTAATCCAACCCTAAACCCTTTTCCGTCACGTCTTATGCAGTACCCTACTCTTAAGGTTCAGTGCCCCTTCTTTGAATCACATCCACGACAGGGTTCACCAATACCCTCTTAGGGTTCAGTTTCTTGCGGGTTTAGTGACCTTGAATAAGGAAAAGGGTTTAGGGTTGGATTAGGCGAAGCCGCGTAGCGGGTCCGCCTAATCCAACCCTAAACCCTTTTCCGTCCCGTCTTATGCAGTACCCTACTCTTAAGGTTCAGTGCCCTATCTTTGAATCACATCCACGACAACGTTCACCAATACCCTCTTAGGGTTCGGTTTCTTGTGGGTTTAGTGATCTTGAATAAGGTCGCGGGTCCGCCTAATCCAACCCTAAACCCTTTTCCGTCCCGTCTTATGTAGTACCCTACTCTTAAGGTTCAGTGCCTCATCTTTGAATCACATCCACGACAGGGTTCACCAATACCCTCTTAGGGTTCAGTTTCTTGCGGGTTTAGTGACCTTTAATAAGGAAAAGGGTTTAGGGTTGGATTAGGCGGAGCGCAAAGCGGGTCCGCCTAATCCAACCCTAAACCCTTTTCCGTCCCGTCTTATGCAGTACCCTACTCTTAAGGTTCAGTGCCCCATCTTTAAATCACATCCACGACAGGGTTCACCAATACCCTCTTAGTGTTCAGTTTCTTGCGGGTTTAGTGACCTTGAATAAGGAAAAGGGTTTAGGGTTGGATTAGGCGGAGCCGCATAGCGGGTCCGCCTAATCCAACCCTAAACCCTTTTCCGTCCCGTCTTATGCAGTACCCTACTCTTAAGGTTCAGTGCCCCATCTTTGAATCACATCCACGACAGGGTTCACCAATACCCTCTTAGGGTTCAGTTTCTTGCGGGTTTAGTGACCTTGAATAAGGAAAAGGGTTTAGGGTTGGATTAGGCGGAGCGTGAAGCGGGTCCGCCTAATCCAACCCTAAACCCTTTTCCGTCCCGTCTTATGCAGTACCCTACTCTTAAGGTTCAGTGCCCCATCTTTAAATCACATCCACGACAGGGTTCACCAATACCCTCTTAGGGTTCAGTTTCTTGCGGGTTTAGTGACCTTGAATAAGGAAAAGGGTTTAGGGTTGGATTAGGCGGAGCCGCGAAGCGGGTCCGCCTAATCTAACTCTAAACCCTTTTCCGTCCCGTCTTATGCAGTACCCTACTCTTAAGGTTCAGTGCCCCATTTTTGAATCACATCAACGACAGGGTTCACCAATACCCTCTTAGGGTTCAGTTTGTTGCGGGTTTAGTGACCTTGAATAAGGAAAAGGGTTTAGGGTTGGATTAGGCGCAGCGCGAAGCGGGTCCGCCTAATCCAACCCTAAACCCTTTTCCGTCCCGTCTTATGCAGTACCCTACTCTTTAGGTTAAGAGCCCCATCTTTGAATCACATCCACGACAGGGGTCACCAATACCCTCTTAGGGTTCAGTTTCTTGCGGGTTTGGTAAACCTTGAATAAGGAAAAGGGTTTAGGGTAGGATTAGGCGGAGCCGCGTAGCGGGTCCGCCTAATCCAACCCTAAACCCTTTTCCGTCCCGTCTTATGCAGTACCCTACTCTTAAGGTTCAGTGCCCTATCTTTGAATCACATCCACGACAACGTTCACCAATACCCTCTTAGGGTTCGGTTTCTTGCGGGTTTAGTGATCTTGAATAAGGTCGCGGGTCCGCCTAATCCAACCCTAAACCCTTTTCCGTCCCGTCTTATGCAGTACCCTACTCTTAAGGTTCAGTGCCCCATCTTTGAATCACATCCACGATAGGGTTCACCAATACCCTCTTAGGGTTCAGTTTGTTGCGGGTTTAGTGACCTTGAATAAGGAAAAGGGTTTAGGGTTGGATTATGCGGAGCCGCGTAGCGGGTCCGCCTAATCCAACCCTAAACCCTTTTCCGTCCCATCTTATGCAGTACCCTACTCTTAAGCTTCAGTGCCCCATCTTTGAATCACATCCACAACAGGGTTCACCAATACCCTCTTAGGGTTCAGTTTGTTGCGGGTTTAGTGACCTTGAATAAGGAAAAGGGTTTAGGGTTGGATTAGGCGGAGCCGCGTAGTGGGTCCGCCTAATCCAACCCTAAACCCTTTTCCGTCCCGTCTTATGCAGTACCCTACTCTTAAGGTTCAGTGCCCCATCTTTGAATCACATCCACGACAGGGTTCACCAATACTCTCTTAGGGTTCAGTTTCTTGCGGGTTTAGTGACCTTGAATAAGGAAAAGGGTTTAGGGTTGGATTAGGCGGAGCGCGAAGCGGGTCCGCCTAATCCAACCCTAAACCCTTTTCCGTCCCGTCTTATGCAGTACCCTACTCTTAAGGTTCAGTGCCCCATCTTTGAATCACATCCACGATAGGGTTCACCAATACCCTCTTAGGGTTCAGTTTCTTGCGGGTTTAGTGATCTTGAATAAGGTCGCAGGTCCGCCTAATCCAACCCTAAACCCTTTTCCGTCCCGTCTTATGCAGTACCCTACTCTTAAGGTTCAGTGCCCCATCTTTGAATCACATCCACGATAGGGTTCACCAATACCCTCTTAGGGTTCAGTTTGTTGCGGGTTTAGTGACCTTGAATAAGGAAAAGGGTTTAGGGTTGGATTATGCGGAGCCGCGTAGCGGGTCCGCCTAATCCAACCCTAAACCCTTTTCCGTCCCGTCTTATGCAGTACCCTACTCTTAAGGTTCAGTGCCCCATGTTTGAATCACATCCACAACAGCGTTCACCAATACCCTCTTAGGGTTCAGTTTCTTGCGGGTTTAGTGACCTTGAATAAGGAAAAGGGTTTAGGGTTGGATTAGGCGGAGCGCGAAGCGGGTCCGCCTAATCCAACCCTAAACCCTTTTCCGTCCCGTCTTATGCAGTACCCTACTCTTAAGGTTCAGTGCCCCATCTTTGAATCACATCCACGACAGGTTTCACCAATACTCTCTTAGGGTTCAGTTTCTTGCGGGTTTGGTGACCTTGAATAAGGAAAAGGGTTTAGGGTTGGATTAGGCGGAGCGCGAAGCGGGTCCGCCTAATCCAACCCTAAACCCTTTTCCGTCCCGTCTTATGCAGTACCCTACTCTTAAGGTTCAGTGCCCCATCTTTGAATCACATCCACGATAGGGTTCACCAATACCCTCTTAGGGTTCAGTTTCTTGCGGGTTTAGTGATCTTGAATAAGGTCGCGGGTCCGCCTAATCCAACCCTAAACCCTTTTCCGTCCCGTCTTATGCAGTACCCTACTCTTAAGGTTCAGTGCCCCATCTTTGAATCACATCCACGATAGGGTTCACCAATACCCTCTTAGGGTTCAGTTTGTTGCGGGTTTAGTGACCTTGAATAAGGAAAAGGGTTTAGGGTTGGATTATGCGGAGCCGCGTAGCGGGTCCGCCTAATCCAACCCTAAACCCTTTTCCGTCCCGTCTTATGCAGTACCCTACTCTTAAGGTTCAGTGCCCCATGTTTGAATCACATCCACAACAGCGTTCACCAATACCCTCTTAGGGTTCAGTTTCTTGCGGGTTTAGTGACCTTGAATAAGGAAAAGGGTTTAGGGTTGGATTAGGCGGAGCGCGAAGCGGGTCCGCCTAATCCAACCCTAAACCCTTTTCCGTCCCGTCTTATGCAGTACCCTACTCTTAAGGTTCAGTGCCCCATCTTTGAATCACATCCACGACAGGTTTCACCAATACTCTCTTAGGGTTCAGTTTCTTGCGGGTTTGGTGACCTTGAATAAGGAAAAGGGTTTAGGGTTGGATTAGGCGGAGCGCGAAGCGGGTCCGCCTAATCCAACCCTAAACCCTTTTCCGTCCCGTCTTATGCAGTACCCTACTCTTAAGGTTCAGTGCCCCATCTTTGAATCACATCCACGATAGGGTTCACCAATACCCTCTTAGGGTTCAGTTTCTTGCGGGTTTAGTGATCTTGAATAAGGTCGCGGGTCCGCCTAATCCAACCCTAAACCCTTTTCCGTCCCGTCTTATGCAGTACCCTACTCTTAAGGTTCAGTGCCCCATGTTTGAATCACATCCACAACAGCGTTCACCAATACCCTCTTAGGGTTCAGTTTCTTGCGGGTTTAGTGACCTTGAATAAGGAAAAGGGTTTAGGGTTGGATTAGGCGGAGCGCGAAGCGGGTCCGCCTAATCCAACCCTAAACCCTTTTCCGTCCCGTCTTATGCAGTACCCTACTCTTAAGGTTCAGTGCCCCATCTTTGAATCACATCCACGACAGGTTTCACCAATACCCTCTTAGGGTTCAGTTTCTTGCGGGTTTAGTGACCTCTTATAAGGAAAAGGGTTTAGGGTTGGATTATGCGGAGCCGCGTAGCGGGTCCGCCTAATCCAATCCTAAACCCTTTCCCGTCGCGTCTTATGCAGTACCCTACTCTTAAGGTTCAGTGCCCCATCTTTGAATCACATCCACGAAAGGGTTCACCAATACCTTCTTAGGGTTCAGTTTCTTGCGGGTTTAGTGACCGTGAATAAGGAAAAGGGTTTAGGGTTGAATTAGGCGGAGCCGCGAAGCGGGTCCGCCTAATCGAACCCTAAACCCTTATCCGTCCCGTCTTATGCAGTACCCTACTCTTAAGGTTCGGTGCCCCATCTTTAAATAACATCCATGACAGGGTTCACAAAATACCCACTTAGGGCTCAGTTTCTTGCGGGTTTAGTGACCTTGAACAGGGAAAAGGGTTTAGGGTTGGATTAGGCGGAGCCGCGAAGCGGGTCCGCGTAATCCAACCCTAAACTCTTTTCCGTCCCGTCTTATGCAGTACCCTACTCTTAAGGTTCAGTGCCCCATCTTTGAATCACATCCACGACATGGTTCACCAATACCATCTTAGGGTTCAGTATGTTGCGGGTTTAGTGACCTTGAATAAGGAAAAGGGTTTAGGGTGTGATTAGGCGGAGCCGCGTAGCATGTACGCGTAATCCAACCCTAAACCCTTTTCCGTCCTGTCTTATGCAGTACCCTACTCTTAAGGTTCAGTGCCCCATTTTTGAATCACATCAACGACAGGGTTCACCAATACCCTCTTAGGGTTCAGTTTGTTGCGGGTTTAGTGACCTTGAATAAGGAAAAGGGTTTAGGGTTGGATTAGGCGGAGCCGCGTAGCGGGTCCGCCTAATCCAATCGTAAACCCTTTTCCGTCCCGTCTTATGCAGTACCCTACTCTTTAGGTTAAGAGCCCCATCTTTGAATCACATCCACGACAGGGGTCACCAATACCCTCTTAGGGTTCAGTTTCTTGCGGGTTTGGTAAACCTTGAATAAGGACAAGGGTTTAGGGTTGGATTAGGCGGAGCCGCGTAGCGGGTCCGCCTAATCCAACCCTAAACCCTTTTCCGTCCCGTCTTATGCAGTACCCTACTCTTAAGGTTCAGTGCCCTATCTTTGAATCACATCCACGACAACGTTCATCAATACCCTCTTAGGGTTCGGTTTCTTGCGGGGTTAGTGATCTTGAATAAGGTCGCGGGTCCGCCTAATCCAACCCTAAACCCTTTTCCGTCCCGTCTTATGCAGTACCCTACTCTTAAGGTTCAGTGCCCCATCTTTGAATCACATCCACGATAGGGTTCACCAATACCCTCTTAGGGTTCAGTTTGTTGCGGGTTTAGTGACCTTGAATAAGGAAAAGGGTTTAGGGTTGGATTATGCGGATCCGCGTAGCGGGTCCGCCTAATCCAACCCTAAACCCTTTTCCGTCCCATCTTATGCAGTACCCTACTCTTAAGGTTCAGTGCCCCATCTTTGAATCACATCCACGACAGGGTTCACCAATACCCTCTTAGGGTTCAGTTTCTTGCGGATTTAGTGACCTTGAATAAGGATAACGGTTTAGGGTTGGATTAAGCGGAGCGCGAAGCGGGTCCGCCTAATCCAACCCTAAACCCTTTTCCGTCCCGTCTTATGCAGTACCCTACTCTTAAGGTTCAGTGCCCCATCTTTGAATCACATCCACGACAGGGTTCACCAATACCCTCTTAGGGTTCAGTTTGTTGCGGGTTTAGTGACCTTGAATAAGGAAAAGGGTTTAGGGTTGGATTACGCGGAGCCGCGTAGCGGGTCCGCCTAATCCAACCCTAAACCCTTTTCCGTCCCGTCTTATGCAGTACCCTACTCTTAAGGTTCAGTGCCCTATCTTTGAATCATATCCACGACAACGTTCACCAATACCCTCTTAGGGTTCGGTTTCTTGCGGGTTTAGTGATCTTGAATAAGGTCGTGGGTCCGCCTAATCCAACCCTAAACCCTTTTCCGTCCCGTCTTATGCAGTACCCTACTCTTAAGGTTCAGTGCCCCATCTTTGAATCACATCCACGACAGGGTTCACCAATACCCTCTTAGGGTTCAGTTTGTTGCCGGTTTAGTGACCTTGAATAAGGAAAAGGGTTTAGGGTTGGATTATGCGGAGCCGCGTAGCGGGTCCGCCTAATCCAACCCTAAAACCTTTTCCGTCCCATCTTATGCAGTACCCTACGCTTAAGGTTCAGTGCCCCATCTTTGAATCACATCCACGACAGGGTTCACCAATACCCTCTTAGGGTTCAGTTTCTTGCGGATTTAGTGACCTTGAATAAGGAAAAGGGTTTAGGGTTGGATTAAGCGGAGCGCGAAGCGGGTCCGCCTAATCCAACCCTAAACCCTTTTCCGTCCCGTCTTATGCAGTACCCTACTCTTAAGGTTCAGTGCCCCATCTTTAAATCACATCCACGACAGGGTTCACCAATACCCTCTTAGGGTTCAGTTTCTTGCGGGTTTAGTGACCTTGAATAAGGAAAAGGGTTTAGGGTTGGATTAGACGGAGCCGCGTAGCGGGTCCGCCTAATCCAACCCTAAACCCTTTTCCGTCCCGTCTTATGCAGTACCCTACTCTTAAGGTTCAGTGCCCCATCTTTGAATCACATCCACGACAGGGTTCATCAATACCCTCTTAGGGTTCAGTTTCTTGCGGGTTTAGTGACCTTGAATAAGGAAAAGGGTTTAGGGTTGGATTAGACGGAGCCGCGTAGCGGGTCCGTCTAATCCAACCCTAAACCCTTTTCCGTCCCGTCTTATGCAGTACCCTACTCTTAAGGTTCTGTGCCCCATCTTTGAATCACATCCACGACAGGGTTCATCAATACCCTCTTAGGGTTCAGTTTCTTGCGGGTTTAGTGACCTTGAATAAGGAAAAGGGTTTAGGGTTGGATTAGGCGGCGCGCGAAGCGGGTCCGCCTAATCCAACCCTAAACCCTTTTCCGTCCCGTCTTATGGAGTACCCTACTCTTAAGGTTCAGTGCCCCATCTTTAAATCACATCCACGACAGGGTTCACCAATACCCTCTTAGGGTTCAGTTTCTTGCGGGTTTAGTGACATTGAATAAGGAAAAGGGTTTAGGGTTGGATTAGGCGGAGCCGCGTAGCGGGTCCGCCTATTACAACCCTAAACCTTTTTCCGTCCCGTCTTATGCAGTACCCTACTCTTAAGGTTCAGTGCCCTATCTTTGAATCACATCCACGACAGCGTTCACCAATACCCTCTTAGGGTTCAGTTTCTTGCGGGTTTAGTGATCTTGAATAAGGTCGCGGGTCCGCCTAATCCAACCCTAAACCCTTTTCCGTCCCGTCTTATGCAGTACCCTACTCTTAAGGTTCAGTGCCCCATCTTTGAATCACATCCACGATAGGGTTCACCAATACCCTCTTAGGGTTCGGTTTCTTGCGGGTTTAGTGACCTTGAATAAGGAAAAGGGTTTAGGGTTGGATTATGCGGAGCCGCGTAGCGGGTCCGCCTAATCCAACCCTAAACCCTTTTCCGTCCCGTCTTATGCAGTACCCTACTCTTAAGGTTCAGTGCCCCATGTTTGAATCACATCCACAACAGCGTTCACCAATACCCTCTTAGGGTTCAGTTTCTTGCGGGTTTAGTGACCTTGAATAAGGAAAAGGGTTTAGGGTTGGATTAGGCGGAGCCGCATAGCGGGTACGCCTAATCCAACCCTAAACCCTTTTCCGTCCCGTCTTATGCAGTACCCTACTCTTTAGGTTCAGAGCCCCATCTTTGAATCACATCCAAGACAGGGTTCACCAATACCCTCTTAGGGTTCAGTTTCTTGCGGGTTTAGTGACCTTGAATAAGGAAAAGGGTTTAGGGTTGGATTAGACGAAGCCGCGAAGCAGGTGCGCCTAATCCAACCCTAAACCCTTTTCCGTCTCGTCTTATGCAGTACCCTACTCTTAAGGTTCAGTGCCCCATCTTTGAATCACATCCACGACAGGGTTCACCAATACCCTCTTAGGGTTCAGTTTCTTGCGGGTTTAGTGACCTTGAATAAGGAAAAGGGTTTAGGGTTGGATTAGGCGGAGCCGCGTAGCGGGTCTGCCTAATCCAACCCTAAACCCTTTTCCGTCCCGTCTTATACAGTACCCTACTCTTAAGGTTCATTGCCCTATGTTTGAATCACATCCACGACAACGTTCACCAATACCCTCTTAGGGTTCGGTTTCTTGCGGGTTTAGTGATCTTGAATAAGGTCGCGGGGCCGCCTAATCCAACCCTAAACCCTTTTCCGTCCCGTCTTATGCAGTACCCTACTATTAAGGTTCAGTGCCCCATCTTTGATTCACATCCACGATAGGGTTCACCAATACCCTCTTAGGGTTCAGTTTCTTGCGGGTTTAGTGACCTTGAATAAGGAAAAGGGTTTAGGGTTGGATTAGGCGGAGCCATGTAGCGGGGCCGCCTAATCCAACCATAAACCCTTTGCCGTCCCGTCTTATGCAGTACCCTACTCTTAAGGTTCAGTGCCCCATTTTTGAATCACATCAACGACAGGGTTCACCAATACCCTCTTAGGGTTCAGTTTGTTGCGGGTTTAGTGACCTTGAATAAGGAAAAGGGTTTAGGGTTGGATTAGGCGGAGCCGCGAAGCGGGTCCGCCTAATCCAACCATAAACCCTTTTCCGTCCCGTCTTATGCAGTACCCTACTCTTAAGGTTCAGTGCCCCATCTTTGAATCACATCCACGACAGGGTTAACAAAATACCCTCTTAGGGTTCAGTTTCTTGCGGGTTTAGTGACCTTGAATAAGGAAAAGGGTTTAGGGTTGGATTAGGCGGAGCCGCGTAGCGGGTCCGCCTAATCCAACCCTAAACCCTTTTTCGTCCCGTCTTATGCAGTACCCTACTCTTAAGGTTCAGTGCCCCATTTTTGAATCACATCAACGACAGGGTTCACCAATACCCTCTTAGGGTTAAGTTTCTTGCGGGTTTAGTGACCTAGAATAAGGAAAAGGGTTTAGGGTTGGATTAGGCGGAGCGCGAAGCGGGTCCGCCTAATCCAACCCTAAACCCTTTTCCGTCCCGTCTTATGCAGTACCCTATTCTTAAGGTTCAGTGCCCCATCTTTGAATCACATCCACGACAGGGTTCATCAATACCCTCTTAGGGTTCATTTTCTTGCGGGTTTAGTGACCTTGAATAAGGACGCGGGTCCGCCTATTCCAACCCTAAACCCTTTTCCGTCCCGTCTTATGCAGTACCCTACTCTTAAGGTTCAGTGCCCAAACTTTGAATCACATCAACGACAGGGTTCACCAATACCCTCTTAGGGTTCAGTTTCTTGCGGGTTTAGTGACCTTGAATAAGGAAAAGGGTTTAGGGTTGGATTAGGCGGAGCCATGTAGCGGGGCCGCCTAATCCAACCATAAACCCTTTTCCGTCCCGTCTTATGCAGTACCCTACTCTTAAGGTTCAGTGCCCTATCTTTGAATCACATCCACGACAACGTTCACCAATACCCTCTTAGGGTTCGGTTTCTTGCGGGTTTAGTGATCTTGAATAAGGTCGCGGGTCCCCCTAATCCAACCCTAAACCCTTTTCCGTCCCGTCTTATGCAGTACCCTACTCTTAAGGTTCAGTGCCCCATCTTTGAATCACATCCACGACAGGGTTAACAAAATACCCTCTTAGGGTTCAGTTTCTTGCGGGTTTAGTGACCTTGAATAAGGAAAAGGGTTTAGGGTTGGATTAGGCGGAGCCGCGTAGCGGGTCCGCCTAATCCAACCCTAAACCCTTTTTCGTCCCGTCTTATGCAGTACCCTACTCTTAAGGTTTAGTGCCCCATCTTTGAATCACATCCACGACAGGGTTCATCAATACCCTCTTAGGGTTCATTTTCTTGCGGGTTTAGTGACCTTGAATAAGGACGCGGGTCCGCCTATTCCAACCCTAAACCCTTTTCCGTCCCGTCTTATGCAGTACCCTACTCTTAAGGTTCAGTGCCCAAACTTTGAATCACATCAACGACAGGGTTCACCAATACCGTCTTAGGGTTCAGTTTGTTGCGGGTTTAGTGACCTTGAATAAGGAAAAGGGTTTAGGGTTGGATTAGGCGGAGCCGCGAAGCGGGTCCGCCTAATCCAACCCTAAACCCTTTTCCGTCCCGTCTTATGCCGTACCCTACTCTTAAGGTTCAGTGCCCCATCTTTGAATCACATCCACGACAGGGTTAACAAAATACCCTCTTAGGGTTCAGTTTCTTGCGGGTTTAGTGACCTTGAATAAGGAAAAGGGTTTAGGGTTGGATTAGGCGGAGCCGCGTAGCGGGTATGCCTAATCCAACCCTAAACCCTTTTCCGTCCCGTCTTATGCAGTACCCTACTCTTAAGGTTCAGTGCCCCATCTTTGAATCACATCCACGACAGGGTTCACCAATACACTCTTAGGGTTCAGTTTCTTGCGGGTTTAGTGACTTTGAATAAGGAAAAGGGTTTAGGGTTGGATTAGGCGGAGCCGCGAAGCGGTTCCGCCTAATCCAACCCTAAACCCTTTTCCATCCCGTCTTAAACAGTACCCTACTATTAAGGTTCAGTGCCCCATTTTTGAATCACATCAACGACAGGGTTCACCAATACCCTCTTAGGGTTCAGTTTGTTGCGGGTTTAGTGACCTTGAATAAGGAAACGGGTTTAGGGTTGGATTAGGCGGAGCCGCGTAGCGGGTACGCCTAATCCAACCCTAAACCCTTTTCCGTCCCGTCTTATGCAGTACCCTACTCATAAGGTTCAGTGCCCCGTCTTTGAATCACATCCACGATAGGGTTCACCAATACCCTCTTAGGGTTCAGTTTCTTGCTGGTTTAGTGACCTTGAATAAGGAAAAGGGTTTAGGGTTGGATTAAGCGGAGCCGCGAAGCGGGTCCGCCTAATCAAACCCTAAACCCTTTTCCGTCCCGTCTTATGCAGTACCCTACTCTTAAGGTTCAGTGCCCCATCTTTGAATCACATCCACGACAGGGTTAACAAAATACCCTCTTAGGGTTCAGTTTCTTGCGGGTTTAGTGACCTTGAATAAGGAAAAGGGTTTAGGGTTGGATTAGGTGGAGCCGCGTAGCGGGTCCGCCTAATCCAACCCTAAACCCTTTTCCGTCCCGTCTTATGCAGTACCCTACTCTTAAGGTTCAGTGCCCCATCTTTGAATCACATCCACGACAGGGTTCACCAATACCCTCTTATGGTTCAGTTTGTTGCGGGTTTAGTGACCTAGAAAAAGGAAAAGGGTTTAGGGTTGGATTAGGCGGAGCGCGAAGCGGGTCCGCCTAATCCAACCCTAAACCCTTTTCCGTCCCGTCTTATGCAGTACCCTATTCTTAAGGTTCAGTGCCCCAACTTTGAATCACATCAACGACAGGGTTCACCAATACCCTCTTAGGGTTCAGTTTGTTGCGGGTTTAGTGACCTTGAATAAAGAAAAGAGTTTAGGGTTGGATTAGGCGGAGCCGCGTAGCGGGTCCGCCTAATCCAACCCTAAACCCTTTTCCGTCCCGTCTTATGCAGTACCCTACTCTTAAGGTTCAGTGCCCCATCTTTGAATCACATCCACGACAGGGTTAACCAATATACTCTTAGGGTTCAGTTTCTTGCGGGTTTAGTGACCTTGAATAAGGAAAAGGGTTTAGGGTTGGATTAGGCGGAGCCGCGAAGCGGGTCTGCCTAATCCAACCCTAAACCCTTTTCCGTCCCGTCTTATGCAGTACCCTACTCTTAAGGTTCAATGCCCCATCTTTGAATCACATCCACGACAGGGTTAACAAAATACCCTCTTAGTGTTCAGTTTCTTGCGGGTTTAGTGACCTAGAATAAGGAAAAGGGTTTAGGGTTGGATTAGGCGGAGCGCGAAGCGGGTCCGCCTAATCCAACCCTAAACCCTTTTCCGTCCCGTCTTAAACAGTACCCTACTATTAAGGTTTAGTGCCCCATTTTTGAATCACATCAACGACAGGGTTCACCAATACCCTCTTAGGGTTCAGTTTGTTGCGGGTTTAGTGACCTTGAATAAGGAAACGGGTTTAGGGTTGGATTAGGCGGAGCCGCGTAGCGGGTACGCCTAATCCAACCCTAAACCCTTTTCCGTCCCGTCTTATGAAGTACCCTACTCTTAAGGTTCAGTGCCCCATCTTTGAATCACATCCACGACAGGGTTCACCAATACCCTCTTAGGGTTCAGTTTCTTGCGGGTTTAGTGACCTTGAATAAGGAAAAGGGTTTAGGGATGGATTAGGCGGAGCGCCTAATCCAACCCTAAACCCTTTTCCGTCCCGTCTTATGCAGTACCCTACTCTTAAGGTTCAATGCCCCATCTTTGAATCACATCCACGACAGGGTTAACAAAATACCCTCTTAGGGTTCAGTTTCTTGCGGGTTTAGTGACCTTGAATAAGGAAAAGGGTTTAGGGTTGGATTAGGTGGAGCCGCGTAGCGGGTCCGCCTAATCCAACCCTAAACCCTTTTCCGTCCCGTCTTATGCAGTACCTTACTCTTAAGGTTCAGTGCCCCATCTTTGAATCACATCCACGACAGGGTTCACCAATACCCTCTTAGGGTTCAGTTTCTTGCGGGTTTAGTGACCTAGAAAAAGGAAAAGGGTTTAGGGTTGGATTAGGCGGAGCGCGAAGCGGGTCCGCCTAATCCAACCCTAAACCCTTTTCCGTCCCGTCTTATGCAGTACCCTACTCTTAAGGTTCAGTGCCCCAACTTTGAATCACATCAACGACAGGGTTCACCAATACCCTCTTAGGGTTCAGTTTGTTGCGGGTTTAGTGACCTTGAATAAAGAAAAGAGTTTAGGGTTGGATTAGGCGGAGCCGCGTAGCGGGTCCGCCTAATCCAACCCTAAACCCTTTTCCGTCCCGTCTTATGCAGTACCCTACTCTTAAGGTTCAGTGCCCCATCTTTGAATCACATCCACGACAGGGTTCACCAATATACTCTTAGGGTTCAGTTTCTTGCGGGTTTAGTGACATTGAATAAGGAAAAGGGTTTAGGGTTGGATTAGGTGGAGCCGCGTAGCGGGTCCGCCTAATCCAACCCTAAACCCTTTTCCGTCCCGTCTTATGCAGTACCCTACTCTTAAGGTTCAGTGCCCCATCTTTGAATCACATCCACGACAGGGTTCACCAATACCCTCTTATGGTTCAGTTTCTTGCGGGTTTAGTGACCTAGAAAAAGGAAAAGGGTTTAGGGTTGGATTAGGCGGAGCGCGAAGCGGGTCCGCCTAATCCAACCCTAAACCCTTTTCCGTCCCGTCTTATGCAGTACCCTATTCTTAAGGTTCAGTGCCCCAACTTTGAATCACATCAACGACAGGGTTCACCAATACCCTCTTAGGGTTCAGTTTGTTGCGGGTTTAGTGACCTTGAATAAAGAAAAGAGTTTAGGGTTGGATTAGGCGGAGCCGCGTAGCGGGTCCGCCTAATCAAACCCTAAACCCTTTTCCGTCCCGTCTTATGCAGTACCCTACTCTTAAGGTTCAGTGCCCCATCTTTGAATCACATCCACGACAGGGTTAACCAATATACTCTTAGGGTTCAGTTTGTTGCGGGTTTAGTGACCTTGAATAAAGAAAAGAGTTTAGGGTTGGATTAGGCGGAGCCGCGTAGCGGGTCCGCCTAATCCAACCCTAAACCCTTTTCCGTCCCGTCTTATGCAGTACCCTACTCTTAAGGTTCAGTGCCCCATCTTTGAATCACATCCACGACAGGGTTCACCAATATACTCTTAGGGTTCAGTTTCTTGCGGGTTTAGTGACCTTGAATAAGGAAAAGGGTTTAGGGTTGGATTAGGTGGAGCCGCGTAGCGGGTCCGCCTAATCCAACCCTAAACCCTTTTCCGTCCCATCTTATGCAGTACCCTACTCTTAAGGTTCAGTGCCCCATCTTTGAATCACATCCACGACAGGGTTCACCAATACCCTCTTATGGTTCAGTTTCTTGCGGGTTTAGTGACCTAGAAAAAGGAAAAGGGTTTAGGGTTGGATTAGGCGGAGCGCGAAGCGGGTCCGCCTAATCCAACCCTAAACCCTTTTCCGTCCCGTCTTATGCAGTACCCTATTCTTAAGGTTCAGTGCCCCAACTTTGAATCACATCAACGACAGGGTTCACCAATACCCTCTTAGGGTTCAGTTTGTTGCGGGTTTAGTGACCTTGAATAAAGAAAAGAGTTTAGGGTTGGATTAGGCGGAGCCGCGTAGCGGGTCCGCCTAATCCAACCCTAAACCCTTTTCCGTCCCGTCTTATGCAGTACCCTACTCTTAAGGTTCAGTGCCCCATCTTTGAATCACATCCACGACAGGGTTAACCAATATACTCTTAGGGTTCAGTTTCTTGCGGGTTTAGTGACCTTGAATAAGGAAAAGGGTTTAGGGTTGGATTAGGCGGAGCCGCGAAGTGGGTCTGCCTAATCCAACCCTAAACCCTTTTCCGTCCCGTCTTATGCAGTACCCTACTCTTAAGGTTCAATGCCCCATCTTTGAATCACATCCACGACAGGGTTAACAAAATACCCTCTTAGTGTTCAGTTTCTTGCGGGTTTAGTGACCTAGAATAAGGAAAAGGGTTTAGGGTTGGATTAGGCGGAGCGCGAAGCGGGTCCGCCTAATCCAACCCTAAACCCTTTTCCGTCCCGTCTTAAACAGTACCCTACTATTAAGGTTTAGTGCCCCATTTTTGAATCACATCAACGACAGTGTTCACCAATACCCTCTTAGGGTTCAGTTTGTTGCGGGTTTAGTGACCTTGAATAAGGAAACGGGTTTAGGGTTGGATTAGGCGGAGCCGCGTAGCGGGTACGCCTAATCCAACCCTAAACCCTTTTCCGTCCCGTCTTATGAAGTACCCTACTCTTAAGGTTCAGTTCCCCATCTTTGAATCACATCCACGACAGGGTTCACCAATACCCTCTTAGGGTTCAGTTTCTTGCGGGTTTAGTGACCTTGAATAAGGAAAAGGGTTTAGGGATGGATTAGGCGGAGCGCCTAATCCAACCCTAAACCCTTTTCCGTCCCGTCTTATGCAGTACCCTACTCTTAAGGTTCAATGCCCCATCTTTGAATCACATCCACGACAGGGTTAACAAAATACCCTCTTAGGGTTCAGTTTCTTGCGGGTTTAGTGACCTTGAATAAGGAAAAGGGTTTAGGGTTGGATTAGGTGGAGCCGCGTAGCGGGTCCGCCTAATCCAACCCTAAACCCTTTTCCGTCCCGTCTTATGCAGTACCTTACTCTTAAGGTTCAGTGCCCCATCTTTGAATCACATCCACGACAGGGTTCACCAATACCCTCTTAGGGTTCAGTTTCTTGCGGGTTTAGTGACCTAGAAAAAGGAAAAGGGTTTAGGGTTGGATTAGGCGGAGCGCGAAGCGGGTCCGCCTAATCCAACCCTAAACCCTTTTCCGTCCCGTCTTATGCAGTACCCTACTCTTAAGGTTCAGTGCCCCAACTTTGAATCACATCAACGACAGGGTTCACCAATACCCTCTAAGGGTTCAGTTTGTTGCGGGTTTAGTGACCTTGAATAAAGAAAAGAGTTTAGGGTTGGATTAGGCGGAGCCGCGTAGCGGGTCCGCCTAATCCAACCCTAAACCCTTTTCCGTCCCGTCTTATGCAGTACCCTACTCTTAAGGTTCAGTGCCCCATCTTTGAATCACATCCACGACAGGGTTCACCAATATACTCTTAGGGTTCAGTTTCTTGCGGGTTTAGTGACCTTGAATAAGGAAAAGGGTTTAGGGTTGGATTAGGTGGAGCCGCGTAGCGGGTCCGCCTAATCCAACCCTAAACCCTTTTCCGTCCCGTCTTATGCAGTACCCTACTCTTAAGGTTCAGTGCCCCATCTTTGAATCACATCCACGACAGGGTTCACCAATACCCTCTTATGGTTCAGTTTCTTGCGGGTTTAGTGACCTAGAAAAAGGAAAAGGGTTTAGGGTTGGATTAGGCGGAGCGCGAAGCGGGTCCGCCTAATCCAACCCTAAACCCTTTTCCGTCCCGTCTTATGCAGTACCCTATTCTTAAGGTTCAGTGCCCCAACTTTGAATCACATCAACGACAGGGTTCACCAATACCCTCTTAGGGTTCAGTTTGTTGCGGGTTTAGTGACCTTGAATAAAGAAAAGAGTTTAGGGTTGGATTAGGCGGAGCCGCGTAGCGGGTCCGCCTAATCCAACCCTAAACCCTTTTCCGTCCCGTCTTATGCAGTACCCTACTCTTAAGGTTCAGTGCCCCATCTTTGAATCACATCCACGACAGGGTTCACCAATATACTCTTAGGGTTCAGTTTCTTGCGGGTTTAGTGACCTTGAATAAGGAAAAGGGTTTAGGGTTGGATTAGGCGGAGCCGCGAAGCGGGTCTGCCTAATCCAACCCTAAACCCTTTTCCGTCCCGTCTTATGCAGTACCCTACTCTTAAGGTTCAATGCCCCATCTTTGAATCACATCCACGACAGGGTTAACAAAATACCCTCTTAGGGTTCAGTTTGTTGCGGGTTTAGTGACCTAGAATAAGGAAAATAGTGTAGGGTTGGATTAGGCGGAGCCGCGTAGCGGGTCCGCCTAATCCAACCCTAAACCCTTTTCCGTCCCGTCTTATGCAGTACCCTACTCTTAAGGATCAGTGCCCCATCTTTGAATCACATCCACGACAGGGTTCACCAATATACTCTTAGGGTTCAGTTTCTTGCGGGTTTAGTGACCTTGAATAAGGAAAAGGGTTTAGGGTTGGATTAGGCGGAGCTGCGTAGCGGGTACGCCTAATCCAACCCTAAACCCTTTTCCGTCCCGTCTTATGCAGTACCCTACTCTTAAGGTTCAGTGCCCCATCTTTGAATCACATCCACGACAGGGTTAACAAAATACCCTCTTAGGGTTCAGTTTCTCTCGGGTTTAGTGACCTAGAATAAGGAAAAGGGTTTAGGGTTGGATTAGGCGGAGCGCGAAGCGGGTCCGCCTAATCCAACCCTAAACCCTTTTCCGTCCCGTCTTATGCAGTACCCTACTCTTAAGGTTCAGTGCCCCAACTTTGAATCACATCAACGACAGGGTTCACCAATACCCTCTTAGGGTTCAGTTTGTTGCGGGTTTAGTGACCTTGAATAAGGAAAATAGTGTAGGGTTGGATTAGGCGGAGCCGCGTAGCGGGTCCGCCTAATCCAACCCTAAACCCTTTTCCGTCCCGTCTTATGCAGTACCCTACTCTTAAGGTTCAGTGCCCCATCTTTGAATCACATCCACGACAGGGTTCACCAATATACTCTTAGGGTTCAGTTTCTTGCGGGTTTAGTGACCTTGAATAAGGAAAAGGGTTTAGGGTTGGATTAGGCGGAGCTGCGTAGCGGGTACGCCTAATCCAACCCTAAACCCTTTTCCGTCCCGTCTTATGCAGTACCCTACTCTTAAGGTTCAGTGCCCCATCTTTGAATCACATCCACGACAGGGTTAACAAAATACCCTCTTAGGGTTCAGTTTCTTGCGGGTTTAGTGACCTAGAATAAGGAAAAGGGTTTAGGGTTGGATTAGGCGGAGCGCGAAGCGGGTCCGCCTAATCTAACCCTAAACCCTTTTCCGCCCCGTCTTATGCAGTACCCTACTCTTAAGGTTCTCTGCCCCATCTTTGAATCACATCCACGACAGGGTTAACAAAATACCATCTTAGGGTTCAGTTTCTTGCGGGTTTAGTGACCTTGAATAAGGAAAAGGGTTTAGGGTTGGATTAGGCGGAGCCGCGTAGCGGGTCCGCCTAATCCAACCCTAAACCCTTTTCCGTCCCGTCTTATGCAGTACCCTACTCTTAAGGTTCAGTGCCCCATCTTTGAATCATATCCACGACAGGGTTAACAAAATACCCTTTTAGGGTTCAGTTTCTTGCGGGTTTAGTGACCTTGAATAAGGAAAAGGGTTTAGGGTTGGATTAGGCAGAGCCGCGAAGCGGGTCCGCCCAATCCAACCCTAAACCCTTTTCCGTCCCGTCTTATGCAGTACCCTACTCTTAAGGTTCAGTGCCGCATCTTTGAATCACATCCACGACAGGGTTAACAAAATACCCTCTTAGGGTTCAGTTTCTTGCGGGTCTAGTGACATTGAATATGGAAAAGGGTTTAGGGTTGGATTAGGCGGAGCCGCGTAGCGGGTCCGCCTAATCCAACCCTAAACCCTTTTTCGTCCCGTCTTATGCAGTACCCTACTCTTAAGGTTCAGTGCCCCATCTTTGAATCACATCCACGACAGGTTAACAAAATACCCTCTTAGGGTTCAGTTTCTTGCGGGTTTAGTGACCTTGAATAAGGAAAAGGGTTTAGGGTTGGATTAGGCGGAGCCGCGTAGCGGGTCCGCCTAATCCATCCCTAAACCCTTTTCCGTCCCGTCTTATGCAGTACCCTACTCTTAAGGTTCAGTGCCCCATCTTTGAATCACATCCACGACAGGGTTCACCAATACCCTCTTAGGGTTCAGTTTCTTGCGGGTTTAGTGACCTAGAATAAGGAAAAGGGTTTAGGGTTGGATTAGGCGGAGCGCGAAGCGGGTCCGCCTAATCCAACCCTAAACCCTTTTCCGTCTCGTCTTATGCAGTACCGTACTCTTAACGTTCAGTGCCCCATCTTTGAATCACATCCACGAAAGGGTTCACCAATACCCTCTTAGGGTTCATTTTCTTGCGGGTTTAGTGACCTTGAATAAGGACGCGGGTCCGCCTATTCCAACCCTAAACCCTTTTCCGTCCCGTCTTATGCAGTACCCTACTCTTAAGGTTCAGTGCCCCAACTTTGAATCACATCAACGACAGGGTTCACCAATACCCTCTTAGGGTTCAGTTTGTTGCGGGTTTAGTGACCTTGAATAAGGAAAAGGGTTTAGGGTTGGATTAGGCGGAGCCGCGTAGCGGGTACGCCTAATCCAACCCTAAACCCTTTTCCGTCCCGTCTTATGCAGTACCCTACTCTTAAGGTTCAGTGCCCCATCTTTGAATCACATCCACGACAGGGTTCACCAATACACTCTTAGGGTTCAGTTTCTTGCGGGTTTAGTGACCTTGAATAAGGAAAAGGGTTTAGGGTTGGATTAGGCGGGGCCGCGAAGCGGGTCCGCCTAATCCAACCCTAAACCCTTTTCCGTCCCGTCTTATGCAGTACCCTACTCTTAAGGTTCAGTGCCCCATCTTTGAATCACATCCACGACAGGATTAACAAAATACCCTCTTAGGGTTCAGTTTCTTGCGGGTTTAGTGACCTTGAATAAGGAAAAGGGTTTAGGGTTGGATTAGGCGGAGCCGCGTAGCGGGTCCGCCTAATCCAACCCTAAACCCTTTTCCGTCCCGTCTTATGCAGTACCCTACTCTTAAGGTTCAGTGCCCCAACTTTGAATCACATCAACGACAGGGTTCACCAATACCCTCTTAGGGTTCAGTTTGTTGCGGGTTTAGTGACCTTGAATAAGGAAAATAGTGTAGGGTTGGATTAGGCGGAGCCGCGTAGCGGGTCCGCCTAATCCAACCCTAAACCCTTTTCCGTCCCGTCTTATGCAGTACCCTACTCTTAAGGTTCAGTGGCCCATCTTTGAATCACATCCACGACAGGGTTCACCAATATACTCTTAGGGTTCAGTTTCTTGCGGGTTTAGTGACCTTGAATAAGGAAAAGGGTTTAGGGTTGGATTAGGCGGAGCTGCGTAGCGGGTACGCCTAATCCAACCCTAAACCCTTTTCCGTCCTGTCTTATGCAGTACCCTACTCTTAAGGTTCAGTGCCCCATCTTTGAATCACATCCACGACAGGGTTAACAAAATACCCTCTTAGGGTTCAGTTTCTTGCGTGTTTAGTGACCTAGAATAAGGAAAAGGGTTTAGGGTTGGATTAGGCGGAGCGCGAAGCGGGTCCGCCTAATCCAACCCTAAACCCTTTTCCGTCCCGTCTTATGCAGTACCCTACTCTTAAGGTTCTCTGCCCCATCTTTGAATCACATCCACGACAGGGTTAACAAAATACCATCTTAGGGTTCAGTTTCTTGCGGGTTTAGTGACCTTGAATAAGGAAAAGGGTTTAGGGTTGGATTAGGCGGAGCCGCGTAGCGGGTCCGCCTAATCCAACCCTAAACCCTTTTCCGTCCCGTCTTATGCAGTACCCTACTCTTAAGGTTCAGTGCCCCATCTTTGAATCATATCCACGACAGGGTTAACAAAATACCCTTTTAGGGTTCAGTTTCTTGCGGGTTTAGTGACCTTGAATAAGGAAAAGGGTTTAGGGTTGGATTAGGCGGAGCCGCGAAGCGGGTCCGCCCAATCCAACCCTAAACCCTTTTCCGTCCCGTCTTATGCAGTACCCTACTCTTAAGGTTCAGTGCCGCATCTTTGAATCACATCCACGACAGGGTTAACAAAATACCCTCTTAGGGTTCAGTTTCTTGCGGGTCTAGTGACATTGAATATGGAAAAGGGTTTAGGGTTGGATTAGGCGGAGCCGCGTAGCGGGTCCGCCTAATCCAACCCTAAACCCTTTTTCGTCCCGTCTTATGCAGTACCCTACTCTTAAGGTTCAGTGCCCCATCTTTGAATCACATCCACGACAGGTTAACAAAATACCCTCTTAGGGTTCAGTTTCTTGCGGGTTTAGTGACCTTGAATAAGGAAAAGGGTTTAGGGTTGGATTAGGCGGAGCCGCGTAGCGGGTCCGCCTAATCCATCCCTAAACCCTTTTCCGTCCCGTCTTATGCAGTACCCTACTCTTAAGGTTCAGTGCCCCATCTTTGAATCACATCCACGACAGGGTTCACCAATACCCTCTTAGGGTTCAGTTTCTTGCGGGTTTAGTGACCTAGAATAAGGAAAAGGGTTTAGGGTTGGATTAGGCGGAGCGCGAAGCGGGTCCGCCTAATCCAACCCTAAACCCTTTTCCGTCTCGTCTTATGCAGTACCCTACTCTTAACGTTCAGTGCCCCATCTTTGAATCACATCCACGAAAGGGTTCACCAATACCCTCTTAGGGTTCATTTTCTTGCGGGTTTAGTGACCTTGAATAAGGACGCGGGTCCGCCTATTCCAACCCTAAACCCTTTTCCGTCCCGTCTTATGCAGTACCCTACTCTTAAGGTTCAGTGCCCCAACTTTGAATCACATCAACGACAGGGTTCACCAATACCCTCTTAGGGTTCAGTTTGTTGCGGGTTTAGTGACCTTGAATAAGGAAAAGGGTTTAGGGTTGGATTAGGCGGAGCCGCGTAGCGGGTACGCCTAATCCAACCCTAAACCCTTTTCCGTCCCGTCTTATGCAGTACCCTACTCTTAAGGTTCAGTGCCCCATCTTTGAATCACATCCACGACAGGGTTCACCAATACCCTCTTAGGGTTCAGTTTCTTGCGGGTTTAGTGACCTAGAATAAGGAAAAGGGTTTAGGGTTGGATTAGGCGGAGCGCGAAGCGGGTCCGCCCAATCCAACCCTAAACCCTTTTTCGTCCCGTCTTATGCAGTACCCTACTCTTAAGGTTCAGTGCCCCATCTTTGAATCACATCCACGACAGGGTTAACAAAATACCCTCTTAGGGTTCAGTTTCTTGCGGGTTTAGTGACCTTGAATATGGAAAAGGGTTTAGGGTTGGATTAGGCGGAGCCGCGTAGCGGGTCCGCCTAATCCAACCCTAAACCCTTTTCCGTCCCGTCTTGTGCAGTACCCTACTCTTAAGGTTCAGTGCCCCATCTTTGAATAACATCCACGACAGGGTTCACCAATACCCTCTTAGGGTTCAGTTTCTTGCGGGTTTAGTGACCTAGAATAAGGAAAAGGGTTTAGGGTTGGATTAGGCGGAGCGCGAAGCGGGTCCGCCTAATCCAACCCTAAACCCTTTTCCGTCCCGTCTTATGCAGTACCCTACTCTTAAGGTTCAGTGCCCCATTTTTGAATCACATCAACGACAGGGTTCACTAATACCCTCTTAGGGTTCAGTTTGTTGCGGGTTTAGTGCCCTTGAATAAGGAAAAGGGTTTAGGGTTGGATTAGGCGGAGCCGCGTAGCGGGTACGCCTAATCCAACCCTAAACCCTTTTCCGTCCCGTCTTATGCAGTACCCTACTCTTAAGGTTCAGTGCCCCATTTTTGAATCACATCAACGACAGGGTTCACTAATACCCTCTTAGGGTTCAGTTTCTTGCGGGTTTAGTGACCTAGAATAAGGAAAAGGGTTTAGGGTTGGATTAGGCGGAGCGCGAAGCGGGTCCGCCTAATCCAACCCTAAACCCTTTTCCGTCCCGTCTTATGCAGTACCCTACTCTTAAGGTTCAGTGCCCCATCTTTGAATCACATCAACGACAGGGTTCACCAATACCCTCTTAGAGTTCAGTTTGTTGCGGGTTTAGTGACCTTGAATAAGGAAACGGGTTTAGGGTTGGATTAGGCGGAGCCGCGTAGCGGGTACGCCTAATACAACCCTAAACCCTTTTCCGTCCCGTCTTATGCAGTACCCTACTCTTAAGGTTCAGTGCCCCATCTTTGAATCACATCCACGACAGGGTTCACCAATACCCTCTTAGGGTTCAGTTTCTTGCGGGTTTAGTGACCTTGAATAAGGAAAAGGGTTTAGGGTTGGATTAGGCGGAGCCGCATAGCGGGTACGCCTAATCCAACCCTAAACCCTTTTCCGTCCCGTCTTATGCAGTACCCTACTCTTAAGGTTCAGTGCCCCATCTTTGGATCACATCCACGACAGGGTTCACCAATACCCTCTTAGGGTTCAGTTTCTTGCGGGTTTAGTGACCTTGAATAAGGAAAAGGGTTTAGGGTTGGATTAGGCGGAGACGCGAAGCGGATCCGCCTAATCCAACCCTAAACCCTTTTCCGTCCCGTCTTATGCAGTACCCTACTCTTAAGGTTCAGTGCCCCATTTTTGAATCACATCAACGACAGGGTTCACTAATACCCTCTTAGGGTTCAGTTTGTTGCGGGTTTAGTGCCCTTGAATAAGGAAAAGGGTTTAGGGTTGGATTAGGCGGAGCCGCGTAGCGGGTACGCCTAATCCAACCCTAAACCCTTTTTCGTCCCGTCTTATGCAGTACCCTACTCTTAAGGTTCAGTGCCCCATCTTTGAATCACATCCACGACAGGGTTAACAAAATACCCTCTTAGGGTTCAGTTTCTTGCGGGTTTAGTGACCTTGAATAAGGAAAAGGGTTTAGGGTTGGATTAGGCGGAGCAGCGTAGCGGGTCCGCCTAATCCAACCCTAAACCCTTTTCCGTCCCGTCTTGTGCAGTACCCTACTCTTAAGGTTCAGTGCCCCATCTTTGAATAACATCCACGACAGGGTTCATCAATACCCTCTTAGGGTTCAGTTTCTTGCGGGTTTAGTGACCTAGAATAAGGAAAAGGGTTTAGGGTTGGATTAGGCGGAGCGCGAAGCGGGTCCGCCTAATCCAACCCTAAACCCTTTTCCGTCCCGTCTTATGCAGTACCCTACTCTTAAGGTTCAGTGCCCCATTTTTGAATCACATCAACGACAGGGTTCACTAATACCCTCTTAGGGTTCAGTTTGTTGCGGGTTTAGTGCCCTTGAATAAGGAAAAGGGTTTAGGGTTGGATTAGGCGGAGCCGCGTAGCGGGTACGCCTAATCCAACCCTAAACCCTTTTCCGTCCCGTCTTATGCAGTACCCTACTCTTAAGGTTCAGTGCCCCATTTTTGAATCACATCAACGACAGGGTTCACTAATACCCTCTTAGGGTTCAGTTTCTTGCGGGTTTAGTGACCTAGAATAAGGAAAAGGGTTTAGGGTTGGATTAGGCGGAGCGCGAAGCGGGTCCGCCTAATCCAACCCTAAACCCTTTTCCGTCCCGTCTTATGCAGTACCCTACTCTTAAGGTTCAGTGCCCCATCTTTGAATCACATCAACGACAGGGTTCACCAATACCCTCTTAGAGTTCAGTTTGTTGCGGGTTTAGTGACCTTGAATAAGGAAACGGGTTTAGGGTTGGATTAGGCGGAGCCGCGTAGCGGGTACGCCTAATACAACCCTAAACCCTTTTCCGTCCCGTCTTATGCAGTACCCTACTCTTAAGGTTCAGTGCCCCATCTTTGAATCACATCCACGACAGGGTTCACCAATACCCTCTTAGGGTTCAGTTTCTTGCGGGTTTAGTGACCTTGAATAAGGAAAAGGGTTTAGGGTTGGATTAGGCGGAGCCGCATAGCGGGTACGCCTAATCCAACCCTAAACCCTTTTCCGTCCCGTCTTATGCAGTACCCTACTCTTAAGGTTCAGTGCCCCATCTTTGGATCACATCCACGACAGGGTTCACCAATACCCTCTTAGGGTTCAGTTTCTTGCGGGTTTAGTGACCTTGAATAAGGAAAAGGGTTTAGGGTTGGATTAGGCGGAGACGCGAAGCGGATCCGCCTAATCCAACCCTAAACCCTTTTCCGTCCCGTCTTATGCAGTACCCTACTCTTAAGGTTCAGTGCCCCATTTTTGAATCACATCAACGACAGGGTTCACTAATACCCTCTTAGGGTTCAGTTTGTTGCGGGTTTAGTGCCCTTGAATAAGGAAAAGGGTTTAGGGTTGGATTAGGCGGAGCCGCGTAGCGGGTACGCCTAATCCAACCCTAAACCCTTTTTCGTCCCGTCTTATGCAGTACCCTACTCTTAAGGTTCAGTGCCCCATCTTTGAATCACATCCACGACAGGGTTAACAAAATACCCTCTTAGGGTTCAGTTTCTTGCGGGTTTAGTGACCTTGAATAAGGAAAAGGGTTTAGGGTTGGATTAGGCGGAGCCGCGTAGCGGGTCCGCCTAATCCAACCCTAAACCCTTTTCCGTCCCGTCTTGTGCAGTACCCTACTCTTAAGGTTCAGTGCCCCATCTTTGAATAACATCCACGACAGGGTTCATCAATACCCTCTTAGGGTTCAGTTTCTTGCGGGTTTAGTGACCTAGAATAAGGAAAAGGGTTTAGGGTTGGATTAGGCGGAGCGCGAAGCGGGTCCGCCTAATCCAACCCTAAACCCTTTTCCGTCCCGTCTTATGCAGTACCCTACTCTTAAGGTTCAGTGCCCCATTTTTGAATCACATCAACGACAGGGTTCACTAATACCCTCTTAGGGTTCAGTTTGTTGCGGGTTTAGTGCCCTTGAATAAGGAAAAGGGTTTAGGGTTGGATTAGGCGGAGCCGCGTAGCGGGTACGCCTAATCCAACCCTAAACCCTTTTCCGTCCCGTCTTATGCAGTACCCTACTCTTAAGGTTCAGTGCCCCATTTTTGAATCACATCAACGACAGGGTTCACTAATACCCTCTTAGGGTTCAGTTTCTTGCGGGTTTAGTGACCTAGAATAAGGAAAAGGGTTTAGGGTTGGATTAGGCGGAGCGCGAAGCAGGTCCGCCTAATCCAACCCTAAACCCTTTTCCGTCCCGTCTTATGCAGTACCCTACTCTTAAGGTTCAGTGCCCCATCTTTGAATCACATCAACGACAGGGTTCACCAATACCCTCTTAGAGTTCAGTTTGTTGCGGGTTTAGTGACCTTGAATAAGGAAACGGGTTTAGGGTTGGATTAGGCGGAGCCGCGTAGCGGGTACGCCTAATACAACCCTAAACCCTTTTCCGTCCCGTCTTATGCAGTACCCTACTCTTAAGGTTCAGTGCCCCATCTTTGAATCACATCCACGACAGGGTTCACCAATACCCTCTTAGGGTTCAGTTTCTTGCGGGTTTAGTGACCTTGAATAAGGAAAAGGGTTTAGGGTTGGATTAGGCGGAGCCGCGTAGCGGGTACGCCTAATCCAACCCTAAACCCTTTTCCGTCCCGTCTTATGCAGTACCCTACTCTTAAGGTTCAGTGCCCCATCTTTGAATCACATCCACGACAGGGTTCACCAATACCCTCTTAGGGTTCAGTTTCTTGCGGGTTTAGTGACCTTGAATAAGGAAAAGGGTTTAGGGTTGGATTAGGCGGAGACGCGAACTGGATCCGCCTAATCCAACCCTAAACCCTTTTCCGTCCCGTCTTATGCAGTACCCTACTCTTAAGGTTCAGTGCCCCATCTTTGAATCACATCCACGACAGGGTTATCAAAATACCCTCTTAGGGTTCAGTTTCTTGCGGGTTTAGTGACCTTGAATAAGGAAAAGGGTTTAATGTTGGATTAGGCGGAGCCGCGTAGCGGGTCCGCCTAATCCAACCCTAAGCCCTTTTCCGTCCCGTCTTATGCAGTACCCTACTCTTAAGGTTCAGTGCCCCATCTTTGAATCACATCCACGACAGGGTTCACTAATACCCTCTTAGGGTTCAGTTTCTTGCGGGTTTAGTGACCTAGAATAAGGAAAAGGGTTTAGGGTTGGATTAGGCGGAGCACGAAGCGGGTCCGCCTAATCCAACCCTAAACCCTTTTCCGTCCCGTCTTATGCACTACCCTACTCTTAAGGTTCAGTGCCCCATCTTTGAATCACATCCACGACAGGGTTCACCAATACCCTCTTAGGACTCAGTTTCTTGCGGGTTTAGTGACCTTGAATAAGGAAAAGGGTTTAGGGTTGGATTAGGCGGAGCCGCGTAGCGGGTCCGCCTAATCCAACCCTAAACCCTTTTCCGTCCCGTCTTATGCACTACCCTACTCTTAAGGTTCAGTGCCCCATCTTTGAATCACATCCACGACAGGGTTCACCAATACCCTCTTAGGACTCAGTTTCTTGCGGGTTTAGTGACCTTGAATAAGGAAAAGGGTTTAGGGTTGGATTAGGCGGAGCCGCGAAGCGGGTCCGCCCAATCCAACCCTAAACCCTTTTCCGTCACGTCTTATGCAGTACCCTACTCTTAAGGTTCAGTGCCCCATCTTTGAATCACATCCACGACAGGGTTAACAAAATACCCTCTTAGGGTTCAGTTTCTTGCGGGTTTAGTGACCTTGAATAAGGAAAAGGGTTTAGGGTTGGATTAGGCGGAGCCGCGTAGCGGGTCCGCCTAATCCAACCCTAAACCCTTTTAGGTCCCGTCTTATGCAGTACCCTACTCTTAAGATTCAGTGCCCCATCTTTGAATCACATCCACGACAGGGTTCACCAATACCCTCTTAGGGTTCAGTTTCTTGCGGGTTTAGTGACCTAGAATAAGGAAAAGGGTTTAGGGTTGGATTAGGCGGAGCGCGAAGCGGGTCCGCCTAATCCAACCCTAAACCCTTTTCCGTCCCGTCTTATGCAGTACCCTACTCTTAAGGTTCAGTGCCCCATCTTTGAATCACATCAACGACAGGGTTCACCAATACCCTCTTAGAGTTCAGTTTGTTGCGGGTTTAGTGACCTTGAATAAGGAAACGGGTTTAGGGTTGGATTAGGCGGAGCCGCGTAGCGGGTACGCCTAATACAACCCTAAACCCTTTTCCGTCCCGTCTTATGCAGCACCCTACTCTTAAGGTTCAGTGCCCCATCTTTGAATCACATCCACGACAGGGTTCACCAATACCCTCTTAGGGTTCAGTTTCTTGCGGGTTTAGTGACCTTGAATAAGGAAAAGGGTTTAGGGTTGGATTAGGCGGAGCCGCGTAGCGGGTACGCCTAATCCAACCCTAAACCCTTTTCCGTCCCGTCTTATGCAGTACCCTACTCTTAAGGTTCAGTGCCCCATCTTTGAATCACATCCACGACAGGGTTCACCAATACTCTCTTAGGGTTCAGTTTCTTGCGGGTTTAGTGACCTTGAATAAGGAAAAGGGTTTAGGGTTGGATTAGGCGGAGACGCGAAGCGGATCCGCCTAATCCAACCCTAAACCCTTTTCCGTCCCGTCTTATGCAGTACCCTACTCTTAAGGTTCAGTGCCCCATCTTTGAATCACATCCACGACAGGGTTATCAAAATACCCTCTTAGGGTTCAGTTTCTTGCGGGTTTAGTGACCTTGAATAAGGAAAAGGGTTTAATGTTGGATTAGGCGGAGCCGCGTAGCGGGTCCGCCTAATCCAACCCTAAGCCCTTTTCCGTCCCGTCTTATGCAGTACCCTACTCTTAAGGTTCAGTGCCCCATCTTTGAATCACATCCACGACAGGGTTCACTAATACCCTCTTAGGGTTCAGTTTCTTGCGGGTTTAGTGACCTAGAATAAGGAAAAGGGTTTAGGGTTGGATTAGGCGGAGCACGAAGCGGGTCTGCCTAATCCAACCCTAAACCCTTTTCCGTCCCGTCTTATGCACTACCCTACTCTTAAGGTTCAGTGCCCCATCTTTGAATCACATCCACGACAGGGTTCACCAATACCCTCTTAGGACTCAGTTTCTTGCGGGTTTAGTGACCTTGAATAAGGAAAAGGGTTTAGGGTTGGATTAGGCGGAGCCGCGTAGCGGGTCCGCCTAATCCAACCCTAAACCCTTTTCCGTCCCGTCTTATGCACTACCCTACTCTTAAGGTTCAGTGCCCCATCTTTGAATCACATCCACGACAGGGTTCACCAATACCCTCTTAGGACTCAGTTTCTTGCGGGTTTAGTGACCTTGAATAAGGAAAAGGGTTTAGGGTTGGATTAGGCGGAGCCGCGAAGCGGGTCCGCCCAATCCAACCCTAAACCCTTTTCCGTCACGTCTTATGCAGTACCCTACTCTTAAGGTTCAGTGCCCCATCTTTGAATCACATCCACGACAGGGTTAACAAAATACCCTCTTAGGGTTCAGTTTCTTGCGGGTTTAGTGACCTTGAATAAGGAAAAGGGTTTAGGGTTGGATAAGGCGGAGCCGCGTAGCGGGTCCGCCTAATCCAACCCTAAACCCTTTTCCGTCCCGTCTTATGCAGTACCCTACTCTTAAGGTTCAGTGCCCCATCTTTGAATCACATCCACGACAGGGTTCACCAATACCCTCTTAGGGTTCAGTTTCTTGCGGGTTTAGTGACCTAGAATAAGGAAAAGGGTTTAGGGTTGGATTAGGCGGAGCGCGAAGCGGGTCCGCCTAATCCAACCCTAAACCCTTTTCCGTCCCGTCTTATGCAGTACCCTACTCTTAAGGTTCAGTGCCCCATTTTTGAATCACATCAACGACAGGGTTCACCAATACCCTCTTAGGGTTCAGTTTGTTGCTGGTTTAGTGACCTTGAATAAGGAAAAGGGTTTAGGGTTGGATTAGGCGGAGCCGCGTAGCGGGTCCGCCTAATCCAACCCTAAACCCTTTTCCGTCCCGTCTTATGCAGTACCCTACTCTTAAGGTTCAGTGCCCCATCTTTGAATAACATCCACGACAGGGTTCACCAATACCCTCTTAGGGTTCATTTTCTTGCGGGTTTAGTGACCCAGAATAAGGAAAAGGGTTTAGGGTTGGATTAGGCGGAGCGCGAAGCGGGTCCGCCTAATCCAACCCTAAACCCTTTTCCGTCCCGTCTTATGCAGTACCCTACTCTTAAGGTTCAGTGCCCCATTTTTGAATCACATCAACGACAGGGTTCACTAATACCCTCTTAGGGTTCAGTTTGTTGCGGGTTTAGTGCCCTTGAATAAGGAAAAGGGTTTAGGGTTGGATTAGGCGGAGCCGCGTAGCGGGTACGCCTAATCGAACCCTAAACCCTTTTCCGTCCCGTCTTATGCAGTACCCTACTCTTAAGGTTCAGTGCCCCATCTTTGAATCACATCCACGACAGGGTTCACCAATACCCTCTTAGGGTTCAGTTTCTTGCGGGTTTAGTGACCTAGAATAAGGAAAAGGGTTTAAGGTTGGATTAGGCGGAGCGCGAAGCGGGTCCGCCTAATCCAACCCTAAACCCTTTTCCGTCCCGTCTTATGCAGTACCCTACTCTTAAGGTTCAGTGCCCCATCTTTGAATCACATCAACGACAGGGTTCACCAATACCCTCTTAGAGTTCAGTTTGTTGCGGGTTTAGTGACCTTGAATAAGGAAAAGGGTTTAGGGTTGGATTAGGCGGAGCCGCGTAGCGGGTACGCCTAATCCAACCCTTAACCCTTTTCCGTCCCGTCTTATGCAGTACCCTACTCTTAAGGTTCAGTGCCCCATCTTTGAATCACATCCACGACAGGGTTCACCAATACCCTCTTAGGGTTCAGTTTCTTGCGGGTTTAGTGACCTTGAATAAGGAAAAGGGTTTAGGGTTGGATTAGGCGGAGACGCGAAGCGGATCCGCCTAATCCAACCCTAAACCCTTTTCCGTCCCGTCTTATGCAGTACCCTACTCTTAAGGTTCAGTGCCCCATCTTTGAATCACATCCACGACAGGGTTATCAAAATACCCTCTTAGGGTTCAGTTTCTTGCGGGTTTAGTGACCTTGAATAAGGAAAAGGGTTTAATGTTGGATTAGGCGGAGCCGCGTAGCGGGTCCGCCTAATCCAACCCTAAGCCCTTTCCCGTCCCGTCTTATGCAGTACCCTACTCTTAAGGTTCAGTGCCCCATCTTTGAATCACATCCACGACAGGGTTCACTAATACCCTCTTAGGGTTCAGTTTCTTGCGGGTTTAGTGACCTAGAATAAGGAAAAGGGTTTAGGGTTGGATTAGGCGGAGCACGAAGCGGGTCCGCCTAATCCAACCCTAAACCCTTTTCCGTCCCGTCTTATGCACTACCCTACTCTTAAGGTTCAGTGCCCCATCTTTGAATCACATCCACGACAGGGTTCACCAATACCCTCTTAGGACTCAGTTTCTTGCGGGTTTAGTGACCTTGAATAAGGAAAAGGGTTTAGGGTTGGATTAGGCGGAGCCGCGTAGCGGGTCCGCCTAATCCAACCCTAAACCCTTTTCCGTCCCGTCTTATGCAGTACCCTACTCTTAAGGTTCAGTGCCCCATCTTTGAATCACATCCACGACAGGGTTCACCAATACCCTCTTAGGGTTCAGTTTGTTGCGGGTTTAGTGACCTTGAATAAGGAAAAGGGTTTAGGGTTGGATTAGGCGGAGCCGCGAAGCGGGTCCGCCCAATCCAACCCTAAACCCTTTTCCGTCACGTCTTATGCAGTACCCTACTCTTAAGGTTCAGTGCCCCATCTTTGAATCACATCCACGACAGGGTTAACAAAATACCCTCTTAGGGTTCAGTTTCTTGTGGGTTTAGTGACCTTGAATAAGGAAAAGGGTTTAGGGTTGGATTAGGCGGAGCCGCGTAGCGGGTCCGCCTAATCCAACCCTAATTCCTTTTCCGTCCCGTCTTATGCAGTACCCTACTCTTAAGGTTCAGTGCCCCATCTTTGAATCACATCCACGACAGGGTTCACTAATACCCTCTTAGGGTTCAGTTTCTTGCGGGTTTAGTGACCTAGAATAAGGAAAAGGGTTTAGGGTTGGATTAGGCGGAGCACGAAGCGGGTCCGCCTAATCCAACCCTAAACCCTTTTCCGTCCCGTCTTATGCACTACCCTACTCTTAAGGTTCAGTGCCCCATCTTTGAATCACATCCACGACAGGGTTCACCAATACCCTCTTAGGACTCAGTTTCTTGCGGGTTTAGTGACCTTGAATAAGGAAAAGGGTTTAGGGTTGGATTAGGCGGAGCCGCGTAGCGGGTCCGCCTAATCCAACCCTAAACCCTTTTCCGTCCCGTCATATGCAGTACCCTACTCTTAAGGTTCAGTGCCCCATCTTTGAATCACATCCACGACAGGGTTCACCAATACCCTCTTAGGGTTCAGTTTGTTGCGGGTTTAGTGACCTTGAATAAGGAAAAGGGTTTAGGGTTGGATTAGGCGGAGCCGCGAAGCGGGTCCGCCCAATCCAACCCTAAACCCTTTTCCGTCACGTCTTATGCAGTACCCTACTCTTAAGGTTCAGTGCCCCATCTTTGAATCACATCCACGACAGGGTTAACAAAATACCCTCTTAGGGTTCAGTTTCTTGCGGGTTTAGTGACCTTGAATAAGGAAAAGGGTTTAGGGTTGGATTAGGCGGAGCCGCGTAGCGGGTCCGCCTAATCCAACCCTAATTCCTTTTCCGTCCCGTCTTATGCAGTACCCTACTCTTAAGGTTCAGTGCCCCATCTTTGAATCACATCCACGACAGGGTTCACCAATACCCTCTTAGGGTTCAGTTTCTTGCGGGTTTAGTGACCTAGAATAAGGAAAAGGGTTTAGGGTTGGATTAGGCGGAGCGCGAAGCGGGTCCGCCTAATCCAACCCTAAACCCTTTTCCGTCCCGTCTTATGCAGTACCCTACTCTTAAGGTTCAGTGCCCCATTTTTGAATCACATCAACGACAGGATTCACCAATACCCTCTTAGGGTTCAGTTTGTTGCTGGTTTAGTGACCTTGAATAAGGAAAAGGGTTTAGGGTTGGATTAGGCGGAGCCGCGTAGCGGGTACGCCTAATCCGACCCTAAACCCTTTTCCGTCCCGTCTTATGCAGTACCCTACTCTTAAGGTTCAGTGCCCCATCTTTGAATCACATCCACGACAGGGTTCACCAATACCCTCTTAGGGTTCAGTTTCTTGCGGGTTTAGTGACCTAGAATAAGGAAAAGGGTTTAGGGTTGGATTAGGCGGAGCGCGAAGCGGGTCCACCTAATCCAACCCTAAACCCTTTTCCGTCCCGTCTTATGCAGTACCCTACTCTTAAGGTTCAGTGCCCCATCTTTGAATCACATCAACGACAGGGTTCACCAATACCCTCTTAGAGTTCAGTTTGTTGCGGGTTTAGTGACCTTGAATAAGGAAAAGGGTTTAGGGTTGGATTAGGCGGAGCCGCGTAGCGGGTACGCCTAATCCAACCCTAAACCCTTTTCCGTCCCGTCTTATGCAGTACCCTACTCTTAAGGTTCAGTGCCCCATCTTTGAATCACATCCACGACAGGGTTATCAAAATACCCTCTTAGGGTTCAGTTTCTTGCGGGTTTAGTGACCTTGAATAAGGAAAAGGGTTTAATGTTGGATTAGGCGGAGCCGCGTAGCGGGTCCGCCTAATCCAACCCTAAGCCCTTTCCCGTCCCGTCTTATGCAGTACCCTACTCTTAAGGTTCAGTGCCCCATCTTTGAATCACATCCACGACAGGGTTCACTAATACCCTCTTAGGGTTCAGTTTCTTGCGGGTTTAGTGACCTAGAATAAGGAAAAGGGTTTAGGGTTGGATTAGGCGGAGCACGAAGCGGGTCCGCCTAATCCAACCCTAAACCCTTTTCCGTCCCGTCTTATGCACTACCCTACTCTTAAGGTTCAGTGCCCCATCTTTGAATCACATCCACGACAGGGTTAACAAAATACCCTCTTAGGGTTCAGTTTCTTGCGGGTTTAGTGACCTTGAATAAGGAAAAGGGTTTAGGGTTGGATTAGGCGGAGCCGCGTAGCGGGTCCGCCTAATCCAACCCTAATTCCTTTTCCGTCCCGTCTTATGCAGTACCCTACTCTTAAGGTTCAGTGCCCCATCTTTGAATCACATCCACGACAGGGTTCACTAATACCCTCTTAGGGTTCAGTTTCTTGCGGGTTTAGTGACCTAGAATAAGGAAAAGGGTTTAGGGTTGGATTAGGCGGAGCACGAAGCGGGTCCGCCCAATCCAACCCTAAACCCTTTTCCGTCCCGTCTTATGCACTACCCTACTCTTAAGGTTCAGTGCCCCATCTTTGAATCACATCCACGACAGGGTTCACCAATACCCTCTTAGGACTCAGTTTCTTGCGGGTTTAGTGACCTTGAATAAGGAAAAGGGTTTAGGGTTGGATTAGGCGGAGCCGCGTAGCGGGTCCGCCTAATCCAACCCTAAACCCTTTTCCGTCCCGTCATATGCAGTACCCTACTCTTAAGGTTCAGTGCCCCATCTTTGAATCACATCCACGACAGGGTTCACCAATACCCTCTTAGGGTTCAGTTTGTTGCGGGTTTAGTGACCTTGAATAAGGAAAAGGGTTTAGGGTTGGATTAGGCGGAGCCGCGAAGCGGGTCCGCCCAATCCAACCCTAAACCCTTTTCCGTCACGTCTTATGCAGTACCCTACTCTTAAGGTTCAGTGCCCCATCTTTGAATCACATCCACGACAGGGTTAACAAAATACCCTCTTAGGGTTCAGTTTCTTGCGGGTTTAGTGACCTTGAATAAGGAAAAGGGTTTAGGGTTGGATTAGGCGGAGCCGCGTAGCGGGTCCGCCTAATCCAACCCTAATTCCTTTTCCGTCCCGTCTTATGCAGTACCCTACTCTTAAGGTTCAGTGCCCCATCTTTGAATCACATCCACGACAGGGTTCACCAATACCCTCTTAGGGTTCAGTTTCTTGCGGGTTTAGTGACCTAGAATAAGGAAAAGGGTTTAGGGTTGGATTAGGCGGAGCGCGAAGCGGGTCCGCCTAATCCAACCCTAAACCCTTTTCCGTCCCGTCTTATGCAGTACCCTACTCTTAAGGTTCAGTGCCCCATTTTTGAATCACATCAACGACAGGATTCACCAATACCCTCTTAGGGTTCAGTTTGTTGCTGGTTTAGTGACCTTGAATAAGGAAAAGGGTTTAGGGTTGGATTAGGCGGAGCCGCGTAGCGGGTACGCCTAATCCGACCCTAAACCCTTTTCCGTCCCGTCTTATGCAGTACCCTACTCTTAAGGTTCAGTGCCCCATCTTTGAATCACATCCACGACAGGGTTCACCAATACCCTCTTAGGGTTCAGTTTCTTGCGGGTTTAGTGACCTAGAATAAGGAAAAGGGTTTAGGGTTGGATTAGGCGGAGCGCGAAGCGGGTCCACCTAATCCAACCCTAAACCCTTTTCCGTCCCGTCTTATGCAGTACCCTACTCTTAAGGTTCAGTGCCCCATCTTTGAATCACATCAACGACAGGGTTCACCAATACCCTCTTAGAGTTCAGTTTGTTGCGGGTTTAGTGACCTTGAATAAGGAAAAGGGTTTAGGGTTGGATTAGGCGGAGCCGCGTAGCGGGTACGCCTAATCCAACCCTAAACCCTTTTCCGTCCCGTCTTATGCAGTACCCTACTCTTAAGGTTCAGTGCCCCATCTTTGAATCACATCCACGACAGGGTTATCAAAATACCCTCTTAGGGTTCAGTTTCTTGCGGGTTTAGTGACCTTGAATAAGGAAAAGGGTTTAATGTTGGATTAGGCGGAGCCGCGTAGCGGGTCCGCCTAATCCAACCCTAAGCCCTTTCCCGTCCCGTCTTATGCAGTACCCTACTCTTAAGGTTCAGTGCCCCATCTTTGAATCACATCCACGACAGGGTTCACTAATACCCTCTTAGGGTTCAGTTTCTTGCGGGTTTAGTGACCTAGAATAAGGAAAAGGGTTTAGGGTTGGATTAGGCGGAGCACGAAGCGGGTCCGCCTAATCCAACCCTAAACCCTTTTCCGTCCCGTCTTATGCACTACCCTACTCTTAAGGTTCAGTGCCCCATCTTTGAATCACATCCACGACAGGGTTAACAAAATACCCTCTTAGGGTTCAGTTTCTTGCGGGTTTAGTGACCTTGAATAAGGAAAAGGGTTTAGGGTTGGATTAGGCGGAGCCGCGTAGCGGGTCCGCCTAATCCAACCCTAATTCCTTTTCCGTCCCGTCTTATGCAGTACCCTACTCTTAAGGTTCAGTGCCCCATCTTTGAATCACATCCACGACAGGGTTCACTAATACCCTCTTAGGGTTCAGTTTCTTGCGGGTTTAGTGACCTAGAATAAGGAAAAGGGTTTAGGGTTGGATTAGGCGGAGCACGAAGCGGGTCCGCCCAATCCAACCCTAAACCCTTTTCCGTCCCGTCTTATGCACTACCCTACTCTTAAGGTTCAGTGCCCCATCTTTGAATCACATCCACGACAGGGTTCACCAATACCCTCTTAGGACTCAGTTTCTTGCGGGTTTAGTGACCTTGAATAAGGAAAAGGGTTTAGGGTTGGATTAGGCGGAGCCGCGTAGCGGGTCCGCCTAATCCAACCCTAAACCCTTTTCCGTCCCGTCATATGCAGTACCCTACTCTTAAGGTTCAGTGCCCCATCTTTGAATCACATCCACGACAGGGTTCACCAATACCCTCTTAGGGTTCAGTTTGTTGCGGGTTTAGTGACCTTGAATAAGGAAAAGGGTTTAGGGTTGGATTAGGCGGAGCCGCGAAGCGGGTCCGCCCAATCCAACCCTAAACCCTTTTCCGTCACGTCTTATGCAGTACCCTACTCTTAAGGTTCAGTGCCCCATCTTTGAATCACATCCACGACAGGGTTAACAAAATACCCTCTTAGGGTTCAGTTTCTTGCGGGTTTAGTGACCTTGAATAAGGAAAAGGGTTTAGGGTTGGATTAGGCGGAGCCGCGTAGCGGGTCCGCCTAATCCAACCCTAATTCCTTTTCCGTCCCGTCTTATGCAGTACCCTACTCTTAAGGTTCAGTGCCCCATCTTTGAATCACATCCACGACAGGGTTCACCAATACCCTCTTAGGGTTCAGTTTCTTGCGGGTTTAGTGACCTAGAATAAGGAAAAGGGTTTAGGGTTGGATTAGGCGGAGCGCGAAGCGGGTCCGCCTAATCCAACCCTAAACCCTTTTCCGTCCCGTCTTATGCAGTACCCTACTCTTAAGGTTCAGTGCCCCATTTTTGAATCACATCAACGACAGGATTCACCAATACCCTCTTAGGGTTCAGTTTGTTGCTGGTTTAGTGACCTTGAATAAGGAAAAGGGTTTAGGGTTGGATTAGGCGGAGCCGCGTAGCGGGTACGCCTAATCCAACCCTAAACCCTTTTCCGTCCCGTCTTATGCAGTACCCTACTCTTAAGGTTCAGTGCCCCATCTTTGAATCACATCCACGACAGGGTTCACCAATACCCTCTTAGGGTTCAGTTTCTTGCGGGTTTAGTGACCTAGAATAAGGAAAAGGGTTTAGGGTTGGATTAGGCGGAGCGCGAAGCGGGTCCGCCTAATCCAACCCTAAACCCTTTTCCGTCCCGTCTTATGCAGTACCCTACTCTTAAGGTTCAGTGCCCCATCTTTGAATCACATCAACGACAGGGTTCACCAATACCCTCTTAGAGTTCAGTTTGTTGCGGGTTTAGTGACCTTGAATAAGGAAAAGGGTTTAGGGTTGGATTAGGCGGAGCCGCGTAGCGGGTACGCCTAATCCAACCCTAAACCCTTTTCCGTCCCGTCTTATGCAGTACCCTACTCTTAAGGTTCAGTGCCCCATCTTTGAATCACATCCACGACAGGGTTATCAAAATACCCTCTTAGGGTTCAGTTTCTTGCGGGTTTAGTGACCTTGAATAAGGAAAAGGGTTTAATGTTGGATTAGGCGGAGCCGCGTAGCGGGTCCGCCTAATCCAACCCTAAGCCCTTTCCCGTCCCGTCTTATGCAGTACCCTACTCTTAAGGTTCAGTGCCCCATCTTTGAATCACATCCACGACAGGGTTCACTAATACCCTCTTAGGGTTCAGTTTCTTGCGGGTTTAGTGACCTAGAATAAGGAAAAGGGTTTAGGGTTGGATTAGGCGGAGCACGAAGCGGGTCCGCCTAATCCAACCCTAAACCCTTTTCCGTCCCGTCTTATGCACTACCCTACTCTTAAGGTTCAGTGCCCCATCTTTGAATCACATCCACGACAGGGTTCACCAATACCCTCTTAGGACTCAGTTTCTTGCGGGTTTAGTGACCTTGAATAAGGAAAAGGGTTTAGGGTTGGATTAGGCGGAGCCGCGTAGCGGGTCCGCCTAATCCAACCCTAAACCCTTTTCCGTCCCGTCTTATGCAGTACCCTACTCTTAAGGTTCAGTGCCCCATCTTTGAATCACATCCACGACAGGGTTATCAAAATACCCTCTTAGGGTTCAGTTTCTTGCGGGTTTAGTGACCTTGAATAAGGAAAAGGGTTTAATGTTGGATTAGGCGGAGCCGCGTAGCGGGTCCGCCTAATCCAACCCTAAGCCCTTTCCCGTCCCGTCTTATGCAGTACCCTACTCTTAAGGTTCAGTGCCCCATCTTTGAATCACATCCACGACAGGGTTCACTAATACCCTCTTAGGGTTCAGTTTCTTGCGGGTTTAGTGACCTAGAATAAGGAAAAGGGTTTAGGGTTGGATTAGGCGGAGCACGAAGCGGGTCCGCCTAATCCAACCCTAAACCCTTTTCCGTCCCGTCTTATGCACTACCCTACTCTTAAGGTTCAGTGCCCCATCTTTGAATCACATCCACGACAGGGTTAACAAAATACCCTCTTAGGGTTCAGTTTCTTGCGGGTTTAGTGACCTTGAATAAGGAAAAGGGTTTAGGGTTGGATTAGGCGGAGCCGCGTAGCGGGTCCGCCTAATCCAACCCTAATTCCTTTTCCGTCCCGTCTTATGCAGTACCCTACTCTTAAGGTTCAGTGCCCCATCTTTGAATCACATCCACGACAGGGTTCACTAATACCCTCTTAGGGTTCAGTTTCTTGCGGGTTTAGTGACCTAGAATAAGGAAAAGGGTTTAGGGTTGGATTAGGCGGAGCACGAAGCGGGTCCGCCTAATCCAACCCTAAACCCTTTTCCGTCCCGTCTTATGCACTACCCTACTCTTAAGGTTCAGTGCCCCATCTTTGAATCACATCCACGACAGGGTTCACCAATACCCTCTTAGGACTCAGTTTCTTGCGGGTTTAGTGACCTTGAATAAGGAAAAGGGTTTAGGGTTGGATTAGGCGGAGCCGCGTAGCGGGTCCGCCTAATCCAACCCTAAACCCTTTTCCGTCCCGTCATATGCAGTACCCTACTCTTAAGGTTCAGTGCCCCATCTTTGAATCACATCCACGACAGGGTTCACCAATACCCTCTTAGGGTTCAGTTTGTTGCGGGTTTAGTGACCTTGAATAAGGAAAAGGGTTTAGGGTTGGATTAGGCGGAGCCGCGTAGCGGGAACGCCTAATCCAACCCTAAACCCTTTTCCGTCCCGTCTTATGCACTACCCTACTCTTAAGGTTCAGTGCCCCATCTTTGAATCACATCCACGACAGGGTTAACAAAATACCCTCTTAGGGTTCAGTTTCTTGCGGGTTTAGTGACCTTGAATAAGGAAAAGGGTTTAGGGTTGGATTAGGCGGAGCCGCGTAGCGGGTCCGCCTAATCCAACCCTAATTCCTTTTCCGTCCCGTCTTATGCAGTACCCTACTCTTAAGGTTCAGTGCCCCATCTTTGAATCACATCCACGACAGGGTTCACTAATACCCTCTTAGGGTTCAGTTTCTTGCGGGTTTAGTGACCTAGAATAAGGAAAAGGGTTTAGGGTTGGATTAGGCGGAGCACGAAGCGGGTCCGCCTAATCCAACCCTAAACCCTTTTCCGTCCCGTCTTATGCACTACCCTACTCTTAAGGTTCAGTGCCCCATCTTTGAATCACATCCACGACAGGGTTCACCAATACCCTCTTAGGACTTAGTTTCTTGCGGGTTTAGTGACCTTGAATAAGGAAAAGGGTTTAGGGTTGGATTAGGCGGAGCCGCGTAGCGGGTCCGCCTAATCCAACCCTAAACCCTTTTCCGTCCCGTCATATGCAGTACCCTACTCTTAAGGTTCAGTGCCCCATCTTTGAATCACATCCACGACAGGGTTCACCAATACCCTCTTAGGGTTCAGTTTGTTGCGGGTTTAGTGACCTTGAATAAGGAAAAGGGTTTAGGGTTGGATTAGGCGGAGCCGCGAAGCGGGTCCGCCCAATCCAACCCTAAACCCTTTTCCGTCACGTCTTATGCAGTACCCTACTCTTAAGGTTCAGTGCCCCATCTTTGAATCACATCCACGACAGGGTTAACAAAATACCCTCTTAGGGTTCAGTTTCTTGCGGGTTTAGTGACCTTGAATAAGGAAAAGGGTTTAGGGTTGGATTAGGCGGAGCCGCGTAGCGGGTCCGCCTAATCCAACCCTAATTCCTTTTCCGTCCCGTCTTATGCAGTACCCTACTCTTAAGGTTCAGTGCCCCATCTTTGAATCACATCCACGACAGGGTTCACCAATACCCTCTTAGGGTTCAGTTTCTTGCGGGTTTAGTGACCTAGAATAAGGAAAAGGGTTTAGGGTTGGATTAGGCGGAGCGCGAAGCGGGTCCGCCTAATCCAACCCTAAACCCTTTTCCGTCCCGTCTTATGCAGTACCCTACTCTTAAGGTTCAGTGCCCCATTTTTGAATCACATCAACGACAGGATTCACCAATACCCTCTTAGGGTTCAGTTTGTTGCTGGTTTAGTGACCTTGAATAAGGAAAAGGGTTTAGGGTTGGATTAGGCGGAGCCGCGTAGCGGGTACGCCTAATCCAACCCTAAACCCTTTTCCGTCCCGTCTTATGCAGTACCCTACTCTTAAGGTTCAGTGCCCCATCTTTGAATCACATCCACGACAGGGTTCACCAATACCCTCTTAGGGTTCAGTTTCTTGCGGGTTTAGTGACCTAGAATAAGGAAAAGGGTTTAGGGTTGGATTAGGCGGAGCGCGAAGCGGGTCCGCCTAATCCAACCCTAAACCCTTTTCCGTCCCGTCTTATGCAGTACCCTACTCTTAAGGTTCAGTGCCCCATCTTTGAATCACATCAACGACAGGGTTCACCAATACCCTCTTAGAGTTCAGTTTGTTGCGGGTTTAGTGACCTTGAATAAGGAAAAGGATTTAGGGTTGGATTAGGCGGAGCCGCGTAGCGGGTACGCCTAATCCAACCCTAAACCCTTTTCCGTCCCGTCTTATGCAGTACCCTACTCTTAAGGTTCAGTGCCCCATCTTTGAATCACATCCACGACAGGGTTATCAAAATACCCTCTTAGGGTTCAGTTTCTTGCGGGTTTAGTGACCTTGAATAAGGAAAAGGGTTTAATGTTGGATTAGGCGGAGCCGCGTAGCGGGTCCGCCTAATCCAACCCTAAGCCCTTTCCCGTCCCGTCTTATGCAGTACCCTACTCTTAAGGTTCAGTGCCCCATCTTTGAATCACATCCACGACAGGGTTCACTAATACCCTCTTAGGGTTCAGTTTGTTGCGGGTATAGTGACCTTGAATAAGGAAAAGGGTTTAGGGTTGGATTAGGCGGAGACGCGAAGCGGGTCCGCCTAATCCAACCCTAAACCCTTTTCCGTCCCGTCTTATGCAGTACCCTACTCTTAAGGTTCAGTGCCCCATCTTTGAATCACATCCACGACAGGGTTATCAAAATACCCTCTTAGGGTTCAGTTTCTTGCGGGTTTAGTGACCTTGAATAAGGAAAAGGGTTTAATGTTGGATTAGGCGGAGCCGCGTAGCGGGTCCGCCTAATCCAACCCTAAACCCTTTTCCATCCCGTCTTATGCAGTACCCTACTCTTAAGGTTCAGTGCCCCATCTTTGAATCACATCCACGACAGGGTTCACTAATACCCTCTTAGGGTTCAGTTTCTTGCGGGTTTAGTGACCTAGAATAAGGAAAAGGGTTTAGGGTTGGATTAGGCGGAGCACGAAGCGGGTCCGCCTAATCCAACCCTAAACCCTTTTCCGTCCCGTCTTATGCACTACCCTACTCTTAAGGTTCAGTGCCCCATCTTTGAATCACATCCACGACAGGGTTCACCAATACCCTCTTAGGACTCAGTTTCTTGCGGGTTTAGTGACCTTGAATAAGGAAAAGGGTTTAGGGTTGGATTAGGCGGAGCCGCGTAGCGGGTCCGCCTAATCCAACCCTAAACCCTTTTCCGTCCCGTCATATGCAGTACCCTACTCTTAAGGTTCAGTGCCCCATCTTTGAATCACATCCACGACAGGGTTCACCAATACCCTCTTAGGGTTCAGTTTGTTGCGGGTTTAGTGACCTTGAATAAGGAAAAGGGTTTAGGGTTGGATTAGGCGGAGCCGCGAAGCGGGTCCGCCCAATCCAACCCTAAACCCTTTTCCGTCACGTCTTATGCAGTACCCTACTCTTAAGGTTCAGTGCCCCATCTTTGAATCACATCCACGACAGGGTTAACAAAATACCCTCTTAGGGTTCAGTTTCTTGCGGGTTTAGTGACCTTGAATAAGGAAAAGGGTTTAGGGTTGGATTAGGCGGAGCCGCGTAGCGGGTCCGCCTAATCCAACCCTAATTCCTTTTCCGTCCCGTCTTATGCAGTACCCTACTCTTAAGGTTCAGTGCCCCATCTTTGAATCACATCCACGACAGGGTTCACCAATACCCTCTTAGGGTTCAGTTTCTTGCGGGTTTAGTGACCTAGAATAAGGAAAAGGGTTTAGGGTTGGATTAGGCGGAGCGCGAAGCGGGTCCGCCTAATCCAACCCTAAACCCTTTTCCGTCCCGTCTTATGCAGTACCCTACTCTTAAGGTTCAGTGCCCCATTTTTGAATCACATCAACGACAGGATTCACCAATACCCTCTTAGGGTTCAGTTTGTTGCTGGTTTAGTGACCTTGAATAAGGAAAAGGGTTTAGGGTTGGATTAGGCGGAGCCGCGTAGCGGGTACGCCTAATCCAACCCTAAACCCTTTTCCGTCCCGTCTTATGCAGTACCCTACTCTTAAGGTTCAGTGCCCCATCTTTGAATCACATCCACGACAGGGTTCACCAATACCCTCTTAGGGTTCAGTTTCTTGCGGGTTTAGTGACCTAGAATAAGGAAAAGGGTTTAGGGTTGGATTAGGCGGAGCGCGAAGCGGGTCCGCCTAATCCAACCCTAAACCCTTTTCCGTCCCGTCTTATGCAGTACCCTACTCTTAAGGTTCAGTGCCCCATCTTTGAATCACATCAACGACAGGGTTCACCAATACCCTCTTAGAGTTCAGTTTGTTGCGGGTTTAGTGACCTTGAATAAGGAAAAGGGTTTAGGGTTGGATTAGGCGGAGCCGCGTAGCGGGTACGCCTAATCCAACCCTAAACCCTTTTCCGTCCCGTCTTATGCAGTACCCTACTCTTAAGGTTCAGTGCCCCATCTTTGAATCACATCCACGACAGGGTTCACCAATACCCTCTTAGGGTTCAGTTTCTTGCGGGTTTAGTGACCTTGAATAAGGAAAAGGGTTTAGGGTTGGATTAGGCGGAGCCGCGTAGCGGGTACGCCTAATCCAACCCTAAACCCTTTTCCATACCGTCTTATGCAGTACCCTACTCTTAAGGTTCAGTGCCCCATCTTTGAATCACATCCACGACAGGGTTCACCAATACCCTCTTAGGGTTCAGTTTCTTGCGGGTATAGTGACCTTGAATAAGGAAAAGGGTTTAGGGTTGGATTAGGCGGAGACGCGAAGCGGGTCCGCCTAATCCAACCCTAAACCCTTTTCCGTCCCGTCTTATGCAGTACCCTACTCTTAAGGTTCAGTGCCCCAACTTTGAATCACATCCACGACAGGGTTATCAAAATACCCTCTTAAGGTTCAGTTTCTTGCGGGTTTAGTGACCTTGAATAAGGAAAAGGGTTTAATGTTGGATTAGGCGGAGCCTCGTAGCGGGTCCGCCTAATCCAACCCTAAACCCTTTTCCATCCCGTCTTATGCAGTACCCTACTCTTAAGGTTCAGTGCCCCATCTTTGAATCACATCCACGACAGGGTTCACTAATACCCTCTTAGGGTTCAGTTTCTTGCGGGTTTAGTGACCTAGAATAAGGAAAAGGGTTTAGGGTTGGATTAGGCGGAGCACGAAGCGGGTCCGCCTAATCCAACCCTAAACCCTTTTTCGTTTCGTCTTATGCACTACCCTACTCTTAAGGTTCAGTGCCCCATCTTTGAATCACATCCACGACAGGGTTAACAAAATACCCTCTTAGGGTTCAGTTTCTTGCGGGTTTAGTGACCTTGAATAAGGAAAAGGGTTTAGGGTTGGATTAGGCGGAGCCGCGTAGCGGGTCCGCCTAATCCAACCCTAAACCCTTTTCCGTCCCGTCTTATGCAGTACCCTACTCTTAAGGTTCAGTGCCCCATCTTTGAATCACATCCACGAAAGGGTTCACCAATACCCTCTTAGGGTTCAGTTTCTTGCGGGTTTAGTGACCTAGAATAAGGAAAAGGGTTTAGGGTTGGATTAGGCGGAGCGCGAAGCGGGTCCGCTTAATCCAACCCTAAACCCTTTTCCGTCCCGTCTTATGCAGTACCCTACTCTTAAGGTTCAGTGCCCCATCTTTGAATCACATCAACGACAGGGTTCACCAATACCCTCTTAGGGTTCAGTTTGTTGCGGGTTTAGTGACCTTGAATAAGGAAAAGGGTTTAGGGTTGGATTAGGCGGAGCCGCGTAGCGGGTACGCCTAATCCAACCCTAAACCCTTTTCCGTCCCGTCTTATGCAGTACCCTACTCTTAAGGTTCAGTGCCCCATCTTTGAATCACATCCACGACAGGGTTCACCAATACCCTCTTAAGGTTCAGTTTCTTGCGGGTTTAGTGACCTAGAATAAGGAAAAGGGTTTAGGGTTGGATTAGGCGGAGCGCGAAGCGGGTCTGCCTAATCCAACCCTAAACCCTTTTCCGTCCCGTCTTATGCAGTACCCTACTCTTAAGGTTCAGTGCCCCATCTTTGAATCACATCAACGACAGGGTTCACCAATACCCTCTTAGAGTTCAGTTTGTTGCGGGTTTAGTGACCTTGAATAAGGAAAAGGGTTTAGGGTTGGATTAGGCGGAGCTGCGTAGCGGGTACGCCTAATCCAACCCTAAACCCTTTTCCGTCCCGTCTTATGCAGTACCCTACTCTTAAGGTTCAGTGCCCCATCTTTGAATCACATCCATGACAGGGTTCACCAATACCCTCTTAGGGTTCAGTTTCATGCGGGTTTAGTGACCTTGAATAAGGAAAAGGGTTTAGGGTTGGATTAGGCGGAGACGCGAAGCGGGTCCGCCTAATCCAACCCTAAACCCTTTTCCGTCCCGTCTTATGCAGTACCCTACTCTTAAGGTTCAGTGCCCCATCTTTGAATCACATCCACGACAGGGTTATCAAAATACCCTCTTAGGGTTCAGTTTCTTGCGGGTTTAGTGACCTTGAATAAGGAAAAGGGTTTAATGTTGGATTAGGCGGAGCCGCGTAGCGGGTCCGCCTAATCCAACCCTAAACCCTTTTCCGTCCCGTCTTATGCAGTACCCTACTCTTAAGGTTCAGTGCCCCATCATTGAATCACATCCACGAAAGGGTTCACCAATACCCTCTTAGGGTTCAGTTTCTTGCGGGTTTAGTGACCTAGAATAAGGAAAAGGGTTTAGGGTTGGATTAGGCGGAGCGCGAAGCGGGTCCGCCTAATCCAACCCTAAACCCTTTTCCGTCCCGTCTTATGCACTACCCTACTCTTAAGGTTCAGTGCCCCATCTTTGAATCACATCAACGACAGGGTTCACCAATACCCTCTTAGGGTTCAGTTTGTTGCGGGTTTAGTGACCTTGAATAAGGAAAAGGGTTTAGGGTTGGATTAGGCGGAGCCGCGTAGCGGGTACGCCTAATCCAACCCTAAACCCTTTTCCGTCCCGTCTTATGCACTACCCTACTCTTAAGGTTCAGTGCCCCATCTTTGAATCACATCAACGACAGGGTTCACCAATACCCTCTTAGGGTTCAGTTTGTTGCGGGTTTAGTGACCTTGAATAAGGAAAAGGGTTTAGGGTTGGATTAGGCGGAGCCGCGTAGCGGGTACGCCTAATCCAACCCTAAACCCTTTTCCGTCCCGTCTTATGCAGTACCCTACTCTTAAGGTTCAGTGCCCCATCTTTGAATCACATCCACGACAGGGTTCACCAATACCCTCTTAGGGTTCAGTTTCTTGCGGGTTTAGTGACCTTGAATAAGGAAAAGGGTTTAGGGTTGGATTAGGCGGAGCCGCGAAGCGGGTCCACCCAATCCAACCCTAAACCCTTTTCCGTCCCGTCTTATGCAGTACCCTACTCTTAAGGTTCAGTGCCCCATCTTTGAATCACATCCACGACAGGGTTAACAAAATACCCTCTTAGGGTTCACTTTCTTGCGGTTTAGTGACCTTGAATAAGGAAAAGGGTTTAGGGTTGGATTAGGCGGAGCCGCGTAGCGGGTCCGCCTAATCCAACCCTAAACCCTTTTCCGTCCCGTCTTATGCAGTACCCTACTCTTAAGGTTCAGTGCCCCATCTTTGAATCACATCCACGAAAGGGTTCACCAATACCCTCTTAGGGTTCAGTTTCTTGCGGGTTTAGTGACCTAGAATAAGGAAAAGGGTTTAGGGTTGGATTAGGCGGAGCGCGAAGCGGGTCCGCCTAATCCAACCCTAAACCCTTTTCCGTCCCGTCTTATGCAGTACCCTACTCTTAAGGTTCAGTGCCCCATCTTTGAATCACATCAACGACAGGGTTCACCAATACCCTCTTAGGGTTCAGTTTGTTGCGGGTTTAGTGACCTTGAATAAGGAAAAGGGTTTAGGGTTGGATTAGGCGGAGCCGCGTAGCGGGTACGCCTAATCCAACCCTAAACCCTTTTCCGTCCCGTCTTATGCAGTACCCTACTCTTAAGGTTCAGTGCCCCATCTTTGAATCACATCCACGACAGGGTTCACCAATACCCTCTTAAGGTTCAGTTTCTTGCGGGTTTAGTGACCTAGAATAAGGAAAAGGGTTTAGGGTTGGATTAGGCGGAGCGCGAAGCGGGTCTGCCTAATCCAACCCTAAACCCTTTTCCGTCCCGTCTTATGCAGTACCCTACTCTTAAGGTTCAGTGCCCCATCTTTGAATCACATCAACGACAGGGTTCACCAATACCCTCTTAGAGTTCAGTTTGTTGCGGGTTTAGTGACCTTGAATAAGGAAAAGGGTTTAGGGTTGGATTAGGCGGAGCTGCGTAGCGGGTACGCCTAATCCAACCCTAAACCCTTTTCCGTCCCGTCTTATGCAGTACCCTACTCTTAAGGTTCAGTGCCCCATCTTTGAATCACATCCATGACAGGGTTCACCAATACCCTCTTAGGGTTCAGTTTCATGCGGGTTTAGTGACCTTGAATAAGGAAAAGGGTTTAGGGTTGGATTAGGCGGAGACGCGAAGCGGGTCCGCCTAATCCAACCCTAAACCCTTTTCCGTCCCGTCTTATGCAGTACCCTACTCTTAAGGTTCAGTGCCCCATCTTTGAATCACATCCACGACAGGGTTATCAAAATACCCTCTTAGGGTTCAGTTTCTTGCGGGTTTAGTGACCTTGAATAAGGAAAAGGGTTTAATGTTGGATTAGGCGGAGCCGCGTAGCGGGTCCGCCTAATCCAACCCTAAACCCTTTTCCGTCCCGTCTTATGCAGTACCCTACTCTTAAGGTTCAGTGCCCCATCATTGAATCACATCCACGAAAGGGTTCACCAATACCCTCTTAGGGTTCAGTTTCTTGCGGGTTTAGTGACCTAGAATAAGGAAAAGGGTTTAGGGTTGGATTAGGCGGAGCGCGAAGCGGGTCCGCCTAATCCAACCCTAAACCCTTTTCCGTCCCGTCTTATGCACTACCCTACTCTTAAGGTTCAGTGCCCCATCTTTGAATCACATCAACGACAGGGTTCACCAATACCCTCTTAGGGTTCAGTTTGTTGCGGGTTTAGTGACCTTGAATAAGGAAAAGGGTTTAGGGTTGGATTAGGCGGAGCCGCGTAGCGGGTACGCCTAATCCAACCCTAAACCCTTTTCCGTCCCGTCTTATGCACTACCCTACTCTTAAGGTTCAGTGCCCCATCTTTGAATCACATCAACGACAGGGTTCACCAATACCCTCTTAGGGTTCAGTTTGTTGCGGGTTTAGTGACCTTGAATAAGGAAAAGGGTTTAGGGTTGGATTAGGCGGAGCCGCGAAGCGGGTACGCCTAATCCAACCCTAAACCCTTTTCCGTCCCGTCTTATGCAGTACCCTACTCTTAAGGTTCAGTGCCCCATCTTTGAATCACATCCACGACAGGGTTCACCAATACCCTCTTAGGGTTCAGTTTCTTGCGGGTTTAGTGACCTTGAATAAGGAAAAGGGTTTAGGGTTGGATTAGGCGGAGCCGCGAAGCGGGTCCGCCCAATCCAACCCTAAACCCTTTTCCGTCCCGTCTTATGCAGTACCCTACTCTTAAGGTTCAGTGCCCCATCTTTGAATCACATCCACGACAGGGTTAACAAAATACCCTCTTAGGGTTCACTTTCTTGCGGTTTAGTGACCTTGAATAAGGAAAAGGGTTTAGGGTTGGATTAGGCGGAGCCGCGTAGCGGGTCCGCCTAATCCAACCCTAAACCCTTTTCCGTCCCGTCTTATGCAGTACCCTACTCTTAAGGTTCAGTGCCCCATCTTTGAATCACATCCACGAAAGGGTTCACCAATACCCTCTTAGGGTTCAGTTTCTTGCGGGTTTAGTGACCTAGAATAAGGAAAAGGGTTTAGGGTTGGATTAGGCGGAGCGCGAAGCGGGTCCGCCTAATCCAACCCTAAACCCTTTTCCGTCCCGTCTTATGCAGTACCCTACTCTTAAGGTTCAGTGCCCCATCTTTGAATCACATCAACGACAGGGTTCACCAATACCCTCTTAGGGTTCAGTTTGTTGCGGGTTTAGTGACCTTGAATAAGGAAAAGGGTTTAGGGTTGGATTAGGCGGAGCCGCGTAGCGGGTACGCCTAATCCAACCCTAAACCCTTTTCCGTCCCGTCTTATGCAGTACCCTACTCTTAAGGTTCAGTGCCCCATCTTTGAATCACATCCACGACAGGGTTCACCAATACCCTCTTAAGGTTCAGTTTCTTGCGGGTTTAGTGACCTAGAATAAGGAAAAGGGTTTAGGGTTGGATTAGGCGGAGCGCGAAGCGGGTCTGCCTAATCAAACCCTAAACCCTTTTCCGTCCCGTCTTATGCAGTACCCTACTCTTAAGGTTCAGTGCCCCATCTTTGAATCACATCAACGACAGGGTTCACCAATACCCTCTTAGAGTTCAGTTTGTTGCGGGTTTAGTGACCTTGAATAAGGAAAAGGGTTTAGGGTTGGATTAGGCGGAGCTGCGTAGCGGGTACGCCTAATCCAACCCTAAACCCTTTTCCGTCCCGTCTTATGCAGTACCCTACTCTTAAGGTTCAGTGCCCCATCTTTGAATCACATCCATGACAGGGTTCACCAATACCCTCTTAGGGTTCAGTTTCTTGCGGGTTTAGTGACCTTGAATAAGGAAAAGGGTTTAGGGTTGGATTAGGCGGAGACGCGAAGCGGGTCCGCCTAATCCAACCCTAAACCCTTTTCCGTCCCGTCTTATGCAGTACCCTACTCTTAAGGTTCAGTGCCCCATCTTTGAATCACATCCACGACAGGGTTATCAAAATACCCTCTTAGGGTTCAGTTTCTTGCGGGTTTAGTGACCTTGAATAAGGAAAAGGGTTTAATGTTGGATTAGGCGGAGCCGCGTAGCGGGTCCGCCTAATCCAACCCTAAACCCTTTTCCGTCCCGTCTTATGCAGTACCCTACTCTTAAGGTTCAGTGCCCCATCATTGAATCACATCCACGAAAGGGTTCACCAATACCCTCTTAGGGTTCAGTTTCTTGCGGGTTTAGTGACCTAGAATAAGGAAAAGGGTTTAGGGTTGGATTAGGCGGAGCGCGAAGCGGGTCCGCCTAATCCAACCCTACACCCTTTTTCGTCCCGTCTTATGCACTACCCTACTCTTAAGGTTCAGTGCCCCATCTTTGAATCACATCAACGACAGGGTTCACCAATACCCTCTTAGGGTTCAGTTTGTTGCGGGTTTAGTGACCTTGAATAAGGAAAAGGGTTTAGGGTTGGATTAGGCGGAGCCGCGTAGCGGGTACGCCTAATCCAACCCTAAACCCTTTTCCGTCCCGTCTTATGCAGTACCCTACTCTTAAGGTTCAGTGCCCCATCTTTGAATCACATCCACGACAGGGTTCACCAATACCCTCTTAGGGTTCAGTTTCTTGCGGGTTTAGTGACCTTGAATAAGGAAAAGGGTTTAGGGTTGGATTAGGCGGAGCCGCGAAGCGGGTCCGCCCAATCCAACCCTAAACCCTTTTCCGTCCCGTCTTATGCAGTACCCTACTCTTAAGGTTCAGTGCCCCATCTTTGAATCACATCCACGACAGGGTTAACAAAATACCCTCTTAGGGTTCACTTTCTTGCGGTTTAGTGACCTTGAATAAGGAAAAGGGTTTAGGGTTGGATTAGGCGGAGCCGCGTAGCGGGTCCGCCTAATCCAACCCTAAACCCTTTTCCGTCCCGTCTTATGCAGTACCCTACTCTTAAGGTTCAGTGCCCCATCTTTGAATCACATCCACGACAGGGTTAACAAAATACCCTCTTAGGGTTCAGTTTCTTGCGGGTTTAGTGACCTTGAATAAGGAAAAGGGTTTAGGGTTGGATTAGGCGGAGACGCGAAGCGGGTCCGCCTAATCCAACCCTAAACCCTTTTCCGTCCCGTCTTATGCAGTACCCTACTCTTAAGGTTCAGTGCCCCATCTTTGAATCACATCCACGACAGGGTTATCAAAATACCCTCTTAGGGTTCAGTTTCTTGCGGGTTTAGTGACCTTGAATAAGGAAAAGGGTTTAATGTTGGATTAGGCGGAGCCGCGTAGCGGGTCCGCCTAATCCAACCCTAAACCCTTTTCCGTCCCGTCTTATGCAGTACCCTACTCTTAAGGTTCAGTGCCCCATCATTGAATCACATCCACGAAAGGGTTCACCAATACCCTCTTAGGGTTCAGTTTGTTGCGGGTTTAGTGACCTTGAATAAGGAAAAGGGTTTAGGGTTGGATTATGCGGAGCCGTGTAGCGGGTACGCCTAATCCAACCCTAAACCCTTTTCCGTCCCGTCTTATGCAGTACCCTACTCTTAAGGTTCAGTGCCCCATCTTTGAATCACATCCACGACAGGGTTCACCAATACCCTCTTAGGGTTCAGTTTCTTGCGGGTTTAGTGACCTTGAATAAGGAAAAGGGTTTAGGGTTGGATTAGGCGGAGACGCGAAGCGGGTCCGCCTAATCCAACCCTAAACCCCTTTCCGTCCCGTCTTATGCAGTACCCTACTCTTAAGGTTCAGCCCCCCATCTTTGAATCACATCCACGACAGGGTTAACAAAATACCCTCTTAGGGTTCATTTTCTTGCGGGTTTAGTGACCTTGAATAAGGAAAAGGGTTTAGGGTTGGATTAGGCGGAGCCGCGTAACGGGTCCGCCTAATCCAACCCTAAACCCTTTTCCGTCCCGTCTTATGCAGTACCCTACTCTTAAGGTTCAGTGCCCCATCTTTGAATCACATCCACGACAGGGTTCACTAATACCCTCTTAGGGTTCAGTTTCTTGCGGGTTTAGTGACCTAGAATAAGGAAAAGGGTTTAGGGTTGGATTATGCGGAGCCGTGTAGCGGGTACGCCTAATCCAACCCTAAACCCTTTTCCGTCCCGTCTTATGCAGTACCCTACTCTTAAGGTTCAGTGCCCCATCTTTGAATCACATCCACGACAGGGTTCACCAATACCCTCTTAGGGTTCAGTTTCTTGCGGGTTTAGTGACCTTGAATAAGGAAAAGGGTTTAGGGTTGGATTAGGCGGAGCAGCGTAACGGGTCCGCCTAATCCAACCCTAAACCCTTTTCCGTCCCGTCTTATGCAGTACCCTACTCTTAAGGTTCAGTGCCCCATCTTTGAATCACATCCACGACAGGGTTCACTAATACCCTCTTAGGGTTCAGTTTCTTGCGGGTTTAGTGACCTAGAATAAGGAAAAGGGTTTAGGGTTGGATTAGGCGGAGCGCGAAGCGGGTCCGCCTAATCCAACCCTAAACCCTTTTCCGTCCCGTCTTATGCAGTACCCTACTCTTAAGGTTCAATGCCCCATCTTTGAATCACATCAACGACAGGGTTCACCAATACCCTCTTAGGGTTCAGTTTGTTGCGGGTTTAGTGACCTTGAATAAGGAAAAGGGTTTAGGGTTGGATTATGCGGAGCCGTGTAGCGGGTACGCCTAATCCAACCCTAAACCCTTTTCCGTCCCGTCTTATGCAGTACCCTACTCTTAAGGTTCAGTGCCCCATCTTTGAATCACATCCACGACAGGGTTCACCAATACCCTCTTAGGGTTCAGTTTCTTGCGGGTTTAGTGACCTTGAATAAGGAAAAGGGTTTAGGGTTGGATTAGGCGGAGACGCGAAGCGGGTCCGCCTAATCCAACCCTAAACCCCTTTCCGTCCCGTCTTATGCAGTACCCTACTCTTAAGGTTCAGCCCCCCATCTTTGAATCACATCCACGACAGGGTTAACAAAATACCCTCTTAGGGTTCATTTTCTTGCGGGTTTAGTGACCTTGAATAAGGAAAAGGGTTTAGGGTTGGATTAGGCGGAGCCGCGTAACGGGTCCGCCTAATCCAACCCTAAACCCTTTTCCGTCCCGTCTTATGCAGTACCCTACTCTTAAGGTTCAGTGCCCCATCTTTGAATCACATCCACGACAGGGTTCACTAATACCCTCTTAGGGTTCAGTTTCTTGCGGGTTTAGTGACCTAGAATAAGGAAAAGGGTCTAGGGTTCGATTAGGCGGAGCGCGAAGCGGGTCCGCCTAATCCAACCCTAAACCCTTTTCCGTCCCGTCTTATGCAGTACCCTACTCTTAAGGTTCAATGCCCCATCTTTGAATCACATCAACGACAGGGTTCACCAATACCCTCTTAGGGTTCAGTTTGTTGCGGGTTTAGTGACCTTGAATAAGGAAAAGGGTTTAGGGTTGGATTATGCGGAGCCGTGTAGCGGGTACGCCTAATCCAACCCTAAACCCTTTTCCGTCCCGTCTTATGCAGTACCCTACTCTTAAGGTTCAGTGCCCCATCTTTGAATCACATCCACGACAGGGTTCACCAATACCCTCTTAGGGTTCAGTTTCTTGCGGGTTTAGTGACCTTGAATAAGGAAAAGGGTTTAGGGTTGGATTAGGCGGAGACGCGAAGCGGGTCCGCCTAATCCAACCCTAAACCCCTTTCCGTCCCGTCTTATGCAGTACCCTACTCTTAAGGTTCAGCCCCCCATCTTTGAATCACATCCACGACAGGGTTAACAAAATACCCTCTTAGGGTTCATTTTCTTGCGGGTTTAGTGACCTTGAATAAGGAAAAGGGTTTAGGGTTGGATTAGGCGGAGCCGCGTAACGGGTCCGCCTAATCCAACCCTAAACCCTTTTCCGTCCCGTCTTATGCAGTACCCTACTCTTAAGGTTCAGTGCCCCATCTTTGAATCACATCCACGACAGGGTTCACCAATACCCTCTTAGGGTTCATTTTCTTGCGGGTTTAGTGACCTTGAATAAGAACGCGGGTCCGCCTATTCCAACCCTAAACCCTATTCCGTCCCGTCTTATGCAGTACCCTACTCTTAAGGTTCAGTGCCCCATCTTTGAACCACATCCACGACAGGGTTCACCAATACCCTCTTAGGGTTAAGTTTCTTGCGGGTTTAGTGACCTAGAATAAGGAAAAGGGTTTAGGGTTGGATTTGGCGGAGCGCGAAGCGGGTCCACCTAATCCAACCCTAAACCCTTTTCCGTCCCGTCTTATGCAGTACCCTACTCTTAAGGTTCAGTGCCCCATCTTTGAATCACATCCACGACAGGGTTCACTAATACCCTCTTAGGGTTCAGTTTCTTGCGGGTTTAGTGACCTAGAATAAGGAAAAGGGTTTAGGGTTGGATTAGGCGGAGCGCGAAGCGGGTCCGCCTAATCCAACCCTAAACCCTTTTCCGTCCCGTCTTATGCAGTACCCTACTCTTAAGATTCAGTGCCCCATTTTTGAATCACATCCACGAAAGGGTTCACCAATACCCTCTTAGGGTTCAGTTTCTTGCGGGTTTAGTGACCTAGAATAAGGAAAAGGGTTTAGGGTTGGATTAGGCGGAGCGCGAAGCGGGTCAGCCTAATCCAACCCTAAACCCTTTTCCGTCCCGTCTTATGCAGTACCCTACTCTTAAGGTTCAATGCCCCATCTTTGAATCACATCAACGACAGGGTTCACCAATACCCTCTTAGGGTTCAGTTTGTTGCGGGTTTAGTGACCTTGAATAAGGAAAAGGGTTTAGGGTTGGATTATGCGGAGCCGTGTAGCGGGTACGCCTAATCCAACCCTAAACCCTTTTCCGTCCCGTCTTATGCAGTACCCTACTCTTAAGGTTCAGTGCCCCATCTTTGAATCACATCAACGACAGGGTTCACCAATACCCTCTTAGGGTTCAGTTTCTTGCGGGTTTAGTGACCTTGAATAAGGAAAAGGGTTTAGGGTTGGATTAGGCGGAGACGCGAAGCGGGTCCGCCTAATCCAACCCTAAACCCCTTTCCGTCCCGTCTTATGCAGTACCCTACTCTTAAGGTTCAGTGCCCCATCTTTGAATCACATCCACGACAGGGTTAACAAAATACCCTCTTAGGGTTCAGTTTCTTGCGGGTTTAGTGACCTTGAATAAGGAAAAGGGTTTAGGGTTGGATTAGGCGGAGCCGCGTAACGGGTCCGCCTAATCCAACCCTAAACCCTTTTCCGTCCCGTCTTATGCAGTACCCTACTCTTAAGGTTCAGTGCCCCATCTTTGAATCACATCCACGACAGGGTTCACTAATACCCTCTTAGGGTTCAGTTTCTTGCGGGTTTAGTGACCTAGAATAAGGAAAAGGGTTTAGGGTTGGATTAGGCGGAGCGCGAAGCGGGTCCGCCTAATCCAACCCTAAACCCTTTTCCGTCCCGTCTTATGCAGTACCCTACTCTTAAGATTCAGTGCCCCATCTTTGAATCACATCCACGAAAGGGTTCACCAATACCCTCTTAGGGTTCAGTTTCTTGCGGGTTTAGTGACCTAGAATAAGGAAAAGGGTTTAGGGTTGGATTAGGCGGAGCGCGAAGCGGGTCAGCCTAATCCAACCCTAAACCCTTTTCCGTCCCGTCTTATGCAGTACCCTACTCTTAAGGTTCAATGCCCCATCTTTGAATCACATCAACGACAGGGTTCACCAATACCCTCTTAGGGTTCAGTTTGTTGCGGGTTTAGTGACCTTGAATAAGGAAAAGGGTTTAGGGTTGGATTATGCGGAGCCGTGTAGCGGGTACGCCTAATCCAACCCTAAACCCTTTTCCGTCCCGTCTTATGCAGTACCCTACTCTTAAGGTTCAGTGCCCCATCTTTGAATCACATCAACGACAGGGTTCACCAATACCCTCTTAGGGTTCAGTTTCTTGCGGGTTTAGTGACCTTGAATAAGGAAAAGGGTTTAGGGTTGGATTAGGCGGAGACGCGAAGCGGGTCCGCCTAATCCAACCCTAAACCCCTTTCCGTCCCGTCTTATGCAGTACCCTACTCTTAAGGTTCAGTGCCCCATCTTTGAATCACATCCACGACAGGGTTAACAAAATACCCTCTTAGGGTTCAGTTTCTTGCGGGTTTAGTGACCTTGAATAAGGAAAAGGGTTTAGGGTTGGATTAGGCGGAGCCGCGTAACGGGTCCGCCTAATCCAACCCTAAACCCTTTTCCGTCCCGTCTTATGCAGTACCCTACTCTTAAGGTTCAGTGCCCCATCTTTGAATCACATCCACGACAGGGTTCACTAATACCCTCTTAGGGTTCAGTTTCTTGCGGGTTTAGTGACCTAGAATAAGGAAAAGGGTTTAGGGTTGGATTAGGCGGAGCGCGAAGCGGGTCCGCCTAATCCAACCCTAAACCCTTTTCCGTCCCGTCTTATGCAGTACCCTACTCTTAAGGTTCAATGCCCCATCTTTGAATCACATCAACGACAGGGTTCACCAATACCCTCTTAGGGTTCAGTTTGTTGCGGGTTTAGTGACCTTGAATAAGGAAAAGGGTTTAGGGTTGGATTATGCGGAGCCGTGTAGCGGGTACGCCTAATCCAACCCTAAACCCTTTTCCGTCCCGTCTTATGCAGTACCCTACTCTTAAGGTTCAGTGCCCCATCTTTGAATCACATCCACGACAGGGTTCACCAATACCCTCTTAGGGTTCAGTTTCTTGCGGGTTTAGTGACCTTGAATAAGGAAAAGGGTTTAGGGTTGGATTAGGCGGAGACGCGAAGCGGGTCCGCCTAATCCAACCCTAAACCCCTTTCCGTCCCGTCTTATGCAGTACCCTACTCTTAAGGTTCAGTGCCCCATCTTTGAATCACATCCACGACAGGGTTAACAAAATACCCTCTTAGGGTTCAGTTTCTTGCGGGTTTAGTGACCTTGAATAAGGAAAAGGGTTTAGGGTTGGATTAGGCGGAGCCGCGTAACGGGTCCGCCTAATCCAACCCTAAACCCTTTTCCGTCCCGTCTTATGCAGTACCCTACTCTTAAGGTTCAGTGCCCCATCTTTGAATCACATCCACGACAGGGTTCACTAATACCCTCTTAGGGTTCAGTTTCTTGCGGGTTTAGTGACCTAGAATAAGGAAAAGGGTTTAGGGTTTGATTAGGCGGAGCGCGAAGCGGGTCCGCCTAATCCAACCCTAAACCCTTTTCCGTCCCGTCTTATGCAGTACCCTACTCTTAAGGTTCAGTGCCCCATCTTTGAATCACATCCACGACAGGGTTCACCAATACCCTCTTAGGGTTCATTTTCTTGCGGGTTTAGTGACCTTGAATAAGGACGCGGGTCCGCCTATTCCAACCCTAAACCCTTTTCCGTCCCGTCTTATGCAGTACCCTACTCTTAAGGTTCAGTGCCCCATCTTTGAACCACATCCACGACAGGGTTCACCAATACCCTCTTAGGGTTAAGTTTCTTGCGGGTTTAGTAACCTAGAATAAGGAAAAGGGTTTAGGGTTGGATTTGGCGGAGCGCGAAGCGGGTCCGCCTAATCCAACCCTAAACCCTTTTCCGTCCCGTCTTATACAGTACCCTACTCTTAAGGTTCAGTGCCCCATTTTTGAATCACATCAACGACAGGGTTCACCAATACCCTCTTAGGGTTCAGTTTGTTGCGGGTTTAGTGACCTTGAATAAGGAAAAGGGTTTAGGGTTGGATTAGGCGGAGCCGCGTAGCGGGTACGCCTAATCCAACCCTAAACCCTTTTCCGTCCCGTCTTATGCAGTACCCTACTCTTAAGGTTCAGTGCCCCATCTTTGAATCACATCCACGACAGGGTTAACAAAATACCCTCTTAGGGTTCAGTTTCTTGCGGGTTTAGTGACCTTGAATAAGGAAAAGGGTTTAGGGTTGGATTAGGCGGAGCCGCGTAACGGGTCCGCCTAATCCAACCCTAAACCCTTTTCCGTCCCGTCTTATGCAGTACCCTACTCTTAAGGTTCAGTGCCCCATCTTTGAATCACATCCACGACAGGGTTCACTAATACCCTCTTAGGGTTCAGTTTCTTGCGGGTTTAGTGACCTAGAATAAGGAAAAGGGTTTAGGGTTTGATTAGGCGGAGCGCGAAGCGGGTCCGCCTAATCCAACCCTAAACCCTTTTCCGTCCCGTCTTATGCAGTACCCTACTCTTAAGGTTCAGTGCCCCATCTTTGAATCACATCCACGACAGGGTTCACCAATACCCTCTTAGGGTTCATTTTCTTGCGGGTTTAGTGACCTTGAATAAGGACGCGGGTCCGCCTATTCCAACCCTAAACCCTTTTCCGTCCCGTCTTATGCAGTACCCTACTCTTAAGGTTCAGTGCCCCATCTTTGAACCACATCCACGACAGGGTTCACCAATACCCTCTTAGGGTTAAGTTTCTTGCGGGTTTAGTAACCTAGAATAAGGAAAAGGGTTTAGGGTTGGATTTGGCGGAGCGCGAAGCGGGTCCGCCTAATCCAACCCTAAACCCTTTTCCGTCCCGTCTTATACAGTACCCTACTCTTAAGGTTCAGTGCCCCATTTTTGAATCACATCAACGACAGGGTTCACCAATACCCTCTTAGGGTTCAGTTTGTTGCGGGTTTAGTGACCTTGAATAAGGAAAAGGGTTTAGGGTTGGATTAGGCGGAGCCGCGTAGCGGGTACGCCTAATCCAACCCTAAACCCTTTTCCGTCCCGTCTTATGCAGTACCCTACTCTTAAGGTTCAGTGCCCCATCTTTGAATCACATCCACGACAGGGTTCACCAATACCCTCTTAGGGTTCAGTTTCTTGCGGGTTTAGTGACCTTGAATAAGGAAAAGGGTTTAGGGTTGGATTAGGCGGAGACGCGAAGCGGGTCCACCTAATCCAACCCTAAACCCTTTTCCGTCCCGTCTTATGCAGTACCCTACTCTTAAGGTTCAGTGCCCCATCTTTGAATCACATCCACGACAGGGTTCACTAATACACTCTTAGGGTTCAGTTTCTTGCGGGTTTAGTGACCTAGAATAAGGAAAAGGGTTTAGGGTTGGATTAGGCGGAGCGCGAAGCGGGTCCGCCTAATCCAACCCTAAACCCTTTTCCGTCCCGTCTTATGCAGTACCCTACTCTTAAGGTTCAGCGCCCCATCTTTGAATCACATCCACGACAGGGTTCACCAATACCCTCTTAGGGTTCATTTTCTTGCGGGTTTAGTGACCTTGAATAAGGACGCGGGTCCGCCTATTCCAACCCTAAACCCTTTTCCGTCCCGTCTTATGCAGTACCCTACTCTTAAGGTTCAGTGCCCCAACTTTGAATCACATCAACGACAGGGTTCACCAATACCCTCTTAGGGTTCAGTTTGTTGCGGGTTTAGTGACCTTGAATAAGGAAAAGGGTTTAGGGTTGGATTAGGCGGAGCCGCGTAGCGGGTACGCCTAATCCAACCCTAAACCCTTTTCCGTCCCGTCTTATGTAGTACCCTACTCTTAAGGTTCAGTGCCCCATCTTTGAATCACATCCACGACAGGGTTCACCAATACCCTCTTAGGGTTCAGTTTGTTGCGGGTTTAGTGACCTTGAATAAGGAAAAGGGTTTAGGGTTGGATTAGGCGAAGCCGCGAAGCGGGTCCGCCCAATCCAACCCTAAACCCTTTTCCGTCCCGTCTTATGCAGTACCCTACTTTTAAGGTTCAGTGCCCCATCTTTGAATCACATCCACGACAGGGTTAACAAAATACCCTCTTAGGGTTCAGTTTCTTGCGGGTTTAGTGACCTTGAATAAGGAAAAGGGTTTAGGGTTGGATTAGGCGGAGCGCGAAGCGGGTCCGCCTAATCCAACCCTAAACCCTTTTCCGTCCCGTCTTATGCAGTACCCTACTCTTAAGGTTCAGTGCCCCATCTTTGAATCACATCAACGACAGGGTTCACCAATACCCTCTTAGGGTTCAGTTTGTTGCGGGTTTAGTGACCTTGAATAAGGAAAAGGGTTTAGGGTTGGATTAGGCGGAGCCGCGTAGCGGGTACGCCTAATCCAACCCTAAACCCTTTTCCGTCCCGTCTTATGCAGTACCCTACTCTTAAGGTTCAGTGCCCCATCTTTGAATCACATCCACGACAGGGTTCACCAATACCCTCTTAGGGTTCAGTTTCTTGCGGGTTTAGTGACCTTGAATAAGGAAAAGGGTTTAGGGTTGGATTAGGCGGAGACGCGAAGCGGGTCCGCCTAATCCAACCCTAAACCCTTTTCCGTCCCGTCTTATGCAGTACCCTACTCTTAAGGTTCAGTGCCCCATCTTTGAATCACATCCACGACAGGGTTCACCAATACCCTCTTAGGGTTCATTTTCTTGCGGGTTTAGTGACCTTGAATAAGGACGCGGGTCCGCCTATTCCAACCCTAAACCCTTTTCCGTCCCGTCTTATGCAGTACCCTACTCTTAAGGTTCAGTGCCCCATCTTTGAACCACATCCACGACAGGGTTCACCAATACCCTCTTAGGGTTAAGTTTCTTGCGGGTTTAGTAACCTAGAATAAGGAAAAGGGTTTAGGGTTGGATTAGGCGGAGCCGCGTAGCGGGTACGCCTAATCCAACCCTAAACCCTTTTCCGTCCCGTCTTATGCAGTACCCTACTCTTAAGGTTCAGTGCCCCATCTTTGAATCACATCCACGACAGGGTTCACCAATACCCTCTTAGGGTTCAGTTTCTTGCGGGTTTAGTGACCTTGAATAAGGAAAAGGGTTTAGGGTTGGATTAGGCGGAGACGCGAAGCGGGTCCGCCTAATCCAACCCTAAACCCTTTTCCGTCCCGTCTTATGCAGTACCCTACTCTTAAGGTTCAGTGCCCCATCTTTGAATCACATCCACGACAGGGTTCACCAATACCCTCTTAGGGTTCATTTTCTTGCGGGTTTAGTGACCTTGAATAAGGACGCGGGTCCGCCTATTCCAACCCTAAACCCTTTTCCGTCCCGTCTTATGCAGTACCCTACTCTTAAGGTTCAGTGCCCCATCTTTGAACCACATCCACGACAGGGTTCACCAATACCCTCTTAGGGTTAAGTTTCTTGCGGGTTTAGTAACCTAGAATAAGGAAAAGGGTTTAGGGTTGGATTTGGCGGAGCGCGAAGCGGGTCCGCCTAATCCAACCCTAAACCCTTTTCCGTCCCGTCTTATACAGTACCCTACTCTTAAGGTTCAGTGCCCCATTTTTGAATCACATCAACGACAGGGTTCACCAATACCCTCTTAGGGTTCAGTTTGTTGCGGGTTTAGTGACCTTGAATAAGGAAAAGGGTTTAGGGTTGGATTAGGCGGAGCCGCGTAGCGGGTACGCCTAATCCAACCCTAAACCCTTTTCCGTCCCGTCTTATGCAGTATCCTACTCTTAAGGTTCAGTGCCCCATCTTTGAATCACATCCACGACAGGGTTCACCAATACCCTCTTAGGGTTCAGTTTCTTGCGGGTTTAGTGACCTTGAATAAGGAAAAGGGTTTAGGGTTGGATTAGGCGGAGACGCGAAGCGGGTCCACCTAATCCAACCCTAAACCCTTTTCCGTCCCGTCTTATGCAGTACCCTACTCTTAAGGTTCAGTGCCCCATCTTTGAATCACATCCACGACAGGGTTCACTAATACACTCTTAGGGTTCAGTTTCTTGCGGGTTTAGTGACCTAGAATAAGGAAAAGGGTTTAGGGTTGGATTAGGCGGAGCGTGAAGCGGGTCCGCCTAATCCAACCCTAAACCCTTTTCCGTCCCGTCTTATGCAGTACCCTAGTCTTAAGGTTCAGCGCCCCATCTTTGAATCACATCCACGACAGGGTTCACCAATACCCTCTTAGGGTTCATTTTCTTGCGGGTTTAGTGACCTTGAATAAGGACGCGGGTCCGCCTATTCCAACCCTAAACCCTTTTCCGTCCCGTCTTATGCAGTACCCTACTCTTAAGGTTCAGTGCCCCAACTTTGAATCACATCAACGACAGGGTTCACCAATACCCTCTTAGGGTTCAGTTTGTTGCGGGTTTAGTGACCTTGAATAAGGAAAAGGGTTTAGGGTTGGATTAGGCGGAGCCGCGTAGCGGGTACGCCTAATCCAACCCTAAACCCTTTTCCGTCCCGTCTTATGTAGTACCCTACTCTTAAGGTTCAGTGCCCCATCTTTGAATCACATCCACGACAGGGTTCACCAATACCCTCTTAGGGTTCAGTTTGTTGCGGGTTTAGTGACCTTGAATAAGGAAAAGGGTTTAGGGTTGGATTAGGCGAAGCCGCGAAGCGGGTCCGCCCAATCCAACCCTAAACCCTTTTCCGTCCCGTCTTATGCAGTACCCTACTTTTAAGGTTCAGTGCCCCATCTTTGAATCACATCCACGACAGGGTTAACAAAATACCCTCTTAGGGTTCAGTTTCTTGCGGGTTTAGTGACCTTGAATAAGGAAAAGGGTTTAGGGTTGGATTAGGCGGAGCGCGAAGCGGGTCCGCCTAATCCAACCCTAAACCCTTTTCCGTCCCGTCTTATGCAGTACCCTACTCTTAAGGTTCAGTGCCCCATCTTTGAATCACATCAACGACAGGGTTCACCAATACCCTCTTAGGGTTCAGTTTGTTGCGGGTTTAGTGACCTTGAATAAGGAAAAGGGTTTAGGGTTGGATTAGGCGGAGCCGCGTAGCGGGTACGCCTAATCCAACCCTAAACCCTTTTCCGTCCCGTCTTATGCAGTACCCTACTCTTAAGGTTCAGTGCCCCATCTTTGAATCACATCCACGACAGGGTTCACCAATACCCTCTTAGGGTTCAGTTTCTTGCGGGTTTAGTGACCTTGAATAAGGAAAAGGGTTTAGGGTTGGATTAGGCGGAGACGCGAAGCGGGTCCGCCTAATCCAACCCTAAACCCTTTTCCGTCCCGTCTTATGCAGTACCCTACTCTTAAGGTTCAGTGCCCCATCTTTGAATCACATCCACGACAGGGTTAACAAAATTCCCTCTTAGGGTTCAGTTTCTTGCGGGTTTAGTGACCTTGAAAAAGGAAAAGGGTTTAGGGTTGGATTAGGCGGAGCCGCGTAACGGGTCCGCCTAATCCAACCCTAAACCCTTTTCCGTCCCGTCTTATGCAGTACCCTACTCTTAAGGTTCAGTGCCCCATCTTTGAATCACATCCACGACAGGGTTCACCAATACCCTCTTAGGGTTCAGTTTGTTGCGGGTTTAGTGACCTTGAATAAGGAAAAGGGTTTAGGGTTGGATTAGGCGAAGCCGCGAAGCGGGTCCGCCCAATCCAACCCTAAACCCTTTTCCGTCCCGTCTTATGCAGTACCCTACTCTTAAGGTTCAGTGCCCCATCTTTGAATCACATCCACGACAGGGTTAACAAAATACCCTCTTAGGGTTCAGTTTCTTGCGGGTTTAGTGACCTTGAATAAGGAAAAGGGTTTAGGGTTGGATTAGGCGGAGCGCGAAGCGGGTCCGCCTAATCCAACCCTAAACCCTTTTCCGTCCCGTCTTATGCAGTACCCTACTCTTAAGGTTCAGTGCCCCATCTTTGAATCACATCCACGACAGGGTTAACAAAATACCCTCTTAGGGTTCAGTTTCTTGCGGGTTTAGTGACCTTGAATAAGGAAAAGGGTTTAGGGTTGGATTAGGCGGAGCGCGAAGCGGGTCCGCCTAATCCAACCCTAAACCCTTTTCCGTCCCGTCTTATGCAGTACCCTACTCTTAAGGTTCAGTGCCCCATCTTTGAATCACATCAACGACAGGGTTCACCAATACCCTCTTAGGGTTCAGTTTGTTGCGGGTTTAGTGACCTGAATAAGGAAAAGGGTTTAGGGTTGGATTAGGCGGAGCCGCGTAGCGGGTACGCCTAATCCAACCCTAAACCCTTTTCCGTCCCGTCTTATGCAGTACCCTACTCTTAAGGTTCAGTGCCCCATCTTTGAATCACATCCACGACAGGGTTCACCAATACCCTCTTAGGGTTCAGTTTCTTGCGGGTTTAATGACCTTGAATAAGGAAAAGGGTTTAGGGTTGGATTAGGCGGAGACGCGAAGCGGGTCCGCCTAATCCAACCCTAAACCCTTTTCCGTCCCGTCTTATGCAGTACCCTACTCTTAAGGTTCAGTGCCCCATCTTTGAATCACATCCACGACAGGGTTAACAAAATACCCTCTTAGGGTTCAGTTTCTTGCGGGTTTAGTGACCTTGAAAAAGGAAAAGGGTTTAGGGTTGGATTAGGCGGAGCCGCGTAACGGGTCCGCCTAATCCAACCCTAAACCCTTTTCCGTCCCGTCTTATGCAGTACCCTACTCTTAAGGTTCAGTGCCCCATCTTTGAATCACATCCACGACAGGGTTCACTAATACCCTCTTAGGGTTCAGTTTCTTGCGGGTTTAGTGACCTAGAATAAGGAAAAGGGTTTAGGGTTGGATTAGGCGGAGCGCGAAGCGGGTCCGCCTAATCCAACCCTAAACCCTTTTCCGTCCCGTCTTATGCAGTACCCTACTCTTAAGGTTCAGTGCCCCATCTTTGAATCACATCCACGACAGGGTTCACCAATACCCTCTTAGGGTTCAGTTTGTTGCGGGTTTAGTGACCTTGAATAAGGAAAAGGGTTTAGGGTTGGATTAGGCGGAGCCGCGTAGCGGGTACGCCTAATCCAACCCTAAACCCTTTTCCGTCCCGTCTTATGCAGTACCCTACTCTTAAGGTTCAGTGCCCCATCTTTGAATCACATCCACGACAGGGTTCACCAATACCCTCTTAGGGTTCAGTTTGTTGCGGGTTTAGTGACCTTGAATAAGGAAAAGGGTTTAGGGTTGGATTAGGCGGAGCCGCGTAGCGGGTACGCCTAATCCAACCCTAAACCCTTTTCCGTCCCGTCTTATGCAGTACCCTACTCTTAAGGTTCAGTGCCCCATCTTTGAATCACATCCACGACAGGGTTCACCAATACCCTCTTAGGGTTCAGTTTCTTGCGGGTTTAGTGACCTAGAATAAGGAAAAGGGTTTAGGGTTGGATTAGGCGGAGCGCGAAGCGGGTCCGCCTAATCCAACCCTAAACCCTTTTCCGTCCCGTCTTATGCAGTACCCTACTCTTAAGGTTCAGCGCCCCATCTTTGAATCACATCCACGACAGGGTTCACCAATACCCTCTTAGGGTTCATTTTCTTGCGGGTTTAGTGACCTTGAATAAGGACGCGGGTCCGCCTATTCCAACCCTAAACCCTTTTCCGTCCCGTCTTATGCAGTACCCTACTCTTAAGGTTCAGTGCCCCAACTTTGAATCACATCAACGACAGGGTTCACCAATACCCTCTTAGGGTTCAGTTTGTTGCGGGTTTAGTGACCTTGAATAAGGAAAAGGGTTTAGGGTTGGATTAGGCGGAGCCGCGTAGCGGGTACGCCTAATCCAACCCTAAACCCTTTTCCGTCCCGTCTTATGTAGTACCCTACTCTTAAGGTTCAGTGCCCCATCTTTGAATCACATCCACGACAGGGTTCACCAATACCCTCTTAGGGTTCAGTTTGTTGCGGGTTTAGTGACCTTGAATAAGGAAAAGGGTTTAGGGTTGGATTAGGCGAAGCCGCGAAGCGGGTCCGCCCAATCCAACCCTAAACCCTTTTCCGTCCCGTCTTATGCAGTACCCTACTTTTAAGGTTCAGTGCCCCATCTTTGAATCACATCCACGACAGGGTTAACAAAATACCCTCTTAGGGTTCAGTTTCTTGCGGGTTTAGTGACCTTGAATAAGGAAAAGGGTTTAGGGTTGGATTAGGCGGAGCGCGAAGCGGGTCCGCCTAATCCAACCCTAAACCCTTTTCCGTCCCGTCTTATGCAGTACCCTACTCTTAAGGTTCAGTGCCCCATCTTTGAATCACATCAACGACAGGGTTCACCAATACCCTCTTAGGGTTCAGTTTGTTGCGGGTTTAGTGACCTTGAATAAGGAAAAGGGTTTAGGGTTGGATTAGGCGGAGCCGCGTAGCGGGTACGCCTAATCCAACCCTAAACCCTTTTCCGTCCCGTCTTATGCAGTACCCTACTCTTAAGGTTCAGTGCCCCATCTTTGAATCACATCCACGACAGGGTTCACCAATACCCTCTTAGGGTTCAGTTTCTTGCGGGTTTAGTGACCTTGAATAAGGAAAAGGGTTTAGGGTTGGATTAGGCGGAGACGCGAAGCGGGTCCGCCTAATCCAACCCTAAACCCTTTTCCGTCCCGTCTTATGCAGTACCCTACTCTTAAGGTTCAGTGCCCCATCTTTGAATCACATCCACGACAGGGTTAACAAAATACCCTCTTAGGGTTCAGTTTCTTGCGGGTTTAGTGACCTTGAAAAAGGAAAAGGGTTTAGGGTTGGATTAGGCGGAGCCGCGTAACGGGTCCGCCTAATCCAACCCTAAACCCTTTTCCGTCCCGTCTTATGCAGTACCCTACTCTTAAGGTTCAGTGCCCCATCTTTGAATCACATCCACGACAGGGTTCACCAATACCCTCTTAGGGTTCAGTTTGTTGCGGGTTTAGTGACCTTGAATAAGGAAAAGGGTTTAGGGTTGGATTAGGCGAAGCCGCGAAGCGGGTCCGCCCAATCCAACCCTAAACCCTTTTCCGTCCCGTCTTATGCAGTACCCTACTCTTAAGGTTCAGTGCCCCATCTTTGAATCACATCCACGACAGGGTTAACAAAATACCCTCTTAGGGTTCAGTTTCTTGCGGGTTTAGTGACCTTGAATAAGGAAAAGGGTTTAGGGTTGGATTAGGCGGAGCGCGAAGCGGGTCCGCCTAATCCAACCCTAAACCCTTTTCCGTCCCGTCTTATGCAGTACCCTACTCTTAAGGTTCAGTGCCCCATCTTTGAATCACATCCACGACAGGGTTAACAAAATACCCTCTTAGGGTTCAGTTTCTTGCGGGTTTAGTGACCTTGAATAAGGAAAAGGGTTTAGGGTTGGATTAGGCGGAGCGCGAAGCGGGTCCGCCTAATCCAACCCTAAACCCTTTTCCGTCCCGTCTTATGCAGTACCCTACTCTTAAGGTTCAGTGCCCCATCTTTGAATCACATCAACGACAGGGTTCACCAATACCCTCTTAGGGTTCAGTTTGTTGCGGGTTTAGTGACCTGAATAAGGAAAAGGGTTTAGGGTTGGATTAGGCGGAGCCGCGTAGCGGGTACGCCTAATCCAACCCTAAACCCTTTTCCGTCCCGTCTTATGCAGTACCCTACTCTTAAGGTTCAGTGCCCCATCTTTGAATCACATCCACGACAGGGTTCACCAATACCCTCTTAGGGTTCAGTTTCTTGCGGGTTTAGTGACCTTGAATAAGGAAAAGGGTTTAGGGTTGGATTAGGCGGAGACGCGAAGCGGGTCCGCCTAATCCAACCCTAAACCCTTTTCCGTCCCGTCTTATGCAGTACCCTACTCTTAAGGTTCAGTGCCCCATCTTTGAATCACATCCACGACAGGGTTAACAAAATACCCTCTTAGGGTTCAGTTTCTTGCGGGTTTAGTGACCTTGAAAAAGGAAAAGGGTTTAGGGTTGGATTAGGCGGAGCCGCGTAACGGGTCTGCCTAATCCAACCCTAAACCCTTTTCCGTCCCGTCTTATGCAGTACCCTACTCTTAAGGTTCAGTGCCCCATCTTTGAATCACATCCACGACAGGGTTCACTAATACCCTCTTAGGGTTCAGTTTCTTGCGGGTTTAGTGACCTAGAATAAGGAAAAGGGTTTAGGGTTGGATTAGGCGGAGCGCGAAGCGGGTCCGCCTAATCCAACCCTAAACCCTTTTCCGTCCCGTCTTATGCAGTACCCTACTCTTAAGGTTCAGTGCCCCATCTTTGAATCACATCCACGACAGGGTTCACCAATACCCTCTTAGGGTTCAGTTTGTTGCGGGTTTAGTGACCTTGAATAAGGAAAAGGGTTTAGGGTTGGATTAGGCGGAGCCGCGTAGCGGGTCCGCCTAATCCAACCCTAAACCCTTTTCCGTCCCGTCTTATGCAGTACCCTACTCTTAAGGTTCAATGCCCCATCTTTGAATCACATCCACGACAGGGTTCACCAATACCCTCTTGGGGTTCAGTTTCTTGCGGGTTTAGTGACCTTGAATAAGGAAAAGGGTTTAGGGTTGGATTAGGCGGAGACGCGAAGCGGGTCCGCCTAATCCAACCCTAAACCCTTTTCCGTCCCGTCTTATGCAGTACCCTACTCTTAAGGTTCAGTGCCCCATCTTTGAATCACATCCACGACAGGGTTAACAAAATACCCTCTTAGGGTTCAGTTTCTTGCGGGTTTAGTGACCTTGAAAAAGGAAAAGGGTTTAGGGTTGGATTAGGCGGAGCCGCGTAACGGGTCCGCCTAATCCAACCCTAAACCCTTTTCCGTCCCGTCTTATGCAGTACCCTACTCTTAAGGTTCAGTGCCCCATCTTTGAATCACATCCACGACAGGGTTCACCAATACCCTCTTAGGGTTCAGTTTGTTGCGGGTTTAGTGACCTTGAATAAGGAAAAGGGTTTAGGGTTGGATTAGGCGAAGCCGCGAAGCGGGTCCGCCCAATCCAACCCTAAACCCTTTTCCGTCCCGTCTTATGCAGTACCCTACTCTTAAGGTTCAGTGCCCCATCTTTGAATCACATCCACGACAGGGTTAACAAAATACCCTCTTAGGGTTCAGTTTCTTGCGGGTTTAGTGACCTTGAATAAGGAAAAGGGTTTAGGGTTGGATTAGGCGGAGCGCGAAGCGGGTCCGCCTAATCCAACCCTAAACCCTTTTCCGTCCCGTCTTATGCAGTACCCTACTCTTAAGGTTCAGTGCCCCATCTTTGAATCACATCAACGACAGGGTTCACCAATACCCTCTTAGGGTTCAGTTTGTTGCGGGTTTAGTGACCTTGAATAAGGAAAAGGGTTTAGGGTTGGATTAGGCGGAGCCGCGTAGCGGGTACGCCTAATCCAACCCTAAACCCTTTTCCGTCCCGTCTTATGCAGTACCCTACTCTTAAGGTTCAGTGCCCCATCTTTGAATCACATCCACGACAGGGTTCACCAATACCCTCTTAGGGTTCAGTTTCTTGCGGGTTTAGTGACCTTGAATAAGGAAAAGGGTTTAGGGTTGGATTAGGCGGAGACGCGAAGCGGGTCCGCCTAATCCAACCCTAAACCCTTTTCCGTCCCGTCTTATGCAGTACCCTACTCTTAAGGTTCAGTGCCCCATCTTTGAATCACATCCACGACAGGGTTAACAAAATACCCTCTTAGGGTTCAGTTTCTTGCGGGTTTAGTGACCTTGAAAAAGGAAAAGGGTTTAGGGTTGGATTAGGCGGAGCCGCGTAACGGGTCCGCCTAATCCAACCCTAAACCCTTTTCCGTCCCGTCTTATGCAGTACCCTACTCTTAAGGTTTAGTGCCCCATCTTTGAATCACATCCACGACAGGGTTCACTAATACCCTCTTAGGGTTCAGTTTCTTGCGGGTTTAGTGACCTAGAATAAAGAAAAGGGTTTAGGGTTGGATTAGGCGGAGTGCGAAGCGGGTCCGCCTAATCCAACCCTAAACCCTTTTCCGTCCCGTCTTATGCAGTACCCTACTCTTAAGGTTCAGTGCCCCATCTTTGAATCACATCCACGACAGGGTTCACCAATACCCTCTTAGGGTTCAGTTTCTTGCGGGTTTAGTGACCTTGAATAAGGAAAAGAGTTTAGGGTTGGATTAGGCGGAGACGCGAAGCGGGTCCGCCTAATCCAACCCTAAACCCTTTTCCGTCCCGTCTTATGCAGTACCCTACTCTTAAGGTTCAGTGCCCCATCTTTGAATCACATCCACGACAGGGTTAACAAAATACCCTCTTAGGGTTCAGTTTCTTGCGGGTTTAGTGACCTTGAAAAAGGAAAAGGGTTTAGGGTTGGATTAGGCGGAGCCGCGTAACGGGTCCGCCTAATCCAACCCTAAACCCTTTTCCGTCCCGTCTTATGCAGTACCCTACTCTTAAGGTTTAGTGCCCCATCTTTGAATCACATCCACGACAGGGTTCACTAATACCCTCTTAGGGTTCAGTTTCTTGCGGGTTTAGTGACCTAGAATAAAGAAAAGGGTTTAGGGTTGGATTAGGCGGAGTGCGAAGCGGGTCCGCCTAATCCAACCCTAAACCCTTTTCCGTCCCGTCTTATGCAGTACCCTACTCTTAAGGTTCAGTGCCCCATCTTTGAATCACATCCACGACAGGGTTCACCAATACCCTCTTAGGGTTCATTTTCTTGCGGGTTTAGTGACCTTGAATAAGGACGCGGGTCCGCCTATTTCAACCCTAAACCCTTTTCCGTCCCGTCTTATGCAGTACCCTACTCTTAAGGTTCAGTGCCCCATCTTTGAATCACATCCACAACAGGGTTCACCAATACCCTCTTAGGGTTAAGTTTCTTGCGGGTTTAGTGACCTAGAATAAGGAAAAGGGTTTAGGGTTGGATTTGGCGGAGCGCGAAGCGGGTCCGCCTAATCCAACCCTAAACCCTTTTCCGTCCCGTCTTATACAGTACCCTACTCTTAAGGTTCAGTGCCCCATTTTTGAATCACATCAACGACAGGGTTCACCAATACCCTCTTAGGGTTCAGTTTGTTGCGGGTTTAGTGACCTTGAATAAGGAAAAGGGTTTAGGGTTGGATTAGGCGGAGCCGCGTAGCGGGTACGCCTAATCCAACCCTAAACCCTTTTCCGTCCCGTCTTATGCAGTACCCTACTCTTAAGGTTCAGTGCCCCATCTTTGAATCACATCCACGACAGGGTTCACCAATACCCTCTTAGGGTTCAGTTTCTTGCGGGTTTAGTGACCTTGAATAAGGAAAAGGGTTTAGGGTTTGATTAGGCGGAGACGCGAAGCGGGTCCACCTAATCCAACCCTAAACCCTTTTCCGTCCCGTCTTATGCAGTACCCTACTCTTAAGGTTCAGTGCCCCATCTTTGAATCACATCCACGACAGGGTTCACCAATACACTCTTAGGGTTCAGTTTCTTGCGGGTTTAGTGACCTAGAATAAGGTAAAGGGTTTAGGGTTGGATTAGGCGGAGCGCGAAGCGGGTCCGCCTAATCCAACCCTAAACCCTTTTCCGTCCCGTCTTATGCAGTACCCTACTCTTAAGGTTCAGCGCCACATCTTTGAATCACATCCACGACAGGGTTCACCAATACCCTCTTAGGGTTCATTTTCTTGCGGGTTTAGTGACCTTGAATAAGGACGCGGGTCCGCCTATTCCAACCCTAAACCCATTTCCGTCCCGTCTTATGCAGTACCCTACTCTTAAGGTTCAGTGCCCCAACTTTGAATCACATCAACGACAGGGTTCACCAATACCCTCTTAGGGTTCAGTTTGTTGCGGGTTTAGTGACCTTGAATAAGGAAAAGGGATTAGGGTTGGATTAGGCGGGGCCGCGAAGCGGGTCCGCCTAATCCAACCCTAAACCCTTTTCCGTCCCGTCTTATGCAGTACCCTACTCTTAAGGTTCAGTGCCCCATCTTTGAATCACATCCACGACAGGGTTAACAAAATACCATCTTAGGGTTCAGTTTCTTGCGGGTTTAGTGACCTTGAATAAGGAAAAGGGTTTAGGGTTGGATTAGGCGGAGCCGCGTAGCGGGTACGCCTAATCCAACCCTAAACCCTTTTCCGTCCCGTCTTATGCAGTACCCTATTCTTAAGGTTCAGTGCGCCATCTTTGAATCACATCCACGACAGGGTTAACAAAATAACCTTTTAGGGTTCAGTTTCTTGCGGGTTTAGTGACCTTGAATAAGGAAAAGGGTTTAGGGTTGGATTAGGCGGAGCCGCGAAGCGGGTCCGCCCAATCCAACCCTAAACCCTTTTCCGTCCCGTCTTATGCAGTACCGTACTCTTAAGGTTCAGTGCCGCATCTTTGAATCACATCCACGACAGGGTTAACAAAATACCCTCTTAGGGTTCAGTTTCTTGCGGGTTTAGTGACCTTGAAAAAGGAAAAGGGTTTAGGGTTGGATTAGGCGGAGCCGCGTAACGGGTCCGCCTAATCCAACCCTAAACCCTTTTCCGTCCCGTCTTATGCAGTACCCTACTCTTAAGGTTCAGTGCCCCATCTTTGAATCACATCCACGACAGGGTTCACCAATACCCTCTTAGGGTTCAGTTTGTTGCGGGTTTAGTGACCTTGAATAAGGAAAAGGGTTTAGGGTTGGATTAGGCGAAGCCGCGAAGCGGGTCCGCCCAATCCAACCCTAAACCCTTTTCCGTCCCGTCTTATGCAGTACCCTACTCTTAAGGTTCAGTGCCCCATCTTTGAATCACATCCACGACAGGGTTAACAAAATACCCTCTTAGGGTTCGGTTTCTTGCGGGTTTAGTGACCTTGAATAAGGAAAAGGGTTTAGGGTTGGATTAGGCGGAGCGCGAAGCGGGTCCGCCTAATCCAACCCTAAACCCTTTTCCGTCCCGTCTTATGCAGTACCCTACTCTTAAGGTTCAGTGCCCCATCTTTGAATCACATCAACGACAGGGTTCACCAATACCCTCTTAGGGTTCAGTTTGTTGCGGGTTTAGTGACCTTGAATAAGGAAAAGGGTTTAGGGTTGGATTAGGCGGAGCCGCGTAGCGGGTACGCCTAATCCAACCCTAAACCCTTTTCCGTCCCGTCTTATGCAGTACCCTACTCTTAAGGTTCAGTGCCCCATCTTTGAATCACATCCACGACAGGGTTCACCAATACCCTCTTAGGGTTCAGTTTCTTGCGGGTTTAGTGACCTTGAATAAGGAAAAGGGTTTAGGGTTGGATTAGGCGGAGACGCGAAGCGGGTCCGCCTAATCCAACCCTAAACCCTTTTCCGTCCCGTCTTATGCAGTACCCTACTCTTAAGGTTCAGTGCCCCATCTTTGAATCACATCCACGACAGGGTTAACAAAATACCCTCTTAGGGTTCAGTTTCTTGCGGGTTTAGTGACCTTGAAAAAGGAAAAGGGTTTAGGGTTGGATTAGGCGGAGCCGCGTAACGGGTCCGCCTAATCCAACCCTAAACCCTTTTCCGTCCCGTCTTATGCAGTACCCTACTCTTAAGGTTTAGTGCCCCATCTTTGAATCACATCCACGACAGGGTTCACTAATACCCTCTTAGGGTTCAGTTTCTTGCGGGTTTAGTGACCTAGAATAAAGAAAAGGGTTTAGGGTTGGATTAGGCGGAGCGCGAAGCGGGTCCGCCTAATCCAACCCTAAACCCTTTTCCGTCCCGTCTTATGCAGTACCCTACTCTTAAGGTTCAGTGCCCCATCTTTGAATCACATCCACGACAGGGTTCACCAATACCCTCTTAGGGTTCATTTTCTTGCGGGTTTAGTGACCTTGAATAACGACGCGGGTCCGCCTATTCCAACCCTAAACCCTTTTCCGTCCCGTCTTATGCAGTACCCTACTCTTAAGGTTCAGTGCCCCATCTTTGAATCACATCCACAACAGGGTTCACCAATACCCTCTTAGGGTTAAGTTTCTTGCGGGTTTAGTGACCTAGAATAAGGAAAAGGGTTTAGGGTTGGATTTGGCGGAGCGCGAAGCGGGTCCGCCTAATCCAACCCTAAACCCTTTTCCGTCCCGTCTTATACAGTACCCTACTCTTAAGGTTCAGTGCCCCATTTTTGAATCACATCAACGACAGGGTTCACCAATACCCTCTTAGGGTTCAGTTTGTTGCGGGTTTAGTGACCTTGAATAAGGAAAAGGGTTTAGGGTTGGATTAGGCGGAGCCGCGTAGCGGGTACGCCTAATCCAACCCTAAACCCTTTTCCGTCCCGTCTTATGCAGTACCCTACTCTTAAGGTTCAGTGCCCCATCTTTGAATCACATCCACGACAGGGTTCACCAATACCCTCTTAGGGTTCAGTTTCTTGCGGGTTTAGTGACCTTGAATAAGGAAAAGGGTTTAGGGTTTGATTAGGCGGAGACGCGAAGCGGGTCCACCTAATCCAACCCTAAACCCTTTTCCGTCCCGTCTTATGCAGTACCCTACTCTTAAGGTTCAGTGCCCCATCTTTGAATCACATCCACGACAGGGTTCACCAATACACTCTTAGGGTTCAGTTTCTTGCGGGTTTAGTGACCTAGAATAAGGTAAAGGGTTTAGGGTTGGATTAGGCGGAGCGCGAAGCGGGTCCGCCTAATCCAACCCTAAACCCTTTTCCGTCCCGTCTTATGCAGTACCCTACTCTTAAGGTTCAGCGCCACATCTTTGAATCACATCCACGACAGGGTTCACCAATACCCTCTTAGGGTTCATTTTCTTGCGGGTTTAGTGACCTTGAATAAGGACGCGGGTCCGCCTATTCCAACCCTAAACCCATTTTCGTCCCGTCTTATGCAGTACCCTACTCTTAAGGTTCAGTGCCCCAACTTTGAATCACATCAACGACAGGGTTCACCAATACCCTCTTAGGGTTCAGTTTGTTGCGGGTTTAGTGACCTTGAATAAGGAAAAGGGATTAGGGTTGGATTAGGCGGGGCCGCGAAGCGGGTCCGCCTAATCCAACCCTAAACCCTTTTCCGTCCCGTCTTATGCAGTACCCTACTCTTAAGGTTCAGTGCCCCATCTTTGAATCACATCCACGACAGGGTTAACAAAATACCATCTTAGGGTTCAGTTTCTTGCGGGTTTAGTGACCTTGAATAAGGAAAAGGGTTTAGGGTTGGATTAGGCGGAGCCGCGTAGCGGGTACGCCTAATCCAACCCTAAACCCTTTTCCGTCCCGTCTTATGCAGTACCCTATTCTTAAGGTTCAGTGCGCCATCTTTGAATCACATCCACGACAGGGTTAACAAAATACCCTTTTAGGGTTCAGTTTCTTGCGGGTTTAGTGACCTTGAATAAGGAAAAGGGTTTAGGGTTGGATTAGGCGGAGCCGCGAAGCGGGTCCGCCCAATCCAACCCTAAACCCTTTTCCGTCCCGTCTTATGCAGTACCGTACTCTTAAGGTTCAGTGCCGCATCTTTGAATCACATCCACGACAGGGTTAACAAAATACCCTCTTAGGGTTCAGTTTCTTGCGGGTCTAGTGACCTTGAATAAGGAAAAGGGTTTAGGGTTGGATTAGGCGGAGCCACGTAGCGGGTCCGCCTAATCCAACCCTAAACCCTTTTCCGTCCCGTCTTATGCAGTACCCTACTCTTAAGGTTCAGTGCCCCATCTTTGAATCACATCCACGACAGGGTTAACAAAATACCCTCTTAGGGTTCATTTTCTTGCGGGTTTAGTGACCTTGAATAAGGAAAAGGGTTTAGGGTTGGATTAGGCGGAGCCGCGTAGCGGGTCCGCCTAATCCAACCCTAAACCCTTTTCCGTCCCGTCTTATGCAGTACCCTACTCTTAAGGTTCAGTGCCCCATCTTTGAATCACATCCACGACAGGGTTCACCAATACCCTCTTAGGGTTCAGTTTCTTGCGGGTTTAGTGACCTAGAATAAGGAAAAGGGTTTAGGGTTGGATTAGGCGGAGCCGCGTAGCGGGTCCGCCTAATCCAACCCTAAACCCTTTTCCGTCCCGTCTTATGCAGTACCCTACTCTTAAGGTTCAGTGCCCCATCTTTGAATCACATCCACGACAGGGTTAACAAAATACCCTCTTAGGGTTCAGTTTCTTGCGGGTTTAGTGACCTTGAATAAGGAAAAGGGTTTAGGGTTGGATTAGGCGGAGCCGCGTAGCGGGTCCGCCTAATCCAACCCTAAACCCTTTTCCGTCCCGTCTTATGCAGTACCCTACTCTTAAGGTTCAGTGCCCCATCTTTGAATCACATCCACGACAGGGTTCACCAATACCCTCTTAGGGTTCAGTTTCTTGCGGGTTTAGTGACCTAGAATAAGGAAAAGGGTTTAGGGTTGGATTAGGCGGAGCGCGAAGCGGGTCCGCCTAATCCAACCCTAAACCCTTTTCCGTCTCGTCTTATGCAGTACCCTACTCTTAACGTTCAGTGCCCCATCTTTGAATCACATCCACGACAGGGTTCACCAATACCCTCTTAGGGTTCATTTTCTTGCGGGTTTAGTGACCTTGAATAAGGACGCGGGTCCGCCTATTCCAACCCTAAACCCTTTTCCGTCCCGTCTTATGCAGTACCCTACTCTTAAGGTTCAGTGCCCCAACTTTGAATCACATCCACAACAGGGTTCACCAATACCCTCTTAGGGTTAAGTTTCTTGCGGGTTTAGTGACCTAGAATAAGGAAAAGGGTTTAGGGTTGGATTTGGCGGAGCGCGAAGCGGGTCCGCCTAATCCAACCCTAAACCCTTTTCCGTCCCGTCTTATACAGTACCCTACTCTTAAGGTTCAGTGCCCCATTTTTGAATCACATCAACGACAGGGTTCACCAATACCCTCTTAGGGTTCAGTTTGTTGCGGGTTTAGTGACCTTGAATAAAGAAAAGGGTTTAGGGTTGGATTAGGCGGAGCCGCGTAGCGGGTACGCCTAATCCAACCCTAAACCCTTTTCCGTCCCGTCTTATGCAGTACCCTACTCTTAAGGTTCAGTGCCCCATCTTTGAATCACATCCACGACAGAGTTCACCAATACCCTCTTAGGGTTCAGTTTCTTGCGGGTTTAGTGACCTTGAATAAGGAAAAGGGTTTAGGGTTTGATTAGGCGGAGACGCGAAGCGGGTCCACCTAATCCAACCCTAAACCCTTTTCCGTCCCGTCTTATGCAGTACCCTACTCTTAAGGTTCAGTGCCCCATCTTTGAATCACATCCACGACAGGGTTCACCAATACACTCTTAGGGTTCAGTTTCTTGCGGGTTTAGTGACCTAGAATAAGGTAAAGGGTTTAGGGTTGGATTAGGCGGAGCGCGAAGCGGGTCCGCCTAATCCAACCCTAAACCCTTTTCCGTCCCGTCTTATGCAGTACCCTACTCTTAAGGTTCAGCGCCACATCTTTGAATCACATCCACGACAGGGTTCACCAATACCCTCTTAGGGTTCATTTTCTTGCGGGTTTAGTGACCTTGAATAAGGACGCGGGTCCGCCTATTCCAACCCTAAACCCATTTCCGTCCCGTCTTATGCAGTACCCTACTCTTAAGTTTCAGTGCCCCAACTTTGAATCACATCAACGACAGGGTTCACCAATACCCTCTTAGGGTTCAGTTTGTTGCGGGTTTAGTGACCTTGAATAAGGAAAAGGGATTAGGGTTGGATTAGGCGGGGCCGCGAAGCGGGTCCGCCTAATCCAACCCTAAACCCTTTTCCGTCCCGTCTTATGCAGTACCCTACTCTTAAGGTTCAGTGCCCCATCTTTGAATCACATCCACGACAGGGTTAACAAAATACCATCTTAGGGTTCAGTTTCTTGCGGGTTTAGTGACCTTGAATAAGGAAAAGGGTTTAGGGTTGGATTAGGCGGAGCCGCGTAGCGGGTACGCCTAATCCAACCCTAAACCCTTTTCCGTCCCGTCTTATGCAGTACCCTATTCTTAAGGTTCAGTGCGCCATCTTTGAATCACATCCACGACAGGGTTAACAAAATACCCTTTTAGGGTTCAGTTTCTTGCGGGTTTAGTGACCTTGAATAAGGAAAAGGGTTTAGGGTTGGATTAGGCGGAGCCGCGAAGCGGGTCCGCCCAATCCAACCCTAAACCCTTTTCCGTCCCGTCTTATGCAGTACCGTACTCTTAAGGTTCAGTGCCGCATCTTTGAATCACATCCACGACAGGGTTAACAAAATACCCTCTTAGGGTTCAGTTTCTTGCGGGTCTAGTGACCTTGAATAAGGAAAAGGGTTTAGGGTTGGATTAGGCGGAGCCACGTAGCGGGTCCGCCTAATCCAACCCTAAACCCTTTTCCGTCCCGTCTTATGCAGTACCCTACTCTTAAGGTTCAGTGCCCCATCTTTGAATCACATCCACGACAGGGTTAACAAAATACCCTCTTAGAGTTCAGTTTCTTGCGGGTTTAGTGACCTTGAATAAGGAAAAGGGTTTAGGGTTGGATTAGGCGGAGCCGCGTAGCGGGTCCGCCTAATCCAACCCTAAACCCTTTTCCGTCCCGTCTTATGCAGTACCCTACTCTTAAGGTTCAGTGCCCCATCTTTGAATCACATCCACGACAGGGTTCACCAATACCCTCTTAGGGTTCAGTTTCTTGCGGGTTTAGTGACCTAGAATAAGGAAAAGGGTTTAGGGTTGGATTAGGCGGAGCCACGTAGCGGGTCCGCCTAATCCAACCCTAAACCCTTTTCCGTCCCGTCTTATGCAGTACCCTACTCTTAAGGTTCAGTGCCCCATCTTTGAATCACATCCACGACAGGGTTAACAAAATACCCTCTTAGGGTTCAGTTTCTTGCGGGTTTAGTGACCTTGAATAAGGAAAAGGGTTTAGGGTTGGATTAGGCGGAGCCGCGTAGCGGGTCCGCCTAATCCAACCCTAAACCCTTTTCCGTCCCGTCTTATGCAGTACCCTACTCTTAAGGTTCAGTGCCCCATCTTTGAATCACATCCACGACAGGGTTCACCAATACCCTCTTAGGGTTCAGTTTCTTGCGGGTTTAGTGACCTAGAATAAGGAAAAGGGTTTAGGGTTGGATTAGGCGGAGCGCGAAGCGGGTCCGCCTAATCCAACCCTAAACCCTTTTCCGTCTCGTCTTATGCAGTACCCTACTCTTAACGTTCAGTGCCCCATCTTTGAATCACATCCACGACAGGGTTCACCAATACCCTCTTAGGGTTCATTTTCTTGCGGGTTTAGTGACCTTGAATAAGGACGCGGGTCCGCCTATTCCAACCCTAAACCCTTTTCCGTCCCGTCTTATGCAGTACCCTACTCTTAAGGTTCAGTGCCCCAACTTTGAATCACATCAACGACAGGGTTCACCAATACCCTCTTAGGGTTCAGTTTGTTGCGGGTTTAGTGACCTTGAATAAGGAAAAGGGTTTAGGGTTGGATTAGGCGGAGCCGCGTAGCGGGTACGCCTAATCCAACCCTAAACCATTTTCCGTCCCGTCTTATGCAGTACCCTACTCTTAAGGTTCAGTGCCCCATCTTTGAATCACATCCACGACAGGGTTCACCAATACACTCTTAGGGTTCAGTTTCTTGCGGGTTTAGTGACCTTGAATAAGGAAAAGGGTTTAGGGTTGGATTAGGCGGGGCCGCGAAGCGGGTCCGCCTAATCCAACCCTAAACCCTTTTCCGTCCCGTCTTATGCAGTACCCTACTCTTAAGGTTCAGTGCCCCATCTTTGAATCACATCCACGACAGGGTTAACAAAATACCCTCTTAGGGTTCAGTTTCTTGCGGGTTTAGTGACCTTGAATAAGGAAAAGGGTTTAGGGTTGGCTTAGGCGGAGCCGCGTAGCGGGTCCGCCTAATCCAACCCTAAACCCTTTTCCGTCCCGTCTTATGCAGTACCCTACTCTTAAGGTTCAGTGCCCCATCTTTGAATCACATCCACGACAGGGTTCACCAATACCCTCTTAGGGTTCAGTTTGTTGCGGGTTTAGTGACCTTGAATAAGGAAAAGGGTTTAGGGTTGGATTAGGCGGAGCCGCGAAGCGGGTCCGCCCAATCCAACCCTAAACCCTTTTTCGTCCCGTCTTATGCAGTACCCTACTCTTAAGGTTCAGTGCCCCATCTTTGAATCACATCCACTACAGGGTTAACAAAATACCCTCTTAGGGTTCAGTTTCTTGCGGGTTTAGTGACCTTGAATAAGGAAAAGGGTTTAGGGTTGGATTAGGCGGAGCCGCGTAGCGGGTCCGCCTAATCCAACCCTAAACCCTTTTCCGTCCCGTCTTATGCAGTACCCTACTCTTAAGGTTCAGTGCCCCATCTTTGAATCACATCCACGACAGGGTTAACAAAATACCCTCTTAGAGTTCAGTTTCTTGTGGGTTTAGTGACCTTGAATAAGGAAAAGGGTTTAGGGTTGGATTAGGCGGAGCCGCGTAGCGGGTCCGCCTAATCCAACCCTAAACCCTTTTCCGTCCCGTCTTATGCAGTACCCTACTCTTAAGGTTCAGTGCCCCATCTTTGAATCACATCCACGACAGGGTTCACCAATACCCTCTTAGGGTTCAGTTTGTTGCGGGTTTAGTGACCTTGAATAAGGAAAAGGGTTTAGGGTTGGATTAGGCGGAGCCGCGAAGCGGGTCCACCCAATCCAACCCTAAACCCTTTTTCGTCCCGTCTTATGCAGTACCCTACTCTTAAGGTTCAGTGCCCCATCTTTGAATCACATCCACGACAGGGTTAACAAAATACCCTCTTAGGGTTCAGTTTCTTGCGGGTTTAGTGACCTTGAATAAGGAAAAGGGTTTAGGGTTGGATTAGGCGGAGCCGCGTAGCGGGTCCGCCTAATCCAACCCTAAACCCTTTTCCGTCCGGTCTTATGCAGTACCCTACTCTTAAGGTTCAGTGCCCCATCTTTGAATCACATCCACGACAGGGTTCACCAATACCCTCTTAGGGTTCAGTTTCTTGCGGGTTTAGTGACCTAGAATAAGGAAAAAGGTTTAGGGTTGGATTAGGCGGAGCGCGAAGCGGGTCCGCCTAATCCAACCCTAAACCCTTTTCCGTCCCGCCTTATGCAGTACCCTACTCTTAAGGTTCAGTGCCCCATTTTTGAATCACATCAACGACAGGGTACAACAATACCCTCTTAGGGTTCAGTTTCTTGCGGGTTTAGTGATCTTGAATATGGAGAAGGGTTTTCGGTTGGATTAGGCGGAGACGCGAAGCGGGTCCGCCTAATCCAACCCTAAACCCTTTTCCGTCCCGTCTTATGCAGTACCCTACTCTTAAGGTTCAGTGCCCCATCTTTGAATCACGTCCACGACAGGGTTCACTAATACACTCTTAGGGTTCAGTTTCTTGCGGGTTTAGTGACCTAGAATAAGGAAAAGGGTTTAGGGTTGGATTAGGCGGAGCGCGAAGCGGGTCCGCCTAATCCAACCCTAAACCCTTTTCCGTCCCGTCTTATGCAGTACCCTACTCTTAAGGTTCAACGCCCCATCTTTGAATCACATCCACGACAGGGTTCACCAATACCCTCTTAGGGTTCATTTTCTTGCGGGTTTAGTGACCTTGAATAAGGACGCGGGTCCGCCTATTCCAACCCTAAACCCTTTTCCGTCCCGTCTTATGCAGTACCCTACTCTTAAGGTTCAGTGCCCCAACTTTGAATCACATCAACGACAGGGTTCACCAATACCCTCTTAGGGTTCAGTTTGTTGCGGGTTTAGTGACCTTGAATAAGGAAAAGGGTTTAGGGTTGGATTAGGCGGAGCGCGAAGCGGGTCCGCCTAATCCAACCCTAAACCCTTTTCCGTCCCGTCTTATGCAGTACCCTACTCTTAAGGTTCAGTGCCTTATTTTTGAATCACATCAACGACAGGGTTCAACAATACCCTCTTAGGGTTCAGTTTGTTGCGGGTTTAGTGACCTTGAATAAGGAAAAGGGTTTAGGGTTGGATTAGGCGGAGCCGCGTAGCGGGTACGCCTAATCCAACCTTAAACCCTTTTCCGTCCCGTCTTATGCAGTACCCTACTCTTAAGGTTCAGTGCCCCATCTTTGAATCACATCCACGACAGGGTTCACCAATACCCTCTTAGGGTTCATTTTCTTGCGGGTTTAGTGACCTTGAATAAGGACGCGGGTCCGCCTATTCCAACCCTAAACCCTTTTCCGTCCCGTCTTATGCAGTACCCTACTCTTAAGGTTCAGTGCCCCAACTTTGAATCACATCAACGACAGGGTTCACCAATACCCTCTTAGGGTTCAGTTTGTTGCGGGTTTAGTGACCTTGAATAAGGAAAAGGGTTTAGGGTTGGATTAGGCGGAGCGCGAAGCGGGTCCGCCTAATCCAACCCTAAACCCTTTTCCGTCCCGTCTTATGCAGTACCCTACTCTTAAGGTTCAGTGCCTTATTTTTGAATCACATCAACGACAGGGTTCACCAATACCCTCTTAGGGTTCAGTTTGTTGCGGGTTTAGTGACCTTGAATAAGGAAAAGGGTTTAGGGTTGGATTAGGCGGAGCCGCGTAGCGGGTACGCCTAATCCAACCCTAAACCCTTTTCCGTCCCGTCTTATGCAGTACCCTACTCTTAAGGTTCAGTGCCCCATCTTTGAATCACATCCACGACAGGGTTCACCAATACCCTCTTAGGGTTCATTTTCTTGCGGGTTTAGTGACCTTGAATAAGGACGCGGGTCCGCCTATTCCAACCCTAAACCCTTTTCCGTCCCGTCTTATGCAGTACCCTACTCTTAAGGTTCAGTGCCCCAACTTTGAATCACATCAACGACAGGGTTCACCAATACCCTCTTAGTGTTCAGTTTGTTGCGGGTTTAGTGACCTAGAATAAGGAAAAGGGTTTAGGGTTGGATTAGGCGGAGCGCGAAGCGGGTCCGCCTAATCCAACCCTAAACCCTTTTCCGTCCCGTCTTATGCAGTACCCTACTCTTAAGGTTCAGCGCCCCATCTTTGAATCACATCCACGACAGGGTTCACCAATACCCTCTTAGGGTTCATTTTCTTGCGGGTTTAGTGACCTTGAATAAGGACGCGGGTCCGCCTATTCCAACCCTAAACCCTTTTCCGTCCCGTCTTATGCAGTACCCTACTCTTAAGGTTCAGTGCCCCAACTTTGAATCACATCAACGACAGGGTTCACCAATACCCTCTTAGGGTTCAGTTTGTTGCGGGTTTAGTGACCTTGAATAAGGAAAAGGGTTTAGGGTTGGATTAGGCGGAGCGCGAAGCGGGTCCGCCTAATCCAACCCTAAACCCTTTTCCGTCCCGTCTTATGCAGTACCCTACTCTTAAGGTTCAGTGCCTTATTTTTGAATCACATCAACGACAGGGTTCACCAATACCCTCTTAGGGTTCAGTTTGTTGCGGGTTTAGTGACCTTGAATAAGGAAAAGGGTTTAGGGTTGGATTAGGCAGAGCCGCGTAGCGGGTACGCCTAATCCAACCCTAAACCCTTTTCCGTCCCGTCTTATGCAGTACCCTACTCTTAAGGTTCAGTGCCCCATCTTTGAATCACATCCACGACAGGGTTCACCAATACCCTCTTAGGGTTCATTTTCTTGCGGGTTTAGTGACCTTGAATAAGGACGCGGGTCCGCCTATTCCAACCCTAAACCCTTTTCCGTCCCGTCTTATGCAGTACCCTACTCTTAAGGTTCAGTGCCCCAACTTTGAATCACATCAACGACAGGGTTCACCAATACCCTCTTAGGGTTCAGTTTGTTGCGGGTTTAGTGACCTAGAATAAGGAAAAGGGTTTAGGGTTGGATTAGGCGGAGCGCGAAGCGGGTCCGCCTAATCCAACCCTAAACCCTTTTCCGTCTCGTCTTATGCAGTACCCTACTCTTAAGGTTCAGCGCCCCATCTTTGAATCACATCCACGACAGGGTTCACCAATACCCTCTTAGGGTTCATTTTCTTGCGGGTTTAGTGACCTTGAATAAGGACGCGGGTCCGCCTATTCCAACCCTAAACCCTTTTCCGTCCCGTCTTATGCAGTACCCTACTCTTAAGGTTCAGTGCCCCAACTTTGAATCACATCAACGACAGGGTTCACCAATACCCTCTTAGGGTTCAGTTTGTTGCGGGTTTAGTGACCTAGAATAAGGAAAAGGGTTTAGGGTTGGATTAGGCGGAGCGCGAAGCGGGTCCGCCTAATCAAACCCTAAACCCTTTTCCGTCCCGTCTTATGCAGTACCCTACTCTTAAGGTTAAGCGCCCCATCTTTGAATCACATCCACGACAGGGTTCACCAATACCCTCCTAGGGTTCATTTTCTTGCGGGTTTAGTGACCTTGAATAAGGACGCGGGTCCGCCTATTCCAACCCTAAACCCTTTTCCGTCCCGTCTTATGCAGTACCCTACTCTTAAGGTTCAGTGCCCCAACTTTGAATCACATCAACGACAGGGTTCACCAATACCCTCTTAGGGTTCAGTTTGTTGCGGGTTTAGTGACCTTGAATAAGGAAAAGGGTTTAGGGTTGGATTAGGTGGAGCGCGAAGCGGGTCCGCCTAATCCAACCCTAAACCCTTTTCCGTCCCGTCTTATGCAGTACCCTACTCTTAAGTTTCAGTGCCTTATTTTTGAATCACATCAACGACAGGGTTCACCAATACCCTCTTAGGGTTCAGTTTGTTGCGGGTTTAGTGACCTTGAATAAGGAAAAGGGTTTAGGGTTGGATTAGGCGGAGCCGCGTAGCGGGTACGCCTAATCCAACCCTAAACCCTTTTCCGTCCAGTCTTATGCAGTACCCTACTCTTAAGGTTCAGTGCCCCATCTTTGAATCACATCCACGACAGGGTTCACCAATACCCTCTTAGGGTTCATTTTCTTGCGGGTTTAGTGACTTTGAATAAGGACGCGGGTCCGCCTATTCCAACCCTAAACCCTTTTCCGTCCCGTCTTATGCAGTACCCTACTCTTAAGGTTCAGTGCCCCAACTTTGAATCACATCAACGACAGGGTTCACCAATACCCTCTTAGGGTTCAGTTTGTTGCGGGTTTAGTGACCTAGAATAAGGAAAAGGGTTTAGGGTTGGATTAGGCGGAGCGCGAAGCGGGTCCGCCTAATCCAACCCTAAACCCTTTTCCGTCCCGTCTTATGCAGTACCCTACTCTTAAGGTTCAGCGCCTCATCTTTGAATCACATCCACGACAGGGTTCACCAATACCCTCTTAGGGTTCATTTTCTTGCGGGTTTAGTGACCTTGAATAAGGACGCGGGTCCGCCTATTCCAACCCTAAACCCTTTTCCGTCCCGTCTTATGCAGTACCCTACTCTTAAGGTTCAGTGCCCCAACTTTGAATCACATCAACGACAGGGTTCACCAATACCCTGTTAGGGTTCAGTTTGTTGCGGGTTTAGTGACCTTGAATAAGGAAAAGGGTTTAGGGTTGGATTAGGCGGAGCGCGAAGCGGGTCCGCCTAATCCAACCCTAAAACCTTTTCCGTCCCGTCTTATGCAGTACCCTACTCTTAAGGTTCAGTGCCCCATCTTTGAATCACATCCACGACAGGGTTCACCAATACCCTCTTAGGGTTCAGTTTCTTGCGGGTTTAGTGACCTTGAATAAGGAAAAGGGTTTAGGGTTGGATTAGACGGAGACGCGAAGCGGGTCCGCCTAATCCAACCCTAAACCCTTTTCCGTCCCGTCTTATGCAGTACCCTACTCTTAAGGTTCAGTGCCCCATCTTTGAATCACATCCACGACAGGGTTCACTAATACACTCTTAGGGTTCAGTTTCTTGCGGGTTTAGTGACCTAGAATAAGGAAAAGGGTTTAGGGTTGGATTAGGCGGAGCGCGAAGCGGGTCCGCCTAATCCAACCCTAAACCCTTTTCCGTCCCGTCTTATGCAGTACCCTACTCTTAAGGTTCAGCGCCCCATCTTTGAATCACTTCCACGACAGGGTTCACCAATACCCTCTTAGGGTTCATTTTCTTGCGGGTTTAGTGACCTTGAATAAGGACGCGGGTCCGCCTATTCCAACCCTAAACCCTTTTCCGTCCCGTCTTATGCAGTACCCTACTCTTAAGGTTCAGTGCCCCAACTTTGAATCACATCAACGACAGGGTTCACCAATACCCTCTTAGGGTTCAGTTTGTTGCGGGTTTAGTGACCTTGAATAAGGAAAAGGGTTTAGGGTTGGATTAGGCGGAGCCGCGTAGCGGGTACACCTAATCCAACCCTAAACCCTTTTCTGTCCCGTCTTATGCAGTACCCTACTCTTAAGGTTCAGTGCCCCATCTTTGAATCACATCCACGACAGGGTTAACAAAATACCCTCTTAGGGTTCAGTTTCTTGCGGGTTTAGTGACCTTGAATAAGGAAAAGGGTTTAGGGTTGGATTAGGCGGAGCCGCGTAGCGGGTCCGCCTAATCCAACCCTAAACCCTTTTCCGTCCCGTCTTATGCAGTACCCTACTCTTAAGGTTCAGTGCCCCATCTTTGAATCACATCCACGACAGGGTTAACAAAATACCCTCTTAGGGTTCAGTTTCTTGCGGGTTTAGTGACCTTGAATAAGGAAAAGGGTTTAGGGTTGGATTAGGCGGTGCCGCGAAGCGGGTCCGCCTTATCCAACCCTAAACCCTTTTCCGTCCCGTCTTATGCAGTACCCTACTCTTAAGGTTCAGTGCCCTATCTTTGAATCACATCCACGACAGGGTTCACCAATACCCTCTTAGGGTTCAGTTTCTTGCGGGTTTAGTGACCTTGAATAAGGAAAAGGGTTTAGGGTTGGATTAGGCGGAGCCGCGTAGCGGGTCCGCCTAATCCAACCCTAAACCCTTTTCCGTCCCGTCTTATGCAGTACCCTACTCCTAAGGTTCAGTGCCCCATCTTTGAATCACATCCACGACAGGGTTCACCAATACCCTCTTAGGGTTCAGTTTGTTGCGGGTTTAGTGACCTTGAATAAGGAAAAGGGTTTAGGGTTGGATTAGGTGGAGCCGCGAAGCGGGTCCGCCCAATCCAACCCTAAACCCTTTTCCGTCCCGTCTTATGCAGTACCCTACTCTTAAGGTTCAGTGCCGCATCTTTGAATCACATCCACGACAGGGTTAACAAAATACCCTCTTAGGGTTCAATTTCTTGCGGGTCTAGTGACCTTGAATAAGGAAAAGGGTTTAGGGTTGGATTAGGCGGAGCCGCGTAGCGGGTCCGCCTAATCCAACCCTAAACCCTTTTCCGTCCCGTCTTATGCAGTACCCTACTCTTAAGGTTCAGTGCCCCATCTTTGAATCACATCCACGACAGGGTTCACCAATACCCTCTTAGGGTTCAGTTTCTTGCGGGTTTAGTGACCTAGAATAAGGAAAAGGGTTTAGGGTTGGATTAGGCGGAGCGCGAAGCGGGTCCGCCTAATCCAACCCTAAACCCTTTTCCGTCCCGTCTTATGCAGTACCCTACTCTTAAGGTTCAGTGCCCCATTTTTGAATCACATCAACGACAGGGTTCACCAATACCCTCTTAGGGTTCAGTTTGTTGCGGGTTTAGTGACCTTGAATAAGGAAAAGGGTTTAGGGTTGGATAAGGCGGAGCCGCGTAGCGGGTACGCCTAATCCAACCCTAAACCCTTTTCCGTCCCGTCTTATGCAGTACCCTACTCTTAAGGTTCAGTGCCCCATCTTTGAATCACATCCACGACAGGGTTCACCAATACCCTTTTAGGGTTCAGTTTCTTGCGGGTTTAGTGACCTAGAATAAGGAAAAGGGTTTAGGGTTGGATTAGGCGGAGCGCGAAGCGGGTCCGCCTAATCCAACCCTAAACCCTTTTCCGTCCCGTCTTATGCAGTACCCTACTCTTAAGGTTCAGTGCCCCATTTTTGAATCACATCAACGACAGGGTTCACCAATACCCTCTTAGGGTTCAGTTTGTTGTGGGTTTAGTGACCTTGAATAAGGAAAAGGGTTTAGGGTTGGATAAGGCGGAGCCGCGTAGCGGGTACGCCTAATCCAACCCTAAACCCTTTTCCGTCCCGTCTTATGCAGTACCCTACTCTTAAGGTTCAGTGCCCCATCTTTGAATCACATCCACGACAGGGTTCACCAATACCCTTTTACGGTTCAGTTTCTTGCGGGTTTAGTGACCTTGAATAAGGAAAAGGGTTTAGGGTTGGATTAGGCGGTGCCGCGAATCGGGTCCGCCTTATCCAACCCTAAACCCTTTTCCGTCCCGTCTTATGCAGTACCCTACTCTTAAGGTTCAGTGCCCCATCTTTGAATCACATCCACGACAGGGTTAACAAAATACCCTCTTAGGGTTCAGTTTCTTGCGGGTTTAGTGACCTTGAATAAGGAAAAGGGTTTAGGGTTGGATTAGGCGGAGCCGCGTAGCGGGTCCGCCTAATCCAACCCTAAACCCTTTTCCGTCCCGTCTTATGCAGTACCCTACTCTTAAGGTTCAGTGCCCCATCTTTGAATCACATCCACGACAGGGTTCACCAATACCCTTTTAGGATTCAGTTTCTTGCGGGTTTAGTGACCTAGAATAAGGAAAAGGGTTTAGGGTTGGATTAGGCGGAGCGCGAAGCGGGTCCGCCTAATCCAACCCTAAACCCTTTTCCGTCCCGTCTTATGCAGTACCCTACTCTTAAGGTTCAGTGCCCCATCTTTGAATCACATCCACGACAGGGTTCACCAATACCCTCTTAGGGTTCATTTTCTTGCGGGTTTAGTGACCTTGAATAAGGACGCGGGTCCGCCTATTCAAACCCTAAACCCTTTTCCGTCCCGTCTTATGCAGTACCCTACTCTTAAGGTTCAGTGCCCCAACTTTGAATCACATCAACGACAGGGTTCACCAATACCCTCTTAGGGTTCAGTTTCTTGCGGGTTTAGTGACCTTGAATAAGGAAAAGGGTTTAGGGTTGGATTAGGCGGAGCCGCGAAGCGGGTCCGCCTAATCCAACCCTAAACCCTTTTCCGTCCCGTCTTATGCAGTACCCTACTCTTAAGGTTCAGTGCCCATCTTTGAATCACGTCCACGACAGGGTTAACAAAATACCCTCTTAGGGTTCAGTTTCTTGCGGGTTTAGTGACCTTGAATAAGGAAAAGGGTTTAGGGTTGGATTAGGCGGAGCCGCGTAGCGGGTCCGCCTAATCCAACCCTAAACCCTTTTCCGTCCCGTCTTATGCAGTACCCTACTCTTAAGGTTCAGTGCCCTATCTTTGAATCACATCCACGACAGGGTTCACCAATACCCTCTTAGGGTTCAGTTTCTTGCGGGTTTAGTGACCTTGAATAAGGAAAAGGGTTTAGGGTTGGATTACGCGGAGCCGCGTAGCGGGTCCGCCTAATCCAACCCTAAACCCTTTTCCGTCCCGTCTTATGCAGTACCCTACTCTTAAGGTTCAGTGCCCCATCTTTGAATCACATTCACGACTGGGTTCACCAATACCCTCTTAGGGTTCAGTTTCTTGCGGGTTTAGTGACCTAGAATAAGGAAAAGGGTTTAGGGTTGGATTAGGCGGAGCCGCGTAGCGGGTCCGCCTAATCCAACCCTAAACCCTTTTCCGTCCCGTCTTATGCAGTACCCTACTCTTAAGGTTCAGTGCCCCATCTTTGAATCACATCCACGACAGGGTTCACCAATACCCTCTTAGGGTTCAGTTTGTTGCGGGTTTAGTGACCTAGAATAAGGAAAAGGGTTTAGGGTTGGATTAGGCGGAGCGCGAAGCGGGTCCGCCTAATCCAACCCTAAACCCTTTTCCGTCCCGTCTTATGCAGTACCCTACTCTTAAGGTTCAGCGCCCCATCTTTGAATCACATCCACGACAGGGTTCACCAATACCCTCTTAGGGTTCATTTTCTTGCGGGTTTAGTGACCTTGAATAAGGACGCGGGTCCGCCTATTCCAACCCTAAACCCTTTTCCGTCCCGTCTTCTGCAGTACCCTACTCTTAAGGTTCAGTGCCCCAACTTTGAATCACACCAACGACAGGGTTCACCAATACCCTCTTAGGGTTCAGTTTGTTGCGGGTTTAGTGACCTTGAATAAGGAAAAGGGTTTAGGGTTGGATTAGGTGGAGCGCGAAGCGGGTCCGCCTAATCCAACCCTAAACCCTTTTCCGTCCCGTCTTATCCAGTACCCTACTCTTAAGTTTCAGTGCCTTATTTTTGAATCACATCAACGACAGGGTTCACCAATACCCTCTTAGGGTTCAGTTTGTTGCGGGTTTAGTGACCTTGAATAAGGAAAAGGGTTTAGGGTTGGATTAGGCGGAGCCGCGAAGCGGGTCCGCCTAATCCAACCCTAAACCCTTTTCCGTCCCGTCTTATGCAGTACCCTACTCTTAAGGTTCAGTGCCCATCTTTGAATCACGTCCACGACAGGGTTAACAAAATACCCTCTTAGGGTTCAGTTTCTTGCGGGTTTAGTGACCTTGAATAAGGAAAAGGGTTTAGGGTTGGATTAGGCGGAGCCGCGTAGCGGGTCCGCCTAATCCAACCCTAAACCCTTTTCCGTCCCGTCTTATGCAGTACCCTACTCTTAAGGTTCTGTGCCCTATCTTTGAATCACATCCACGACAGGGTTCACCAATACCCTCTTAGGGTTCAGTTTCTTGCGGGTTTAGTGACCTTGAATAAGGAAAAGGGTTTAGGGTTGGATTAGGCGGAGCCGCGTAGCGGGTCCGCCTAATCCAACCCTAAACCCTTTTCCGTCCCGTCTTATGCAGTACCCTACTCTTAAGGTTCAGTGCCCCATCTTTGAATCACATCCACGACTGGGTTCACCAATACCCTCTTAGGGTTCAGTTTCTTGCGGGTTTAGTGACCTAGAATAAGGAAAAGGGTTTAGGGTTGGATTAGGCGGAGCCGCGTAGCGGGTCCGCCTAATCCAACCCTAAACCCTTTTCCGTCCCGTCTTATGCAGTACCCTACTCTTAAGGTTCAGTGCCCCATCTTTGAATCACATCCACGACAGGGTTCACCAATACCCTCTTAGGGTTCAGTTTGTTGCGGGTTTAGTGACCTAGAATAAGGAAAAGGGTTTAGGGTTGGATTAGGCGGAGCGCGAAGCGGGTCCGCCTAATCCAACCCTAAACCCTTTTCCGTCCCGTCTTATGCAGTACCCTACTCTTAAGGTTCAGCGCCCCATCTTTGAATCACATCCACGACAGGGTTCACCAATACCCTCTTAGGGTTCATTTTCTTGCGGGTTTAGTGACCTTGAATAAGGACGCGGGTCCGCCTATTCCAACCCTAAACCCTTTTCCGTCCCGTCTTATGCAGTACCCTACTCTTAAGGTTCAGTGCCCCAACTTTGAATCACATCAACGACAGGGTTCACCAATACCCTCTTAGGGTTCAGTTTGTTGCGGGTTTAGTGACCTTGAATAAGGAAAAGGGTTTAGGGTTGGATTAGGCGGAGCGCGAAGCGGGTCCGCCTAATCCAACCCTAAACCCTTTTCCGTCCCGTCTTATGCAGTACCCTACTCTTAAGGTTCAGTGCCCCATCTTTGAATCACATCCACGACAGGGTTCACCAATACCCTCTTAGGGTTCAGTTTCTTGTGGGTTTAGTGACCTTGAATAAGGAAAAGGGTTTAGGGTTGGATTAGACGGAGACGCGAAGCGGGTCCGCCTAATCCAACCCTAAACCCTTCTCCGTTCCGTCTTATGCAGTACCCTACTCTTAAGGTTCAGTGCCCCATCTTTGAATCACATCCACGACAGGGTTCACTAATACACTCTTAGGGTTCAGTTTCTTGCGGGTTTAGTGACCTAGAATAAGGAAAAGGGTTTAGGGTTGGATTAGGCGGAGCGCGAAGCGGGTCCGCCTAATCCAACCCTAAACCCTTTTCCGTCCCGTCTTATGCAGTACCCTACTCTTAAGGTTCAGCGCCCCATCTTTGAATCACATCCACGACAGGGTTCACCAATACCCTCTTAGGGTTCATTTTCTTGCGGGTTTAGTGACCTTGAATAAGGACGCGGGTCCGCCTATTCCAACCCTAAACCCTTTTCCGTCCTGTCTTATGCAGTACCCTACTCTTAAGGTTCAGTGCCCCAACTTTGAATCACATCAACGACAGGGTTCACCAATACCCTCTTAGGGTTCAGTTTGTTGCGGGTTTAGTGACCTTGAATAAGGAAAAGGGTTTAGGGTTGGATTAGGCGGAGCCGCGTAGCGGGTACACCTAATCCAACCCTAAACCCTTTTCTGTCCCGTCTTATGCAGTACCCTACTCTTAAGGTTCAGTGCCCCATCTTTGAATCACATCCACGACAGGGTTAACAAAATACCCTCTTAGGGTTCAGTTTCTTGCGGGTTTAGTGACCTTGAATAAGGAAAAGGGTTTAGGGTTGGATTAGGCGGAGCCGCGTAGCGGGTCCGCCTAATCCAACCCTAAACCCTTTTCCGTCCCGTCTTATGCAGTACCCTACTCTTAAGGTTCAGTGCCCCATCTTTGAATCACATCCACGACAGGGTTAACAAAATACCCTCTTAGGGTTCAGTTTCTTGCGGGTTTAGTGACCTTGAATAAGGAAAAGGGTTTAGGGTTGGATTAGGCGGTGCCGCGAAGCGGGTCCGCCTTATCCAACCCTAAACCCTTTTCCGTCCCGTCTTATGCAGTACACTACTCTTAAGGTTCAGTGCCCTATCTTTGAATCACATCCACGACTGGGTTCAACAATACCCTCTTAGGGTTCAGTTTCTTGCGGGTTTAGTGACCTTGAATAAGGAAAAGGGTTTAGGGTTGGATTAGGCGGAGCCGCGTAGCGGGTCCGCCTAATCCAACCCTAAACCCTTTTCCGTCCCGTCTTATGCAGTACCCTACTCCTAAGGTTCAGTGCCCCATCTTTGAATCACATCCACGACTGGGTTCACCAATACCCTCTTAGGGTTCAGTTTCTTGCGGGTTTAGTGACCTAGAATAAGGAAAAGGGTTTAGGGTTGGATTAGGCGGAGCGCGAAGCGGGTCCGCCTAATCCAACCCTAAACCCTTTTCCGTCCTGTCTTATGCAGTACCCTACTCTTAAGGTTCAGTGCCCCATCTTTGAATCACATCCACGACAGGGTTCACCAATACCCTCTTAGGGTTCAGTTTGTTGCGGGTTTAGTGACCTTGAATAAGGAAAAGGGTTTAGGGTTGGATTAGGTGGAGCCGCGAAGCGGGTCCGCCCAATCCAACCCTAAACCCTTTTCCGTCCCGTCTTATGCAGTACCCTACTCTTAAGGTTCAGTGCCGCATCTTTGAATCACATCCACGACAGGGTTAACAAAATACCCTCTTAGGGTTCAATTTCTTGCGGGTCTAGTGACCTTGAATAAGGAAAAGGGTTTAGGGTTGGATTAGGCGGAGCCGCGTAGCGGGTCCGCCTAATCCAACCCTAAACCCTTTTCCGTCCCGTCTTATGCAGTACCCTACTCTTAAGGTTCAGTGCCCCATCTTTGAATCACATCCACGACAGGGTTCACCAATACCCTCTTAGGGTTCAGTTTCTTGCGGGTTTAGTGACCTAGAATAAGGAAAAGGGTTTAGGGTTGGATTAGGCGGAGCGCGAAGCGGGTCCGCCTAATCCAACCCTAAACCCTTTTCCGTCCCGTCTTATGCAGTACCCTACTCTTAAGGTTCAGTGCCCCATTTTTGAATCACATCAACGACAGGGTTCACCAATACCCTCTTAGGGTTCAGTTTGTTGCGGGTTTAGTGACCTTGAATAAGGAAAATGGTTTAGGGTTGGATAAGGCGGAGCCGCGTAGCGGGTACGCCTAATCCAACCCTAAACCCTTTTCCGTCCCGTCTTATGCAGTACCCTACTCTTAAGGTTCAGTGCCCCATCTTTGAATCACATCCACGACAGGGTTCACCAATACCCTTTTAGGGTTCAGTTTCTTGCGGGTTTAGTGACCTAGAATAAGCAAAAGGGTTTAGGGTTGGATTAGGCGGAGCGCGAAGCGGGTCCGCCTAATCCAACCCTAAACCCTTTTCCGTCCCGTCTTATGCAGTACCCTACTCTTAAGGTTCAGTGCCCCATCTTTGAATCACATCCACGACAGGGTTCACCAATACCCTCTTAGGGTTCATTTTCTTGCGGGTTTAGTGACCTTGAATAAGGACGCGGGTCCGCCTAATCCAACCCTAAACCCTTTTCCGTCCCGTCTTATGTAGTACCCTACTCTTAAGGTTCAGTGCCCCAACTTTGAATCACATCAACGACAGGGTTCACCAATACCCTCTTAGGGTTCAGTTTGTTGCGGGTTTAGTGACCTTGAATAAGGAAAAGGGTTTAGGGTTGGATTAGGCGGAGCCGCGTAGCGGGTACGCCTAATCCATCCCTAAACCCTTTTCCGTTCCGTCTTATGCAGTACCCTACTCCTAAGGTTCAGTGCCCATCTTTGAATCACATCCACGACAGGGTTCACCAATACACTCTTAGGGTTCAGTTTCTTGCGGGTTTAGTGACCTTGAATAAGGAAAAGGGTTTAGGGTTGGATTAGGCGGAGCCGCGAAGCGGGTCCGCGTAATCCAACCCTAAACCCTTTTCCGTCCCGTCTTATGCAGTACCCTACTCTTAAGGTTCAGTGCCCCATCTTTGAATCACATCCACGACAGGGTTAACAAAATACCCTCTTAGGGTTCAGTTTCTTGCGGGTTTAGTGACCTTGAATAAGGAAAAGGGTTTAGGGTTGGATTAGGCGGAGCCGCGTAGCGGGTCCGCCTAATCCAACCCTAAACCCTTTTCCGTCCCGTCTTATGCAGTACCCTACTCTTAAGGTTCAGTGCCCCATCTTTGAATCACATCCACGATAGGGTTCACCAATACCCTCTTAGGGTTCAGTTTCTTGCGGGTTTAGAGACCTAGAATAAGGAAAAGGGTTTAGGGTTGGATTAGGCGGAGCGCGAAGCGAATCCGCCTAATCCAACCCTAAACCCTTTTTTGTCCCGTCTTATGCAGTACCCTACTCTTAAGGTTCAGTGCCCCATCTTTGAATCACATCCACGACAGGGTTCACCAATACACTCTTAGGGTTCAGTTTCTTGCGGGTTTAGTGACCTTGAATAAGGAAAAGGGTTTAGGGTTGGATTAGGCGGAGCCGCGTAGCGGGTCCGCCTAATCCAACCCTAAACCCTTTTCCGTCCCGTCTTATGCAGTACCCTACTCTTAAGGTTCAGTGCCCATCTTTGAATCACATCCACGACAGGGTTAACAAAATACCCTCTTAGGGTTCAGTTTCTTGCGGGTTTAGTGACCTTGAATAAGGAAAAGGGTTTAGGGTTGGATTAGGCGGAGCCGCGTAGCGGGTCCGCCTAATCCAACCCTAAACCCTTTTCCGTCCCGTCTTATGCAGTACCCTACTCTTAAGGTTCAGTGCCCCATCTTTGAATCACATCCATGACAGGGTTCACCAATACCCTCTTAGGGTTCAGTTTCTTGCGGGTTTAGTGACCTAGAATAAGGAAAAGGGTTTAGGGTTGGATTAGGCGGAGCGCGAAGCGGGTCCGCCTAATGCAACCTTAAACCCTTTTCCGTCCCGTCTTATGCAGTACCCTACTCTTAAGGTTCAGTGCCCCATCTTTGAATCACATCCACGAAAGGGTTCACCAATACCCTCTTAGGGTTCATTTTCTTGCGGGTTTAGTGACCTTGAATAAGGACGCGGGTCCGCCTATTCCAACCCTAAACCCTTTTCCGTCCCGTCTTATGCAGTACCCTACTCTTAAGGTTCAGTGCCCCAACTTTGAATCACATCAACGACAGGGTTCACCAATACCCTCTTAGGGTTCAGTTTGTTGCGGGTTTAGTGACCTTGAATAAGGAAAAGGGTTTAGGGTTGGATTAGGCGGAGCCGCGTAGCGGGTACGCCTAATCCAACCCTAAACCCTTTTCCGTCCCGTCTTATGCAGTACCCTACTCTTAAGGTTCAGTGCCCCATCTTTGAATCACATCCACGACAGGGTTCACCAATACACTCTTAGGGTTCAGTTTCTTTCGGGTTTAGTGACCTTGAATAAGGAAAAGGGTTTAGGGTTGGATTAGGCGGAGCCGCGTAGCGGGTTCGCCTAATCCAACCCTAAACCCTTTTCCGTCCCGTCTTATGCAGTACCCTACTCTTAAGGTTCAGTGCCCCATCTTTGAATCACATCCACGACAGGGTTCACCAATACACTCTTAGGGTTCAGTTTCTTGCGGGTTTAGTGACCTTGAATAAGGAAAAGGGTTTAGGGTTGGATTAGGCGGAGCCGCGAAGCGGGTCCGCCTAATCCAACCCTAAACCCTTTTCCGTCCCGTCTTATGCAGTACCCTACTCTTAAGGTTCAGTGCCCCATCTTTGAATCACATCCACGACAGGGTTAACAAAATACTCTCTTAGGGTTCAGTTTCTTGCGGGTTTAGTGAACTTGAATAAGTAAAAGGGTTTAGGGTTGGATTAGGCGGAGCCGCGTAGCGGGTCCGCCTAATCCAACCCTAAACCCTTTTCCGTCCCGTCTTATGCAGTACCCTACTCTTAAGGTTCAGTGCCCCATCTTTGAATCACATCCACGACAGGGTTCACCAATACCATCTTAGGGTTCAGTTTCTTGCGGGTTTAGTGACCTAGAATAAGGAAAAGGGTTTAGGGTTGGATTAGGCGGAGCGCGAAGCGAATCCGCCTAATCCAACCCTAAACCCTTTTCTGTCCCGTCTTATGCAGTACCCTACTCTTAAGGTTCAGTGCCCCATCTTTGAATCACATCCACGACAGGGTTAACAAAATACCCTCTTAGGGTTTAGTTTCTTGCAGGTTTAGTGACCTTGAATAAGGAAAAGGGTTTAGGGTTGGATTAGGCGGAGCCGCGTAGCGGGTCCGCCTAATCCAACCCTAAACCCTTTTCCGTCCCGTCTTATGCAGTACCCTACTCTTAAGGTTCAGTGCCCCATCCGCGGCTCCGCCTAATCCAACCCTAAACCCTTTTCCGTCCCGTCTTATGCAGTACCCTACTCTTAAGGTTCAGTGCCCCATCTTTGAATCACATCTACGACAGGGTTCACCAATACCCTCTTAGGGTTCAGTTTCTTGCGGGTTTAGTTTCCTAGAATAAGGAAAAGGGTTTAGGGTTGGATTAGGCGGAGCGCGAAGCGGGTACGCCTAATCCAACCCTAAACCCTTTTCCGTCCCGTCTTATGCAGTACCCTACTCTTAAGGTTCAGTGCCCCATCTTTGAATCACATCCACGACAGGGTTCACCAATACACTCTTAGGGTTCAGTTTCTTGCGGGTTTAGTGACCTTGAATAAGGAAAAGGGTTTAGGGTTGGATTAGGCGGAGCCGCGAAGCGGGTCCGCCTAATCCAACCCTAAACCCTTTTCCGTCCCGTCTTATGCAGTACCCTACTCTTAAGGTTCAGTGCCCATCTTTGAATCACATCCACGACAGGGTTAACAAAATACCCTCTTAGGGTTCAGTTTCTTGCGGGTTTAGTGACCGCGGGTCCGCCTAATCCAACCCTAAACCCTTTTCCGTCCCGTCTTATGCAGTACCCTACTCTTAAGGTTCAGTGCCCCATCTTTGAATCACATCCACGACAGGGTTCACCAATACCCTCTTAGGGTTCAGTTTCTTGCGGGTTTAGTGACCTAGAATAAGGAAAAGGGTTTAGGGTTGGATTAGGCGGAGCGGGAAGCGGGTCCGCCTAATCCAACCTTTAACCCTTTTCCGTCCCGTCTTATGCAGTACCCTACTCTTAAGGTTCAGTGCCCCATCTTTGAATCACATCCACGAAAGGGTTCACCAATACCCTCTTAGGGTTCATTTTCTTGCGGGTTTAGTGACCTTGAATAAGGACGCGGGTCCGCCTATTCCAACCCTAAACCCTTTTCCGTCCCGTCTTATGCAGTACCCTACTCTTAAGGTTCAGTGCCCCAACTTTGAATCACATCAACGACAGGGTTCACCAATACCCTCTTAGGGTTCAGTTTGTTGCGGGTTTAGTGACCTTGAATAAGGAAAAGGGTTTAGGGTTGGATTAGGCGGAGCCGCGTAGCGGGTACGCCTAATCCAACCCTAAACCCTTTTCCGTCCCGTCTTATGCAGTACCCTACTCTTAAGGTTCAGTGCCCCATCTTTGAATCACATCCACTACAGGGTTCACCAATACACTCTTAGGGTTCAGTTTCTTGCGGGTTTAGTGACCTTGAATAAGGAAAAGGGTTGAGGGTTGGATTAGGCGGAGCCGCGTAGCGGGTCCACCTAATCCAACCCTAAACCCTTTTCCGTCCCGTCTTATGCAGTACCCTACTCTTAAGGTTCAGTGCCCCATCTTTGAATCACATCCACGACAGGGTTCACCAATACACTCTTAGGGTTCAGTTTCTTGCGGGTTTAGTGACCTTGAATAAGGAAAAGGGTTTAGGGTTGGATTAGGCAGAGCCGCGAAGCGGGTCCGCCTAATCCAACCCTAAACCCTTTTCCGTCCCGTCTTAAGCAGTACCCTACTCTTAAGGTTCAGTGCCCCATCTTTGAATCACATCCACGACAGGGTTAACAAAATACTCTCTTAGGGTTCAGTTTCTTGCGGGTTTAGTGAACTTGAATAAGGAAAAGGGTTTAGGGTTGGATTAGGCGGAGCCGCGTAGCGGGTCCACCTAATCCAACCCTAAACCCTTTTCCGTCCCGTCTTATGCAGTACCCTACTCTTAAGGTTCAGTGCCCCATCTTTGAATCACATCCACGACAGGGTTCACCAATACCCTCTTAGGGTTCAGTTTCTTGCGGGTTTAGTGACCTAGAATAAGGAAAAGGGTTTAGGGTTGGATTAGGCAGAGCGCGAAGCGAATCCGCCTAATCCAACCCTAAACCCTTTTCTGTCCCGTCTTATGCAGTACCCTACTCTTAAGGTTCAGTGCCCCATCTTTGAATCACATCCACGACAGGGTTAACAAAATACCCTCTTAGGGTTTAGTTTCTTGCAGGTTTAGTGACCTTGAATAAGGAAAAGGGTTTAGGGTTGGATTAGGCGGAGCCGCGTAGCGGGTCCGCCTAATCCAACCCTAAACCCTTTTCCGTCCCGTCTTATGCAGTACCGTACTCTTAAGGTTCAGTGCCCCATCCGCGGCTCCGCCTAATCCAACCCTAAACCCTTTTCCGTCCCGTCTTATGCAGTACCCTACTCTTAAGGTTCAGTGCCCCATCTTTGAATCACATCTACGACAGGGTTCACCAATACCCTCTTAGGGTGCAGTTTCTTGCGGGTTTAGTTTCCTAGAATAAGGAAAAGGGTTTAGGGTTGGATTAGGCGGAGCGCGAAGCGGGTACGCCTAATCCAACCCTAAACCCTTTTCCGTCCCGTCTTATGCAGTACCCTACTCTTAAGGTTCAGTGCCCCATCTTTGAATCACATCCACGACAGGGTTCACCAATACCCTCTTAGGGTTCAGTTTCTTGTGGGTTTAGTGACCTTGAATAAGGAAAAGGGTTTAGGGTTGGATTAGGCGGAGCCGCGAAGCGGGTCCGCCTAATCCAACCCTAAACCCTTTTCCATCCCGTCTTATGCAGTACCCTACCCTTAAGGTTCAGTGCCCCATTTTTGAATCACATCCACGACAGGGTTAACAAAATACCCTCTTAGGGTTCAGTTTCTTGCGGGTTTAGTGACCTTGAATAAGGAAAAGGGTTTAGGGTTGGATTAGGCGGAGCCGCGTAGCGGGTCCGCCTAATCCAACCCTAAACCCTTTTCCGTCCCGTCTTATGCAGTACCCTACTCTTAAGGTTCAGTGCCCCATCTTTGAATCACATCCACGACAGGGTTCACCAATACCCTCTTAGGGTTCAGTTTCTTGCGGGTTTAGTGAACTTGAATAAGGAAAAGGGTTTAGGGTTGGATTAGGCGGAGCCGCGTAGCGGGTCCACCTAATCCAACCCTAAACCCTTTTCCGTCCCGTCTTATGCAGTACCCTACTCTTAAGGTTCAGTGCCCCATCTTTGAATCACATCCACGACAGGGTTCACCAATACCCTCTTAGGGTTCAGTTTCTTGCGGGTTTAGTGACCTAGAATAAGGAAAAGGGTTTAGGGTTGGATTAGGCAGAGCGCGAAGCGAATCCGCCTAATCCAACCCTAAACCCTTTTCTGTCCCGTCTTATGCAGTACCCTACTCTTAAGGTTCAGTGCCCCATCTTTGAATCACATCCACGACAGGGTTAACAAAATACCCTCTTAGGGTTTAGTTTCTTGCAGGTTTAGTGACCTTGAATAAGGAAAAGGGTTTAGGGTTGGATTAGGCGGAGCCGCGTAGCGGGTCCGCCTAATCCAACCCTAAACCCTTTTCCGTCCCGTCTTATGCAGTACCGTACTCTTAAGGTTCAGTGCTTCATCCGCGGCTCCGCCTAATCCAACCCTAAACCCTTTTCCGTCCCGTCTTATGCAGTACCCTACTCTTAAGGTTCAGTGCCCCATCTTTGAATCACATCTACGACAGGGTTCACCAATACCCTCTTAGGGTGCAGTTTCTTGCGGGTTTAGTTTCCTAGAATAAGGAAAAGGGTTTAGGGTTGGATTAGGCGGAGCGCGAAGCGGGTACGCCTAATCCAACCCTAAACCCTTTTCCGTCCCGTCTTATGCAGTACCCTACTCTTAAGGTTCAGTGCCCCATCTTTGAATCACATCCACGACAGGGTTCACCAATACCCTCTTAGGGTTCAGTTTCTTGTGGGTTTAGTGACCTTGAATAAGGAAAAGGGTTTAGGGTTGGATTAGGCGGAGCCGCGTAGCGGGTCCGCCTAATCCAACCCTAAACCCTTTTCCGTCCCGTCTTATGCAGTACCCTACTCTTAAGGTTCAGTGCCCCATCTTTGAATCACATCCACGACAGGGTTCACCAATACCCTCTTAGGGTTCAGTTTCTTGCGGGTTTAGTGACCTAGAATAAGGAAAAGGGTTTAGGGTTGGATTAGGCGGAGCGCGAAGCGGGTCCGCCTAATCCAACCCTAAACCCTTTTCCGTCCCGTCTTATGCAGTACCCTACTCTTAAGGTTCAGTGCCCCATCTTTGAATCACATCCACGACAGGGTTCACCAATACCCTCTTAGGGTTCATTTTCTTGCGGGTTTAGTGACCTTGAATAAGGACGCGGGTCCGCCTATTCCAACCCTAAACCCTTTTCCATCCCGTCTTATGCAGTACCCTACTCTTAAGGTTCAGTGCCCCAACTTTGAATCACATCAACGACAGGGTTCACCAATACCCTCTTAGGGTTCATTTTCTTGCGGGTTTAGTGACCTTGAATAAGGACGCGGGTCCGCCTATTCCAACCCTAAACCCTTTTCCGTCCCGTCTTATGCAGTACCCTACTCTTAAGGTTCAGTGCCCCATCTTTGAATCACATCCACGACAGGGTTCACCAATACCCTCTTAGGGTTCTGTTTGTTGCGGGTTTAGTGACCTTGAATAAGGAAAAGGGTTTAGGGTTGGATTAGGCGGAGCCGCGTAGTGGGTACGCCTAATCCAACCCTAAACCCTTTTCCGTCCTGTCTTATGCAGTACCCTACTCTTAAGGTTCAGTGCCCCATCTTTGAATCACATCCACGACAGGGTTCACCAATACCCTCTTAGGGTTCAGTTTCTTGTGGGTTTAGTGACCTTGAATAAGGAAAAGGGTTTAGGGTTGGATTAGGCGGAGCCGCGAAGCGGGTCCGCCTAATCCAACCCTAAACCCTTTTCCATCCCGTCTTATGCAGTACCCTACTCTTAAGGTTCAGTGCCCCATCTTTGAATCACATCCACGACAGGGTTAACAAAATACCCTCTTAGGGTTCAGTTTCTTGCGGGTTTAGTGACCTTGAATAAGGAAAAGGGTTTAGGGTTGGATTAGGCGGAGCCGCGTAGCGGGTCCGCCTAATCCAACCCTAAACCCTTTTCCGTCCCGTCTTATGCAGTACCCTACTCTTAAGGTTTAGTGCCCCATCTTTGAATCACATCCACGACAGGGTTCACCAATACCCTCTTAGGGTTCAGTTTCTTGCGGGTTTAGTGACCTAGAATAAGGAAAAGGGTTTAGGGTTGGATTAGGCGGAGCGCGAAGCGGGTCCGCCTAATCCAACCCTAAACCCTTTTCCGTCCCGTCTTATGCAGTACCCTACTCTTAAGGTTCAGTGCCCCATCTTTGAATCACATCCACGACAGGGTTCACCAATACCCTCTTAGGGTTCATTTTCTTGCGGGTTTAGTGACCTTGAATAAGGACGCGGGTCCGCCTATTCCAACCCTAAACCCTTTTCCGTCCCGTCTTATGCAGTACCCTACTCTTAAGGTTCAGTGCCCCAACTTTGAATCACATCAACGACAGGGTTCACCAATACCCTCTTAGGGTTCAGTTTGTTGCGGGTTTAGTGACCTTGAATAAGGAAAAGGGTTTAGGGTTGGATTAGGCGGAGCCGCGTAGCGGGTACGCCTAATCCAACCCTAAACCCTTTTCCGACCCGTCTTATGCAGTACCCTACTCTTAAGGTTCAGTGCCCCATCTTTGAATCACATCCACGACAGGGTTCACCAATACCCTCTTAGGGTTCTGTTTGTTGCGGGTTTAGTGACCTTGAATAAGGAAAAGGGTTTAGGGTTGGATTAGGCGGAGCCGCGTAGTGGGTACGCCTAATCCAACCCTAAACCCTTTTCCGTCCTGTCTTATGCAGTACCCTACTCTTAAGGTTCAGTGCCCCATCTTTGAATCACATCCACGATAGGGTTCACCAATACACTCTTAGGGTTCAGTTTCTTGCGGGTTTAGTGACCTTGAATAAGGAAAAGGGTTTAGGGTTGGATTAGGCGGAGCCGCGAAGCGGGTCCACCTAATCCAACCCTAAACCCTTTTCCGTCCCGTCTTATGCAGTACCCTACTCTTAAGGTTCAGTGCCCCATCTTTGAATCACATCCACGACAGGGTTAACAAAATACCCTCTTAGGGTTCAGTTTCTTGCGGGTTTAGTGACCTTGAATAAGGAAAAGGGTTTAGGGTTGGATTAGGCGGAGCCGCGTAGCGGGTCCGCCTAATCCAACCCTAAACCCTTTTCTGTCCCGTCTTATGCAGTACCCTACTCTTAAGGTTCAGTGCCCCATCTTTGAATCACATCCACGACAGGGTTCACAAATACCCTCTTAGGGTTCAGTTTCTTGCGGGTTTAGTGACCTAAAATAAGGAAAAGGGTTTAGGGTTGGATTAGGCGGAGCGCGAAGCGGGTCCGCCTAATCCAACCCAAAACCCTTTTCCGTCCCGTCTTATGCAGTACCCTACTCTTAAGGTTCAGTGCCCCAACTTTGAATCACATCAACGACAGGGTTCACCAATACCCTCTTAGGGTTCAGTTTGTTGCGGGTTTAGTGACCTAGAATAAGGAAAAGGGTTTAGGGTTGGATTAGGCGGAGCGCGAAGCGAATCCGCCTAATCCAACCCTAAACCCTTTTCTGTCCCGTCTTATGCAGTACCCTACTCTTAAGGTTCAGTGCCCCATCTTTGAATCACATCCACGACAGGGTTAACAAAATACCCTCTTAGGGTTTAGTTTCTTGCAGGTTTAGTGACCTTGAATAAGGAAAAGGGTTTAGGGTTGGATTAGGCGGAGCCGCGTAGCGGGTCCGCCTAATCCAACCCTAAACCCTTTTCCGTCCCGTCTTATGCAGTACCCTACTCTTAAGGTTCAGTGCCCCATCCGCGGCTCCGCCTAATCCAACCCTAAACCCTTTTCCGTCCCGTCTTATGCAGTACCCTACTCTTAAGGTTCAGTGCCCCATCTTTGAATCACATCTACGACAGGGTTCACCAATACCCTCTTAGGGTTCAGTTTCTTGCGGGTTTAGTTTCCTAGAATAAGGAAAAGGGTTTAGGGTTGGATTAGGCGGAGCGCGAAGCGGGTACGCCTAATCCAACCCTAAACCCTTTTCTGTCCCGTCTTATGCAGTACCCTACTCTTAAGGTTCAGTGCCCCATCTTTGAATCACATCCACGACAGGGTTCACCAATACCCTCTTAGGGTTCAGTTTCTTGTGGGTTTAGTGACCTTGAATAAGGAAAAGGGTTTAGGGTTGGATTAGGCGGAGCCGCGAAGCGGGTCCGCCTAATCCAACCCTAAACCCTTTTCCATCCCGTCTTATGCAGTACCCTACTCTTAAGGTTCAGTGCCCCATCTTTGAATCACATCCACGACAGGGTTAACAAAATACCCTCTTAGGGTTCAGTTTCTTGCGGTTTTAGTGACCTTGAATAAGGAAAAGGGTTTAGGGTTGGATTAGGCGGAGCCGCGTAGCGGGTCCGCCTAATCCAACCCTAAACCCTTTTCCGTCCCGTCTTATGCAGTACCCTACTCTTAAGGTTTAGTGCCCCATCTTTGAATCACATCCACGACAGGGTTCACCAATACCCTCTTAGGGTTCAGTTTCTTGCGGGTTTAGTGACCTAGAATAAGGAAAAGGGTTTAGGGTTGGATTAGGCGGAGCGCGAAGCGGGTCCGCCTAATCCAACCCTAAACCCTTTTCCGTCCCGTCTTATGCAGTACCCTACTCTTAAGGTTCAGTGCCCCATCTTTGAATCACATCCACGACAGGGTTCACCAATACCCTCTTAGGGTTCATTTTCTTGCGGGTTTAGTGACCTTGAATAAGGACGCGGGTCCGCCTATTCCAACCCTAAACCCTTTTCCGTCCCGTCTTATGCAGTACCCTACTCTTAAGGTTCAGTGCCCCAACTTTGAATCACATCAACGACAGGGTTCACCAATACCCTCTTAGGGTTCAGTTTGTTGCGGGTTTAGTGACCTTGAATAAGGAAAAGGGTTTAGGGTTGGATTAGGCGGAGCCGCGTAGCGGGTACGCCTAATCCAACCCTAAACCCTTTTCCGTCCCGTTTTATGCAGTACCCTACTCTTAAGGTTCAGTGCCCCATCTTTGAATCACATCCACGACAGGGTTCACCAATACCCTCTTAGGGTTCTGTTTGTTGCGGGTTTAGTGACCTTGAATAAGGAAAAGGGTTTAGGGTTCGATTAGGCGGAGCCGCGTAGTGGGTACGCCTAATCCAACCCTAAACCCTTTTCCGTCCTGTCTTATGCAGTACCCTACTCTTAAGGTTCAGTGCCCCATCTTTGAATCACATCCACGACAGGGTTCACCAATAGCCTCTTAGGGTTCAGTTTCTTGTGGGTTTAGTGACCTTGAATAAGGAAAAGGGTTTAGGGTTGGATTAGGCAGAGCCGCGAAGCGGGTCCGCTTAATCCAACCCTAAACCCTTTTCCATCCCGTCTTATGCAGTACCCTACTCTTAAGGTTCAGTGCCCCATCTTTGAATCACATCCACGACAGGGTTAACAAAATACCCTCTTAGGGTTCAGTTTCTTGCGGGTTTAGTGACCTTGAATAAGGAAAAGGGTTTAGGGTTGGATTAGGCGGAGCCGCGTAGCGGGTCCGCCTAATCCAACCCTAAACCCTTTTCCGTCCCGTCTTATGCAGTACCCTACTCTTAAGGTTCAGTGCCCCATCTTTGAATCACATCCACAACAGGGTTCACCAATACCCTCTTAGGGTTCAGTTTCTTGCGGGTTTAGTGACCTAGAATAAGGAAAAGGGTTTAGGGTTGGATTAGGCGGAGCGCGAAGCGGGTCCGCCTAATCCAACCCTAAACCCTTTTCCGTCCCGTCTTATGCAGTACCCTACTCTTAAGGTTCAGTGCCCCACCTTTGAATCACATCCACGACAGGGTTCACCAATACCCTCTTAGGGTTCATTTTCTTGCGGGTTTAGTGACCTTGAATAAGGACGCGGGTCCGCCTATTCCAACCCTAAACCCTTTTCCGTCCCGTCTTATGCAGTACCCTACTCTTAAGGTTCAGTGCCCCAACTTTGAATCACATCAACGACAGGGTTCACCAATACCCTCTTAGGGTTCAGTTTGTTGCGGGTTTAGTGACCTTGAATAAGGAAAAGGGTTTAGGGTTGGATTAGGCGGAGCCGCGTAGCGGGTACGCCTAATCCAACCCTAAACCCTTTTCCGTCCCGTCTTATGCAGTACCCTACTCTTAAGGTTCAGTGCCCCATCTTTGAATCACATCCACGACAGGGTTCACCAATACCCTCTTAGGGTTCTGTTTGTTGCGGGTTTAGTGACCTTGAATAAGGAAAAGGGTTTAGGGTTGGATTAGGCGGAGCCGCGTAGTGGGTACGCCTAATCCAACCCTAAACCCTTTTCCGTCCTGTCGTATGCAGTACCCTACTCTTAAGGTTCAGTGCCCCATCTTTTAATCACATCCACGACAGGGTTCACCAATACACTCTTAGGGTTCAGTTTCTTGCGGGTTTAGTGACCTTGAATAAGGAAAAGGGTTTAGGGTTGGATTAGGCGGAGCCGCGAAGCGGGTCCACCTAATCCAACCCTAAACCCTTTTCCGTCCCGTCTTATGCAGTACCCTACTCTTAAGGTTCAGTGCCCCATCTTTGAATCACATCCACGACAGGGTTAACAAAATACCCTCTTAGGGTTCAGTTTCTTGCGGGTTTAGTGACCTTGAATAAGGAAAAGGGTTTAGGGTTGGATTAGGCGGAGCCGCGTAGCGGGTCCGCCTAATCCAACCCTAAACCCTTTTCTGTCCCGTCTTATGCAGTACCCTACTCTTAAGGTTCAGTGCCCCATCTTTGAATCACATCCACGACAGGGTTCACAAATACCCTCTTAGGGTTCAGTTTCTTGCGGGTTTAGTGACCTAGAATAAGGAAAAGGGTTTAGGGTTGGATTAGGCGGAGCGCGAAGCGGGTCCGCCTAATCCAACCCTAAACCCTTTTCCGTCCCGTCTTATGCAGTACACTACTCTTAAGGTTCAGTGCCCCATCTTTGAATCACATCCACGACAGGGTTCACCAATACCCTCTTAGGGTTCAGTTTCTTGCGGGTTTAGTGACCTAGAATAAGGAAAAGGGTTTAGGGTTGGATTAGGCGGAGCGCGAAGCGGGTCCGCCTAATCCAACCCTAAACCCTTTTCCGTCCCGTCTTATGCAGTACCCTACTCTTAAGGTTCAGTGCCCCATCTTTGAATCACATCCACGACAGGGTTCACCAATACCCTGTTAGGGTTCATTTTCTTGCGGGTTTAGTGACCTTGAATAAGGACGCGGGTCCGCCTATTCCAACCCTAAACCCTTTTCCGTCCCGTCTTATGCAGTACCCTACTCTTAAGGTTCAGTGCCCCAACTTTGAATCACATCAACGACATGGTTCACCAATACCCTCTTAGGGTTATGTTTGTTGCGGGTTTAGTGACCTTGAATAAGGAAAAGGGTTTAGGGTTGGATTAGGCGGAGCGCGAAGCGGGTACGCCTAATCCAACCCTAAACCCTTTTCCGTCCCGTCTTATGCAGTACCCTACTCTTAAGGTTCAGTGCCCCATCTTTGAATCACATCCACGACAGGGTTCACCAATACCCTCTTAGGGTTCAGTTTCTTGTGGGTTTAGTGACCTTGAATAAGGAAAAGGGTTTAGGGTTGGATTAGGCGGAGCCGCGAAGCGGGTCCGCCTAATCCAACCCTAAACCCTTTTCCATCCCGTCTTATGCAGTACCCTACTCTTAAGGTTCAGTGCCCCATCTTTGAATCACATCCACGACAGGGTTAACAAAATACCCTCTTAGGGTTCAGTTTCTTGCGGGTTTAGTGACCTTGAATAAGGAAAAGGGTTTAGGGTTGGATTAGGCGGAGCCGCGTAACGGGTCCGCCTAATCCAACCCTAAACCCTTTTCCGTCCCGTCTTATGCAGTACCCTACTCTTAAGGTTCAGTGCCCCATCTTTGAATCACATCCACGACAGGGTTCACCAATACCCTCTTAGGGTTCAGTTTCTTGCGGGTTTAGTGACCTAGAATAAGGAAAAGGGTTTAGGGTTGGATTAGGCGGAGCGCGAAGCGGGTCCGCCTAATCCAACCCTAAACCCTTTTCCGTCCCGTCTTATGCAGTACCCTACTCTTAAGGTTCAGTGCCCCATCTTTGAATCACATCCACGACAGGGTTCACCAATACCCTCTTAGGGTTCATTTTCTTGCGGGTTTAGTGACCTTGAATAAGGACGCGGGTCCGCCTATTCCAACCCTAAACCCTTTTCCGTCCCGTCTTATGCAGTACCCTACTCTTAAGGTTCAGTGCCCCAACTTTGAATCATATCAACGACAGGGTTCACCAATACCCTCTTAGGGTTCAGTTTGTTGCGGGTTTAGTGACCTTGAATAAGGAAAAGGGTTTAGGGTTGGATTAGGCGGAGCCGTGTAGCGGGTACGCCTAATCCAACCCTAAACCCTTTTCCGTCCCGTCTTATGCAGTACCCTACTCTTAAGGTTCAGTGCCCCATCTTTGAATCACATCCACGACAGGGTTCACCAATACCCTCTTAGGGTTCTGTTTGTTGCGGGTTTAGTGACCTTGAATAAGGAAAAGGGTTTAGGGTTGGATTAGGCGGAGCCGCGTAGTGGGTACGCCTAATCCAACCCTAAACCCTTTTCCGTCCTGTCTTATGCAGTACCCTACTCTTAAGGTTCAGTGCCCCATCGTTGAATCACATCCACGACAGGGTTCACCAATACACTCTTAGGGTTCAGTTTATTGCGGGTTTAGTGACCTTGAATAAGGAAAAGGGTGTAGGGTTGGATTAGGCGGAGCCGCGAAGCGGGTCCACCTAATCCAACCCTAAACCCTTTTCCGTCCCGTCTTATGCAGTACCCTACTCTTAAGGTTCAGTGCCCCATCTTTGAATCACATCCACGACAGGGTTCACCAATACCCTCTTAGGGTTCTGTTTGTTGCGGGTTTAGTGACCTTGAATAAGGAAAAGGGTTTAGGGTTGGATTAGGCGGAGCCGCGTAGTGGGTACGCCTAATCCAACCCTAAACCCTTTTCCGTCCCGTCTTATGCAGTACCCTACTCTTAAGGTTCAGTGCCCCAACTTTGAATCACATCAACGACATGGTTCACCAAACCCTCTTAGGGTTATGTTTGTTGCGGGTTTAGTGACCTTGAATAAGGAAAAGGGTTTAGGGTTGGATTAGGCGGAGCGCGAAGCGGGTACGCCTAATCCAACCCTAAACCCTTTTCCGTCCCGTCTTATGCAGTACCCTACTCTTAAGGTTCAGTGCCCCATCTTTGAATCACATCCACGACAGGGTTCACCAATACCCTCTTAGGGTTCAGTTTCTTGTGGGTTTAGTGACCTTGAATAAGGAAAAGGGTTTAGGGTTGGATTAGGCGGAGCCGCGAAGCGGGTCCGCCTAATCCAACCCTAAACCCTTTTCCATCCCGTCTTATGCAGTACCCTACTCTTAAGGTTCAGTGCCCCATCTTTGAATCACATCCACGACAGGGTTAACAAAATACCCTCTTAGGGTTCAGTTTCTTGCGGGTTTAGTGACCTTGAATAAGGAAAAGGGTTTAGGGTTGGATTAGGCGGAGCCGCGTAGCGGGTCCGCCTAATCCAACCCTAAACCCTTTTCCGTCCCGTCTTATGCAGTACCCTACTCTTAAGGTTCAGTGCCCCATCTTTGAATCACATCCACGACAGGGTTCACCAATACCCTCTTAGGGTTCAGTTTCTTGCGGGTTTAGTGACCTAGAATAAGGAAAAGGGTTTAGGGTTGGATTAGGCGGAGCGCGAAGCGGGTCCGCCTAATCCAACCCTAAACCCTTTTCCGTCCCGTCTTATGCAGTACCCTACTCTTAAGGTTCAGTGCCCCATCTTTGAATCACATCCACGACAGGGTTCACCAATACCCTCTTAGGGTTCATTTTCTTGCGGGTTTAGTGACCTTGAATAAGGACGCGGGTCCGCCTATTCCAACCCTAAACCCTTTTCCGTCCCGTCTTATGCAGTACCCTACTCTTAAGGTTCAGTGCCCCAACTTTGAATCATATCAACGACAGGGTTCACCAATACCCTCTTAGGGTTCAGTTTGTTGCGGGTTTAGTGACCTTGAATAAGGAAAAGGGTTTAGGGTTGGATTAGGCGGAGCCGTGTAGCGGGTACGCCTAATCCAACCCTAAACCCTTTTCCGTCCCGTCTTATGCAGTACCCTACTCTTAAGGTTCAGTGCCCCATCTTTGAATCACATCCACGACAGGGTTCACCAATACCCTCTTAGGGTTCTGTTTGTTGCGGGTTTGGTGACCTTGAATAAGGAAAAGGGTTTAGGGTTGGATTAGGCGGAGCCGCGTAGTGGGTACGCCTAATCCAACCCTAAACCCTTTTCCGTCCTGTCTTATGCAGTACCCTACTCTTAAGGTTCAGTGCCCCATCGTTGAATCACATCCACGACAGGGTTCACCAATACACTCTTAGGGTTCAGTTTATTGCGGGTTTAGTGACCTTGAATAAGGAAAAGGGTGTAGGGTTGGATTAGGCGGAGCCGCGAAGCGGGTCCACCTAATCCAACCCTAAACCCTTTTCCGTCCCGTCTTATGCAGTACCCTACTCTTAAGGTTCAGTGCCCCATCATTGAATCACATCCACGACAGGGTTCACCAATACCCTCTTAGGGTTCTGTTTGTTGCGGGTTTAGTGACCTTGAATAAGGAAAAGGGTTTAGGGTTGGATTAGGCGGAGCCGCGTAGTGGGTACGCCTAATCCAACCCTAAACCCTTTTCCGTCCTGTCTTATGCAGTACCCTACTCTTAAGGTTCAGTGCCCCATCGTTGAATCACATCCACGACAGGGTTCACCAATACACTCTTAGGGTTCAGTTTCTTGCGGGTTTAGTGACCTTGAATAAGGAAAAGGGTTTAGGGTTGGATTAGGCGGAGCCGCGAAGCGGGTCCACCTAATCCAACCCTAAACCCTTTTCCGTCCCGTCTTATGCAGTACCCTACTCTTAAGGTTCAGTGCCCCATCTTTGAATCACATCCACGACAGGGTTAACAAAATACCCTCTTAGGGTTCAGTTTCTTGCGGGTTTAGTGACCTTGAATAAGGAAAAGGGTTTAGGGTTGGATTAGGCGGAGCCGCGTAGCGGGTCCGCCTAATCCAACCCTAAACCCTTTTCTGTCCCGTCTTATGCAGTACCCTACTCTTAAGGTTCAGTGCCCCATCTTTGAATCACATCCACGACAGGGTTCACAAATACCCTCTTAGGGTTCAGTTTCTTGCGGGTTTAGTGACCTAGAATAAGGAAAAGGGTTTAGGGTTGGATTAGGCGGAGCGCGAAGCGGGTCCGCCTAATCCAACCCTAAACCCTTTTCCGTCCCGTCTTATGCAGTACCCTACTCTTAAGGTTCAGTGCCACATCTTTGAATCACATCCACGACAGGGTTCACCAATACCCTCTTAGGGTTCATTTTCTTGCGGGTTTAGTGACCTTGAATAAGGACGCGGGTCCGCCTATTCCAACCCTAAACCCTTTTCCGTCCCGTCTTATGCAGTACCCTACTCTTAAGGTTCAATGCCCCAACTTTGAATCACATCAACGACAGGGTTCACCAATACCCTCTTAGGGTTCAGTTTGTTGCGGGTTTAGTGACCTTGAATAAGGAAAAGGGTTTAGGGTTGGATTAGGCGGAGCCGCGTAGCGGGTACGCCTAATCCAACCCTAAACCCTTTTCCGTCCCGTCTTATGCAGTACCCTACTCTTAAGGTTCAGTGCCCCATCTTTGAATCACATCCACTACAGGGTTCACCAATACCCTCTTAGGGTTCTGTTTGTTGCGGGTTTAGTGACCTTGAATAAGGAAAAGGGTTTAGGGTTGGATTAGGCGGAGCCGCGTAGTGGGTACGCCTAATCCAACCCTAAACCCTTTTCCGTCCTGTCTTATGCAGTACCCTACTCTTAAGGTTCAGTGCCCCATCGTTGAATCACATCTACGACAGGGTTCACCAATACACTCTTAGGGTTCAGTTTCTTGCGGGTTTAGTGACCTTGAATAAGGAAAAGGGTTTAGGGTTGGATTAGGCGGAGCCGCGAAGCGGGTCCACCTAATCCAACCCTAAACCCTTTTCCGTCCCGTCTTATGCAGTACCCTACTCTTAAGGTTCAGTGCCCCATCTTTGAATCACATCCACGACAGGGTTCACCAATACCCTCTTAGGGTTCTGTTTGTTGCGGGTTTAGTGACCTAGAATAAGGAAAAGGGTTTAGGGTTGGATTAGGCGGAGCGCGAAGCGGGTCCGCCTAATCCAACCCTAAACCCTTTTCCGTCCCGTCTTATGCAGTACCCTACTCTTAAGGTTCAGTGCCCCATCTTTGAATCACATCCACGACAGGGTTCACCAATACCCTCTTAGGGTTCATTTTCTTGCGGGTTTAGTGACCTTGAATAAGGACGCGGGTCCGCCTATTCCAACCCTAAACCCTTTTCCGTCCCGTCTTATGCAGTACCCTACTCTTAAGGTTCAGTGCCCCAACTTTGAATCACATCAACGACAGGGTTCACCAATACCCTCTTAGGGTTCAGTTTGTTGCGGGTTTAGTGACCTTGAATAAGGAAAAGGGTTTAGGGTTGGATTAGGCGGAGCCGCGTAGCGGGTACGCCTAATCCAACCCTAAACCCTTTTCCGTCCCATCTTATGCAGTACCCTACTCTTAAGGTTCAGTGCCCCATCTTTGAATCACATCCACGACAGGGTTCACCAATACCCTCTTAGGGTTCTGTTTGTTGCGGGTTTAGTGACCTTGAATAAGGAAAAGGGTTTAGGGTTGGATTAGGCGGAGCCGCGTAGTGGGTACGCCTAATCCAACCCTAAACCCTTTTCCGTCCTGTCTTATGCAGTACCCTACTCTTAAGGTTCAGTGCCACATCGTTGAATCACATCCACGACAGGGTTCACCAATACACTCTTAGGGTTCAGTTTCTTGCGGGTTTAGTGACCTTGAATAAGGAAAAGGGTTTAGGGTTGGATTAGGCGGAGCCGCGTAGTGGGTACGCCTAATCCAACCCTAAACCCTTTTCCGTCCTGTCTTATGCAGTACCCTACTCTTAAGGTTCAGTGCCCCATCGTTGAATCACATCCACGACAGGGTTCACCAATACACTCTTAGGGTTCAGTTTCTTGCGGGTTTAGTGACCTTGAATAAGGAAAAGGGTTTAGGGTTGGATTAGGCGGAGCCGCGAAGCGGGTCCACCTAATCCAACCCTAAACCCTTTTCCGTCCCGTCTTATGCAGTACCCTACTCTTAAGGTTCAGTGCCCCATCTTTGAATCACATCCACGACAGGGTTCACCAATACCCTCTTAGGGTTCTGTTTGTTGCGGGTTTAGTGACCTTGAATAAGGAAAAGGGTTTAGGGTTGGATTACGCGGAGCCGCGTAGTGGGTACGCCTAATCCAACCCTAAACCCTTTTCCGTCCTGTCTTATGCAGTACCCTACTCTTAAGGTTCAGTGCCCCATCGTTGAATCACATCCACGACAGGGTTCACCAATACACTCTTAGGGTTCAGTTTCTTGCGGGTTTAGTGACCTTGAATAAGGAAAAGGGTTTAGGGTTGGATTAGGCGGAGCCGCGAAGCGGGTCCACCTAATCCAACCCTAAACCCTTTTCCGTCCCGTCTTATGCAGTACCCTACTCTTAAGGTTCAGTGCCCCATCTTTGAATCACATCCACTACAGGGTTCACCAATACCCTCTTAGGGTTCTGTTTGTTGCGGGTTTAGTGACCTTGAATAAGGAAAAGGGTTTAGGGTTGGATTAGGCGGAGCCGCGTAGTGGGTACGCCTAATCCAACCCTAAACCCTTTTCCGTCCTGTCTTATGCAGTACCCTACTCTTAAGGTTCAGTGCCCCATCGTTGAATCACATCTACGACAGGGTTCACCAATACACTCTTAGGGTTCAGTTTCTTGCGGGTTTAGTGACCTTGAATAAGGAAAAGGGTTTAGGGTTGGATTAGGCGGAGCCGCGAAGCGGGTCCACCTAATCCAACCCTAAACCCTTTTCCGTCCCGTCTTATGCAGTACCCTACTCTTAAGGTTCAGTGCCCCATCTTTGAATCACATCCACGACAGGGTTCACCAATACCCTCTTAGGGTTCTGTTTGTTGCGGGTTTAGTGACCTAGAATAAGGAAAAGGGTTTAGGGTTGGATTAGGCGGAGCGCGAAGCGGGTCCGCCTAATCCAACCCTAAACCCTTTTCCGTCCCGTCTTATGCAGTACCCTACTCTTAAGGTTCAGTGCCCCATCTTTGAATCACATCCACGACAGGGTTCACCAATACCCTCTTAGGGTTCATTTTCTTGCGGGTTTAGTGACCTTGAATAAGGACGCGGGTCCGCCTATTCCAACCCTAAACCCTTTTCCGTCCCGTCTTATGCAGTACCCTACTCTTAAGGTTCAGTGCCCCAACTTTGAATCACATCAACGACAGGGTTCACCAATACCCTCTTAGGGTTCAGTTTGTTGCGGGTTTAGTGACCTTGAATAAGGAAAAGGGTTTAGGGTTGGATTAGGCGGAGCCGCGTAGCGGGTACGCCTAATCCAACCCTAAACCCTTTTCCGTCCCGTCTTATGCAGTACCCTACTCTTAAGGTTCAGTGCCCCATCTTTGAATCACATCCACGACAGGGTTCACCAATACCCTCTTAGGGTTCTGTTTGTTGCGGGTTTAGTGACCTTGAATAAGGAAAAGGGTTTAGGGTTGGATTAGGCGGAGCCGCGTAGTGGGTACGCCTAATCCAACCCTAAACCCTTTTCCGTCCTGTCTTATGCAGTACCCTACTCTTAAGGTTCAGTGCCACATCGTTGAATCACATCCACGACAGGGTTCACCAATACACTCTTAGGGTTCAGTTTCTTGCGGGTTTAGTGACCTTGAATAAGGAAAAGGGTTTAGGGTTGGATTAGGCGGAGCCGCGTAGTGGGTACGCCTAATCCAACCCTAAACCCTTTTCCGTCCTGTCTTATGCAGTACCCTACTCTTAAGGTTCAGTGCCCCATCGTTGAATCACATCCACGACAGGGTTCACCAATACACTCTTAGGGTTCAGTTTCTTGCGGGTTTAGTGACCTTGAATAAGGAAAAGGGTTTAGGGTTGGATTAGGCGGAGCCGCGAAGCGGGTCCACCTAATCCAACCCTAAACCCTTTTCCGTCCCGTCTTATGCAGTACCCTACTCTTAAGGTTCAGTGCCCCATCTTTGAATCACATCCACGACAGGGTTCACCAATACCCTCTTAGGGTTCTGTTTGTTGCGGGTTTAGTGACCTTGAATAAGGAAAAGGGTTTAGGGTTGGATTACGCGGAGCCGCGTAGTGGGTACGCCTAATCCAACCCTAAACCCTTTTCCGTCCCGTCTTATGCAGTACCCTACTCTTAAGGTTCAGTGCCCCATCTTTGAATCACATCCACGACAGGGTTAACAAAATACCCTCTTAGGGTTCAGTTTCTTGCGGGTTTAGTGACCTTGAATAAGGAAAAGGGTTTAGGGTTGGATTAGGCGGAGCCGCGTAGCGGGTCCGCCTAATCCAACCCTGAACCCTTTTCTGTCCCGTCTTATGCAGTACCCTACTCTTAAGGTTCAGTGCCCCATCTTTGAATCACATCCACGACAGGGTTCACAAATACCCTCTTAGGGTTCAGTTTCTTGCGGGTTTAGTGACCTAGAATAAGGAAAAGGGTTTAGGGTTGGATTAGGCGGAGCCGCGTAGCGGGTCCGCCTAATCCAACCCTAAACCCTTTTCCGTCCCGTCTTATGCAGTACCCTACTCTTAAGGTTCAGTGCCCCATCTTTGAATCACATCCACGACAGGGTTCACCAATACCCTCTTAGGGTTCATTTTCTTGCGGGTTTAGTGACCTTGAATAAGGACGCGGGTCCGCCTATTCCAACCCTAAACCCTTTTCCGTCCCGTCTTATGCAGTACCCTACTCTTAAGGTTCAGTGCCCCAACTTTGAATCACATCAACGACAGGGTTCACCAATACCCTCTTAGGGTTCAGTTTGTTGCGGGTTTAGTGACCTTGAATAAGGAAAAGGGTTTAGGGTTGGATTAGGCGGAGCCGCGTAGCGGGTACGCCTAATCCAACCCTAAACCCTTTTCCGTCCCGTCTTATGCAGTACCCTACTCTTAAGGTTCAGTGCCCCATCTTTGAATCACATCCACGACAGGGTTCACCAATACCCTCTTAGGGTTCTGTTTGTTGCGGGTTTAGTGACCTTGAATAAGGAAAAGGGTTTAGGGTTGGATTAGGCGGAGCCGCGAAGCGGGTCCACCTAATCCAACCCTAAACCCTTTTCCGTCCCGTCTTATGCAGTACCCTACTCTTAAGGTTCAGTGCCCCATCTTTGAATCACATCCACGACAGGGTTAACAAAATACCCTCTTAGGGTTCAGTTTCTTGCGGGTTTAGTGACCTTGAATAAGGAAAAGGGTTTAGGGTTGGATTAGACGGAGCCGCGTAGCGGGTCCGCCTAATCCAACCCTGAACCCTTTTCTGTCCCGTCTTATGCAGTACCCTACTCTTAAGGTTCAGTGCCCCATCTTTGAATCACATCCACGACAGGGTTCACAAATACCCTCTTAGGGTTCAGTTTCTTGCGGGTTTAGTGACCTAGAATAAGGAAAAGGGTTTAGGGTTGGATTAGGCGGAGCCGCGTAGCGGGTCCGCCTAATCCAACCCTAAACCCTTTTCCGTCCCGTCTTATGCAGTACCCTACTCTTAAGGTTCAGTGCCCCATCTTTGAATCACATCCACGACAGGGTTCACCAATACCCTCTTAGGGTTCATTTTCTTGCGGGTTTAGTGACCTTGAATAAGGACGCGGGTCCGCCTATTCCAACCCTAAACCCTTTTCCGTCCCGTCTTATGCAGTACCCTACTCTTAAGGTTCAGTGCCCCAACTTTGAATCACATCAACGACAGGGTTCACCAATACCCTCTTAGGGTTCAGTTTGTTGCGGGTTTAGTGACCTTGAATAAGGAAAAGGGTTTAGGGTTGGATTAGGCGGAGCCGCGTAGCGGGTACGCCTAATCCAACCCTAAACCCTTTTCCGTCCCGTCTTATGCAGTACCCTACTCTTAAGGTTCAGTGCCCCATCTTTGAATCACATCCACGACAGGGTTCACCAATACCCTCTTAGGGTTCTGTTTGTTGCGGGTTTAGTGACCTTGAATAAAGAAAAGGGTTTAGGGTTGGATTAGGCGGAGCCGCGTAGTGGGTACGCCTAATCCAACCCTAAACCCTTTTCCGTCCTGTCTTATGCAGTACCCTACTCTTAAGGTTCAGTGCCCCATCGTTGAATCACATCCACGACAGGGTTCACCAATACACTCTTAGGGTTCAGTTTCTTGCGGGTTTAGTGACCTTGAATAAGGAAAAGGGTTTAGGGTTGGATTAGGCGGAGCCGCGAAGCGGGTCCACCTAATCCAACCCTAAACCCTTTTCCGTCCCGTCTTATGCAGTACCCTACTCTTAAGGTTCAGTGCCCCATCTTTGAATCACATCCACGACAGGGTTCACCAATACCCTCTTAGGGTTCTGTTTGTTGCGGGTTTAGTGACCTTGAATAAGGAAAAGGGTTTAGGGTTGGATTAGGCGGAGCCGCGTAGTGGGTACGCCTAATCCAACCCTAAACCCTTTTCCGTCCTGTCTTATGCAGTACCCTACTCTTAAGGTTCAGTGCCCCATCTTTGAATCACATCCACGACAGGGTTCACCAATACCCTCTTAGGGTTCATTTTCTTGCGGGTTTAGTGACCTTGAATAAGGACGCGGGTCCGCCTATTCCAACCCTAAACCCTTTTCCGTCCCATCTTATGCAGTACCCTACTCTTAAGGTTCAGTGCCCCAACTTTGAATCACATCAACGACAGGGTTCACCAATACCCTCTTAGGGTTCAGTTTGTTGCGGGTTTAGTGACCTTGAATAAGGAAAAGGGTTTAGGGTTGGATTAGGCGGAGCCGCGTAGCGGGTACGCCTAATCCAACCCTAAACCCTTTTCCGTCCCGTCTTATGCAGTACCCTACTCTTAAGGTTCAGTGCCCCATCTTTGAATCACATCCACGACAGGGTTCACCAATACCCTCTTAGGGTTCTGTTTGTTGCGGGTTTAGTGACCTTGAATAAGGAAAAGGGTTTAGGGTTGGATTAGGCGGAGCCGCGTAGTGGGTACGCCTAATCCAACCCTAAACCCTTTTCCGTCCTGTCTTATGCAGTACCCTACTCTTAAGGTTCAGTGCCCCATCGTTGAATCACATCCACGACAGGGTTCACCAATACACTCTTAGGGTTCAGTTTCTTGCGGGTTTAGTGACCTTGAATAAGGAAAAGGGTTTAGGGTTGGATTAGGCGGAGCCGCGAAGCGGGTCCACCTAATCCAACCCTAAACCCTTTTCCGTCCCGTCTTATGCAGTACCCTACTCTTAAGGTTCAGTGCCCCATCTTTGAATCACATCCACGACAGGGTTCACCAATACCCTCTTAGGGTTCTGTTTGTTGCGGGTTTAGTGACCTTGAATAAGGAAAAGGGTTTAGGGTTGGATTAGGCGGAGCCGCGTAGTGGGTACGCCTAATCCAACCCTAAACCCTTTTCCGTCCTGTCTTATGCAGTACCCTACTCTTAAGGTTCAGTGCCCCATCGTTGAATCACATCCACGACAGGGTTCACCAATACACTCTTAGGGTTCAGTTTCTTGCGGGTTTAGTGACCTTGAATAAGGAAAAGGGTTTAGGGTTGGATTAGGCGGAGCCGCGAAGCGGGTCCACCTAATCCAACCCTAAACCCTTTTCCGTCCCGTCTTATGCAGTACCCTACTCTTAAGGTTCAGTGCCCCATCTTTGAATCACATCCACGACAGGGTTCACCAATACCCTCTTAGGGTTCTGTTTGTTGCGGGTTTAGTGACCTTGAATAAGGAAAAGGGTTTAGGGTTGGATTAGGCGGAGCCGCGTAGTGGGTACGCCTAATCCAACCCTAAACCCTTTTCCGTCCTGTCTTATGCAGTACCCTACTCTTAAGGTTCAGTGCCCCATCTTTGAATCACATCCACGACAGGGTTCACCAATACCCTCTTAGGGTTCATTTTCTTGCGGGTTTAGTGACCTTGAATAAGGACGCGGGTCCGCCTATTCCAACCCTAAACCCTTTTCCGTCCCGTCTTATGCAGTACCCTACTCTTAAGGTTCAGTGCCCCAACTTTGAATCACATCAACGACAGGGTTCACCAATACCCTCTTAGGGTTCAGTTTGTTGCGGGTTTAGTGACCTTGAATAAGGAAAAGGGTTTAGGGTTGGATTAGGCGGAGCCGCGTAGCGGGTACGCCTAATCCAACCCTAAACCCTTTTCCGTCCCGTCTTATGCAGTACCCTACTCTTAAGGTTCAGTGCCCCATCTTTGAATCACATCCACGACAGGGTTCACCAATACCCTCTTAGGGTTCTGTTTGTTGCGGGTTTAGTGACCTTGAATAAGGAAAAGGGTTTAGGGTTGGATTAGGCGGAGCCGTGTAGTGGGTACGCCTAATCCAACCCTAAACCCTTTTCCGTCCTGTCTTATGCAGTACCCTACTCTTAAGGTTCAGTGCCCCATCGTTGAATCACATCCACGACAGGGTTCACCAATACACTCTTAGGGTTCAGTTTCTTGCGGGTTTAGTGACCTTGAATAAGGAAAAGGGTTTAGGGTTGGATTAGGCGGAGCCGCGTAGTGGGTACGCCTAATCCAACCCTAAACCCTTTTCCGTCCTGTCTTATGCAGTACCCTACTCTTAAGGTTCAGTGCCCCATCTTTGAATCACATCCACGACAGGGTTCACCAATACCCTCTTAGGGTTCATTTTCTTGCGGGTTTAGTGACCTTGAATAAGGACGCGGGTCCGCCTATTCCAACCCTAAACCCTTTTCCGTCCCGTCTTATGCAGTACCCTACTCTTAAGGTTCAGTGCCCCAACTTTGAATCACATCAACGACAGGGTTCACCAATACCCTCTTAGGGTTCAGTTTGTTGCGGGTTTAGTGACCTTGAATAAGGAAAAGGGTTTAGGGTTGGATTAGGCGGAGCCGCGTAGCGGGTACGCCTAATCCAACCCTAAACCCTTTTCCGTCCCGTCTTATGCAGTACCCTACTCTTAAGGTTCAGTGCCCCATCTTTGAATCACATCCACGACAGGGTTCACCAATACCCTCTTAGGGTTCTGTTTGTTGCGGGTTTAGTGACCTTGAATAAGGAAAAGGGTTTAGGGTTGGATTAGGCGGAGCCGCGTAGTGGGTACGCCTAATCCAACCCTAAACCCTTTTCCGTCCTGTCTTATGCAGTACCCTACTCTTAAGGTTCAGTGCCCCATCTTTGAATCACATCCACGACAGGGTTCACCAATACCCTCTTAGGGTTCATTTTCTTGCGGGTTTAGTGACCTTGAATAAGGACGCGGGTCCGCCTATTCCAACCCTAAACCCTTTTCCGTCCCATCTTATGCAGTACCCTACTCTTAAGGTTCAGTGCCCCAACTTTGAATCACATCAACGACAGGGTTCACCAATACCCTCTTAGGGTTCAGTTTGTTGCGGGTTTAGTGACCTTGAATAAGGAAAAGGGTTTAGGGTTGGATTAGGCGGAGCCGCGTAGCGGGTACGCCTAATCCAACCCTAAACCCTTTTCCGTCCCGTCTTATGCAGTACCCTACTCTTAAGGTTCAGTGCCCCATCTTTGAATCACATCCACGACAGGGTTCACCAATACCCTCTTAGGGTTCTGTTTGTTGCGGGTTTAGTGACCTTGAATAAGGAAAAGGGTTTAGGGTTGGATTAGGCGGAGCCGCGTAGTGGGTACGCCTAATCCAACCCTAAACCCTTTTCCGTCCTGTCTTATGCAGTACCCTACTCTTAAGGTTCAGTGCCCCATCGTTGAATCACATCCACGACAGGGTTCACCAATACACTCTTAGGGTTCAGTTTCTTGCGGGTTTAGTGACCTTGAATAAGGAAAAGGGTTTAGGGTTGGATTAGGCGGAGCCGCGAAGCGGGTCCACCTAATCCAACCCTAAACCCTTTTCCGTCCCGTCTTATGCAGTACCCTACTCTTAAGGTTCAGTGCCCCATCTTTGAATCACATCCACGACAGGGTTCACCAATACCCTCTTAGGGTTCTGTTTGTTGCGGGTTTAGTGACCTTGAATAAGGAAAAGGGTTTAGGGTTGGATTAGGCGGAGCCGCGTAGTGGGTACGCCTAATCCAACCCTAAACCCTTTTCCGTCCTGTCTTATGCAGTACCCTACTCTTAAGGTTCAGTGCCCCATCGTTGAATCACATCCACGACAGGGTTCACCAATACACTCTTAGGGTTCAGTTTCTTGCGGGTTTAGTGACCTTGAATAAGGAAAAGGGTTTAGGGTTGGATTAGGCGGAGCCGCGAAGCGGGTCCACCTAATCCAACCCTAAACCCTTTTCCGTCCCGTCTTATGCAGTACCCTACTCTTAAGGTTCAGTGCCCCATCTTTGAATCACATCCACGACAGGGTTCACCAATACCCTCTTAGGGTTCTGTTTGTTGCGGGTTTAGTGACCTTGAATAAGGAAAAGGGTTTAGGGTTGGATTAGGCGGAGCCGCGTAGTGGGTACGCCTAATCCAACCCTAAACCCTTTTCCGTCCTGTCTTATGCAGTACCCTACTCTTAAGGTTCAGTGCCCCATCTTTGAATCACATCCACGACAGGGTTCACCAATACCCTCTTAGGGTTCATTTTCTTGCGGGTTTAGTGACCTTGAATAAGGACGCGGGTCCGCCTATTCCAACCCTAAACCCTTTTCCGTCCCGTCTTATGCAGTACCCTACTCTTAAGGTTCAGTGCCCCAACTTTGAATCACATCAACGACAGGGTTCACCAATACCCTCTTAGGGTTCAGTTTGTTGCGGGTTTAGTGACCTTGAATAAGGAAAAGGGTTTAGGGTTGGATTAGGCGGAGCCGCGTAGCGGGTACGCCTAATCCAACCCTAAACCCTTTTCCGTCCCGTCTTATGCAGTACCCTACTCTTAAGGTTCAGTGCCCCATCTTTGAATCACATCCACGACAGGGTTCACCAATACCCTCTTAGGGTTCTGTTTGTTGCGGGTTTAGTGACCTTGAATAAGGAAAAGGGTTTAGGGTTGGATTAGGCGGAGCCGTGTAGTGGGTACGCCTAATCCAACCCTAAACCCTTTTCCGTCCTGTCTTATGCAGTACCCTACTCTTAAGGTTCAGTGCCCCATCGTTGAATCACATCCACGACAGGGTTCACCAATACACTCTTAGGGTTCAGTTTCTTGCGGGTTTAGTGACCTTGAATAAGGAAAAGGGTTTAGGGTTGGATTAGGCGGAGCCGCGTAGTGGGTACGCCTAATCCAACCCTAAACCCTTTTCCGTCCTGTCTTATGCAGTACCCTACTCTTAAGGTTCAGTGCCCCATCTTTGAATCACATCCACGACAGGGTTCACCAATACCCTCTTAGGGTTCATTTTCTTGCGGGTTTAGTGACCTTGAATAAGGACGCGGGTCCGCCTATTCCAACCCTAAACCCTTTTCCGTCCCGTCTTATGCAGTACCCTACTCTTAAGGTTCAGTGCCCCAACTTTGAATCACATCAACGACAGGGTTCACCAATACCCTCTTAGGGTTCAGTTTGTTGCGGGTTTAGTGACCTTGAATAAGGAAAAGGGTTTAGGGTTGGATTAGGCGGAGCCGCGTAGCGGGTACGCCTAATCCAACCCTAAACCCTTTTCCGTCCCGTCTTATGCAGTACCCTACTCTTAAGGTTCAGTGCCCCATCTTTGAATCACATCCACGACAGGGTTCACCAATACCCTCTTAGGGTTCTGTTTGTTGCGGGTTTAGTGACCTTGAATAAGGAAAAGGGTTTAGGGTTGGATTAGGCGGAGCCGCGTAGTGGGTACGCCTAATCCAACCCTAAACCCTTTTCCGTCCTGTCTTATGCAGTACCCTACTCTTAAGGTTCAGTGCCCCATCGTTGAATCACATCCACGACAGGGTTCACCAATACACTCTTAGGGTTCAGTTTCTTGCGGGTTTAGTGACCTTGAATAAGGAAAAGGGTTTAGGGTTGGATTAGGCGGAGCCGCGTAGTGGGTACGCCTAATCCAACCCTAAACCCTTTTCCGTCCTGTCTTATGCAGTACCCTACTCTTAAGGTTCAGTGCCCCATCGTTGAATCACATCCACGACAGGGTTCACCAATACACTCTTAGGGTTCAGTTTCTTGCGGGTTTAGTGACCTTGAATAAGGAAAAGGGTTTAGGGTTGGATTAGGCGGAGCCGCGAAGCGGGTCCACCTAATCCAACCCTAAACCCTTTTCCGTCCCGTCTTATGCAGTACCCTACTCTTAAGGTTCAGTGCCCCATCTTTGAATCACATCCACGACAGGGTTCACCAATACCCTCTTAGGGTTCTGTTTGTTGCGGGTTTAGTGACCTTGAATAAGGAAAAGGGTTTAGGGTTGGATTAGGCGGAGCCGCGTAGTGGGTACGCCTAATCCAACCCTAAACCCTTTTCCGTCCTGTCTTATGCAGGACCCTACTCTTAAGGTTCAGTGCCCCATCTTTGAATCACATCCACGACAGGGTTCACCAATACCCTCTTAGGGTTCATTTTCTTGCGGGTTTAGTGACCTTGAATAAGGACGCGGGTCCGCCTATTCCAACCCTAAACCCTTTTCCGTCCCGTCTTATGCAGTACCCTACTCTTAAGGTTCAGTGCCCCAACTTTGAATCACATCAACGACAGGGTTCACCAATACCCTCTTAGGGTTCAGTTTGTTGCGGGTTTAGTGACCTTGAATAAGGAAAAGGGTTTAGGGTTGGATTAGGCGGAGCCGCGTAGCGGGTACGCCTAATCCAACCCTAAACCCTTTTCCGTCCCGTCTTATGCAGTACCCTACTCTTAAGGTTCAGTGCCCCATCTTTGAATCACATCCACGACAGGGTTCACCAATACCCTCTTAGGGTTCTGTTTGTTGCGGGTTTAGTGACCTTGAATAAGGAAAAGGGTTTAGGGTTGGATTAGGCGGAGCCGTGTAGTGGGTACGCCTAATCCAACCCTAAACCCTTTTCCGTCCTGTCTTATGCAGTACCCTACTCTTAAGGTTCAGTGCCCCATCGTTGAATCACATCCACGACAGGGTTCACCAATACACTCTTAGGGTTCAGTTTCTTGCGGGTTTAGTGACCTTGAATAAGGAAAAGGGTTTAGGGTTGGATTAGGCGGAGCCGCGTAGTGGGTACGCCTAATCCAACCCTAAACCCTTTTCCGTCCTGTCTTATGCAGTACCCTACTCTTAAGGTTCAGTGCCCCATCTTTGAATCACATCCACGACAGGGTTCACCAATACCCTCTTAGGGTTCATTTTCTTGCGGGTTTAGTGACCTTGAATAAGGACGCGGGTCCGCCTATTCCAACCCTAAACCCTTTTCCGTCCCGTCTTATGCAGTACCCTACTCTTAAGGTTCAGTGCCCCAACTTTGAATCACATCAACGACAGGGTTCACCAATACCCTCTTAGGGTTCAGTTTGTTGCGGGTTTAGTGACCTTGAATAAGGAAAAGGGTTTAGGGTTGGATTAGGCGGAGCCGCGTAGCGGGTACGCCTAATCCAACCCTAAACCCTTTTCCGTCCCGTCTTATGCAGTACCCTACTCTTAAGGTTCAGTGCCCCATCTTTGAATCACATCCACGACAGGGTTCACCAATACCCTCTTAGGGTTCTGTTTGTTGCGGGTTTAGTGACCTTGAATAAGGAAAAGGGTTTAGGGTTGGATTAGGCGGAGCCGCGTAGTGGGTACGCCTAATCCAACCCTAAACCCTTTTCCGTCCTGTCTTATGCAGTACCCTACTCTTAAGGTTCAGTGCCCCATCGTTGAATCACATCCACGACAGGGTTCACCAATACACTCTTAGGGTTCAGTTTCTTGCGGGTTTAGTGACCTTGAATAAGGAAAAGGGTTTAGGGTTGGATTAGGCGGAGCCGCGAAGCGGGTCCACCTAATCCAACCCTAAACCCTTTTCCGTCCCGTCTTATGCAGTACCCTACTCTTAAGGTTCAGTGCCCCATCTTTGAATCACATCCACGACAGGGTTCACCAATACCCTCTTAGGGTTCTGTTTGTTGCGGGTTTAGTGACCTTGAATAAGGAAAAGGGTTTAGGGTTGGATTAGGCGGAGCCGCGTAGTGGGTACGCCTAATCCAACCCTAAACCCTTTTCCGTCCTGTCTTATGCAGTACCCTACTCTTAAGGTTCAGTGCCCCATCGTTGAATCACATCCACGACAGGGTTCACCAATACACTCTTAGGGTTCAGTTTCTTGCGGGTTTAGTGACCTTGAATAAGGAAAAGGGTTTAGGGTTGGATTAGGCGGAGCCGCGAAGCGGGTCCACCTAATCCAACCCTAAACCCTTTTCCATCCCGTCTTATGCAGTACCCTACTCTTAAGGTTCAGTGCCCCATCTTTGAATCACATCCACGACAGGGTTAACAAAATACCCTCTTAGGGTTCAGTTTCTTGCGGGTTTAGTGACCTTGAATAAGGAAAAGGATTTAGGGTTGGATTAGGCGGAGCCGCGTAGCGGGTCCGCCTAATCCAACCCTAAACCCTTTTCTGTCCCGTCTTATGCAGTACCCTACTCTTAAGGTTCAGTGCCCCATCTTTGAATCACATCCACGACAGGGTTCACAAATACCCTCTTAGGGATCAGTTTCTTGCGGGTTTAGTGACCTAGAATAAGAAAAAGGGTTTAGGGTTGGATTAGGCGGAGCGCGAAGCGGGTCCGCCTAATCCAACCCTAAACCCTTTTCCGTCCCGTCTTATGCAGTACCCTACTCTTAAGGTTCAGTGCCCCATCTTTGAATCACATCCACGACAGGGTTCACCAATACCCTCTTAGGGTTCAGTTTCTTGCGGGTTTAGTGACCTAGAATAAGGAAAAGGGTTTAGGGTTGGATTAGGCGGAGCGCGAAGCGGGTCCGCCTAATCCAACCCTAAACCCTTTTCCGTCCCGTCTTATGCAGTACCCTACTCTTAAGGTTCAGTGCCCCATCTTTGAATCACATCCACGACAGGGTTCACCAATACCCTCTTAGGGTTCATTTTCTTGCGGGTTTAGTGACCTTGAATAAGGACGCGGGTCCGCCTATTCCAACCCTAAACCCTTTTCCGTCCCGTCTTATGCAGTACCCTACTCTTAAGGTTCAGTGCCCCAACTTTGAATCACATCAACGACAGGGTTCACCAATACCCTCTTAGGGTTCAGTTTGTTGCGGGTTTAGTGACCTTGAATAAGGAAAAGGGTTTAGGGTTGGATTAGGCGGAGCCGCGTAGCGGGTACGCCTAATCCAACCCTAAACCCTTTTCCGTCCCGTCTTATGCAGTACCCTACTCTTAAGGTTCAGTGCCCCATCTTTGAATCACATCCACGACAGGGTTCACCAATACCCTCTTAGGGTTCTGTTTGTTGCGGGTTTAGTGACCTTGAATAAGGAAAAGGGTTTAGGGTTGGATTAGGTGGAGCCGCGTAGTGGGTACGCCTAATCCAACCCTAAACCCTTTTCCGTCCTGTCTTATGCAGTACCCTACTCTTAAGGTTCAGTGCCCCATCGTTGAATCACATCCACGACAGGGTTCACCAATACACTCTTAGGGTTCAGTTTCTTGCGGGTTTAGTGACCTTGAATAAGGAAAAGGGTTTAGGGTTGGATTAGGCGGAGCCGCGAAGCGGGTCCACCTAATCCAACCCTAAACCCTTTTCCGTCCCGTCTTATGCAGTACCCTACTCTTAAGGTTCAGTGCCCCATCTTTGAATCACATCCACGACAGGGTTAACAAAATACCCTCTTAGGGTTCAGTTTCTTGCGGGTTTAGTGACCTTGAATAAGGAAAAGGGTTTAGGGTTGGATTAGGCGGAGCCGCGTAGCGGGTCCGCCTAATCCAACCCTAAACCCTTTTCTGTCCCGTCTTATGCAGTACCCTACTCTTAAAGTTCAGTGCCCCATCTTTGAATCACATCCACGACAGGGTTCACAAATACCCTCTTAGGGTTCAGTTTCTTGCGGGTTTAGTGACCTAGAATAAGGAAAAGGGTTTAGGGTTGGATTAGGCGGAGCGCGAAGCGGGTCCGCCTAATCCAACCCTAAACCCTTTTCCGTCCCGTCTTATGCAGTACCCTACTCTTAAGGTTCAGTGCCCCATCTTTGAATCACATCCACGACAGGGTTCACAAATACCCTCTTAGGGTTCAGTTTCTTGCGGGTTTAGTGACCTAGAATAAGGAAAAGGGTTTAGGGTTGGATTAGGCGGAGCGCGAAGCGGGTCCGCCTAATCCAACCCTAAACCCTTTTCCGTCCCGTCTTATGCAGTACCCTACTCTTAAGGTTCAGTGCCCCGTCTTTGAATCACATCCACGACAGGGTTCACCAATACCCTCTTAGGGTTCATTTTCTTGCGGGTTTAGTGACCTTGAATAAGGACGCGGGTCCGCCTATTCCAACCCTAAACCCTTTTCCGTCCCGTCTTATGCAGTACCCTACTCTTAAGGTTCAGTGCCCCATCTTTGAATCACATCCACGACAGGGTTCACCAATACCCTCTTAGGGTTCTGTTTGTTGCGGGTTTAGTGACCTTGAATAAGGAAAAGGGTTTAGGGTTGGATTAGGCGGAGCCGCGTAGCGGGTACGCCTAATCCAACCCTAAACCCTTTTCCGTCCCGTCTTATGCAGTACCCTACTCTTAAGGTTCAGTGCCCCATCTTTGAATCACATCCACGACAGGGTTCACCAATACCCTCTTAGGGTTCTGTTTGTTGCGGGTTTAGTGACCTTGAATAAGGAAAAGGGTTTAGGGTTGGATTAGGCGGAGCCGCGTAGTGGGTACGCCTAATCCAACCCTAAACCCTTTTCCGTCCTGTCTTATGCAGTACCCTACTCTTAAGGTTCAGTGCCCCATCGTTGAATCACATCCACGACAGGGTTCACCAATACACTCTTAGGGTTCAGTTTCTTGCGGGTTTAGTGACCTTGAATAAGGAAAAGGGTTTAGGGTTGGATTAGGCGGAGCCGCGAAGCGGGTCCACCTAATCCAACCCTAAACCCTTTTCCGTCCCGTCTTATGCAGTACCCTACTCTTAAGGTTCAGTGCCCCATCTTTGAATCACATCCACGACAGGGTTAACAAAATACCCTCTTAGGGTTCAGTTTCTTGCGGGTTTAGTGACCTTGAATAAGGAAAAGGGTTTAGGGTTGGATTAGGCGGAGCCGCGTAGCGGGTCCGCCTAATCCAACCCTAAACCCTTTTCTGTCCCGTCTTATGCAGTACCCTACTCTTAAGGTTCAGTGCCCCATCGTTGAATCACATCCACGACAGGGTTCACCAATACCCTCTTAGGGTTCTGTTTGTTGCGGGTTTAGTGACCTTGAATAAGGAAAAGGGTTTAGGGTTGGATTAGGCGGAGCCGCGAAGCGGGTCCACCTAATCCAACCCTAAACCCTTTTCCGTCCCGTCTTATGCAGTACCCTACTCTTAAGGTTCCGTGCCCCATCTTTGAATCACATCCACGACAGGGTTAACAAAATACCCTCTTAGGGTTCAGTTTCTTGCGGGTTTAGTGACCTTGAATAAGGAAAAGGGTTTAGGGTTGGATTAGGCGGAGCCGCGTAGCGGGTCCGCCTAATCCAACCCTAAACCCTTTTCTGTCCCGTCTTATGCAGTACCCTACTCTTAAGGTTCAGTGCCCCATCTTTGAATCACATCCACGACAGGGTTCACAAATACCCTCTTAGGGTTCAGTTTCTTGCGAGTTTAGTGACCTAGAATAAGGAAAAGGGTTTAGGGTTGGATTAGGCGAAGCGCGAAGCGGGTCCGCCTAATCCAACCCTAAACCATTTTTCGTCCCGTCTTATGCAGTACCCTACTCTTAAGGTTCAGTGCCCCATCTTTGAATCACATCCACGACAGGGTTCACCAATACCCTCTTAGGGTTCAGTTTCTTGCGGGTTTAGTGACCTAGAATAAGGAAAAGGGTTTAGGGTTGGATTAGGCGGAGCGCGAAGCGGGTCCGCCTAATCCAACCCTAAACCCTTTTCCGTCCCGTCTTATGCAGTACCCTACTCTTAAGGTTCAGTGCCCCATCTTTGAATCACATCCACGACAGGGTTCACAAATACCCTCTTAGGGTTCAGTTTCTTGCGGGTTTAGTGACCTAGAATAAGGAAAAGGGTTTAGGGTTGGATTAGGCGGAGCGCGAAGCGGGTCCGCCTAATCCAACCCTAAACCCTTTTCCGTCCCGTCTTATGCAGTACCCTACTCTTAAGGTTCAGTGCCCCGTCTTTGAATCACATCCACGACAGGGTTCACCAATACCCTCTTAGGGTTCATTTTCTTGCGGGTTTAGTGACCTTGAATAAGGACGCGGGTCCGCCTATTCCAACCCTAAACCCTTTTCCGTCCCGTCTTATGCAGTACCCTACTCTTAAGGTTCAGTGCCCCAACTTTGAATCACATCAACGACAGGGTTCACCAATACCCTCTTAGGGTTCAGTTTGTTGCGGGTTTAGTGACCTTGAATAAGGAAAATGGTTTAGGGTTGGATTAGGCGGAGCCGCGTAGCGGGTACGCCTAATCCAACCCTAAACCCTTTTCCGTCCCGTCTTATGCAGTACCCTACTCTTAAGGTTCAGTGCCCCATCTTTGAATCACATCCACGACAGGGTTCACCAATACCCTCTTAGGGTTCTGTTTGTTGCGGGTTTAGTGACCTTGAATAAGGAAAAGGGTTTAGGGTTGGATTAGGCGGAGCCGCGTAGTGGGTACGCCTAATCCAACCCTAAACCCTTTTCCGTCCTGTCTTATGCAGTACCGTACTCTTAAGGTTCAGTGCCCCATCGTTGAATCACATCCACGACAGGGTTCACCAATACACTCTTAGGGTTCAGTTTCTTGCGGGTTTAGTGACCTTGAATAAGGAAAAGGGTTTAGGGTTGGATTAGGCGGAGCCGCGAAGCGGGTCCACCTAATCCAACCCTAAACCCTTTTCCGTCCCGTCTTATGTAGTACCCTACTCTTAAGGTTCAGTGCCCCATCTTTGAATCACATCCACGACAGGGTTAACAAAATACCCTCTTAGGGTTCAGTTTCTTGCGGGTTTAGTGACCTTGAATAAGGAAAATGGTTTAGGGTTGGATTAGGCGGAGCCGCGTAGCGGGTACGCCTAATCCAACCCTAAACCCTTTTCCGTCCCGTCTTATGCAGTACCCTACTCTTAAGGTTCAGTGCCCCATCTTTGAATCACATCCACGACAGGGTTCACCAATACCCTCTTAGGGTTCTGTTTGTTGCGGGTTTAGTGACCTTGAATAAGGAAAAGGGTTTAGGGTTGGATTAGGCGGAGCCGCGTAGTGGGTACGCCTAATCCAACCCTAAACCCTTTTCCGTCCTGTCTTATGCAGTACCCTACTCTTAAGGTTCAGTGCCCCATCGTTGAATCACATCCACGACAGGGTTCACCAATACACTCTTAGGGTTCAGTTTCTTGCGGGTTTAGTGACCTTGAATAAGGAAAAGGGTTTAGGGTTGGATTAGGCGGAGCCGCGAAGCGGGTCCACCTAATCCAACCCTAAACCCTTTTCCGTCCCGTCTTATGCAGTACCCTACTCTTAAGGTTCAGTGCCCCATCTTTGAATCACATCCACGACAGGGTTAACAAAATACCCTCTTAGGGTTCAGTTTCTTGCGGGTTTAGTGACCTTGAATAAGGAAAAGGGTTTAGGGTTGGATTAGGCGGAGCCGCGTAGCGGGTCCGCCTAATCCAACCCTAAACCCTTTTCTGTCCCGTCTTATGCAGTACCCTACTCTTAAGGTTCAGTGCCCCATCGTTGAATCACATCCACGACAGGGTTCACCAATACCCTCTTAGGGTTCTGTTTGTTGCGGGTTTAGTGACCTTGAATAAGGAAAAGGGTTTAGGGTTGGATTAGGCGGAGCCGCGAAGCGGGTCCACCTAATCCAACCCTAAACCCTTTTCCGTCCCGTCTTATGCAGTACCCTACTCTTAAGGTTCAGTGCCCCATCTTTGAATCACATCCACGACAGGGTTAACAAAATACCCTCTTAGGGTTCAGTTTCTTGCGGGTTTAGTGACCTTGAATAAGGAAAAGGGTTTAGGGTTGGATTAGGCGGAGCCGCGTAGCGGGTCCGCCTAATCCAACCCTAAACCCTTTTCTGTCCCGTCTTATGCAGTACCCTACTCTTAAGGTTCAGTGCCCCATCTTTGAATCACATCCACGACAGGGTTCACAAATACCCTCTTAGGGTTCAGTTTCTTGCGGGTTTAGTGACCTAGAATAAGGAAAAGGGTTTAGGGTTGGATTAGGCGAAGCGCGAAGCGGGTCCGCCTAATCCAACCCTAAACCATTTTCCGTCCCGTCTTATGCAGTACCCTACTCTTAAGGTTCAGTGCCCCATCTTTGAATCACATCCACGACAGGGTTCACCAATACCCTCTTAGGGTTCAGTTTCTTGCGGGTTTAGTGACCTAGAATAAGGAAAAGGGTTTAGGGTTGGATTAGGCGGAGCGCGAAGCGGGTCCGCCTAATCCAACCCTAAACCCTTTTCCGTCCCGTCTTATGCAGTACCCTACTCTTAAGGTTCAGTGCCCCATCTTTGAATCACATCCACGACAGGGTTCACAAATACCCTCTTAGGGTTCAGTTTCTTGCGGGTTTAGTGACCTAGAATAAGGAAAAGGGTTTAGGGTTGGATTAGGCGGAGCGCGAAGCGGGTCCGCCTAATCCAACCCTAAACCCTTTTCCGTCCCGTCTTATGCAGTACCCTACTCTTAAGGTTCAGTGCCCCGTCTTTGAATCACATCCACGACAGGGTTCACCAATACCCTCTTAGGGTTCATTTTCTTGCGGGTTTAGTGACCTTGAATAAGGACGCGGGTCCGCCTATTCCAACCCTAAACCCTTTTCCGTCCCGTCTTATGCAGTACCCTACTCTTAAGGTTCAGTGCCCCAACTTTGAATCACATCAACGACAGGGTTCACCAATACCCTCTTAGGGTTCAGTTTGTTGCGGGTTTAGTGACCTTGAATAAGGAAAATGGTTTAGGGTTGGATTAGGCGGAGCCGCGTAGCGGGTACGCCTAATCCAACCCTAAACCCTTTTCCGTCCCGTCTTATGCAGTACCCTACTCTTAAGGTTCAGTGCCCCATCTTTGAATCACATCCACGACAGGGTTCACCAATACCCTCTTAGGGTTCTGTTTGTTGCGGGTTTAGTGACCTTGAATAAGGAAAAGGGTTTAGGGTTGGATTAGGCGGAGCCGCGTAGTGGGTACGCCTAATCCAACCCTAAACCCTTTTCCGTCCTGTCTTATGCAGTACCGTACTCTTAAGGTTCAGTGCCCCATCGTTGAATCACATCCACGACAGGGTTCACCAATACACTCTTAGGGTTCAGTTTCTTGCGGGTTTAGTGACCTTGAATAAGGAAAAGGGTTTAGGGTTGGATTAGGCGGAGCCGCGAAGCGGGTCCACCTAATCCAACCCTAAACCCTTTTCCGTCCCGTCTTATGTAGTACCCTACTCTTAAGGTTCAGTGCCCCATCTTTGAATCACATCCACGACAGGGTTAACAAAATACCCTCTTAGGGTTCAGTTTCTTGCGGGTTTAGTGACCTTGAATAAGGAAAAGGGTTTAGGGTTGGATTAGGCGGAGCCGCGTAGCGGGTCCGCCTAATCCAACCCTAAACCCTTTTCTGTCCCGTCTTATGCAGTACCCTACTCTTAAGGTTCAGTGCCCCATCTTTGAATCACATCCACGACAGGGTTCACAAATACCCTCTTAGGGTTCAGTTTCTTGCGGGTTTAGTGACCTAGAATAAGGAAAAGGGTTTAGGGTTGGATTAGGCGGAGCGCGAAGCGGGTCCGCCTAATCCAACCCTAAACCCTTTTCCGTCCCGTCTTATGCAGTACCCTACTCTTAAGGTTCAGTGCCCCATCTTTGAATCACATCCACGACAGGGTTCACCAATACCCTCTTAGGGTTCAGTTTCTTGCGGGTTTAGTGACCTAGAATAAGGAAAAGGGTTTAGGGTTGGATTAGGCGGAGCGCGAAGCGGGTCCGCCTAATCCAACCCTAAACCCTTTTCCGTCCCGTCTTATGCAGTACCCTACTCTTAAGGTTCAGTGCCCCATCTTTGAATCACATCCACGACAGGGTTCACCAATACCCTCTTAGGGTTCATTTTCTTGCGGGTTTAGTGACCTTGAATAAGGACGCGGGTCCGCCTATTCCAACCCTAAACCCTTTTCCGTCCCGTCTTATGCAGTACCCTACTCTTAAGGTTCTGTGCCCCAACTTTGAATCACATCAACGACATGGTTCACCAATATCCTCTTAGGGTTATGTTTGTTGCGGGTTTAGTGACCTTAAATAAGGAAAAGGGTTTAGGGTTGGATTAGGCGGAGCCGCGTAGCGGGTACGCCTAATCCAACCGTAAACCCTTTTCCGTCCCGTCTTATGCAGTACCCTACTCTTAAGGTTCAGTGCCCCATCTTTGAATCACATCCACGACAGGGTTCACCAATACCCTCTTAGGGTTCGGTTTGTTGCGGGTTTAGTGACCTTGAATAAGGAAAAGGGTTTAGGGTTGGATTAGGCGGAGCCGCGTAGTGGGTACGCCTAATCCAACCCTAAACCCTTTTCCGTCCCGTCTTATACAGTACCCTACTCTTAAGGTTCAGTGCCCCATCTTTGAATCACATCCACGACAGGGTTAACAAAATACCCTCTTAGGGTTCAGTTTCTTGCGGGTTTAGTGACCTTGAATAAGGAAAAAGGTTTAGTGTTGGATTAGGCGGAGCGCGAAGCGGGTCCGCCTAATCCAACCCTAAACCCTTTTCCGTCCCGTCTTATGCAGTACCCTACTCTTAAGGTTCAGTGCCCCATCTTTGAATCACATCCACGACAGGGTTCACCAATACCCTCTTAGGGTTCAGTTTCTTGCGGGTTTAGTGACCTAGAATAAGGAAAAGGGTTTAGGGTTGGATTAGGCGGAGCCGCGAAGCGGGTCCACCTAATCCAACCCTAAACCCTTTTCCGTCCCGTCATATGTAGTACCCTACTCTTAAGGTTCAGTGCCCCATCTTTGAATCACATCCACGACAGGGTTAACAAAATACCCTCTTAGGGTTCAGTTTCTTGCGGGTTTAGTGACCTTGAATAAGGAAAAGGGTTTAGGGTTGGATTAGGCGGAGCCGCGTAGCGGGTCCGCCTAATCCAACCCTAAACCCTTTTCTGTCCCGTCTTATGCAGTACCCTACTCTTAAGGTTCAGTGCCCCATCTTTGAATCACATCCACGACAGGGTTCACAAATACCCTCTTAGGGTTCAGTTTCTTGCGGGTTTAGTGACCTAGAATAAGGAAAAGGGTTTAGGGTTGGATTAGGCGGAGCGCGAAGCGGGTCCGCCTAATCCAACCCTAAACCCTTTTCCGTCCCGTCTTATGCAGTACCCTACTCTTAAGGTTCAGTGCCCCATCTTTGAATCACATCCACGACAGGGTTCACCAATACCCTCTTAGGGTTCGGTTTGTTGCGGGTTTAGTGACCTTGAATAAGGAAAAGGGTTTAGGGTTGGATTAGGCGGAGCCGCGTAGTGGGTACGCCTAATCCAACCCTAAACCCTTTTCCGTCCCGTCTTATACAGTACCCTACTCTTAAGGTTCAGTGCCCCATCTTTGAATCACATCCACGACAGGGTTAACAAAATACCCTCTTAGGGTTCAGTTTCTTGCGGGTTTAGTGACCTTGAATAAGGAAAAAGGTTTAGGGTTGGATTAGGCGGAGCGCGAAGCGGGTCCGCCTAATCCAACCCTAAACCCTTTTCCGTCCCGTCTTATGCAGTACCCTACTCTTAAGGTTCAGTGCCCCATCTTTGAATCACATCCACGACAGGGTTCACCAATACCCTCTTAGGGTTCAGTTTCTTGCGGGTTTAGTGACCTAGAATAAGGAAAAGGGTTTAGGGTTGGATTAGGCGGAGCCGCGAAGCGGGTCCACCTAATCCAACCCTAAACCCTTTTCCGTCCCGTCATATGTAGTACCCTACTCTTAAGGTTCAGTGCCCCATCTTTGAATCACATCCACGACAGGGTTAACAAAATACCCTCTTAGGGTTCAGTTTCTTGCGGGTTTAGTGACCTTGAATAAGGAAAAGGGTTTAGGGTTGGATTAGGCGGAGCCGCGTAGCGGGTCCGCCTAATCCAACCCTAAACCCTTTTCTGTCCCGTCTTATGCAGTACCCTACTCTTAAGGTTCAGTGCCCCATCTTTGAATCACATCCACGACAGGGTTCACAAATACCCTCTTAGGGTTCAGTTTCTTGCGGGTTTAGTGACCTAGAATAAGGAAAAGGGTTTAGGGTTGGATTAGGCGGAGCGCGAAGCGGGTCCGCCTAATCCAACCCTAAACCCTTTTCCGTCCCGTCTTATGCAGTACCCTACTCTTAAGGTTCAGTGCCCCATCTTTGAATCACATCCACGACAGGGTTCACCAATACCCTCTTAGGGTTCAGTTTCTTGCGGGTTTAGTGACCTAGAATAAGGAAAAGGGTTTAGGGTTGGATTAGGCGGAGCGCGAAGCGGGTCCGCCTAATCCAACCCTAAACCCTTTTCCGTCCCGTCTTATGCAGTACCCTACTCTTAAGGTTCAGTGCCCCATCTTTGAATCACATCCACGACAGGGTTCACCAATACCCTCTTAGGGTTCATTTTCTTGCGGGTTTAGTGACCTTGAATAAGGACGCGGGTCCGCCTATTCCAACCCTAAACCCTTTTCCGTCCCGTCTTATGCAGTACCCTACTCTTAAGGTTCTGTGCCCCAACTTTGAATCACATCAACGACATGGTTCACCAATATCCTCTTAGGGTTATGTTTGTTGCGGGTTTAGTGACCTTAAATAAGGAAAAGGGTTTAGGGTTGGATTAGGCGGAGCCGCGTAGCGGGTACGCCTAATCCAACCTTAAACCCTTTTCCGTCCCGTCTTATGCAGTACCCTACTCTTAAGGTTCAGTGCCCCATCTTTGAATCACATCCACGACAGGGTTCACCAATACCCTCTTAGGGTTCGGTTTGTTGCGGGTTTAGTGACCTTGAATAAGGAAAAGGGTTTAGGGTTGGATTAGGCGGAGCCGCGTAGTGGGTACGCCTAATCCAACCCTAAACCCTTTTCCGTCCCGTCTTATGCAGTACCCTACTCTTAAGGTTCAGCGCCCCATCTTTGAATCACATCCACGACAGGGTTCACCAATACACTCTTAGGGTTCAGTTTCTTGCGGGTTTAGTGACCTTGAATAAGGAAAAGGGTTTAGGGTTGGATTAGGCGGAGCCGCGTAGCGGGTTCGCCTAATCCAACCCTAAACCCTTTTCCGTCCCGTCTTATACATTACCCTACTCTTAAGGTTCAGTGCCCCATCTTTGAATCACATCCACGACAGGGTTAACAAAATACCCTCTTAGGGTTCAGTTTCTTGCGGGTTTAGTGACCTTGAATAAGGAAAAGGGTTTAGGGTTGGATTAGGCGGAGCCGCGTAGCGGGTCCGCCTAATCCAACCCTAAACCCTTTTCTGTCCCGTCTTATGCAGTACCCTACTCTTAAGGTTCAGTGCCCCATCTTTGAATCACATCCACGACAGGGTTCACAAATACCCTCTTAGGGTTCAGTTTCTTGCGGGTTTAGTGACCTAGAATAAGGAAAAGGGTTTAGGGTTGGATTAGGCGGAGCGCGAAGCGGGTCCGCCTAATCCAACCCTAAACCCTTTTCCGTCCCGTCTTATGCAGTACCCTACTCTTAAGGTTCAGTGCCCCATCTTTGAATCACATCCACGACAGGGTTCACCAATACCCTCTTAGGGTTCAGTTTCTTGCGGGTTTAGTGACCTAGAATAAGGAAAAGGGTTTAGGGTTGGATTAGGCGGAGCGCGAAGCGGGTCCGCCTAATCCAACCCTAAACCCTTTTCCGTCCCGTCTTATGCAGTACCCTACTCTTAAGGTTCAGTGCCCCATCTTTGAATCACATCCACGGCAGGGTTCACCAATACCCTCTTAGGGTTCATTTTCTTGCGGGTTTAGTGACCTTGAATAAGGACGCGGGTCCGCCTATTCCAACCCTAAACCCTTTTCCGTCCCGTCTTATGCAGTACCCTACTCTTAAGGTTCTGTGCCCCAACTTTGAATCACATCAACGACATGGTTCACCAATATCCTCTTAGGGTTATGTTTGTTGCGGGTTTAGTGACCTTAAATAAGGAAAAGGGTTTAGGGTTGGATTAGGCGGAGCCGCGTAGCGGGTACGCCTAATCCAACCTTAAACCCTTTTCCGTCCCGTCTTATGCAGTACCCTACTCTTAAGGTTCAGTGCCCCATCTTTGAATCACATCCACGACAGGGTTCACCAATACCCTCTTAGGGTTCGGTTTGTTGCGGGTTTAGTGACCTTGAATAAGGAAAAGGGTTTAGGGTTGGATTAGGCGGAGCCGCGTAGTGGGTACGCCTAATCCAACCCTAAACCCTTTTCCGTCCCGTCTTATGCAGTACCCTACTCTTAAGGTTCAGCGCCCCATCTTTGAATCACATCCACGACAGGGTTCACCAATACACTCTTAGGGTTCAGTTTCTTGCGGGTTTAGTGACCTTGAATAAGGAAAAGGGTTTAGGGTTGGATTAGGCGGAGCCGCGTAGCGGGTTCGCCTAATCCAACCCTAAACCCTTTTCCGTCCCGTCTTATACATTACCCTACTCTTAAGGTTCAGTGCCCCATCTTTGAATCACATCCACGACAGGGTTAACAAAATACCCTCTTAGGGTTCAGTTTCTTGCGGGTTTAGTGACCTTGAATAAGGAAAAGGGTTTAGGGTTGGATTAGGCGGAGCCGCGTAGCGGGTCCGCCTAATCCAACCCTAAACCCTTTTCTGTCCCGTCTTATGCAGTACCCTACTCTTAAGGTTCAGTGCCCCATCTTTGAATCACATCCACGACAGGGTTCACAAATACCCTCTTAGGGTTCAGTTTCTTGCGGGTTTAGTGACCTAGAATAAGGAAAAGGGTTTAGGGTTGGATTAGGCGGAGCGCGAAGCGGGTCCGCCTAATCCAACCCTAAACCCTTTTCCGTCCCGTCTTATGCAGTACCCTACTCTTAAGGTTCAGTGCCCCATCTTTGAATCACATCCACGACAGGGTTCACCAATACCCTCTTAGGGTTCAGTTTCTTGCGGGTTTAGTGACCTAGAATAAGGAAAAGGGTTTAGGGTTGGATTAGGCGGAGCGCGAAGCGGGTCCGCCTAATCCAACCCTAAACCCTTTTCCGTCCCGTCTTATGCAGTACCCTACTCTTAAGGTTCAGTGCCCCATCTTTGAATCACATCCACGACAGGGTTCACCAATACCCTCTTAGGGTTCATTTTCTTGCGGGTTTAGTGACCTTGAATAAGGACGCGGGTCCGCCTATTCCAACCCTAAACCCTTTTCCGTCCCGTCTTATGCAGTACCCTACTCTTAAGGTTCTGTGCCCCAACTTTGAATCACATCAACGACATGGTTCACCAATATCCTCTTAGGGTTATGTTTGTTGCGGGTTTAGTGACCTTAAATAAGGAAAAGGGTTTAGGGTTGGATTAGGCGGAGCCGCGTAGCGGGTACGCCTAATCCAACCTTAAACCCTTTTCCGTCCCGTCTTATGCAGTACCCTACTCTTAAGGTTCAGTGCCCCATCTTTGAATCACATCCACGACAGGGTTCACCAATACCCTCTTAGGGTTCGGTTTGTTGCGGGTTTAGTGACCTTGAATAAGGAAAAGGGTTTAGGGTTGGATTAGGCGGAGCCGCGTAGTGGGTACGCCTAATCCAACCCTAAACCCTTTTCCGTCCCGTCTTATGCAGTACCCTACTCTTAAGGTTCAGCGCCCCATCTTTGAATCACATCCACGACAGGGTTCACCAATACACTCTTAGGGTTCAGTTTCTTGCGGGTTTAGTGACCTTGAATAAGGAAAAGGGTTTAGGGTTGGATTAGGCGGAGCCGCGAAGCGGGTCCACCTAATCCAACCCTAAACCCTTTTCCGTCCCGTCTTATGCAGTACCCTACTCTTAAGGTTCAGTGCCGCATCTTTGAATCACATCCACGACAGGGTTAACAAAATACCCTCTTAGGGTTCAGTTTCTTGCGGGTTTCGTGACCTTGAATAAGGAAAAGGGTTTAGGGTTGGATTAGGCGGAGCCGCGAAGCGGGTCCACCTAATCCAACCCTAAACCCTTTTCCGTCCCGTCTTATGCAGTACCCTACTCTTAAGGTTCAGTGCCCCATCTTTGAATTACATCCACGACGGGGTTAACAAAATACCCTCTTAGGGTTCAGTTTCTTGCGGGTTTAGTGACCTTGAATAAGGAAAAGGGTTTAGGGTTGGATTAGGCGGAGCCGCGTAGCGGGTCCGCCTAATCCAACCCTAAACCCTTTTCTGTCCCGTCTTATGCAGTACCCTACTCTTAAGGTTCAGTGCCCCATCTTTGAATCACATCCACGACAGGGTTCACAAATACCCTCTTAGGGTTCAGTTTCTTGCGGGTTTAGTGACCTAGAATAAGGAAAAGGGTTTAGGGTTGGATTAGGCGGAGCGCGAAGCGGGTCCGCCTAATCCAACCCTAAACCCTTTTCCGTCCCGTCTTATGCAGTACCCTACTCTTAAGGTTCAGTGCCCCATCTTTGAATCACATCCACGACAGGGTTCACCAATACCCTCTTAGGGTTCAGTTTCTTGCGGGTTTAGTGACCTAGAATAAGGAAAAGGGTTTAGGGTTGGATTAGGCGGAGCGCGAAGCGGGTCCGCCTAATCCAACCCTAAACCCTTTTCCGTCCCGTCTTATGCAGTACCCTACTCTTAAGGTTCAGTGCCCCATCTTTGAATCACATCCACGACAGGGTTCACCAATACCCTCTTAGGGTTCATTTTCTTGCGGGTTTAGTGACCTTGAATAAGGACGCGGGTCCGCCTATTCCAACCCTAAACCCTTTTCCGTCCCGTCTTATGCAGTACCCTACTCTTAAGGTTCTGTGCCCCAACTTTGAATCACATCAACGACATGGTTCACCAATATCCTCTTAGGGTTATGTTTGTTGCGGGTTTAGTGACCTTAAATAAGGAAAAGGGTTTAGGGTTGGATTAGGCGGAGCCGCGTAGCGGGTACGCCTAATCCAACCTTAAACCCTTTTCCGTCCCGTCTTATGCAGTACCCTACTCTTAAGGTTCAGTGCCCCATCTTTGAATCACATCCACGACAGGGTTAACCAATACCCTCTTAGGGTTCGGTTTGTTGCGGGTTTAGTGACCTTGAATAAGGAAAAGGGTTTAGGGTTGGATTAGGCGGAGCCGCGTAGTGGGTACGCCTAATCCAACCCTAAACCCTTTTCCGTCCCGTCTTATGCAGTACCCTACTCTTAAGGTTCAGCGCCCCATCTTTGAATCACATCCACGACAGGGTTCACCAATACACTCTTAGGGTTCAGTTTCTTGCGGGTTTAGTGACCTTGAATAAGGAAAAGGGTTTAGGGTTGGATTAGGCGGAGCCGCGAAGCGGGTCCACCTAATCCAACCCTAAACCCTTTTCCGTCCCGTCTTATGCAGTACCCTACTCTTAAGGTTCAGTGCCGCATCTTTGAATCACATCCACGACAGGGTTAACAAAATACCCTCTTAGGGTTCAGTTTCTTGCGGGTTTAGTGACCTTGAATAAGGAAAAGGGTTTAGGGTTGGATTAGGCGGAGCCGCGAAGCGGGTCCACCTAATCCAACCCTAAACCCTTTTCCGTCCCGTCTTATGCAGTACCCTACTCTTAAGGTTCAGTGCCCCATCTTTGAATTACATCCACGACGGGGTTAACAAAATACCCTCTTAGGGTTCAGTTTCTTGCGGGTTTAGTGACCTTGAATAAGGAAAAGGGTTTAGGGTTGGATTAGGCGGAGCCGCGTAGCGGGTCCGCCTAATCCAACCCTAAACCCTTTTCCGTCCCGTCTTATGCAGTACCCTACTCTTAAGGTTCAGTGCCCCATCTTTGAATCACATCCACGACAGGGTTCACAAATACCCTCTTTGGGTTCAGTTTCTTGCGGGTTTAGTGACCTAGAATAAGGAAAAGGGTTTAGGGTTGGATTAGGCGGAGCGCGAAGCGGGTCCGCCTAATCCAACCCTAAACCCTTTTCCGTCCCGTCTTATGCAGTACCCTACTCTTAAGGTTCAGTTCCCCATCTTTGAATCACATCCACGACAGGGTTCACCAATACCCTCTTAGGGTTCAGTTTCTTGCGGGTTTAGTGACCTAGAATAAGGAAAAGGGTTTAGGGTTGGATTAGGCGGAGCGCGAAGCGGGTCCGCCTAATCCAACCCTAAACCCTTTTCCGTCCCGTCTTATGCAGTACCCTACTCTTAAGGTTCAGTGCCCCATCTTTGAATCACATCCATGACAGGGTTCACCAATACCCTCTTAGGGTTCATTTTCTTGCGGGTTTAGTGACCTTGAATAAGGACGCGGGTCCGCCTATTCCAACCCTAAACCCTTTTCCGTCCCGTCTTATGCAGTACCCTACTCTTAAGGTTCAGTGCCCCAACTTTGAATCACATCAACGACAGGGTTCACCAATATCCTCTTAGGGTTAAGTTTGTTGCGGGTTTACTGACCTTGAATAAGGAAAAGGGTTTAGGGTTGGATTAGGCGGAGCCGCGTAGCGGGTACGCCTAATCCAACCCTAAACCCTTTTCCGTCCCGTCTTATGCAGTACCCTACTCTTAAGGTTCAGTGCCCCATCTTTGAATCACATCCACGACAGGGTTCACCAATACACTCTTAGGGTTCAGTTTCTTGCGGGTTTAGTGACCTTGAATAAGGAAAAGGGTTTAGGGTTAGATTAGGCGGAGCAGCGAAGCGAGTCCACCTAATCCAACCCTAAACCCTTTTCCGTCCCGTCTTACTCAGTACCCTACTCTTAAGGTTCAGTGCCCCATCTTTGAATCACATCCATGACAGGGTTCACCAATACCCTCTTAGGGTTCATTTTCTTGCGGGTTTAGTGACCTTGAATAAGGACGCGGGTCCGCCTATTCCAACCCTAAACCCTTTTCCGTCCCGTCTTATGCAGTACCCTACTCTTAAGGTTCAGTGCCCCATCTTTGAATCACATCCACGACAGGGTTCACCAATACCCTCTTAGGGTTCGGTTTGTTGCGGGTTTAGTGACCTTGAATAAGGAAAAGGGTTTAGGGTTGGATTAGGCGGAGCCGCGTAGTGGGTACGCCTAATCCAACCCTAAACCCTTTTCCGTCCCGTCTTATGCAGTACCCTACTCTTAAGGTTCAGCGCCCCATCTTTGAATCACATCCACGACAGGGTTCACCAATACACTCTTAGGGTTCAGTTTCTTGCGGGTTTAGTGACCTTGAATAAGGAAAAGGGTTTAGGGTTGGATTAGGCGGAGCCGCGAAGCGGGTCCACCTAATCCAACCCTAAACCCTTTTCCGTCCCGTCTTATGCAGTACCCTACTCTTAAGGTTCAGTGCCGCATCTTTGAATCACATCCACGACAGGGTTAACAAAATACCCTCTTAGGGTTCAGTTTCTTGCGGGTTTAGTGACCTTGAATAAGGAAAAGGGTTTAGGGTTGGATTAGGCGGAGCCGCGAAGCGGGTCCACCTAATCCAACCCTAAACCCTTTTCCGTCCCGTCTTATGCAGTACCCTACTCTTAAGGTTCAGTGCCCCATCTTTGAATTACATCCAGGACAGGGTTAACAAAATACCCTCTTAGGGTTTAGTTTCTTGCGGGTTTAGTGACCTTGAATAAGGAAAAGGGTTTAGGGTTGGATTAGGCGGAGCCGCGTAGCGGGTCCGCCTAATCCAACCCTAAACCCTTTTCCGTCCCGTCTTATGCAGTACCCTACTCTTAAGGTTCAGTGCCCCATCTTTGAATCACATCCACAACAGGGTTCGCAAATACCCTCTTTGGGTTCAGTTTCTTGCGGGTTTAGTGACCTAGAATAAGGAAAAGGGTTTAGGGTTGGATTAGGCGGAGCGCGAAGCGGGTCCGCCTAATCCAACCCTAAACCCTTTTCCGTCCCGTCTTATGCAGTACCCTACTCTTAAGGTTCAGTGCCCCATCTTTGAATCACATCCACGACAGGGTTCACCAATACCCTCTTAGGGTTCAGTTTCTTGCGGGTTTAGTGACCTAGAATAAGGAAAAGGGTTTAGGGTTGGATTAGGCGGAGCGCGAAGCGGGTCCGCCTAATCCAACCCTAAACCCTTTTCCGTCCCGTCTTATGCAGTACCCTACTCTTAAGGTTCAGTGCCCCATCTTTGAATCACATCCATGACAGGGTTCACCAATACCCTCTTAGGGTTCATTTTCTTGCGGGTTTAGTGACCTTGAATAAGGACGCGGGTCCGCCTATTCCAACCCTAAACCCTTTTCCGTCCCGTCTTATGCAGTACCCTACTCTTAAGGTTCAGTGCCCCAACTTTGAATCACATCAACGACAGGGTTCACCAATATCCTCTTAGGGTTAAGTTTGTTGCGGGTTTACTGACCTTGAATAAGGAAAAGGGTTTAGGGTTGGATTAGGCGGAGCCGCGTAGCGGGTACGCCTAATCCAACCCTAAACCCTTTTCCGTCCCGTCTTATGCAGTACCCTACTCTTAAGGTTCAGTGCCCCATCTTTGAATCACATCCACGACAGGGTTCACCAATACACTCTTAGGGTTCAGTTTCTTGCGGGTTTAGTGACCTTGAATAAGGAAAAGGGTTTAGGGTTGGATTAGGCGGAGCCGCGAAGCGGGTCCACCTAATCCAACCCTAAACCCTTTTCCGTCCCGTCTTATTCAGTACCCTACTCTTAAGGTTCAGTGCCCCATCTTTGAATCACATCCACGACAGGGTTAACAAAATACCCTCTTAGGGTTCAGTTTCTTGCGGGTTTAGTGACCTTGAATAAGGAAAAGGGTTTAGGGTTGGATTAGGCGGAGCCGCGTAGCGGGTCCGCCTAATCCAATCCTAAACCCTTTTCCGTCCCGTCTTATGCAGTACCCTACTCTTAAGGTTCAGTGCCCCATCTTTGAATCACATCCACGACAGGGTTCACCAATACCCTCTTAGGGTTCAGTTTCTTGCGGGTTTAGTGACCTAGAATAAGGAAAAGGGTTTAGGGTTGGATTAGGCGGAGCCGCGTAGCGGGTCCGCCTAATCCAACCCTAAACCCTTTTCCGTCCCGTCTTATGCAGTACCCTACTCTTAAGGTTCAGTGCCCCATCTTTGAATCACATCCACGACAGGGTTCACAAATACCCTCTTAGGGTTCAGTTTCTTGCGGGTTTAGTGACCTAGAATAAGGAAAAGGGTTTAGGGTTGGATTAGGCGGAGCCGCGTAGCGGGTCCGCCTAATCCAACCCTAAACCCTTTTCCGTCCCGTCTTATGCAGTACCCTACTCTTAAGGTTCAGTGCCCCATCTTTGAATCACATCCACGACAGGGTTCACAAATACCCTCTTAGGGTTCAGTTTCTTGCGGGTTTAGTGACCTAGAATAAGGAAAAGGGTTTAGGGTTGGATTAGTCGGAGCCGCGAAGCGGGTCCACCTAATCCAACCCTAAACCCTTTTCCGTCCCGTCTTATTCAGTACCCTACTCTTAAGGTTCAGTGCCCCATCTTTGAATCACATCCACGACAGGGTTAACAAAATACCCTCTTAGGGTTCAGTTTCTTGCGGGTTTAGTGACCTTGAATAAGGAAAAGGGTTTAGGGTTGGATTAGGCGGAGCCGCGTAGCGGGTCCGCCTAATCCAATCCTAAACCCTTTTCCGTCCCGTCTTATGCAGTACCCTACTCTTAAGGTTCAGTGCCCCATCTTTGAATCACATCCACGACAGGGTTCACCAATACCCTCTTAGGGTTCAGTTTCTTGCGGGTTTAGTGACCTAGAATAAGGAAAAGGGTTTAGGGTTGGATTAGGCGGAGCGCGAAGCGGGTCCGCCTAATCCAACCCTAAACCCTTTTCCGTCCCGTCTTATGCAGTACCCTACTCTTAAGGTTCAGTTCCCCATCTTTGAATCACATCCACGACAGGGTTCACCAATACCCTCTTAGGGTTCAGTTTCTTGCGGGTTTAGTGACCTAGAATAAGGAAAAGGGTTTAGGGTTGGATTAGGCGGAGCGCGAAGCGGGTCCGCCTAATCCAACCCTAAACCCTTTTCCGTCCCGTCTTATGCAGTACCCTACTCTTAAGGTTCAGTGCCCCATCTTTGAATCACATCCATGACAGGGTTCACCAATACCCTCTTAGGGTTCATTTTCTTGCGGGTTTAGTGACCTTGAATAAGGACGCGGGTCCGCCTATTCCAACCCTAAACCCTTTTCCGTCCCGTCTTATGCAGTACCCTACTCTTAAGGTTCAGTGCCCCAACTTTGAATCACATCAACGACAGGGTTCACCAATATCCTCTTAGGGTTAAGTTTGTTGCGGGTTTACTGACCTTGAATAAGGAAAAGGGTTTAGGGTTGGATTAGGCGGAGCCGCGTAGCGGGTACGCCTAATCCAACCCTAAACCCTTTTCCGTCCCGTCTTATGCAGTACCCTACTCTTAAGGTTCAGTGCCCCATCTTTGAATCACATCCACGACAGGGTTCACCAATACACTCTTAGGGTTCAGTTTCTTGCGGGTTTAGTGACCTTGAATAAGGAAAAGGGTTTAGGGTTGGATTAGGCGGAGCCGCGAAGCGGGTCCACCTAATCCAACCCTAAACCCTTTTCCGTCCCGTCTTATTCAGTACCCTACTCTTAAGGTTCAGTGCCCCATCTTTGAATCACATCCACGACAGGGTTAACAAAATACCCTCTTAGGGTTCAGTTTCTTGCGGGTTTAGTGACCTTGAATAAGGAAAAGGGTTTAGGGTTGGATTAGGCGGAGCCGCGTAGCGGGTCCGCCTAATCCAATCCTAAACCCTTTTCCGTCCCGTCTTATGCAGTACCCTACTCTTAAGGTTCAGTGCCCCATCTTTGAATCACATCCACGACAGGGTTCACCAATACCCTCTTAGGGTTCAGTTTCTTGCGGGTTTAGTGACCTAGAATAAGGAAAAGGGTTTAGGGTTGGATTAGGCGGAGCCGCGTAGCGGGTCCGCCTAATCCAACCCTAAACCCTTTTCCGTCCCGTCTTATGCAGTACCCTACTCTTAAGGTTCAGTGCCCCATCTTTGAATCACATCCACGACAGGGTTCACAAATACCCTCTTAGGGTTCAGTTTCTTGCGGGTTTAGTGACCTAGAATAAGGAAAAGGGTTTAGGGTTGGATTAGGCGGAGCCGCGTAGCGGGTCCGCCTAATCCAACCCTAAACCCTTTTCCGTCCCGTCTTATGCAGTACCATACTCTTAAGGTTCAGCGCCCCATCTTTGAATCACATCCACGACAGGGTTCACCAATACACTCTTAGGGTTCAGTTTCTTGCGGGTTTAGTGACCTTGAATAAGGAAAAGGGGTTAGGGTTGGATTAGGCGGAGCCGCGAAGCGGGTCCACCTAATCCAACCCTAAACCCTTTTCCGTCCCGTCTTATTCAGTACCCTACTCTTAAGGTTCAGTGCCCCATCTTTGAATCACATCCACGACAGGGTTCACCAATACACTCTTAGGGTTCAGTTTCTTGCGGGTTTAGTGACCTTGAATAAGGAAAAGGGTTTAGGGTTGGATTAGGCGGAGCCGCGAAGCGGGTCCACCTAATCCAACCCTAAACCCTTTTCCGTCCCGTCTTATTCAGTACCCTACTCTTAAGGTTCAGTGCCCCATCTTTGAATCACATCCACGACAGGGTTAACAAAATACCCTCTTAGGGTTCAGTTTCTTGCGGGTTTAGTGACCTTGAATAAGGAAAAGGGTTTAGGGTTGGATTAGGCGGAGCCGCGTAGCGAGTCCGCCTAATCCAATCCTAAACCCTTTTCCGTCCCGTCTTATGCAGTACCCTACTCTTAAGGTTCAGTGCCCCATCTTTGAATCACATCCACGACAGGGTTAACAAAATACCCTCTTAGGGTTCAGTTTCTTGCGGGTTTAGTGACCTTGAATAAGGAAAAGGGTTTAGGGTTGGATTAGGCGGAGCCGCGTAGCGGGTCCGCCTAATCCAACCCTAAACCCTTTTCCGTCCCGTCTTATGCAGTACCCTACTCTTAAGGTTCAGTGCCCCATCTTTGAATCACATCCACGACAGGGTTCACAAATACCCTCTTAGGGTTCAGTTTCTTGCGGGTTTAGTGACCTAGAATAAGGAAAAGGGTTTAGGGTTGGATTAGGCGGAGCCGCGTAGCGGGTCCGCCTAATCCAACCCTAAACCCTTTTCCGTCCCGTCTTATGCAGTACCCTACTCTTAAGGTTCAGTGCCCCATCTTTGAATCACATCCACGACAGGGTTCACAAATACCCTCTTAGGGTTCAGTTTCTTGCGGGTTTAGTGACCTAGAATAAGGAAAAGGGTTTAGGGTTGGATTAGGCGGAGCCGCGAAGCGGGTCCACCTAATCCAACCCTAAACCCTTTTCCGTCCCGTCTTATTCAGTACCCTACTCTTAAGGTTCAGTGCCCCATCTTTGAATCACATCCACGACAGGGTTAACAAAATACCCTCTTAGGGTTCAGTTTCTTGCGGGTTTAGTGACCTTGAATAAGGAAAAGGGTTTAGGGTTGGATTAGGCGGAGCCGCGTAGCGGGTCCGCCTAATCCAATCCTAAACCCTTTTCCGTCCCGTCTTATGCAGTACCCTACTCTTAAGGTTCAGTGGCCCATCTTTGAATCACATCCACGACAGGGTTCACCAATACCCTCTTAGGGTTCAGTTTCTTGCGGGTTTAGTGACCTAGAATAAGGAAAAGGGTTTAGGGTTGGATTAGGCGGAGCCGCGTAGCGGGTCCGCCTAATCCAACCCTAAACCCTTTTCCGTCCCGTCTTATGCAGTACCCTACTCTTAAGGTTCAGTGCCCCATCTTTGAATCACATCCACGACAGGGTTCACCAATACACTCTTAGGGTTCAGTTTCTTGCGGGTTTAGTGACCTTGAATAAGGAAAAGGGTTTAGGGTTGGATTAGGCGGAGCCGCGAAGCGGGTCCACCTAATCCAACCCTAAACCCTTTTCCGTCCCGTCTTATTCAGTACCCTACTCTTAAGGTTCAGTGCCCCATCTTTGAATCACATCCACGACAGGGTTAACAAAATACCCTCTTAGGGTTCAGTTTCTTGCGGGTTTAGTGACCTTGAATAAGGAAAAGGGTTTAGGGTTGGATTAGGCGGAGCCGCGTAGCGGGTCCGCCTAATCCAATCCTAAACCCTTTTCCGTCCCGTCTTATGCAGTACCCTACTCTTAAGGTTCAGTGCCCCATCTTTGAATCACATCCACGACAGGGTTCACCAATACCCTCTTAGGGTTCAGTTTCTTGCGGGTTTAGTGACCTAGAATAAGGAAAAGGGTTTAGGGTTGGATTAGGCGGAGCCGCGTAGCGGGTCCGCCTAATCCAACCCTAAACCCTTTTCCGTCCCGTCTTATGCAGTACCCTACTCTTAAGGTTCAGTGCCCCATCTTTGAATCACATCCACGACAGGGTTCACAAATACCCTCTTAGGGTTCAGTTTCTTGCGGGTTTAGTGACCTAGAATAAGGAAAAGGGTTTAGGGTTGGATTAGGCGGAGCCGCGAAGCGGGTCCACCTAATCCAACCCTAAACCCTTTTCCGTCCCGTCTTATTCAGTACCCTACTCTTAAGGTTCAGCGGCCCATCTTTGAATCACATCCACGACAGGGTTAACAAAATACCCTCTTAGGGTTCAGTTTCTTGCGGGTTTAGTGACCTTGAATAAGGAAAAGGGTTTAGGGTTGGATTAGGCGGAGCCGCGTAGCGGGTCCGCCTAATCCAATCCTAAACCCTTTTCCGTCCCGTCTTATGCACTACCCTACTCTTAAGGTTCAGTGCCCCATCTTTGAATCACATCCACGACAGGGTTCACCAATACCCTCTTAGGGTTCAGTTTCTTGCGGGTTTAGTGACCTAGAATAAGGAAAAGGGTTTAGGGTTGGATTAGGCGGAGCCGCGTAGCGGGTCCGCCTAATCCAACCCTAAACCCTTTTCCGTCCCGTCTTATGCAGTACCCTACTCTTAAGGTTCAGTGCCCCATCTTTGAATCACATCCACGACAGGGTTCACAAATACCCTCTTAGGGTTCAGTTTCTTGCGGGTTTAGTGACCTAGAATAAGGAAAAGGGTTTAGGGTTGGATTAGGCGGAGCCGCGTAGCGGGTCCGCCTAATCCAACCCTAAACCCTTTTCCGTCCCGTCTTATGCAGTACCCTACTCTTAAGGTTCAGTGCCCCATCTTTGAATCACATCCACGACAGGGTTCACAAATACCCTCTTAGGGTTCAGTTTCTTGCGGGTTTAGTGACCTAGAATAAGGAAAAGGGTTTAGGGTTGGATTAGGCGGAGCCGCGAAGCGGGTCCACCTAATCCAACCCTAAACCCTTTTCCGTCCCGTCTTATGCAGTACCCTACTCTTAAGGTTCAGTGCCCCATCTTTGAATCACATCCACGACAGGGTTCACCAATACCCTCTTAGGGTTCAGTTTCTTGCGGGTTTAGTGACCTAGAATAAGGAAAAGGGTTTAGGGTTGGATTAGGCGGAGCCGCGTAGCGGGTCCGCCTAATCCAATCCTAAACCCTTTTCCGTCCCGTCTTATGCAGTACCCTACTCTTAAGGTTCAGTGCCCCATCTTTGAATCACATCCACGACAGGGTTCACCAATACCCTCTTAGGGTTCAGTTTCTTGCGGGTTTAGTGACCTAGAATAAGGAAAAGGGTTTAGGGTTGGATTAGGCGGAGCCGCGTAGCGGGTCCGCCTAATCCAACCCTAAACCCTTTTCCGTCCCGTCTTATGCAGTACCATACTCTTAAGGTTCAGCGCCCCATCTTTGAATCACATCCACGACAGGGTTCACCAATACACTCTTAGGGTTCAGTTTCTTGCGGGTTTAGTGACCTTGAATAAGGAAAAGGGGTTAGGGTTGGATTAGGCGGAGCCGCGAAGCGGGTCCACCTAATCCAACCCTAAACCCTTTTCCGTCCCGTCTTATTCAGTACCCTACTCTTAAGGTTCAGTGCCCCATCTTTGAATCACATCCACGACAGGGTTCACCAATACACTCTTAGGGTTCAGTTTCTTGCGGGTTTAGTGACCTTGAATAAGGAAAAGGGTTTAGGGTTGGATTAGGCGGAGCCGCGAAGCGGGTCCACCTAATCCAACCCTAAACCCTTTTCCGTCCCGTCTTATTCAGTACCCTACTCTTAAGGTTCAGTGCCCCATCTTTGAATCACATCCACGACAGGGTTAACAAAATACCCTCTTAGGGTTCAGTTTCTTGCGGGTTTAGTGACCTTGAATAAGGAAAAGGGTTTAGGGTTGGATTAGGCGGAGCCGCGTAGCGAGTCCGCCTAATCCAATCCTAAACCCTTTTCCGTCCCGTCTTATGCAGTACCCTACTCTTAAGGTTCAGTGCCCCATCTTTGAATCACATCCACGACAGGGTTCACCAATACCCTCTTAGGGTTCAGTTTCTTGCGGGTTTAGTGACCTAGAATAAGGAAAAGGGTTTAGGGTTGGATTAGGCGGAGCCGCGTAGCGGGTCCGCCTAATCCAACCCTAAACCCTTTTCCGTCCCGTCTTATGCAGTACCCTACTCTTAAGGTTCAGTGCCCCATCTTTGAATCACATCCACGACAGGGTTCACAAATACCCTCTTAGGGTTCAGTTTCTTGCGGGTTTAGTGACCTAGAATAAGGAAAAGGGTTTAGGGTTGGATTAGGCGGAGCCGCGTAGCGGGTCCGCCTAATCCAACCCTAAACCCTTTTCCGTCCCGTCTTATGCAGTACCCTACTCTTAAGGTTCAGTGCCCCATCTTTGAATCACATCCACGACAGGGTTCACAAATACCCTCTTAGGGTTCAGTTTCTTGCGGGTTTAGTGACCTAGAATAAGGAAAAGGGTTTAGGGTTGGATTAGGCGGAGCCGCGAAGCGGGTCCACCTAATCCAACCCTAAACCCTTTTCCGTCCCGTCTTATTCAGTACCCTACTCTTAAGGTTCAGTGCCCCATCTTTGAATCACATCCACGACAGGGTTAACAAAATACCCTCTTAGGGTTCAGTTTCTTGCGGGTTTAGTGACCTTGAATAAGGAAAAGGGTTTAGGGTTGGATTAGGCGGAGCCGCGTAGCGGGTCCGCCTAATCCAACCCTAAACCCTTTTCCGTCCCGTCTTATGCAGTACCCTACTCTTAAGGTTCAGTGCCCCATCTTTGAATCACATCCACGACAGGGTTCACAAATACCCTCTTAGGGTTCAGTTTCTTGCGGGTTTAGTGACCTAGAATAAGGAAAAGGGTTTAGGGTTGGATTAGGCGGAGCCGCGTAGCGGGTCCGCCTAATCCAACCCTAAACCCTTTTCCGTCCCGTCTTATGCAGTACCCTACTCTTAAGGTTCAGTGCCCCATCTTTGAATCACATCCACGACAGGGTTCACAAATACCCTCTTAGGGTTCAGTTTCTTGCGGGTTTAGTGACCTAGAATAAGGAAAAGGGTTTAGGGTTGGATTAGGCGGAGCCGCGAAGCGGGTCCACCTAATCCAACCCTAAACCCTTTTCCGTCCCGTCTTATTCAGTACCCTACTCTTAAGGTTCAGTGCCCCATCTTTGAATCACATCCACGACAGGGTTAACAAAATACCCTCTTAGGGTTCAGTTTCTTGCGGGTTTAGTGACCTTGAATAAGGAAAAGGGTTTAGGGTTGGATTAGGCGGAGCCGCGTAGCGGGTCCGCCTAATCCAATCCTAAACCCTTTTCCGTCCCGTCTTATGCAGTACCCTACTCTTAAGGTTCAGTGGCCCATCTTTGAATCACATCCACGACAGGGTTCACCAATACCCTCTTAGGGTTCAGTTTCTTGCGGGTTTAGTGACCTAGAATAAGGAAAAGGGTTTAGGGTTGGATTAGGCGGAGCCGCGTAGCGGGTCCGCCTAATCCAACCCTAAACCCTTTTCCGTCCCGTCTTATGCAGTACCCTACTCTTAAGGTTCAGTGCCCCATCTTTGAATCACATCCACGACAGGGTTCACCAATACACTCTTAGGGTTCAGTTTCTTGCGGGTTTAGTGACCTTGAATAAGGAAAAGGGTTTAGGGTTGGATTAGGCGGAGCCGCGAAGCGGGTCCACCTAATCCAACCCTAAACCCTTTTCCGTCCCGTCTTATTCAGTACCCTACTCTTAAGGTTCAGTGCCCCATCTTTGAATCACATCCACGACAGGGTTAACAAAATACCCTCTTAGGGTTCAGTTTCTTGCGGGTTTAGTGACCTTGAATAAGGAAAAGGGTTTAGGGTTGGATTAGGCGGAGCCGCGTAGCGGGTCCGCCTAATCCAATCCTAAACCCTTTTCCGTCCCGTCTTATGCAGTACCCTACTCTTAAGGTTCAGTGCCCCATCTTTGAATCACATCCACGACAGGGTTCACCAATACCCTCTTAGGGTTCAGTTTCTTGCGGGTTTAGTGACCTAGAATAAGGAAAAGGGTTTAGGGTTGGATTAGGCGGAGCCGCGTAGCGGGTCCGCCTAATCCAACCCTAAACCCTTTTCCGTCCCGTCTTATGCAGTACCCTACTCTTAAGGTTCAGTGCCCCATCTTTGAATCACATCCACGACAGGGTTCACAAATACCCTCTTAGGGTTCAGTTTCTTGCGGGTTTAGTGACCTAGAATAAGGAAAAGGGTTTAGGGTTGGATTAGGCGGAGCCGCGAAGCGGGTCCACCTAATCCAACCCTAAACCCTTTTCCGTCCCGTCTTATTCAGTACCCTACTCTTAAGGTTCAGTGGCCCATCTTTGAATCACATCCACGACAGGGTTAACAAAATACCCTCTTAGGGTTCAGTTTCTTGCGGGTTTAGTGACCTTGAATAAGGAAAAGGGTTTAGGGTTGGATTAGGCGGAGCCGCGTAGCGGGTCCGCCTAATCCAATCCTAAACCCTTTTCCGTCCCGTCTTATGCACTACCCTACTCTTAAGGTTCAGTGCCCCATCTTTGAATCACATCCACGACAGGGTTCACCAATACCCTCTTAGGGTTCAGTTTCTTGCGGGTTTAGTGACCTAGAATAAGGAAAAGGGTTTAGGGTTGGATTAGGCGGAGCCGCGTAGCGGGTCCGCCTAATCCAACCCTAAACCCTTTTCCGTCCCGTCTTATGCAGTACCCTACTCTTAAGGTTCAGTGCCCCATCTTTGAATCACATCCACGACAGGGTTCACAAATACCCTCTTAGGGTTCAGTTTCTTGCGGGTTTAGTGACCTAGAATAAGGAAAAGGGTTTAGGGTTGGATTAGGCGGAGCCGCGTAGCGGGTCCGCCTAATCCAACCCTAAACCCTTTTCCGTCCCGTCTTATGCAGTACCCTACTCTTAAGGTTCAGTGCCCCATCTTTGAATCACATCCACGACAGGGTTCACAAATACCCTCTTAGGGTTCAGTTTCTTGCGGGTTTAGTGACCTAGAATAAGGAAAAGGGTTTAGGGTTGGATTAGGCGGAGCCGCGAAGCGGGTCCACCTAATCCAACCCTAAACCCTTTTCCGTCCCGTCTTATTCAGTACCCTACTCTTAAGGTTCAGTGCCCCATCTTTGAATCACATCCACGACAGGGTTAACAAAATACCCTCTTAGGGTTCAGTTTCTTGCGGGTTTAGTGACCTTGAATAAGGAAAAGGGTTTAGGGTTGGATTAGGCGGAGCCGCGTAGCGGGTCCGCCTAATCCAATCCTAAACCCTTTTCCGTCCCGTCTTATGCAGTACCCTACTCTTAAGGTTCAGTGCCCCATCTTTGAATCACATCCACGACAGGGTTCACCAATACCCTCTTAGGGTTCAGTTTCTTGCGGGTTTAGTGACCTAGAATAAGGAAAAGGGTTTAGGGTTGGATTAGGCGGAGCCGCGTAGCGGGTCCGCCTAATCCAAACCTAAACCCTTTTCCGTCCCGTCTTATGCAGTACCCTACTCTTAAGGTTCAGTGCCCCATCTTTGAATCACATCCACGACAGGGTTCACAAATACCCTCTTAGGGTTCAGTTTCTTGCGGGTTTAGTGACCTAAAATAAGGAAAAGGGTTTAGGGTTGGATTAGGCGGAGCGCGAAGCGGGTCCACCTAATCCAACCCTAAACCCTTTTCCGTCCCGTCTTATGCAGTACCCTACTCTTAAGGTTCAGTGCCCCATCTTTGAATCACATCCACGACAGGGTTCACAAATACCCTCTTAGGGTTCAGTTTCTTGCGGGTTTAGTGACCTAGAATAAGGAAAAGGGTTTAGGGTTGGATTAGGCGGAGCCGCGTAGCGGGTCCGTCTAATCCAACCCTAAACCCTTTTCCGTCCCGTCTTATGCAGTACCCTACTCTTAAGGTTCAGTGCCCCATCTTTGAATCACATCCACGACAGGGTTCACAAATACCCTCTTAGGGTTAAGTTTCTTGCGGGTTTAGTGACCTAGAATAAGGAAAAGGGTTTAGGGTTGGATTAGGCGGAGCCGCGAAGCGGGTCCACCTAATCCAACCCTAAACCCTTTTCCGTCCCATCTTATTCAGTACCCTACTCTTAAGGTTCAGTGCCCCATCTTTGAATCACATCCACGACAGGGTTAACAAAATACCCTCTTAGGGTTCAGTTTCTTGCGGGTTTAGTGACCTTGAATAAGGAAAAGGGTTTAGGGTTGGATTAGGCGGAGCCGCGTAGCGGGTCCGCCTAATCCAATCCTAAACCCTTTTCCGTCCCGTCTTATGCAGTACCCTACTCTTAAGGTTCAGTGCCCCATCTTTGAATCACATCCACGACAGGGTTCACCAATACCCTCTTAGGGTTCAGTTTCTTGCGGGTTTAGTGACCTAGAATAAGGAAAAGGGTTTAGGGTTGGATTAGGCGGAGCCGCGTAGCGGGTCCGCCTAATCCAAACCTAAACCCTTTTCCGTCCCGTCTTATGCAGTACCCTACTCTTAAGGTTCAGTGCCCCATCTTTGAATCACATCCACGACAGGGTTCACAAATACCCTCTTAGGGTTCAGTTTCTTGCGGGTTTAGTGACCTAAAATAAGGAAAAGGGTTTAGGGTTGGATTAGGCGGAGCGCGAAGCGGGTCCACCTAATCCAACCCTAAACCCTTTTCCGTCCCGTCTTATGCAGTACCCTACTCTTAAGGTTCAGTGCCCCATCTTTGAATTACATCCACGACAGGGTTAACAAAATACCCTCTTAGGGTTCAGTTTCTTGCGGGTTTAGTGACCTTGAATAAGGAAAAGGGTTTAGGGTTGGATTAGGCGGAGCCGCGTAGCGGGTCCGCCTAATCCAACCCTAAACCCTTTTCCGTCCCGTCTTATGCAGTACCCTACTCTTAAGGTTCAGTGCCCCATCTTTGAATCACATCCACGACAGGGTTCACAAATACCCTCTTAGGGTTCAGTTTCTTGCGGGTTTAGTGACCTAGAATAAGGAAAAGGGTTTAGGGTTGGATTAGGCGGAGCGCGAAGCGGGTCCGCCTAATCCAACCCTAAACCCTTTTCCGTCCCGTCTTATGCAGTACCCTACTCTTAAGGTTCAGTGCCCCATCTTTGAATCACATCCACGACAGGGTTCACCAATACACTCTTAGGGTTCAGTTTCTTGCGGGTTTAGTGACCTTGAATAAGGAAAAGGGTTTAGGGTTGGATTAGGCGGAGCCGCGAAGCGGGTCCACCTAATCCAACCCTAAACCCTTTTCCGTCCCGTCTTATGCAGTACCCTACTCTTAAGGTTCAGTGCCCCATCTTTGAATCACATCCACGACAGGGTTAACAAAATACCCTCTTAGGGTTCAGTTTCTTGCGGGTTTAGTGACCTTGAATAAGGAAAAGGGTTTAGGGTTGGATTAGGCGGAGCCGCGTAGCGGGTCCGCCTAATCCAATCCTAAACCCTATTCCGTCCCGTCTTATGCAGTACCCTACTCTTAAGGTTCAGTGCCCCATCTTTGAATCACATCCACGACAGGGTTCACCAATACCCTCTTAGGGTTCAGTTTCTTGCGGGTTTAGTGACCTAGAATAAGGAAAAGGGTTTAGGGTTGGATTAGGCGGAGCGCGAAGCGGGTCCACCAAATCCAACCCTAAACCCTTTTCCGTCCCGTCTTATGCAGTACCCTACTCTTAAGGTTCAGTGCCCCATCTTTGAATTACATCCACGACAGGGTTAACAAAATACCCTCTTAGGGTTCAGTTTCTTGCGGGTTTAGTGACCTTGAATAAGGAAAAGGGTTTAGGGTTGGATTAGGCGGAGCCGCGTAGCGGGTCCGCCTAATCCAACCCTAAACCCTTTTCCATCCCGTCTTATGCAGTACCCTACTCTTAAGGTTCAGTGCCCCATCTTTGAATCACATCCACGACAGGGTTCACAAATACCCTCTTAGGGTTCAGTTTCTTGCGGGTTTAGTGACCTAGAATAAGGAAAAGGGTTTAGGGTTGGATTAGGCGGAGCGCGAAGCGGGTCCGCCTAATCCAACCCTAAACCCTTTTCCGTCCCGTCTTATGCAGTACCCTACTCTTAAGGTTCAGTGCCCCATCTTTGAATCACATCCACGACAGGGTTCACCAATACCCTCTTAGGGTTCAGTTTCTTGCGGGTTTAGTGACCTAGAATAAGGAAAAGGGTTTAGGGTTGGATTAGGCGGAGCGCGAAGCGGGTCCGCCTAATCCAACCCTAAACCCTTTTCCGTCCCGTCTTATGCAGTACCCTACTCTTAAGGTTCAATGCCCCATCTTTGAATCACATCCATGACAGGGTTCACCAATACCCTCTTAGGGTTCATTTTCTTGCGGGTTTAGTGACCTTGAATAAGGACGCGGGTCCGCCTATTCCAACCCTAAACCCTTTTCCGTCCCGTCTTATGCAGTACCCTACTCTTAAGGTTCAGTGCCCCAACTTTGAATCACATCAACGATAGGGTTCACCAATACCCTCTTAGGGTTAAGTTTGTTGCGGGTTTAGTGACCTTGAATAAGGAAAAGGGTTTAGGGTTGGATTAGGCGGAGCCGCGTAGCGGGTACGCCTAATCCAACCCTAAACCCTTTTCCGTCCCGTCTTATGCAGTACCCTACTCTTAAGGTTCAGTGCCCCATCTTTGAATCACATCCACGACAGGGTTCACCAATACCCTCTTAGGGTTCTGTTTGTTGCGGGTTTAGTGACCTTGAATAAGGAAAAGGGTTTAGGGTTGGATTAGGCGGAGCCGCGTAGTGGGTACGCCTAATCCAACCCTAAACCCTTTTCCGTCCCGTCTTATGCAGTACCCTACTCTTAAGGTTCAGTGCCCCATCTTTGAATCACATCCACGACAGGGTTCACCAATACACTCTTAGGGTTCAGTTTCTTGCGGGTTTAGTGACCTTGAATAAGGAAAAGGGTTTAGGGTTGGATTAGGCGGAGCCGCGAAGCGGGTCCACCTAATCCAACCCTAAACCCTTTTCCGTCCCGTCTTATGCAGTACCCTACTCTTAAGGTTCAGTGCCCCATCTTTGAATCACATCCACGACAGGGTTAACAAAATACCCTCTTAGAGTTCAGTTTCTTGCGGGTTTAGTGACCTTGAATAAGGAAAAGGGTTTAGGGTTGGATTAGGCGGAGCCGCGTAGCGGGTCCGCCTAATCCAATCCTAAACCCTATTCCGTCCCGTCTTATGCAGTACCCTACTCTTAAGGTTCAGTGCCCCATCTTTGAATCACATCCACGACAGGGTTCACCAATACCCTCTTAGGGTTCAGTTTCTTGCGGGTTTAGTGACCTAGAATAAGGAAAAGGGTTTAGGGTTGGATTAGGCGGAGCGCGAAGCGGGTCCACCAAATCCAACCCTAAACCCTTTTCCGTCCCGTCTTATGCAGTACCCTACTCTTAAGGTTCAGTGCCCCATCTTTGAATTACATCCACGACAGGGTTAACAAAATACCCTCTTAGGGTTCAGTTTCTTGCGGGTTTAGTGACCTTGAATAAGGAAAAGAGTTTAGGGTTGGATTAGGCGGAGCCGCGTAGCGGGTCCGCCTAATCCAATCCTAAACCCTATTCCGTCCCGTCTTATGCAGTACCTACTCTTAAGGTTCAGTGCCCCATCTTTGAATCACATCCACGACAGGGTTCACCAATACCCTCTTAGGGTTCAGTTTCTTGCGGGTTTAGTGACCTAGAATAAGGAAAAGGGTTTAGGGTTGGATTAGGCGGAGCGCGAAGCGGGTCCACCAAATCCAACCCTAAACCCTTTTCCGTCCCGTCTTATGCAGTACCCTACTCTTAAGGTTCAGTGCCCCATCTTTGAATTACATCCACGACAGGGTTAACAATATACCCTCTTAGGGTTCAGTTTCTTGCGGGTTTAGTGACCTAGAATAAGGAAAAGGGTTTAGGGTTGGATTAGGCGGAGCGCGAAGCGGGTCCGCCTAATCCAACCCTAAACCCTTTTCCGTCCCGTCTTATGCAGTACCCTACTCTTAAGGTTCAGTGCCCCATCTTTGAATCACATCCACGACAGGGTTCACCAATACCCTCTTAGGATTCAGTTTCTTGCGGGTTTAGTGACCTAGAATAAGGAAAAGGGTTTAGGGTTGGATTAGGCGGAGCGCGAAGCGGGTCCGCCTAATCCAACCCTAAACCCTTTTTCGTCCCGTCTTATGCAGTACCCTACTCTTAAGGTTCAATGCCCCATCTTTGAATCACATCCATGACAGGGTTCACCAATACCCTCTTAGGGTTCATTTTCTTGCGGGTTTAGTGACCTTGAATAAGGACGCGGGTCCGCCTATTCCAACCCTAAACCCTTTTCCGTCCCGTCTTATGCAGTACCCTACTCTTAAGGTTCAGTGCCCCAACTTTGAATCACATCAACGACAGGGTTCACCAATACCCTCTTAGGGTTAAGTTTGTTGCGGGTTTAGTGACCTTGAATAAGGAAAAGGGTTTAGGGTTGGATTAGGCGGAGCCGCGTAGCGGGTACGCCTAATCCAACCCTAAACCCTTTTCCGTCCCGTCTTATGCAGTACCCTACTCTTAAGGTTCAGTGCCCCATCTTTGAATCACATCCACGACAGGGTTCACCAATACCCTCTTAGGGTTCTGTTTGTTGCGGGTTTAGTGACCTTGAATAAGGAAAAGGGTTTAGGGTTGGATTAGGCGGAGCCGCGTAGTGGGCACGCCTAATCCAACCCTAAACCCTTTTCCGTCCCGTCTTATGCAGTACCCTACTCTTAAGGTTCAGTGCCCCATCTTTGAATCACATCCACGACAGGGTTCACCAATACCCTCTTAGGGTTCATTTTCTTGCGGGTTTAGTGACCTTGAATAAGGACGCGGGTCCGCCTATTCCAACCCTAAACCCTTTTCCGTCCCGTCTTATGCAGTACCCTACTCTTAAGGTTCAGTGCCCCAACTTTGAATCACATCAACGACAGGGTTCACCAATACCCTCTTAGGGTTAAGTTTGTTGCGGGTTTAGTGACCTTGAATAAGGAAAAGGGTTTAGGGTTGGATTAGGCGGAGCCGCGTTATGCAGTACCCTACTCTTAAGGTTCAGTGCCCCATCTTTGAATCACATCCACGACAGGGTTAACAAAATACCCTCTTAGGGTTCAGTTTCTTGCGGGTTTAGTGACCTTGAATAAGGAAAAGGGTTTAGGGTTGGATTAGGCGGAGCCGCGTAGCGGGTCCGCCTAATCCAATCCTAAACCCTATTCCGTCTTGTCTTATGCAGTACCCTACTCTTAAGGTTCAGTGCCCCATCTTTGAATCACATCCATGACAGGGTTCACCAATACCCTCTTAGGGTTCAGTTTCTTGCGGGTTTAGTGACCTAGAATAATGAAAAGGGTTTAGGGTTGGATTAGGCGGAGCGCGAAGCGGGTCCACCAAATCCAACCCTAAACCCTTTTCCGTCCCGTCTTATGCAGTACCCTACTCTTAAGGTTCAGTGCCCCATCTTTGAATTACATCCACGACAGGGTTAACAAAATACCCTCTTAGGGTTCAGTTTCTTGCGGGTTTAGTGACCTTGAATAAGGAAAAGAGTTTAGGGTTGGATTAGGCGGAGCCGCGTAGCGGGTCCGCCTAATCCAACCCTAAACCCTTTTCCGTCCCGTCTTATGCAGTACCCTACTCTTAAGGTTCAGTGCCCCATCATTGAATCACATCCACGACAGGGTTCACCAATACCCTCTTAGGGTTCATTTTCTTGCGGGTTTAGTGACCTTGAATAAGGACGCGGGTCCGCCTATTCCAACCCTAAGCCCTTTTCCGTCCCGTCTTATGCAGTACCCTACTCTTTAGGTTCAGAGCCCCATCTTTGAATCACATCCACGACAGGGTTCACCAATACCCTCTTAGGGTTCTGTTTGTTGCGGGTTTAGTGACCTTGAATAAGGAAAAGGGTTTAGGGTTGGATTAGGCGGAGCCGCGTAGTGGGTACGCCTAATCCAACCCTAAACCCTTTTCCGTCCCGTCTTATGCAGTACCCTACTCTTAAGGTTCAGTGCCCCATCTTTGAATCACATCCACGACAGGGTTCATCAATACACTCTTAGGGTTCAGTTTCTTGCGGGTTTAGTGACCTTGAATAAGGAAAAGGGTTTAGGGTTGGATTAGGCGGAGCCGCGAAGCGGGTCCACCTAATCCAACCCTAAACCCTTTTCCGTCCCGTCTTATGCAGTACCCTACTCTTAAGGTTCAGTGCCCCATCTTTGAATCACATCCACGACAGGGTTAACAAAATACCCTCTTAGGGTTCAGTTTCTTGCGGGTTTAGTGACCTTGAATAAGGAAAAGGGTTTAGGGTTGGATTAGGCGGAGCCGCGTAGCTGGTCCGCCTAATCCAATCCTAAACCCTATTCCGTCCCGTCTTATGCAGTACCCTACTCTTAAGGTTCAGTGCCCCATCTTTGAATCACATCCACGACAGGGTTCACCAATACCCTCTTAGGGTTCAGTTTCTTGCGGGTTTAGTGACCTAGAATAAGGAAAAGGGTTTAGGGTTGGATTAGGCGGAGCGCGAAGCGGGTCCACCAAATCCAACCCTAAACCCTTTTCCGTCCCGTCTTATGCAGTACCCTACTCTTAAGGTTCAGTGCCCCATCTTTGAATTACATCCACGACAGGGTTAACAAAATACCCTCTTAGGGTTCAGTTTCTTGCGGGTTTAGTGACCTTGAATAAGGAAAAGAGTTTAGGGTTGGATTAGGCGGAGCCGCGTAGCGGGTCCGCCTAATCCAACCCTAAACCCTTTTCCGTCCCGTCTTATGCAGTACCCTACTCTTAAGGTTCAGTGCCCCATCTTTGAATCACATCCACGACAGGGTTCACCAATACCCTCTTAGGGTTCATTTTCTTGCGGGTTTAGTGACCTTGAATAAGGACGCGGGTCCGCCTATTCCAACCCTAAACCCTTTTCCGTCCCGTCTTATGCAGTACCCTACTCTTAAGGTTCAGTGCCCCATCTTTGAATCACATCAACGACAGGGTTCACCAATAACCTCTTAGGGTTAAGTTTGTTGCGGGTTTAGTGACCTTGAATAAGGAAAAGGGTTTAGGGTTGGATTAGGCGGAGCCGCGTAGTGGGTACGCCTAATCCAACCCTAAACCCTTTTCCGTCCCGTCTTATGCAGTACCCTACTCTTAAGGTTCAGTGCCCCATCTTTGAATCACATCCACGACAGGGTTCACCAATACACTCTTAGGGTTCAGTTTCTTGCGGGTTTAGTGACCTTGAATAAGGAAAAGGGTTTAGGGTTGGATTAGGCGGAGCCGCGTAGCGGGTCCGCCTAATCCAACCCTAAACCCTTTTCCGTCCCGTCTTATGCAGTACCCTACTCTTAAGGTTCAGTGCCCCATCTTTGAATCACATCCACGACAGGGTTCACCAATACCCTCTTAGGGTTCAGTTTCTTGCGGGTTTAGTGACCTAGAATAAGGAAAAGGGTTTAGGGTTGGATTAGGCGGAGCGCGAAGCGGGTCCACCAAATCCAACCCTAAACCCTTTTCCGTCCCGTCTTATGCAGTACCCTACTCTTAAGGTTCAGTGCCCCATCTTTGAATTACATCCACGACAGGGTTAACAAAATACCCTCTTAGGGTTCAGTTTCTTGCGGGTTTAGTGACCTTGAATAAGGAAAAGGGTTTAGGGTTGGATTAGGCGGAGCCGCGTAGCGGGTCCGCCTAATCCAACCCTAAACCCTTTTCCGTCCCGTCTTATGCAGTACCCTACTCTTAAGGTTCAGTGCCCCATCTTTGAATCACATCCACGACAGGGTTCACAAATACCCTCTTAGGGTTCAGTTTCTTGCGGGTTTAGTGACCTAGAATAAGGAAAAGGGTTTAGGGTTGGATTAGGCGGAGCGCGAAGCGGGTCCGCCTAATCCAACCCTAAACCCTTTTCCGTCCCGTCTTATGCAGTACCCTACTCTTAAGGTTCAGTGCCCCATCTTTGAATCACATCCACGACAGGGTTCACCAATACCCTCTTAGGGTTCAGTTTCTTGCGGGTTTAGTGACCTAGAATAAGGAAAAGGGTTTAGGGTTGGATTAGGCGGAGCGCGAAGCGGGTCCACCAAATCCAACCCTAAACCCTTTTCCGTCCCGTCTTATGCAGTACCCTACTCTTAAGGTTCAGTGCCCCATCTTTGAATTACATCCACGACAGGGTTAACAAAATACCCTCTTAGGGTTCAGTTTCTTGCGGGTTTAGTGACCTTGAATAAGGAAAAGAGTTTAGGGTTGGATTAGGCGGAGCCGCGTAGCGGGTCCGCCTAATCCAACCCTAAACCCTTTTCCGTCCCGTCTTATGCAGTACCCTACTCTTAAGGTTCAGTGCCCCATCTTTGAATCACATCCACGACAGGGTTCACCAATACCCTCTTAGGGTTCATTTTCTTGCGGGTTTAGTGACCTTGAATAAGGACGCGGGTCCGCCTATTCCAACCCTAAGCCCTTTTCCGTCCCGTCTTATGCAGTACCCTACTCTTTAGGTTCAGAGCCCCATCTTTGAATCACATCCACGACAGGGTTCACCAATACCCTCTTAGGGTTCTGTTTGTTGCGGGTTTAGTGACCTTGAATAAGGAAAAGGGTTTAGGGTTGGATTAGGCGGAGCCGCGTAGTGGGTACGCCTAATCCAACCCTAAACCCTTTTCCGTCCCGTCTTATGCAGTACCCTACTCTTAAGGTTCAGTGCCCCATCTTTGAATCACATCCACGACAGGGTTCATCAATACACTCTTAGGGTTCAGTTTCTTGCGGGTTTAGTGACCTTGAATAAGGAAAAGGGTTTAGGGTTGGATTAGGCGGAGCCGCGAAGCGGGTCCACCTAATCCAACCCTAAACCCTTTTCCGTCCCGTCTTATGCAGTACCCTACTCTTAAGGTTCAGTGCCCCATCTTTGAATCACATCCACGACAGGGTTAACAAAATACCCTCTTAGGGTTCAGTTTCTTGCGGGTTTAGTGACCTTGAATAAGGAAAAGGGTTTAGGGTTGGATTAGGCGGAGCCGCGTAGCGGGTCCGCCTAATCCAATCCTAAACCCTATTCCGTCCCGTCTTATGCAGTACCCTACTCTTAAGGTTCAGTGCCCCATCTTTGAATCACATCCACGACAGGGTTCACCAATACCCTCTTAGGGTTCAGTTTCTTGCGGGTTTAGAGACCTAGAATAAGGAAAAGGGTTTAGGGTTGGATTAGGCGGAGCGCGAAGCGGGTCCACCAAATCCAACCCTAAACCCTTTTCCGTCCCGTCTTATGCAGTACCCTACTCTTAAGGTTCAGTGCCCCATCTTTGAATTACATCCACGACAGGGTTAACAAAATACCCTCTTAGGGTTCAGTTTCTTGCGGGTTTAGTGACCTTGAATAAGGAAAAGAGTTTAGGGTTGGATTAGGCGGAGCCGCGTAGCGGGTCCGCCTAATCCAACCCTAAACCCTTTTCCGTCCCGTCTTATGCAGTACCCTACTCTTAAGGTTCAGTGCCCCATCTTTGAATCACATCCACGACAGGGTTCACCAATACCCTCTTAGGGTTCATTTTCTTGCGGGTTTAGTGACCTTGAATAAGGACGCGGGTCCGCCTATTCCAACCCTAAACCCTTTTCCGTCCCGTCTTATGCAGTACCCAACTCTTAAGGTTCAGTGCCCCAACTTTGAATCACATCAACGACAGGGTTCACCAATAACCTCTTAGGGTTAAGTTTGTTGCGGGTTTAGTGACCTTGAATAAGGAAAAGGGTTTAGGGTTGGATTAGGCGGAGCCGCGTAGTGGGTACGCCTAATCCAACCCTAAACCCTTTTCCGTCCCGTCTTATGCAGTACCCTACTCTTAAGGTTCAGTGCCCCATCTTTGAATCACATCCACGACAGGGTTCACCAATACACTCTTAGGGTTCAGTTTCTTGCGGGTTTAGTGACCTTGAATAAGGAAAAGGGTTTAGGGTTGGATTAGGCGGAGCCGCGAAGCGGGTCCACCTAATCCAACCCTAAACCCTTTTCCGTCCCGTCTTATGCAGTACCCTACTCTTAAGGTTCAGTGCCCCATCTTTGAATCACATCCACGACAGGGTTAACAAAATACCCTCTTAGGGTTCAGTTTCTTGCGGGTTTAGTGACCTTGAATAAGGAAAAGGGTTTAGGGTTGGATTAGGCGGAGCCGCGTAGCGGGTCCGCCTAATCCAATCCTAAAACCTATTCCGTCCCGTCTTATGCAGTACCCTACTCTTAAGGTTCAGTGCCCCATCTTTGAATCACATCCACGACAGGGTTCACCAATACCCTCTTAGGGTTCAGTTTCTTGCGGGTTTAGTGACCTAGAATAAGGAAAAGGGTTTAGGGTTGGATTAGGCGGAGCGCGAAGCGGGTCCACCAAATCCAACCCTAAACCCTTTTCCGTCCCGTCTTATGCAGTACCCTACTCTTAAGGTTCAGTGCCCCATCTTTGAATTACATCCACGACAGGGTTAACAAAATACCCTCTTAGGGTTCAGTTTCTTGCGGGTTTAGTGACCTTGAATAAGGAAAAGGGTTTAGGGTTGGATTAGGCGGAGCCGCGTAGCGGGTCCGCCTAATCCAACCCTAAACCCTTTTCCGTCCCGTCTTATGCAGTACCCTACTCTTAAGGTTCAGTGCCCCATCTTTGAATCACATCCACGACAGGGTTCACAAATACCCTCTTAGGGTTCAGTTTCTTGCGGGTTTAGTGACCTAGAATAAGGAAAAGGGTTTAGGGTTGGATTAGGCGGAGCGCGAAGCGGGTCCGCCTAATCCAACCCTAAACCCTTTTCCGTCCCGTCTTATGCAGTACCCTACTCTTAAGGTTCAGTGCCCCATCTTTGAATCACATCCACGACAGGGTTCACCAATACCCTCTTAGGGTTCAGTTTCTTGCGGGTTTAGTGACCTAGAATAAGGAAAAGGGTTTAGGGTTGGATTAGGCGGAGCGCGAAGCGGGTCCGCCTAATCCAACCCTAAACCCTTTTCCGTCCCGTCTTATGCAGTACCCTACTCTTAAGGTTCAATGCCCCATCTTTGAATCACATCCATGACAGGGTTCACCAATACCCTCTTAGGGTTCATTTTCTTGCGGGTTTAGTGACCGTGAATAAGGACGCGGGTCCGCCTATTCCAACCCTAAACCCTTTTCCGTCCCGTCTTATGCAGTACCCTACTCTTAAGGTTCAGTGCCCCAACATTGAATCACATCAACGACAGGGTTCACCAATACCCTCTTAGGGTTAAGTTTGTTGCGGGTTTAGTGACCTTGAATAAGGAAAAGGGTTTAGGGTTGGATTAGGCGGAGCCGCGTAGCGGGTACGCCTAATCCAACCCTAAACCCTTTTCCGTCCCGTCTTATGCAGTACCCTACTCTTAAGGTTCAGTGTCCCATCTTTGAATCACATCCACGACAGGGTTCACCAATACCCTCTTAGGGTTCTGTTTGTTGCGGGTTTAGTGACCTTGAATAAGGAAAAGGGTTTAGGGTTGGATTAGGCGGAGCCGCGTAGTGGGTACGCCTAATCCAACCCTAAACCCTTTTCCGTCCCGTCTTATGCAGTACCCTACTCTTAAGATTCAGTGCCCCATCTTTGAATCACATCCACGACAGGGTTCACCAATACACTCTTAGGGTTCAGTTTCTTGCGGGTTTAGTGACCTTGAATAAGGAAAAGGGTTTAGTGTTGGATTAGGCGGAGCCGCGAAGCGGGTCCACCTAATCCAACCCTAAACCCTTTTCCGTCCCGTCTTATGCAGTACCCTACTCTTAAGGTTCAGTGCCCCATCTTTGAATCACATCCACGACAGGGTTAACAAAATACCCTCTTAGGGTTCAGTTTCTTGCGGGTTTAGTGACCTTGATTAAGGAAAAGGGTTTAGGGTTGGATTAGGCGGAGCTGCGTAGCGGGTCCGCCTAATCCAATCCTAAACCCTATTCCGTCCCGTCTTATGCAGTACCCTACTCTTAAGATTCAGTGCCCCATCTTTGAATCACATCCACGACAGGGTTCACCAATACCCTCTTAGGGTTCAGTTTCTTGCGGGTTTAGTGACCTAGAATAAGGAAAAGGGTTTAGGGTTGGATTAGGCGGAGCGCGAAGCGGGTCCGCCTAATCCAACCCTAAACCCTTTTCCGTCCCGTCTTATGCAATACCCTACTCTTAAGGTTCAGTGCCCCATCTTTGAATCACATCCACGACAGGGTTCACCAATACCCTCTTAGGGTTCATTTTCTTGCGGGTTTAGTGACCTTGAATAAGGACGCGGGTCCGCCTATTCCAACCCTAAACCCTTTTCCGTCCCGTCTTATGTAGTACCCTACTCTTAAGGTTCAGTGCCCCAACTTTGAATCACATCAACGACAGGGTTAACCAATACACTCTTAGGGTTCAGTTTCTTGCGGGTTTAGTGACCTTGAATAAGGAAAAGGGTTTAGGGTTGGATTAGGCGGAGCCGCGAAGCGGGTCCGCGTTATCCAACCCTAAACCCTTTTCCGTCCCGTCTTATGCAGTACTCTACTCTTAAGGTTCAGTGCCCCATCTTTGAATCACATCCACGACAGGGTTAACAAAATACCCTCTTAGGATTCAGTTTCTTGCGGGTTTAGTGACCTTGAATAAGGAAAAGGGTTTAGGGTTGGATTAGGCGGAGCCGCGTAGCGGGTCCGCCTAATCCAACCCTAAACCCTTTTCCGTCCCGTCTTATGCAGTACCCTACTCTTAAGGTTCAGTGCCCCATCTTTGAATCACATCCACGATAGGGTTCACCAATACCCTCTTAGGGTTCAGTTTCTTGCGGGTTTAGAGACCTAGAATAAGGAAAAGGGTTTAGGGTTGGATTAGGCGGAGCGCGAAGCGAATCCGCCTAATCCAACCCTAAACCCTTTTCTGTCCCGTCTTATGCAGTACCCTACTCTTAAGGTTCAGTGCCCCATCTTTGAATCACATCCACGACAGGGTTCACCAATACCCTCTTAGGGTTCAGTTTGTTGCGGGTTTAGTGACCTTGAATAAGGAAAAGGGTTTAGGGTTGGATTAGGCGGAGCCGCGTAGCGGGTACGCCTAATCCAACCCTAAACCCTTTTCCGTCCCGTCTTATGCAGTACCCTACTCTTAAGGTTCAGTGCCCCATCTTTGAATCACATCCACGACAGGGTTCACCAATACACTCTTAGGGTTCAGTTTCTTGCGGGTTTAGTGACCTTGAATAAGGAAAAGGGTTTAGGGTTGGATTAGGCGGATCCACAAAGCGGGTCCGCGTAATCCAACCCTAAACCCTTTTCCGTCCCGTCTTATGCAGTACCCTACTCTTAAGGTTCAGTGCCCCATCTTTGAATCACATCCACGACAGGGTTAACAAAATACCCTCTTAGGGTTCAGTTTCTTGCGGGTTTAGTGACCTTGAATAAGGAAAAGGGTTTAGGGTTGGATTAGGTGAAGCCGCGTAGCGGGTCCGCCTAATCCAACCCTAAACCCTTTTCCGTCCCGTCTTATGCAGTACCCTACTCTTAAGGTTCAGTGCCCCATCTTTGAATCACATCCACGATAGGGTTCACCAATACCCTCTAAGGGTTCAGTTTCTTGCGGGTTTAGAGACCTAGAATAAGGAAAAGGGTTTAGGGTTGGATTAGGCGGAGCGCGAAGCGAATCCGCCTAATCCAACCCTAAACCCTTTTCTGTCCCGTCTTATGCAGTACCCTACTCTTAAGGTTCAGTGCCCCATCTTTGAATCACATCCACGACAGGGTTCACCAATACCCTCTTAGGGTTGAGTTTGTTGCGGGTTTAGTGACCTTGAATAAGGAAAAGGGTTTAGGGTTGGATTAGGCGGAGCCGCGTAGCGGGTACGCCTAATCCAACCCTAAACCCTTTTCCGTCCCGTCTTATGCAGTACCCTACTCTTAAGGTTCAGTGCCCCATCTTTGAATCACATCCACGACAGGGTTCACCAATACACTCTTAGGGTTCAGTTTCTTGCGGGTTTAGTGACCTTGAATAAGGAAAAGGGTTTAGGGTTGGATTAGGCGGAGCCGCGAAGCGGGTCCACCTAATCCAACCCTAAACCCTTTTCCGTCCCGTCTTATGCAGTACCCTACTCTTAAGGTTCAGTGCCCCATCTTTGAATCACATCCACGACAGGGTTAACAAAATACCCTCTTAGGGTTCAGTTTCTTGCGGGTTTAGTGACCTTGAATAAGGAAAAGGGTTTAGGGTTGGATTAGGCGGAGCCGCGTAGCGGGTCCGCCTAATCCAACCCTAAACCCTTTTCCGTCCCGTCTTATGCAGTACCCTACTCTTAAGGTTCAGTGCTCCATCTTTGAATCACATCCACGACAGGGTTCACCAATAACCTCTTAGGGTTCAGTTTCTTGCGGGTTTAGTGACCTAGAATAAGGAAAAGGGTTTAGGGTTGGATTAGGCGGAGCGCGAAGCGGGTCCGCCTAATCCAACCCTAAACCCTTTTCCGTCCCGTCTTATGCAGTACCCTACTCTTAAGGTTCAGTGCCCCATCTTTGAATCACATCCACGACAGGGTTCACCAATACCCTCTTAGGGTTCATTTTCTTGCGGGTTTAGTGACCTTGAATAAGGACGCAGGTCTGCCTATTCCAACCCTAAACCCTTTTCCGTCCCGTCTTATGCAGTACCCTACTCTTAAGGTTCAGTACCCCAACTTTGAATCACATCAACGACAGGGTTCACCAATACCCTCTTAGGGTTCAGTTTGTTGCGGGTTTAGTGACCTTGAATAAGGAAAAGGGTTTAGGGTTGGATTAGGCGGAGCCGCGTAGCGGGTACGCCTAATCCAACCCTAAACCCTTTTCCGTCCCGTCTTATGCAGTACCCTACTCTTAAGGTTCAGTGCCCCATCTTTGAATCACATCCACGACAGGGTTCACCAATACCCTCTTAGGGTTCATTTTCTTGCGGGTTTAGTGACCTTGAATAAGGACGCGGGTCCGCCTATTCCAACCCTAAACCCTTTTCCGTCCCGTCTTATGTAGTACCCTACTCTTAAGGTTCAGTGCCCCAACTTTGAATCACATCAACGACAGGGTTCACCAATACACTCTTAGGGTTCAGTTTCTTGCGGGTTTAGTGACCTTGAATAAGGAAAAGGGTTTAGGGTTGGATTAGGCGGAGCCGCGAAGCGGGTCCGCGTTATCCAACCCTAAACCCTTTTCCGTCCCGTCTTATGCAGTACCCTACTCTTAAGGTTCAGTGCCCCATCTTTGAATCACATCCACGACAGGGTTAACAAAATACCCTCTTAGGATTCAGTTTCTTGCGGGTTTAGTGACCTTGAATAAGGAAAAGGGTTTAGGGTTGGATTAGGCGGAGCCGCGTAGCGGGTCCGCCTAATCCAACCCTAAACCCTTTTCCGTCCTGTCTTATGCAGTACCCTACTCTTAAGGTTCAGTGCCCCATCTTTGAATCACATCCACGATAGGGTTCACCAATACCCTCTTAGGGTTCAGTTTCTTGCGGGTTTAGAGACCTAGAATAAGGAAAAGGGTTTAGGGTTGGATTAGGCGCGCGAAGCGAATCCGCCTAATCCAACCCTAAACCCTTTTCTGTCCCGTCTTATGCAGTACCCTACTCTTAAGGTTCAGTGCCCCATCTTTGAATCACATCCACGACAGGGTTCACCAATACCCTCTTAGGGTTCAGTTTGTTGCGGGTTTAGTGACCTTGAATAAGGAAAAGGGTTTAGGGTTGGATTAGGCGGAGCCGCGTAGCGGGTACGCCTAATCCAACCCTAAACCCTTTTCCGTCCCGTCTTATGCAGTACCCTACTCTTAAGGTTCAGTGCCCCATCTTTGAATCACATCCACGACAGGGTTCACCAATACACTCTTAGGGTTCAGTTTCTTGCAGGTTTAGTGACCTTGAATAAGGAAAAGGGTTTAGGGTTGGATTAGGTGGAGCCGCAAAGCGGGTCCGCGTAATCCAACCCTAAACCCTTTTCCGTCCCGTCTTATGCAGTACCCTACTCTTAAGGTTCAGTGCCCCATCTTTGAATCACATCCACGACAGGGTTAACAAAATACCCTCTTAGGGTTCAGTTTCTTGCGGGTTTAGTGACCTTGAATAAGGAAAAGGGTTTAGGGTTGGATTAGGCGAAGCCGCGTAGCGGGTCCGCCTAATCCAACCCTAAACCCTTTTCCGTCCCGTCTTATGCAGTACCCTACTCTTAAGGTTCAGTGCCCCATCTTTGAATCACATCCACGATAGGGTTCACCAATACCCTCTAAGGGTTCAGTTTCTTGCGGGTTTAGAGACCTAGAATAAGGAAAAGGGTTTAGGGTTGGATTAGGCGGAGCGCGAAGCGAATCCGCCTAATCCAACCCTAAACCCTTTTCTGTCCCGTCTTATGCAGTACCCTACTCTTAAGGTTCAGTGCCCCATCTTTGAATCACATCCACGACAGGGTTCACCAATACCCTCTTAGGGTTGAGTTTGTTGCGGGTTTAGTGACCTTGAATAAGGAAAAGGGTTTAGGGTTGGATTAGGCGGAGCCGCGTAGCGGGTACGCCTAATCCAACCCTAAACCCTTTTCCGTCCTGTCTTATGCAGTACCCTACTCTTAAGGTTCAGTGCCCCATCTTTGAATCACATCCACGACAGGGTTCACCAATACACTCTTAGGGTTCAGTTTCTTGCGGGTTTAGTGACCTTGAATAAGGAAAAGGGTTTAGGGTTGGATTAGGCGGAGCCGCGAAGCGGGTCCACCTAATCCAACCCTAAACCCTTTTCCGTCCCGTCTTATGCAGTACCCTACTCTTAAGGTTCAGTGCCCCATCTTTGAATCACATCCACGACAGGGTTAACAAAATACCCTTTTAGGGTTCAGTTTCTTGCGGGTTTAGTGACCTTGAATAAGGAAAAGGGTTTAGGGTTGGATTAGGCGGAGCCGCGTAGCGGGTCCGCCTAATCCAACCCTAAACCCTTTTCCGTCCCGTCTTATGCAGTACCCTACTCTTAAGGTTCAGTGCTCCATCTTTGAATCACATCCACGACAGGGTTCACCAATACCCTCTTAGGGTTCAGTTTCTTGCGGGTTTAGTGACCTAGAATAAGGAAAAGGGTTTAGGGTTGGATTAGGCGGAGCGCGAAGCGGGTCCGCCTAATCCAACCCTAAACCCTTTTCCGTCCCGTCTTATGCAGTACCCTACTCTTAAGGTTCAGTGCCCCATCTTTGAATCACATCCACGACAGGGTTCACCAATACCCTCTTAGGGTTCATTTTCTTGCGGGTTTAGTGACCTTGAATAAGGACGCGGGTCTGCCTATTCCAACCCTAAACCCTTTTCCGTCCCGTCTTATGCAGTACCCTACTCTTAAGGTTCAGTACCCCAACTTTGAATCACATCAACGACAGGGTTCACCAATACCCTCTTAGGGTTCAGTTTGTTGCGGGTTTAGTGACCTTGAATAAGAAAAAGGGTTTAGGGTTGGATTAGGCGGAGCCGTGTAGCGGGTACGCCTAATCCAACCCTAAACCCTTTTCCGTCCCGTCTTATGCAGTACCCTACTCTTAAGGTTCAGTGCCCCATCTTTGAATCACATCCACGACAGGGTTCACCAATACACTCTTAGGGTTCAGTTTCTTGCGGGTTTAGTGACCTTGAATAAGGAAAAGGGTTTAGGGTTGGATTAGGCGGAGCCGCGAAGCGGGTCCGCCTAATCCTACCGTAAACCCTTTTCCGTCCCGTCTTGTGCAGTACCCTACTCTTAAGGTTCAGTGCCCCATCTTTGAATCACATCCACGACAGGGTTAACAAAATACCCTCTTATGGTTCAGTTTCTTGCGGGTTTAGTGACCTTGAATAAGGAAAAGGGTTTAGGGTTGGATTAGGCGGAGCCGCGTAGCGGGTCCGCCTAATCCAACCCTAAACCCTTTTCCGTCCCGTCTTATGCAGTACCCTACTCTTAAGGTTCAGTGCCCCATCTTTGAATCACATCCACGACAGGGTTCACCAATACCCTCTTAGGGTTCATTTTCTTGCGGGTTTAGTGACCTTGAATAAGGACGCAGGTCTGCCTATTCCAACCCTAAACCCTTTTCCGTCCCGTCTTATGCAGTACCCTACTCTTAAGGTTCAGTACCCCAACTTTGAATCACATCAACGACAGGGTTCACCAATACCCTCTTAGGGTTCAGTTTGTTGCGGGTTTAGTGACCTTGAATAAGGAAAAGGGTTTAGGGTTGGATTAGGCGGAGCCGCGTAGCGGGTACGCCTAATCCAACCCTAAACCCTTTTCCGTCCCGTCTTATGCAGTACCCTACTCTTAAGGTTCAGTGCCCCATCTTTGAATCACATCCACGACAGGGTTCACCAATACCCTCTTAGGGTTCATTTTCTTGCGGGTTTAGTGACCTTGAATAAGGACGCGGGTCCGCCTATTCCAACCCTAAACCCTTTTCCGTCCCGTCTTATGTAGTACCCTACTCTTAAGGTTCAGTGCCCCAACTTTGAATCACATCAACGACAGGGTTCACCAATACACTCTTAGGGTTCAGTTTCTTGCGGGTTTAGTGACCTTGAATAAGGAAAAGGGTTTAGGGTTGGATTAGGCGGAGCCGCGAAGCGGGTCCGCGTTATCCAACCCTAAACCCTTTTCCGTCCCGTCTTATGCAGTACCCTACTCTTAAGGTTCAGTGCCCCATCTTTGAATCACATCCACGACAGGGTTAACAAAATACCCTCTTAGGATTCAGTTTCTTGCGGGTTTAGTGACCTAGAATAAGGAAAAGGGTTTAGGGTTGGATTAGGCGGAGCGCGAAGCGGGTCCGCCTAATCCAACCCTAAACCCTTTTCCGTCCCGTCTTATGCAGTACCCTACTCTTAAGGTTCAGTGCCCCATCTTTGAATCACATCCACGACAGGGTTCACCAATACCCTCTTAGGGTTCATTTTCTTGCGGGTTTAGTGACCTTGAATAAGGACGCAGGTCTGCCTATTCCAACCCTAAACCCTTTTCCGTCCCGTCTTATGCAGTACCCTACTCTTAAGGTTCAGTACCCCAACTTTGAATCACATCAACGACAGGGTTCACCAATACCCTCTTAGGGTTCAGTTTGTTGCGGGTTTAGTGACCTTGAATAAGGAAAAGGGTTTAGGGTTGGATTAGGCGGAGCCGCGTAGCGGGTACGCCTAATCCAACCCTAAACCCTTTTCCGTCCCGTCTTATGCAGTACCCTACTCTTAAGGTTCAGTGCCCCATCTTTGAATCACATCCACGACAGGGTTCACCAATACCCTCTTAGGGTTCATTTTCTTGCGGGTTTAGTGACCTTGAATAAGGACGCGGGTCCGCCTATTCCAACCCTAAACCCTTTTCCGTCCCGTCTTATGTAGTACCCTACTCTTAAGGTTCAGTGCCCCAACTTTGAATCACATCAACGACAGGGTTCACCAATACACTCTTAGGGTTCAGTTTCTTGCGGGTTTAGTGACCTTGAATAAGGAAAAGGGTTTAGGGTTGGATTAGGCGGAGCCGCGAAGCGGGTCCGCGTTATCCAACCCTAAACCCTTTTCCGTCCCGTCTTATGCAGTACCCTACTCTTAAGGTTCAGTGCCCCATCTTTGAATCACATCCACGACAGGGTTAACAAAATACCCTCTTAGGATTCAGTTTCTTGCGGGTTTAGTGACCTTGAATAAGGAAAAGGGTTTAGGGTTGGATTAGGCGGAGCCGCGTAGCGGGTCCGCCTAATCCAACCCTAAACCCTTTTCCGTCCTGTCTTATGCAGTACCCTACTCTTAAGGTTCAGTGCCCCATCTTTGAATCACATCCACGATAGGGTTCACCAATACCCTCTTAGGGTTCAGTTTCTTGCGGGTTTAGAGACCTAGAATAAGGAAAAGGGTTTAGGGTTGGATTAGGCGCGCGAAGCGAATCCGCCTAATCCAACCCTAAACCCTTTTCTGTCCCGTCTTATGCAGTACCCTACTCTTAAGGTTCAGTGCCCCATCTTTGAATCACATCCACGACAGGGTTCACCAATACCCTCTTAGGGTTCAGTTTGTTGCGGGTTTAGTGACCTTGAATAAGGAAAAGGGTTTAGGGTTGGATTAGGCGGAGCCGCGTAGCGGGTACGCCTAATCCAACCCTAAACCCTTTTCCGTCCCGTCTTATGCAGTACCCTACTCTTAAGGTTCAGTGCCCCATCTTTGAATCACATCCACGACAGGGTTCACCAATACACTCTTAGGGTTCAGTTTCTTGCAGGTTTAGTGACCTTGAATAAGGAAAAGGGTTTAGGGTTGGATTAGGTGGAGCCGCAAAGCGGGTCCGCGTAATCCAACCCTAAACCCTTTTCCGTCCCGTCTTATGCAGTACCCTACTCTTAAGGTTCAGTGCCCCATCTTTGAATCACATCCACGACAGGGTTAACAAAATACCCTCTTAGGGTTCAGTTTCTTGCGGGTTTAGTGACCTTGAATAAGGAAAAGGGTTTAGGGTTGGATTAGGCGAAGCCGCGTAGCGGGTCCGCCTAATCCAACCCTAAACCCTTTTCCGTCCCGTCTTATGCAGTACCCTACTCTTAAGGTTCAGTGCCCCATCTTTGAATCACATCCACGATAGGGTTCACCAATACCCTCTAAGGGTTCAGTTTCTTGCGGGTTTAGAGACCTAGAATAAGGAAAAGGGTTTAGGGTTGGATTAGGCGGAGCGCGAAGCGAATCCGCCTAATCCAACCCTAAACCCTTTTCTGTCCCGTCTTATGCAGTACCCTACTCTTAAGGTTCAGTGCCCCATCTTTGAATCACATCCACGACAGGGTTCACCAATACCCTCTTAGGGTTGAGTTTGTTGCGGGTTTAGTGACCTTGAATAAGGAAAAGGGTTTAGGGTTGGATTAGGCGGAGCCGCGTAGCGGGTACGCCTAATCCAACCCTAAACCCTTTTCCGTCCTGTCTTATGCAGTACCCTACTCTTAAGGTTCAGTGCCCCATCTTTGAATCACATCCACGACAGGGTTCACCAATACACTCTTAGGGTTCAGTTTCTTGCGGGTTTAGTGACCTTGAATAAGGAAAAGGGTTTAGGGTTGGATTAGGCGGAGCCGCGAAGCGGGTCCACCTAATCCAACCCTAAACCCTTTTCCGTCCCGTCTTATGCAGTACCCTACTCTTAAGGTTCAGTGCCCCATCTTTGAATCACATCCACGACAGGGTTAACAAAATACCCTCTTAGGGTTCAGTTTCTTGCGGGTTTAGTGACCTTGAATAAGGAAAAGGGTTTAGGGTTGGATTAGGCGGAGCCGCGTAGCGGGTCCGCCTAATCCAACCCTAAACCCTTTTCCGTCCCGTCTTATGCAGTACCCTACTCTTAAGGTTCAGTGCTCCATCTTTGAATCACATCCACGACAGGGTTCACCAATACCCTCTTAGGGTTCAGTTTCTTGCGGGTTTAGTGACCTAGAATAAGGAAAAGGGTTTAGGGTTGGATTAGGCGGAGCGCGAAGCGGGTCCGCCTAATCCAACCCTAAACCCTTTTCCGTCCCGTTTTATGCAGTACCCTACTCTTAAGGTTCAGTGCCCCATCTTTGAATCACATCCACGACAGGGTTCACCAATACCCTCTTAGGGTTCATTTTCTTGCGGGTTTAGTGACCTTGAATAAGGACGCGGGTCTGCCTATTCCAACCCTAAACCCTTTTCCGTCCCGTCTTATGCAGTACCCTACTCTTAAGGTTCAGTACCCCAACTTTGAATCACATCAACGACAGGGTTCACCAATACCCTCTTAGGGTTCAGTTTGTTGCGGGTTTAGTGACCTTGAATAAGAAAAAGGGTTTAGGGTTGGAGTAGGCGGAGCCGTGTAGCGGGTCCACCTAATCCAACCCTAAACCCTTTTCCGTCCCGTCTTATGCAGTACCCTACTCTTAAGGTTCAGTGCCCCATCTTTGAATCACATCCACGACAGGGTTAACAAAATACCCTCTTAGGGTTCAGTTTCTTGCGGGTTTAGTGACCTTGAATAAGGAAAAGGGTTTAGGGTTGGATTAGGCGGACCCGCTACGCGGCTCCGCCTAATCCAACCCTAAACCCTTTTCCGTCCCGTCTTATGCAGTACCCTACTCTTAAGGTTCAGTGCTCCATCTTTGAATCACATCCACGACAGGGTTCACCAATACCCTCTTAGGGTTCAGTTTCTTGCGGGTTTAGTGACCTAGAATAAGGAAAAGGGTTTAGGGTTGGATTAGGCGGAGCGCGAAGCGGGTCCGCCTAATCCAACCCTAAACCCTTTTCCGTCCCGTCTTATGCAGTACCCTACTCTTAAGGTTCAGTGCCCCATCTTTGAATCACATCCACGACAGGGTTCACCAATACCCTCTTAGGGTTCATTTTCTTGCGGGTTTAGTGACCTTGAATAAGGACGCGGGTCTGCCTATTCCAACCCTAAACCCTTTTCCGTCCCGTCTTATGCAGTACCCTACTCTTAAGGTTCAGTACCCCAACTTTGAATCACATCAACGACAGGGTTCACCAATACCCTCTTAGGGTTCAGTTTGTTGCGGGTTTAGTGACCTTGAATAAGAAAAAGGGTTTAGGGTTGGATTAGGCGGAGCCGTGTAGCGGGTACGCCTAATCCAACCCTAAACCCTTTTCCGTCCCGTCTTATGCAGTACCCTACTCTTAAGGTTCAGTGCCCCATCTTTGAATCACATCCACGACAGGGTTCACCAATACACTCTTAGGGTTCAGTTTCTTGCGGGTTTAGTGACCTTGAATAAGGAAAAGGGTTTAGGGTTGGATTAGGCGGAGCCGCGAAGCGGGTCCGCCTAATCCTACCGTAAACCCTTTTCCGTCCCGTCTTGTGCAGTACCCTACTCTTAAGGTTCAGTGCCCCATCTTTGAATCACATCCACGACAGGGTTAACAAAATACCCTCTTATGGTTCAGTTTCTTGCGGGTTTAGTGACCTTGAATAAGGAAAAGGGTTTAGGGTTGGATTAGGCGGAGCCGCGTAGCGGGTCCGCCTAATCCAACCCTAAACCCTTTTCCGTCCCGTCTTATGCAGTACCCTACTCTTAAGGTTCAGTGCTCCATCTTTGAATCACATCCACGACAGGGTTCACCAATACCCTCTTAGGGTTCAGTTTCTTGCGGGTTTAGTGACCTAGAATAAGGAAAAGGGTTTAGGGTTGGATTAGGCGGAGCGCGAAGCGGGTCCGCCTAATCCAACCCTAAACCCTTTTCCGTCCCGTCTTATGCAGTACCCTACTCTTAAGGTTCAGTGCCCCATCTTTGAATCACATCCACGACAGGGTTCACCAATACCCTCTTAGGGTTCATTTTCTTGCGGGTTTAGTGACCTTGAATAAGGACGCAGGTCTGCCTATTCCAACCCTAAACCCTTTTCCGTCCCGTCTTATGCAGTACCCTACTCTTAAGGTTCAGTACCCCAACTTTGAATCACATCAACGACAGGGTTCACCAATACCCTCTTAGGGTTCAGTTTGTTGCGGGTTTAGTGACCTTGAATAAGGAAAAGGGTTTAGGGTTGGATTAGGCGGAGCCGCGTAGCGGGTACGCCTAATCCAACCCTAAACCCTTTTCCGTCCCGTCTTATGCAGTACCCTACTCTTAAGGTTCAGTGCCCCATCTTTGAATCACATCCACGACAGGGTTCACCAATACCCTCTTAGGGTTCATTTTCTTGCGGGTTTAGTGACCTTGAATAAGGACGCGGGTCCGCCTATTCCAACCCTAAACCCTTTTCCGTCCCGTCTTATGTAGTACCCTACTCTTAAGGTTCAGTGCCCCAACTTTGAATCACATCAACGACAGGGTTCACCAATACACTCTTAGGGTTCAGTTTCTTGCGGGTTTAGTGACCTTGAATAAGGAAAAGGGTTTAGGGTTGGATTAGGCGGAGCCGCGAAGCGGGTCCGCGTTATCCAACCCTAAACCCTTTTCCGTCCCGTCTTATGCAGTACCCTACTCTTAAGGTTCAGTGCCCCATCTTTGAATCACATCCACGACAGGGTTAACAAAATACCCTCTTAGGATTCAGTTTCTTGCGGGTTTAGTGACCTTGAATAAGGAAAAGGGTTTAGGGTTGGATTAGGCGGAGCCGCGTAGCGGGTCCGCCTAATCCAACCCTAAACCCTTTTCCGTCCTGTCTTATGCAGTACCCTACTCTTAAGGTTCAGTGCCCCATCTTTGAATCACATCCACGATAGGGTTCACCAATACCCTCTTAGGGTTCAGTTTCTTGCGGGTTTAGAGACCTAGAATAAGGAAAAGGGTTTAGGGTTGGATTAGGCGCGCGAAGCGAATCCGCCTAATCCAACCCTAAACCCTTTTCTGTCCCGTCTTATGCAGTACCCTACTCTTAAGGTTCAGTGCCCCATCTTTGAATCACATCCACGACAGGGTTCACCAATACCCTCTTAGGGTTCAGTTTGTTGCGGGTTTAGTGACCTTGAATAAGGAAAAGGGTTTAGGGTTGGATTAGGCGGAGCCGCGTAGCGGGTACGCCTAATCCAACCCTAAACCCTTTTCCGTCCCGTCTTATGCAGTACCCTACTCTTAAGGTTCAGTGCCCCATCTTTGAATCACATCCACGACAGGGTTCACCAATACACTCTTAGGGTTCAGTTTCTTGCAGGTTTAGTGACCTTGAATAAGGAAAAGGGTTTAGGGTTGGATTAGGTGGAGCCGCAAAGCGGGTCCGCGTAATCCAACCCTAAACCCTTTTCCGTCCCGTCTTATGCAGTACCCTACTCTTAAGGTTCAGTGCCCCATCTTTGAATCACATCCACGACAGGGTTAACAAAATACCCTCTTAGGGTTCAGTTTCTTGCGGGTTTAGTGACCTTGAATAAGGAAAAGGGTTTAGGGTTGGATTAGGCGAAGCCGCGTAGCGGGTCCGCCTAATCCAACCCTAAACCCTTTTCCGTCCCGTCTTATGCAGTACCCTACTCTTAAGGTTCAGTGCCCCATCTTTGAATCACATCCACGATAGGGTTCACCAATACCCTCTAAGGGTTCAGTTTCTTGCGGGTTTAGAGACCTAGAATAAGGAAAAGGGTTTAGGGTTGGATTAGGCGGAGCGCGAAGCGAATCCGCCTAATCCAACCCTAAACCCTTTTCTGTCCCGTCTTATGCAGTACCCTACTCTTAAGGTTCAGTGCCCCATCTTTGAATCACATCCACGACAGGGTTCACCAATACCCTCTTAGGGTTGAGTTTGTTGCGGGTTTAGTGACCTTGAATAAGGAAAAGGGTTTAGGGTTGGATTAGGCGGAGCCGCGTAGCGGGTACGCCTAATCCAACCCTAAACCCTTTTCCGTCCTGTCTTATGCAGTACCCTACTCTTAAGGTTCAGTGCCCCATCTTTGAATCACATCCACGACAGGGTTCACCAATACACTCTTAGGGTTCAGTTTCTTGCGGGTTTAGTGACCTTGAATAAGGAAAAGGGTTTAGGGTTGGATTAGGCGGAGCCGCGAAGCGGGTCCACCTAATCCAACCCTAAACCCTTTTCCGTCCCGTCTTATGCAGTACCCTACTCTTAAGGTTCAGTGCCCCATCTTTGAATCACATCCACGACAGGGTTAACAAAATACCCTCTTAGGGTTCAGTTTCTTGCGGGTTTAGTGACCTTGAATAAGGAAAAGGGTTTAGGGTTGGATTAGGCGGAGCCACGTAGCGGGTCCGCCTAATCCAACCCTAAACCCTTTTCCGTCCCGTCTTATGCAGTACCCTACTCTTAAGGTTCAGTGCCCCATCTTTGAATCACATCCACGACAGGGTTCACCAATACCCTCTTAGGGTTCATTTTCTTGCGGGTTTAGTGACCTTGAATAAGGACGCGGGTCTGCCTATTCCAACCCTAAACCCTTTTCCGTCCCGTCTTATGCAGTACCCTACTCTTAAGGTTCAGTACCCCAACTTTGAATCACATCAACGACAGGGTTCACCAATACCCTCTTAGGGTTCAGTTTGTTGCGGGTTTAGTGACCTTGAATAAGAAAAAGGGTTTAGGGTTGGATTAGGCGGAGCCGTGTAGCGGGTACGCCTAATCCAACCCTAAACCCTTTTCCGTCCCGTCTTATGCAGTACCCTACTCTTAAGGTTCAGTGCCCCATCTTTGAATCACATCCACGACAGGGTTCACCAATACACTCTTAGGGTTCAGTTTCTTGCGGGTTTAGTGACCTTGAATAAGGAAAAGGGTTTAGGGTTGGATTAGGCGGAGCCGCGAAGCGGGTCCGCCTAATCCTACCGTAAACCCTTTTCCGTCCCGTCTTGTGCAGTACCCTACTCTTAAGGTTCAGTGCCCCATCTTTGAATCACATCCACGACAGGGTTAACAAAATACCCTCTTATGGTTCAGTTTCTTGCGGGTTTAGTGACCTTGAATAAGGAAAAGGGTTTAGGGTTGGATTAGGCGGAGCCGCGTAGCGGGTCCGCCTAATCCAACCCTAAACCCTTTTCCGTCCCGTCTTATGCAGTACCCTACTCTTAAGGTTCAGTGCCCCATCTATGAATCACATCCACGATAGGGTTCACCAATACCCTCTTATGGTTCAGTTTCTTGCGGGTTTAGAGACCTAGAATAAGGAAAAGGGTTTAGGGTTGGATTAGGCGGAGCGCGAAGCGAATCCGCCTAATCCAACCCTAAACCCTTTTCTGTCCCGTCTTATGTAGTACCCTACTCTTAAGGTTCAGTGCCCCATCTTTGAATCACATCCACGACAGGGTTCACCAATACCCTCTTAGGGTTCTGTTTCTTGCGGGTTTAGTGACCTTGAATAAGGAAAAGGGTTTAGGGTGGGATTAGGCGGAGCCGCGTAGCGGGTACGCCTAATCCAACCCTAAACCCTTTTCAGTCCCGTCTTATGCAGTACCCTACTCTTAAGGTTCAGTGCCCCATCTTTGAATCACATCCACGACAGGGTTCACCAATACCCTCTTAGGGTTCAGTTTCTTGCGGGTTTAGTGACCTTGAATAAGGAAAAGGGTTTAGGGTTGGATTAGGCGGAGCCGCGAAGCGGGTCCGCCTAATCCAACCCTAAACCCTTTTCCGTCCCGTCTTATGCAGTACCCTACTCTTAAGGTTCAGTGCCCCATCTTTGAATCACATCCACGACAGGGTTAACAAAATACCCTCTTAGGGTTCAGTTTCTCGCGGGTTTAGTGACCTTGAATAAGGAAAAGGGTTTAGGGTTGGATTAGGCGGAGCCGCGTAGCGGGTCCGCCTAATCCAACCATAAACCCTTTTCCGTCCCGTCTTATGCAGTACCCTACTCTTAAGGTTCAGTGCCCCATCTTTGAATCACATCCACGACAGGGTTCACCAATACCTCTTACGGTTCAGTTTCTTGCGGGTTTAGTGACCAAGAATAAGGAAAAGGGTTTAGGGTTGGATTAGGCGGAGCGCGAAGCGGGTCCGCCTAATCCAACCCTAAACCCTTTTCCGTCCCGTCTTATGCAGTACCCTACTCTTAAGGTTCAGTGCCCCATCTTTGAATCACATCCACGATAGGGTTCACCAATACCCTCTTAGGGTTCAGTTTCTTGCGGGTTTAGAGACCTAGAATAAGGAAAAGGGTTTAGGGTTGGATTAGGCGGAGCGCGAAGCGAATCCGCCTAATCCAACCCTAAACCCTTTTCTGTCCCGTCTTATGCAGTACCCTACTCTTAAGGTTCAGTGCCCCATCTTTGAATCACATCCACGACAGGGTTCACCAATACCCTCTTGGGGTTCAGTTTCTTGCGGGTTTAGTGACCTTGAATAAGGAAAAGGGTTTAGGGTTGGATTAGGCGGAGCCACGAAGCGGGTCCGCCCAATCCAACCCTAAACCCTTTTCCGTCCCGTCTTATGCAGTACCCTACTCTTGAGGTTCAGTGCCCCATCTTTGAATCACATCCACGACAGGGTTCACCAATACCCTCTTAGGGTTCAGTTTCTTGCGGGTTTAGTGACCTTGAATAAGGAAAAGGGTTTAGGGTTGGATTAGGCGGAGCCGCGAAGCGGGTCCGCCTAATCCAACCCTAAACCCTTTTCCGTCCCGTCTTATGCAGTACCCTACTCTTAAGGTTCAGTGCCCCATCTTTGAATCACATCCACGACAGGGTTAACAAAATACCCTCTTAGGGTTCAGTTTCTCGCGGGTTTAGTGACCTTGAATAAGGAAAAGGGTTTAGGGTTGGATTAGGCGGAGCCACGAAGCGGGTCCGCCCAATCCAACCCTAAACCCTTTTCCGTCCCGTCTTATGCAGTACCCTACTCTTGAGGTTCAGTGCCCCATCTTTGAATCACATCCACGACAGGGTTCACCAATACCCTCTTAGGGTTCAGTTTGTTGCGGGTTTAGTGACCTTGAATAAGGAAAAGGGTTTAGGGTTGGATTAGGCGGAGCCGCGTAGCGGGTACGCCTAATCCAACCCTAAACCCTTTTCCGTCCCGTCTTATGCAGTACCCTACTCTTAAGGTTCAGTGCCCCATCTTTGAATCACATCCACGACAAGGTTCACCAATACACTCTTAGGGTTCAGTTTCTTGCGGGTTTAGTGACCTTGAATAAGGAAAAGGGTTTAGGGTTGGATTAGGCAGAGCCGCGAAGCGGGTCCGCCTAATCCAACCCTAAACCCTTTTCCGTCCCGTCTTATGCAGTACCCTACTGTTAAGGTTCAGTGCCCCATCTTTGAATCACATCCACGACAGGGTTAACAAAATACCCTCTTATGGTTCAGTTTCTTGCGGGTTTAGTGACCTTGAATAAGGAAAAGGGTTTAGGGTTGGATTAGGCGGAGCCGCGTAGCGGGTCCGCCTAATCCAACCCTAAACCCTTTTCCGTCCCGTCTTATGCAGTACCCTACTCTTAAGGTTCAGTGCCCCATCTTTGAATCACATCCACGATAGGGTTCACCAATACCCTCTTAGGGTTCAGTTTCTTGCGGGTTTAGAGACCTAGAATAAGGAAAAGGGTTTAGGGTTGGATTAGGCGGAGCGCGAAGCGAATCCGCCTAATCCAACCCTAAACCCTTTTCTGTCCCGTCTTATGCAGTACCCTACTCTTAAGGTTCAGTGCCCCATCTTTGAATCACATCCACGACAGGGTTCACCAATACCCTCTTGGGGTTCAGTTTCTTGCGGGTTTAGTGACCTTGAATAAGGAAAAGGGTTTAGGGTTGGATTAGGCGGAGCCACGAAGCGGGTCCGCCCAATCCAACCCTAAACCCTTTTCCGTCCCGTCTTATGCAGTACCCTACTCTTGAGGTTCAGTGCCCCATCTTTGAATCACATCCACGACAGGGTTCACCAATACCCTCTTAGGGTTCAGTTTCTTGCGGGTTTAGTGACCTTGAATAAGGAAAAGGGTTTAGGGTTGGATTAGGCGGAGCCGCGAAGCGGGTCCGCCTAATCCAACCCTAAACCCTTTCCCGTCCCGTCTTATGCAGTACCCTACTCTTAAGGTTCAGTGCCCCATCTTTGAATCACATCCACGACAGGGTTAACAAAATACCCTCTTAGGGTTCAGTTTCTCGCGGGTTTAGTGACCTTGAATAAGGAAAAGGGTTTAGGGTTGGATTAGGCGGAGCCGCGTAGCGGGTCCGCCTAATCCAACCGTAAACCCTTTTCCGTCCCGTCTTATGCAGTACCCTACTCTTAAGGTTCAGTGCCCCATCTTTGAATCACATCCACGACAGGGTTCACCAATACCTCTTACGGTTCAGTTTCTTGCGGGTTTAGTGACCAAGAATAAGGAAAAGGGTTTAGGGTTGGATTAGGCGGAGCGCGAAGCGGGTCCGCCTAATCCAACCCTAAACCCTTTTCCGTCCCGTCTTATGCAGTACCCTACTCTTAAGGTTCAGTGCCCCATCTTTGAATCGCATCCACGACAGGGTTCATCAATACCCTCTTAGGGTTCATTTTCTTGCGGGTTTAGTGACCTCGAATAAGGATGCGGGTCCGCCTATTCCAACCCTAAACCCTTTTCCGTCCCGTCTTATGCAGTACCCTACTCTTAAGGTTCAGTGCCCCAACTTTGAATCACATCAACGACAGGGTTCACCAATACCCTCTTAGGGTTCAGTTTCTTGCGGGTTTAGTGACCTTGAATAAGGAAAAGGGTTTAGGGTTGGATTAGGCGGAGCCGCGAAGCGGGTCCGCCTAATCCAACCCTAAACCCTTTTCCGTCCCGTCTTATGCAGTACCCTACTCTTAAGGTTCAGTGCCCCATCTTTGAATCACATCCACGACAGGGTTAACAAAATACCCTCTTAGGGTTCAGTTTCTCGCGGGTTTAGTGACCTTGAATAAGGAAAAGGGTTTAGGGTTGGATTAGGCGGAGCCGCGTAGCGGGTCCGCCTAATCCAACCATAAACCCTTTTCCGTCCCGTCTTATGCAGTACCCTACTCTTAAGGTTCAGTGCCCCATCTTTGAATCACATCCACGACAGGGTTCACCAATACCTCTTACGGTTCAGTTTCTTGCGGGTTTAGTGACCAAGAATAAGGAAAAGGGTTTAGGGTTGGATTAGGCGGAGCGCGAAGCGGGTCCGCCTAATCCAACCCTAAACCCTTTTCCGTCCCGTCTTATGCAGTACCCTACTCTTAAGGTTCAGTGCCCCATCTTTGAATCGCATCCACGACAGGGTTCATCAATACCCTCTTAGGGTTCATTTTCTTGCGGGTTTAGTGACCTCGAATAAGGATGCGGGTCCGCCTATTCCAACCCTAAACCCTTTTCCGTCCCGTCTTATGCAGTACCCTACTCTTAAGGTTCAGTGCCCCAACTTTGAATCACATCAACGACAGGGTTCACCAATACCCTCTTAGGGTTCAGTTTGTTGCGGGTTTAGTGACCTTGAATAAGGAAAAGGGTTTAGGGTTGGATTAGGCGGAGCCGCGTAGCGGGTACGCCTAATCCAACCCTAAACCCTTTTCCGTCCCGTCTTATGCAGTACCCTACTCTTAAGGTTCATTGCCCCATCTTTGAATCACATCCACGACAAGGTTCACCAATACACTCTTAGGGTTCAGTTTCTTGCGGGTTTAGTGACCTTGAATAAGGAAAAGGGTTTAGGGTTGGATTAGGCAGAGCCGCGAAGCGGGTCCGCCTAATCCAACCCTAAACCCTTTTCCGTCCCGTCTTATGCAGTACCCTACTGTTAAGGTTCAGTGCCCCATCTTTGAATCACATCCACGACAGGGTTAACAAAATACCCTCTTATGGTTCAGTTTCTTGCGGGTTTAGTGACCTTGAATAAGGAAAAGGGTTTAGGGTTGGATTAGGCGGAGCCGCGTAGCGGGTCCGCCTAATCCAACCCTAAACCCTTTTCCGTCCCGTCTTATGCAGTACCCTACTCTTAAGGTTCAGTGCCCCATCTTTGAATCACATCCACGATAGGGTTCACCAATACCCTCTTAGGGTTCAGTTTCTTGCGGGTTTAGAGACCTAGAATAAGGAAAAGGGTTTAGGGTTGGATTAGGCGGAGCGCGAAGCGAATCCGCCTAATCCAACCCTAAACCCTTTTCTGTCCCGTCTTATGCAGTACCCTACTCTTAAGGTTCAGTGCCCCATCTTTGAATCACATCCACGACAGGGTTCACCAATACCCTCTTGGGGTTCAGTTTCTTGCGGGTTTAGTGACCTTGAATAAGGAAAAGGGTTTAGGGTTGGATTAGGCGGAGCCACGAAGCGGGTCCGCCCAATCCAACCCTAAACCCTTTTCCGTCCCGTTTTATGCAGTACCCTACTCTTGAGGTTCAGTGCCCCATCTTTGAATCACATCCACGACAGGGTTAACAAAATACCCTCTTATGGTTCAGTTTCTTGCGGGTTTAGTGACCTTGAATAAGGAAAAAGGTTTAGGGTTGGATTAGGCGGAGCCGCGTAGCGTGTCCGCCTAATACAACCCTAAACCCTTTTCCGTCCCGTCTTATGCGGTACCCTACTCTTAAGGTTCAGTGCCCCATCTTTGAATCACATCCAAGATAGGGTTCACCAATACCCTCTTAGGGTTCAGTTTCTTGCGGGTTTAGAGACCTAGAATAAGGAAAAGGGTTTAGGGTTGGATTAGGCGGAGCGCGAAGCGAATCCGCCTAATCCAACCCTAAACCCTTTTCTGTCCCGTCTTATGCAGTACCCTACTCTTAAGGTTCAGTGCCCCATCTTTGAATCACATCCACGACAGGGTTCACCAATACCCTCTTGGGGTTCAGTTTCTTGCGGGTTTAGTGACCTTGAATAAGGAAAAGGGTTTAGGGTTGGATTAGGCGGAGCCGTGTAGCGGGTCCGCCTAATCCAACCCTAAACCCTTTTCCGTCCCGTCTTATGCGGTACCCTACTCTTAAGGTTCAGTGCCCCATCTTTGAATCACATCCACGACAGGGTTCACCAATACACTCTTAGGGTTCAGTTTCTTGCGGGTTTAGTGACCTAGAATAAGGAAAAGGGTTTAGGGTTGGATTAGGCGGAGCGCGAAGCGGGTCCGCCTAATCCAACCCTAAACCCTTTTCCGTCCCGTCTTATGCAGTACCCTTCTATTAAGGTTCAGTGCCCCATTTTTGAATCACATCAACGACAGGGTTCACCAATACACTCTTAGGGTTCAGTTTGTTGCGGGTTTAGTGATCTTGAATAAGGAAAAGGGTTTAGGGTTGGATTAGGCGGAGCCGCGTAGCGGGTACACCTAATCCAACCCTAAACCCTTTTCCGTCCCGTCTTATGCAGTACCCTACTCTTTAGGTTCAGTGCCCCATCTTTGAATCACATCCACGACAGGGTTCACCAATACCCTCTTGGGGTTCAGTTTCTTGCGGGTTTAGTGACCTTGAATAAGGAAAAGGGTTTAGGGTTGGATTAGGCGGAGCCGTGTAGCGGGTCCGCCTAATCCAACCCTAAACCCTTTTCCGTCCCGTCTTATGCGGTACCCTACTCTTAAGGTTCAGTGCCCCATCTTTGAATCACATCCACGACAGGGTTCACCAATACACTCTTAGGGTTCAGTTTCTTGCGGGTTTAGTGACCTAGAATAAGGAAAAGGGTTTAGGGTTGGATTAGGCGGAGCGCGAAGCGGGTCCGCCTAATCCAACCCTAAACCCTTTTCCGTCCCGTCTTATGCAGTACCCTTCTATTAAGGTTCAGTGCCCCATCTTTGAATCACATCCACGACAGGGTTAACAAAATACCCTCTTAGGGTTCAGTTTCTCGCGGGTTTAGTGACCTTGAATAAGGAAAAGGGTTTAGGGTTGGATTAGGCAGAGCCGCGTAGCGGGTCCGCCTAATCCAACCGTAAACCCTTTTCCGTCCCGTCTTATGCAGTACCCTACTCTTAAGGTTCAGTGCCCCATCTTTGAATCACATCCACTACAGGGTTCACCAATACCCTCTTACGGTTCAGTTTCTTGCGGGTTTAGTGACCTAGAATAAGGAAAAGGGTTTAGGGTTGGATTAGGCGGAGCGCGAAGCGAATCCGCCTAATCCAACCCTAAACCCTTTTCTGACCCGTCTTATGCAGTACCCTACTCTTAAGGTTCTGTGCCCCATCTTTGAATCACATCCACGACAGGGTTCACCAATACACTCTTAGGGTTCAGTTTCTTGCGGGGTTAGTGACCTAGAATAAGGAAAAGGGTTTTTGGGTTGGATTAGGCGGAGCGCGAAGCGAATCCGCCTAATCCAACCCTAAACCTTTTTCCGTCCCGTCTTATGCAGTACCCTACTCTTAAGGTTCAGTGCCCCATCTTTGAATCACATCCACGACAGGGTTCACCAATACACTCTTAGGGTTCAGTTTCTTGCGGGTTTAGTGACCTTGAATAAGGAAAAGGGTTTAGGGTTGGATTAGGTGGAGCCGTGAAGCGGGTCCACCTAATCCAACCCTAAACCCTTTTCCGTCCCGTCTTATTCAGTACCCTACTCTTAAGGTTCAGTGCCCCATCTTTGAATCACATCCACGACAGGGTTAACAAAATACCCTCTTAGGGTTCAGTTTCTTGCGGGTTTAGTGACCTTGAATAAGGAAAAGGGTTTAGGGTTGGATTAGGCGGAGCCGCGTAGCGGGTCCGCCTAATCCAACCCTAAACCCTTTTGCGTCCCGTCTTATGCAGTACCCTACTCTTAAGGTTCAGTGCCCCATCTTTGAATCACATCCACGACAAGGTTCATCAATACCCTCTTAGGGTTTATTTTCTTGCGGGTTTACTGACCTCGAATAAGGACGCGGGTCCACCTATTCCAACCCTAAACCCTTTTCCGTCCCGTCTTATGCAGTACCCTACTCTTAAGGTTCAGTGCCCCATCTTTGAATCACATCCACGACAGGGTTAACAAAATACCCTCTTATGGTTCAGTTTCTTGCGGGTTTAGTGACCTTGAATAAGGAAAAGGGTTTAGGGTTGGATTAGGCGGAGCCGCGTAGCGGGTCCGCCTAATCCAACCCTAAACCCTTTTCCGTCCCGTCTTATGCAGTACCCTACTCTTAAGGTTCAGTGCCCCATCTATGAATCACATCCACGATAGGGTTCACCAATACCCTCTTATGGTTCAGTTTCTTGCGGGTTTAGAGACCTAGAATAAGGAAAAGGGTTTAGGGTTGGATTAGGCGGAGCGCGAAGCGAATCCGCCTAATCCAACCCTAAACCCTTTTCTGTCCCGTCTTATGTAGTACCCTACTCTTAAGGTTCAGTGCCCCATCTTTGAATCACATCCACGACAGGGTTCACCAATACCCTCTTAGGGTTCTGTTTCTTGCGGGTTTAGTGACCTTGAATAAGGAAAAGGGTTTAGGGTGGGATTAGGCGGAGCCGCGTAGCGGGTACGCCTAATCCAACCCTAAACCCTTTTCAGTCCCGTCTTATGCAGTACCCTACTCTTAAGGTTCAGTGCCCCATCTTTGAATCACATCCACGACAGGGTTCACCAATACCCTCTTAGGGTTCAGTTTCTTGCGGGTTTAGTGACCTTGAATAAGGAAAAGGGTTTAGGGTTGGATTAGGCGGAGCCGCGAAGCGGGTCCGCCTAATCCAACCCTAAACCCTTTTCCGTCCCGTCTTATGCAGTACCCTACTCTTAAGGTTCAGTGCCCCATCTTTGAATCACATCCACGACAGGGTTAACAAAATACCCTCTTAGGGTTCAGTTTCTCGCGGGTTTAGTGACCTTGAATAAGGAAAAGGGTTTAGGGTTGGATTAGGCGGAGCCGCGTAGCGGGTCCGCCTAATCCAACCATAAACCCTTTTCCGTCCCGTCTTATGCAGTACCCTACTCTTAAGGTTCAGTGCCCCATCTTTGAATCACATCCACGACAGGGTTCACCAATACCTCTTACGGTTCAGTTTCTTGCGGGTTTAGTGACCAAGAATAAGGAAAAGGGTTTAGGGTTGGATTAGGCGGAGCGCGAAGCGGGTCCGCCTAATCCAACCCTAAACCCTTTTCCGTCCCGTCTTATGCAGTACCCTACTCTTAAGGTTCAGTGCCCCATCTTTGAATCACATCCACGATAGGGTTCACCAATACCCTCTTAGGGTTCAGTTTCTTGCGGGTTTAGAGACCTAGAATAAGGAAAAGGGTTTAGGGTTGGATTAGGCGGAGCGCGAAGCGAATCCGCCTAATCCAACCCTAAACCCTTTTCTGTCCCGTCTTATGCAGTACCCTACTCTTAAGGTTCAGTGCCCCATCTTTGAATCACATCCACGACAGGGTTCACCAATACCCTCTTGGGGTTCAGTTTCTTGCGGGTTTAGTGACCTTGAATAAGGAAAAGGGTTTAGGGTTGGATTAGGCGGAGCCACGAAGCGGGTCCGCCCAATCCAACCCTAAACCCTTTTCCGTCCCGTCTTATGCAGTACCCTACTCTTGAGGTTCAGTGCCCCATCTTTGAATCACATCCACGACAGGGTTCACCAATACCCTCTTAGGGTTCAGTTTCTTGCGGGTTTAGTGACCTTGAATAAGGAAAAGGGTTTAGGGTTGGATTAGGCGGAGCCGCGAAGCGGGTCCGCCTAATCCAACCCTAAACCCTTTTCCGTCCCGTCTTATGCAGTACCCTACTCTTAAGGTTCAGTGCCCCATCTTTGAATCACATCCACGACAGGGTTAACAAAATACCCTCTTAGGGTTCAGTTTCTCGCGGGTTTAGTGACCTTGAATAAGGAAAAGGGTTTAGGGTTGGATTAGGCGGAGCCACGAAGCGGGTCCGCCCAATCCAACCCTAAACCCTTTTCCGTCCCGTCTTATGCAGTACCCTACTCTTGAGGTTCAGTGCCCCATCTTTGAATCACATCCACGACAGGGTTCACCAATACCCTCTTAGGGTTCAGTTTGTTGCGGGTTTAGTGACCTTGAATAAGGAAAAGGGTTTAGGGTTGGATTAGGCGGAGCCGCGTAGCGGGTACGCCTAATCCAACCCTAAACCCTTTTCCGTCCCGTCTTATGCAGTACCCTACTCTTAAGGTTCAGTGCCCCATCTTTGAATCACATCCACGACAAGGTTCACCAATACACTCTTAGGGTTCAGTTTCTTGCGGGTTTAGTGACCTTGAATAAGGAAAAGGGTTTAGGGTTGGATTAGGCAGAGCCGCGAAGCGGGTCCGCCTAATCCAACCCTAAACCCTTTTCCGTCCCGTCTTATGCAGTACCCTACTGTTAAGGTTCAGTGCCCCATCTTTGAATCACATCCACGACAGGGTTAACAAAATACCCTCTTATGGTTCAGTTTCTTGCGGGTTTAGTGACCTTGAATAAGGAAAAGGGTTTAGGGTTGGATTAGGCGGAGCCGCGTAGCGGGTCCGCCTAATCCAACCCTAAACCCTTTTCCGTCCCGTCTTATGCAGTACCCTACTCTTAAGGTTCAGTGCCCCATCTTTGAATCACATCCACGATAGGGTTCACCAATACCCTCTTAGGGTTCAGTTTCTTGCGGGTTTAGAGACCTAGAATAAGGAAAAGGGTTTAGGGTTGGATTAGGCGGAGCGCGAAGCGAATCCGCCTAATCCAACCCTAAACCCTTTTCTGTCCCGTCTTATGCAGTACCCTACTCTTAAGGTTCAGTGCCCCATCTTTGAATCACATCCACGACAGGGTTCACCAATACCCTCTTGGGGTTCAGTTTCTTGCGGGTTTAGTGACCTTGAATAAGGAAAAGGGTTTAGGGTTGGATTAGGCGGAGCCACGAAGCGGGTCCGCCCAATCCAACCCTAAACCCTTTTCCGTCCCGTCTTATGCAGTACCCTACTCTTGAGGTTCAGTGCCCCATCTTTGAATCACATCCACGACAGGGTTCACCAATACCCTCTTAGGGTTCAGTTTCTTGCGGGTTTAGTGACCTTGAATAAGGAAAAGGGTTTAGGGTTGGATTAGGCGGAGCCGCGAAGCGGGTCCGCCTAATCCAACCCTAAACCCTTTCCTGTCCCGTCTTATGCAGTACCCTACTCTTAAGGTTCAGTGCCCCATCTTTGAATCACATCCACGACAGGGTTAACAAAATACCCTCTTAGGGTTCAGTTTCTCGCGGGTTTAGTGACCTTGAATAAGGAAAAGGGTTTAGGGTTGGATTAGGCGGAGCCGCGTAGCGGGTCCGCCTAATCCAACCGTAAACCCTTTTCCGTCCCGTCTTATGCAGTACCCTACTCTTAAGGTTCAGTGCCCCATCTTTGAATCACATCCACGACAGGGTTCACCAATACCTCTTACGGTTCAGTTTCTTGCGGGTTTAGTGACCAAGAATAAGGAAAAGGGTTTAGGGTTGGATTAGGCGGAGCGCGAAGCGGGTCCGCCTAATCCAACCCTAAACCCTTTTCCGTCCCGTCTTATGCAGTACCCTACTCTTAAGGTTCAGTGCCCCATCTTTGAATCGCATCCACGACAGGGTTCATCAATACCCTCTTAGGGTTCATTTTCTTGCGGGTTTAGTGACCTCGAATAAGGATGCGGGTCCGCCTATTCCAACCCTAAACCCTTTTCCGTCCCGTCTTATGCAGTACCCTACTCTTAAGGTTCAGTGCCCCAACTTTGAATCACATCAACGACAGGGTTCACCAATACCCTCTTAGGGTTCAGTTTCTTGCGGGTTTAGTGACCTTGAATAAGGAAAAGGGTTTAGGGTTGGATTAGGCGGAGCCGCGAAGCGGGTCCGCCTAATCCAACCCTAAACCCTTTTCCGTCCCGTCTTATGCAGTACCCTACTCTTAAGGTTCAGTGCCCCATCTTTGAATCACATCCACGACAGGGTTAACAAAATACCCTCTTAGGGTTCAGTTTCTCGCGGGTTTAGTGACCTTGAATAAGGAAAAGGGTTTAGGGTTGGATTAGGCGGAGCCGCGTAGCGGGTCCGCCTAATCCAACCATAAACCCTTTTCCGTCCCGTCTTATGCAGTACCCTACTCTTAAGGTTCAGTGCCCCATCTTTGAATCACATCCACGACAGGGTTCACCAATACCTCTTACGGTTCAGTTTCTTGCGGGTTTAGTGACCAAGAATAAGGAAAAGGGTTTAGGGTTGGATTAGGCGGAGCGCGAAGCGGGTCCGCCTAATCCAACCCTAAACCCTTTTCCGTCCCGTCTTATGCAGTACCCTACTCTTAAGGTTCAGTGCCCCATCTTTGAATCGCATCCACGACAGGGTTCATCAATACCCTCTTAGGGTTCATTTTCTTGCGGGTTTAGTGACCTCGAATAAGGATGCGGGTCCGCCTATTCCAACCCTAAACCCTTTTCCGTCCCGTCTTATGCAGTACCCTACTCTTAAGGTTCAGTGCCCCAACTTTGAATCACATCAACGACAGGGTTCACCAATACCCTCTTAGGGTTCAGTTTGTTGCGGGTTTAGTGACCTTGAATAAGGAAAAGGGTTTAGGGTTGGATTAGGCGGAGCCGCGTAGCGGGTACGCCTAATCCAACCCTAAACCCTTTTCCGTCCCGTCTTATGCAGTACCCTACTCTTAAGGTTCATTGCCCCATCTTTGAATCACATCCACGACAAGGTTCACCAATACACTCTTAGGGTTCAGTTTCTTGCGGGTTTAGTGACCTTGAATAAGGAAAAGGGTTTAGGGTTGGATTAGGCAGAGCCGCGAAGCGGGTCCGCCTAATCCAACCCTAAACCCTTTTCCGTCCCGTCTTATGCAGTACCCTACTGTTAAGGTTCAGTGCCCCATCTTTGAATCACATCCACGACAGGGTTAACAAAATACCCTCTTATGGTTCAGTTTCTTGCGGGTTTAGTGACCTTGAATAAGGAAAAGGGTTTAGGGTTGGATTAGGCGGAGCCGCGTAGCGGGTCCGCCTAATCCAACCCTAAACCCTTTTCCGTCCCGTCTTATGCAGTACCCTACTCTTAAGGTTCAGTGCCCCATCTTTGAATCACATCCACGATAGGGTTCACCAATACCCTCTTAGGGTTCAGTTTCTTGCGGGTTTAGAGACCTAGAATAAGGAAAAGGGTTTAGGGTTGGATTAGGCGGAGCGCGAAGCGAATCCGCCTAATCCAACCCTAAACCCTTTTCTGTCCCGTCTTATGCAGTACCCTACTCTTAAGGTTCAGTGCCCCATCTTTGAATCACATCCACGACAGGGTTCACCAATACCCTCTTGGGGTTCAGTTTCTTGCGGGTTTAGTGACCTTGAATAAGGAAAAGGGTTTAGGGTTGGATTAGGCGGAGCCACGAAGCGGGTCCGCCCAATCCAACCCTAAACCCTTTTCCGTCCCGTTTTATGCAGTACCCTACTCTTGAGGTTCAGTGCCCCATCTTTGAATCACATCCACGACAGGGTTAACAAAATACCCTCTTATGGTTCAGTTTCTTGCGGGTTTAGTGACCTTGAATAAGGAAAAAGGTTTAGGGTTGGATTAGGCGGAGCCGCGTAGCGTGTCCGCCTAATACAACCCTAAACCCTTTTCCGTCCCGTCTTATGCGGTACCCTACTCTTAAGGTTCAGTGCCCCATCTTTGAATCACATCCAAGATAGGGTTCACCAATACCCTCTTAGGGTTCAGTTTCTTGCGGGTTTAGAGACCTAGAATAAGGAAAAGGGTTTAGGGTTGGATTAGGCGGAGCGCGAAGCGAATCCGCCTAATCCAACCCTAAACCCTTTTCTGTCCCGTCTTATGCAGTACCCTACTCTTAAGGTTCAGTGCCCCATCTTTGAATCACATCCACGACAGGGTTCACCAATACCCTCTTGGGGTTCAGTTTCTTGCGGGTTTAGTGACCTTGAATAAGGAAAAGGGTTTAGGGTTGGATTAGGCGGAGCCGTGTAGCGGGTCCGCCTAATCCAACCCTAAACCCTTTTCCGTCCCGTCTTATGCGGTACCCTACTCTTAAGGTTCAGTGCCCCATCTTTGAATCACATCCACGACAGGGTTCACCAATACACTCTTAGGGTTCAGTTTCTTGCGGGTTTAGTGACCTAGAATAAGGAAAAGGGTTTAGGGTTGGATTAGGCGGAGCGCGAAGCGGGTCCGCCTAATCCAACCCTAAACCCTTTTCCGTCCCGTCTTATGCAGTACCCTTCTATTAAGGTTCAGTGCCCCATTTTTGAATCACATCAACGACAGGGTTCACCAATACACTCTTAGGGTTCAGTTTGTTGCGGGTTTAGTGATCTTGAATAAGGAAAAGGGTTTAGGGTTGGATTAGGCGGAGCCGCGTAGCGGGTACACCTAATCCAACCCTAAACCCTTTTCCGTCCCGTCTTATGCAGTACCCTACTCTTTAGGTTCAGTGCCCCATCTTTGAATCACATCCACGACAGGGTTCACCAATACCCTCTTGGGGTTCAGTTTCTTGCGGGTTTAGTGACCTTGAATAAGGAAAAGGGTTTAGGGTTGGATTAGGCGGAGCCGTGTAGCGGGTCCGCCTAATCCAACCCTAAACCCTTTTCCGTCCCGTCTTATGCGGTACCCTACTCTTAAGGTTCAGTGCCCCATCTTTGAATCACATCCACGACAGGGTTCACCAATACACTCTTAGGGTTCAGTTTCTTGCGGGTTTAGTGACCTAGAATAAGGAAAAGGGTTTAGGGTTGGATTAGGCGGAGCGCGAAGCGGGTCCGCCTAATCCAACCCTAAACCCTTTTCCGTCCCGTCTTATGCAGTACCCTTCTATTAAGGTTCAGTGCCCCATCTTTGAATCACATCCACGACAGGGTTAACAAAATACCCTCTTAGGGTTCAGTTTCTCGCGGGTTTAGTGACCTTGAATAAGGAAAAGGGTTTAGGGTTGGATTAGGCAGAGCCGCGTAGCGGGTCCGCCTAATCCAACCGTAAACCCTTTTCCGTCCCGTCTTATGCAGTACCCTACTCTTAAGGTTCAGTGCCCCATCTTTGAATCACATCCACTACAGGGTTCACCAATACCCTCTTACGGTTCAGTTTCTTGCGGGTTTAGTGACCTAGAATAAGGAAAAGGGTTTAGGGTTGGATTAGGCGGAGCGCGAAGCGAATCCGCCTAATCCAACCCTAAACCCTTTTCTGACCCGTCTTATGCAGTACCCTACTCTTAAGGTTCTGTGCCCCATCTTTGAATCACATCCACGACAGGGTTCACCAATACACTCTTAGGGTTCAGTTTCTTGCGGGGTTAGTGACCTAGAATAAGGAAAAGGGTTTTTGGGTTGGATTAGGCGGAGCGCGAAGCGAATCCGCCTAATCCAACCCTAAACCTTTTTCCGTCCCGTCTTATGCAGTACCCTACTCTTAAGGTTCAGTGCCCCATCTTTGAATCACATCCACGACAGGGTTCACCAATACACTCTTAGGGTTCAGTTTCTTGCGGGTTTAGTGACCTTGAATAAGGAAAAGGGTTTAGGGTTGGATTAGGTGGAGCCGTGAAGCGGGTCCACCTAATCTAACCCTAAACCCTTTTCCGTCCCGTCTTATTCAGTACCCTACTCTTAAGGTTCAGTGCCCCATCTTTGAATCACATCCACGACAGGGTTAACAAAATACCCTCTTAGGGTTCAGTTTCTTGCGGGTTTAGTGACCTTGAATAAGGAAAAGGGTTTAGGGTTGGATTAGGCGGAGCCGCGTAGCGGGTCCGCCTAATCCAACCCTAAACCCTTTTGCGTCCCGTCTTATGCAGTACCCTACTCTTAAGGTTCAGTGCCCCATCTTTGAATCACATCCACGACAAGGTTCATCAATACCCTCTTAGGGTTTATTTTCTTGCGGGTTTACTGACCTCGAATAAGGACGCGGGTCCACCTATTCCAACCCTAAACCCTTTTCCGTCCCGTCTTATGCAGTACCCTACTCTTAAGGTTCAGTGCCCCATCTTTGAATCACATCCACGACAGGGTTCACCAATACCCTCTTACGGTTCAGTTTCTTGCGGGTTTAGTGACCTAGAATAAGGAAAAGGGTTTAGGGTTGGATTAGGCGGAGCGCGAAGCGGGTCCGCCTAATCCAACCCTAAACCCTTTTCCGTCCCGTCTTATGCAGTACCCTACTCTTAAGGTTCAGTGCCCCATCTTTGAATCACATCCACGACTGGGTTCATCAATACACTCTTAGGGTTCATTTTCTTGCGGGTTTAGTGACCTCGAATAAGGACGCGGGTCTACCTATTCCAACCCTAAACCCTTTTCCGTCCCGTCTTATGCAGTACCCTACTCTTAAGGTTCAGTGCCCCAACTTTGAATCACATCAACGACAGGGTTCACCAATACCCTCTTAGGGTTCAGTTTGTTGCGGGTTTAGTGACCTTGAATAAGGAAAAGGGTTTAGGGTTGGATTAGGCGGAGCCACGTAGCGGGTACGCCTAATCCAACCCTAAACCCTTTTCCGTCCCGTCTTATGCAGTACCCTACTCTTAAGGTTCAGTGCCCCATCTTTGAATCACATCCACGACAAGGTTCACCAATACACTCTTAGGGTTCAGTTTCTTGCGGGTTTAGTGACCTTGAATAAGGAAAAGGGTTTAGGGTTGGATTAGGCGGAGCTGCGAAGCGGGTCCGCCTAATCCAACCCTAAACCCTTTTCCGTCCCGTCTTATGCAGTACCCTACTCTTAAGGTTCAGTGCCCCATCTTTGAATCACATCGATGACAGGGTTAACAAAATACCCTCTTAGGGTTCAGTTTCTTGCGGGTTTAGTGACCTTGAATTAGGAAAAGGGTTTAGGGTTGGATTAGGCGGAGCCGCGTAGCGGGTCCGCCTAATCCAACCCTAAACCCTTTTCCATCCCGTCTTATACAGTACCCTACTCTTAAGGTTCAGTGCCCCATCTTTGAATCACATCCACGATAGGGTTCACCAATACCCTCTTAGGGTTCAGTTTCTTGCGGGTTTAGAGACCTAGAATAAGGAAAAGGGTTTAGGGTTGGATTAGGCGGAGCGCGAAGCGAATCCGCCTAATCCAACCCTAAACCCTTTTCTGTACCGTCTTATGCAGTACCCTACTCTTAAGGTTCAGTGCCCCATCTTTGAATCACATCCACGACAGGGTTCACCAATATCCTCTTAGGGTTCAGTTTCTTGCGGGTTTAGTGACCTAGAATAAGGAAAAGGGTTTAGGGTTGGATTAGGCGGAGCGCGAAGCGAATCCGCCTAATCCAACCCTAAACCCTTTTATGTCCCGTCTTATGCAGTACCCTACTCTTAAGGTTCAGTGCCCCATCTTTGAATCACATCCACGACAGGGTTCACCAATACCCTCTTAGGGTTCAGTTTGTTGCGGGTTTAGTGACCTTGAATAAGGAAAAGGGTTTAGGGTTGGATTAGGCGGAGCCGCGTAGCGGGTACGCCTAATCCAACCCTAAACTCTTTTCCGTCCCGTCTTATGCAGTACCCTACTCTTAAGGTTCAGTGCCCCATCTTTGAATCACATCCACGACAGGGTTCACCAATACACTCTTAGGGTTCAGTTTCTTGCGGGTTTAGTGACCTTGAATAAGGAAAAGGTTTTAGGGTTGGATTAGGCGGAGCCGCGAAGCGGGTCCACATAATCCAACCCTAAACCCTTTTCCGTCCCGTCTTATGCAGTACCCTACTCTTAAGGTTCAGTGCCCCATCTTTGAATCACATCCACGACAGGGTTCACCAAAACCCTCTTAGGGTTCAGTTTCTTGCGGGTTTAGTGACCTAGAATAAGGAAAAGGGTTTAGGGTTGGATTAGGCGGAGCGCGAAGCGGGTCCGCCTAATCCAACCCTAAACCCGTTTCCGTCCCGTCTTATGCAGTACCCTACTCTTAAGGTTCAGTGCCCCATCTTTGAATCACATCCACGACAGTGTTCACCAATACCCTCTTAGGGTTCATTTTCTTGCGGGTTTAGTGACCTTGAATAAGGACGCGGGTCCGCCTATTCCAACCCTAAACCCTTTTCCGTCCCGTCTTATGCAGTACCCTACTCTTAAGGTTCTGTGCCCCAACTTTGAATCACATCAACGACAGGGTTCACCAATACCCTCTTAGGGTTCAGTTTGTTGCGGGTTTAGTGACCTTGAATAAGGAAAAGGGTTTAGGGTTGGATTAGGTAGAGCCGCGAAGCGGGTCCGCCTAATCCAACCCTAAACCCTTTTCCGTCCCGTCTTATGCAGTACCCTTCTCTTAAGGTTCAGTGCCCCATCTTTGAATCACATCCACGACAGGGTTCACCAATACCCTCTTAGGGTTCAGTTTGTTGCGGGTTTAGTGACCTTGAATAAGGAAAAGGGTTTAGGGTTGGATTAGGCGGAGCCGCGTAGCGGGTACGCCTAATCCAACCCTAAACCCTTTTCCGTCCCGTCTTATGCAGTACCCTACTCTTAAGGTTCAGTGCCCCATCTTTGAATCACATCCACGACTGGGTTCATCAATACACTCTTAGGGTTCATTTTCTTGCGGGTTTAGTGACCTCGAATAAGGACGCGGGTCTACCTATTCCAACCCTAAACCCTTTTCCGTCCCGTCTTATGCAGTACCCTACTCTTAAGGTTCAGTGCCCCAACTTTGAATCACATCAACGACAGGGTTCACCAATACCCTCTTAGGGTTCAGTTTGTTGCGGGTTTAGTGACCTTGAATAAGGAAAAGGGTTTAGGGTTGGATTAGGCGGAGCCACGTAGCGGGTACGCCTAATCCAACCCTAAACCCTTTTCCGTCCCGTCTTATGCAGTACCCTACTCTTAAGGTTCAGTGCCCCATCTTTGAATCACATCCACGACAAGGTTCACCAATACACTCTTAGGGTTCAGTTTCTTGCGGGTTTAGTGACCTTGAATAAGGAAAAGGGTTTAGGGTTGGATTAGGCGGAGCGCGAAGCGAATCCGCCTAATCCAACCCTAAACCCTTTTCTGTACCGTCTTATGCAGTACCCTACTCTTAAGGTTCAGTGCCCCATCTTTGAATCACATCCACGACAGGGTTCACCAATATCCTCTTAGGGTTCAGTTTCTTGCGGGTTTAGTGACCTTGAATAAGGAAAAGGGTTTAGGGTTGGATTAGGCGGAGCCGCGTAGCGGGTACGCCTAATCCAACCCTAAACCCTTTTCCGTCCCGTCTTATGCAGTACCCTACTCTTAAGGTTCAGTGCCCCATCTTTGAATCACATCCACGACTGGGTTCATCAATACACTCTTAGGGTTCATTTTCTTGCGGGTTTAGTGACCTCGAATAAGGACGCGGGTCTACCTATTCCAACCCTAAACCCTTTTCCGTCCCGTCTTATGCAGTACCCTACTCTTAAGGTTCAGTGCCCCAACTTTGAATCACATCAACGACAGGGTTCACCAATACCCTCTTAGGGTTCAGTTTGTTGCGGGTTTAGTGACCTTGAATAAGGAAAAGGGTTTAGGGTTGGATTAGGCGGAGCCACGTAGCGGGTACGCCTAATCCAACCCTAAACCCTTTTCCGTCCCGTCTTATGCAGTACCCTACTCTTAAGGTTCAGTGCCCCATCTTTGAATCACATCCACGACAAGGTTCACCAATACACTCTTAGGGTTCAGTTTCTTGCGGGTTTAGTGACCTTGAATAAGGAAAAGGGTTTAGGGTTGGATTAGGCGGAGCGCGAAGCGAATCCGCCTAATCCAACCCTAAACCCTTTTCTGTACCGTCTTATGCAGTACCCTACTCTTAAGGTTCAGTGCCCCATCTTTGAATCACATCCACGACAGGGTTCACCAATATCCTCTTAGGGTTCAGTTTCTTGCGGGTTTAGTGACCTAGAATAAGGAAAAGGGTTTAGGGTTGGATTAGGCGGAGCGCGAAGCGAATCCGCCTAATCCAACCCTAAACCCTTTTATGTCCCGTCTTATGCAGTACCCTACTCTTAAGGTTCAGTGCCCCAACTTTGAATCACATCAACGACAGGGTTCACCAATACCCTCTTAGGGTTCAGTTTGTTGCGGGTTTAGTGACCTTGAATAAGGAAAAGGGTTTAGGGTTGGATTAGGCGGAGCCACGTAGCGGGTACGCCTAATCCAACCCTAAACCCTTTTCCGTCCCGTCTTATGCAGTACCCTACTCTTAAGGTTCAGTGCCCCATCTTTGAATCACATCCACGACAAGGTTCACCAATACACTCTTAGGGTTCAGTTTCTTGCGGGTTTAGTGACCTTGAATAAGGAAAAGGGTTTAGGGTTGGATTAGGCGGAGCGCGAAGCGAATCCGCCTAATCCAACCCTAAACCCTTTTCTGTACCGTCTTATGCAGTACCCTACTCTTAAGGTTCAGTGCCCCATCTTTGAATCACATCCACGACAGGGTTCACCAATATCCTCTTAGGGTTCAGTTTCTTGCGGGTTTAGTGACCTAGAATAAGGAAAAGGGTTTAGGGTTGGATTAGGCGGAGCGCGAAGCGAATCCGCCTAATCCAACCCTAAACCCTTTTATGTCCCGTCTTATGCAGTACCCTACTCTTAAGGTTCAGTGCCCCATCTTTGAATCACATCCACGACAGGGTTCACCAATACCCTCTTAGGGTTCAGTTTGTTGCGGGTTTAGTGACCTTGAATAAGGAAAAGGGTTTAGGGTTGGATTAGGCGGAGCCGCGTAGCGGGTACGCCTAATCCAACCCTAAACTCTTTTCCGTCCCGTCTTATGCAGTACCCTACTCTTAAGGTTCAGTGCCCCATCTTTGAATCACATCCACGACAGGGTTCACCAATACACTCTTAGGGTTCAGTTTCTTGCGGGTTTAGTGACCTTGAATAAGGAAAAGGGTTTAGGGTTGGATTAGGCGGAGCCGCGAAGCGGGTCCACATAATCCAACCCTAAACCCTTTTCCGTCCCGTCTTATGCAGTACCCTACTCTTAAGGTTCAGTGCCCCATCTTTGAATCACATCCACGACAGGGTTCACCAAAACCCTCTTAGGGTTCAGTTTCTTGCGGGTTTAGTGACCTAGAATAAGGAAAAGGGTTTAGGGTTGGATTAGGCGGAGCGCGAAGCGGGTCCGCCTAATCCAACCCTAAACCCGTTTCCGTCCCGTCTTATGCAGTACCCTACTCTTAAGGTTCAGTGCCCCATCTTTGAATCACATCCACGACAGTGTTCACCAATACCCTCTTAGGGTTCATTTTCTTGCGGGTTTAGTGACCTTGAATAAGGACGCGGGTCCGCCTATTCCAACCCTAAACCCTTTTCCGTCCCGTCTTATGCAGTACCCTACTCTTAAGGTTCTGTGCCCCAACTTTGAATCACATCAACGACAGGGTTCACCAATACCCTCTTAGGGTTCAGTTTGTTGCGGGTTTAGTGACCTTGAATAAGGAAAAGGGTTTAGGGTTGGATTAGGTAGAGCCGCGAAGCGGGTCCGCCTAATCCAACCCTAAACCCTTTTCCGTCCCGTCTTATGCAGTACCCTTCTCTTAAGGTTCAGTGCCCCATCTTTGAATCACATCCACGACAGGGTTCACCAATATCCTCTTAGGGTTCAGTTTCTTGCGGGTTTAGTGTCCTTGAATAAGGAAAAGGGTTTAGGGTTGGATTATGTGGAGCCGCGTAGCGGGTCTGTCTAATCCAACCCTAAACCCTTTTCCGTCCCGTCTTATGCAGTACCCTACTCTTAAGGTTCAGTGCCCCATCTTTGAATCACATCCACGACAGGGTTCACCAATACCCTCTTAGGGTTCAGTTTGTTGCGGGTTTAGTGACCTTGAATAAGGAAAAGGGTTTAGGGTTGGATTAGGCGGAGCCGCGTAGCGGGTACGCCTAATCCAACCCTAAACTCTTTTCCGTCCCGTCTTATGCAGTACCCTACTCTTAAGGTTCAGTGCCCCACCTTTGAATCACATCCACGACAGGGTTCACCAATACACTCTTAGGGTTCAGTTTCTTGCGGGTTTAGTGACCTTGAATAAGGAAAAGGGTTTAGGGTTGGATTAGGCGGAGCCGCGAAGCGGGTCCACATAATCCAACCCTAAACCCTTTTCCGTCCCGTCTTATGCAGTACCCTACTCTTAAGGTTCAGTGCCCCATCTTTGAATCACATCCACGACAGGGTTCACCAAAACCCTCTTAGGGTTCAGTTTCTTGCGGGTTTAGTGACCTAGAATAAGGAAAAGGGTTTAGGGTTGGATTAGGCGGAGCGCGAAGCGGGTCCGCCTAATCCAACCCTAAACCCGTTTCCGTCCCGTCTTATGCAGTACCCTACTCTTAAGGTTCAGTGCCCCATCTTTGAATCACATCCACGACAGTGTTCACCAATACCCTCTTAGGGTTCATTTTCTTGCGGGTTTAGTGACCTTGAATAAGGACGCGGGTCCGCCTATTCCAACCCTAAACCCTTTTCCGTCCCGTCTTATGCAGTACCCTACTCTTAAGGTTCTGTGCCCCAACTTTGAATCACATCAACGACAGGGTTCACCAATACCCTCTTAGGGTTCAGTTTGTTGCGGGTTTAGTGACCTTGAATAAGGAAAAGGGTTTAGGGTTGGATTAGGTAGAGCCGCGAAGCGGGTCCGCCTAATCCAACCCTAAACCCTTTTCCGTCCCGTCTTATGCAGTACCCTTCTCTTAAGGTTCAGTGCCCCATCTTTGAATCACATCCACGACAGGGTTCACCAATATCCTCTTAGGGTTCAGTTTCTTGCGGGTTTAGTGTCCTTGAATAAGGAAAAGGGTTTAGGGTTGGATTATGTGGAGCCGCGTAGCGGGTCTGTCTAATCCAACCCTAAACCCTTTTCCGTCCCGTCTTATGCAGTACCCTACTCTTAAGGTTCAGTGCCCCATCTTTGAATCACATCCACGACAGGGTTCACCAATACCCTCTTAGGGTTCAGTTTGTTGCGGGTTTAGTGACCTTGAATAAGGAAAAGGGTTTAGGGTTGGATTAGGCGGAGCCGCGTAGCGGGTACGCCTAATCCAACCCTAAACTCTTTTCCGTCCCGTCTTATGCAGTACCCTACTCTTAAGGTTCAGTGCCCCATCTTTGAATCACATCCACGACAGGGTTCACCAATACACTCTTAGGGTTCAGTTTCTTGCGGGTTTAGTGACCTTGAATAAGGAAAAGGGTTTAGGGTTGGATTAGGCGGAGCCGCGAAGCGGGTCCACATAATCCAACCCTAAACCCTTTTCCGTCCCGTCTTATGCAGTACCCTACTCTTAAGGTTCAGTGCCCCATCTTTGAATCACATCCACGACAGGGTTCACCAAAACCCTCTTAGGGTTCAGTTTCTTGCGGGTTTAGTGACCTAGAATAAGGAAAAGGGTTTAGGGTTGGATTAGGCGGAGCGCGAAGCGGGTCCGCCTAATCCAACCCTAAACCCGTTTCCGTCCCGTCTTATGCAGTACCCTACTCTTAAGGTTCAGTGCCCCATCTTTGAATCACATCCACGACAGTGTTCACCAATACCCTCTTAGGGTTCATTTTCTTGCGGGTTTAGTGACCTTGAATAAGGACGCGGGTCCGCCTATTCCAACCCTAAACCCTTTTCCGTCCCGTCTTATGCAGTACCCTACTCTTAAGGTTCTGTGCCCCAACTTTGAATCACATCAACGACAGGGTTCACCAATACCCTCTTAGGGTTCAGTTTGTTGCGGGTTTAGTGACCTTGAATAAGGAAAAGGGTTTAGGGTTGGATTAGGTAGAGCCGCGAAGCGGGTCCGCCTAATCCAACCCTAAACCCTTTTCCGTCCCGTCTTATGCAGTACCCTTCTCTTAAGGTTCAGTGCCCCATCTTTGAATCACATCCACGACAGGGTTCACCAATATCCTCTTAGGGTTCAGTTTCTTGCGGGTTTAGTGTCCTTGAATAAGGAAAAGGGTTTAGGGTTGGATTATGTGGAGCCGCGTAGCGGGTCTGTCTAATCCAACCCTAAACCCTTTTCCGTCCCGTCTTATGCAGTACCCTACTCTTAAGGTTCAGTGCCCCATCTTTGAATCACATCCACGACAGGGTTCACCAATACCCTCTTAGGGTTCAGTTTGTTGCGGGTTTAGTGACCTTGAATAAGGAAAAGGGTTTAGGGTTGGATTAGGCGGAGCCGCGTAGCGGGTACGCCTAATCCAACCCTAAACTCTTTTCCGTCCCGTCTTATGCAGTACCCTACTCTTAAGGTTCAGTGCCCCATCTTTGAATCACATCCACGACAGGGTTCACCAATACACTCTTAGGGTTCAGTTTCTTGCGGGTTTAGTGACCTTGAATAAGGAAAAGGGTTTAGGGTTGGATTAGGCGGAGCCGCGAAGCGGGTCCACCTAATCCAACCCTAAACCCTTTTCCGTCCCGTCTTATGCAGTACCCTACTCTTAAGGTTCAGTGCCCCATCTTTGAATCACATCCACGACAGGGTTCACCAAAACTCTCTTAGGGTTCAGTTTCTTGCGGGTTTAGTGACCTAGAATAAGGAAAAGGGTTTAGGGTTGGATTAGGCGGAGCGCGAAGCGGGTCCGCCTAATCCAACCCTAAACCCGTTTCCGTCCCGTCTTATGCAGTACCCTACTCTTAAGGTTCAGTGCCCCATCTTTGAATCACATCCACGACAGTGTTCACCAATACCCTCTTAGGGTTCATTTTCTTGCGGGTTTAGTGACCTTGAATAAGGACGCGGGTCCGCCTATTCCAACCCTAAACCCTTTTCCGTCCCGTCTTATGCAGTACCCTACTCTTAAGGTTCTGTGCCCCAACTTTGAATCACATCAACGACAGGGTTCACCAATACCCTCTTAGGGTTCAGTTTGTTGCGGGTTTAGTGACCTTGAATAAGGAAAAGGGTTTAGGGTTGGATTAGGTAGAGCCGCGAAGCGGGTCCGCCTAATCCAACCCTAAACCCTTTTCCGTCCCGTCTTATGCAGTACCCTTCTCTTAAGGTTCAGTGCCCCATCTTTGAATCACATCCACGACAAGGTTCACCAATATCCTCTTAGGGTTCAGTTTCTTGCGGGTTTAGTGTCCTTGAATAAGGAAAAGGGTTTAGGGTTGGATTATGTGGAGCCGCGTAGCGGGTCTGTCTAATCCAACCCTAAACCCTTTTCCGTCCCGTCTTATGCAGTACCCTACTCTTAAGGTTCAGTGCCCCATCTTTGAATCACATCCACGACAGGGTTCACCAATACCCTCTTAGGGTTCAGTTTGTTGCGGGTTTAGTGACCTTGAATAAGGAAAAGGGTTTAGGGTTGGATTAGGCGGAGCCGCGTAGCGGGTTCGCCTAATCCAACCCTAAACTCTTTTCCGTCCCGTCTTATGCAGTACCCTACTCTTAAGGTTCAGTGCCCCATCTTTGAATCACATCCACGACAGGGTTCACCAATACACTCTTAGGGTTCAGTTTCTTGCGGGTTTAGTGACCTTGAATAAGGAAAAGGGTTTAGGGTTGGATTAGGCGGAGCCGCGAAGCGGGTCCACCTAATCCAACCCTAAACCCTTTTCCGTCCCGTCTTATGCAGTACCCTACTCTTAAGGTTCAGTGCCCCATCTTTGAATCACATCCACGACAGGGTTCACCAAAACCCTCTTAGGGTTCAGTTTCTTGCGGGTTTAGTGACCTAGAATAAGGAAAAGGGTTTAGGGTTGGATTAGGCGGAGCGCGAAGCGGGTCCGCCTAATCCAACCCTAAACCCGTTTCCGTCCCGTCTTATGCAGTACCCTACTCTTAAGGTTCAGTGCCCCATCTTTGAATCACATCCACGACAGTGTTCACCAATACCCTCTTAGGGTTCATTTTCTTGCGGGTTTAGTGACCTTGAATAAGGACGCGGGTCCGCCTATTCCAACCCTAAACCCTTTTCCGTCCCGTCTTATGCAGTACCCTACTCTTAAGGTTCTGTGCCCCAACTTTGAATCACATTAACGACAGGGTTCACCAATACCCTCTTAGGGTTCAGTTTGTTGCGGGTTTAGTGACCTTGAATAAGGAAAAGGGTTTAGGGTTGGATTAGGTAGAGCCGCGAAGCGGGTCCGCCTAATCCAACCCTAAACCCTTTTCCGTCCCGTCTTATGCAGTACCCTTCTCTTAAGGTTCAGTGCCCCATCTTTGAATCACATCCACGACAAGGTTCACCAATATCCTCTTAGGGTTCAGTTTCTTGCGGGTTTAGTGTCCTTGAATAAGGAAAAGGGTTTAGGGTTGGATTATGTGGAGCCGCGTAGCGGGTCTGTCTAATCCAACCCTAAACCCTTTTCCGTCCCGTCTTATGCAGTACCCTACTCTTAAGGTTCAGTGCCCCATCTTTGAATCACATCCACGACAGGGTTCACCAATACCCTCTTAGGGTTCAGTTTGTTGCGGGTTTAGTGACCTTGAATAAGGAAAAGGGTTTAGGGTTGGATTAGGCGGAGCCGCGTAGCGGGTTCGCCTAATCCAACCCTAAACTCTTTTCCGTCCCGTCTTATGCAGTACCCTACTCTTAAGGTTCAGTGCCCCATCTTTGAATCACATCCACGACAGGGTTCACCAATACACTCTTAGGGTTCAGTTTCTTGCGGGTTTAGTGACCTTGAATAAGGAAAAGGGTTTAGGGTTGGATTAGGCGGAGCCGCGAAGCGGGTCCACCTAATCCAAACCTAAACCCTTTTCCGTCCCGTCTTATGCAGTACCCTACTCTTAAGGTTCAGTGCCCCATCATTGAATCACATCCACGACAGGGTTCACCAATACCCTCTTAGGGTTCAGTTTCTTACGGGTTTAGTGACCTAGAATAAGGAAAAGGGTTTAGGGTTGGATTAGGCGGAGCGCGAAGCGGGTCCGCCTAATCCAACCCTAAACCCGTTTCCGTCCCGTCTTATACAGTACCCTACTCTTAAGGTTCAGTGCCCCATCTTTGAATCACATCCACGACAGTGTTCACCAATACCCTCTTAGGGTTCATTTTCTTGCGGGTTTAGTGACCTTGAATAAGGACGCGGGTCCGCCTATTCCAACCCTAAACCCTTTTCCGTCCCGTCTTATGCAGTACCCTACTCTTAAGGTTCAGTCCCCCAACTTTGAATCACATCAACGACAGGGTTCACCAATACCCTCTTAGGGTTCAGTTTGTTGCGGGTTTAGTGACCTCGAATAAGGAAAAGGGTTTAGGGTTGGATTAGGCGGAGCCGCATAGCGGGTACGCCTAATCCAACCCTAAACTCTTTTCCGTCCCGTCTTATGCAGTACCCTACTCTTAAGGTTCAGTGCCCCATCTTTGACTCACATCCACGACAAGGTTCACCAATACACTCTTAGGGTTCAGTTTCTTGCGGGTTTAGTGACCTTGAATAAGGAAAAGGGTTTAAGGTTGGATTAGGCGGAGCCGCGTAGCGGGTCCGCCTAATCCAACCCTAAACCCTTTTCCGTCCCGTCCTATGCAGTACCCTACTCTTAAGGTTCAGTGCCCCATCTTTGAATCACATCCACGATAGGGTTCACCAATACCCTCTTAGGGTTCAGTTTCTTGCGGGTTTAGTGACCTTGAATAAGGAAAAGGGTTTAGGGTTGGATTAGGCGGAGCCGCGAAGCGGGTCCGCCCAATCCAACCCTAAACCCTTTTCCGTCCCGTCTTATGCAGTGCCCTACTCTTAAGGTTCAGTGCCCCATCTTTGAATCACATCCACGACAGGGTTAACAAAATACCCTCTTAGGGTTCAGTTTCTTGCGGGTTTAGTGACCTTGAATAAGGAAAAGGGTTTAGGGTTGGATTAGGCGGAGCCGCGTAGCGGGTCCGCCTAATCCAACCCTAAACCCTTTTCCGTCCCATCTTATGCAGTACCCTACTCTTAAGGTTCAGTGCCCCATCTTTGAATCACATCCACGACAGGGTTCACCAATACCCTCTTAGGGTTCAGTTTCTTGCGGGTTTAGTGACCTAGAATAAGGAAAAGGGTTTAGGGTTGGATTAGGCAGAGCGCGAAGCGGGTCCGCCTAATCCAACCCTAAACCCTTTTCTGTCCCGTCTTATGCAGTACCCTACTCTTAAGGTTCAGTGCCCCATCTTTGAATCACATCAACGACAGGGTTCACCAATACCCTCTTAGGGTTCAGTTTGTTGCGGGTTTAGTGACCTAGAATAAGGAAAAGGGTTTAGGGTTGGATTAGGCGGAGCGCGAAGCGAATCCGCCTAATCCAACCCTAAACCCTTTTCTGTCCCGTCTTATGCAGTACCCTACTCTTAAGGTTCAGTGCCCCATCTTTGAATCACATCCACGACAGGGTTCACCAATACCCTCTTAGGGTTCAGTTTCTTGCGGGTTTAGTGACCTAGAAAAAGGAAAAGGGTTTAGGGTTGGATTAGGCGGAGCGCGAAGCGAATCCGCCTAATCCAACCCTAAACCCTTTTCTGTCCCGTCTTATGCAGTACCCTATTCTTAAGGTTCAGTTCCCCATCTTTGAATCACTTCCACGACAGGGTTCACCAATACCCTCTTAGGGTTCAGTTTGTTGCGGGTTTAGTGACCTTGAATAAGGAAAAGGGTTTAGGGTTGGATTAGGCGGAGCCGCGTAGCGGGTACGCCTAATCCAACCCTAAACTCTTTTCCGTCTCGTCTTATGCAGTACCCTACTCTTAAGGTTCAGTGCCCCATCTTTGAATCACATCCACGACAGGGTTCACCAATACACTCTTAGGGTTCAGTTTCTTGCGGGTTTAGTGACCTTGAATAAGGAAAAGGGTTTAGGGTTGGATTAGGCGGAGCCGCGAAGCGGGTCCACCTAATCCAACCCTAAACCCTTTTCCGTCCCGTCTTATGCAGTACCCTACTCTTAAGGTTCAGTGCCCCATCTTTGAATCACATCAACGACAGGGTTCACCAATACCCTCTTAGGGTTCAGTTTGTTGCGGGTTTAGTGACCTTGAATAAGGAAAAGGGTTTAGGGTTGGATTAGGCGGAGCCGCGTAGCGGGTACGCCTAATCCAACCCTAAACCCTTTTCCGTCCCGTCTTATGCAGTACCCTACTCTTAAGGTTCAGTACCCCATCTTTGACTCACATCCACGACAGGGTTCACCAATACACTCTTAGGGTTCAGTTTCTTGCGGGTTTAGTGACCTTGAATAAGGAAAAGGGTTTAGGGTTGGATTAGGCGGAGCCGCGAAGCGGGTCCGCCTAATCCAACCCTAAACCCTTTTCCGTCCCGTCTTATGCAGTACCCTACTCTTAAGGTTCAGTGCCCCATCTTTGAATCACATCCACGACAGGGTTAACAAAATACCCTCTTATGGTTCAGTTTCTTGCGGGTTTAGTGACCTTGAATAAGGAAAAGGGTTTAGGGTTGGATTAGGCGGAGCCGCGAAGCGGGTCCGCCCAATCCAACCCTAAACCCTTTTCCGTTCTGTCTTATGCAGTACCCTACTCTTAAGGTTCAGTGCCCCATCTTTGAATCACATCCACGACAGGGTTAACAAAATACCCTCTTAGGGTTCAGTTTCTTGCGGGTTTAGTGACCTTGAATAAGGAAAAGGGTTTAGGGTTGGATTAGGCGGAGCGCGAAGCGGGTCCGCCTAATCCAACCCAAAACCCTTTTCCGTCCCGTCTTATGCAGTACCCTACTCTTAAGGTTCAGTGCCCCATCTTTGAATCACATCCAAGACAGGGTTCACCAATACCCTCTTAGGGTTAAGTTTCTTGCGGGTTTAGTGACCTAGAATAAGGAAAAGGGTTTAGGGTTGGATTAGGCGGAGCGCGAAGCGGGTCCGCCTAATCCAACCCTAAACCCTTTTCCGTCCCGTCTTATGCAGTACCCTACTATTAAGGTTCAGTGCCCCATTTTTTAATCACATCAACGACAGGGTTCACCAATACCCTCTTAGGGTTCAGTTTGTTGCGGGTTTAGTGACCTTGAATAAGGAAAAGGGTTTAGGGTTGGAAGAGGCGGAGCCGCGTAGCGGGTACGCCTAATCCAACCCTAAACCCTTTTCCGTCCCGTCTTATGCAGTACCCTACTCTTAAGGTTCAGTGCCCCATCTTTGAATCACATCCACGACAGGGTTCACCAATACCCTCTTAGGGTTCAGTTTCTTGCGGGTTTAGTGACCTTGAATAAGGAAAAGGGTTTAGGGTTGGATTAGGCGGAGCCGCGAAGCGGGTCCGCCTAATCCAACCCTAAACCCTTTTCCGTCCCGTCTTATGCAGTACCCTACTCTTAAGGTTCAGTGCCCCATCTTTGAATCACATCCACGACAGGGTTAACAAAATACCCTCTTAGGGTTCAATTTCTTGCGGGTTTAGTGACCTTGAATAAGGAAAAGGGTTTAGGGTTGGATTAGGCGGAGCCGCGTAGCGGGTACGCTTAATCCAACCCTAAACCCTTTTCCGTCCTGTCTTATGCAGTACCCTACTCTTAAGGTTCAGTGTCCCATCTTTGAATCACATCCACGACAGGGTTCATCAATACCCTCTTAGGGTTCATTTTCTTGCGGGTTTAGTGACCTCGAATAAGGACGCGGGTCCGCCTATTCCAACCCTAAACCCTTTTCCGTCCCGTCTTATGCAGTACCCTACTCTTAAGGTTCAGTGCCCCAACTTTGAATCACATCAACGACAGGGTTCACCAATTCCCTCTTGGAGTTCAGTTTGTTGCGGGTTTAGTGACCTTGAATAAGGAAAAGGGTTTAGGGTTGGATTAGGCGGAGCCGCGTAGCGGGTACGCCTAATCCAACCCTAAACCCTTTTCCGTCCCGTCTTATAAAGTACCCTAATCTTAAGGTTCAGTGCCCCATCTTTGAATCACATCCACGACAGGGTTCACAAATACCCTCTTAGGGATCAGTTTCTTGCGGGTTTAGTGACCTAGAATAAGGAAAAGGGTTTAGGGTTGGATTAGGCGGAGCGCGAAGCGGGTCCGCCTAATCCAACCCTAAACCCTTTTCCGTCCCGTCTTATGCAGTACCCTACTCTTAAGGTTCAGTGCCCCATCTTTGAATCACATCCACGACAGGGTTCACCAATACCCTCTTAGGGTTCAGTTTGTTGCGGGTTTAGTGATCTTGAATATGGAAAAGGGTTTAGGGTTGGAAGAGGCGGAGCCGCGTAGCGGGTACGCCTAATCCAACCCTAAACCCTTTTCCGTCCCGTCTTATGCAGTACCCTACTCTTAAGGTTCAGTGCCCCATCTTTGAATCACATCCACGACAGGGTTCACCAATACCCTCTTAGGGTTCAGTTTCTTGCGGGTTTAGTGACCTTGAATAAGGAAAAGGGTTTAGGGTTGGATTAGGCGGAGCCGCGAAGCGGGTCCGCCTAATCCAACCCTAAACCCTTTTCCGTCCCGTCTTATGCAGTACCCTACTCTTAAGGTTCAGTGCCCCATCTTTGAATCACATCCACGACAGGGTTGACAAAATACCCTCTTAGGGTTCAATTTCTTGCGGGTTTAGTGACCTTGAATAAGGAAAAGGGTTTAGGGTTGGATTAGGCGGAGCCGCGTAGCGGGTACGCTTAATCCAACCCTAAACCCTTTTCCGTCCTGTCTTATGCAGTACCCTACTCTTAAGGTTCAGTGTCCCATCTTTGAATCACATCCACGACAGGGTTCATCAATACCCTCTTAGGGTTCATTTTCTTGCGGGTTTAGTGACCTCGAATAAGGACGCGGGTCCGCCTATTCCAACCCTAAACCCTTTTCCGTCCCGTCTTATGCAGTACCCTACTCTTAAGGTTCAGTGCCCCAACTTTGAATCACATCAACGACAGGGTTCACCAATACCCTCTTAGGGTTCAGTTTCTTGCGGGTTTAGTGACCTTGAATAAGGAAAAGGGTTTAGGGTTGGATTAGGCGGAGCCGCGAAGCGGGTCCGCCTAATCCAACCCTAAACCCTTTTCCGTCCCGTCTTATGCAGTACCCTACTCTTAAGGTTCAGTGCCCCATCTTTGAATCACATCCACGACAGGGTTGACAAAATACCCTCTTAGGGTTCAATTTCTTGCGGGTTTAGTGACCTTGAATAAGGAAAAGGGTTTAGGGTTGGATTAGGCGGAGCCGCATAGCGGGTACGCTTAATCCAACCCTAAACCCTTTTCCGTCCTGTCTTATGCAGTACCCTACTCTTAAGGTTCAGTGTCCCATCTTTGAATCACATCCACGACAGGGTTCATCAATACCCTCTTAGGGTTCATTTTCTTGCGGGTTTAGTGACCTCGAATAAGGACGCGGGTACGCCTAATCCAACCCTAAACCCTTTTCCGTTCCGTCTTATGCAGTACCCTACTCTTAAGGTTCAGTGCCCCATCTTTGAATCACATCCACGACAGGGTTCACCAATACCCTCTTAGGGTTCAGTTTCTTGCGGGTTTAGTGACCTTGAATAAGGAAAAAGGTTTAGGGTTGGATTAGGCGGAGCCGCGAAGCGGGTCCGCGTAATCCAACCCTAAACCCTTTTCCGTCCCGTCTTATGCAGTACCCTACTCTTAAGGTTCAGTGCCACATCTTTGAATCACATCCACGACAGGGTTAACAAAATACCCTCTTAGGGTTCAGTTTCTTTCGGGTTTAGTGACCTTGAATAAGAAAAAGGGTTTAGGGTTGGATTAGGCGGAGCCGCGTAGCGGGTCCGCCTAATCCAACCCTAAACCCTTTTCCGTCCCCTCTTATGCAGTACCCTACTCTTAAGGTTCAGTGCCCCGTCTTTGAATCACATCCACGATAGGGTTCACCAATACCCTCTTAGGGTTCAGTTTCTTGCGGGTTTAGAGACCTAGAATAAGGAAAAGGGTTTAGGGTTGGATTAGGCGGAGCGCGAAGCGAATCCGCCTAATCCAACCCTAAACCCTTTTCTGTCCCGTCTTATGCAGTACCCTACTCTTAAGGTTCAGTGCCCCATTTTTGAATCACATCCACGACAGGGTTCACCAATACCCTCTTAGGGTTCAGTTTCTTGCGGGTTTAGTGACCTTGAATAAGGAAAAGGGTTTAGAGTTGGATTAGGCGGAGCCACGAAGCGGGTCCGCCCAATCCAACCCTAAACCCTTTTCCGTCCCGTCTTATGCAGTACTCTACTCTTAAGGTTCAGTGCCCCATCTTTGAATCACATCCACGACAGGGTTAACAAAATACCCTCTTAGGGTTCAGTTTCTTGCGGGTTTAGTGACCTTGAATAAGAAAAAGGGTTTAGGGTTGGATTAGGCGGAGCCGCGTAGCGGGTCCGCCTAATCCAACCCTAAACCCTTTTCCGTCCCGTCTTATGCAGTACCCTACTCTTAAGGTTCAGTGCCCCGTCTTTGAATCACATCCACGATAGGGTTCACCATTACCCTCTTAGGGTTCAGTTTCTTGCGGGTTTAGAGACCTAGAATAAGGAAAAGGGTTTAGGGTTGGATTAGGCGGAGCGCGAAGCGAATCCGCCTAATCCAACCCTAAACCCTTTTCTGTCCCGTCTTATGCAGTACCCTACTCTTAAGGTTCAGTGCCCCATTTTTGAATCACATCCACGACAGGGTTCACCAATACCCTCTTAGGGTTCAGTTTCTTGCGGGTTTAGTGACCTTGAATAAGGAAAAGGGTTTAGAGTTGGATTAGGCGGAGCCACGAAGCGGGTCCGCCCAATCCAACCCTAAACCCTTTTCCGTCCCGTCTTATGCAGTACTCTACTCTTAAGGTTCAGTGCCCCATCTTTGAATCACATCCACGACAGGGTTAACAAAATACCCTCTTAGTGTTCAGTTTCTTGCGGGTTTAGTGACCTTGAATAAGGAAAAGGGTTTAGGGTTGGATTAGGCGGAGCCGCGTAGCGGGTCCGCCTAATCCAACCCTAAACCCTTTTCCGTCCCGTCTTATGCAGTACCCTACTCTTAAGGTTCAGTGCCCCGTCTTTGAATAACATCCACGATAGGGTTCACCAATACCCTCTTAGGGTTCAGTTTCTTTCGGGTTTAGTGACCTTGAATAAGAAAAAGGGTTTAGGGTTGGATTAGGCGGAGCCGCGTAGCGGGTCCGCCTAATCCAACCCTAAACCCTTTTCCGTCCCATCTTATGCAGTACCCTACTCTTAAGGTTCAGTGCCCCGTCTTTGAATCACATCCACGATAGGGTTCACCAATACCCTCTTAGGGTTCAGTTTCTTGCGGGTTTAGAGACCTAGAATAAGGAAAAGGGTTTAGGGTTGGATTAGGCGGAGCGCGAAGCGAATCCGCCTAATCCAACCCTAAACCCTTTTCTGTCCCGTCTTATGCAGTACCCTACTCTTAAGGTTCAGTGCCCCATTTTTGAATCACATCCACGACAGGGTTCACCAATACCCTCTTAGGGTTCAGTTTCTTGCGGGTTTAGTGACCTTGAATAAGGAAAAGGGTTTAGAGTTGGATTAGGCGGAGCCACGAAGCGGGTCCGCCCAATCCAACCCTAAACCCTTTTCCGTCCCGTCTTATGCAGTACTCTACTCTTAAGGTTCAGTGCCCCATCTTTGAATCACATCCACGACAGGGTTAACAAAATACCCTCTTAGGGTTCAGTTTCTTGCGGGTTTAGTGACCTTGAATAAGAAAAAGGGTTTAGGGTTGGATTAGGCGGAGCCGCGTAGCGGGTCCGCCTAATCCAACCCTAAACCCTTTTCCGTCCCGTCTTATGCAGTACCCTACTCTTAAGGTTCAGTGCCCCGTCTTTGAATCACATCCACGATAGGGTTCACCATTACCCTCTTAGGGTTCAGTTTCTTGCGGGTTTAGAGACCTAGAATAAGGAAAAGGGTTTAGGGTTGGATTAGGCGGAGCGCGAAGCGAATCCGCCTAATCCAACCCTAAACCCTTTTCTGTCCCGTCTTATGCAGTACCCTACTCTTAAGGTTCAGTGCCCCATTTTTGAATCACATCCACGACAGGGTTCACCAATACCCTCTTAGGGTTCAGTTTCTTGCGGGTTTAGTGACCTTGAATAAGGAAAAGGGTTTAGAGTTGGATTAGGCGGAGCCACGAAGCGGGTCCGCCCAATCCAACCCTAAACCCTTTTCCGTCCCGTCTTATGCAGTACTCTACTCTTAAGGTTCAGTGCCCCATCTTTGAATCACATCCACGACAGGGTTAACAAAATACCCTCTTAGTGTTCAGTTTCTTGCGGGTTTAGTGACCTTGAATAAGGAAAAGGGTTTAGGGTTGGATTAGGCGGAGCCGCGTAGCGGGTCCGCCTAATCCAACCCTAAACCCTTTTCCGTCCCGTCTTATGCAGTACCCTACTCTTAAGGTTCAGTGCCCCGTCTTTGAATAACATCCACGATAGGGTTCACCAATACCCTCTTAGGGTTCAGTTTCTTTCGGGTTTAGTGACCTTGAATAAGAAAAAGGGTTTAGGGTTGGATTAGGCGGAGCCGCGTAGCGGGTCCGCCTAATCCAACCCTAAACCCTTTTCCGTCCCATCTTATGCAGTACCCTACTCTTAAGGTTCAGTGCCCCGTCTTTGAATCACATCCACGATAGGGTTCACCAATACCCTCTTAGGGTTCAGTTTCTTGCGGGTTTAGAGACCTAGAATAAGGAAAAGGGTTTAGGGTTGGATTAGGCGGAGCGCGAAGCGAATCCGCCTAATCCAACCCTAAACCCTTTTCTGTCCCGTCTTATGCAGTACCCTACTCTTAAGGTTCAGTGCCCCATTTTTGAATCACATCCACGACAGGGTTCACCAATACCCTCTTAGGGTTCAGTTTCTTGCGGGTTTAGTGACCTTGAATAAGGAAAAGGGTTTAGAGTTGGATTAGGCGGAGCCACGAAGCGGGTCCGCCCAATCCAACCCTAAACCCTTTTCCGTCCCGTCTTATGCAGTACTCTACTCTTAAGGTTCAGTGCCCCATCTTTGAATCACATCCACGACAGGGTTAACAAAATACCCTCTTAGGGTTCAGTTTCTTGCGGGTTTAGTGACCTTGAATAAGAAAAAGGGTTTAGGGTTGGATTAGGCGGAGCCGCGTAGCGGGTCCGCCTAATCCAACCCTAAACCCTTTTCCGTCCCGTCTTATGCAGTACCCTACTCTTAAGGTTCAGTGCCCCGTCTTTGAATCACATCCACGATAGGGTTCACCATTACCCTCTTAGGGTTCAGTTTCTTGCGGGTTTAGAGACCTAGAATAAGGAAAAGGGTTTAGGGTTGGATTAGGCTGAGCGCGAAGCGAATCCGCCTAATCCAACCCTAAACCCTTTTCTGTCCCGTCTTATGCAGTACCCTACTCTTAAGGTTCAGTGCCCCATTTTTGAATCACATCCACGACAGGGTTCACCAATACCCTCTTAGGGTTCAGTTTCTTGCGGGTTTAGTGACCTTGAATAAGGAAAAGGGTTTAGAGTTGGATTAGGCGGAGCCACGAAGCGGGTCCGCCCAATCCAACCCTAATCCCTTTTCCGTCCCGTCTTATGCAGTACTCTACTCTTAAGGTTCAGTGCCCCATCTTTGAATCACATCCACGACAGGGTTAACAAAATACCCTCTTAGGGTTCAGTTTCTTGCGGGTTTAGTGACCTTGAATAAGGAAAAGGGTTTAGGGTTGGATTAGGCAGAGCGCGAAGCGAATCCGCCTAATCCAACCCTAAACCCTTTTCTGTCCCGTCTTATGCAGTACCCTACTCTTAAGGTTCAGTGCCCCATTTTTGAATCACATCCACGACAGGGTTCACCAATACCCTCTTAGGGTTCAGTTTCTTGCGGGTTTAGTGACCTTGAATAAGGAAAAGGGTTTAGAGTTGGATTAGGCGGAGCCACGAAGCGGGTCCGCCCAATCCAACCCTAAACCCTTTTCCGTCCCGTCTTATGCAGTACTCTACTCTTAAGGTTCAGTGCCCCATATTTGAATCACATCCACGACAGGGTTAACAAAATACCCTCTTAGGGTTCAGTTTCTTGCGGGTTTAGTGACCTTGAATAAGAAAAAGGGTTTAGGGTTGGATTAGGCGGAGCCGCGTAGCGGGTCCGCCTAATCCAACCCTAAACCCTTTTCCGTCCCGTCTTATGCAGTACCCTACTCTTAAGGTTAAGTGCCCCGTCTTTGAATCACATCCACGATAGGGTTCACAATTACCCTCTTAGGGTTCAGTTTCTTGCGGGTTTAGAGACCTAGAATAAGGAAAAGGGTTTAGGGTTGGATTAGGCGGAGCGCGAAGCGAATCCGCCTAATCCAACCCTAAACCCTTTTCTGTCCCGTCTTATGCAGTACCCTACTCTTAAGGTTCAGTGCCCCATTTTTGAATCACATCCACGACAGGGTTCACCAATACCCTCTTAGGGTTCAGTTTCTTGCGGGTTTAGTGACCTTGAATAAGGAAAAGGGTTTAGAGTTGGATTAGGCGGAGCCACGAAGCGGTTCCGCCCAATCCAACCCTAAACCCTTTTCCGTCCCGTCTTATGCAGTACTCTACTCTTAAGGTTCAGTGCCCCATCTTTGAATCACATCCACGACAGGGTTAACAAAATACCCTCTTAGGGTTCAGTTTCTTGCGGGTTTAGTGACCTTGAATAAGGAAAAGGGTTTAGGGTTGGATTAGGCGGAGCCGCGTAGCAGGTCCGCCTAATCCAACCCTAAACCCTTTTCCGTCCCATCTTATGCAGTACCCTACTCTTAAGGTTCAGTGCCCCGTCTTTGAATCTCATCCACGATAGGGTTCACCAATACCCTCTTAGGGTTCAGTTTCTTGCGGGTTTAGAGACCTAGAATAAGGAAAAGGGTTTAGGGTTGGATTAGGCGGAGCGCGAAGCGAATCCGCCTAATCCAACCCTAAACCCTTTTCTGTCCCGTCTTATGCAGTACCCTACTCTTAAGGTTCAGTGCCCCATTTTTGAATCACATCCACGACAGGGTTCACCAATACCCTCTTAGGTTTCAGTTTCTTGCGGGTTTAGTGACCTTGAATAAGGAAAAGGGTTTAGAGTTGGATTAGGCGGAGCCACGAAGCGGGTCCGCCCAATCCAACCCTAAACCCTTTTCCGTCCCGTCTTATGCAGTACTCTACTCTTAAGGTTCAGTGCCCCATCTTTGAATCACATCCACGACAGGGTTAACAAAATACCCTCTTAGGGTTCAGTTTCTTGCGGGTTTAGTGACCTTGAATAAGGAAAAGGGTTTAGGGTTGGATTAGGCGGAGCCGCGTAGCGGGTACGCCTAATCCAACCCTAAACCCTTTTCCGTTCCGTCTTATTCAGTACCCTACTCTTAAGGTTCAGTGCCCCATCTTTGAATCACATCCACGACAGGGTTCACCAATACCCTCTTAGGGTTCAGTTTCTTGCAGGTTTAGTGACCTTGAATAAGGAAAAAGGTTTAGGGTTGGATAAGGCGGAGCCGCGAAGCGGGTCCGCCTAATCCAACCCTAAACCCTTTTCCGTCCCGTCTTATGCAGTACCCTACTCTTAAGGTTTAGTGCCCCATCTTTGAATCACATCCACGACAGGGTTAACAAAATACCCTCTTAGGGTTCAGTTTCTTGCGGGTTTAGTGACCTTGAATAAGAAAAAGGGTTTAGGGTTGGATTAGGCGGAGCCGCGTAGCGGGTCCGCCAAATCCAACCCTAAACCCTTTTCCGTCCCGTCTTATGCAGTACCCTACTCTTAAGGTTCAGTGCCCCGTCTTTGAATCACATCCACGATAGGGTTCACCATTACCCTCTTAGGGTTCAGTTTCTTGCGGGTTTAGAGACCTAGAATAAGGAAAAGGGTTTAGGGTTGGATTAGGCGGAGCGCGAAGCGAATCCGCCTAATCCAACCCTAAACCCTTTTCTGTCCCGTCTTATGCAGTACCCTACTCTTAAGGTTCAGTGCCCCATTTTTGAATCACATCCACGACAGGGTTCACCAATACCCTCTTAGGGTTCAGTTTCTTGCGGGTTTAGTGACCTTGAATAAGGAAAAGGGTTTAGAGTTGGATTAGGCGGAGCCACGAAGCGGGTCCGCCCAATCCAACCCTAAACCCTTTTCCGTCCCGTCTTATGCAGTACTCTACTCTTAAGGTTCAGTGCCCCATCTTTGAATCACATCCACGACAGGGTTAACAAAATACCCTCTTAGTGTTCAGTTTCTTGCGGGTTTAGTGACCTTGAATAAGGAAAAGGGTTTAGGGTTGGATTAGGCGGAGCCGCGTAGCGGGTCCGCCTAATCCAACCCTAAACCCTTTTCCGTCCCGTCTTATGCAGTACCCTACTCTTAAGGTTCAGTGCCCCGTCTTTGAATAACATCCACGATAGGGTTCACCAATACCCTCTTAGGGTTCAGTTTCTTTCGGGTTTAGTGACCTTGAATAAGAAAAAGGGTTTAGGGTTGGATTAGGCGGAGCCGCGTAGCGGGTCCGCCTAATCCAACCCTAAACCCTTTTCCGTCCCATCTTATGCAGTACCCTACTCTTAAGGTTCAGTGCCCCGTCTTTGAATCACATCCACGATAGGGTTCACCAATACCCTCTTAGGGTTCAGTTTCTTGCGGGTTTAGAGACCTAGAATAAGGAAAAGGGTTTAGGGTTGGATTAGGCGGAGCGCGAAGCGAATCCGCCTAATCCAACCCTAAACCCTTTTCTGTCCCGTCTTATGCAGTACCCTACTCTTAAGGTTCAGTGCCCCATTTTTGAATCACATCCACGACAGGGTTCACCAATACCCTCTTAGGGTTCAGTTTCTTGCGGGTTTAGTGACCTTGAATAAGGAAAAGGGTTTAGAGTTGGATTAGGCGGAGCCACGAAGCGGGTCCGCCCAATCCAACCCTAAACCCTTTTCCGTCCCGTCTTATGCAGTACTCTACTCTTAAGGTTCAGTGCCCCATCTTTGAATCACATCCACGACAGGGTTAACAAAATACCCTCTTAGGGTTCAGTTTCTTGCGGGTTTAGTGACCTTGAATAAGAAAAAGGGTTTAGGGTTGGATTAGGCGGAGCCGCGTAGCGGGTCCGCCTAATCCAACCCTAAACGCTTTTCCGTCCCGTCTTATGCAGTACCCTACTCTTAAGGTTCAGTGCCCCGTCTTTGAATCACATCCACGATAGGGTTCACCATTACCCTCTTAGGGTTCAGTTTCTTGCGGGTTTAGAGACCTAGAATAAGGAAAAGGGTTTAGGGTTGGATTAGGCTGAGCGCGAAGCGAATCCGCCTAATCCAACCCTAAACCCTTTTCTGTCCCGTCTTATGCAGTACCCTACTCTTAAGGTTCAGTGCCCCATTTTTGAATCACATCCACGACAGGGTTCACCAATACCCTCTTAGGGTTCAGTTTCTTGCGGGTTTAGTGACCTTGAATAAGGAAAAGGGTTTAGAGTTGGATTAGGCGGAGCCACGAAGCGGGTCCGCCCAATCCAACCCTAATCCCTTTTCCGTCCCGTCTTATGCAGTACTCTACTCTTAAGGTTCAGTGCCCCATCTTTGAATCACATCCACGACAGGGTTAACAAAATACCCTCTTAGGGTTCAGTTTCTTGCGGGTTTAGTGACCTTGAATAAGGAAAAGGGTTTAGGGTTGGATTAGGCAGAGCGCGAAGCGAATCCGCCTAATCCAACCCTAAACCCTTTTCTGTCCCGTCTTATGCAGTACCCTACTCTTAAGGTTCAGTGCCCCATTTTTGAATCACATCCACGACAGGGTTCACCAATACCCTCTTAGGGTTCAGTTTCTTGCGGGTTTAGTGACCTTGAATAAGGAAAAGGGTTTAGAGTTGGATTAGGCGGAGCCACGAAGCGGGTCCGCCCAATCCAACCCTAAACCCTTTTCCGTCCCGTCTTATGCAGTACTCTACTCTTAAGGTTCAGTGCCCCATATTTGAATCACATCCACGACAGGGTTAACAAAATACCCTCTTAGGGTTCAGTTTCTTGCGGGTTTAGTGACCTTGAATAAGAAAAAGGGTTTAGGGTTGGATTAGGCGGAGCCGCGTAGCGGGTCCGCCTAATCCAACCCTAAACCCTTTTCCGTCCCGTCTTATGCAGTACCCTACTCTTAAGGTTAAGTGCCCCGTCTTTGAATCACATCCACGATAGGGTTCACAATTACCCTCTTAGGGTTCAGTTTCTTGCGGGTTTAGAGACCTAGAATAAGGAAAAGGGTTTAGGGTTGGATTAGGCGGAGCGCGAAGCGAATCCGCCTAATCCAACCCTAAACCCTTTTCTGTCCCGTCTTATGCAGTACCCTACTCTTAAGGTTCAGTGCCCCATTTTTGAATCACATCCACGACAGGGTTCACCAATACCCTCTTAGGGTTCAGTTTCTTGCGGGTTTAGTGACCTTGAATAAGGAAAAGGGTTTAGAGTTGGATTAGGCGGAGCCACGAAGCGGTTCCGCCCAATCCAACCCTAAACCCTTTTCCGTCCCGTCTTATGCAGTACTCTACTCTTAAGGTTCAGTGCCCCATCTTTGAATCACATCCACGACAGGGTTAACAAAATACCCTCTTAGGGTTCAGTTTCTTGCGGGTTTAGTGACCTTGAATAAGGAAAAGGGTTTAGGGTTGGATTAGGCGGAGCCGCGTAGCAGGTCCGCCTAATCCAACCCTAAACCCTTTTCCGTCCCATCTTATGCAGTACCCTACTCTTAAGGTTCAGTGCCCCGTCTTTGAATCTCATCCACGATAGGGTTCACCAATACCCTCTTAGGGTTCAGTTTCTTGCGGGTTTAGAGACCTAGAATAAGGAAAAGGGTTTAGGGTTGGATTAGGCGGAGCGCGAAGCGAATCCGCCTAATCCAACCCTAAACCCTTTTCTGTCCCGTCTTATGCAGTACCCTACTCTTAAGGTTCAGTGCCCCATTTTTGAATCACATCCACGACAGGGTTCACCAATACCCTCTTAGGTTTCAGTTTCTTGCGGGTTTAGTGACCTTGAATAAGGAAAAGGGTTTAGAGTTGGATTAGGCGGAGCCACGAAGCGGGTCCGCCCAATCCAACCATAAACCCTTTTCCGTCCCGTCTTATGCAGTACTCTACTCTTAAGGTTCAGTGCCCCATCTTTGAATCACATCCACGACAGGGTTAACAAAATACCCTCTTAGGGTTCAGTTTCTTGCGGGTTTAGTGACCTTGAATAAGGAAAAGGGTTTAGGGTTGGATTAGGCGGAGCCGCGTAGCGGGTACGCCTAATCCAACCCTAAACCCTTTTCCGTTCCGTCTTATTCAGTACCCTACTCTTAAGGTTCAGTGCCCCATCTTTGAATCACATCCACGACAGGGTTCACCAATACCCTCTTAGGGTTCAGTTTCTTGCAGGTTTAGTGACCTTGAATAAGGAAAAAGGTTTAGGGTTGGATAAGGCGGAGCCGCGAAGCGGGTCCGCCTAATCCAACCCTAAACCCTTTTCCGTCCCGTCTTATGCAGTACCCTACTCTTAAGGTTTAGTGCCCCATCTTTGAATCACATCCACGACAGGGTTAACAAAATACCCTCTTAGGGTTCAGTTTCTTGCGGGTTTAGTGACCTTGAATAAGGAAAAGGGTTTAGGGTTGGATTAGGCGGAGCGCGAAGCGAATCCGCCTAATCCAACCCTAAACCCTTTTCTGTCCCGTCTTATGCAGTACCCTACTCTTAAGGTTCAGTGCCCCATTTTTTAATCACATCCACGACAGGGTTCACCAATACCCTCTTAGGGTTCAGTTTCTTGCGGGTTTAGTGACCTTGAATAAGGAAAAGGGTTTAGAGTTGGATTAGGCGGAGCCACGAAGCGGGTCCGCCCAATCCAACCCTAAACCCTTTTCCGTCCCGTCTTATGCAGTACTCTACTCTTAAGGTTCAGTGCCCCATCTTTGAATCACATCCACGACAGGGTTAACAAAATACCCTCTTAGGGTTCAGTTTCTTGCGGGTTTAGTGACCTTGAATAAGAAAAAGGGTTTAGGGTTGGATTAGGCGGAGCCGCGTAGCGGGTCTGCCTAATCCAACCCTAAACCCTTTTCCGTCCCGTCTTATGCAGTACCCTACTCTTAAGGTTCAGTTCCCCGTCTTTGAATCACATCCACGATAGGGTTCACCATTACCCTCTTAGGGTTCAGTTCCTTGCGGGTTTAGAGACCTAGAATAAGGAAAAAGGTTTAGGGTTGGATTAGGCGGAGCGCGAAGCGAATCCGCCTAATCCAACCCTAAACCCTTTTCTGTCCCGTCTTATGCAGTACCCTACTCTTAAGGTTCAGTGCCCCATTTTTTAATCACATCCACGACAGGGTTCACCAATACCCTCTTAGGGTTCAGTTTCTTGCGGGTTTAGTGACCTTGAATAAGGAAAAGGGTTTAGAGTTGGATTAGGCGGAGCCACGAAGCGGGTCCGCCCAATCCAACCCTAAACCCTTTTCCGTCCCGTCTTATGCAGTACTCTACTCTTAAGGTTCAGTGCCCCATCTTTGAATCACATCCACGACAGGGTTAACAAAATACCCTCTTAGGGTTCAGTTTCTTGCGGGTTTAGTGACCTTGAATAAGGAAAAGGGTTTAGGGTTGGATTAGGCGGAGCCGCGTAGCGGGTCCGCCTAATCCAACCCTAAACCCTTTTCCGTCCCGTCTTATGCAGTACCCTAATCTTAAGGTTCAGTGCCCCATCTTTGAATCACATCCACGACAGGGTTAACAAAATACCCTCTTAGGGTTCAGTTTCTTGCGGGTTTAGTGACCTTGAATAAGGACGCGGGTCCGCCTATTCCAACCCTAAACCCTTTTCCGTCCCGTCTTATGCAGTACCCTACTCTTAAGGTTCAGTGCCCCAACTTTGAATCACATCAACGACAGGGTTCACCAATACCCTTTTAGGGTTCAGTTTGTTGCGGGTTTAGTGACCTTGAATAAGGAAAAGAGTTTAGGGTTGGATTAGGCGGAGCCGCGTAGCGGGTCCGCCTAATCCAACCCTAAACCCTTTTCCGTCCCGTCTTATGCAGTACCCTACTCTTAAGGTTCAGTGCCCCATCTTTGAATCACATCCACGACAGGGTTAACAAAATACCCTCTTAGGGTTCAGTTTCTTGCGGGTTTAGTGACCTTGAATAAGGAAAAGGGTTTAGGGTTGGATTAGGCGGAGCTGCGTAGCGGGTCCGCCTAATCCAACCCTATACCCTTTTCCGTCCCGTCTTATGCAGTACCCTACTCTTAAGGTTCAGTGCCCCATCTTTGAATCACATCCACGACAGGGTTCACCAATACCCTCTTAGGGTTCAGTTTCTTGCGGGTTTAGTGACCTAGAATAAGGAAAAGGCTTTAGGGTTGGATTAGGCGGAGCGCGAAGCGGGTCCGCCTAATCCAACCCTAAACCCTTTTCCGTCCCGTCTTATGCAGTACCCTACTCTTAAGGTTCAGTGCCCCATCTTTGAATCACATCCACGACAGGGTTCACCAATACCCTCTTAGGGTTCAGTTTCTTGCGGGTTTAGTGACCTAGAATAAGGAAAAGGGTTTAGGGTTGGATTAGGCGGAGCCGCGAAGCGGGTCCGCTTAATCCAACCCTAAACCCTTTTCCGTCCCGTCTTATGCAGTACCCTACTCATAAGGTTCAGTGCCCCATCTCTGAATGACATCCACGACAGGGTTAACAAAATACCCTCTTAGGGTTCAGTTTCTTGCGGGTTTAGTGACCTTGAATAAGGAAAAGGGTTTAGGGTTGGATTAGGCGGAGCCGCGTAGCGGGTCTGCCTAATCCAACCCTAAACCCTTTTCCGTCCCGTCTTATGCAGTACCCTACTCTTAAGGTTTAGTGCCCCATCTTTGAATCACATCCACGACAGGGTTAACAAAATACCCTCTTAGGGTTCAGTTTCTTGCGGGTTTAGTGACCTTGAATAAGGAAAAGGGTTTAGGGTTGGATTAGGCGGAGCGCGAAGCGAATCCGCCTAATCCAACCCTAAACCCTTTTCTGTCCCGTCTTATGCAGTACCCTACTCTTAAGGTTCAGTGCCCCATTTTTTAATCACATCCACGACAGGGTTCACCAATACCCTCTTAGGGTTCAGTTTCTTGCGGGTTTAGTGACCTTGAATAAGGAAAAGGGTTTAGAGTTGGATTAGGCGGAGCCACGAAGCGGGTCCGCCCAATCCAACCCTAAACCCTTTTCCGTCCCGTCTTATGCAGTACTCTACTCTTAAGGTTCAGTGCCCCATCTTTGAATCACATCCACGACAGGGTTAACAAAATACCCTCTTAGGGTTCAGTTTCTTGCGGGTTTAGTGACCTTGAATAAGAAAAAGGGTTTAGGGTTGGATTAGGCGGAGCCGCGTAGCGGGTCTGCCTAATCCAACCCTAAACCCTTTTCCGTCCCGTCTTATGCAGTACCCTACTCTTAAGGTTCAGTTCCCCGTCTTTGAATCACATCCACGATAGGGTTCACCATTACCCTCTTAGGGTTCAGTTCCTTGCGGGTTTAGAGACCTAGAATAAGGAAAAAGGTTTAGGGTTGGATTAGGCGGAGCGCGAAGCGAATCCGCCTAATCCAACCCTAAACCCTTTTCTGTCCCGTCTTATGCAGTACCCTACTCTTAAGGTTCAGTGCCCCATTTTTTAATCACATCCACGACAGGGTTCACCAATACCCTCTTAGGGTTCAGTTTCTTGCGGGTTTAGTGACCTTGAATAAGGAAAAGGGTTTAGAGTTGGATTAGGCGGAGCCACGAAGCGGGTCCGCCCAATCCAACCCTAAACCCTTTTCCGTCCCGTCTTATGCAGTACTCTACTCTTAAGGTTCAGTGCCCCATCTTTGAATCACATCCACGACAGGGTTAACAAAATACCCTCTTAGGGTTCAGTTTCTTGCGGGTTTAGTGACCTTGAATAAGGAAAAGGGTTTAGGGTTGGATTAGGCGGAGCCGCGTAGCGGGTCCGCCTAATCCAACCCTAAACCCTTTTCCGTCCCGTCTTATGCAGTACCCTAATCTTAAGGTTCAGTGCCCCATCTTTGAATCACATCCACGACAGGGTTAACAAAATACCCTCTTAGGGTTCAGTTTCTTGCGGGTTTAGTGACCTTGAATAAGGACGCGGGTCCGCCTATTCCAACCCTAAACCCTTTTCCGTCCCGTCTTATGCAGTACCCTACTCTTAAGGTTCAGTGCCCCAACTTTGAATCACATCAACGACAGGGTTCACCAATACCCTTTTAGGGTTCAGTTTGTTGCGGGTTTAGTGACCTTGAATAAGGAAAAGAGTTTAGGGTTGGATTAGGCGGAGCCGCGTAGCGGGTCCGCCTAATCCAACCCTAAACCCTTTTCCGTCCCGTCTTATGCAGTACCCTACTCTTAAGGTTCAGTGCCCCATCTTTGAATCACATCCACGACAGGGTTAACAAAATACCCTCTTAGGGTTCAGTTTCTTGCGGGTTTAGTGACCTTGAATAAGGAAAAGGGTTTAGGGTTGGATTAGGCGGAGCTGCGTAGCGGGTCCGCCTAATCCAACCCTATACCCTTTTCCGTCCCGTCTTATGCAGTACCCTACTCTTAAGGTTCAGTGCCCCATCTTTGAATCACATCCACGACAGGGTTCACCAATACCCTCTTAGGGTTCAGTTTCTTGCGGGTTTAGTGACCTAGAATAAGGAAAAGGCTTTAGGGTTGGATTAGGCGGAGCGCGAAGCGGGTCCGCCTAATCCAACCCTAAACCCTTTTCCGTCCCGTCTTATGCAGTACCCTACTCTTAAGGTTCAGTGCCCCATCTTTGAATCACATCCACGACAGGGTTCACCAATACCCTCTTAGGGTTCAGTTTCTTGCGGGTTTAGTGACCTAGAATAAGGAAAAGGGTTTAGGGTTGGATTAGGCGGAGCCGCGAAGCGGGTCCGCTTAATCCAACCCTAAACCCTTTTCCGTCCCGTCTTATGCAGTACCCTACTCATAAGGTTCAGTGCCCCATCTCTGAATGACATCCACGACAGGGTTAACAAAATACCCTCTTAGGGTTCAGTTTCTTGCGGGTTTAGTGACCTTGAATAAGGAAAAGGGTTTAGGGTTGGATTAGGCGGAGCCGCGTAGCGGGTCTGCCTAATCCAACCCTAAACCCTTTTCCGTCCCGTCTTATGCAGTACCCTACTCTTAAGGTTCAGTGCCCCATCTTTGAATCACATCCACGATGGTTTCACCAATACCCTCTTAGGGTTCAGTTTCTTGCGGTTTTAGTGACCTAGAAAAAGGAAAAGGGTTTAGGGTTGGATTAGGTGGAGCGCGAAGCGGGTCCGCCTAATCCAACCCTAAACCCTTTTCCGTCCCGTCTTATGCAGTACCCTACTCTTAAGGTTTAGTGCCCCATCTTTGAATCACATCCACGACAGGGTTCACCAATACCCTCTTAGGGTTCATTTTCTTGCGGGTTTAGTGACCTTGAATAAGGACGCGGGTCCGCCTATTCCAACCCTAAACCCTTTTCCGTACCGTCTTATGCAGTACCCTACTCTTAAGGTTCAGTGCCCCAACTTTGAATCACATCAACGACAGGGTTCACCAATACCCTCTTAGGGTTCAGTTTGTTGCGGGTTTAGTGACCTTGAATAAGGAAAAGAGTTTAGGGTTGGATTAGGCGGAGCCGCGTAGCGGGTCCGCCTAATCCAACCCTAAACCCTTTTCCGTCCCGTCTTATGCAGTACCCTACTCTTAAGGTTCAGTGCCCCATCTTTGAATCACATCCACGACAGGGTTCACCAATACACTCTTAGGGTTCAGTTTCTTGCGGGTTTAGTGACCTTGAATAAGGAAAAGGGTTTAGGGTTGGATTAGGCGGAGCCGCGAAGCGGGTCTGCCTAATCCAACCCTAAACTCTTTTCCGTCCCGTCTTATGCAGTACCCTACTCTTAAGGTTCAGTGCCCCATCTTTGAATCACATCCACGACAGGGTTAACAAAATACCCTCTTAGGGTTCAGTTTCTTGCGGGTTTAGTGACCTTGAATAAGGAAAAGGGTTTAGAGTTGGATTAGGCGGAGCGCGAAGCGGGTCCGCCTAATCCAACCCTAAACCCTTTTCCGTCCCGTCTTATGCAGTACCCTACTCTTAAGGTTCAGTGCCCCATCTTTGAATCACATCCACGACAGGGTTCACCAATACCCTCTTAGGGTTCATTTTCTTGCGGGTTTAGTGACCTTGAATAAGGACGCGGGTCCGCCTATTCCAACCCTAAACCCTTTTCCGTCCCGTCTTATGCTGTACCCTACTCTTAAGGTTCAGTGCCCCAACTTTGAATCACATCAACGACAGGGTTCACCAATACCCTCTTAGGGTTCAGTTTGTTGCGGGTTTAGTGACCTTGAATAAGGAAAAGAGTTTAGGGTTGAATTAGGCGGAGCCGCGTAGCGGGTCCGCCTAGTCCAACCCTAAACCCTTTTCCGTCCCGTCTTATGCAGTACCCTACTCTTAAGGTTCAGTGCCCCATCTTTGAATCACATCCACGACAGAGTTCACCAATACACTCTTAGGGTTCAGTTTCTTGCGGGTTTATTTACCTTGAATAAGGAAAAAAGTTTAGGGTTGGATTAGGCGGAGCCGCGAAGCGGGTCCGCCTAATCCAACCCTAAACCCTTTTCCGACCCATCTTATGCAGTACCCTACTCTTAAGGTTCAGTGCCCCATCTTTGAATGACATCCACGACAGGGTTAACAAAATACCCTCTTAGGGTTCAGTTTCTTGCGGGTTTAGTGACCTTGAATAAGGAAAAGGGTTTAGGGTTGGATTAGGCGGAGCCGCGTAGCGGGTCCGCCTAATCCAACCCTAAACCCTTTTCCGTCCCGTCTTATGCAGTACCCTACTCTTAAGGTTCAGTGCCCCATCTTTGAATCACATCCACGACAGGGTTCACCAATACCCTCTTAGGGTTCAGTCTCTTGCGGGTTTAGTGACCTAGAATAAGGAAAAGGGTTTAGGGTTGGATTAGGCGGAGCGCGAAGCGGGTCCGCCTAATCCAACCCTAAACCCTTTTCTGTCCCGTCTTATGCAGTACCCTACTCTTAAGGTTCAGTGCCCCATCTTTGAATCACATCCACGACAGGGTTCACCAATACCCTCTTAGGGTTCAGTTTCTTGCGGGTTTAGTGACCTTGAATAAGGAAAAGGGTTTAGGGTTGGATTAGGCGGAGCCGCGAAGCGGGTCCGCCCAATCCAACCCTAAACCCTTTTCCGTCCCGTCTAATGCAGTACCCTACTCTTAAGGTTCAGTGCCCCATCTTTGAATCACATCCACGACAGGGTTAACAATATACCCTCTTAGGGTTCAGTTTCTTGCGGGTTTAGTGACCTTGAATAAGGAAAAGGGTTTAGGGTTGGATTAGGCGGAGCTGCGTAGCGGGTCCGCCTAATCCAACCCTATACCCTTTTCCGTCCCGTCTTATGCAGTACCCTACTCTTAAGGTTCAGTGCCCCATCTTTGAATCACATCCACGACAGGGTTCACCAATACCCTCTTAGGGTTCAGTTTCTTGCGGGTTTAGTGACCTAGAATAAGGAAAAGGGTTTAGGGTTGGATTAGGCGGAGCGCAAAGCGGGTCCGCCTAATCCATCCCTAAACCCTTTTCCGTCCCATCTTATGCAGTACCCTACTCTTAAGGTTCAGTGCCCCATCTTTGAATCACATCCACGATAGGGTTCACCAATACCCTCTTAGGGTTCAGTTTCTTGCGGGTTTAGTGACCTAGAATAAGGAAAAGGGTTCAGGGTTGGATTAGGCGGAGCGCGAAGCGGGTCCGCCTAATCCAACCCTAAACCCTTTTCCGTCACGTCTTATTCAGTACCCTACTCTTAAGGTTCAGTGCCCCATCTTTGAATCACATCCACGACAGGGTTCACCAATACCCTCTTAGGGTTCAGTTTCTTGCGGGTTTAGTGACCTTGAATAAGGTCGCGGGTCCACCTAATCCAACCCTAAACCCTTTTCCGTCCCGTCTTATACAGTACCCTACTCTTAAGGTTCAGTGCCCCATCTTTGAATCACATCCACGATAGGGTTCACCAATACCCTCTTAGGGTTCAGTTTGTTGCGGGTTTAGTGACCTTGAATAAGGAAATGGGTTTAGGGTTGGATTAGGCGGATCCGCGTAGCGGGTCCGCCTAATCCAACCCTAAACCCTTTTTCGTCCCGTCTTATGCAGTACCCTACTCTTAAGGTTCAGTGCCCCATCTTTGAATCACATCCACGACAGGGTTCACCAATACCCTCTTAGGGTTCAGTTTGTTGCGGGTTTAGTGACCTTGAATAAGGAAAAGGGTTTAGGGTTGTTTTAGGCGGAGCCGCGTAGTGGGTTCACCTAATCCAACCCTAAACCCTTTTCCGTCCCGTCTTATGCAGTACCCTACTCTTAAGGTTCAGTGCCCCATCTTTGAATGACATCCACGACAGGGTTAACAAAATACCCTCTTAGGGTTCAGTTTCTTGCGGGTTTAGTGACCTTGAATAAGGAAAAGGGTTTAGGGTTGGATTAGGCGGAGCCGCGTAGCGGGTCCGCCTAATCCAACCCTAAACCCTTTACCGTCCCGTCTTATGCAGTACCCTACTCTTAAGGTTCAGTGCCCCATCTTTGAATCACATCCACGACAGGGTTCACCAATACCCTCTTAGGGTTCATTTTCTTGCGGGTTTAGTGACCTTGAATAAGGTCGCGGGTCCGCCTATTCCAACCCTAAACCCTTTTCCGTCCCGTCTTATGCAGTACCCTACTCTTAAGGTTCAGTGCCCCAACTTTGAATCACATCCACGACAGGGTTCACCAATACCCTCTTAGGGTTCATTTTCTTGCGGGTTTAGTGACCTTGAATAAGGTCGCGGGTCCGCCTATTCCAACCCTAAACCCTTTTCCGTCCCGTCTTATGCAGTACCCTACTCTTAAGGTTCAGTGCCCCAACTTTGAATCACATCAACGACAGGGTTCACCAATACCCTCTTAGGGTTCAGTTTGTTGCGGGTTTAGTGACCTTGAATAAGGAAAAGGGTTTAGGGTTGGATTAGGCGGAGCCGCGTAGCGGGTACGCCTAATCCAACCCTAAACCCTTTTCCGTCCCGTCTTATGCAGTACCCTACTCTTAAGGTTCAGTGCCCCATCTTTGAATCACATCCACGACAGGGTTCACCAATACCCTCTAGGGTACAGTTTCTTGCGGGTTTAGTGACCTTGAATAAGGAAAAGGGTTTAGGGTTGGATTAGGCGGAGCAGCGTAGCGGGTACGCCTAATCCAACCCTAAACCCTTTTCCGTCCCGTCTTATGCAGTACCCTACTCTTAAGGTTCAGTGCCCCATCTTTGAATCACATCCACGACAGGGTTCACCAATACCCTCTTAGGGTTCAGTTTCTTGCGGGTTTAGTGACCTTGAATAAGGTCGCGGATCCACCTAATCCAACCCTAAACCCTTTTCCGTCCCGTCTTATGCAGTACCCTACTCTTAAGGTTCAGTGCCCCATCTTTGAATCACATCCACGATAGGGTTCACCAATACCCTCTTAGGGTTCAGTTTGTTGCGGGTTTAGTGACCTTGAATAAGGAAAAGGGTTTAGGGTTGGATTAGGCGGAGCCGCGTAGTGGGTTCACCTAATCCAACCCTAAACCCTTTTCCGTCCCGTCTTATGCAGTACCCTACTCTTAAGGTTCAGTGCCCCATCTTTGAATCACATCCACGACAGGGTTAACAAAATACCCTCTTAGGGTTCAGTTTCTTGCGGGTTTAGTGACCTTGAATAAGGAAAAGGGTTTAGGGTTGGATTAGGCGGAGCCGCGTAGTGGGTTCACCTAATCCAACCCTAAACCCTTTTCCGTCCCGTCTTATGCAGTACCCTACTCTTAAGGTTCAGTGCCCCATCTTTGAATCACATCCACGACAGGGTTAACAAAATACCCTCTTAGGGTTCAGTTTCTTGCAGGTTTAGTGACCTAGAATAAGGAAAAGGGTTTAGGGTTGGATTAGGCGGAGCGCAAAGAGGGTCCGCCTAATCCATCCCTAAACCCTTTTCCGTCCCGTCTTATGCAGTACCCTACTCTTAAGGTTCAGTGCCCCATCTTTGAATCACATCCACGACAGGGTTCACCAATACCCTCTTAGGGTTCAGTTTCTTGCGGGTTTAGTGATCTAGAATAAGGAAAAGGGTTTAGGGTTGGATTAGGCGGAGCGCGAAGCGGGTCCGCCTAATCCAACCCTAAACCCTTTTCCGTCCCGTCTTATTCAGTACCCTACTCTTAAGGTTCAGTGCCCCATCTTTGAATCACATCCACGACAGGGTTCACCAATACCCTCTTAGGGTTCAGTTTCTTGCGGGTTTAGTGACCTTGAATAAGGTCGCGGGTCCACCTAATCCAACCCTAAACCCTTTTCCGTCCCGTCTTATGCAGTACCCTACTCTTAAGGTTCAGTGCCCCATCTTTGAATCACATCCACAATAGGGTTCACCAATACCCTCTTAGGGTTCAGTTTGTTGCGGGTTTAGTGACCTTGAATAAGGAAAAGGGTTTAGGGTTGGATTAGGCGGAGGCGCTTAGCGGGTCCGCCTAATCCAGCCCTAAACCCTTTTCCGTCCCGTTTTATGCAGTACCCTACTCTTAAGGTTCAGTGCCCCATCTTTGAATCACATCCACGACAGGGTTCACCAATACCCTCTTAGGGTTCATTTTCTTGCGGGTTTAGTGACCTTGAATAAGGTCGCGGGTCCGCCTATTCCAACCCTAAACCCTTTTCCGTCCCGTCTTATGCAATACTCTACTCTTAAGGTTCAGTGCCCCATCTTTGAATCACATCCACGATAGTGTTCACCAATACCCTCTTAGGGTTCAGTTTGTTGCGGGTTTAGTGACCTTGAATAAGGAAATGGGTTTAGGGTTGGATTAGGCGGATCCGAGTAGCGGGTCCGCCTAATCCAACCCTAAACCCTTTTTCGTCCCGTCTTATGCAGTACCCTACTCTTAAGGTTCAGTGCCCCATCTTTGAATCACATCCACGACAGGGTTCACCAATACCCTCTTAGGGTTCAGTTTGTTGCGGGTTTAGTGACCTTGAATAAGGAAAAGGGTTTAGGGTTGTTTTAGGCGGAGCCGCGTAGTGGGTTCACCTAATCCAACCCTAAACCCTTTTCCGTCCCGTCTTATGCAGTACCCTACTCTTAAGGTTCAGTGCCCCATCTTTGAATGACATCCACGACAGGGTTAACAAAATACCCTCTTAGGGTTCAGTTTCTTGCGGGTTTAGTGACCTTGAATAAGGAAAAGGGTTTAGGGTTGGATTAGGCGGAGCCGCGTAGCGGGTCCGCCTAATCCAACCCTAAACCCTTTACCGTCCCGTCTTATGCAGTACCCTACTCTTAAGGTTCAGTGCCCCATCTTTGAATCACATCCACGACAGGGTTCACCAATACCCTCTTAGGGTTCATTTTCTTGCGGGTTTAGTGACCTTGAATAAGGTCGCGGGTCCGCCTATTCCAACCCTAAACCCTTTTCCGTCCCGTCTTATGCAGTACCCTACTCTTAAGGTTCAGTGCCCCAACTTTGAATCACATCCACGACAGGGTTCACCAATACCCTCTTAGGGTTCATTTTCTTGCGGGTTTAGTGACCTTGAATAAGGTCGCGGGTCCGCCTATTCCAACCCTAAACCCTTTTCCGTCCCGTCTTATGCAGTACCCTACTCTTAAGGTTCAGTGCCCCAACTTTGAATCACATCAACGACAGGGTTCACCAATACCCTCTTAGGGTTCAGTTTGTTGCGGGTTTAGTGACCTTGAATAAGGAAAAGGGTTTAGGGTTGGATTAGGCGGAGCCGCGTAGCGGGTACGCCTAATCCAACCCTAAACCCTTTTCCGTCCCGTCTTATGCAGTACCCTACTCTTAAGGTTCAGTGCCCCATCTTTGAATCACATCCACGACAGGGTTCACCAATACCCTCTAGGGTTCAGTTTCTTGCGGGTTTAGTGACCTTGAATAAGGAAAAGGGTTTAGGGTTGGATTAGGCGGAGCCGCGTAGTGGGTTCACCTAATCCAACCCTAAACCCTTTTCCGTCCCGTCTTATGCAGTACCCTACTCTTAAGGTTCAGTGCCCCATCTTTGAATCACATCCACGACAGGGTTAACAAAATACCCTCTTAGGGTTCAGTTTCTTGCAGGTTTAGTGACCTAGAATAAGGAAAAGGGTTTAGGGTTGGATTAGGCGGAGCGCAAAGCGGGTCCGCCTAATCCATCCCTAAACCCTTTTCTGTCCCGTCTTATGCAGTACCCTACTCTTAAGGTTCAGTGCCCCATCTTTGAATCACATCCACGACAGGGTTCACCAATACCCTCTTAGGGTTCAGTTTCTTGCGGGTTTAGTGACCTAGAATAAGGAAAAGGGTTTAGGGTTGGATTAGGCGGAGCGCGAAGCGGGTCCGCCTAATCCAACCCTAAACCCTTTTCCATCCCGTCTTATTCAGTACCCTACTCTTAAGGTTCAGTGCCCCATCTTTGAATCACATCCACGACAGGGTTCACCAATACCCTCTAAGGGTTCAGTTTCTTGCGGGTTTAGTGACCTTGAATAAGGTCGCGGGTCCACCTAATCCAACCCTAAACCCTTTTCCGTCCCGTCTTATGCAGTACCCTACTCTTAAGGTTCAGTGCCCCATCTTTGAATCACATCCACAATAGGGTTCACCAATACCCTCTTAGGGTTCAGTTTGTTGCGGGTTTAGTGACCTTGAATAAGGAAAAGGGTTTAGGGTTGGATTAGGCGGAGGCGCTTAGCGGGTCCGCCTAATCCAGCCCTAAACCCTTTTCCGTCCCGTCTTATGCAGTACCCTACTCTTAAGGTTCAGTGCCCCATCTTTGAATCACATCCACGACAGGGTTCACCAATACCCTCTTAGGGTTCATTTTCTTGCGGGTTTAGTGACCTTGAATAAGGTCGCGGGTCCGCCTATTCCAACCCTAAACCCTTTTCCGTCCCGTCTTATGCAATACCCTACTCTTAAGGTTCAGTGCCCCATCTTTGAATCACATCCACGATAGTGTTCACCAATACCCTCTTAGGGTTCAGTTTGTTGCGGGTTTAGTGACCTTGAATAAGGAAATGGGTTTAGGGTTGGATTAGGCGGATCCGAGTAGCGGGTCCGCCTAATCCAACCCTAAACCCTTTTTCGTCCCGTCTTATGCAGTACCCTACTCTTAAGGTTCAGTGCCCCATCTTTGAATCACATCCACGACAGGGTTCACCAATACCCTCTTAGGGTTCAGTTTGTTGTGGGTTTAGTGACCTTGAATAAGGAAAAGGGTTTAGGGTTGTTTTAGGCGGAGCCGCGTAGTGGGTTCACCTAATCCAACCCTAAACCCTTTTCCGTCCCGTCTTATGCAGTACCCTACTCTTAAGGTTCAGTGCCCCATCTTTGAATGACATCCACGACAGGGTTAACAAAATACCCTCTTAGGGTTCAGTTTCTTGCGGGTTTAGTGACCTTGAATAAGGAAAAGGGTTTAGGGTTGGATTAGGCGGAGCCGCGTAGCGGGTCCGCCTAATCCAACCCTAAACCCTTTACCGTCCCGTCTTATGCAGTACCCTACTCTTAAGGTTCAGTGCCCCATCTTTGAATCACATCCACGACAGGGTTCACCAATACCCTCTTAGGGTTCATTTTCTTGCGGGTTTAGTGACCTTGAATAAGGTCGCGGGTCCGCCTATTCCAACCCTAAACCCTTTTCCGTCCCGTCTTATGCAGTACCCTACTCTTAAGGTTCAGTGCCCCAACTTTGAATCACATCCACGACAGGGTTCACCAATACCCTCTTAGGGTTCATTTTCTTGCGGGTTTAGTGACCTTGAATAAGGTCGCGGGTCCGCCTATTCCAACCCTAAACCCTTTTCCGTCCCGTCTTATGCAGTACCCTACTCTTAAGGTTCAGTGCCCCAACTTTGAATCACATCAACGACAGGGTTCACCAATACCCTCTTAGGGTTCAGTTTGTTGCGGGTTTAGTGACCTTGAATAAGGAAAAGGGTTTAGGGTTGGATTAGGCGGAGCCGCGTAGCGGGTACGCCTAATCCAACCCTAAACCCTTTTCCGTCCCGTCTTATGCAGTACCCTACTCTTAAGGTTCAGTGCCCCATCTTTGAATCACATCCACGACAGGGTTCACCAATACCCTCTAGGGTTCAGTTTCTTGCGGGTTTAGTGACCTTGAATAAGGAAAAGGGTTTAGGGTTGGATTAGGCGGAGCAGCGTAGCGGGTACGCCTAATCCAACCCTAAACCCTTTTCCGTCCCGTCTTATGCAGTACCCTACTCTTAAGGTTCAGTGCCCCATCTTTGAATCACATCCACGACAGGGTTCACCAATACCCTCTTAGGGTTCAGTTTCTTGCGGGTTTAGTGACCTTGAATAAGGTCGCGGGTCCACCTAATCCAACCCTAAACCCTTTTTCGTCCCGTCTTATGCAGTACCCTACTCTTAAGGTTCAGTGCCCCATCTTTGAATCACATCCACGATAGGGTTCACCAATACCCTCTTAGGGTTCAGTTTGTTGCGGGTTTAGTGACCTTGAATAAGGAAAAGGGTTTAGGGTTGGATTAGGCGGAGCCGCGTAGTGGGTTCACCTAATCCAACCCTAAACCCTTTTCCGTCCCGTCTTATGCAGTACCCTACTCTTAAGGTTCAGTGCCCCATCTTTGAATCACATCCACGACAGGGTTAACAAAATACCCTCTTAGGATTCAGTTTCTTGCGGGTTTAGTGACCTTGAATAAGGAAAAGGGTTTAGGGTTGGATTAGGCGGAGCCGCGTAGCGGGTCCGCCTAATCCAACCCTATACCCTTTTCCGTCCCGTCTTATGCAGTACCCTACTCTTAAGGTTCAGTGCCCCATCTTTGAATCACATCCACGACAGGGTTCACCAATACCCTCTTAGGGTTCAGTTTCTTGCGGGTTTAGTGACCTAGAATAAGGAAAAGGGTTTAGGGTTGGATTAGGCGGAGCGCGAAGCGGGTCCGCCTAATCCAACCCTAAACCCTTTTCCGTCCCGTCTTATGCATTACCCTACTCTTAAGGTTCAGTGCCCCATCTTTGAATCACATCCACGACAGGGTTCACCAATACCCTCTTAGGGTTCATTTTCTTGCGGGTTTAGTGACCTTGAATAAGGTCGCGGGTCCGCCTATTCCAACCCTAAACCCTTTTCCGTCCCGTCTTATGCAGTACCCTACTCTTAAGGTTCAGTGCCCCAACTTTGAATCACATCAACGACAGGGTTCACCAATACCCTCTTAGGGTTCAGTTTGTTGCGGGTTTAGTGACCTTGAATAAGGAAAAGGGCTTAGGGTTGGATTAGGCGGAGCCGCGTAGTGGGTACGCCTAATCCAACCCTAAACCCTTTTCCGTCTTATGCAGTACCCTACTCTTAAGGTTCAGTGCCCCAACTTTGAATCACATCAACGACAGGGTTCACCAATACCCTCTTAGGGTTCAGTTTGTTGCGGGTTTAGTGACCTTGAATAAGGAAAAGGGCTTAGGGTTGGATTAGGCGGAGCCGCGTAGTGGGTACGCCTAATCCAACCCTAAACCCTTTTCCGTCCCGTCTTATGCAGTACCCTACTCTTAAGGTTCAGTGCCCCATCTTTGAATCACATCCACGACAGGGTTCACCAATACCCTATTAGGGTTCAGTTTCTTGCGGGTTTAGTGACCATGAATAAGGTCGCGGGTCCACCTAATCCAACTCTAAACGCTTTTCCGTCCCGTCTTATGCAGTACCCTACTCTTAAGGTTCAGTGCCCCATCTTTGAATCACATCCACGACAGGGTTCACCAATACCCTCTTAGGGTTCAGTTTCTTGCGGGTTTAGTGACCTTGAATATGGTCACGAGTCCACCTAATCCAACCCTAAACCCTTTTCCGTCCCGTCTTATGCAGTACCCTACTCTTAAGGTTCAGTGCCCCATCTTTGAATCACATCCACGATAGGGTTCACCAATACCCTCTTAGGGTTCAGTTTGTTGCGGGTTTAGTGACCTTGAATAAGGAAATGGGTTTAGGGTTGGATTAGGCGGAGCCGCGTAGCGGGTCCGCCTAATCCAACCCTAAACCCTTTTCCGTCCCGTCTTATGCAGTACCCTACTCTTAAGGTTCAGTGCCCCATCTTTGAATCACATCCACGACAGGGTTCACCAATACCCTCTTAGGGTTCAGTTTGTTGCGGGTTTAGTGACCTTGAATAAGGAAAAGCGTTTAGGGTTGGGTTAGGCGGAGCCGCGAAGCGGGTCCACCTAATCCAACCCTAAACCCTTTTCCGTCCCGTCTTATGCAGTACCCTACTCTTAAGGTTCAGTGCCCCATCTTTGAATCACATCAACGACAGGGTTCACCAATACCCTCTTAGGGTTCAGTTTCTTGCGGGTTTAGTGACCTTGAATAAGGAAAAGGGTTTAGGGTTGGATTAGGCGGAGCAGCGTAGCGGGTACGCCTAATCCAACCCTAAACCCTTTTCCGTCCCGTCTTATGCAGTACCCTACTCTTAAGATTCAGTGCCCCATCTTTGAATCACATCCACGACAGGGTTCACCAATACCCTCTTAGGGTTCAGTTTCTTGCGGGTTTAGTGACCTTGAATAAGGTCGCGGGTCCACCTAATCCAACCCTAAACCCTTTTCCGTCCTGTCTTATGCAGTACCCTACTCTTAAGGTTCAGTGCCCCATCTTTGAATCACATCCACGATAGGGTTCACCAATACCCTCTTAGGGTTCAGTTTGTTGCGGGTTTAGTGACCTTGAATAAGGAAAAGGGTTTAGGGTTGGATTAGGCGGAGCCGCGTAGCGGGTCCGCCTAATCCAACCCTATACCCTTTTCCGTCCCGTTTTATGCAGTACCCTACTCTTAAGGTTCAGTGCCCCATCTTTGAATCACATCCACGACAGGGTTCACCAATACCCTCTTAGGGTTCAGTTTCTTGCGGGTTTAGTGACCTAGAATAAGGAAAAGGGTTTAGGGTTGGATTAGGCGGAGCGCAAAGCGGGTCCTCCTAATCCAACCCTAAACCCTTTTCCGTCCCGTCTTATGCAGTACCCTACTCTTAAGGTTCAGTGCCCCATCTTTGAATCACATCCACGACAGGGTTCACCAATACCCTCTTAGGGTTCATTTCTTGCGGGTTTAGTGACCTTGAATAAGGTCGCGGGTCCGCCTATTCCAACCCTAAACCCTTTTCCGTCCCGTCTTATGCAGTACCCTACTCTTAAGGTTCAGTGCCCCAACTTTGAATCACATCAACGACAGGGTTCACCAATACCCTCTTAGGGTTCAGTTTGTTGCGGGTTTAGTGACCTTGAATAAGGAAAAGGGTTTAGGGTTGGATTAGGCGGAGCCGCGTAGCGGGTACGCCAAAATCCAACCCTAAACCCTTTTCCGTCCTGTCTTATGCAGTACCCTACTCTTAAGGTTCAGTGCCCCATCTTTGAATCACATCCACGACAGGGTTCACCAATACCCTCTTAGGGTTCAGTTTCTTGCGGGTTTAGTGACCTTGAATAATGAAAAGGGTTTAGGGTTGGATTAGGCGGAGCAGCGTAGCGGGTACGCCTAATCCAACCCTAAACCCTTTTCCGTCCCGTCTTATGCAGTACCCTACTCTTAAGGTTTAGTGCCCCATCTTTGAATCACATCCACGACAGGGTTCACCAATACCCTATTAGGGTTCAGTTTCTTGCGGGTTTAGTGACCTTGAATAAGGTCGCGGGTCCACCTAATCCAACCCTAAACCCTTTTCCGTCCCGTCTTATGCAGTACCCTACTCTTAAGGTTCAGTGCCCCATCATTGAATCACATCCACGATAGGGTTCACCAATACCCTCTTAGGGTTCAGTTTGTTGCGGGTTTAGTGACCTTGAATAAGGAAAAGGGTTTAGGGTTGGATTAGGCGGAGCCGCGTAGCGGGTCCGCCTAATCCAACCCTAAACCCTTTTCCGTCCCGTCTTATGCAGTACTCTACTCTTAAGGTTCAGTGCCCCATCTTTGAATCACATCCACGATAGGGTTCACCAATACCCTCTTAGGGTTCAGTTTCTTGCGGGTTTAGTGACCTTGAATAAGGAAATGGGTTTAGGGTTGGATTAGGTGGAGCCGCGTAGCGGGTCCGCCTAATCCAACCCTAAACCCTTTTCCGTCCCGTCTTATGCAGTACCTTACTCTTAAGGTTCAGTGCCCCATCTTTGAATCACATCCACGACAGGGTTCACCAATACCCTCTTAGGGTTCAGTTTGTTGCGGGTTTAGTGACCTTGAATAAGGAAAAGCGTTTAGGGTTGGGTTAGGCGGAGCCGCGAAGCGGGTCCACCTAATCCAACTCTAAACCCTTTTCCGTCCCGTCTTATGCAATACCCTGCTCTTAAGGTTCAGTGCCCCATCTTTAAATCACATCAACGACAGGGTTCACCAATACCCTCTTAGGGTTCAGTTTCTTGCGGGTTTAGTGACCTTGAATAAGGAAATGGGTTTAGGGTTGGATTAGGCGGAGCAGCGTAGCGGGTACGCCTAATCCAACCCTAAACCCTTTTCCGTCCCGTCTTATGCAGTACCCTACTCTTAAGGTTCAGTGCCCCATCTTTGAATCACATCCACGACAGGGTTCACCAATACCCTCTTAGGGTTCAGTTTCTTGCAGGTTTAGTGACCTTGAATAAGGTCGCGGGTCCACCTAATTCAACCCTAAACCCTTTTCCGTCCCGTCTTATGCAGTACCCTACTCTTAAGGTTCAGTTCCCCAACTTTGAATCACATCCACGACAGGGTTCACCAATACCCTCTTAGGGTTCATTTTCTTGCGGGTTTACTGACCTTGAATAAGGTCGCGGGTCCGCCTATTCCAACCCTAAACCCTTTTCCGTCCCGTCTTATGCAGTACCCTACTCTTAAGGTTCAGTGCCCCAACTTTGAATCACAACAACGACATGGTTCACCAATACCCTCTTAGGGTTCAGTTTGTTGCGGGTTTAGTGACCTTGAATAAGGAAAAGGGTTTAGGGTTGGATTAGGCGGAGCAGCGTAGCGGGTACGCCTAATCCAACCCTAAACCCTTTTCCGTCCCGTCTTATGCAGTACCCTACTCTTAAGGTTCAGTGCCCCATCTTTGAATCACATCCACGACAGGGTTCACCAATACCCTCTTAGGGTTCAGTTTGTTGCGGGTTTAGTGACCTTGAATAAGGAAAAGCGTTTAGGGTTGGGTTAGGCGGAGCCGCGAAGCGGGTCCACCTAATCCAACTCTAAACCCTTTTCCGTCCCGTCTTATGCAGTACCCTGCTCTTAAGGTTCAGTGCCCCATCTTTAAATCACATCAACGACAGGGTTCACCAATACCCTCTTAGGGTTCAGTTTCTTGCGGGTTTAGTGACCTTGAATAAGGAAATGGGTTTAGGGTTGGATTAGGCGGAGCAGCGTAGCGGGTACGCCTAATCCAACCCTAAACCCTTTTCCGTCCCGTCTTATGCAGTACCCTACTCTTAAGGTTCAGTGCCCCAACTTTGAATCACATCCACGACAGGGTTCACCAATACCCTCTTAGGGTTCATTTTCTTGCGGGTTTAGTGACCTTGAATAAGGTCGCGGGTCCGCCTATTCCAACCCTAAACCCTTTTCCGTCCCGTCTTATGCAGTACCCTACTCTTAAGGTTCAGTGCCCCAACTTTGAATCACATCAACGACATGGTTCACCAATACCCTCTTAGGGTTCAGTTTGTTGCGGGTTTAGTGACCTTGAATAAGGAAAAGGGTTTAGGGTTGGATTAGGCGGAGCAGCGTAGCGGGTACGCCTAATCCAACCCTAAACCCTTTTCCGTCCCGTCTTATGCAGTACCCTACTCTTAAGGTTCAGTGCCCCATCTTTGAATCACATCCACGACAGGGTTCACCAATACCCTCTTAGGGTTCAGTTTCTTGCGGGTTTAGTGACCTTGAATAAGGAAAAGGGTTTAGGGTTGGATTAGGCGGAGCAGCGTAGCGGGTACGCCTAATCCAACCCTAAACCCTTTTCCGTCCCGTCTTATGCAGTACCCTACTCTTAAGGTTCAGTGCCCCATCTTTGAATCACATCCACGAAAGGGTTCACCAATACCCTCTTAGGGTTCAGTTTCTTGCGGGTTTAGTGACCTTGAATAAGGTCGCGGGTCCACCTAATCCAACCCTAAACCCTTTTCCGTCCCGTCTTATGCAGTACCCTACTCTTAAGGTTCAGTGCCCCATCTTTGAATCACATCCACGATAGGGTTCACCAATACCCTCTTAGGGTTCAGTTTGTTGCGGGTTTAGTGACCTTGAATAAGGAAAAGGGTTTAGGGTTGGATTAGGCGGAGCCGCGTAGCGGGTCCGCCTAATCCAACCCTAAACCCTTTTCCGTCCCGTCTTATGCAGTACCCTACTCTTAAGGTTCAGTGCCCCATCATTGAATCACATCCACGATAGGGTTCACCAATACCCTCTTAGGGTTCAGTTTGTTGCGGGTTTAGTGACCTTGAATAAGGAAAAGGGTTTAGGGTTGGATTAGGCGGAGCCGCGTAGCGGGTCCGCCTAATCCAACCCTAAACCCTTTTCCGTCCCGTCTTATGCAGTGCTCTACTCTTAAGGTTCAGTGCCCCATCTTTGAATCACATCCACGATAGGGTTCACCAATACCCTCTTAGGGTTCAGTTTGTTGCGGGTTTAGTGACCTTGAATAAGGAAATGGGTTTAGGGTTGGATTAGGTGGAGCCGCGTAGCGGGTCCGCCTAATCCAACCCTAAACCCTTTTCCGTCCCGTCTTATGCAGTACCTTACTCTTAAGGTTCAGTGCCCCATCTTTGAATCACATCCACGACAGGGTTCACCAATACCCTCTTAGGGTTCAGTTTGTTGCGGGTTTAGTGACCTTGAATAAGGAAAAGCGTTTAGGGTTGGGTTAGGCGGAGCCGCGAAGCGGGTCCACCTAATCCAACTCTAAACCCTTTTCCGTCCCGTCTTATGCAGTACCCTGCTCTTAAGGTTCAGTGCCCCATCTTTAAATCACATCAACGACAGGGTTCACCAATACCCTCTTAGGGTTCAGTTTCTTGCGGGTTTAGTGACCTTGAATAAGGAAATGGGTTTAGGGTTGGATTAGGCGGAGCAGCGTAGCGGGTACGCCTAATCCAACCCTAAACCCTTTTCCGTCCCGTCTTATGCAGTACCCTACTCTTAAGGTTCAGTGCCCCATCTTTGAATCACATCCACGACAGGGTTCACCAATACCCTCTTAGGGTTCAGTTTCTTGCGGGTTTAGTGACCTTGAATAAGGTCGCGGGTCCACCTAATCCAACCCTAAACCCTTTTCCGTCCCGTCTTATGCAGTACCCTACTCTTAAGGTTCAGTGCCCCAACTTTGAATCACATCCACGACAGGGTTCACCAATACCCTCTTAGGGTTCATTTTCTTGCGGGTTTAGTGACCTTGAATAAGGTCGCGGGTCCGCCTATTCCAACCCTAAACCCTTTTCCGTCCCGTCTTATGCAGTACCCTACTCTTAAGGTTCAGTGCCCCAACTTTGAATCACATCAACGACATGGTTCACCAATACCCTCTTAGGGTTCAGTTTGTTGCGGGTTTAGTGACCTTGAATAAGGAAAAGGGTTGGATTAGGCGGAGCAGCGTAGCGGGTACGCCTAATCCAACCCTAAACCCTTTTCCGTCCCGTCTTATGCAGTACCCTACTCTTAAGGTTCAGTGCCCCATCTTTGAATCACATCCACGACAGGGTTCACCAATACCCTCTTAGGGTTCAGTTTCTTGCGGGTTTAGTGACCTTGAATAAGGAAAAGGGTTTAGAGTTGGATTAGGCGGAGCAGCGTAGCGGGTACGCCTAATCCAACCCTAAACCCTTTTCCGTCCCGTCTTATGCAGTACCCTACTCTTAAGGTTCAGTGCCCCATCTTTGAATCACATCCACGACAGGGTTCACCAATACCCTCTTAGGGTTCGGTTTCTTGCGGGTTTAGTGACCTTGAATAAGGTCGCGGGTCCACCTAATCCAACCCTAAACCCTTTTCCGTCCCGTCTTATGCAGTACCCTACTCTTAAGGTTCAGTGCCCCATCTTTGAATCACATCCACGATAGGGTTCACCAATACCCTCTTAGGGTTCAGTTTGTTGCGGGTTTAGTGACCTTGAATAAGGAAAAGGGTTTAGGGTTGGATTAGGCGGAGCCGCGTAGCGGGTCCGCCTAATCCAACCCTAAACCCTTTTCCGTCCCGTCTTATGCAGTACCCTACTCTTAAGGTTCAGTGCCCCATCTTTGAATCACATCCACGACAGGGTTCACCAATACCCTCTTAGGGTTCAGTTTCTTGCGGGTTTAGTGACCTTGAATAAGGTCGCGGGTCCACCTAATCCAACCCTAAACCCTTTTCCGTCCCGTCTTATGCAGTACCCTACTCTTAAGGTTCAGTGCCCCATCTTTGAATCACATCCACGATAGGGTTCACCAATACCCTCTTAGGGTTCAGTTTGTTGCGGGTTTAGTGACCTTGAATAAGGAAATGGGTTTAGGGTTGGATTAGGCGGAGCCGCGTAGCGGGTCCGCCTAATCCAACCCTAAACCCTTTTCCGTCCCGTCTTATGCAGTACCCTACTCTTAAGGTTCAGTGCCCCATCTTTGAATCACATCCACGACAGGGTTCACCAATACCCTCTTAGGGTTCAGTTTGTTGCGGGTTAAGTGACCTTGAATAAGGAAAAGCGTTTAGGGTTGGGTTAGGCTTAGCCGCGAAGCGGGTCCACCTAATCCAACTCTGAACCCTTTTCCGTCCCGTCTTATGCAGTACCCTACTCTTAAGGTTCAGTGCCCCATCTTTGAATCACATCCACGATAGGGTTCACCAATACCCTCTTAGGGTTCAGTTTGTTGCGGGTTTAGTGACCTTGAATAAGGAAAAGGGTTTAGGGTTGGATTAGGTGGAGCCGCGAAGCGGGTCCACCTAATCCAACCCTAAACTCTTTTCCGTCCCGTCTTATGCAGTACCCTACTCTTAAGGTTCAGTGCCCCATCTTTGAATCACATCAACGACAGGGTTCACCAATACCCTCTTAGGGTTCAGTTTCTTGCGGGTTTAGTGACCTTGAATAAGGAAAAGGGTTTAGGGTTGGATTAGGCGGAGCAGTGTAGCGGGTACGCCTAATCCAACCCTAAACCCTTTTCCATCCCGTCTTATGCAGTACCCTACTCTTAAGGTTCAGTGCCCCATCTTTGAATCACATCCACGACAGGGTTCACCAATACCCTCTTAGGGTTCAGTTTCTTGCGGGTTTAGTGACCTTGAATAAGGTCGCGGGTCCACCTAATCCAACCCTAAACCCTTTTCCGTCCCGTCTTATGCAGTACCCTACTCTTAAGGTTCAGTGCCCCATCTTTGAATCACATCCACGATAGGGTTCACCAATACCCTCTTAGGGTTCAGTTTGTTGCGGGTTTAGTGACCTTGAATAAGGAAATGGGTTTAGGGTTGGATTAGGCGGAGCCGCGTAGCGGGTCCGCCTAATCCAACCCTAAACCCTTTTCCGTCCCGTCTTATGCAGTACCCTACTCTTAAGGTTCAGTGCCCCATCTTTGAATCACATCCACGACAGGGTTCACCAATACCCTCTTAGGGTTCAGTTTGTTGCGGGTTAAGTGACCTTGAATAAGGAAAAGCGTTTAGGGTTGGGTTAGGCTTAGCCGCGAAGCGGGTCCACCTAATCCAACTCTGAACCCTTTTCCGTCCCGTCTTATGCAGTACCCTACTCTTAAGGTTCAGTGCCCCATCTTTGAATCACATCCACGATAGGGTTCACCAATACCCTCTTAGGGTTCAGTTTGTTGCGGGTTTAGTGACCTTGAATAAGGAAAAGGGTTTAGGGTTGGATTAGGTGGAGCCGCGAAGCGGGTCCACCTAATCCAACCCTAAACTCTTTTCCGTCCCGTCTTATGCAGTACCCTACTCTTAAGGTTCAGTGCCCCATCTTTGAATCACATCAACGACAGGGTTCACCAATACCCTCTTAGGGTTCAGTTTCTTGCGGGTTTAGTGACCTTGAATAAGGAAAAGGGTTTAGGGTTGGATTAGGCGGAGCAGTGTAGCGGGTACGCCTAATCCAACCCTAAACCCTTTTCCATCCCGTCTTATGCAGTACCCTACTCTTAAGGTTCAGTGCCCCATCTTTGAATCACATCCACGACAGGGTTCACCAATACCCTCTTAGGGTTCAGTTTCTTGCGGGTTTAGTGACCTTGAATAAGGTCGCGGGTCCACCTAATCCAACCCTAAACCCTTTTCCGTCCTGTCTTATGCAGTACCCTACTCTTAAGGTTCAGTGCCCCATCTTTGAATCACATCCACGATAGGGTTCACCAATACCCTCTTAGGGTTCAGTTTGTTGCGGGTTTAGTGACCTTGAATAAGGAAAAGGGTTTAGGGTTGGATTAGGCGGAGCCGCGTAGTGGGTTCACCTAATCCAACCCTAAACCCTTTTCCGTCCCGTCTTATGCAGTACCCTACTCTTAAGGTTCAGTGCCCCATCTTTGAATCACATCCACGACAGGGTTAACAAAATACCCTCTTAGGGTTCAGTTTCTTGCGGGTTTAGTGACCTTGAATAAGGAAAAGGGTTTAGGGTTGGATTAGGCGGAGCCGCGTAGCGGGTCCGCCTAATCCAACCCTATACCCTTTTCCGTCCCGTTTTAAGCAGTACCCTACTCTTAAGGTTCAGTACCCCATCTTTGAATCACATCCACGACAGGGTTCACCAATACCCTCTTAGGGTTCAGTTTCTTGCGGGTTTAGTGACCTAGAATAAGGAAAAGGGTTTAGGGTTGGATTAGGCGGAGCGCGAAGCGGGTCCGCCTAATCCAACCCTAAACCCTTTTCCGTCCCGTCTTATGCAGTACCCTACTCTTAAGGTTCAGTGCCCCATCTTTGAATCACATCCACGACAGGGTTCACCAATACCCTCTTAGGGTTCATTTTCTTGCGGGTTTAGTGACCTTGAATAAGGTCGCGGGTCCGCCTATTCCAACCCTAAACCCTTTTCCGTCCCGTCTTATGCAGTATCCTACTCTTAAGGTTCAGTGCCCCAACTTTGAATCACATCAACGACAGGGTTCACCAATACCCTCTTAGGGTTCAGTTTGTTGCGGGTTTAGTGACCTTGAATAAGGAAAAGGGTTTAGGGTTGGATTAGGCGGAGCCGCGTAGCGGGTCCGCCTAATCCAACCCTAAACCCTTTTCCATCCCGTCTTATGCAGTACCCTACTCTTAAGGTTTAGTGCCCCATCTTTGAATCACATCCACGACAGGGTTCACCAATACCCTCTTAGGGTTCAGTTTCTTGCGGGTTTAGTGACCTTGAATAAGGAAAAGGGTTTAGGGTTGGATTAGGCGGAGCAGCGTAGCGGGTACGCCTAATCCAACCCTAAACCCTTTTCCGTCCCGTCTTATGCAGTACCCTACTCTTAAGGTTCAGTGCCCCATCTTTGAATCACATCCACGATAGGGTTCACCAATACCCTCTTAGGGTTCAGTTTGTTGCGGGTTTAGTGACCTTGAATAAGGAAAAGGGTTTAGGGTTGGATTAGGCGGAGCCGCGTAGCGGGTCCGCCTAATCCAACCCTAAACCCTTTTCCGTCCCGTCTTATGCAGTACCCTACTCTTAAGGTTTAGTGCCCCATCTTTGAATCATATCCACGACAGGGTTCACCAATACCCTCTTAGGGTTCAGTTTCTTGCGGGTTTAGTGACCTTGAATAAGGAAAAGGGTTTAGGGTTGGATTAGGCGGAGCAGCGTAGCGGGTACGCCTAATCCAACCCTAAACCCTTTTCCGTCCCGTCTTATGCAGTACCCTACTCTTAAGGTTCAGTGCCCCATCTTTGAATCACATCCACGATAGGGTTCACCAATACCCTCTTAGGGTTCAGTTTCTTGCGGGTTTAGTGACCTTGAATAAGGAAAAGGGTTTAGGGTTGGATTAGGCGGAGCAGCATAGCGGGTACGCCTAATCCAACCCTAAACCCTTTTCCATCCCGTCTTATGCAGTACCCTACTCTTAAGGTTCAGTGCCCCATCTTTGAATCACATCCACGACAGGGTTCACCAATACCCTCTTAGGGTTCAGTTTCTTGCGGGTTTAGTGACCTTGAATAAGGAAAAGGGTTTAGGGTTGGATTAGGCAGAGCAGCGTAGCGGGTACGCCTAATCCAACCCTAAACCCTTTTCCGTCCCGTCTTATGCAGTACCCTACTCTTAAGGTTCAGTGCTCCATCTTTGAATCACATCCACGACAGGGTTCACCAATACCCTCTTAGGGTTCAGTTTGTTGCGGGTTTAGTGACCTTGAATAAGGAAAAGGGTTTAGGGTTGGATTAGGCGGAGCCGCGTAGCGGGTCCGCCTAATCCAACCCTAAACCCTTTTCCGTCCCGTCTTATGCAGTACCCTACTCTTAAGGTTTAGTGCCCCATCTTTGAATCATATCCACGACAGGGTTCACCAATACCCTCTTAGGGTTCAGTTTCTTGCGGGTTTAGTGACCTTGAATAAGGAAAAGGGTTTAGGGTTGGATTAGGCGGAGCAGCGTAGCGGGTACGCCTAATCCAACCCTAAACCCTTTTCCGTCCCGTCTTATGCAGTACCCTACTCTTAAGGTTCAGTGCCCCATCTTTGAATCACATCCACGATAGGGTTCACCAATACCCTCTTAGGGTTCAGTTTCTTGCGGGTTTAGTGACCTTGAATAAGGAAAAGGGTTTAGGGTTGGATTAGGCGAAGCAGCATAGCGGGTACGCCTAATCCAACCCTAAACCCTTTTCCATCCCGTCTTATGCAGTACCCTACTCTTAAGGTTCAGTGCCCCATCTTTGAATCACATCCACGACAGGGTTCACCAATACCCTCTTAGGGTTCAGTTTCTTGCGGGTTTAGTGACCTTGAATAAGGAAAAGGGTTTAGGGTTGGATTAGGCAGAGCAGCGTAGCGGGTACGCCTAATCCAACCCTAAACCCTTTTCCGTCCCGTCTTATGCAGTACCCTACTCTTAAGGTTCAGTGCTCCATCTTTGAATCACATCCACGACAGGGTTCACCAATACCCTCTTAGGGTTCAGTTTCTTGCGGGTTTAGTGACCTTGAATAAGGTCGCGGGTCCACCTAATCCAACCCTAAACCCTTTTCCGTCCCGTCTTATGCAGTACCCTACTCTTAAGGTTCAGTGCCCCATCTTTGAATCACATCCACGATAGGGTTCACCAATACCCTCTTAGGGTTCAGTTTGTTGCGGGTTTAGTGACCTTGAATAAGGAAAAGGGTTTAGGGTTGGATTAGGCGGAGCCGCGTAGCGGGTCCGCCTAATCCAACCCTAAACCCTTTTCCGTCCCGTCTTATGCAGTACCCTACTCTTAAGGTTTAGTGCCCCATCTTTGAATCATATCCACGACAGGGTTCACCAATACCCTCTTAGGGTTCAGTTTCTTGTGGGTTTAGTGACCTTGAGTAAGGAAAAGGGTTTAGGGTTGGATTAGGCGGAGCAGCGTAGCGGGTACGCCTAATCCAACCCTAAACCCTTTTCCGTCCCGTCTTATGCAGTACCCTACTCTTAAGGTTCAGTGCCCCATCTTTGAATCACATCCACGATAGGGTTCACCAATACCCTCTTAGGGTTCAGTTTGTTGCGGGTTTAGTGACCTTGAATAAGGAAAAGGGTTTAGGGTTGGATTAGGTGGAGCCGCGAAGCGGGTCCACCTAATCCAACCCTAAACCCTTTTCCGTCCCGTCTTATGCAGTACCCTACTCTTAAGGTTCAGTGCCCCATCTTTGAATCACATCAACGACAGGGTTCACCAATACCCTCTTAGGGTTCAGTTTCTTGCGGGTTTAGTGACCTTGAATAAGGAAAAGGGTTTAGGGTTGGATTAGGCGGAGCAGCGTAGCGGGTACGCCTAATCCAACCCTAAACCCTTTTCCATCCCGTCTTATGCAGTACCCTACTCTTAAGGTTCAGTGCCCCATCTTTGAATCACATCCACGACAGGGTTCACCAATACCCTCTTAGGGTTCAGTTTCTTGCGGGTTTAGTGACCTTGAATAAGGTCGCGGGTCCACCTAATCCAACCCTAAACCCTTTTCCGTCCTGTCTTATGCAGTACCCTACTCTTAAGGTTCAGTGCCCCATCTTTGAATCACATCCACGATAGGGTTCACCAATACCCTCTTAGGGTTCAGTTTGTTGCGGGTTTAGTGACCTTGAATAAGGAAAAGGGTTTAGGGTTGGATTAGGCGGAGCCGCGTAGTGGGTTCACCTAATCCAACCCTAAACCCTTTTCCGTCCCGTCTTATGCAGTACCCTACTCTTAAGGTTCAGTGCCCCATCTTTGAATCACATCCACGACAGGGTTAACAAAATACCCTCTTAGGGTTCAGTTTCTTGCGGGTTTAGTGACCTTGAATAAGGAAAAGGGTTTAGGGTTGGATTAGGCGGAGCCGCGTAGCGGGTCCGCCTAATCCAACCCTATACCCTTTTCCGTCCCGTTTTATGCAGTACCCTACTCTTAAGGTTCAGTGCCCCATCTTTGAATCACATCCACGATAGGGTTCACCAATACCCTCTTAGGGTTCAGTTTCTTGCGGGTTTAGTGACCTTGAATAAGGAAAAGGGTTTAGGGTTGGATTAGGCGGAGCAGCGTAGCAGGTACGCCTAATCCAACCCTAAACCCTTTTCCATCCCGTCTTATGCAGTACCCTACTCTTAAGGTTCAGTGCCCCATCTTTGAATCACATCCACGACAGGGTTCACCAATACCCTCTTAGGGTTCAGTTTCTTGCGGGTTTAGTGACCTTGAATAAGGAAAAGGGTTTAGGGCTGGATTAGGCGGAGCAGCGTAGCGGGTACGCCTAATCCAACCCTAAACCCTTTTCCGTCCCGTCTTATGCAGTACCCTACTCTTAAGGTTCAGTGCTCCATCTTTGAATCACATCCACGACAGGGTTCACCAATACCCTCTTAGGGTTCAGTTTCTTGCGGGTTTAGTGACCTTGAATAAGGTCGCGGGTCCACCTAATCCAACCCTAAACCCTTTTCCGTCCCGTCTTATGCAGTACCCTACTCTTAAGGTTCAGTGCCCCATCTTTGAATCACATCCACGATAGGGTTCACCAATACCCTCTTAGGGTTCAGTTTGTTGCGGGTTTAGTGACCTTGAATAAGGAAAAGGGTTTAGGGTTGGATTAGGCGGAGCCGCGTAGCGGGTCCGCCTAATCCAACCCTAAACCCTTTTCCGTCCCGTCTTATGCAGTACCCTACTCTTAAGGTTTAGTGCCCCATCTTTGAATCATATCCACGACAGGGTTCACCAATACCCTCTTAGGGTTCAGTTTCTTGCGGGTTTAGTGACCTTGAATAAGGAAAAGGGTTTAGGGTTGGATTAGGCGGAGCAGCGTAGCGGGTACGCCTAATCCAACCCTAAACCCTTTTCCGTCCCGTCTTATGCAGTACCCTACTCTTAAGGTTCAGTGCCCCATCTTTGAATCACATCCACGATAGGGTTCACCAATACCCTCTTAGGGTTCAGTTTGTTGCGGGTTTAGTAACCTTGAATAAGGAAAAGGGTTTAGGGTTGGATTAGGTGGAGCCGCGAAGCGGGTCCACCTAATCCAACCCTAAACCCTTTTCCGTCCCGTCTTATGCAGTACCCTACTCTTAAGGTTCAGTGCCCCATCTTTGAATCACATCAACGACAGGGTTCACCAATACCCTCTTAGGGTTCAGTTTCTTGCGGGTTTAGTGACCTTGAATAAGGAAAAGGATTTAGGGTTGGATTAGGCGGAGCAGCGTAGCGGGTACGCCTAATCCAACCCTAAACCCTTTTCCATCCCGTCTTATGCAGTACCCTAATCTTAAGGTTCAGTGCCCCATCTTTGAATCACATCCACGACAGGGTTCACCAATACCCTCTTAGGGTTCAGTTTCTTGCGGGTTTAGTGACCTTGAATAAGGTCGCGGGTCCACCTAATCCAACCCTAAACCCTTTTCCGTCCTGTCTTATGCAGTACCCTACTCTTAAGGTTCAGTGCCCCATCTTTGAATCACATCCACGATAGGGTTCACCAATACCCTCTTAGGGTTCAGTTTGTTGCGGGTTTAGTGACCTTGAATAAGGAAAAGGGTTTAGGGTTGGATTAGGCGGAGCCGCGTAGTGGGTTCACCTAATCCAACCCTAAACCCTTTTCCGTCCCGTCTTATGCAGTACCCTACTCTTAAGGTTCAGTGCCCCATCTTTGAATCATATCCACGACAGGGTTAACAAAATACCCTCTTAGGGTTCAGTTTCTTGCGGGTTTAGTGACCTTGAATAAGGAAAAGGGTTTAGGGTTGGATTAGGCGGAGCCGTGTAGCGGGTCCGCCTAATCCAACCCTATACCCTTTTCCGTCCCATTTTATGCAGTACCCTACTCTTAAGGTTCAGTACCCCATCTTTGAATCACATCCACGACAGGGTTCACCAATACCCTCTTAGGGTTCAGTTTCTTGCGGGTTTAGTGACCTAGAATAAGGAAAAGGGTTTAGGGTTGGATTAGGCGGAGCGCGAAGCGGGTCCGCCTAATCCAACCCTAAACCCTTTTCCGTCCCGTCTTATGCAGTACCCTACTCTTAAGGTTTAGTGCCCCATCTTTGAATCACATCCACGACAGGGTTCACCAATACCCTCTTAGGGTTCATTTTCTTGCGGGTTTAGTGACCTTGAATAAGGTCGCGGGTCCGCCTATTCCAACCCTAAACCCTTTTCCGTCCCGTCTTATGCAGTATCCTACTCTTAAGGTTCAGTGCCCCAACTTTGAATCACATCAACGACAGGGTTCACCAATACCCTCTTAGGGTTCAGTTTGTTGCGGGTTTAGTGACCTTGAATAAGGAAAAGGGTTTAGGGTTGGATTAGGCGGAGCGCGAAGCGGGTCCGCCTAATCCAACCCTAAACCCTTTTCCGTCCCGTCTTATGCAGTACCCTACTCTTAAGGTTCAGTGCCCCATCTTTGAATCACATCCACGACAGGGTTCACCAATACCCTCTTAGGGTTCAGTTTCATGCGGGTTTAGTGACCTTGAATAAGGTCGCGGGTCCACCTAATCCAACCCTAAACCCTTTTCCGTCCTGTCTTATGCAGTACCCTACTCTTAAGGTTCAGTGCCCCATCTTTGAATCACATCCACGATAGGGTTCACCAATACCCTCTTAGGGTTCAGTTTGTTGCGGGTTTAGTGACCTTGAATAAGGAAAAGGGTTTAGGGTTGGATTAGGCGGAGCCGCGTAGTGGGTTCACCTAATCCAACCCTAAACCCTTTTCCGTCCCGTCTTATGCAGTACCCTACTCTTAAGGTTCAGTGCCCCATCTTTGAATCACATCCACGACAGGGTTAACAAAATACCCTCTTAGGGTTCAGTTTCTTGCGGGTTTAGTGACCTTGAATAAGGAAAAGGGTTTAGGGTTGGATTAGGCGGAGCCGCGTAGCGGGTCCGCCTAATCCAACCCTAAACCCTTTTCCGTCCCGTCTTATGCAGTACCCTACTCTTAAGGTTTAGTGCCCCATCTTTGAATCACATCCACGACAGGGTTCACCAATACCCTCTTAGGGTTCAGTTTCTTGCGGGTTTAGTGACCTTGAATAAGGAAAAGGGTTTAGGGTTGGATTAGGCGGAGCAGCGTAGCGGGTACGCCTAATCCAACCCTAAACCCTTTTCCGTCCCGTCTTATGCAGTACCCTACTCTTAAGGTTTAGTGCCTCATCTTTGAATCACATCCACGACAGGGTTCACCAATACCCTCTTAGGGTTCATTTTCTTGCGGGTTTAGTGACCTTGAATAAGGTCGCGGGTCCGCCTAATCCAACCCTAAACCCTCTTCCGTCCCGTCTTATGCAGTACCCTACTCTTAAGGTTCAGTGCCCCATCTTTGAATCACATCCACGATAGGGTTCACCAATACCCTCTTAGGGTTCAGTTTGTTGCGGGTTTAGTGACCTTGAATAAGGAAAAGGGTTTAGGGTTGGATTAGGCGGAGCCGCGTAGCGGGTCCGCCTAATCCAACCCTAAACCCTTTTCCGTCCCGTCTTATGCAGTACCCTACTCTTAAGGTTTAGTGCCCCATCTTTGAATCATATCCACGACAGGGTTCACCAATACCCTCTTAGGGTTCAGTTTCTTGCGGGTTTAGTGACCTTGAATAAGGAAAAGGGTTTAGGGTTGTATTAGGCGGAGCAGCGTAGCGGGTACGCCTAATCCAACCCTAAACCCTTTTCCGTCCCGTCTTATGCAGTACCCTACTCTTAAGGTTCAGTGCCCCATCTTTGAATCACATCCACGATAGGGTTCACCAATACCCTCTTAGGGTTCAGTTTGTTGCGGGTTTAGTGACCTTGAATAAGGAAAAGGGTTTAGGGTTGGATTAGGTGGAGCCGCGAAGCGGGTCCACCTAATCCAACCCTAAACCCTTTTCCGTCCCGTCTTATGCAGTACCCTACTCTTAAGGTTCAGTGCCCCATCTTTGAATCACATCAACGACAGGGTTCACCAATACCCTCTTAGGGTTCAGTTTCTTGCGGGTTTAGTGACCTTGAATAAGGAAAAGGGTTTAGGGTTGGATTAGGCGGAGCAGCGGAGCGGGTACGCCTAATCCAACCCTAAACCCTTTTCCATCCCGTCTTATGCAGTACCCTACTCTTAAGGTTCAGTGCCCCATCTTTGAATCACATCCACGACAGGGTTCACCAATACCCTCTTATGGTTCAGTTTCTTGCGGGTTTAGTGACCTTGAATAAGGTCGCGGGTCCACCTAATCCAACCCTAAACCCTTTTCCGTCCTGTCTTATGCAGTACCCTACTCTTAAGGTTCAGTGCCCCATCTTTGAATCACATCCACGACAGGGTTCACCAATACCCTCTTAGGGTTCAGTTTGTTGCGGGTTTAGTGACCTTGAATAAGGAAAAGGGTTTAGGGTTGGATTAGGCGGAGCGCGAAGCGGGTCCGCCTAATCCAACCCTAAACCCTTTTCCGTCCCGTCTTATGCAGTACCCTACTCTTAAGGTTCAGTGCCCCATCTTTGAATCACATCCACGACAGGGTTCACCAATACCCTCTTAGGGTTCAGTTTCATGCGGGTTTAGTGACCTTGAATAAGGTCGCGGGTCCACCTAATCCAACCCTAAACCCTTTTCCGTCCTGTCTTATGCAGTACCCTACTCTTAAGGTTCAGTGCCCCATCTTTGAATCACATCCACGATAGGGTTCACCAATACCCTCTTAGGGTTCAGTTTGTTGCGGGTTTAGTGACCTTGAATAAGGAAAAGGGTTTAGGGTTGGATTAGGCGGAGCCGCGTAGTGGGTTCACCTAATCCAACCCTAAACCCTTTTCCGTCCCGTCTTATGCAGTACCCTACTCTTAAGGTTCAGTGCCCCATCTTTGAATCACATCCACGACAGGGTTAACAAAATACCCTCTTAGGGTTCAGTTTCTTGCGGGTTTAGTGACCTTGAATAAGGAAAAGGGTTTAGGGTTGGATTAGGCGGAGCCGCGTAGCGGGTCCGCCTAATCCAACCCTAAACCCTTTTCCGTCCCGTCTTATGCAGTACCCTACTCTTAAGGTTTAGTGCCCCATCTTTGAATCACATCCACGACAGGGTTCACCAATACCCTCTTAGGGTTCAGTTTCTTGCGGGTTTAGTGACCTTGAATAAGGAAAAGGGTTTAGGGTTGGATTAGGCGGAGCCGCGAAGCGGGTCCGCTTAATCCAACCCTAAACCCTTTTAGGTTCCGTCTTACGCAGTACCCTACTCTTAAGGTTCAGTGCCCCATCTTTGAATCACATCCACGACAGGGTTCACCAATACCCTCTTAGGGTTCATTTTCTTGCGGGTTTAGTGACCTTGAATAAGGTCGCGGGTCCGCCTATTCCAACCCTAAACCCTTTTCCGTCCCGTCTTATGCAGTATCCTACTCTTAAGGTTCAGTGCCCCAACTTTGAATCACATCAACGACAGGGTTCACCAATACCCTCTTAGGGTTCAGTTTGTTGCGGGTTTAGTGACCTTGAATAAGGAAAAGGGTTTAGGGTTGGATTAGGCGGAGCGCGAAGCGGGTCCGCCTAATCCAACCCTAAACCCTTTTCCGTCCCGTCTTATGCAGTACCCTACTCTTAAGGTTCAGTGCCCCATCTTTGAATCACATCCACGACAGGGTTCACCAATACCCTCTTAGGGTTCAGTTTCATGCGGGTTTAGTGACCTTGAATAAGGTCGCGGGTCCACCTAATCCAACCCTAAACCCTTTTCCGTCCTGTCTTATGCAGTACCCTACTCTTAAGGTTCAGTGCCCCATCTTTGAATCACATCCACGATAGGGTTCACCAATACCCTCTTAGGGTTCAGTTTGTTGCGGGTTTAGTGACCTTGAATAAGGAAAAGGGTTTAGGGTTGGATTAGGCGGAGCCGCGTAGTGGGTTCACCTAATCCAACCCTAAACCCTTTTCCGTCCCGTCTTATGCAGTACCCTACTCTTAAGGTTCAGTGCCCCATCTTTGAATCACATCCACGACAGGGTTAACAAAATACCCTCTTAGGGTTCAGTTTCTTGCGGGTTTAGTGACCTTGAATAAGGAAAAGGGTTTAGGGTTGGATTAGGCGGAGCCGCGTAGCGGGTCCGCCTAATCCAACCCTAAACCCTTTTCCGTCCCGTCTTATGCAGTACCCTACTCTTAAGGTTTAGTGCCCCATCTTTGAATCACATCCACGACAGGGTTCACCAATACCCTCTTAGGGTTCAGTTTCTTGCGGGTTTAGTGACCTTGAATAAGGAAAAGGGTTTAGGGTTGGATTAGGCGGAGCAGCGTAGCGGGTACGCCTAATCCAACCCTAAACCCTTTTCCGTCCCGTCTTATGCAGTACCCTACTCTTAAGGTTTAGTGCCTCATCTTTGAATCACATCCACGACAGGGTTCACCAATACCCTCTTAGGGTTCATTTTCTTGCGGGTTTAGTGACCTTGAATAAGGTCGCGGGTCCGCCTAATCCAACCCTAAACCCTCTTCCGTCCCGTCTTATGCAGTACCCTACTCTTAAGGTTCAGTGCCCCATCTTTGAATCACATCCACGATAGGGTTCACCAATACCCTCTTAGGGTTCAGTTTGTTGCGGGTTTAGTGACCTTGAATAAGGAAAAGGGTTTAGGGTTGGATTAGGCGGAGCCGCGTAGCGGGTCCGCCTAATCCAACCCTAAACCCTTTTCCGTCCCGTCTTATGCAGTACCCTACTCTTAAGGTTTAGTGCCCCATCTTTGAATCATATCCACGACAGGGTTCACCAATACCCTCTTAGGGTTCAGTTTCTTGCGGGTTTAGTGACCTTGAATAAGGAAAAGGGTTTAGGGTTGTATTAGGCGGAGCAGCGTAGCGGGTACGCCTAATCCAACCCTAAACCCTTTTCCGTCCCGTCTTATGCAGTACCCTACTCTTAAGGTTCAGTGCCCCATCTTTGAATCACATCCACGATAGGGTTCACCAATACCCTCTTAGGGTTCAGTTTGTTGCGGGTTTAGTGACCTTGAATAAGGAAAAGGGTTTAGGGTTGGATTAGGTGGAGCCGCGAAGCGGGTCCACCTAATCCAACCCTAAACCCTTTTCCGTCCCGTCTTATGCAGTACCCTACTCTTAAGGTTCAGTGCCCCATCTTTGAATCACATCAACGACAGGGTTCACCAATACCCTCTTAGGGTTCAGTTTCTTGCGGGTTTAGTGACCTTGAATAAGGAAAAGGGTTTAGGGTTGGATTAGGCGGAGCAGCGGAGCGGGTACGCCTAATCCAACCCTAAACCCTTTTCCATCCCGTCTTATGCAGTACCCTACTCTTAAGGTTCAGTGCCCCATCTTTGAATCACATCCACGACAGGGTTCACCAATACCCTCTTATGGTTCAGTTTCTTGCGGGTTTAGTGACCTTGAATAAGGTCGCGGGTCCACCTAATCCAACCCTAAACCCTTTTCCGTCCTGTCTTATGCAGTACCCTACTCTTAAGGTTCAGTGCCCCATCTTTGAATCACATCCACGATAGGGTTCACCAATACCCTCTTAGGGTTCAGTTTGTTGCGGGTTTAGTGACCTTGAATAAGGAAAAGGGTTTAGGGTTGGATTAGGCGGAGCCGCGTAGTGGGTTCACCTAATCCAACCCTAAACCCTTTTCCGTCCCGTCTTATACAGTACCCTACTCTTAAGGTTCAGTGCCCCATCTTTGAATCACATCCACGACAGGGTTAACAAAATACCCTCTTAGGGTTCAGTTTCTTGCGGGTGTAGTGACCTTGAATAAGGAAAAGGGTTTAGGGTTGGATTAGGCGGAGCCGCGTAGCGGGTCCGCCTAATCCAACCCTATACCCTTTTCCGTCCCGTTTTATGCAGTACCCTACTCTTAAGGTTCAGTACCCCATCTTTGAATCACATCCACGACAGGGTTCACCAATACCCTCTTAGGGTTCAGTTTCTTGCGGGTTTAGTGACCTAGAATAAGGAAAAGGGTTTAGGGTTGGATTAGGCGGAGCGCGAAGCGGGTCCGCCTAATCCAACCCTAAACCCTTTTCTGTCCCGTCTTATGCAGTACCCTACTCTTAAGGTACAGTGCCCCATCTTTGAATCACATCCACGACAGGGTTCACCAATACCCTCTTAGGGTTCATTTTCTTGCGGGTTTAGTGACCTTGAATAAGGAAAAGGGTTTAGGGTTGGATTAGGCGGAGCCGCGTAGCGGGTCCGCCTAATCCAACCCTAAACCCTTTTCCGTCCCGTCTTATGCAGTACCCTACTCTTAAGGTTTAGTGCCCCATCTTTGAATCATATCCACGACAGGGTTCACCAATACCCTCTTAGGGTTCAGTTTCTTGCGGGTTTAGTGACCTTGAATAAGGAAAAGGGTTTAGGGTTGGATTAGGCGGAGCAGCGTAGCGGGTACGCCTAATCCAACCCTAAACCCTTTTCCGTCCCGTCTTATGCAGTACCCTACTCTTAAGGTTCAGTGCCCCATCTTTGAATCACATCCACGATAGGGTTCACCAATACCCTCTTAGGGTTCAGTTTGTTGCGGGTTTAGTGACCTTGAATAAGGAAAAGGGTTTAGGGTTGGATTAGGTGGAGCCGCGAAGCGGGTCCACCTAATCCAACCCTAAACCCTTTTCCGTCCCGTCTTATGCAGTACCCTACTCTTAAGGTTCAGTGCCCCATCTTTGAATCACATCAACGACAGGGTTCACCAATACCCTCTTAGGGTTCAGTTTCTTGCGGGTTTAGTGACCTTGAATAAGGAAAAGGGTTTAGGGTTGGATTAGGCGGAGCAGCGTAGAGGGTACGCCTAATCCAACCCTAAACCCTTTTCCATCCCGTCTTATGCAGTACCCTACTCTTAAGGTTCAGTGCCCCATCTTTGAATCACATCCACGACAGGGTTCACCAATACCCTCTTAGGGTTCAGTTTCTTGCGGGTTTAGTGACCTTGAATAAGGTCGCGGGTCCACCTAATCCAACCCTAAACCCTTTTCCGTCCTGTCTTATGCAGTACCCTACTCTTAAGGTTCAGTGCCCCATCTTTGAATCACATCCACGATAGGGTTCACCAATACCCTCTTAGGGTTCAGTTTGTTGCGGGTTTAGTGACCTTGAATAAGGAAAAGGGTTTAGGGTTGGATTAGGCGGAGCCGCGTAGTGGGTTCACCTAATCCAACCCTAAACCCTTTTCCGTCCCGTCTTATACAGTACCCTACTCTTAAGGTTCAGTGCCCCATCTTTGAATCACATCCACGACAGGGTTAACAAAATACCCTCTTAGGGTTCAGTTTCTTGCGGGTTTAGTGACCTTGAATAAGGAAAAGGGTTTAGGGTTGGATTAGGCGGAGCCGCGTAGCGGGTCCGCCTAATCCAACCCTATACCCTTTTCCGTCCCATTTTATGCAGTACCCTACTCTTAAGGTTCAGTACCCCATCTTTGAATCACATCCACGACAGGGTTCACCAATACCCTCTTAGGGTTCAGTTTCTTGCGGGTTTAGTGACCTAGAATAAGGAAAAGGGTTTAGGGTTGGATTAGGCGGAGCGCGAAGTGGGTCCGCCTAATCCAACCCTAAACCCTTTTCCGTCCCGTCTTATGCAGTACCCTACTCTTAAGGTTCAGTGCCCCATCTTTGAATCACATCCACGACAGGGTTCACCAATACCCTCTTAGGGTTCATTTTCTTGCGGGTTTAGTGACCTTGAATAAGGTCGCGGGTCCGCCTATTCCAACCCTAAACCCTTTTCCGTCCCGTCTTATGCAGTATCCTACTCTTAAGGTTCAGTGCCCCAACTTTGAATCACATCAACGACAGGGTTCACCAATACCCTCTTAGGGTTCAGTTTGTTGCGGGTTTAGTGACCTTGAATAAGGAAAAGGGTTTAGGGTTGGATTAGGCGGAGCCGCGTAGCGGGTCCGCCTAATCCAACCCTAAACCCTTTTCCGTCCCGTCTTATGCAGTACCCTACTCTTAAGGTTTAGTGCCCCATCTTTGAATCACATCCACGACAGGGTTCACCAATACCCTCTTAGGGTTCAGTTTCTTGCGGGTGTAGTGACCTTGAATAAGGAAAAGGGTTTAGGGTTGGATTAGGCGGAGCAGCGTAGCGGGTACGCCTAATCCAACCCTAAACCCTTTTCCGTCCCGTCTTATGCAGTACCCTACTCTTAAGGTTCAGTGCTCCATCTTTGAATCACATCCACGACAGGGTTCACCAATACCCTCTTAGGGTTCAGTTTCTTGCGGGTTTAGTGACCTTGAATAAGGTCGCGGGTCCACCTAATCCAACCCTAAACCCTTTTCCGTCCCGTCTTATGCAGTACCCTACTCTTAAGGTTCAGTGCCCCATCTTTGAATCACATCCACGATAGGGTTCACCAATACCCTCTTAGGGTTCAGTTTGTTGCGGGTTTAGTGACCTTGAATAAGGAAAAGGGTTTAGGGTTGGATTAGGCGGAGCCGCGTAGCGGGTCCGCCTAATCCAACCCTAAACCCTTTTCCGTCCCGTCTTATGCAGTACCCTACTCTTAAGGTTTAGTGCCCCATCTTTGAATCATATCCACGACAGGGTTCACCAATACCCTCTTAGGGTTCAGTTTCTTGCGGGTTTAGTGACCTTGAATAAGGAAAAGGGTTTAGGGTTGGATTAGGCGGAGCAGCGTAGCGGGTACGCCTAATCCAACCCTAAACCCTTTTCCGTCCCGTCTTATGCAGTACCCTACTCTTAAGGTTCAGTGCCCCATTTTTGAATCACATCCACGACAGGGTTCACCAATACCCTCTTAGGGTTCAGTTTCGTGCGGGTTTAGTGACCTTGAATAACGTCGCGGGTCCACCTAATCCAACCCTAAACCCTTTTCCGTCCCGTCTTATGCAGTACCCTACTCTTAAGGTTCAGTGCCCCATCTTTGAATCACATCCACGATAGGGTTCACCAATACCCTCTTAGGGTTCAGTTTGTTGCGGGTTTAGTGACCTTGAATAAGGAAATGGGTTTAGGGTTGGATTAGGTGGAGCCGCGTAGCGGGTCCGCCTAATCCAACCCTAAACCCTTTTCCGTCCCGTCATATGCAGTACCCTACTCTTAAGGTTCAGTGCCCCATCTTTGAATCACATCCACGACAGGGTTCACCAATACCCTCTTAGGGTTCAGTTTCTTGCTGGTTTAGTGACCTTGAATTAGGTCGCGGGTCCACCTAATCCAACCCTAAACCCTTTTCCGTCCTGTCTTATGCAGTACCCTACTCTTAAGGTTCAGTGCCCCATCTTTGAATCACATCCACGATAGGGTTCACCAATACCCTCTTAGGGTTCAGTTTGTTGCGGGTTTAGTGACCTTGAATAAGGAAAAGGGTTTAGGGTTGGATTAGGCGGAGCCGCGTAGTGGGTTCACCTAATCCAAGCCTAAACCCTTTTCCGTCCCGTCTTATGCAGTACCCTACTCTTAAGGTTCAGTGCCCCATCTTTGAATCACATCCACGACAGGGTTAACAAAATACCCTCTTAGGGTTCAGTTTCTTGCGGGTTTAGTGACCTTGAATAAGGAAAAGGGTTTAGGGTTGGATTAGGCGGAGCCGCGTAGCGGGTCCGCCTAATCCAACCCTATACCCTTTTCCGTCCCGTTTTATGCTGTACCCTACTCTTAAGGTTCAGTGCCCCATCTTTGAATCACATCCACGACAGGGTTCACCAATACCCTCTTAGGGTTCAGTTTCTTGCGGGTTTAGTGACCTAGAATAAGGAAAAGGGTTTAGGGTTGGATTAGGCGGAGCGCGAAGCGGGTCCGCCTAATCCAACCCTAAACCCTTTTCCGTCCCGTCTTATGTAGTACCCTACTCTTAAGGTTCTGTGCCCCATCTTTGAATCACATCCACGACAGGGTTCACCAATACCCTCTTAGGGTTCATTTTCTTGCGGGTTTAGTGACCTTGAATAAGGTCGCGGGTCCGCCTATTCCAACCCTAAACCCTTTTCCGTCCCGTCTTATGCAGTACCCTACTCTTAAGGTTCAGTGCCCCAACTTTGAATCACATCAACGACAGGGTTCACCAATACCCTCTTAGGGTTCAGTTTGTTGCGGGTTTAGTGACCTTGAATAAGGAAAAGGGTTTAGGGTTGGATTAGGCGGAGCCGCGTAGCGGGTCCGCCTAATCCAACCCTAAACCCTTTTCCGTCCCGTCATATGCAGTACCCTACTCTTAAGGTTCAGTGCCCCATCTTTGAATCACATCCACGACAGGGTTCACCAATACCCTCTTAGGGTTCAGTTTGTTGCGGGTTTAGTGACCTTGAATAAGGAAAAGCGTTTAGGGTTGGGTTAGGCGGAGCCGCGAAGCGGGTCCACCTAATCCAACTCTAAACCCTTTTCCGTCCCGTCTTATGCAGTACCCTACTCTTAAGGTTCAGTGCCCCATATTTGAATCACATCCACGATAGGGTTCACCAATACCCTCTTAAGGTTCAGTTTGTTGCGGGTTTAGTGACCTTGAATAAGGAAAAGGGTTTAGGGTTGGATTAGGTGGAGCCGCGAAGCGGGTCCACCTAATCCAACCCTAAACCCTTTTCCGTCCCGTCTTATGCAGTACCCTACTCTTAAGGTTCAGTGCCCTATCTTTGAATCACATCAACGACAGGGTTCACCAATACCCTCTTAGGGTTCAGTTTCTTGCGGGTTTAGTGACCTTGAATAAGGAAAAGGGTTTAGGGTTGGATTAGGGGGAGCAGCGTAGCGGGTACGCCTAATCCAACCCTAAACCCTTTTCCGTCCCGTCTTATGCAGTACCCTACTCTTAAGGTTCAGTGCCCCATCTTTGAATCACATCCACGACAGGGTTCACCAATACCCTCTTAGGGTTCAGTTTCTTGCGGGTTTAGTGACCTTGAATAAGGTCGCGGGTCCACCTAATCCAACCCTAAACCATTTTCCGTCCCGTCTTATGCAGTACCCTACTCTTAAGGTTCAGTGCCCCATCTTTGAATCACATCCACGATAGGGTTCACCAATACCCTCTTAGGGTTCAGTTTGTTGCGGGTTTAGTGACCTTGAATAAGGAAAAGGGTTTAGGGTTGGATTAGGCGGAGCCGCGTAGCGGGTCCGCCTAATCCAACCCTAAACCCTTTTCCGTCCCGTCTTATGCAGTACCCTACTCTTAAGGTTCAGTGCCCCATCTTTGAATCACATCCACGACAGGGTTCACCAATACCCTCTTAGGGTTCAGTTTCTTGCGGGTTTAGTGACCTTGAATAAGGTCGCGGGTCCACCTAATCCAACCCTAAACCCTTTTCCGTCCCGTCTTATGCAGTACCCTACTCTTAAGGTTCAGTGCCCAATCTTTGAATCACATCCACGATAGGGTTCACCAATACCCTCTTAGGGTTCAGTTTGTTGCGGGTTTAGTGACCTTGAATAAGGAAATGGGTTTAGGGTTGGATTAGGCGGAGCCGCGTAGCGGGTCCGCCTAATCCAACCCTAAACCCTTTTCCGTCCCGTCTTATGCAGTACCCTACTCTTAAGGTTCAGTGCCCCATCTTTGAATCACATCCACGACAGGGTTCACCAATACCCTCTTAGGGTTCAGTTTGTTGCGGGTTTAGTGACCTTGAATAAGGAAAAGCGTTTAGGGTTGGGTTAGGCGGAGCCGCGAAGCGGGTCCACCTAATCCAACTCTAAACCCTTTTCCGTCCCGTCTTATGCAGTACCCTACTCTTAAGGTTCAGTGCCCCATCTTTGAATCACATCCACGATAGGGTTCACCAATACCCTCTTAAGGTTCAGTTTGTTGCGGGTTTAGTGACCTTGAATAAGGAAAAGGGTTTAGGGTTGGATTAGGTGGAGCCGCGAAGCGGGTCCACCTAATCCAACCCTAAACCCTTTTCCGTCCCGTCTTATGCAGTACCCTACTCTTAAGGTTCAGTGCCCTATCTTTGAATCACATCCACGACAGGGTTCACCAATACCCTCTTAGGGTTCAGTTTCTTGCGGGTTTAGTGACCTTGAATAAGGAAAAGGGTTTAGGGTTGGATTAGGCGGAGCAGCGTAGCGGGTACGCCTAATCCAACCCTAAACCCTTTTCCGTCCCGTCTTATGCAGTACCCTACTCTTAAGGTTCAGTGCCCCATCTTTGAATCACATCCACGACAGGGTTCACCAATACCCTCTTAGGGTTCAGTTTGTTGCGGGTTTAGTGACCTTGAATAAGGTCGCGGGTCCACCTAATCCAACCCTAAACCATTTTCCGTCCCGTCTTATGCAGTACCCTACTCTTAAGGTTCAGTGCCCCATCTTTGAATCACATCCACGATAGGGTTCACCAATACCCTCTTAGGGTTCAGTTTGTTGCGGGTTTAGTGACCTTGAATAAGGAAAAGGGTTTAGGGTTGGATTAGGCGGAGCCGCGTAGCGGGTCCGCCTAATCCAACCCTAAACCCTTTTCCGTCCCGTCTTATGCAGTACCCTACTCTTAAGGTTCAGTGCCCCATCTTTGAATCACATCCACGACAGGGTTCACCAATACCCTCTTAGGGTTCAGTTTCTTGCGGGTTTAGTGACCTTGAATAAGGAAAAGCGTTTAGGGTTGGGTTAGGCGGAGCCGCGAAGCGGGTGCACCTAATCCAACTCTAAACCCTTTTCCGTCCCGTCTTATGCAGTACCCTACTCTTAAGGTTCAGTGCCCCATCTTTGAATCACATCCACGACAGGGGTCACCAATACCCTCTTAGGGTTCAGTTCCTTGCGGGTTTAGTGACCTTGAATAAGGAAAAGGGTTTAGGGTTGGATTAGGCGGAGCAGCGTAGAGGGTACGCCTAATCCAACCCTAAACCCTTTTCCGTCCCGTCTTATGCAGTACCCTACTCTTAAGGTTCAGTGCCCCATCTTTGAATCACATCCACGACAGGGTTCACCAATACCCTCTTAGGGTTCAGTTTGTTGCGGGTTTAGTGACCTTGAATAAGGAAAAGCGTTTAGGGTTGGGTTAGGCGGAGCCGCGAAGCGGGTGCACCTAATCCAACTCTAAACCCTTTTCCGTCCCGTCTTATGCAGTACCCTACTCTTAAGGTTCAGTGCCCCATCTTTGAATCACATCCACGACAGGGTTCACCAATACCCTCTTAGGGTTCAGTTCCTTGCGGGTTTAGTGACTTTGAATAAGGAAAAGGGTTTAGGGTTGGATTAGGCGGAGCAGCGTAGAGGGTACGCCTAATCCAACCCTAAACCCTTTTCCGTCCCGTCTTATGCAGTACCCTACTCTTAAGGTTCAGTGCCCCATCTTTGAATCACATCCACGACAGGGTTCACCAATACCCTCTTAGGGTTCAGTTTGTTGCGGGTTTAGTGACCTTGAATAAGGAAAAGGGTTTAGGGTTGGATTAGGCGGAGCAGCGTAGCGGGTACGCCTAATCCAACCCTAAACCCTTTTCCGTCCCGTCTTATGCAGTACCCTACTCTTAAGGTTCAGTTCTCCATCTTTGAATCACATCCACGACAGGGTTCACCAATACCCTCTTAGGGTTCAGTTTCTTGCGGGTTTAGTGACCTTGAATAAGGTCGCGGGTCCACCTAATCCAACCCTAAACCATTTTCCGTCCCGTCTTATGCAGTACCCTACTCTTAAGGTTCAGTGCCCCATCTTTGAATCACATCCACGATAGGGTTCACCAATACCCTCTTAGGGTTCAGTTTGTTGCGGGTTTAGTGACCTTGAATAAGGAAAAGGGTTTAGGGTTGGATTAGGCGGAGCCGCGTAGCGGGTCCGCCTAATCCAACCCTAAACCCTTTTCCGTCCCGTCTTATGCAGTACCCTACTCTTAAGGTTCAGTGCCCCATCTTTGAATCACATCCACGACAGGGTTCACCAATACCCTCTTAGGGTTCAGTTTCTTGCGGGTTTAGTGACCTTGAATAAGGAAAAGCGTTTAGGGTTGGGTTAGGCGGAGCCGCGAAGCGGGTGCACCTAATCCAACTCTAAACCCTTTTCCGTCCCGTCTTATGCAGTACCCTACTCTTAAGGTTCAGTGCCCCATCTTTGAATCACATCCACGACAGGGGTCACCAATACCCTCTTAGGGTTCAGTTCCTTGCGGGTTTAGTGACCTTGAATAAGGAAAAGGGTTTAGGGTTGGATTAGGCGGAGCAGCGTAGAGGGTACGCCTAATCCAACCCTAAACCCTTTTCCGTCCCGTCTTATGCAGTACCCTACTCTTAAGGTTCAGTGCCCCATCTTTGAATCACATCCACGACAGGGTTCACCAATACCCTCTTAGGGTTCAGTTTGTTGCGGGTTTAGTGACCTTGAATAAGGAAAAGCGTTTAGGGTTGGGTTAGGCGGAGCCGCGAAGCGGGTGCACCTAATCCAACTCTAAACCCTTTTCCGTCCCGTCTTATGCAGTACCCTACTCTTAAGGTTCAGTGCCCCATCTTTGAATCACATCCACGACAGGGTTCACCAATACCCTCTTAGGGTTCAGTTCCTTGCGGGTTTAGTGACTTTGAATAAGGAAAAGGGTTTAGGGTTGGATTAGGCGGAGCAGCGTAGAGGGTACGCCTAATCCAACCCTAAACCCTTTTCCGTCCCGTCTTATGCAGTACCCTACTCTTAAGGTTCAGTGCCCCATCTTTGAATCACATCCACGACAGGGTTCACCAATACCCTCTTAGGGTTCAGTTTGTTGCGGGTTTAGTGACCTTGAATAAGGAAAAGGGTTTAGGGTTGGATTAGGCGGAGCAGCGTAGCGGGTACGCCTAATCCAACCCTAAACCCTTTTCCGTCCCGTCTTATGCAGTACCCTACTCTTAAGGTTCAGTTCTCCATCTTTGAATCACATCCACGACAGGGTTCACCAATACCCTCTTAGGGTTCAGTTTCTTGCGGGTTTAGTGACCTTGAATAAGGTCGCGGGTCCACCTAATCCAACCCTAAACCCTTTTCCGTCCCGTCTTATGCAGTACCCTACTCTTAAGGTTCAGTGCCCCATCTTTGAATCACATCCACGATAGGGTTCACCAATACCCTCTTAGGGTTCAGTTTGTTGCGGGTTTAGTGACCTTGAATAAGGAAAAGGGTTTAGGGTTGGATTAGGCGGAGCCGCGTAGCGGGTCCGCCTAATCCAACCCTAAACCCTTTTCCGTCCCGTCTTATGCAGTACCCTACTCTTAAGGTTCAGTGCCCTATCTTTGAATCACATCAACGACAGGGTTCACCAATACCCTCTTAGGGTTCAGTTTCTTGCGGGTTTAGTGACCTTGAATAAGGAAAAGGGTTTAGGGTTGGATTAGGCGGAGCAGCGTAGCGGGTACGCCTAATCCAACCCTAAACCCTTTTCCGTCCCGTCTTATGCAGTACCCTACTCTTAAGGTTCAGTGCCCCATCTTTGAATCACATCCACGACAGGGTTCACCAATACCCTCTTAGGGTTCAGTTTCTTGCGGGTTTAGTGACCTTGAATAAGGTCGCGGGTCCACCTAATCCAACCCTAAACCATTTTCCGTCCCGTCTTATGCAGTACCCTACTCTTAAGGTTCAGTGCCCCATCTTTGAATCACATCCACGATAGGGTTCACCAATACCCTCTTAGGGTTCAGTTTGTTGCGGGTTTAGTGACCTTGAATAAGGAAAAGGGTTTAGGGTTGGATTAGGCGGAGCCGCGTAGCGGGTCCGCTTAATCCAACCCTAAACCCTTTTCCGTCCCGTCTTATGCAGTACCCTACTCTTAAGGTTCAGTGCCCCATCTTTGAATCACATCCACGACAGGGTTCACCAATACCCTCTTAGGGTTCAGTTTCTTGCGGGTTTAGTGACCTTGAATAAGGTCGCGGGTCCACCTAATCCAACCCTAAACCCTTTTCCGTCCCGTCTTATGCAGTACCCTACTCTTAAGGTTCAGTGCCCCATCTTTGAATCACATCCACGATAGGGTTCACCAATACCCTCTTAGGGTTCAGTTTGTTGCGGGTTTAGTGACCTTGAATAAGGAAATGGGTTTAGGGTTGGATTAGGCGGAGCCGCGTAGCGGGTCCGCCTAATCCAACCCTAAACCCTTTTCCGTCCCGTCTTATGCAGTACCCTACTCTTAAGGTTCAGTGCCCCATCTTTGAATCACATCCACGACAGGGTTCACCAATACCCTCTTAGGGTTCAGTTTGTTGCGGGTTTAGTGACCTTGAATAAGGAAAAGCGTTTAGGGTTGGGTTAGGCGGAGCCGCGAAGCGGGTGCACCTAATCCAACTCTAAACCCTTTTCCGTCCCGTCTTATGCAGTACCCTACTCTTAAGGTTCAGTGCCCCATCTTTGAATCACATCCACGACAGGGTTCACCAATACCCTCTTAGGGTTCAGTTCCTTGCGGGTTTAGTGACCTTGAATAAGGAAAAGGGTTTAGGGTTGGATTAGGCGGAGCAGCGTAGAGGGTACGCCTAATCCAACCCTAAACCCTTTTCCGTCCCGTCTTATGCAGTACCCTACTCTTAAGGTTCAGTGCCCCATCTTTGAATCACATCCACGACAGGGTTCACCAATACCCTCTTAGGGTTCAGTTTGTTGCGGGTTTAGTGACCTTGAATAAGGTCGCGGGTCCACCTAATCCAACCCTAAACCCTTTTTCGTCCCGTCTTATGCAGTACCCTACTCTTAAGGTTCAGTGCCCCATCTTTGAATCACATCCACGATAGGGTTCACCAATACCCTCTTAGGGTTCAGTTTGTTGCGGGTTTAGTGACCTTGAATAAGGAAATTGGTTTAGGGTTGGATTAGGCGGAGCCGCGTAGCGGGTCCGCCTAATCCAACCCTAAACCCTTTTCCGTCCCGTCTTATGCAGTACCCTACTCTTAAGGTTCAGTGCCCCATCTTTGAATCACATCCACGACAGGGTTCACCAATACCCTCTTAGGGTTCAGTTTGTTGCGGGTTTAGTGACCTTGAATAAGGAAAAGCGTTTAGGGTTGGGTTAGGCGGAGCCGCGGAGCGGGTGCACCTAATCCAACTCTAAACCCTTTTCCGTCCCGTCTTATGCAGTACCCTACTCTTAAGGTTCAGTGCCCCATCTTTGAATCACATCCACGACAGGGTTCACCAATACCCTCTTAGGGTTCAGTTCCTTGCGGGTTTAGTGACCTTGAATAAGGAAAAGGGTTTAGGGTTGGATTAGGCGGAGCAGCGTAGAGGGTACGCCTAATCCAACCCTAAACCCTTTTCCGTCCCGTCTTATGCAGTACCCTACTCTTAAGGTTCAGTGCCCCATCTTTGAATCACATCCACGACAGGGTTCACCAATACCCTCTTAGGGTTCAGTTTGTTGCGGGTTTAGTGACCTTGAATAAGGTCGCGGGTCCACCTAATCCAACCCTAAACCCTTTTCCGTCCCGTCTTATGCAGTACCCTACTCTTAAGGTTCAGTGCCCCATCTTTGAATCACATCCACGATAGGGTTCACCAATACCCTCTTAGGGTTCAGTTTGTTGCGGGTTTAGTGACCTTGAATAAGGAAATGGGTTTAGGGTTGGATTAGGCGGAGCCGCGTAGCGGGTCCGCCTAATCCAACCCTAAACCCTTTTCCGTCCCGTCTTATGCAGTACCCTACTCTTAAGGTTCAGTGCCCCATCTTTGAATCACATCCACGACAGGGTTCACCAATACCCTCTTAGGGTTCAGTTTGTTGCGGGTTTAGTGACCTTGAATAAGGAAAAGCGTTTAGGGTTGGGTTAGGCGGAGCCGCGGAGCGGGTGCACCTAATCCAACTCTAAACTCTTTTCCGTCCCGTCTTATGCAGTACCCTACTCTTAAGGTTCAGTGCCCCATCTTTGAATCACATCCACGACAGGGTTCACCAATACCCTCTTAGGGTTCAGTTCCTTGCGGGTTTAGTGACCTTGAATAAGGAAAAGGGTTTAGGGTTGGATTAGGCGGAGCAGCGTAGAGGGTACGCCTAATCCAACCCTAAACCCTTTTCCGTCCCGTCTTATGCAGTACCCTACTCTTAAGGTTCAGTGCCCCATCTTTGAATCACATCCACGACAGGGTTCACCAATACCCTCTTAGGGTTCAGTTTGTTGCGGGTTTAGTGACCTTGAATAAGGTCGCGGGTCCACCTAATCCAACCCTAAACCCTTTTCCGTCCCGTCTTATGCAGTACCCTACTCTTAAGGTTCAGTGCCCCATCTTTGAATCACATCCACGATAGGGTTCACCAATACCCTCTTAGGGTTCAGTTTGTTGCGGGTTTAGTGACCTTGAATAAGGAAATGGGTTTAGGGTTGGATTAGGCGGAGCCGCGTAGCGGGTCCGCCTAATCCAACCCTAAACCCTTTTCCGTCCCGTCTTATGCAGTACCCTACTCTTAAGGTTCAGTGCCCCATCTTTGAATCACATCCACGACAGGGTTCACCAATACCCTCTTAGGGTTCAGTTTGTTGCGGGTTTAGTGACCTTGAATAAGGAAAAGCGTTTAGGGTTGGGTTAGGCGGAGCCGCGAAGCGGGTGCACCTAATCCAACTCTAAACCCTTTTCCGTCCCGTCTTATGCAGTACCCTACTCTTAAGGTTCAGTGCCCCATCTTTGAATCACATCCACGACAGGGTTCACCAATACCCTCTTAGTGTTCAGTTCCTTGCGGGTTTAGTGACCTTGAATAAGGAAAAGGGTTTAGGGTTGGATTAGGCGGAGCAGCGTAGAGGGTACGCCTAATCCAACCCTAAACCCTTTTCCGTCCCGTCTTATGCAGTACCCTACTCTTAAGGTTCAGTGCCCCATCTTTGAATCACATCCACGACAGGGTTCACCAATACCCTCTTAGGGTTCAGTTTGTTGCGGGTTTAGTGACCTTGAATAAGGAAAAGGGTTTAGGGTTGGATTAGGCGGAGCAGCGTAGCGGGTACGCCTAATCCAACCCTAAACCCTTTTCCGTCCCGTCTTATGCAGTACCCTACTCTTAAGGTTCAGTTCTCCATCTTTGAATCACATCCACGACAGGGTTCACCAATACCCTCTTAGGGTTCAGTTTCTTGCGGGTTTAGTGACCTTGAATAAGGTCGCGGGTCCACCTAATCCAACCCTAAACCCTTTTCCGTCCCGTCTTATGCAGTACCCTACTCTTAAGGTTCAGTGCCCCATCTTTGAATCACATCCACGATAGGGTTCACCAATACCCTCTTAGGGTTCAGTTTGTTGCGGGTTTAGTGACCTTGAATAAGGAAAAGGGTTTAGGGTTGGATTAGGCGGAGCCGCGTAGCGGGTCCGCCTAATCCAACCCTAAACCCTTTTCCGTCCCGTCTTATGCAGTACCCTACTCTTAAGGTTAAGTGCCCCATCTTTGAATCACATCCACGACAGGGTTCACCAATACCCTCTTAGGGTTCAGTTTCTTGCGGGTTTAGTGACCTTGAATAAGGTCGCGGGTCCACCTAATCCAACCCTAAACCATTTTCCGTCACGTCTTATGCAGTACCCTACTCTTAAGGTTCAGTGCCCCATCTTTGAATCACATCCACGATAGGGTTCACCAATACCCTCTTAGGGTTCAGTTTGTTGCGGGTTTAGTGACCTTGAATAAGGAAAAGGGTTTAGGGTTGGATTAGGCGGAGCCGCGTAGCGGGTCCGCCTAATCCAACCCTAAACCCTTTTCCGTCCCGTCTTATGCAGTACCCTACTCTTAAGGTTCAGGGCCCCATCTTTGAATCACATCCACGACAGGGTTCACCAATACCCTCTTAAGGTTCAGTTTCTTGCGGGTTTAGTGACCTTGAATAAGGTCGCGGGTCCACCTAATCCAACCCTAAACCCTTTTCCGTCCCGTCTTATGCAGTACCCTACTATTAAGGTTCAGTGCCCTATCTTTGAATCACATCGACGATAGGGTTCACCAATACCCTCTTAGGGTTCAGTTTGTTGCGGGTTTAGTGACCTTGAATAAGGAAATGGGTTTAGGGTTGGATTAGGCGGAGCCGCGTAGCGGGTCCGCCTAATCCAACCCTAAACCCTTTTCCGTCCTGTCTTATGCAGTACCCTACTCTTAAGGTTCAGTGCCCCATCTTTGAATCACATCCACGACAGGGTTCACCAATACCCTCTTAGGGTTTAGTTTGTTGCGGGTTTAGTGACCTTGAATAAGGAAAAGCGTTTAGGGTTGGGTTAGGCGGAGCCGCGAAGCGGGTCCACCTAATCCAACTCTAAACCCTTTTCCGTCCCGTCTTATGCAGTACCCTACTCTTAAGGTTCAGTGCCCCATCTTTGAATCACATCCACGACAGGGTTCACCAATACCCTCTTAGGGTTCAGTTCCTTGCGGGTTTAGTGACCTTGAATAAGGAAAAGGGTTTAGGGTTGGATTAGGCGGAGCAGCGTAGAGGGTACGCCTAATCCAACCCTAAACCCTTTTCCGTCCCGTCTTATGCAGTACCCTACTCTTAAGGTTCAGTGCCCCATCTTTGAATCACATCCACGACAGGGTTCACCAATACCCTCTTAGGGTTCAGTTTGTTGCGGGTTTAGTGACCTTGAATAAGGAAATGGGTTTAGGGTTGGATTAGGCGGAGCCGCGTAGCGGGTCCGCCTAATCCAACCCTAAACCCTTTTCCGTCCCGTCTTATGCAGTACCCTACTCTTAAGGTTAAGTGCCCCATCTTTGAATCACATCCACGACAGGGTTCACCAATACCCTCTTAGGGTTCAGTTTGTTGCGGGTTTAGTGACCTTGAATAAGGAAAAGCGTTTAGGGTTGGGTTAGGCGGAGCCGCGAAGCGGGTGCACCTAATCCAACTCTAAACCCTTTTCCGTCCCGTCTTATGCAGTACCCTACTCTTAAGGTTCAGTGCCCCATCTTTGAATCACATCCACGACAGGGTTCACCAATACCCTCTTAGGGTTCAGTTCCTTGCGGGTTTAGTGACCTTGAATAAGGAAAAGGGTTTAGGGTTGGATTAGGCGGAGCAGCGTAGAGGGTACGCCTAATCCAACCCTAAACCCTTTTCCGTCCCGTCTTATGCAGTACCCTACTCTTAAGGTTCAGTGCCCCATCTTTGAATCACATCCACGATAGGGTTCACCAATACCCTCTTAGGGTTCAGTTTGTTGCGGGTTTAGTGACCTTGAATAAGGAAAAGGGTTTAGGGTTGGATTAGGCGGAGCCGCGTAGCGGGTCCGCCTAATCCAACCCTAAACCCTTTTCCGTCCCGTCTTATGCAGTACCCTACTCTTAAGGTTAAGTGCCCCATCTTTGAATCACATCCACGACAGGGTTCACCAATACCCTCTTAGGGTTCAGTTTGTTGCGGGTTTAGTGACCTTGAATAAGGAAAAGCGTTTAGGGTTGGGTTAGGCGGAGCCGCGAAGCGGGTGCACCTAATCCAACTCTAAACCCTTTTCCGTCCCGTCTTATGCAGTACCCTACTCTTAAGGTTCAGTGCCCCATCTTTGAATCACATCCACGACAGGGTTCACCAATACCCTCTTAGGGTTCAGTTCCTTGCGGGTTTAGTGACCTTGAATAAGGAAAAGGGTTTAGGGTTGGATTAGGCGGAGCAGCGTAGAGGGTACGCCTAATCCAACCCTAAACCCTTTTCCGTCCCGTCTTATGCAGTACCCTACTCTTAAGGTTCAGTGCCCCATCTTTGAATCACATCCACGATAGGGTTCACCAATACCCTCTTAGGGTTCAGTTTGTTGCGGGTTTAGTGACCTTGAATAAGGAAATGGGTTTAGGGTTGGATTAGGCGGAGCCGCGTAGCGGGTCCGCCTAATCCAACCCTAAACCCTTTTCCGTCCCGTCTTATGCAGTACCCTACTCTTAAGGTTCAGTGCCCCATCTTTGAATCACATCCACGACAGGGTTCACCAATACCCTCTTAGGGTTCAGTTTGTTGCGGGTTTAGTGACCTTGAATAAGGAAAAGCGTTTAGGGTTGGGTTAGGCGGAGCCGCGAAGCGGGTGCACCTAATCCAACTCTAAACCCTTTTCCGTCCCGTCTTATGCAGTACCCTACTCTTAAGGTTCAGTGCCCCATCTTTGAATCACATCCACGACAGGGTTCACCAATACCCTCTTAGGGTTCAGTTCCTTGCGGGTTTAGTGACCTTGAATAAGGAAAAGGGTTTAGGGTTGGATTAGGCGGAGCAGCGTAGAGGGTACGCCTAATCCAACCCTAAACCCTTTTCCGTCCCGTCTTATGCAGTACCCTACTCTTAAGGTTCAGTGCCCCATCTTTGAATCACATCCACGACAGGGTTCACCAATACCCTCTTAGGGTTCAGTTTGTTGCGGGTTTAGTGACCTTGAATAAGGAAAAGGGTTTAGGGTTGGATTAGGCGGAGCAGCGTAGCGGGTACGCCTAATCCAACCCTAAACCCTTTTCCGTCCCGTCTTATGCAGTACCCTACTCTTAAGGTTCAGTTCTCCATCTTTGAATCACATCCACGACAGGGTTCACCAATACCCTCTTAGGGTTCAGTTTCTTGCGGGTTTAGTGACCTTGAATAAGGTCGCGGGTCCACCTAATCCAACCCTAAACCCTTTTCCGTCCCGTCTTATGCAGTACCCTACTCTTAAGGTTAAGTGCCCCATCTTTGAATCACATCCACGACAGGGTTCACCAATACCCTCTTAGGGTTCAGTTTCTTGCGGGTTTAGTGACCTTGAATAAGGTCGCGGGTCCACCTACTCCAACCCTAAACCATTTTCCGTCACGTCTTATGCAGTACCCTACTCTTAAGGTTCAGTGCCCCATCTTTGAATCACATCCACGATAGGGTTCACCAATACCCTCTTAGGGTTCAGTTTGTTGCGGGTTTAGTGACCTTGAATAAGGAAAAGGGTTTAGGGTTGGATTAGGCGGAGCCGCGTAGCGGGTCCGCCTAATCCAACCCTAAACCCTTTTCCGTCCCGTCTTATGCAGTACCCTACTCTTAAGGTTCAGGGCCCCATCTTTGAATCACATCCACGACAGGGTTCACCAATACCCTCTTAGGGTTCAGTTTCTGGCGGGTTTAGTGACCTTGAATAAGGTCGCGGGTCCACCTAATCCAACCCTAAACCCTTTTCCGTCCCGTCTTATGCAGTACCCTACTATTAAGGTTCAGTGCCCCATCTTTGAATCACATCCACGATAGGGTTCACCAATACCCTCTTAGGGTTCAGTTTGTTGCGGGTTTAGTGACCTTGAATAAGGAAATGGGTTTAGGGTTGGATTAGGCGGAGCCGCGTAGCGGGTCCGCCTAATCCAACCCTAAACCCTTTTCCGTCCCGTCTTATGCAGTACCCTACTCTTAAGGTTCAGTGCCCCATCTTTGAATCACATCCACGACAGGGTTCACCAATACCCTCTTAGGGTTCAGTTTGTTGCGGGTTTAGTGACCTTGAATAAGGAAAAGCGTTTAGGGTTGGGTTAGGCGGAGCCGCGAAGCGGGTCCACCTAATCCAACTCTAAACCCTTTTCCGTCCCGTCTTATGCAGTACCCTACTCTTAAGGTTCAGTGCCCCATCTTTGAATCACATCCACGACAGGGTTCACCAATACCCTCTTAGGGTTCAGTTCCTTGCGGGTTTAGTGACCTTGAATAAGGAAAAGGGTTTAGGGTTGGATTAGGCGGAGCAGCGTAGAGGGTACGCCTAATCCAACCCTAAACCCTTTTCTGTCCCGTCTTATGCAGTACCCTACTCTTAAGGTTCAGTGCCCCATCTTTGAATCACATCCACGACAGGGTTCACCAATACCCTCTTAGGGTTCAGTTTATTGCGGGTTTAGTGACCTTGAATAAGGAAAAGGGTTTAGGGTTGGATTAGGCGGAGCAGCGTAGCGGGTACGCCTAATCCAACCCTAAACCCTTTTCCGTCCCGTCTTATGCAGTACCCTACTCTTAAGGTTCAGTTCTCCATCTTTGAATCACATCCACGACAGGGTTCACCAATACCCTCTTAGGGTTCAGTTTCTTGCGGGTTTAGTGACCTTGAATAAGGTCGCGGGTCCACCTAATCCAACCCTAAACCCTTTTTCGTCCCGTCTTATGCAGTACCCTACTCTTAAGGTTCAGTGCCCCATCTTTGAATCACATCCACGATAGGGTTCACCAATACCCTCTTAGGGTTCAGTTTGTTGCGGGTTTAGTGACCTTGAATAAGGAAAAGGGTTTAGGGTTGGATTAGGCGGAGCCGCGTAGCGGGTCCGCCTAATCCAACCCTAAACCCTTTTCCGTCCCGTCTTATGCAGTACCCTACTCTTAAGGTTCAGTGCCCCATCTTTGAATCACATCCACGACAGGGTTCACCAATACCCTCTTAGGGTTCAGTTTCTTGCGGGTTTAGTGACCTTGAATAAGGTCGCGGGTCCACCTAATCCAACCCTGAACCCTTTTCCGTCCCGTCTTATGCAGTACCCTACTCTTAAGGTTCAGTGCCCCATCTTTGAATCACATCCACGATAGGGTTCACCAATACCCTCTTAGGGTTCAGTTTGTTGCGGGTTTAGTGACCTTGAATAAGGAAATGGGTTTAGGGTTGGATTAGGTGGAGCCGCGTAGCGGGTCCGCCTAATCCAACCCTAAACCCTTTTCCGTCCCGTCATATGCAGTACCCTACTCTTAAGGTTCAGTGCCCCATCTTTGAATCACATCCACGACAGGGTTCACCAATACCCTCTTAGGGTTCAGTTTGTTGCGGGTTTAGTGACCTTGAATAAGGAAAAGCGTTTAGGGTTGGGTTAGACGGAGCCGCGAAGCGGGTCCACCTAATCCAACTCCAAACCCTTTTCCGTCCCGTGTTATGCAGTACCCTACTCTTAAGGTTCAGTGCCCCATCTTTGAATCACATCCACGATAGGGTTCACCAATACCCTCTTAGGGTTCAGTTTGTTGCGGGTTTAGTGACCTTGAATAAGGAAAAGGGTTTAGGGTTGGATTAGGTGGAGCCGCGAAGCGGGTCCACCTAATTCAACCCTAAACCCTTTTCCGTCCCGACTTATGCAGTACCCTACTCTTAAGGTTCAGTGCCCTATCTTTGAATCACATCAACGACAGGGTTCACCAATACCCTCTTAGGGTTCAGTTTCTTGCGGGTTTAGTGACCTTGAATAAGGAAAAGGGTTTAGGGTTGGATTAGGCGGAGCAGCGTAGCGGGTACGCCTAATCCAACCCTAAACCCTTTTCCGTCCCGTCTTATGCAGTACCCTACTCTTAAGGTTCAGTGCCCCATCTTTGAATCACATCCACGACAGGGTTCACCAATACCCTCTTAGGGTTCAGTTTCTTGCGGGTTTAGTGACCTTGAATAAGGTCGCGGGTCCACCTAATCCAACCCTAAACCCTTTTCCGTCCCGTCTTATGCAGTACCCTACTCTTAAGGTTCAGTGCCCCATCTTTGAATCACATCAACGACAGGGTTCACCAATACCCTCTTAGGGTTCAGTTTCTTGCGGGTTTAGTGACCTTGAATAAGGAAAAGGGTTTAGGGTTGGATTAGGCGGAGCAGCGTAGCGGGTACGCCTAATCCAACCCTAAACCCTTTTCCGTCCCGTCTTATGCAGTACCCTACTCTTAAGGTTCAGTGCCCCATCTTTGAATCACATCCACGACAGGGTTCACCAATACCCTCTTAGGGTTCAGTTTCTTGCGGGTTTAGTGACCTTGAATAAGGTCGCGGGTCCACCTAATCCAACCCTAAACCATTTTCCGTCCCGTCTTATGCAGTACCCTAATCTTAAGGTTCAGTGCCCCATCTTTGAATCACATCCACGATAGGGTTCACCAATACCCTCTTAGGGTTCAGTTTGTTGCGGGTTTAGTGACCTTGAATAAGGAAAAGGGTTTAGGGTTGGATTAAGCGGAGCCGCGTAGCGGGTCCGCCTAATCCAACCCTAAACCCTTTTCCGTCCCGTCTTATGCAGTACCCTACTCTTAAGGTTTAGTGCCCCATCTTTGAATCACATCCACGACAGGGTTCACCAATACCCTCTTAGGGTTCAGTTTCTTGCGGGTTTAGTGACCTTGAATAAGGTCGCGGGTCCACCTAATCCAACTCTAAACCCTTTTCCGTCCCGTCTTATGCAGTACCCTACTCTTAAGGTTCAGTGCCCCATCTTTGAATCACATCCACGACAGGGTTCACCAATACCCTCTTAGGGTTCAGTTTGTTGCGGGTTTAGTGACCTTGAATAAGGAAAAGCGTTTAGGGTTGGGTTAGGCGGAGCCGCGAAGCGGGTCCACCTAATCCAACTCTAAACCCTTTTCCGTCCCGTCTTATGCAGTACCCTACTCTTAAGGTTCAGTGCCCCATCTTTGAATCACATCCACGACAGGGTTCACCAATACCCTCTTAGGGTTTAGTTCCTTGCGGGTTTAGTGACCTTGAATAAGGAAAAGGGTTTAGGTTTGGATTAGGCGGAGCAGCGTAGAGGGTACGCCTAATCCAACCCTAAACCCTTTTCCGTCCCGTCTTATGCAGTACCCTACTCTTAAGGTTCAGTGCGCCATCTTTGAATCACATCCACGACATGGTTCACCAATACCCTCTTAGGGTTCAGTTTCTTGCGGGTTTAGTGACCTTGAATAAGGAAAAGGGTTTAGGGTTGGATTAGGCGGAGCCGCGTAGCGGGTGCGCCTAATCCAACCCTAAACTCTTTTTCGTCCCGTCTTATGCAGTACCCTACTCTTAAGGTTCAGTGCCCCATCTTTGAATCACATCCACGACAGGGTTCACCAATACCCTCTTAGGGTTCAGTTTATTGCGGGTTTAGTGACCTTGAATAAGGAAATGGGTTTAGGGTTGGATTAGGTGGAGCCGCGTAGCGGGTCCGCCTAATCCAACCCTAAACCCTTTTCCGTCCCGTCATATGCAGTACCCTACTCTTAAGGTTCAGTGCCCCATCTTTGAATCACATCCACGACAGGGTTCACCAATACCCTCTTAGGGTTCAGTTTGTTGCGGGTTTAGTGACCTTGAATAAGGAAAAACGTTTAGGGTTGGGTTAGACGGAGCCGCGAAGCGGGTCCACCTAATCCAACTCCAAACCCTTTTCCGTCCCGTGTTATGCAGTACCCTACTCTTAAGGTTCAGTGCCCCATCTTTGAATCACATCCACGATAGGGTTCACCAATACCCTCTTAGGGTTCAGTTTGTTGCGGGTTTAGTGACCTTGAATAAGGAAAAGGGTTTAGGGTTGGATTAGGTGGAGCCGCGAAGCGGGTCCACCTAATTCAACCCTAAACCCTTTTCCGTCCCGACTTATGCAGTACCCTACTCTTAAGGTTCAGTGCCCTATCTTTGAATAACATCAACGACAGGGTTCACCAATACCCTCTTAGGGTTCAGTTTCTTGCGGGTTTAGTGACCTTGAATAAGGAAAAGGGTTTAGGGTTGGATTAGGCGGAGCAGCGTAGCGGGTACGCCTAATCCAACCCTAAACCCTTTTCCGTCCCGTCTTATGCAGTACCCTACTCTTAAGGTTCAGTGCCCCATCTTTGAATCACATCCACGACAGGGTTCACCAATACCCTCTTAGGGTTCAGTTTCTTGCGGGTTTAGTGACCTTGAATAAGGTCGCGGGTCCACCTAATCCAACCCTAAACCCTTTTCCGTCCCGTCTTATGCAGTACCCTACTCTTAAGGTTCAGTGCCCCATCTTTGAATCACATCAACGACAGGGTTCACCAATACCCTCTTAGGGTTCAGTTTCTTGCGGGTTTAGTGACCTTGAATAAGGAAAAGGGTTTAGGGTTGGATTAGGCGGAGCAGCGTAGCGGGTACGCCTAATCCAACCCTAAACCCTTTTCCGTCCCGTCTTATGCAGTACCCTACTCTTAAGGTTCAGTGCCCCATCTTTGAATCACATCCACGACAGGGTTCACCAATACCCTCTTAGGGTTCAGTTTCTTGCGGGTTTAGTGACCTTGAATAAGGTCGCGGGTCCACCTAATCCAACCCTAAACCATTTTCCGTCCCGTCTTATGCAGTACCCTAATCTTAAGGTTCAGTGCCCCATCTTTGAATCACATCCACGATAGGGTTCACCAATACCCTCTTAGGGTTCAGTTTGTTGCGGGTTTAGTGACCTTGAATAAGGAAAAGGGTTTAGGGTTGGGTTAAGCGGAGCCGCGTAGCGGGTCCGCCTAATCCAACCCTAAACCCTTTTCCGTCCCGTTTTATGCAGTACCCTACTCTTAAGGTTTAGTGCCCCATCTTTGAATCACATCCACGACAGGGTTCACCAATACCCTCTTAGGGTTCAGTTTCTTGCGGGTTTAGTGACCTTGAATAAGGTCGCGGGTCCACCTAATCCAACCCTAAACCCTTTTCCGTCCCGTCTTATGCAGTACCCTATTCTTAAGGTTCAGTGCCCCATCTTTGAATCACATCCACGACAGGGTTCACCAATACCCTCTTAGGGTTCAGTTTGTTGCGGGTTTAGTGACCTTGAATAAGGAAAAGCGTTTAGGGTTGGGTTAGGCGGAACCGCGAAGCGGGTCCACCTAATCCAACTCTAAACCCTTTTCCGTCCCGTCTTATGCAGTACCCTACTCTTAAGGTTCAGTGCCCCATCTTTGAATCACATCCACGACAGGGTTCACCAATACCCTCTTAGGGTTTAGTTCCTTGCGGGTTTAGTGACCTTGAATAAGGAAAAGGGTTTAGGTTTGGATTAGGCGGAGCAGCGTAGAGGGTACGCCTAATCCAACCCTAAACCCTTTTCCGTCCCGTCTTATGCAGTACCCTACTCTTAAGGTTCAGTGCGCCATCTTTGAATCACATCCACGACATGGTTCACCAATACCCTCTTAGGGTTCAGTTTCTTGCGGGTTTAGTGACCTTGAATAAGGAAAAGGGTTTAGGGTTGGATTAGGCGGAGCCGCGTAGCGGGTGCGCCTAATCCAACCCTAAACCCTTTTTCGTCCCGTCTTATGCAGTACCCTACTCTTAAGGTTCAGTGCCCCATCTTTGAATCACATCCACGACAGGGTTCACCAATACCCTCTTAGGGTTCAGTTTATTGCGGGTTTAGTGACCTTGAATAAGGAAAAGGGTTTAGGGTTGGATTAGGCGGAGCAGCGTAGCGGGTACGCCTAATCCAACCCTAAACCCTTTTCCGTCCCGTCTTATGCAGTACCCTACTCTTAAGGTTCAGTTCTCCATCTTTGAATCACATCCACGACAGGGTTCACCAATACCCTCTTAGGGTTCAGTTTCTTGCGGGTTTAGTGACCTTGAATAAGGTCGCGGGTCCACCTAATCCAACCCTAAACCCTTTTCCGTCCCGTCTTATGCAGTACCCTACTCTTAAGGTTCAGTGCCCCATCTTTGAATCACATCCACGATAGGGTTCACCAATACCCTCTTAGGGTTCAGTTTGTTGCGGGTTTAGTGACCTTGAATAAGGAAAAGGGTTTAGGGTTGGGTTAAGCGGAGCCGCGTAGCGGGTCCGCCTAATCCAACCCTAAACCCTTTTCCGTCCCGTTTTATGCAGTACCCTACTCTTAAGGTTTAGTGCCCCATCTTTGAATCACATCCACGACAGGGTTCACCAATACCCTCTTAGGGTTCAGTTTCTTGCGGGTTTAGTGACCTTGAATAAGGTCGCGGGTCCACCTAATCCAACCCTAAACCCTTTTCCGTCCCGTCTTATGCAGTACCCTATTCTTAAGGTTCAGTGCCCCATCTTTGAATCACATCCACGACAGGGTTCACCAATACCCTCTTAGGGTTCAGTTTGTTGCGGGTTTAGTGACCTTGAATAAGGAAAAGCGTTTAGGGTTGGGTTAGGCGGAACCGCGAAGCGGGTCCACCTAATCCAACTCTAAACCCTTTTCCGTCCCGTCTTATGCAGTACCCTACTCTTAAGGTTCAGTGCCCCATCTTTGAATCACATCCACGACAGGGTTCACCAATACCCTCTTAGGGTTTAGTTCCTTGCGGGTTTAGTGACCTTGAATAAGGAAAAGGGTTTAGGTTTGGATTAGGCGGAGCAGCGTAGAGGGTACGCCTAATCCAACCCTAAACCCTTTTCCGTCCCGTCTTATGCAGTACCCTACTCTTAAGGTTCAGTGCGCCATCTTTGAATCACATCCACGACATGGTTCACCAATACCCTCTTAGGGTTCAGTTTCTTGCGGGTTTAGTGACCTTGAATAAGGAAAAGGGTTTAGGGTTGGATTAGGCGGAGCCGCGTAGCGGGTGCGCCTAATCCAACCCTAAACCCTTTTTCGTCCCGTCTTATGCAGTACCCTACTCTTAAGGTTCAGTGCCCCATCTTTGAATCACATCCACGACAGGGTTCACCAATACCCTCTTAGGGTTCAGTTTATTGCGGGTTTAGTGACCTTGAATAAGGAAAAGGGTTTAGGGTTGGATTAGGCGGAGCAGCGTAGCGGGTACGCCTAATCCAACCCTAAACCCTTTTCCGTCCCGTCTTATGCAGTACCCTACTCTTAAGGTTCAGTTCTCCATCTTTGAATCACATCCACGACAGGGTTCACCAATACCCTCTTAGGGTTCAGTTTCTTGCGGGTTTAGTGACCTTGAATAAGGTCGCGGGTCCACCTAATCCAACCCTAAACCCTTTTCCGTCCCGTCTTATGCAGTACCCTACTCTTAAGGTTCAGTGCCCCATCTTTGAATCACATCCACGATAGGGTTCACCAATACCCTCTTAGGGTTCAGTTTGTTGCGGGTTTAGTGACCTTGAATAAGGAAAAGGGTTTAGGGTTGGATTAGGCGGAGCCGCGTAGCGGGTCCGCCTAATCCAACCCTAAACCCTTTTCCGTCCCGTCTTATGCAGTACCCTACTCTTAAGGTTTAGTGCCCCATCTTTGAATCACATCCACGACAGGGTTCACCAATACCCTCTTAGGGTTCAGTTTCTTGCGGGTTTAGTGACCTTGAATAAGGTCGCGGGTCCACCTAATCCAACCCTAAACCATTTTCCGTCACGTCTTATGCAGTACCCTACTCTTAAGGTTCAGTGCCCCATCTTTGAATCACATCCACGATAGGGTTCACCAATACCCTCTTAGGGTTCAGTTTGTTGCGGGTTTAGTGACCTTGAATAAGGAAAAGGGTTTAGGGTTGGATTAGGCGGAGCCGCGTAGCGGGTCCGCCTAATCCAACCCTAAACCCTTTTCCGTCCCGTCTTATGCAGTACCCTACTCTTAAGGTTCAGTGCCCCATCTTTGAATCACATCCACGACAGGGTTCACCAATACCCTCTTAGGGTTCAGTTTCTTGCGGGTTTAGTGACCTTGAATAAGGTCGCGGGTCCACCTAATCCAACCCTAAACCCTTTTCCGTCCCGTCTTATGCAGTACCCTACTATTAAGGTTCAGTGCCCCATCTTTGAATCACATCCACGATAGGGTTCACCAATACCCTCTTAGGGTTCAGTTTGTTGCGGGTTTAGTGACCTTGAATAAGGAAATGGGTTTAGGGTTGGATTAGGCGGAGCCGCGTAGCGGGTCCGCCTAATCCAACCCTAAACCCTTTTCCGTCCCGTCTTATGCAGTACCCTACTCTTAAGGTTCAGTGCCCCATCTTTGAATCACATCCACGACAGGGTTCACCAATACCCTCTTAGGGTTCAGTTTCTTGCGGGTTTAGTGACCTTGAATAAGGTCGCGGGTCCACCTAATCCAACCCTAAACCCTTTTCCGTCCCGTCTTATGCAGTACCCTACTATTAAGGTTCAGTGCCCCATCTTTGAATCACATCCACGATAGGGTTCACCAATACCCTCTTAGGGTTCAGTTTGTTGCGGGTTTAGTGACCTTGAATAAGGAAATGGGTTTAGGGTTGGATTAGGCGGAGCCGCGTAGCGGGTCCGCCTAATCCAACCCTAAACCCTTTTCCGTCCCGTCTTATGCAGTACCCTACTCTTAAGGTTCAGTGCCCCATCTTTGAATCACATCCACGACAGGGTTCACCAATACCCTCTTAGGGTTCAGTTTCTTGCGGGTTTAGTGACCTTGAATAAGGTCGCGGGTCCACCTAATCCAACCCTGAACCCTTTTCCGTCCCGTCTTATGCAGTACCCTACTCTTAAGGTTCAGTGCCCCATCTTTGAATCACATCCACGATAGGGTTCACCAATACCCTCTTAGGGTTCAGTTTGTTGCGGGTTTAGTGACCTTGAATAAGGAAATGGGTTTAGGGTTGGATTAGGTGGAGCCGCGTAGCGGGTCCGCCTAATCCAACCCTAAACCCTTTTCCGTCCCGTCATATGCAGTACCCTACTCTTAAGGTTCAGTGCCCCATCTTTGAATCACATCCACGACAGGGTTCACCAATACCCTCTTAGGGTTCAGTTTGTTGCGGGTTTAGTGACCTTGAATAAGGAAAAGCGTTTAGGGTTGGGTTAGACGGAGCCGCGAAGCGGGTCCACCTAATCCAACTCCAAACCCTTTTCCGTCCCGTGTTATGCAGTACCCTACTCTTAAGGTTCAGTGCCCCATCTTTGAATCACATCCACGATAGGGTTCACCAATACCCTCTTAGGGTTCAGTTTGTTGCGGGTTTAGTGACCTTGAATAAGGAAAAGGGTTTAGGGTTGGATTAGGTGGAGCCGCGAAGCGGGTCCACCTAATTCAACCCTAAACCCTTTTCCGTCCCGTCTTATGCAGTACCCTACTCTTAAGGTTCAGTGCCCTATCTTTGAATCACATCAACGACAGGGTTCACCAATACCCTCTTAGGGTTCAGTTTCTTGCGGGTTTAGTGACCTTGAATAAGAAAAAGGGTTTAGGGTTGGATTAGGCGGAGCCGCGTAGCGGGTCCGCCTAATCCAACCCTAAACCCTTTTCCGTCCCGTCTTATGCAGTACCCTACTCTTAAGGTTTAGTGCCCCATCTTTGAATCACATCCACGACAGGGTTCACCAATACCCTCTTAGGGTTCAGTTTCTTGCGGGTTTAGTGACCTTGAATAAGGTCGCGGGTCCACCTAATCCAACTCTAAACCATTTTCCGTCACGTCTTATGCAGTACCCTACTCTTAAGGTTCAGTGCCCCATCTTTGAATCACATCCACGATAGGGTTCACCAATACCCTCTTAGGGTTCAGTTTGTTGCGGGTTTAGTGACCTTGAATAAGGAAAAGGGTTTAGGGTTGGATTAGGCGGAGCCGCGTAGCGGGTCCGCCTAATCCAACCCTAAACCCTTTTCCGTCCCGTCTTATGCAGTACCCTACTCTTAAGGTTCAGTGCCCCATCTTTGAATCACATCCACGACAGGGTTCACCAATACCCTCTTAGGGTTCAGTTTCTTGCGGGTTTAGTGACCTTGAATAAGGTCGCGGGTCCACCTAATCCAACCCTAAACCCTTTTCCGTCCCGTCTTATGCAGTACCCTACTATTAAGGTTCAGTGCCCCATCTTTGAATCACATCCACGATAGGGTTCACCAATACCCTCTTAGGGTTCAGTTTGTTGCGGGTTTAGTGACCTTGAATAAGGAAATGGGTTTAGGGTTGGATTAGGCGGAGCCGCGTAGCGGGTCCGCCTAATCCAACCCTAAACCCTTTTCCGTCCCGTCTTATGCAGTACCCTACTCTTAAGGTTCAGTGCCCCATCTTTGAATCACATCCACGACAGGGTTCACCAATACCCTCTTAGGGTTCAGTTTCTTGCGGGTTTAGTGACCTTGAATAAGGTCGCGGGTCCACCTAATCCAACCCTAAACCCTTTTCCGTCCCGTCTTATGCAGTACCCTACTATTAAGGTTCAGTGCCCCATCTTTGAATCACATCCACGATAGGGTTCACCAATACCCTCTTAGGGTTCAGTTTGTTGCGGGTTTAGTGACCTTGAATAAGGAAATGGGTTTAGGGTTGGATTAGGCGGAGCCGCGTAGCGGGTTCGCCTAATCCAACCCTAAACCCTTTTCCGTCCCGTCTTATGCAGTACCCTACTCTTAAGGTTCAGTGCCCCATCTTTGAATCACATCCACGACAGGGTTCACCAATACCCTCTTAGGGTTCAGTTTCTTGCGGGTTTAGTGACCTTGAATAAGGTCGCGGGTCCACCTAATCCAACCCTGAACCCTTTTCCGTCCCGTCTTATGCAGTACCCTACTCTTAAGGTTCAGTGCCCCATCTTTGAATCACATCCACGATAGGGTTCACCAATACCCTCTTAGGGTTCAGTTTGTTGCGGGTTTAGTGACCTTGAATAAGGAAATGGGTTTAGGGTTGGATTAGGTGGAGCCGCGTAGCGGGTCCGCCTAATCCAACCCTAAACCCTTTTCCGTCCCGTCATATGCAGTACCCTACTCTTAAGGTTCAGTGCCCCATCTTTGAATCACATCCACGACAGGGTTCACCAATACCCTCTTAGGGTTCAGTTTGTTGCGGGTTTAGTGACCTTGAATAAGGAAAAGCGTTTAGGGTTGGGTTAGACGGAGCCGCGAAGCGGGTCCACCTAATCCAACTCCAAACCCTTTTCCGTCCCGTGTTATGCAGTACCCTACTCTTAAGGTTCAGTGCCCCATCTTTGAATCACATCCACGATAGGGTTCACCAATACCCTCTTAGGGTTCAGTTTGTTGCGGGTTTAGTGACCTTGAATAAGGAAAAGGGTTTAGGGTTGGATTAGGTGGAGCCGCGAAGCGGGTCCACCTAATTCAACCCTAAACCCTTTTCCGTCCCGTCTTATGCAGTACCCTACTCTTAAGGTTCAGTGCCCTATCTTTGAATCACATCAACGACAGGGTTCACCAATACCCTCTTAGGGTTCAGTTTCTTGCGGGTTTAGTGACCTTGAATAAGGAAAAGGGTTTAGGGTTGGATTAGGCGGAGCAGCGTAGCGGGTACGCCTAATCCAACCCTAAACCCTTTTCCGTCCCGTCTTATGCAGTACCCTACTCTTAAGGTTCAGTGCCCCATCTTTGAATCACATCCACGACAGGGTTCACCAATACCCTCTTAGGGTTCAGTTTCTTGCGGGTTTAGTGACCTTGAATAAGGTCGCGGGTCCACCTAATCCAACCCTAAACCATTTTCCGTCCCGTCTTATGCAGTACCCTAATCTTAAGGTTCAGTGCCCCATCTTTGAATCACATCCACGATAGGGTTCACCAATACCCTCTTAGGGTTCAGTTTGTTGCGGGTTTAGTGACCTTGAATAAGGAAAAGGGTTTAGGGTTGGATTAGGCGGAGCCGCGTAGCGGGTCCGCCTAATCCAACCCTAAACCCTTTTCCGTCCCGTCTTATGCAGTACCCTACTCTTAAGGTTCAGTGCCCCATCATTGAATCACATCCACGACAGGGTTCACCAATACCCTCTTAGGGTTCAGTTTCTTGCGGGTTTAGTGACCTTAAATAAGGTCGCGGGTCCACCTAATCCAACCCTAAACCCTTTTCCGTCCCGTCTTATGCAGTACCCTACTCTTAAGGTTCAGTGCCCCATCTTTGAATCACATCAACGACAGGGTTCACCAATACCCTCTTAGGGTTCAGTTTCTTGCGGGTTTAGTGACCTTGAATAAGGAAAAGGGTTTAGGGTTGGATTAGGCGGAGCAGCGTAGCGGGTACGCCTAATCCAACCCTAAACCCTTTTCCGTCCCGTCTTATGCAGTACCCTACTCTTAAGGTTCAGTGCCCCATCTTTGAATCACATCCACGACAGGGTTCACCAATACCCTCTTAGGGTTCAGTTTCTTGCGGGTTTAGTGACCTTGAATAAGGTCGCGGGTCCACCTAATCCAACCCTAAACCATTTTCCGTCCCGTCTTATGCAGTACCCTAATCTTAAGGTTCAGTGCCCCATCTTTGAATCACATCCACGATAGGGTTCACCAATACCCTCTTAGGGTTCAGTTTGTTGCGGGTTTAGTGACCTTGAATAAGGAAAAGGGTTTAGGGTTGGATTAAGCGGAGCCGCGTAGCGGGTCCGCCTAATCCAACCCTAAACCCTTTTCCGTCCCGTCTTATGCAGTACCCTACTCTTAAGGTTTAGTGCCCCATCTTTGAATCACATCCACGACAGGGTTCACCAATACCCTCTTAGGGTTCAGTTTGTTGCGGGTTTAGTGACCTTGAATAAGGAAAAGCGTTTAGGGTTGGGTTAGGCGGAGCCGCGAAGCGGGTCCACCTAATCCAACTCTAAACCCTTTTCCGTCCCGTCTTATGCAGTACCCTACTCTTAAGGTTCAGTGCCCCATCTTTGAATCACATCCACGACAGGGTTCACCAATACCCTCTTAGGGTTTAGTTCCTTGCGGGTTTAGTGACCTTGAATAAGGAAAAGGGTTTAGGTTTGGATTAGGCGGAGCAGCGTAGAGGGTACGCCTAATCCAACCCTAAACCCTTTTCCGTCCCGTCTTATGCAGTACCCTACTCTTAAGGTTCAGTGCGCCATCTTTGAATCACATCCACGACATGGTTCACCAATACCCTCTTAGGGTTCAGTTTCTTGCGGGTTTAGTGACCTTGAATAAGGAAAAGGGTTTAGGGTTGGATTAGGCGGAGCCGCGTTGCGGGTGCGCCTAATCCAACCCTAAACCCTTTTTCGTCCCGTCTTATGCAGTACCCTACTCTTAAGGTTCAGTGCCCCATCTTTGAATCACATCCTCGACAGGGTTCACCAATACCCTCTTAGGGTTCAGTTTCTTGCGGGTTTAGTGACCTTGAATAAAGTCGCGGGTCCACCTAATCCAACCCTAAACCCTTTTCCGTCCCGTTTTATGCAGTACCCTACTCTTAAGGTTCAATGCCCCATCTTTGAATCACATCCACGACAGGGTTCACCAATACCCTCTTAGGGTTCAGTTTGTTGCGGGTTTAGTCACCTTGAATAAGGAAAAGCGTTTAGGGTTGGATTAAGTAGAGCGGCGAAGCAGGTCCGCCTAATCCAACCCTAAACCCTTTTCCGTCCCGTCTTATGGAGTACCCTACTCTTAAGGTTCAGTGCCCCATCTTTGAATCACATCCATGACAGGGTTCACCAATACCCTCTTAGGGTTCAGTTTCTTGCGGGTTTAGTGACCTTGAATAAGGAAAAGGGTTTAGGGTTGGATTAGGCGGAGCGCGAAGCGGGTCCGCCTAATCCAACCCTAAACTCTTTTCCGTCCCGTCTTATGCAGTACCCTACTCTTAAGGTTCAGTGCCCCATCTTTGAATCACATCCACGACAGGGTTCACCAATACCCTCTTAGGGTTCAGTTTCTTGCGGGTTTAGTGACCTTGAATAAGGTCGCGGGTCCACCTAATCCAACCCTAAACCCTTTTCCGTCCCGTCTTATGCAGTACCCTACTCTTAAGGTTAAGTGCCCCATCTTTGAATCACATCCATGATAGGGTTCACCAATACCCTCTTAGGGTTCAGTTTGTTGCGGGTTTAGTGACCTTGAATAAGGAAATGGGTTTAGGGTTGGATTAGGTGGAGCCGCGTAGCGGGTCCGCCTAATCCAACCCTAAACCCTTTTCCGTCCCGTCATATGCAGTACCCTACTCTTAAGGTTCAGTGCCCCATCTTTGAATCACATCCACGACAGGGTTCACCAATACCCTCTTAGGGTTCAGTTTGTTGCGGGTTTAGTGACCTTGAATAAGGAAAAGCGTTTAGGGTTGGGTTAGGCGGAGCCGCGATGCGGGTCTACCTAATCCAACTCTAAACCCTTTTCCGTCCCGTCTTATGCAGTACCCTACTCTTAAGGTTCAGTGCCCCATCTTTGAATCACATCCACGATAGGGTTCACCAATACCCTCTTAGGGTTCAGTTTGTTGCGGGTTTAGTGACCTTGAATAAGGAAAAGGGTTTAGGGTTGGATTAGGTGGAGCCGCGAAGCGGGTCCACCTAATCCAACCCTAAACCCTTTTCCGTCCCTTCTTATGCAGTACCCTACTCTTAAGGTTCAGTGCCCTATCTTTGAATCACATCAACGACAGGGTTCACCAATACCCTCTTAGGGTTCAGTTTCTTGCGGGTTTAGTGACCTTGAATAAGGAAAAGGGTTTAGGGTTGCATTAGGCGGAGCAGCGTAGCGGGTACGCCTAATCCAACCCTAAACCCTTTTCCGTCCCGTCTTATGCAGTACCCTACTCTTAAGGTTCAGTGCCCCATCTTTGAATCACATCCACGACAGGGTTCACCAATACCCTCTTAGGGTTCAGTTTCTTGCGGGTTTAGTGACCTTGAATATGGTCGCGGGTCCACCTAATCCAACCCTAAACCATTTTCCGTCCCGTCTTATGCAGTACCCTACTCTTAAGGTTCAGTGCCCCATCTTTGAATCACATCCACGATAGGGTTCACCAATACCCTCTTAGGGTTCAGTTTGTTGCGGGTTTAGTGACCTTGAATAAGGAAAAGGGTTTAGGGTTGGATTAGGCGGAGCCGCGTAGCGGGTCCGCCTAATCCAACCCTAAACCCTTTTCCGTCCCGTCTTATGCAGTACCCTACTCTTAAGGTTCAGTGCCCCATCTTTGAATCACATCCACGACAGGGTTCACCAATACCCTCTTAGGGTTCAGTTTGTTGCGGGTTTAGTGACCTTGAATAAGGTCGCGGGTCCACCTAATCCAACCCTAAACCCTTTTCCGTCCCGTCTTATGCAGTACCCTACTCTTAAGGTTAAGTGCCCCATCTTTGAATCACATCCACGATAGGGTTCACCAATACCCTCTTAGGGTTCAGTTTGTTGCGGGTTTAGTGACCTTGAATAAGGAAATGGGTTTAGGGTTGGATTAGGTGGAGCCGCGTAGCGGGTCCGCCTAATCCAACCCTAAACCCTTTTCCGTCCCGTCATATGCAGTACCCTACTCTTAAGGTTCAGTGCCCCATCTTTGAATCACATCCACGACAGGGTTCACCAATACCCTCTTAGGGTTCAGTTTGTTGCGGGTTTAGTGACCTTGAATAAGGAAAAGCGTTTAGGGTTGGGTTAGGCGGAGCCGCGAAGCGGGTCCACCTAATCCAACTCTAAACCCTTTTCCGTCCCGTCTTATGCAGTACCCTACTCTTAAGGTTCAGTGCCCCATCTTTGAATCACATCCACGATAGGGTTCACCAATACCCTCTTAGGGTTCAGTTTCTTGCGGGTTTAGTGACCTTGAATATGGTCGCGGGTCCACCTAATCCAACCCTAAACCATTTTCCGTCCCGTCTTATGCAGTACCCTACTCTTAAGGTTCAGTGCCCCATCTTTGAATCACATCCACGATAGGGTTCACCAATACCCTCTTAGGGTTCAGTTTGTTGCGGGTTTAGTGACCTTGAATAAGGAAAAGGGTTTAGGGTTGGATTAGGCGGAGCCGCGTAGCGGGTCCGCCTAATCCAACCCTAAACCCTTTTCCGTCCCGTCTTATGCAGTACCCTACTCTTAAGGTTCAGTGCCCCATCTTTGAATCACATCCACGACAGGGTTCACCAATACCCTCTTAGGGTTCAGTTTGTTGCGGGTTTAGTGACCTTGAATAAGGTCGCGGGTCCACCTAATCCAACCCTAAACCCTTTTCCGTCCCGTCTTATGCAGTACCCTACTCTTAAGGTTAAGTGCCCCATCTTTGAATCACATCCACGATAGGGTTCACCAATACCCTCTTAGGGTTCAGTTTGTTGCGGGTTTAGTGACCTTGAATAAGGAAATGGGTTTAGGGTTGGATTAGGTGGAGCCGCGTAGCGGGTCCGCCTAATCCAACCCTAAACCCTTTTCCGTCCCGTCATATGCAGTACCCTACTCTTAAGGTTCAGTGCCCCATCTTTGAATCACATCCACGACAGGGTTCACCAATACCCTCTTAGGGTTCAGTTTGTTGCGGGTTTAGTGACCTTGAATAAGGAAAAGCGTTTAGGGTTGGGTTAGGCGGAGCCGCGAAGCGGGTCCACCTAATCCAACTCTAAACCCTTTTCCGTCCCGTCTTATGCAGTACCCTACTCTTAAGGTTCAGTGCCCCATCTTTGAATCACATCCACGATAGGGTTCACCAATACCCTCTTAGGGTTCAGTTTGTTGCGGGTTTAGTGACCTTGAATAAGGAAAAGGGTTTAGGGTTGGATTAGGTGGAGCCGCGAAGCGGGTCCACCTAATCCAACCCTAAACCCTTTTCCGTCCCGTCTTATGCAGTACCCTACTCTTAAGGTTCAGTGCCCTATCTTTGAATCACATCAACGACAGGGTTCACCAATACCCTCTTAGGGTTCAGTTTCTTTCGGGTTTAGTGACCTTGAATAAGGAAAAGGGTTTAGGGTTGGATTAGGCGGAGCAGCGTAGCGGGTACGCCTAATCCAACCCTAAACCCTTTTCCGTCCCGTCTTATGCAGTACCCTACTCTTAAGGTTCAGTGCCCCATCTTTGAATCACATCCACGACAGGGTTCACCAATACCCTCTTAGGGTTCAGTTTGTTGCGGGTTTAGTGACCTTGAATAAGGTCGCGGGTCCACCTAATCCAACCCTAAACCCTTTTCCGTCCCGTCTTATGCAGTACCCTACTCTTAAGGTTAAGTGCCCCATCTTTGAATCACATCCACGATAGGGTTCACCAATACCCTCTTAGGGTTCAGTTTGTTGCGGGTTTAGTGACCTTGAATAAGGAAATGGGTTTAGGGTTGGATTAGGTGGAGCCGCGTAGCGGGTCCGCCTAATCCAACCCTAAACCCTTTTCCGTCCCGTCATATGCAGTACCCTACTCTTAAGGTTCAGTGCCCCATCTTTGAATCACATCCACGACAGGGTTCACCAATACCCTCTTAGGGTTCAGTTTGTTGCGGGTTTAGTGACCTTGAATAAGGAAAAGCGTTTAGGGTTGGGTTAGGCGGAGCCGCGAAGCGGGTCCACCTAATCCAACTCTAAACCCTTTTCCGTCCCGTCTTATGCAGTACCCTACTCTTAAGGTTCAGTGCCCCATCTTTGAATCACATCCACGATAGGGTTCACCAATACCCTCTTAGGGTTCAGTTTCTTGCGGGTTTAGTGACCTTGAATATGGTCGCGGGTCCACCTAATCCAACCCTAAACCATTTTCCGTCCCGTCTTATGCAGTACCCTACTCTTAAGGTTCAGTGCCCCATCTTTGAATCACATCCACGATAGGGTTCACCAATACCCTCTTAGGGTTCAGTTTGTTGCGGGTTTAGTGACCTTGAATAAGGAAAAGGGTTTAGGGTTGGATTAGGCGGAGCCGCGTAGCGGGTCCGCCTAATCCAACCCTAAACCCTTTTCCGTCCCGTCTTATGCAGTACCCTACTCTTAAGGTTCAGTGCCCCATCTTTGAATCACATCCACGACAGGGTTCACCAATACCCTCTTAGGGTTCAGTTTGTTGCGGGTTTAGTGACCTTGAATAAGGAAAAGCGTTTAGGGTTGGATTAGGTGGAGCCGCGTAGCGGGTCCGCCTAATCCAACCCTAAACCCTTTTCCGTCCCGTCATATGCAGTACCCTACTCTTAAGGTTCAGTGCCCCATCTTTGAATCACATCCACGACAGGGTTCACCAATACCCTCTTAGGGTTCAGTTTGTTGCGGGTTTAGTGACCTTGAATAAGGAAAAGCGTTTAGGGTTGGGTTAGGCGGAGCCGCGAAGCGGGTCCACCTAATCCAACTCTAAACCCTTTTCCGTCCCGTCTTATGCAGTACCCTACTCTTAAGGTTCAGTGCCCCATCTTTGAATCACATCCACGATAGGGTTCACCAATACCCTCTTAGGGTTCAGTTTGTTGCGGGTTTAGTGACCTTGAATAAGGAAAAGGGTTTAGGGTTGGATTAGGTGGAGCCGCGAAGCGGGTCCACCTAATCCAACCCTAAACCCTTTTCCGTCCCGTCTTATGCAGTACCCTACTCTTAAGGTTCAGTGCCCTATCTTTGAATCACATCAACGACAGGGTTCACCAATACCCTCTTAGGGTTCAGTTTCTTTCGGGTTTAGTGACCTTGAATAAGGAAAAGGGTTTAGGGTTGGATTAGGCGGAGCAGCGTAGCGGGTACGCCTAATCCAACCCTAAACCCTTTTCCGTCCCGTCTTATGCAGTACCCTACTCTTAAGGTTCAGTGCCCCATCTTTGAATCACATCCACGACAGGGTTCACCAATACCCTCTTAGGGTTCAGTTTGTTGCGGGTTTAGTGACCTTGAATAAGGTCGCGGGTCCACCTAATCCAACCCTAAACCCTTTTCCGTCCCGTCTTATGCAGTACCCTACTCTTAAGGTTAAGTGCCCCATCTTTGAATCACATCCACGATAGGGTTCACCAATACCCTCTTAGGGTTCAGTTTGTTGCGGGTTTAGTGACCTTGAATAAGGAAATGGGTTTAGGGTTGGATTAGGTGGAGCCGCGTAGCGGGTCCGCCTAATCCAACCCTAAACCCTTTTCCGTCCCGTCATATGCAGTACCCTACTCTTAAGGTTCAGTGCCCCATCTTTGAATCACATCCACGACAGGGTTCACCAATACCCTCTTAGGGTTCAGTTTGTTGCGGGTTTAGTGACCTTGAATAAGGAAAAGCGTTTAGGGTTGGGTTAGGCGGAGCCGCGAAGCGGGTCCACCTAATCCAACTCTAAACCCTTTTCCGTCCCGTCTTATGCAGTACCCTACTCTTAAGGTTCAGTGCCCCATCTTTGAATCACATCCACGATAGGGTTCACCAATACCCTCTTAGGGTTCAGTTTCTTGCGGGTTTAGTGACCTTGAATATGGTCGCGGGTCCACCTAATCCAACCCTAAACCATTTTCCGTCCCGTCTTATGCAGTACCCTACTCTTAAGGTTCAGTGCCCCATCTTTGAATCACATCCACGATAGGGTTCACCAATACCCTCTTAGGGTTCAGTTTGTTGCGGGTTTAGTGACCTTGAATAAGGAAAAGGGTTTAGGGTTGGATTAGGCGGAGCCGCGTAGCGGGTCCGCCTAATCCAACCCTAAACCCTTTTCCGTCCCGTCTTATGCAGTACCCTACTCTTAAGGTTCAGTGCCCCATCTTTGAATCACATCCACGACAGGGTTCACCAATACCCTCTTAGGGTTCAGTTTGTTGCGGGTTTAGTGACCTTGAATAAGGTCGCGGGTCCACCTAATCCAACCCTAAACCCTTTTCCGTCCCGTCTTATGCAGTACCCTACTCTTAAGGTTAAGTGCCCCATCTTTGAATCACATCCACGATAGGGTTCACCAATACCCTCTTAGGGTTCAGTTTGTTGCGGGTTTAGTGACCTTGAAAAAGGAAATGGGTTTAGGGTTGGATTAGGTGGAGCCGCGTAGCGGGTCCGCCTAATCCAACCCTAAACCCTTTTCCGTCCCGTCATATGCAGTACCCTACTCTTAAGGTTCAGTGCCCCATCTTTGAATCACATCCACGACAGGGTTCACCAATACCCTCTTAGGGTTCAGTTTGTTGCGGGTTTAGTGACCTTGAATAAGGAAAAGCGTTTAGGGTTGGGTTAGGCGGAGCCGCGAAGCGGGTCCACCTAATCCAACTCTAAACCCTTTTCCGTCCCGTCTTATGCAGTACCCTACTCTTAAGGTTCGGTGCCCCATCTTTGAATCACATCCACGACAGGGTTCACCAATACCCTCTTAGGGTTCAGTTTCTTGCGGGTTTAGTGACCTTGAATAAGGTCGCGGGTCCACCTAATCCAACCCTAAACCCTTTTCCGTCCCGTCTTATGCAGTACCCTACTCTTAAGGTTAAGTGCCCCATCTTTGAATCACATCCATGATAGGGTTCACCAATACCCTCTTAGGGTTCAGTTCCTTGCGGGTTTAGTGACCTTGAATAAGGAAAAGGGTTTAGGGTTGGATTAGGCGGAGCCGCGTAGCGGGTACGCCTAATCCAACCCTAAACCCTTTTCCGTCCCGTCTTATGCAGTACCCTACTCTTAAGGTTCAGTGCCCCATCTTTGAATCACATCCACGACAGGGTTCACCAATACCCTCTTAGGGTTCAGTTTCTTGCGGGTTTAGTGACCTTGAATAAGGTCGCGGGTCCACCTAATCCAACCCTAAACCCTTTTCCGTCCCGTCTTATGCAGTACCCTACTCTTAAGGTTTAGTGCCCCATCTTTGAATCACATCCACGACAGGGTTCACCAATACCCTCTTAGGGTTCAGTTCCTTGCGGGTTTAGTGACCTTGAATAAGGAAAAGGGTTTAGGGTTGGATTAGGCGGAGCAGCGTAGAGGGTACGCCTAATCCAACCCTAAACCCTTTTCCGTCCCGTCTTATGCAGTACCCTACTCTTAAGGTTCAGTGCCCCATCTTTGAATCACATCCACCACATGGTTCACCAATACCCTCTTAGGGTTCAGTTTCTTGCGGGTTTAGTGACCTTGAATAAGGAAAAGGGTTTAGGGTTGGATTAGGCGGAGCGCGAAGCGGGTCCGCCTAATCCAACCCTAAACCCTTTTCCGTCCCGTCTTATGCAGTACCCTACTCTTAAGGTTCAGTGCCCCATCTTTGAATCACATCCACGACAGGGTTCACCAATACCCTCTTAGGGTTCAGTTCCTTGCGGGTTTAGTGACCTTGAATAAGGAAAAGGGTTTAGGGTTGGATTAGGCGGAGCAGCGTAGAGGGTACGCCTAATCCAACCCTAAACCCTTTTCCGTCCCGTCTTATGCAGTACCCTACTCTTAAGGTTCAGTGCCCCATCTTTGAATCACATCCACGACATGGTTCACCAATACCCTCTTAGGGTTCAGTTTCTTGCGGGTTTAGTGACCTTGAATAAGGAAAAGGGTTTAGGGTTGGATTAGGCAGAGCAGCGTAGAGGGTACGCCTAATCCAACCCTAAACCCTTTTCCGTCCCGTCTTATGCAGTACCCTACTCTTAAGGTTCAGTGCCCCATCTTTGAATCACATCCACGACAGGGTTCACCAATACCCTCTTAGGGTTCAGTTTGTTGCGGGTTTAGTGACCTTGAATAAGGTCGCGGGTCCACCTAATCCAACCCTAAACCCTTTTCCGTCCCGTCTTATGCAGTACCCTACTCTTAAGGTTAAGTGCCCCATCTTTGAATCACATCCACGATAGGGTTCACCAATACCCTCTTAGGGTTCAGTTTGTTGCGGGTTTAGTGACCTTGAAAAAGGAAATGGGTTTAGGGTTGGATTAGGTGGAGCCGCGTAGCGGGTCCGCCTAATCCAACCCTAAACCCTTTTCCGTCCCGTCATATGCAGTACCCTACTCTTAAGGTTCAGTGCCCCATCTTTGAATCACATCCACGACAGGGTTCACCAATACCCTCTTAGGGTTCAGTTTGTTGCGGGTTTAGTGACCTTGAATAAGGAAAAGCGTTTAGGGTTGGGTTAGGCGGAGCCGCGAAGCGGGTCCACCTAATCCAACTCTAAACCCTTTTCCGTCCCGTCTTATGCAGTACCCTACTCTTAAGGTTCGGTGCCCCATCTTTGAATCACATCCACGACAGGGTTCACCAATACCCTCTTAGGGTTCAGTTTCTTGCGGGTTTAGTGACCTTGAATAAGGTCGCGGGTCCACCTAATCCAACCCTAAACCCTTTTCCGTCCCGTCTTATGCAGTACCCTACTCTTAAGGTTAAGTGCCCCATCTTTGAATCACATCCATGATAGGGTTCACCAATACCCTCTTAGGGTTCAGTTCCTTGCGGGTTTAGTGACCTTGAATAAGGAAAAGGGTTTAGGGTTGGATTAGGCGGAGCCGCGTAGCGGGTACGCCTAATCCAACCCTAAACCCTTTTCCGTCCCGTCTTATGCAGTACCCTACTCTTAAGGTTCAGTGCCCCATCTTTGAATCACATCCACGACAGGGTTCACCAATACCCTCTTAGGGTTCAGTTTCTTGCGGGTTTAGTGACCTTGAATAAGGTCGCGGGTCCACCTAATCCAACCCTAAACCCTTTTCCGTCCCGTCTTATGCAGTACCCTACTCTTAAGGTTTAGTGCCCCATCTTTGAATCACATCCACGACAGGGTTCACCAATACCCTCTTAGGGTTCAGTTCCTTGCGGGTTTAGTGACCTTGAATAAGGAAAAGGGTTTAGGGTTGGATTAGGCGGAGCAGCGTAGAGGGTACGCCTAATCCAACCCTAAACCCTTTTCCGTCCCGTCTTATGCAGTACCCTACTCTTAAGGTTCAGTGCCCCATCTTTGAATCACATCCACCACATGGTTCACCAATACCCTCTTAGGGTTCAGTTTCTTGCGGGTTTAGTGACCTTGAATAAGGAAAAGGGTTTAGGGTTGGATTAGGCGGAGCGCGAAGCGGGTCCGCCTAATCCAACCCTAAACCCTTTTCCGTCCCGTCTTATGCAGTACCCTACTCTTAAGGTTCAGTGCCCCATCTTTGAATCACATCCACGACAGGGTTCACCAATACCCTCTTAGGGTTCAGTTCCTTGCGGGTTTAGTGACCTTGAATAAGGAAAAGGGTTTAGGGTTGGATTAGGCGGAGCAGCGTAGAGGGTACGCCTAATCCAACCCTAAACCCTTTTCCGTCCCGTCTTATGCAGTACCCTACTCTTAAGGTTCAGTGCCCCATCTTTGAATCACATCCACGACATGGTTCACCAATACCCTCTTAGGGTTCAGTTTCTTGCGGGTTTAGTGACCTTGAATAAGGAAAAGGGTTTAGGGTTGGATTAGGCAGAGCAGCGTAGAGGGTACGCCTAATCCAACCCTAAACCCTTTTCCGTCCCGTCTTATGCAGTACCCTACTCTTAAGGTTCAGTGCCCCATCTTTGAATCACATCCACGACAGGGTTCACCAATACCCTCTTAGGGTTCAGTTTCTTGCGGGTTTAGTGACCTTGAATAAGGTCGCGGGTCCACCTAATCCAACCCTAAACCCTTTTCCGTCCCGTCTTATGCAGTACCCTACTCTTAAGGTTTAGTGCCCCATCTTTGAATCACATCCACGACAGAGTTCACCAATACCCTCTTAGGGTTCAGTTCCTTGCGGGTTTAGTGACCTTGAATAAGGAAAAGGGTTTAGGGTTGGATTAGGCGGAGCAGCGTAGAGGGTACGCCTAATCCAACCCTAAACCCTTTTCCGTCCCGTCTTATGCAGTACCCTACTCTTAAGGTTCAGTGCCCCATCTTTGAATCACATCCACGACATGGTTCACCAATACCCTCTTAGGGTTCAGTTTCTTGCGGGTTTAGTGACCTTGAATAAGGAAAAGGGTTTAGGGTTGGATTAGGCGGAGCGCGAAGCGGGTCCGCCTAATCCAACCCTAAACCCTTTTCCGTCCCGTCTTATGCAGTACCCTACTCTTAAGGTTCAGTGCCCCATCTTTGAATCACATCCACGACAGGGTTCACCAATACCCTCTTAGGGTTCAGTTCCTTGCGGGTTTAGTGACCTTGAATAAGGAAAAGGGTTTAGGGTTGGATTAGGCGGAGCAGCGTAGAGGGTACGCCTAATCCAACCCTAAACCCTTTTCCGTCCCGTCTTATGCAGTACCCTACTCTTAAGGTTCAGTGCCCCATCTTTGAATCACATCCACGACATGGTTCACCAATACCCTCTTAGGGTTCAGTTTCTTGCTGGTTTAGTGACCTTGAATAAGGAAAAGGGTTTAGGGTTGGATTAGGCGGAGCAGCGTAGAGGGTACGCCTAATCCAACCCTAAACCCTTTTCCGTCCCGTCTTATGCAGTACCCTACTCTTAAGGTTCAGTGCCCCATCTTTGAATCACATCCACGACAGGGTTCACCAATACCCTCTTAGGGTTCAGTTTCTTGCGGGTTTAGTGACCTTGAATAAGGTCGCGGGTCCACCTAATCCAACCCTAAACCCTTTTCCGTCCCGTCTTATGCAGTACCCTACTCTTAAGGTTAAGTGCCCCATCTTTGAATCACATCCATGATAGGGTTCACCAATACCCTCTTAGGGTTCAGTTCCTTGCGGGTTTAGTGACCTTGAATAAGGAAAAGGGTTTAGGGTTGGATTAGGCGGAGCCGCGTAGCGGGTACGCCTAATCCAACCCTAAACCCTTTTCCGTCCCATCTTATGCAGTACCCTACTCTTAAGGTTCAGTGCCCCATCTTTGAATCACATCCACGACAGGGTTCACCAATACCCTCTTAGGGTTCAGTTTCTTGCGGGTTTAGTGACCTTGAATAAGGTCGCGGGTCCACCTAATCCAACCCTAAACCCTTTTCCGTCCCGTCTTATGCAGTACCCTACTCTTAAGGTTTAGTGCCCCATCTTTGAATCACATCCACGACAGGGTTCACCAATACCCTCTTAGGGTTCAGTTTGTTGCGGGTTTAGTCACCTTGAATAAGGAAAAGCGTTTAGGGTTGGATTAGGTAGAGCGGCGAAGCGGGTCCGCCTAATCCAACCCTAAACCCTTTTCCGTCCCGTCTTATACAGTACCCTACTCTTAAGGTTCAGTGCCCCATCTTTGAATCACATCCACGACAGGGTTCACCAATACCCTCTTAGGGTTCAGTTTCTTGCGGGTTTAGTGACCTTGAATAAGGAAAAGGGTTTAGGGTTGGATTAGGCGGAGCGCGAAGCGGGTCCGCCTAATCCAACCCTAAACCCTTTTCCGTCCCGTCTTATGCAGTACCCTACTCTTAAGGTTCAGTGCCCCATCTTTGAATCACATCCACGACAGGGTTCACCAATACCCTCTTAGGGTTCAGTTTCTTGCGGGTTTAGTGACCTTGAATAAGGTCGCGGGTCCACCTAATCCAACCCTAAACCCTTTTCCGTCCCGTCTTATGCAGTACCCTACTCTTAAGGTTCAGTGCCCCATCTTTGAATCACATCCACGATAGGGTTCACCAATACCCTCTTAGGGTTCAGTTTGTTGCGGGTTTAGTGACCTTGAATAAGGAAATGGGTTTAGGGTTGGATTAGGCGGAGCCGCGTAGCGGGTCCGCCTAATCCAACCCTAAACCCTTTTCCGTCCCGTCTTATGCAGTACCCTACTCTTAAGGTTCAGTGCCCCATCTTTGAATCACATCCACGACATAGTTCACCAATACCCTCTTAGGGTTCAGTTTGTTGCGGGTTTAGTGACCTTGAATAAGGAAAAGCGTTTAGGGTTGGGTTAGGCGGAGCCGCGAAGCGGGTCCACCTAATCCAACTCTAAACCCTTTTCCGTCCCGTCTTATGCAGTACCCTACTCTTAAGGTTCAGTGCCCCATCTTTGAATCACATCCACGACATGGTTCACCAATACCCTCTTAGGGTTCAGTTTCTTGCGGGTTTAGTGACCTTGAATAAGGAAAAGGGTTTAGGGTTGGATTAGGCGGAGCAGCGTAGAGGGTACGCCTAATCCAACCCTAAACCCTTTTCCGTCCCGTCTTATGCAGTACCCTACTCTTAAGGTTCAGTGCCCCATCTTTGAATCACATCCACGACAGGGTTCACCAATACCCTCTTAGGGTTCAGTTTCTTGCGGGTTTAGTGACCTTGAATAAGGTCGCGGGTCCACCTAATCCAACCCTAAACCCTTTTCCGTCCCGTCTTATGCAGTACCCTACTCTTAAGGTTCAGTGCCCCATCTTTGAATCACATCCACGATAGGGTTCACCAATACCCTCTTAGGGTTCAGTTTGTTGCGGGTTTAGTGACCTTGAATAAGGAAATGGGTTTAGGGTTGGATTAGGCGGAGCCGCGTAGCGGGTCCGCCTAATCCAACCCTAAACCCTTTTCCGTCCCGTCTTATGCAGTACCCTACTCTTAAGGTTCAGTGCCCCATCTTTGAATCGCATCCACGACATAGTTCACCAATACCCTCTTAGGGTTCAGTTTGTTGCGGGTTTAGTGACCTTGAATAAGGAAAAGCGTTTAGGGTTGGGTTAGGCGGAGCCGCGAAGCGGGTCCACCTAATCCAACTCTAAACCCTTTTCCGTCCCGTCTTATGCAGTACCCTACTCTTAAGGTTCAGTGCCCCATCTTTGAATCACATCCACGACAGGGTTCACCAATACCCTCTTAGGGTTCAGTTCCTTGCGGGTTTAGTGACCTTGAATAAGGAAAAGGGTTTAGGGTTGGATTAGGCGGAGCAGCGTAGAGGGTACGCCTAATCCAACCCTAAACCCTTTTCCGTCCCGTCTTATGCAGTACCCTACTCTTAAGGTTCAGTGCCCCATCTTTGAATCACATCCACGACATGGTTCACCAATACCCTCTTAGGGTTCAGTTTCTTGCGGGTTTAGTGACCTTGAATAAGGAAAAGGGTTTAGGGTTGGATTAGGCGGAGCAGCGTAGAGGGTACGCCTAATCCAACCCTAAACCCTTTTCCGTCCCGTCTTATGCAGTACCCTACTCTTAAGGTTCAGTGCCCCATCTTTGAATCACATCCACGACAGGGTTCACCAATACCCTCTTAGGGTTCAGTTCCTTGCGTGTTTAGTGACCTTGAATAAGGAAAAGGGTTTAGGGTTGGATTAGGCGGAGCAGCGTAGAGGGTACGCCTAATCCAACCCTAAACCCTTTTCCGTCCCGTCTTATGCAGTACCCTACTCTTAAGGTTCAGTGCCCAATCTTTGAATCACATCCACGACAGGGTTCACCAATACCCTCTTAGGGTTCAGTTTCTTGCGGGTTTAGTGACCTTGAATAAGGAAAAGGGTTTAGGGTTGGATTAGGCGGAGCCGCGTAGCGGGTACGCCTAATCCAACCCTAAACCCTTTTCCGTCCCGTCTTATGTAGTACCCTACTCTTAAGGTTCAGTGCCCCATCTTTGAATCACATCCACGACAGGGTTCACCAATACCCTCTTAGGGTTCAGTTTGTTGCGGGTTTAGTGACCTTGAATAAGGAAATGGGTTTAGGGTTGGATTAGGCGGAGCCGCGTAGCGGGTCCGCCTAATCCAACCCTAAACCCTTTTCCGTCCCGTCTTATGCAGTACCCTACTCTTAAGGTTCAGTGCCCCATCTTTGAATCACATCCACGACATAGTTCGCCAATACCCTCTTAGGGTTCAGTTTGTTGCGGGTTTAGTGACCTTGAATAAGGAAAAGCGTTTAGGGTTGGGTTAGGCGGAGCCGCGAAGCGGGTCCACCTAATCCAACTCTAAACCCTTTTCCGTCCCGTCTTATGCAGTACCCTACTCTTAAGGTTCAGTGCCCCATCTTTGAATCACATCCACGACAGGGTTCACCAATACCCTCTTAGGGTTCAGTTCCTTGCGGGTTTAGTGACCTTGAATAAGGAAAAGGGTTTAGGGTTGGATTAGGCGGAGCAGCGTAGAGGGTACGCCTAATCCAACCCTAAACCCTTTTCCGTCCCGTCTTATGCAGTACCCTACTCTTAAGGTTCAGTGCCCCATCTTTGAATCACATCCACGACATGGTTCACCAATACCCTCTTAGGGTTCAGTTTCTTGCGGGTTTAGTGACCTTGAATAAGGAAAAGGGTTTAGGGTTGGATTAGGCGGAGCAGCGTAGAGGGTACGCCTAATCCAACCCTAAACCCTTTTCCGTCCCGTCTTATGCAGTACCCTACTCTTAAGGTTCAGTGCCCCATCTTTGAATCACATCCACGACAGGGTTCACCAATACCCTCTTAGGGTTCAGTTCCTTGCGTGTTTAGTGACCTTGAATAAGGAAAAGGGTTTAGGGTTGGATTAGGCGGAGCAGCGTAGAGGGTACGCCTAATCCAACCCTAAACCCTTTTCCGTCCCGTCTTATGCAGTACCCTACTCTTAAGGTTCAGTGCCCCATCTTTGAATCACATCCACGACATGGTTCACCAATACCCTCTTAGGGTTCAGTTTCTTGCGGGTTTAGTGACCTTGAATAAGGAAAAGGGTTTAGGGTTGGATTAGGCGGAGCCGCGTAGCGGGTACGCCTAATCCAACCCTAAACCCTTTTCCGTCCCGTCTTATGTAGTACCCTACTCTTAAGGTTCAGTGCCCCATCTTTGAATCACATCCACGACAGGGTTCACCAATACCCTCTTAGGGTTCAGTTTCTTGCGGGTTTAGTGACCTTGAATAAGGTCGCGGGTCCAACTAATCCAACCCTAAACCCTTTTCCGTCCCGTCTTCTGCAGAACCCTACTCTTAAGGTTCAGTGCCCCATCTTTGAATCACATCCACGATAGGGTTCACCAATACCCTCTTAGGGTTCAGTTTGTTGCGTGTTTAGTGACCTTGAATAAGGAAAAGGGTTTAGGGTTGGATTAGGCGGAGCGCGAAGCGGGTCCGCCTAATCCAACCCTAAACCCTTTTCCGTCCCGTCTTATGCAGTACCCTACTCTTAAGGTTCAGTGCCCCATCTTTGAATCACATCCACGACAGGGTTCACCAATACCCTCTTAGGGTTCAGTTTCTTGCGGGTTTAGTGACCTTGAATAAGGAAAAGGGTTTAGGGTTGGATTAGGCGGAGCCGCGTAGCGGGTCCGCCTAATCCAACCCTATACCCTTTTCCGTCTCGTCTTATGCAGTACCCTACTCTTAAGGTTCAGTGCCCCATTTTTGAATCACATCAACGACAGGGTTCACCAATACCCTCTTAGGGTTCAGTTTCTTGCGGGTTTAGTGACCTTGAATAAGGAAAAGGGTTTAGGGTTGGATTAGGCGGAGCGCGAAGCGGGTCCGCCTAATCCAACCCTAAACCCTTTTCCGTCCCGTCTTATGCAGTACCCTACTCTTAAGGTTCAGTGCCCCATCTTTGAATCACATCCACGACAGGGTTCACCAATACCCTCTTAGGGTTCAGTTTCTTGCGGGTTTAGTGACCTTGAATAAGGTCGCGGGTCCAACTAATCCAACCCTAAACCCTTTTCCGTCCCGTCTTCTGCAGAACCCTACTCTTAAGGTTCAGTGCCCCATCTTTGAATCACATCCACGATAGGGTTCACCAATACCCTCTTAGGGTTCAGTTTGTTGCGTGTTTAGTGACCTTGAATAAGGAAAAGGGTTTAGGGTTGGATTAGGCGGAGCAGCGTAGAGGGTACGCCTAATCCAACCCTAAACCCTTTTCCGTCCCGTCTTATGCAGTACCCTACTCTTAAGGTTCAGTGCCCCATCTTTGAATCACATCCACGACATGGTTCACCAATACCCTCTTAGGGTTCAGTTTCTTGCGGGTTTAGTGACCTTGAATAAGGAAAAGGGTTTAGGGTTGGATTAGGCGGAGCCGCGTAGCGGGTACGCCTAATCCAACCCTAAACCCTTTTCCGTCCCGTCTTATGTAGTACCCTACTCTTAAGGTTCAGTGCCCCATCTTTGAATCACATCCACGACAGGGTTCACCAATACCCTCTTAGGGTTCAGTTTCTTGCGGGTTTAGTGACCTTGAATAAGGTCGCGGGTCCAACTAATCCAACCCTAAACCCTTTTCCGTCCCGTCTTCTGCAGAACCCTACTCTTAAGGTTCAGTGCCCCATCTTTGAATCACATCCACGATAGGGTTCACCAATACCCTCTTAGGGTTCAGTTCCTTGCGTGTTTAGTGACCTTGAATAAGGAAAAGGGTTTAGGGTTGGATTAGGCGGAGCAGCGTAGAGGGTACGCCTAATCCAACCCTAAACCCTTTTCCGTCCCGTCTTATGCAGTACCCTACTCTTAAGGTTCAGTGCCCCATCTTTGAATCACATCCACGACATGGTTCACCAATACCCTCTTAGGGTTCAGTTTCTTGCGGGTTTAGTGACCTTGAATAAGGAAAAGGGTTTAGGGTTGGATTAGGCGGAGCAGCGTAGAGGGTACGCCTAATCCAACCCTAAAACCTTTTCCGTCCCGTCTTATGCAGTACCCTACTCTTAAGGTTCAGTGCCCCATCTTTGAATCACATCCACGACATGGTTCACCAATACCCTCTTAGGGTTCAGTTTCTTGCGGGTTTAGTGACCTTGAATAAGGAAAAGGGTTTAGGGTTGGATTAGGCGGAGCCGCGTAGCGGGTACGCCTAATCCAACCCTAAACCCTTTTCCGTCCCGTCTTATGTAGTACCCTACTCTTAAGGTTCAGTGCCCCATCTTTGAATCACATCCACGACAGGGTTCACCAATACCCTCTTAGGGTTCAGTTTCTTGCGGGTTTAGTGACCTTGAATAAGGTCGCGGGTCCAACTAATCCAACCCTAAACCCTTTTCCGTCCCGTCTTCTGCAGAACCCTACTCTTAAGGTTCAGTGCCCCATCTTTGAATCACATCCACGATAGGGTTCACCAATACCCTCTTAGGGTTCAGTTTCTTGCGGGTTTAGTGACCTTGAATAAGGAAAAGGGTTTAGGGTTGGATTAGGCGGAGCCGCGTAGCGGGTCCGCCTAATCCAACCCTATACCCTTTTCCGTCTCGTCTTATGCAGTACCCTACTCTTAAGGTTCAATGCCCCATTTTTGAATCACATCAACGACAGGGTTCACCAATACCCTCTTAGGGTTCAGTTTCTTGCGGGTTTAGTGACCTTGAATAAGGAAAAGGGTTTAGGGTTGGATTAGGCGGAGCGCGAAGCGGGTCCGCCTAATCCAACCCTAAACCCTTTTCCGTCCCGTCTTATGCAGTACCCTACTCTTAAGGTTCAGTGCCCCATCTTTGAATCACATCCACGACAGGGTTCACCAATACCCTCTTAGGGTTCAGTTTCTTGCGGGTTTAGTGACCTTGAATAAGGTCGCGGGTCCAACTAATCCAACCCTAAACCCTTTTCCGTCCCGTCTTCTGCAGAACCCTACTCTTAAGGTTCAGTGCCCCATCTTTGAATCACATCCACGATAGGGTTCACCAATACCCTCTTAGGGTTCAGTTTGTTGCGTGTTTAGTGACCTTGAATAAGGAAAAGGGTTTAGGGTTGGATTAGGCGGAGCAGCGTAGAGGGTACGCCTAATCCAACCCTAAACCCTTTTCCGTCCCGTCTTATGCAGTACCCTACTCTTAAGGTTCAGTGCCCCATCTTTGAATCACATCCACGACATGGTTAACCAATACCCTCTTAGGGTTCAGTTTCTTGCGGGTTTAGTGACCTTGAATAAGGAAAAGGGTTTAGGGTTGGATTAGGCGGAGCCGCGTAGCGGGTACGCCTAATCCAACCCTAAACCCTTTTCCGTCCCGTCTTATGTAGTACCCTACTCTTAAGGTTCAGTGCCCCATCTTTGAATCACATCCACGACAGGGTTCACCAATACCCTCTTAGGGTTCAGTTTCTTGCGGGTTTAGTGACCTTGAATAAGGTCGCGGGTCCAACTAATCCAACCCTAAACCCTTTTCCGTCCCGTCTTCTGCAGAACCCTACTCTTAAGGTTCAGTGCCCCATCTTTGAATCACATCCACGATAGGGTTCACCAATACCCTCTTAGGGTTCAGTTCCTTGCGTGTTTAGTGACCTTGAATAAGGAAAAGGGTTTAGGGTTGGATTAGGCGGAGCAGCGTAGAGGGTACGCCTAATCCAACCCTAAACCCTTTTCCGTCCCGTCTTATGCAGTACCCTACTCTTAAGGTTCAGTGCCCCATCTTTGAATCACATCCACGACATGGTTCACCAATACCCTCTTAGGGTTCAGTTTCTTGCGGGTTTAGTGACCTTGAATAAGGAAAAGGGTTTAGGGTTGGATTAGGCGGAGCAGCGTAGAGGGTACGCCTAATCCAACCCTAAACCCTTTTCCGTCCCGTCTTATGCAGTACCCTACTCTTAAGGTTCAGTGCCCCATCTTTGAATCACATCCACGACATGGTTCACCAATACCCTCTTAGGGTTCAGTTTCTTGCGGGTTTAGTGACCTTGAATAAGGAAAAGGGTTTAGGGTTGGATTAGGCGGAGCCGCGTAGCGGGTACGCCTAATCCAACCCTAAACCCTTTTCCGTCCCGTCTTATGTAGTACCCTACTCTTAAGGTTCAGTGCCCCATCTTTGAATCACATCCACGACAGGGTTCACCAATACCCTCTTAGGGTTCAGTTTCTTGCGGGTTTAGTGACCTTGAATAAGGTCGCGGGTCCAACTAATCCAACCCTAAACCCTTTTCCGTCCCGTCTTCTGCAGAACCCTACTCTTAAGGTTCAGTGCCCCATCTTTGAATCACATCCACGATAGGGTTCACCAATACCCTCTTAGGGTTCAGTTTGTTGCGTGTTTAGTGACCTTGAATAAGGAAAAGGGTTTAGGGTTGGATTAGGCGGAGCGCGAAGCGGGTCCGCCTAATCCAACCCTAAACCCTTTTCCGTCCCGTCTTATGCAGTACCCTACTCTTAAGGTTCAGTGCCCCATCTTTGAATCACATCCACGACAGGGTTCACCAATACCCTCTTAGGGTTCAGTTTCTTGCGGGTTTAGTGACCTTGAATAAGGAAAAGGGTTTAGGGTTGGATTAGGCGGAGCCGCGTAGCGGGTCCGCCTAATCCAACCCTATACCCTTTTCCGTCTCGTCTTATGCAGTACCCTACTCTTAAGGTTCAGTGCCCCATTTTTGAATCACATCAACGACAGGGTTCACCAATACCCTCTTAGGGTTCAGTTTCTTGCGGGTTTAGTGACCTTGAATAAGGAAAAGGGTTTAGGGTTGGATTAGGCGGAGCGCGAAGCGGGTCCGCCTAATCCAACCCTAAACCCTTTTCCGTCCCGTCTTATGCAGTACCCTACTCTTAAGGTTCAGTGCCCCATCTTTGAATCACATCCACGACAGGGTTCACCAATACCCTCTTAGGGTTCAGTTTCTTGCGGGTTTAGTGACCTTGAATAAGGTCGCGGATCCACCTAATCCAACCCTAAACCCTTTTCCGTCCCGTCTTATGCAGTACCCTACTCTTAAGGTTCAGTGCCCCATCTTTGAATCACATCCACGATAGGGTTCACCAATACCCTCTTAGGGTTCAGTTTGTTGCGGGTTTAGTGACCTTGAATAAGGAAATGGGTTTAGGGTTGGATTAGGCGGAGCCGCGTAGCGGGTCCGCCTAATCCAACCCTAAACCCTTTTCCGTCCCGTCTTATGCAGTACCCTACTCTTAAGGTTCAGTGCCCCATCTTTGAATCACATCCACGACAGAATTCACCAATACCCTCTTAGGGTTCAGTTTGTTGCGGGTTTAGTGACCTTGAATAAGGAAAAGCGTTTAGGGTTGGGTTAGGCGGAGCCGCGAAGCGGGTCCACCTAATCCAACTCTAAACCCTTTTCCGTCCCGTCTTATGCAGTACCCTACTCTTAAGGTTCAGTGCCCCATCTTTGAATCACATCCACGACAGGGTTCACCAATACCCTCTTAGGGTTCAGTTCCTTGCGGGTTTAGTGACCTTGAATAAGGAAAAGGGTTTAGGGTTGGATTAGGCGGAGCAGCGTAGAGGGTACGCCTAATCCAACCCTAAACCCTTTTCCGTCCCGTCTTATGCAGTACCCTACTCTTAAGGTTCAGTGCCCCATCTTTGAATCACATCCACGACATGGTTCACCAATACCCTCTTAGGGTTCTGTTTCTTGCGGGTTTAGTGACCTTGAATAAGGAAAAGGGTTCAGGGTTGGATTAGGCGGAGCCGCGAAGCGGGTCCGCCTAATCCAACCCTAAACCCTTTTCCGTCCCGTCTTATGCAGTACCCTACTCTTAAGGTTCAGTGCCCCATCTTTGAATCACATCCACGACAGGGTTCACCAATACCCTCTTAGGGTTCAGTTTCTTGCGGGTTTAGTGACCTTGAATAAGGAAAAGGGTTTAGGGTTGGATTAGGCGGAGCCGCGTAGCGGGTACGCCTAATCCAACCCTAAACCCTTATCCATCCCGTCTTATGCAGTACCCTACTCTTAAGGTTCAGTGCCCCATCTTGGAATCACATCCACGACAGGGTTCACCAATACCCTCCTAGGGTTCAGTTTCTTGCGGGTTTAGTGTGACCTTGAATAAGGAAAAGGGTTTAGGGTTGGATTAGGCAGAGCCGCGTAGCGGGTATGCCTAATCCAACCCTAAACCCTTTTCCGTCCCGTCTTATGTAGTACCCTACTCTTAAGGTTCAGTGCCCTATCTTTGAATCACATCCACGACAGGGTTCACAAAATACCCTCTTAGGGTTCAGTTTTTTGCGGGTTTAGTGACCTTGAATAAGGAAAAGGGTTCAGGGTTGGATTAGGCGGAGCCGCGTAGCGGGTACGCCTAATCCAACCCTAAAACCTTTTTCGTCCCGTCTTATGCAGTACCCTACTCTTAAGGTTCAGTGCCCCATCTTCGAATCACATCCATGACAGGGTTCACCAATACCCTCTTAGGGTTCAGTTTCTTGCGGGTTTAGTGTGACCTTGAATAAGGAAAAGGGTTTAGGGTTGGATTAGGCGGAGCCGCGTAGCGGGTTCGCCTAATCCAACCCTAAACCCTTTTCCGTCTCGTCTTATGTAGTACCCTACTCTTAAGGTTCAGATCCCTATCTTTGAATCACATCCACGACAGGGTTCACAAAATACCCTCTTAGGGTTCAGTTTCTTGCGGGTTTAGTGACCTTGAATAAGGAAAAGGGTTCAGGGTTGGATTAGGCGGAGCGCGAAGCGGGTCCGCCTAATCCAACCCTAAACCCTTTTCCGTCCCGTCTTATGCAGTACCCTACTCTTAAGGTTCAGTGCCCCATCTTTGAATCACATCCACGACAGGGTTCACCAATACCCTCTTACGGTTCAGTTTCTTGCGGGTTTAGTGACCTTGAATAAGGAAAAGGGTTTAGGGTTGGATTAGGCGGAGCCGCGTAGCGGGTCCGCCTAATCCAACCCTATACCCTTTTCCGTCTCGTCTTATGCAGTACCCTACTCTTAAGATTCAGTGCCCCATTTTTGAATCACATCAACGACAGGGTTCACCAATACCCTCTTAGGGTTCAGTTTCTTGCGGGTTTAGTGACCTTGAATAAGGAAAAGGGTTTAGGGTTGGATTAGGCGGAGCGCGAAGCGGGTCCGCCTAATCCAACCCTAAACCCTTTTCCGTCCCGTCTTATGCAGTACCCTACTCTTAAGGTTCAGTGCCCCATCTTTGAATCACATCCACGACAGGGTTCACCAATACCCTCTTAGGGTTCAGTTTCTTGCGGGTTTAGTGACCTTGAATAAGGTCGCGGGTCCACCTAATCCAACCCTAAACCCTTTTCCGTCCCGTCTTATGCAGTACCCTACTCTTAAGGTTCAGTGCCCCATCTTTGAATCACATCCACGACAGGGTTCACCAATACCCTCTTAGGGTTCAGTTTCTTGCGGGTTTAGTGACCTTGAATAAGGTCGCGGGTCCACCTAATCCAACCCTAAACCCTTTTCCGTCTCGTCTTATGTAGTACCCTACTCTTAAGGTTCAGATCCCTATCTTTGAATCACATCCACGACAGGGTTCACAAAATACCCTCTTAGGGTTCAGTTTCTTGCGGGTTTAGTGACCTTGAATAAGGAAAAGGGTTCAGGGTTGGATTAGGCGGAGCGCGAAGCGGGTCCGCCTAATCCAACCCTAAACCCTTTTCCGTCCCGTCTTATGCAGTACCCTACTCTTAAGGTTCAGTGCCCCATCTTTGAATCACATCCACGACAGGGTTCACCAATACCCTCTTACGGTTCAGTTTCTTGCGGGTTTAGTGACCTTGAATAAGGAAAAGGGTTTAGGGTTGGATTAGGCGGAGCCGCGTAGCGGGTCCGCCTAATCCAACCCTATACCCTTTTCCGTCTCGTCTTATGCAGTACCCTACTCTTAAGATTCAGTGCCCCATTTTTGAATCACATCAACGACAGGGTTCACCAATACCCTCTTAGGGTTCAGTTTCTTGCGGGTTTAGTGACCTTGAATAAGGAAAAGGGTTTAGGGTTGGATTAGGCGGAGCGCGAAGCGGGTCCGCCTAATCCAACCCTAAACCCTTTTCCGTCCCGTCTTATGCAGTACCCTACTCTTAAGGTTCAGTGCCCCATCTTTGAATCACATCCACGACAGGGTTCACCAATACCCTCTTAGGGTTCAGTTTCTTGCGGGTTTAGTGACCTTGAATAAGGTCGCGGGTCCACCTAATCCAACCCTAAACCCTTTTCCGTCCCGTCTTATGCAGTACCCTACTCTTAAGGTTCAGTGCCCCATCTTTGAATCACATCCACGATAGGGTTCACCAATACCCTCTTAGGGTTCAGTTTGTTGCGGGTTTAGTGACCTTGAATAAGGAAATGGGTTTAGGGTTGGATTAGGCGGAGCCGCGTAGCGGGTCCGCCTAATCCAACCCTAAACCCTTTTCCGTCCCGTCTTATGCAGTACCCTACTCTTAAGGTTCAGTGCCCCATCTTTGAATCACATCCACGACAGAGTTCACCAATACCCTCTTAGGGTTCAGTTTGTTGCGGGTTTAGTGACCTTGAATAAGGAAAAGCGTTTAGGGTTGGGTTAGGCGGAGCCGCGAAGCGGGTCCACCTAATCCAACTCTAAACCCTTTTCCGTCCCGTCTTATGCAGTACCCTACTCTTAAGGTTCAGTGCCCCATCTTTGAATCACATCCACGACAGGGTTCACCAATACCCTCTTAGGGTTCAGTTCCTTGCGGGTTTAGTGACCTTGAATAAGGAAAAGGGTTTAGGGTTGGATTAGGCGGAGCAGCGTAGAGGGTACGCCTAATCCAACCCTAAACCCTTTTCCGTCCCGTCTTATGCAGTACCCTACTCTTAAGGTTCAGTGCCCCATCTTTGAATCACATCCACGACATGGTTCACCAATACCCTCTTAGGGTTCAGTTTCTTGCGGGTTTAGTGACCTTGAATAAGGAAAAGGGTTCAGGGTTGGATTAGGCGGAGCCGCGAAGCGGGTCCGCCTAATCCAACCCTAAACCCTTTTCCGTCCCGTCTTATGCAGTACCCTACTCTTAAGGTTCAGTGCCCCATCTTTGAATCACATCCACGACAGGGTTCACCAATACCCTCCTAGGGTTCAGTTTCTTGCGGGTTTAGTGACCTTGAATAAGGAAAAGGGTTTAGGGTTGGATTAGGCGGAGCCGCGTAGCGGGTACGCCTAATCCAACCCTAAACCCTTATCCATCCCGTCTTATGCAGTACCCTACTCTTAAGGTTCAGTGCCCCATCTTGGAATCACATCCACGACAGGGTTCACCAATACCCTCCTAGGGTTCAGTTTCTTGCGGGTTTAGTGTGACCTTGAATAAGGAAAAGGGTTTAGGGTTGGATTAGGCAGAGCCGCGTAGCGGGTATGCCTAATCCAACCCTAAACCCTTTTCCGTCCCGTCTTATGTAGTACCCTACTCTTAAGGTTCGGTGCCCTATCTTTGAATCACATCCACGACAGGGTTCACAAAATACCCTCTTAGGGTTCAGTTTCTTGCGGGTTTAGTGACCTTGAATAAGGAAAAGGGTTCAGGGTTGGATTAGGCGGAGCCGCGTAGCGGGTACGCCTAATCCAACCCTAAAACCTTTTTCGTCCCGTCTTATGCAGTACCCTACTCTTAAGGTTCAGTGCCCCATCTTCGAATCACATCCATGACAGGGTTCACCAATACCCTCTTAGGGTTCAGTTTCTTGCGGGTTTAGTGTGACCTTGAATAAGGAAAAGGGTTTAGGGTTGGATTAGGCGGAGCCGCGTAGCGGGTTCGCCTAATCCAACCCTAAACCCTTTTCCGTCTCGTCTTATGTAGTACCCTACTCTTAAGGTTCAGATCCCTATCTTTGAATCACATCCACGACAGGGTTCACAAAATACCCTCTTAGGGTTCAGTTTCTTGCGGGTTTAGTGACCTTGAATAAGGAAAAGGGTTCAGGGTTGGATTAGGCGGAGCGCGAAGCGGGTCCGCCTAATCCAACCCTAAACCCTTTTCCGTCCCGTCTTATGCAGTACCCTACTCTTAAGGTTCAGTGCCCCATCTTTGAATCACATCCACGACAGGGTTCACCAATACCCTCTTACGGTTCAGTTTCTTGCGGGTTTAGTGACCTTGAATAAGGAAAAGGGTTTAGGGTTGGATTAGGCGGAGCCGCGTAGCGGGTCCGCCTAATCCAACCCTATACCCTTTTCCGTCTCGTCTTATGCAGTACCCTACTCTTAAGATTCAGTGCCCCATTTTTGAATCACATCAACGACAGGGTTCACCAATACCCTCTTAGGGTTCAGTTTCTTGCGGGTTTAGTGACCTTGAATAAGGAAAAGGGTTTAGGGTTGGATTAGGCGGAGCGCGAAGCGGGTCCGCCTAATCCAACCCTAAACCCTTTTCCGTCCCGTCTTATGCAGTACCCTACTCTTAAGGTTCAGTGCCCCATCTTTGAATCACATCCACGACAGGGTTCACCAATACCCTCTTAGGGTTCAGTTTCTTGCGGGTTTAGTGACCTTGAATAAGGTCGCGGGTCCACCTAATCCAACCCTAAACCCTTTTCCGTCCCGTCTTATGCAGTACCCTACTCTTAAGGTTCAGTGCCCCATCTTTGAATCACATCCACGATAGGGTTCACCAATACCCTCTTAGGGTTCAGTTTGTTGCGGGTTTAGTGACCTTGAATAAGGAAATGGGTTTAGGGTTGGATTAGGCGGAGCCGCGTAGCGGGTCCGCCTAATCCAACCCTAAACCCTTTTCCGTCCCGTCTTATGCAGTACCCTACTCTTAAGGTTCAGTGCCCCATCTTTGAATCACATCCACGACAGAGTTCACCAATACCCTCTTAGGGTTCAGTTTGTTGCGGGTTTAGTGACCTTGAATAAGGAAAAGCGTTTAGGGTTGGGTTAGGCGGAGCCGCGAAGCGGGTCCACCTAATCCAACTCTAAACCCTTTTCCGTCCCGTCTTATGCAGTACCCTACTCTTAAGGTTCAGTGCCCCATCTTTGAATCACATCCACGACAGGGTTCACCAATACCCTCTTAGGGTTCAGTTCCTTGCGGGTTTAGTGACCTTGAATAAGGAAAAGGGTTTAGGGTTGGATTAGGCGGAGCAGCGTAGAGGGTACGCCTAATCCAACCCTAAACCCTTTTCCGTCCCGTCTTATGCAGTACCCTACTCTTAAGGTTCAGTGCCCCATCTTTGAATCACATCCACGACATGGTTCACCAATACCCTCTTAGGGTTCAGTTTCTTGCGGGTTTAGTGACCTTGAATAAGGAAAAGGGTTTAGGGTTGGATTAGGCGAAGCCGCGTAGCGGGTACGCCTAATCCAACCCTAAACCCTTATCCGTCCCGTCTTATGCAGTACCCTACTCTTAAGGTTCAGTGCCCCATCTTGGAATCACATCCACGACAGGGTTCACCAATACCCTCCTAGGGTTCAGTTTCTTGCGGGTTTAGTGTGACCTTGAATAAGGAAAAAGGGTTTAGGGTTGGATTAGGCAGAGCCGCGTAGCGGGTATGCCTAATCCAACCCTAAACCCTTTTCCGTCCCGTCTTATGTAGTACCCTACTCTTAAGGTTCAGTGCCCTATCTTTGAATCACATCCACGACAGGGTTCACAAAATACCCTCTTAGGGTTCAGTTTCTTGCGGGTTTAGTGACCTTGAATAAGGAAAAGGGTTCAGGGTTGGATTAGGCGGAGCCGCGTAGCGGGTACGCCTAATCCAACCCTAAAACCTTTTTCGTCCCGTCTTATGCAGTACCCTACTCTTAAGGTTCAGTGCCCCATCTTCGAATCACATCCATGACAGGGTTCACCAATACCCTCTTAGGGTTCAGTTTCTTGCGGGTTTAGTGTGACCTTGAATAAGGAAAAGGGTTTAGGGTTGGATTAGGCGGAGCCGCGTAGCTGGTTCGCCTAATCCAACCCTAAACCCTTTTCCGTCTCGTCTTATGTAGTACCCTACTCTTAAGGTTCAGATCCCTATCTTTGAATCACATCCACGACAGGGTTCACAAAATACCCTCTTAGGGTTCAGTTTCTTGCGGGTTTAGTGACCTTGAATAAGGAAAAGGGTTCAGGGTTGGATTAGGCGGAGCGCGAAGCGGGTCCGCCTAATCCAACCCTAAACCCTTTTCCGTCCCGTCTTATGCAGTACCCTACTCTTAAGGTTCAGTGCCCCATCTTTGAATCACATCCACGACAGGGTTCACCAATACCCTCTTAGGGTTCAGTTTCTTGCGGGTTTAGTGACCTTGAATAAGGAAAAGGGTTTAGGGTTGGATTAGGCGGAGCCGCGTAGCGGGTCCGCCTAATCCAACCCTATACCCTTTTCCGTCTCGTCTTATGCAGTACCCTACTCTTAAGGTTCAGTGCCCCATTTTTGAATCACATCAACGACAGGGTTCACCAATACCCTCTTAGGGTTCAGTTTCTTGCGGGTTTAGTGACCTTGAATAAGGAAAAGGGTTTAGGGTTGGATTAGGCGGAGCGCGAAGCGGGTCCGCCTAATCCAACCCTAAACCCTTTTCCGTCCCGTCTTATGCAGTACCCTACTCTTAAGGTTCAGTGCCCCATCTTTGAATCACATCCACGACAGGGTTCACCAATACCCTCTTAGGGTTCAGTTTCTTGCGGGTTTAGTGACCTTGAATAAGGTCGCGGGTCCACCTAATCCAACCCTAAACCCTTTTCCGTCCCGTCTTATGCAGTACCCTACTCTTAAGGTTCAGTGCCCCATCTTTGAATCACATCCACGATAGGGTTCACCAATACCCTCTTAGGGTTCAGTTTGTTGCGGGTTTAGTGACCTTGAATAAGGAAATGGGTTTAGGGTTGGATTAGGCGGAGCCGCGTAGCGGGTCCGCCTAATCCAACCCTAAACCCTTTTCCGTCCCGTCTTATGCAGTACCCTACTCTTAAGGTTCAGTGCCCCATCTTTGAATCACATCCACGACAGGGTTCACCAATACCCTCTTAGGGTTCAGTTTGTTGCGGGTTTAGTGACCTTGAATAAGGAAAAGCGTTTAGGGTTGGGTTAGGCGGAGCCGCGAAGCGGGTCCACCTAATCCAACTCTAAACCCTTTTCCGTCCCGTCTTATGCAGTACCCTACTCTTAAGGTTCAGTGCCCCATCTTTGAATCACATCCACGACAGGGTTCACCAATACCCTCTTAGGGTTCAGTTCCTTGCGGGTTTAGTGACCTTGAATAAGGAAAAGGGTTTAGGGTTGGATTAGGCGGAGCAGCGTAGCGGGTCCGCCTAATCCAACCCTAAACCCTTTTCCGTCCCGTCTTATGCAGTACCCTACTCTTAAGGTTCAGTGCCCCATCTTTGAATCACATCCACGACAGGGTTCACCAATACCCTCTTAGGGTTCAGTTTCTTGCGGGTTTAGTGACCTTGAATAAGGAAAAGGGTTTAGGGTTGGATTAGGCGGAGCCGCGTAGCGGGTCCGCCTAATCCAACCCTATACCCTTTTCCGTCTCGTCTTATGCAGTACCCTACTCTTAAGGTTCAGTGCCCCATTTTTGAATCACATCAACGACAGGGTTCACCAATACCCTCTTAGGGTTCAGTTTCTTGCGGGTTTAGTGACCTTGAATAAGGAAAAGGGTTTAGGGTTGGATTAGGCGGAGCGCGAAGCGGGTCCGCCTAATCCAACCCTAAACCCTTTTCCGTCCCGTCTTATGCAGTACCCTACTCTTAAGGTTCAGTGCCCCATCTTTGAATCACATCCACGACAGGGTTCACCAATACCCTCTTAGGGTTCAGTTTCTTGCGGGTTTAGTGACCTTGAATAAGGTCGCGGGTCCACCTAATCCAACCCTAAACCCTTTTCCGTCCCGTCTTATGCAGTACCCTACTCTTAAGGTTCAGTGCCCCATCTTTGAATCACATCCACGACAGGGTTCACCAATACCCTCTTAGGGTTCAGTTTGTTGCGGGTTTAGTGACCTTGAATAAGGAAAAGGGTTTAGGGTTGGATTAGGCGGAGCAGCGTAGAGGGTACGCCTAATCCAACCCTAAACCCTTTTCCGTCCCGTCTTATGCAGTACCCTACTCTTAAGGTTCAGTGCCCCATCTTTGAATCACATCCACGACATGGTTCACCAATACCCTCTTAGGGTTCTGTTTCTTGCGGGTTTACTGACCTTGAATAAGGAAAAGGGTTCAGGGTTGGATTAGGCGGAGCCGCGAAGCGGGTCCGCCTAATCCAACCCTAAACCCTTTTCCGTCCCGTCTTATGCAGTACCCTACTCTTAAGGTTCAGTGCCCCATCTTTGAATCACATCCACGACAGGGTTCACCAATACCCTCTTAGGGTTCAGTTTCTTGCGGGTTTAGTGACCTTGAATAAGGAAAAGGGTTTAGGGTTGGATTAGGCGGAGCCGCGTAGCGGGTCCGCCTAATCCAACCCTATACCCTTTTCCGTCTCGTCTTATGCAGTACCCTACTCTTAAGGTTCAGTGCCCCATTTTTGAATCACATCAACGACAGGGTTCACCAATACCCTCTTAGGGTTCAGTTTCTTGCGGGTTTAGTGACCTTGAATAAGGAAAAGGGTTTAGGGTTGGATTAGGCGGAGCGCGAAGCGGGTCCGCCTAATCCAACCCTAAACCCTTTTCCGTCCCGTCTTATGCAGTACCCTACTCTTAAGGTTCAGTGCCCCATCTTTGAATCACATCCACGACAGGGTTCACCAATACCCTCTTAGGGTTCAGTTTCTTGCGGGTTTAGTGACCTTGAATAAGGTCGCGGGTCCACCTAATCCAACCCTAAACCCTTTTCCGTCCCGTCTTATGCAGTACCCTACTCTTAAGGTTCAGTGCCCCATCTTTGAATCACATCCACGATAGGGTTCACCAATACCCTCTTAGGGTTCAGTTTGTTGCGGGTTTAGTGACCTTGAATAAGGAAATGGGTTTAGGGTTGGATTAGGCGGAGCCGCGTAGCGGGTCCGCCTAATCCAACCCTAAACCCTTTTCCGTCCCGTCTTATGCAGTACCCTACTCTTAAGGTTCAGTGCCCCATCTTTGAATCACATCCACGACAGAGTTCACCAATACCCTCTTAGGGTTCAGTTTGTTGCGGGTTTAGTGACCTTGAATAAGGAAAAGCGTTTAGGGTTGGGTTAGGCGGAGCCGCGAAGCGGGTCCACCTAATCCAACTCTAAACCCTTTTCCGTCCCGTCTTATGCAGTACCCTACTCTTAAGGTTCAGTGCCCCATCTTTGAATCACATCCACGACAGGGTTCACCAATACCCTCTTAGGGTTCAGTTCCTTGCGGGTTTAGTGACCTTGAATAAGGAAAAGGGTTTAGGGTTGGATTAGGCGGAGCAGCGTAGAGGGTACGCCTAATCCAACCCTAAACCCTTTTCCGTCCCGTCTTATGCAGTACCCTACTCTTAAGGTTCAGTGCCCCATCTTTGAATCACATCCACGACATGGTTCACCAATACCCTCTTAGGGTTCTGTTTCTTGCGGGTTTACTGACCTTGAATAAGGAAAAGGGTTCAGGGTTGGATTAGGCGGAGCCGCGAAGCGGGTCCGCCTAATCCAACCCTAAACCCTTTTCCGTCCCGTCTTATGCAGTACCCTACTCTTAAGGTTCAGTGCCCCATCTTTGAATCACATCCACGACAGGGTTCACCAATACCCTCTTAGGGTTCAGTTTCTTGCGGGTTTAGTGACCTTGAATAAGGAAAAGGGTTTAGGGTTGGATTAGGCGGAGCCGCGTAGCGGGTACGCCTAATCCAACCCTAAACCCTTATCCGTCCCGTCTTATGCAGTACCCTACTCTTAAGGTTCAGTGCCCCATCTTGGAATCACATCCACGACAGGGTTCACCAATACCCTCCTAGGGTTCAGTTTCTTGCGGGTTTAGTGTGACCTTGAATAAGGAAAAGGGTTTAGGGTTGGATTAGGCAGAGCCGCGTAGCGGGTATGCCTAATCCAACCCTAAACCCTTTTCCGTCCCGTCTTATGTAGTACCCTACTCTTAAGGTTCAGTGCCCTATCTTTGAATCACATCCACGACAGGGTTCACAAAATACCCTCTTAGGGTTCAGTTTCTTGCGGGTTTAGTGACCTTGAATAAGGAAAAGGGTTCAGGGTTGGATTAGGCGGAGCCGCGTAGCGGGTACGCCTAATCCAACCCTAAAACCTTTTTCGTCCCGTCTTATGCAGTACCCTACTCTTAAGGTTCAGTGCCCCATCTTCGAATCACATCCATGACAGGGTTCACCAATACCCTCTTAGGGTTCAGTTTCTTGCGGGTTTAGTGTGACCTTGAATAAGGAAAAGGGTTTAGGGTTGGATTAGGCGGAGCCGCGTAGCGGGTTCGCCTAATCCAACCCTAAACCCTTTTCCGTCTCGTCTTATGTAGTACCCTACTCTTAAGGTTCAGATCCCTATCTTTGAATCACATCCACGACAGGGTTCACAAAATACCCTCTTAGGGTTCAGTTTCTTGCGGGTTTAGTGACCTTGAATAAGGAAAAGGGTTCAGGGTTGGATTAGGCGGAGCCGCGAAGCGGGTCCGCCTAATCCAACCCTAAACCCTTTTCCGTCCTGTCTTATGCAGTACCCTACTCTTAAGGTTCAGTGCCCCATTTTTGAATCACATCTACGACAGGGTTCATAAAATACCCTCTTAGGGTTCAGTTTCTTGCGGGTTTAGTGACCTTGAATAAGGAAAAGGGTTTAGGGTTGGATTAGGCGGAGCCGCGTAGCGGGTCCGCCTAATCCAACCCTAAACCCTTTTCCGTCCCGTCTTATGTCGTACCCTACTCTTAAGGTTAAGTGCCCCATCTTTGAATCACATCCACGACAGGGTTCACCAATACCCTCTTAGGGTTCAGTTTCTTGCGGGTTTAGTGACCTTGAATAAGGAAAAGGGTTTAGGGTTGGATTAGGCGGAGCCGCGTAGCGGGTACGCCTAATCCAACCCTAAACCCTTTTCCGTCCCGTCTTATGCAGTACCCTACTCTTAAGGTTCAGTGCCCTATCTTTGAATCACATCCACGACAGGGTTCACAAAATACCCTCTTAGGGTTCAGTTTCTTGCGGGTTTAGTGACCTTGAATAAGGAAAAGGGTTCAGGGTTGGATTAGGCGGAGCCGCGAAGCGGGTCCGCCTAATCCAACCCTAAACCCTTTTCCGTCCCGTCTTATGCAGTACCCTACTCTTAAGGTTCAGTGCCCCATCATTGAATCACATCCACGACAGGGTTCACCAATACCCTCTTAGGGTTCAGTTTCTTGCGGGTTTAGTGACCTTGAATAAGGAAAAGGGTTTAGGGTTGGATTAGGCGGAGCCGCGTAGCGGGTACGCCTAATCCAACCCTAAACCCTTATCCGTCCCGTCTTATGCAGTACCCTACTCTTAAGGTTCAGTGCCCCATCTTGGAATCACATCCACGACAGGGTTCACCAATACCCTCCTAGGGTTCAGTTTCTTGAGGGTTTAGTGTGACCTTGAATAAGGAAAAGGGTTTAGGGTTGGATTAGGCAGAGCCGCGTAGCGGGTACGCCTAATCTAACCCTAAACCCTTTTCCGTCCCGTCTTATGTAGTACCCTACTCTTAAGGTTCAGTGCCCTATCTTTGAATCACATCCACGACAGGGTTCACAAAATACCCTCTTAGGGTTCAGTTTCTTGCGGGTTTAGTGACCTTGAATAAGGAAAAGGGTTCAGGGTTGGATTAGGCGGAGCCGCGTAGCGGGTACGCCTAATCCAACCCTAAACCCTTTTCCGTCCCTTCTTATGCCGTACCCTACTCTTAAGGTTCAGTGCCCCATCTTGGAATCACATCCACGACAGGGTTCACCAATACCCTCTTAGGGTTCAGTTTCTTGCGGGTTTAGTGACCTTGAATAAGGAAAAGGGTTTAGGGTTGGATTAGGCGGAGCCGCGTAGCGGGTCCGCCTAATCCAACCCTAAACCCTTTTCCGTTCCGTCTTATGCTGTACCCTACTCTTAAGGTTAACTGCCCCATCTTTGAATCACATCCACGACAGGGTTCACCAATACCCTCTTAGGGTTCAGTTTCTTGCGGGTTTAGTGACCTTGAATAAGGAAAAGGGTTTAGGGTTGGATTAGGCGGAGCCGCGTAGCGGGTACGCCTAATCCAACCCTAAACCCTTTTCCGTCCCGTCTTATGCAGTACCCTACTCTTAAGGTTCAGTGCCCCATCTTGGAATCACATCCACGACAGGGTTCACCAATACCCTTCTAGGGTTCAGTTTCTTGCGGGTTTAGTGTGATCTTGAATAAGGAAAAGGGTTTAGGGTTGGATTAGGCGGAGCCGCGTAGCGGGTACGCCTAATCCAACCCTAAACCCTTTTCCGTCCCGTCTTATGTAGTACCCTACTCTTAAGGTTCAGTGCCCTATCTTTGAATCACATCCACGACAGGGTTCACAAAATACCCTCTTAGGGTTCAGTTTCTTGCGGGTTTAGTGACCTTGAATAAGGAAAAGGGTTCAGGGTTGGATTAGGCGGAGCCGCGTAGCGGGTACGCCTAATCCAACCCTAAACCCTTTTCCGTCCCGACTTATGCAGTACCCTACTCTTAAGGTTCAGTGCCCCATTTTTGAATCACATCTACGACAGGGTTCACAAAATACCCTCTTAGGGTTCAGTTTCTTGCGGGTTTAGCGTGACCTTGAATAAGGAAAAGGGTTTAGGGTTGGATTAGGCGGAGCCGCGTAGCGGGTCCGCCTAATCCAACCCTAAACCCTTTTCCGTCCCGTCTTATGCCGTACCCTACTCTTAAGGTTAAGTGCCCCATCTTTGAATCACATCCACGACAGGGTTCACCAATACCCTCTTAGGGTTCAGTTTCTTGCGAGTTTAGTGACCTTGAATAAGGAAAAGGGTTGAGGGTTGGATTAGGCGGAGCCGCGAAGCGGGTCCGCCTAATCCAACCCTAAACCCTTTTCCGTCCCGTCTTATGCAGTACCCTACTCTTAAGGTTCAGTGCCCTATCTTTGAATCACATCCACGACAGGGTTCACAAAATACCCTCTTAGGGTTCAGTTTCTTGCGGGTTTAGTGACCTTGAATAAGGAAAAGGGTTCAGGGTTGGATTAGGCGGAGCCGCGAAGCGGGTCCGCCTAATCCAACCCTAAACCCTTTTCCGTCCCGTCTTATGCAGTACCCTACTCTTAAGGTTCAGTGCCCCATCTTTGAATCACATCCACGACAGGGTTCACCAATACCCTCTTAGGGTTCAGTTTCTTGCGGGTTTAGTGACCTTGAATAAGGAAAAGGGTTTAGGGTTGGATTAGGCGGAGCCGCGTAGCGGGTACGCCTAATCCAACCCTAAACCCTTATCCGTCCCGTCTTATGCAGTACCCTACTCTTAAGGTTCAGTGCCCCATCTTGGAATCACATCCACGACAGGGTTCACCAATACCCTCCTAGGGTTCAGTTTCTTGCGGGTTTAGTGTGACCTTGAATAAGGAAAAGGGTTTAGGGTTGGATTAGGCAGAGCCGCGTAGCGGGTACGCCTAATCCAACCCTAAACCCTTTTCCGTCCCGTCTTATGTAGTACCCTACTCTTAAGGTTCAGTGCCCTATCTTTGAATCACATCCACGACAGGGTTCACAAAATACCCTCTTAGGGTTCAGTTTCTTGCGGGTTTAGTGACCTTGAATAAGGAAAAGGGTTCAGGGTTGGATTAGGCGGAGCCGCGTAGCGGGTACGCCTAATCCAACCCTAAACCCTTTTCCGTCCCGTCTTATGCAGTACCCTACTCTTAAGGTTCAGTGCCCCATCATGGAATCACATCCACGACAGGGTTCACCAATACCCTCCTAGGGTTCAGTTTCTTGCGGGTTTAGTGTGACCTTGATTAAGGAAAAGGGTTTAGGGTTGGATTAGGCAGAACCGCGTAGCGGGTACGCCTAATCCAACCCTAAACCCTTTTCCGTCCCGTCTTATGTAGTACCCTACTCTTAAGGTTCAGTGCCCTATCTTTGAATCACATCCACGACAGGGTTCACAAAATACCCTCTTAGGGTTCAGTTTCTTGCGGGTTTAGTGACCTTGAATAAGGAAAAGGGTTCAGGGTTAGATTAGGCGGAGCCGCGTAGCGGGTACGCCTAATCCAACCCTAAACCCTTTTTCGTCCCATCTTATGCAGTACCCTACTCTTAAGTTTCAGTGCCCCATCTTCGAATCACATCCACGACAGGGTTCACCAATACCCTCTTAGGGTTCAGTTTCTTGCGGGTTTAGTGTGACCTTGAATAAGGAAAAGGGTTTAGGGTTGGATTAGGCGGAGCCGCATAGCGGGTACGCCTATGCGGCTCCGCCTAATCCAACCCTAAACCCTTTTCCGTCCCGTCTTATGTAGTACCCTACTCTTAAGGTTCAGTGCCCTATCTTTGAATCACATCCACGACAGGGTTCACAAAATACCCTCTTAGGGTTCAGTTTCTTGCGGGTTTAGTGACCTTGAATAAGGAAAAGGGTTCAGGGTTGGATTAGGCGGAGCCGCGTAGCGGGTACGCCTAATCCAACCCTAAACCCTTTTTCGTCCCGTCTTATGCAGTACCCTACTCTTAAGGTTCAGTGCCCCATCTTCGAATCACATCCACGACAGGGTTCACCAATACCCTCTTAGGGTTCAGTTTCTTGCGGGTTTAGTGTGACCTTGAATAAGGAAAAGGGTTTAGGGTTGGATTAGGCGGAGCCGCGTAGCGGGTACGCCTAATCCAACCCTAAACCCTTTTCCGTCTCGTCTTATGTAGTACCCTACTCTTAAGGTTCAGTGCCCTATCTTGGAATCACATCCACGACAGGGTTCACCAATACCCTCTTAGGGTTCAGTTTCTTGCGGGTTTAGTGACCTTGAATAAGGAAAAGGGTTTAGGGTTGGATTAGGCGGAGCCGCGTAGCGGGTACGCCTAATCCAACCCTAAACCCTTATCCGTCCCGTCTTATGAAGTACCCTACTCTTAAGGTTCAGTGCCCCATCTTTGAATCACATCCACGACAGGGTTCACAAAATACCCTCTTAGGGTTCAGTTTCTTGCGGGTTTAGTGACCTTGAATAAGGAAAAGGGTTTAGGGTTGGATTAGGCGGAGCCGCGTAGCGGGTACGCCTAATCCAACCCTAAACCCTTATCCGTCCCGTCTTATGAAGTACCCTACTCTTAAGGTTCAGTGCCCCATCTTTGAATCACATCCACGACAGGGTTCACCAATACCCTCTTAGGGTTCAGTTTCTTGCGGGTTTAGTGACCTAGAATAAGGAAAAGGGTTTAGGGTTGGATTAGGCGGAGCGCGAAGCGGGTCCGCCTAATCCAACCCTAAACCCTTTTCCGTCCCGTCTTATGCAGTACCCTACTCTTAAGGTTCAGTGCCCCATCTTTGAATCACATCCACGACAGGGTTCACCAATACCCTCTTAGGGTTCAGTTTCTTGCGGGTTTAGTGACCTTGAATAAGGAAAAGGTTTTAGGGTTGGATTAGGCGGAGCCGCGTAGCGGGTACGCCTAATCCAACCCTAAACCCTTATCCGTCTCGTCTTATGCAGTACCCTACTCTTAAGGTTCAGTGCCCCATCTTGGAATCACATCCACGACAGGGTTCACCAATACCCTCCTAGGGTTCAGTTTCTTGCGGGTTTAGTGTGACCTTGAATAAGGAAAAGGGTTTAGGGTTGGATTAGGCAGAGCCACGTAGCGGGTCCGCCTAATCCAACCCTAAACCCTTTTCCGTCCCGTCTTATGCAGTACCCTACTCTTAAGGTTCAGTGCCCTATCTTTGAATCACATCCACGACAGGGTTCACAAAATACCCTCTTAGGGTTCAGTTTCTTGCGGGTTTAGTGACCTTGAATAAGGAAAAGGGTTCAGGGTTGGATTAGGCGGAGCCGCGAAGCGGGTCCGCCTAATCCAACCCTAAACCCTTTTCCGTCCCGTCTTATGCAGTACCCTACTCTTAAGGTTCAGTGCCCCATCTTCGAATCACATCCACGACAGGGTTCACCAATACCCTCTTAGGGTTCAGTTTCTTGCGGGTTTAGTGTGACCTTGAATAAGGAAAAGGGTTTAGGGTTGGATTAGGCGGAGCCGCGTAGCGGGTACGCCTAATCCAACCCTAAACCCTTTTCCGTCTCGTCTTATGTAGTACCCTACTCTTAAGGTTCAGTGCCCTATCTTGGAATCACATCCACGACAGGGTTCACCAATACCCTCTTAGGGTTCAGTTTCTTGCGGGTTTAGTGACCTTGAATAAGGAAAAGGGTTTAGGGTTGGATTAGGCGGAGCCGCGTAGCGGGTACGCCTAATCCAACCCTAAACCCTTATCCGTCCCGTCTTATGAAGTACCCTACTCTTAAGGTTCAGTGCCCCATCTTTGAATCACATCCACGACAGGGTTCACAAAATACCCTCTTAGGGTTCAGTTTCTTGCGGGTTTAGTGACCTTGAATAAGGAAAAGGGTTTAGGGTTGGATTAGGCGGAGCCGCGTAGCGGGTACGCCTAATCCAACCCTAAACCCTTATCCGTCCCGTCTTATGAAGTACCCTACTCTTAAGGTTCAGTGCCCCATCTTTGAATCACATCCACGACAGGGTTCACCAATACCCTCTTAGGGTTCAGTTTCTTGCGGGTTTAGTGACCTAGAATAAGGAAAAGGGTTTAGGGTTGGATTAGGCGGAGCGCGAAGCGGGTCCGCCTAATCCAACCCTAAACCCTTTTCCGTCCCGTCTTATGCAGTACCCTACTCTTAAGGTTCAGTGCCCCATCTTTGAATCACATCCACGACAGGGTTCACCAATACCCTCTTAGGGTTCAGTTTCTTGCGGGTTTAGTGACCTTGAATAAGGAAAAGGTTTTAGGGTTGGATTAGGCGGAGCCGCGTAGCGGGTACGCCTAATCCAACCCTAAACCCTTATCCGTCTCGTCTTATGCAGTACCCTACTCTTAAGGTTCAGTGCCCCATCTTGGAATCACATCCACGACAGGGTTCACCAATACCCTCCTAGGGTTCAGTTTCTTGCGGGTTTAGTGTGACCTTGAATAAGGAAAAGGGTTTAGGGTTGGATTAGGCAGAGCCACGTAGCGGGTCCGCCTAATCCAACCCTAAACCCTTTTCCGTCCCGTCTTATGCAGTACCCTACTCTTAAGGTTCAGTGCCCTATCTTTGAATCACATCCACGACAGGGTTCACAAAATACCCTCTTAGGGTTCAGTTTCTTGCGGGTTTAGTGACCTTGAATAAGGAAAAGGGTTCAGGGTTGGATTAGGCGGAGCCGCGAAGCGGGTCCGCCTAATCCAACCCTAAACCCTTTTCCGTCCCGTCTTATGCAGTACCCTACTCTTAAGGTTCAGTGCCCCATCTTTGAATCACATCCACGACAGGGTTCACCAATACCCACTTAGGGTTCAGTTTCTTGCGGGTTTAGTGACCTTGAATAAGGAAAAGGGTTTAGGGTTGGATTAGGCGGAGCCGCGTAGCGGGTACGCCTAATCCAACCCTAAACCCTTATCCGTCCCGTCTTATGCAGTACCCTACTCTTAAGGTTCAGTGCCCCATCTTGGAATCACATCCACGACAGGGTTCACCAATGCCCTCCTAGGGTTCAGTTTCTTGCGGGTTTAGTGTGACCTTGAATAAGGAAAAGGGTTTAGGGTTGGATTAGGCAGAGCCGCGTAGCGGGTACGCCTAATCCAACCCTAAACCCTTTTCCGTCCCGTCTTATGTAGTACCCTACTCTTAAGGTTCAGTGCCCTATCTTTGAATCACATCCACGACAGGGTTCACAAAATACCCTCTTAGGGTTCAGTTTCTTGCGGGTTTAGTGACCTTGAATAAGGAAAAGGGTTCAGGGTTGGATTAGGCGGAGCCGCGTAGCGGGTACGCCTAATCCAACCCTAAACCCTTTTTCGTCCTGTCTTATGCAGTACCCTACTCTTAAGGTTCAGTGCCCCATCTTCGAATCACATCCACGACAGGGTTCAACAATACCCTCTTAGGGTTCAGTTTCTTGCGGGTTTAGTGACCTTGAATAAGGAAAAGGGTTTAGGGTTGGATTAGGCGGAGCCGCGTAGCGGGTACGCCTAATCCAACCCTAAACCCTTATCCGTCCCGTCTTATGCAGTACCCTACTCTTAAGGTTCAGTGCCCCATCTTGGAATCACATCCACGACAGGGTTCACCAATGCCCTCCTAGGGTTCAGTTTCTTGCGGGTTTAGTGTGACCTTGAATAAGGAAAAGGGTTTAGGGTTGGATTAGGCAGAGCCGCGTAGCGGGTACGCCTAATCCAACCCTAAACCCTTTTCCGTCCCGTCTTATGTAGTACCCTACTCTTAAGGTTCAGTGCCCTATCTTTGAATCACATCCACGACAGGGTTCACAAAATACCCTCTTAGGGTTCAGTTTCTTGCGGGTTTAGTGACCTTGAATAAGGAAAAGGGTTCAGGGTTGGATTAGGCGGAGCCGCGAAGCGGGTCCGCCTAATCCAACCCTAAACCCTTTTCCGTCCCGTCTTATGCAGTACCCTACTCTTAAGGTTCAGTGCCCCATCTTTGAATCACATCCACGACAGGGTTCACCAATACCCACTTAGGGTTCAGTTTCTTGCGGGTTTAGTGACCTTGAATAAGGAAAAGGGTTTAGGGTTGGATTAGGCGGAGCCGCGTAGCGGGTACGCCTAATCCAACCCTAAACCCTTATCCGTCCCGTCTTATGCAGTACCCTACTCTTAAGGTTCAGTGCCCCATCTTGGAATCACATCCACGACAGGGTTCACCAATGCCCTCCTAGGGTTCAGTTTCTTGCGGGTTTAGTGTGACCTTGAATAAGGAAAAGGGTTTAGGGTTGGATTAGGCAGAGCCGCGTAGCGGGTACGCCTAATCCAACCCTAAACCCTTTTCCGTCCCGTCTTATGTAGTACCCTACTCTTAAGGTTCAGTGCCCTATCTTTGAATCACATCCACGACAGGGTTCACAAAATACCCTCTTAGGGTTCAGTTTCTTGCGGGTTTAGTGACCTTGAATAAGGAAAAGGGTTCAGGGTTGGATTAGGCGGAGCCGCGTAGCGGGTACGCCTAATCCAACCCTAAACCCTTTTTCGTCCTGTCTTATGCAGTACCCTACTCTTAAGGTTCAGTGCCCCATCTTCGAATCACATCCACGACAGGGTTCAACAATACCCTCTTAGGGTTCAGTTTCTTGCGGGTTTAGTGTGACCTTGAATAAGGAAAAGGGTTTAGGGTTGGATTAGGCGGAGCCGCGTAGCGGGTACGCCTAATCCAACCCTAAATCCTTTTCCATCCCGTCTTATGCAGTACCCTACTCTTAAGGTTCAGTGCCCCATCTTGGAATCACATCCACGACAGGGTTCACCAATACCCTCCTAGGGTTCAGTTTCTTGCGGGTTTAGTGTGACCTTGAATAAGGAAAAGGGTTTAGGGTTGGATTAGGCAGAACCGCGTAGCGGGTACGCCTAATCCAACCCAAAACCCTTTTCCGTCCCGTCTTATGTAGTACCCTACTCTTAAGGTTCAGTGCCCTATCTTTGAATCACATCCACGACAGGGTTCACAAAATACCCTCTTAGTGTTCAGTTTCTTGCGGGTTTAGTGACCTTGAATAAGGAAAAGGGTTCAGGGTTGGATTAGGCGGAGCCGCGTAGCGGGTACGCCTAATCCAACCCTAAACCCTTTTTCGTCCTGTCTTATGCAGTACCCTACTCTTAAGGTTCAGTGCCCCATCTTCGAATCACATCCACGACAGGGTTCACCAATACCCTCTTAGGGTTCAGTTTCTTGCGGGTTTAGTGTGACCTTGAATAAGGAAAAGGGTTTAGGGTTGGATTAGGCGGAGCCGCGTAGCGGGTACGCCTAATCCAACCCTAAACCCTTTTTCGTCCCGTCTTATGCAGTACCCTACTCTTATGGTTCAGTGCCCCATCTTCGAATCACATCCACGACAGGGTTCACCAATACCCTCTTAGGGTTCAGTTTCTTGCGGGTTTAGTGTGACCTTGAATAAGGAAAAGGGTTTAGGGTTGGATTAGGCGGAGCCGCGTAGCGGGTACGCCTAATCCAACCCTAAACCCTTTTCCGTCTCGTCTTATGTAGTACCCTACTCTTAAGGTTCAGTGCCCTATCTTGGAATCACATCCACGACAGGGTTCACCAATACCCTCTTAGGGTTCAGTTTCTTGCGGGTTTAGTGACCTTGAATAAGGAAAAGGGTTTAGGGTTGGATTAGGAGGAGCCGCGTAGCGGGTACGCCTAATCCAACCCTAAACCCTTATCCGTCCCGTCTTATGAAGTACCCTACTCTTAAGGTTCAGTGCCCCATCTTTGAATCACATCCACAACAGGGTTCACAAAATACCCTCTTAGGGTTCAGTTTCTTGCGGGTTTATTGACCTTGAATAAGGAAAAGGGTTCGGGGTTGGATTAGGCGGAGCCGCGAAGCGGGTCCGCCTAATCCAACCCTAAACCCTTTTCCGTCCCGTCTTATGCAGTACCCTACTGTTAAGGTTCAGTGCCCCATCTTTGAATCACATCCACGACAGGGTTCACCAATACCCTTTTAGGGTTCAGTTTCTTGCGGGTTTAGTGACCTTGAATAAGGAAAAGGTTTTAGGGTTGGATTAGGCGGAGCCGCGTAGCGGGTACGCCTAATCCAACCCTAAACCCTTATCCGTCTCGTCTTATGCAGTACCCTACTCTTAAGGTTCAGTGCCCCATCTTGGAATCACATCCACGACAGGGTTCACCAATACCCTCCTAGGGTTCAGTTTCTTGCGGGTTTAGTGTGACCTTGAATAAGGAAAAGGGTTTAGGGTTGGATTAGGCAGAGCCGCGTAGCGGGTCCGCCTAATCCAACCCTAAACCCTTTTCCGTCCCGTCTTATGCAGTACCCTACTCTTAAGGTTCAGTGCCCTATCTTTGAATCACATCCACGACAGGGTTCACAAAATACCCTCTTAGGGTTCAGTTTCTTGCGGGTTTAGTGACCTTGAATAAGGAAAAGGGTTCAGGGTTGGATTAGGCGGAGCCGCGAAGCGGGTCCGCCTAATCCAACCCTAAACCCTTTTCCGTCCCGTCTTATGCAGTACCCTACTCTTAAGGTTCAGTGCCCCATCTTTGAATCACATCCACGACAGGGTTCACCAATACCCTCTTAGGGTTCAGTTTCTTGCGGGTTTAGTGACCTTGAATAAGGAAAAGGGTTTAGGGTTGGATTAGGCGGAGCCGCGTAGCGGGTACGCCTAATCCAACCCTAAACCCTTATCCGTCCCGTCTTATGCAGTACCCTACTCTTAAGGTTCAGTGCCCCATCTTGGAATCACATCCACGACAGGGTTCACCAATACCCTCCTAGGGTTCAGTTTCTTGCGGGTTTAGTGTGACCTTGAATAAGGAAAAGGGTTTAGGGTTGGATTAGGCAGAGCCGCGTAGCGGGTACGCCTAATCCAACCCTAAACCCTTTTCCATCCCGTCTTATGTAGTACCCTACTCTTAAGGTTCAGTGCCCTATCTTTGAATCACATCCACGACAGGGTTCACAAAATACCCTCTTAGGGTTCAGTTTCTTGCGGGTTTAGTGACCTTGAATAAGGAAAAGGGTTCAGGGTTGGATTAGGCGGAGCTGCGTAGCGGGTACGCCTAATCCAACCCTAAACCCTTTTTCGTCCTGTCTTATGCAGTACCCTACTCTTAAGGTTCAGTGCCCCATCTTCGAATCACATCCACGACAGGGTTCACCAATACCCTCTTAGGGTTCAGTTTCTTGCGGGTTTAGTGTGACCTTGAATAAGGAAAAGGGTTTAGGGTTGGATTAGGCGGAGCCGCGTAGCGGGTACGCCTAATCCAACCCTAAACCCTTTTCCGTCCCGTCTTATGCAGTACCCTACTCTTAAGGTTCAGTGCCCCATCTTGGAATCACATCCACGACAGGGTTCACCAATACCCTCCTAGGGTTCAGTTTCTTGCGGGTTTAGTGTGACCTTGAATAAGGAAAAGGGTTTAGGGTTGGATTAGGCAGAACCGCGTAGCGGGTACGCCTAATCCAACCCAAAACCCTTTTCCGTCCCGTCTTATGTAGTACCCTACTCTTAAGGTTCAGTGTCCTATCTTTGAATCACATCCACGACAGGGTTCACAAAATACCCTCTTAGGGTTCAGTTTCTTGCGGGTTTAGTGACCTTGAATAAGGAAAAGGGTTCAGGGTTGGATTAGGCGGAGCCGCGTAGCGGGTACGCCTAATCCAACCCTAAACCCTTTTTCGTCCCGTCTTATGCAGTACCCTACTCTTAAGTTTCAGTGCCCCATCTTCGAATCACATCCACGACAGGGTTCACCAATACCCTCTTAGGGTTCAGTTTCTTGCGGGTTTAGTGTGACCTTGAATAAGGAAAAGGGTTTAGGGTTGGATTAGGCGGAGCCGCGTAGCGGGTACGCCTAATCCAACCCTAAACCCTTTTCCGTCTCGTCTTATGTAGTACCCTACTCTTAAGGTTCAGTTCCCTATCTTTGAATAACATCCACGACAGGGTTCACAAAATACCCTCTTAGGGTTCAGTTTCTTGCGGGTTTAGTGACCTTGAATAAGGAAAAGGGTTTAGGGTTGGATTAGGCGGAGCCGCGTAGCGGGTCCGCCTAATCCAACCCTAAACCCTTTTCCATCCCGTCTTATGCAGTACCCTACTCTTAAGGTTCAGTGCCCCATCTTTGAATCACATCCACGACAGGGTTCACCAATACCCTCTTAGGGTTCAGTTTCTTGCGGGTTTAGTGACCTTGAATAAGGAAAAGGGTTTAGGGTTGGATTAGGCGGAGCCGCGTAGCGGGTACGCCTAATCCAACCCTAAACCCTTATCCGTCCCGTCTTATGCAGTACCCTACTCTTAAGGTTCAGTGCCCCATCTTGGAATCACATCCACGACAGGGTTCACCAATGCCCTCCTAGGGTTCAGTTTCTTGCGGGTTTAGTGTGACCTTGAATAAGGAAAAGGGTTTAGGGTTGGATTAGGCAGAGCCGCGTAGCGGGTACGCCTAATCCAACCCTAAACCCTTTTCCGTCCCGTCTTATGTAGTACCCTACTCTTAAGGTTCAGTGCCCTATCTTTGAATCACATCCACGACAGGGTTCACAAAATACCCTCTTAGGGTTCAGTTTCTTGCGGGTTTAGTGACCTTGAATAAGGAAAAGGGTTCAGGGTTGGATTAGGCGGAGCCGCGTAGCGGGTACGCCTAATCCAACCCTAAACCCTTTTTCGTCCTGTCTTATGCAGTACCCTACTCTTAAGGTTCAGTGCCCCATCTTCGAATCACATCCACGACAGGGTTCACCAATACCCTCTTAGGGTTCAGTTTCTTGCGGGTTTAGTGTGACCTTGAATAAGGAAAAGGGTTTAGGGTTGGATTAGGCGGAGCCGCGTAGCGGGTACGCCTAATCCAACCCTAAACCCTTTTCCATCCCGTCTTATGCAGTACCCTACTCTTAAGGTTCAGTGCCCCATCTTGGAATCACATCCACGACAGGGTTCACCAATACCCTCCTAGGGTTCAGTTTCTTGCGGGTTTAGTGTGACCTTGAATAAGGAAAAGGGTTTAGGGTTGGATTAGGCAGAACCGCGTAGCGGGTACGCCTAATCCAACCCAAAACCCTTTTCCGTCCCGTCTTATGTAGTACCCTACTCTTAAGGTTCAGTGCCCTATCTTTGAATCACATCCACGACAGGGTTCACAAAATACCCTCTTAGTGTTCAGTTTCTTGCGGGTTTAGTGACCTTGAATAAGGAAAAGGGTTCAGGGTTGGATTAGGCGGAGCCGCGTAGCGGGTACGCCTAATCCAACCCTAAACCCTTTTTCGTCCCGTCTTATGCAGTACCCTACTCTTAAGGTTCAGTGCCCCATCTTCGAATCACATCCACGACAGGGTTCACCAATACCCTCTTAGGGTTCAGTTTCTTGCGGGTTTAGTGTGACCTTGAATAAGGAAAAGGGTTTAGGGTTGGATTAGGCGGAGCCGCGTAGCGGGTACGCCTAATCCAACCCTAAACCCTTTTCCGTCTCGTCTTATGTAGTACCCTACTCTTAAGGTTCAGTGCCCTATCTTGGAATCACATCCACGACAGGGTTCACCAATACCCTCTTAGGGTTCAGTTTCTTGCGGGTTTAGTGACCTTGAATAAGGAAAAGGGTTTAGGGTTGGATTAGGCGGAGCCGCGTAGCGGGTACGCCTAATCCAACCCTAAACCCTTATCCGTCCCGTCTTATGAAGTACCCTACTCTTAAGGTTCAGTGCCCCATCTTTGAATCACATCCACAACAGGGTTCACAAAATACCCTCTTAGGGTTCAGTTTCTTGCGGGTTTAGTGACCTTGAATAAGGAAAAGGGTTCGGGGTTGGATTAGGCGGAGCCGCGAAGCGGGTCCGCCTAATCCAACCCTAAACCCTTTTCCGTCCCGTCTTATGCAGTACCTACTGTTAAGGTTCAGTGCCCCATCTTTGAATCACATCCACGACAGGGTTCACCAATACCCTCTTAGGGTTCAGTTTCTTGCGGGTTTAGTGACCTTGAATAAGGAAAAGGTTTTAGGGTTGGATTAGGCGGAGCCGCGTAGCGGGTACGCCTAATCCAACCCTAAACCCTTATCCGTCTCGTCTTATGCAGTACCCTACTCTTAAGGTTCAGTGCCCCATCTTGGAATCACATCCACGACAGGGTTCACCAATACCCTCCTAGGGTTCAGTTTCTTGCGGGTTTAGTGTGACCTTGAATAAGGAAAAGGGTTTAGGGTTGGATTAGGCAGAGCCGCGTAGCGGGTCCGCCTAATCCAACCCTAAACCCTTTTCCGTCCCGTCTTATGCAGTACCCTACTCTTAAGGTTCAGTGCCCTATCTTTGAATCACATCCACGACAGGGTTCACAAAATACCCTCTTAGGGTTCAGTTTCTTGCGGGTTTAGTGACCTTGAATAAGGAAAAGGGTTCAGGGTTGGATTAGGCGGAGCCGCGAAGCGGGTCCGCCTAATCCAACCCTAAACCCTTTTCCGTCCCGTCTTATGCAGTACCCTACTCTTAAGGTTCAGTGCCCCATCTTTGAATCACATCCACGACAGGGTTCACCAATACCCTCTTAGGGTTCAGTTTCTTGCGGGTTTAGTGACCTTGAATAAGGAAAAGGGTTCAGGGTTGGATTAGGCGGAGCCGCGAAGCGGGTACGCCTAATCCAACCCTAAACCCTTATCCGTCCCGTCTTATGCAGTACCCTACTCTTAAGGTTCAGTGCCCCATCTTGGAATCACATCCACGACAGGGTTCACCAATACCCTCCTAGGGTTCAGTTTCTTGCGGGTTTAGTGTGACCTTGAATAAGGAAAAGGGTTTAGGGTTGGATTAGGCAGAGCCGCGTAGCGGGTACGCCTAATCCAACCCTAAACCCTTTTCCATCCCGTCTTATGTAGTACCCTACTCTTAAGGTTCAGTGCCCTATCTTTGAATCACATCCATGACAGGGTTCACAAAATACCCTCTTAGGGTTCAGTTTCTTGCGGGTTTAGTGACCTTGAATAAGGAAAAGGGTTCAGGGTTGGATTAGGCGGAGCTGCGTAGCGGGTACGCCTAATCCAACCCTAAACCCTTTTTCGTCCTGTCTTATGCAGTACCCTACTCTTAAGGTTCAGTGCCCCATCTTCGAATCACATCCACGACAGGGTTCACCAATACCCTCTTAGGGTTCAGTTTCTTGCGGGTTTAGTGTGACCTTGAATAAGGAAAAGGGTTTAGGGTTGGATTAGGCGGAGCCGCGTAGCGGGTACGCCTAATCCAACCCTAAACCCTTTTCCGTCCCGTCTTATGCAGTACCCTACTCTTAAGGTTCAGTGCCCCATCTTGGAATCACATCCACGACAGGGTTCACCAATACCCTCCTAGGGTTCAGTTTCTTGCGGGTTTAGTGTGACCTTGAATAAGGAAAAGGGTTTAGGGTTGGATTAGGCAGAACCGCGTAGCGGGTACGCCTAATCCAACCCTAAACCCTTTTCCGTCCCGTCTTATGTAGTACCCTACTCTTAAGGTTCAGTGTCCTATCTTTGAATCACATCCACGACAGGGTTCACAAAATACCCTCTTAGGGTTCAGTTTCTTGCGGGTTTAGTGACCTTGAATAAGGAAAAGGGTTCAGGGTTGGATTAGGCGGAGCCGCGTAGCGGGTACGCCTAATCCAACCCTAAACCCTTTTTCGTCCCGTCTTATGCAGTACCCTACTCTTAAGTTTCAGTGCCCCATCTTCGAATCACATCCACGACAGGGTTCACCAATACCCTCTTAGGGTTCAGTTTCTTGCGGGTTTAGTGTGACCTTGAATAAGGAAAAGGGTTTAGGGTTGGATTAGGCGGAGCCGCGTAGCGGGTACGCCTAATCCAACCCTAAACCCTTTTCCGTCTCGTCTTATGTAGTACCCTACTCTTAAGGTTCAGTTCCCTATCTTTGAATAACATCCACGACAGGGTTCACAAAATACCCTCTTAGGGTTCAGTTTCTTGCGGGTTTAGTGACCTTGAATAAGGAAAAGGGTTTAGGGTTGGATTAGGCGGAGCCGCGTAGCGGGTCCGCCTAATCCAACCCTAAACCCTTTTCCGTCCCGTCTTATGTCGTACCCTACTCTTAAGGTTAACTGCCCCATCTTTGAATCACATCCACGACAGGGTTCACCAATACCCTCTTAGGGTTCAGTTTCTTGCGGGTTTAGTGACCTTGAATAAGGAAAAGGGTTTAGGGTTGGATTAGGCGGAGCCGCGTAGCGGGTACGCCTAATCCAACCCTAAACCCTTTCCGTCCCGTCTTATGCAGTACCCTACTCTTAAGGTTCAGTGCCCCATCTTGGAATCAAATCCACGACAGGGTTCAGCAATACCCTTCTAGGGTTCAGTTTCTTGCGGGTTTAGTGTGACCTTGAATAAGGAAAAGGGTTTAGGGTTGGATTAGGCGGAGCCGCATAGCGGGTACGCGTAATCCAACCCTAAACCCTTTTCCGTCCCGTCTTATGTAGTACCCTACTCTTAAGGTTCAGTGCCCTATCTTTGAATCACATCCACGACAGGGTTCACAAAATACTCTCTTAGGGTTCAGTTTCTTGCGGGTTTAGTGACCTTGAATAAGGAAAAGGGTTCAGGGTTGGATTAGGCGGAGCCGCGTAGCGGGTACGCCTAATCCAACCCTAAACCCTTTTTCGTCCCGTCTTATGCAGTACCCTACTCTTAAGGTTCAGTGCCCCATCTTCGAATCACATCCACGACAGGGTTCACCAATACCCTCTTAGGGTTCAGTTTCTTGCGGGTTTAGTGTGACCTTGAATAAGGAAAAGGGTTTAGGGTTGGATTAGGCGGAGCCGCGTAGCGGGTACGCCTAATCCAACCCTAAACCCTTTTCCGTCTCGTCTTATGTAGTACCCTACTCTTAAGGTTCAGTGCCCTATCTTGGAATCACATCCACGACAGGGTTCACCAATACCCTCTTAGGGTTCAGTTTCTTGCGGGTTTAGTGACCTTGAATAAGGAAAAGGGTTTAGGGTTGGATTAGGCGGAGCCGCGTAGCGGGTACGCTTAATCCAACCCTAAACCCTTTTCCGTCCCGTCTTATGCAGTACCCTACTCTTAAGGTTCAGTGCCCTATCTTGGAATCACATCCACGACAGGGTTCACCAATACCCTCTTAGGGTTCAGTTTCTTGCGGGTTTAGTGACCTTGAATAAGGAAAAGGGTTTAGGGTTGGATTAGGCGGAGCCGCGTAGCGGGTACGCCTAATCCAACCCTAAACCCTTATCCGTCCCGTCTTATGAAGTACCCTACTCTTAAGGTTCAGTGCCCCATCTTTGAATCACATCCACGACAGGGTTCACAAAATACCCTCTTAGGGTTCAGTTTCTTGCGGGTTTAGTGACCTTGAATAAGGAAAAGGGTTCGGGGTTGGATTAGGCGGAGCCGCGAAGCGGGTCCGCCTAATCCAACCCTAAACCCTTTTCCGTCCCGTCTTATGCAGTACCCTACTGTTAAGGTTCAGTGCCCCATCTTTGAATCACATCCACGACAGGGTTCACCAATACCCTCTTAGGGTTCAGTTTCTTGCGGGTTTAGTGACCTTGAATAAGGAAAAGGTTTTAGGGTTGGATTAGGCGGAGCCGCGTAGCGGGTACGCCTAATCCAACCCTAAACCCTTATCCGTCTCGTCTTATGCAGTACCCTACTCTTAAGGTTCAGTGCCCCATCTTGGAATCACATCCACGACAGGGTTCACCAATACCCTCCTAGGGTTCAGTTTCTTGCGGGTTTAGTGTGACCTTGAATAAGGAAAAGGGTTTAGGGTTGGATTAGGCAGAGCCGCGTAGCGGGTCCGCCTAATCCAACCCTAAACCCTTTTCCGTCCCGTCTTATGCAGTACCCTACTCTTAAGGTTCAGTGCCCTATCTTTGAATCACATCCACGACAGGGTTCACAAAATACCCTCTTAGGGTTCAGTTTCTTGCGGGTTTAGTGACCTTGAATAAGGAAAAGGGTTCAGGGTTGGATTAGGCGGAGCCGCGAAGCGGGTCCGCCTAATCCAACCCTAAACCCTTTTCCGTCCCGTCTTATGCAGTACCCTACTCTTAAGGTTCAGTGCCCCATCTTTGAATCACATCCACGACAGGGTTCACCAATACCCTCTTAGGGTTCAGTTTCTTGCGGGTTTAGTGACCTTGAATAAGGAAAAGGGTTTAGGGTTGGATTAGGCGGAGCCGCGTAGCGGGTACGCCTAATCCAACCCTAAACCCTTATCCGTCCCGTCTTATGCAGTACCCTACTCTTAAGGTTCAGTGCCCCATCTTGGAATCACATCCACGACAGGGTTCACCAATACCCTCCTAGGGTTCAGTTTCTTGCGGGTTTAGTGTGACCTTGAATAAGGAAAAGGGTTTAGGGTTGGATTAGGCAGAGCCGCGTAGCGGGTACGCCTAATCCAACCCTAAACCCTTTTCCATCCCGTCTTATGTAGTACCCTACTCTTAAGGTTCAGTGCCCTATCTTTGAATCACATCCACGACAGGGTTCACAAAATACCCTCTTAGGGTTCAGTTTCTTGCGGGTTTAGTGACCTTGAATAAGGAAAAGGGTTCAGGGTTGGATTAGGCGGAGCTGCGTAGCGGGTACGCCTAATCCAACCCTAAACCCTTTTTCGTCCTGTCTTATGCAGTACCCTACTCTTAAGGTTCAGTGCCCCATCTTCGAATCACATCCACGACAGGGTTCACCAATACCCTCTTAGGGTTCAGTTTCTTGCGGGTTTAGTGTGACCTTGAATAAGGAAAAGGGTTTAGGGTTGGATTAGGCGGAGCCGCGTAGCGGGTACGCCTAATCCAACCCTAAACCCTTTTCCGTCCCGTCTTATGCAGTACCCTACTCTTAAGGTTCAGTGCCCCATCTTGGAATCACATCCACGGCAGGGTTCACCAATACCCTCCTAGGGTTCAGTTTCTTGCGGGTTTAGTGTGACCTTGAATAAGGAAAAGGGTTTAGGGTTGGATTAGGCAGAACCGCGTAGCGGGTACGCCTAATCCAACCCAAAACCCTTTTCCGTCCCGTCTTATGTAGTACCCTACTCTTAAGGTTCAGTGCCCTATCTTTGAATCACATCCACGACAGGGTTCACAAAATACCCTCTTAGGGTTCAGTTTCTTGCGGGTTTAGTGACCTTGAATAAGGAAAAGGGTTCAGGGTTGGATTAGGCGGAGCTGCGTAGCGGGTACGCCTAATCCAACCCTAAACCCTTTTTCGTCCTGTCTTATGCAGTACCCTACTCTTAAGGTTCAGTGCCCCATCTTCGAATCACATCCACGACAGGGTTCACCAATACCCTCTTAGGGTTCAGTTTCTTGCGGGTTTAGTGTGACCTTGAATAAGGAAAAGGGTTTAGGGTTGGATTAGGCGGAGCCGCGTAGCGGGTACGCCTAATCCAACCCTAAACCCTTTTCCGTCCCGTCTTATGCAGTACCCTACTCTTAAGGTTCAGTGCCCCATCTTGGAATCACATCCACGACAGGGTTCACCAATACCCTCCTAGGGTTCAGTTTCTTGCGGGTTTAGTGTGACCTTGAATAAGGAAAAGGGTTTAGGGTTGGATTAGGCGGAGCCGCGTAGCGGGTACGCCTAATCCAACCCTAAACCCTTTTCCGTCTCGTCTTATGTAGTACCCTACTCTTAAGGTTCAGTTCCCTATCTTTGAATAACATCCACGACAGGGTTCACAAAATACCCTCTTAGGGTTCAGTTTCTTGCGGGTTTAGTGACCTTGAATAAGGAAAAGGGTTTAGGGTTGGATTAGGCGGAGCCGCGTAGCGGGTCCGCCTAATCCAACCCTAAACCCTTTTCCGTCCCGTCTTATGTCGTACCCTACTCTTAAGGTTAACTGCCCCATCTTTGAATCACATCCACGACAGGGTTCACCAATACCCTCTTAGGGTTCAGTTTCTTGCGGGTTTAGTGACCTTGAATAAGGAAAAGGGTTTAGGGTTGGATTAGGCGGAGCCGCGTAGCGGGTACGCCTAATCCAACCCTAAACCCTTTCCGTCCCGTCTTATGCAGTACCCTACTCTTAAGGTTCAGTGCCCCATCTTGGAATCAAATCCACGACAGGGTTCAGCAATACCCTTCTAGGGTTCAGTTTCTTGCGGGTTTAGTGTGACCTTGAATAAGGAAAAGGGTTTAGGGTTGGATTAGGCGGAGCCGCATAGCGGGTACGCGTAATCCAACCCTAAACCCTTTTCCGTCCCGTCTTATGTAGTACCCTACTCTTAAGGTTCAGTGCCCTATCTTTGAATCACATCCACGACAGGGTTCACAAAATACCCTCTTAGGGTTCAGTTTCTTGCGGGTTTAGTGACCTTGAATAAGGAAAAGGGTTCAGGGTTGGATTAGGCGGAGCCGCGTAGCGGGTACGCCTAATCCAACCCTAAACCCTTTTTCGTCCCGTCTTATGCAGTACCCTACTCTTAAGGTTCAGTGCCCTATCTTCGAATCACATCCACGACAGGGTTCACCAATACCATCTTAGGGTTCAGTTTCTTGCGGGTTTAGTGTGACCTTGAATAAGGAAAAGGGTTTAGGGTTGGATTAGGCGGAGCCGCGTAGCGGGTACGCCTAATCCAACCCTAAACCCTTTTCCGTCTCGTCTTATGTAGTACCCTACTCTTAAGGTTCAGTGCCCTATCTTGGAATCACATCCACGACAGGGTTCACCAATACCCTCTTAGGGTTCAGTTTCTTGCGGGTTTAGTGACCTTGAATAAGGAAAAGGGTTTAGGGTTGGATTAGGCGGGGCCGCGTAGCGGGTACGCCTAATCCAACCCTAAACCCTTTTCCGTCCCGTCTTATGCAGTACCCTACTCTTAAGGTTCAGTGCCCTATCTTGGAATCACATCCACGACAGGGTTCACCAATACCCTCTTAGGGTTCAGTTTCTTGCGGGTTTAGTGACCTTGAATAAGGAAAAGGGTTCAGGGTTGGATTAGGCGGAGCCGCGTAGCGGGTACGCCTAATCCAACCCTAAACCCTTTTTCGTCCCGTCTTATGCAGTACCCTACTCTTAAGGTTCAGTGCCCTATCTTCGAATCACATCCACGACAGGGTTCACCAATACCATCTTAGGGTTCAGTTTCTTGCGGGTTTAGTGTGACCTTGAATAAGGAAAAGGGTTTAGGGTTGGATTAGGCGGAGCCGCGTAGCGGGTACGCCTAATCCAACCCTAAACCCTTTTTCGTCTCGTCTTATGTAGTACCCTACTCTTAAGGTTCAGTGCCCTATCTTGGAATCACATCCACGACAGGGTTCACCAATACCCTCTTAGGGTTCAGTTTCTTGCGGGTTTAGTGACCTTGAATAAGGAAAAGGGTTTAGGGTTGGATTAGGCGGGGCCGCGTAGCGGGTACGCCTAATCCAACCCTAAACCCTTTTCCGTCCCGTCTTATGCAGTACCCTACTCTTAAGGTTCAGTGCCCTATCTTGGAATCACATCCACGACAGGGTTCACCAATACCCTCTTAGGGTTCAGTTTCTTGCGGGTTTAGTGACCTTGAATAAGGAAAAGGGTTTAGGGTTGGATTAGGCGGAGCCGCGTAGCGGGTACGCCTAATCCAACCCTAAACCCTTATCCGTCCCGTCTTATGAAGTACCCTACTCTTAAGGTTCAGTGCCCCATCTTTGAATCACATCCACGACAGGGTTCACAAAATACCCTCTTAGGGTTCAGTTTCTTGCGGGTTTAGTGACCTTGAATAAGGAAAAGGGTTCAGGGTTGGATTAGGCGGAGCCGCGAAGCGGGTCCGCCTAATCCAACCCTAAACCCTTTTCCGTCCCGTCTTATGCAGTACCCTACTCTTAAGGTTCAGTGCCCCATCTTTGAATCACATCCACGACAGGGTTCACCAATACCCTCTTAGGGTTCAGTTTCTTGCGGGTTTAGTGACCTTGAATAAGGAAAAGGGTTTAGGGTTGGATTAGGCGGAGCCGCGTAGCGGGTACGCCTAATCCAACCCTAAACCCTTATCCGTCCCGTCTTATGCAGTACCCTACTCTTAAGGTTCAGTGCCCCATCTTGGAATCACATCCACGACAGGGTTCACCAATACCCTCCTAGGGTTCAGTTTCTTGCGGGTTTAGTGTGACCTTGAATAAGGAAAAGGGTTTAGGGTTGGATTAGGCAGAGCCGCGTAGCGGGTACGCCTAATCCAACCCTAAACCCTTTTCCATCCCGTCTTATGTAGTACCCTACTCTTAAGGTTCAGTGCCCTATCTTTGAATCACATCCACGACAGGGTTCACAAAATACCCTCTTAGGGTTCAGTTTCTTGCGGGTTTAGTGACCTTGAATAAGGAAAAGGGTTCAGGGTTGGATTAGGCGGAGTTGCGTAGCGGGTACGCCTAATCCAACCCTAAACCCTTTTTCGTCCTGTCTTATGCAGTACCCTACTCTTAAGGTTCAGTGCCCCATCTTCGAATCACATCCACGACAGGGTTCACCAATACCCTCTTAGGGTTCAGTTTCTTGCGGGTTTAGTGTGACCTTGAATAAGGAAAAGGGTTTAGGGTTGGATTAGGCGGAGCCGCGTAGCGGGTACGCCTAATCCAACCCTAAACCCTTTTCCGTCCCGTCTTATGCAGTACCCTACTCTTAAGGTTCAGTGCCCCATCTTGGAATCACATCCACGACAGGGTTCACCAATACCCTCCTAGGGTTCAGTTTCTTGCGGGTTTAGTGTGACCTTGAATAAGGAAAAGGGTTTAGGGTTGGATTAGGCAGAACCGCGTAGCGGGTACGCCTAATCCAACCCAAAACCCTTTTCCGTCCCGTCTTATGTAGTACCCTACTCTTAAGGTTCAGTGCCCTATCTTTGAATCACATCCACGACAGGGTTCACAAAATACCCTCTTAGGGTTCAGTTTCTTGCGGGTTTAGTGACCTTGAATAAGGAAAAGGGTTCAGGGTTGGATTAGGCGGAGCTGCGTAGCGGGTACGCCTAATCCAACCCTAAACCCTTTTTCGTCCTGTCTTATGCAGTACCCTACTCTTAAGGTTCAGTGCCCCATCTTCGAATCACATCCACGACAGGGTTCACCAATACCCTCTTAGGGTTCAGTTTCTTGCGGGTTTAGTGTGACCTTGAATAAGGAAAAGGGTTTAGGGTTGGATTAGGCGGAGCCGCGTAGCGGGTACGCCTAATCCAACCCTAAACCCTTTTCCGTCCCGTCTTATGCAGTACCCTACTCTTAAGGTTCAGTGCCCCATCTTGGAATCACATCCACGACAGGGTTCACCAATACCCTCCTAGGGTTCAGTTTCTTGCGGGTTTAGTGTGACCTTGAATAAGGAAAAGGGTTTAGGGTTGGATTAGGCGGAGCCGCGTAGCGGGTACGCCTAATCCAACCCTAAACCCTTTTCCGTCTCGTCTTATGTAGTACCCTACTCTTAAGGTTCAGTTCCCTATCTTTGAATAACATCCACGACAGGGTTCACAAAATACCCTCTTAGGGTTCAGTTTCTTGCGGGTTTAGTGACCTTGAATAAGGAAAAGGGTTTAGGGTTGGATTAGGCGGAGCCGCGTAGCGGGTCCGCCTAATCCAACCCTAAACCCTTTTCCGTCCCGTCTTATGTCGTACCCTACTCTTAAGGTTAACTGCCCCATCTTTGAATCACATCCACGACAGGGTTCACCAATACCCTCTTAGGGTTCAGTTTCTTGCGGGTTTAGTGACCTTGAATAAGGAAAAGGGTTTAGGGTTGGATTAGGCGGAGCCGCGTAGCGGGTACGCCTAATCCAACCCTAAACCCTTTCCGTCCCGTCTTATGCAGTACCCTACTCTTAAGGTTCAGTGCCCCATCTTGGAATCAAATCCACGACAGGGTTCAGCAATACCCTTCTAGGGTTCAGTTTCTTGCGGGTTTAGTGTGACCTTGAATAAGGAAAAGGGTTTAGGGTTGGATTAGGCGGAGCCGCATAGCGGGTACGCGTAATCCAACCCTAAACCCTTTTCCGTCCCGTCTTATGTAGTACCCTACTCTTAAGGTTCAGTGCCCTATCTTTGAATCACATCCACGACAGGGTTCACAAAATACCCTCTTAGGGTTCAGTTTCTTGCGGGTTTAGTGACCTTGAATAAGGAAAAGGGTTCAGGGTTGGATTAGGCGGAGCCGCGTAGCGGGTACGCCTAATCCAACCCTAAACCCTTTTTCGTCCCGTCTTATGCAGTACCCTACTCTTAAGGTTCAGTGCCCTATCTTCGAATCACATCCACGACAGGGTTCACCAATACCATCTTAGGGTTCAGTTTCTTGCGGGTTTAGTGTGACCTTGAATAAGGAAAAGGGTTTAGGGTTGGATTAGGCGGAGCCGCGTAGCGGGTACGCCTAATCCAACCCTAAACCCTTTTCCGTCTCGTCTTATGTAGTACCCTACTCTTAAGGTTCAGTTCCCTATCTTTGAATAACATCCACGACAGGGTTCACAAAATACCCTCTTAGGGTTCAGTTTCTTGCGGGTTTAGTGACCTTGAATAAGGAAAAGGGTTTAGGGTTGGATTAGGCGGAGCCGCGTAGCGGGTACGCCTAATCCAACCCTAAACCCTTTTCCGTCCCGTCTTATGTCGTACCCTACTCTTAAGGTTAACTGCCCCATCTTTGAATCACATCCACGACAGGGTTCACCAATACCCTCTTAGGGTTCAGTTTCTTGCGGGTTTAGTGTGACCTTGAATAAGGAAAAGGGTTTAGGGTTGGATTAGGCGGAGCCGCGTAGCGGGTACGCCTAATCCAACCCTAAACCCTTTCCGTCCCGTCTTATGCAGTACCCTACTCTTAAGGTTCAGTGCCCCATCTTGGAATCAAATCCACGACAGGGTTCAGCAATACCCTTCTAGGGTTCAGTTTCTTGCGGGTTTAGTGTGACCTTGAATAAGGAAAAGGGTTTAGGGTTGGATTAGGCGGAGCCGCATAGCGGGTACGCGTAATCCAACCCTAAACCCTTTTCCGTCCCGTCTTATGTAGTACCCTACTCTTAAGGTTCAGTGCCCTATCTTTGAATCACATCCACGACAGGGTTCACAAAATACCCTCTTAGGGTTCAGTTTCTTGCGGGTTTAGTGACCTTGAATAAGGAAAAGGGTTCAGGGTTGGATTAGGCGGAGCCGCGTAGCGGGTACGCCTAATCCAACCCTAAACCCTTTTTCGTCCCGTCTTATGCAGTACCCTACTCTTAAGGTTCAGTGCCCTATCTTCGAATCACATCCACGACAGGGTTCACCAATACCATCTTAGGGTTCAGTTTCTTGCGGGTTTAGTGTGACCTTGAATAAGGAAAAGGGTTCAGGGTTGGATTAGGCGGAGTTGCGTAGCGGGTACGCCTAATCCAACCCTAAACCCTTTTTCGTCCTGTCTTATGCAGTACCCTACTCTTAAGGTTCAGTGCCCCATCTTCGAATCACATCCACGACAGGGTTCACCAATACCCTCTTAGGGTTCAGTTTCTTGCGGGTTTAGTGTGACCTTGAATAAGGAAAAGGGTTTAGGGTTGGATTAGGCGGAGCCGCGTAGCGGGTACGCCTAATCCAACCCTAAACCCTTTTCCGTCCCGTCTTATGCAGTACCCTACTCTTAAGGTTCAGTGCCCCATCTTGGAATCACATCCACGACAGGGTTCACCAATACCCTCCTAGGGTTCAGTTTCTTGCGGGTTTAGTGTGACCTTGAATAAGGAAAAGGGTTTAGGGTTGGATTAGGCAGAACCGCGTAGCGGGTACGCCTAATCCAACCCAAAACCCTTTTCCGTCCCGTCTTATGTAGTACCCTACTCTTAAGGTTCAGTGCCCTATCTTTGAATCACATCCACGACAGGGTTCACAAAATACCCTCTTAGGGTTCAGTTTCTTGCGGGTTTAGTGACCTTGAATAAGGAAAAGCGTTTAGGGTTGGATTGGGCGGAGCCGTGAAGCGGGTCCGCCTAATCCAACCCTAAACCCTTTTCCGTCCCGTCTTATGCAGTACCCTACTCTTAAGGTTCAGTGCCCCATCTTGGAATCACATCCACGACAGGGTTCACCAATACCCTCCTAGGGTTCAGTTTCTTGCGGGTTTAGTGTGACCTTGAATAAGGAAAAGGGTTTAGGGTTGGATTAGGCGGAGCCGCGTAGCGGGTACGCCTAATCCAACCCTAAACCCTTTTCCGTCTCGTCTTATGTAGTACCCTACTCTTAAGGTTCAGTTCCCTATCTTTGAATAACATCCACGACAGGGTTCACAAAATACCCTCTTAGGGTTCAGTTTCTTGCGGGTTTAGTGACCTTGAATAAGGAAAAGGGTTTAGGGTTGGATTAGGCGGAGCCGCGTAGCGGGTCCGCCTAATCCAACCCTAAACCCTTTTCCGTCCCGTCTTATGTCGTACCCTACTCTTAAGGTTAACTGCCCCATCTTTGAATCACATCCACGACAGGGTTCACCAATACCCTCTTAGGGTTCAGTTTCTTGCGGGTTTAGTGACCTTGAATAAGGAAAAGGGTTTAGGGTTGGATTAGGCGGAGCCGCGTAGCGGGTACGCCTAATCCAACCCTAAACCCTTTCCGTCCCGTCTTATGCAGTACCCTACTCTTAAGGTTCAGTGCCCCATCTTGGAATCAAATCCACGACAGGGTTCAGCAATACCCTTCTAGGGTTCAGTTTCTTGCGGGTTTAGTGTGACCTTGAATAAGGAAAAGGGTTTAGGGTTGGATTAGGCGGAGCCGCATAGCGGGTACGCGTAATCCAACCCTAAACCCTTTTCCGTCCCGTCTTATGTAGTACCCTACTCTTAAGGTTCAGTGCCCTATCTTTGAATCACATCCACGACAGGGTTCACAAAATACCCTCTTAGGGTTCAGTTTCTTGCGGGTTTAGTGACCTTGAATAAGGAAAAGGGTTCAGGGTTGGATTAGGCGGAGCCGCGTAGCGGGTACGCCTAATCCAACCCTAAACCCTTTTTCGTCCCGTCTTATGCAGTACCCTACTCTTAAGGTTCAGTGCCCTATCTTCGAATCACATCCACGACAGGGTTCACCAATACCATCTTAGGGTTCAGTTTCTTGCGGGTTTAGTGTGACCTTGAATAAGGAAAAGGGTTCAGGGTTGGATTAGGCGGAGTTGCGTAGCGGGTACGCCTAATCCAACCCTAAACCCTTTTTCGTCCTGTCTTATGCAGTACCCTACTCTTAAGGTTCAGTGCCCCATCTTCGAATCACATCCACGACAGGGTTCACCAATACCCTCTTAGGGTTCAGTTTCTTGCGGGTTTAGTGTGACCTTGAATAAGGAAAAGGGTTTAGGGTTGGATTAGGCGGAGCCGCGTAGCGGGTACGCCTAATCCAACCCTAAACCCTTTTCCGTCCCGTCTTATGCAGTACCCTACTCTTAAGGTTCAGTGCCCCATCTTGGAATCACATCCACGACAGGGTTCACCAATACCCTCCTAGGGTTCAGTTTCTTGCGGGTTTAGTGTGACCTTGAATAAGGAAAAGGGTTTAGGGTTGGATTAGGCAGAACCGCGTAGCGGGTACGCCTAATCCAACCCAAAACCCTTTTCCGTCCCGTCTTATGTAGTACCCTACTCTTAAGGTTCAGTGCCCTATCTTTGAATCACATCCACGACAGGGTTCACAAAATACCCTCTTAGGGTTCAGTTTCTTGCGGGTTTAGTGACCTTGAATAAGGAAAAGGGTTCAGGGTTGGATTAGGCGGAGCTGCGTAGCGGGTACGCCTAATCCAACCCTAAACCCTTTTTCGTCCTGTCTTATGCAGTACCCTACTCTTAAGGTTCAGTGCCCCATCTTCGAATCACATCCACGACAGGGTTCACCAATACCCTCTTAGGGTTCAGTTTCTTGCGGGTTTAGTGTGACCTTGAATAAGGAAAAGGGTTTAGGGTTGGATTAGGCGGAGCCGCGTAGCGGGTACGCCTAATCCAACCCTAAACCCTTTTCCGTCCCGTCTTATGCAGTACCCTACTCTTAAGGTTCAGTGCCCCATCTTGGAATCACATCCACGACAGGGTTCACCAATACCCTCCTAGGGTTCAGTTTCTTGCGGGTTTAGTGTGACCTTGAATAAGGAAAAGGGTTTAGGGTTGGATTAGGCGGAGCCGCGTAGCGGGTACGCCTAATCCAACCCTAAACCCTTTTCCGTCTCGTCTTATGTAGTACCCTACTCTTAAGGTTCAGTTCCCTATCTTTGAATAACATCCACGACAGGGTTCACAAAATACCCTCTTAGGGTTCAGTTTCTTGCGGGTTTAGTGACCTTGAATAAGGAAAAGGGTTTAGGGTTGGATTAGGCGGAGCCGCGTAGCGGGTCCGCCTAATCCAACCCTAAACCCTTTTCCGTCCCGTCTTATGTCGTACCCTACTCTTAAGGTTAACTGCCCCATCTTTGAATCACATCCACGACAGGGTTCACCAATACCCTCTTAGGGTTCAGTTTCTTGCGGGTTTAGTGACCTTGAATAAGGAAAAGGGTTTAGGGTTGGATTAGGCGGAGCCGCGTAGCGGGTACGCCTAATCCAACCCTAAACCCTTTTCCGTCCCGTCTTATGCAGTACCCTACTCTTAAGGTTCAGTGCCCCATCTTGGAATCACATCCACGACAGGGTTCACCAATACCCTCCTAGGGTTCAGTTTCTTGCGGGTTTAGTGTGACCTTGAATAAGGAAAAGGGTTTAGGGTTGGATTAGGCGGAGCCGCGTAGCGGGTACGCCTAATCCAACCCTAAACCCTTTTCCGTCTCGTCTTATGTAGTACCCTACTCTTAAGGTTCAGTTCCCTATCTTTGAATAACATCCACGACAGGGTTCACAAAATACCCTCTTAGGGTTCAGTTTCTTGCGGGTTTAGTGACCTTGAATAAGGAAAAGGGTTTAGGGTTGGATTAGGCGGAGCCGCGTAGCGGGTCCGCCTAATCCAACCCTAAACCCTTTTCCGTCCCGTCTTATGTCGTACCCTACTCTTAAGGTTAACTGCCCCATCTTTGAATCACATCCACGACAGGGTTCACCAATACCCTCTTAGGGTTCAGTTTCTTGCGGGTTTAGTGACCTTGAATAAGGAAAAGGGTTTAGGGTTGGATTAGGCGGAGCCGCGTAGCGGGTACGCCTAATCCAACCCTAAACCCTTTCCGTCCCGTCTTATGCAGTACCCTACTCTTAAGGTTCAGTGCCCCATCTTGGAATCAAATCCACGACAGGGTTCAGCAATACCCTTCTAGGGTTCAGTTTCTTGCGGGTTTAGTGTGACCTTGAATAAGGAAAAGGGTTTAGGGTTGGATTAGGCGGAGCCGCATAGCGGGTACGCGTAATCCAACCCTAAACCCTTTTCCGTCCCGTCTTATGTAGTACCCTACTCTTAAGGTTCAGTGCCCTATCTTTGAATCACATCCACGACAGGGTTCACAAAATACCCTCTTAGGGTTCAGTTTCTTGCGGGTTTAGTGACCTTGAATAAGGAAAAGGGTTCAGGGTTGGATTAGGCGGAGCCGCGTAGCGGGTACGCCTAATCCAACCCTAAACCCTTTTTCGTCCCGTCTTATGCAGTACCCTACTCTTAAGGTTCAGTGCCCTATCTTCGAATCACATCCACGACAGGGTTCACCAATACCATCTTAGGGTTCAGTTTCTTGCGGGTTTAGTGTGACCTTGAATAAGGAAAAGGGTTTAGGGTTGGATTAGGCGGAGCCGCGTAGCGGGTACGCCTAATCCAACCCTAAACCCTTTTCCGTCTCGTCTTATGTAGTACCCTACTCTTAAGGTTCAGTGCCCTATCTTGGAATCACATCCACGACAGGGTTCACCAATACCCTCTTAGGGTTCAGTTTCTTGCGGGTTTAGTGACCTTGAATAAGGAAAAGGGTTTAGGGTTGGATTAGGCGGGGCCGCGTAGCGGGTACGCCTAATCCAACCCTAAACCCTTTTCCGTCCCGTCTTATGCAGTACCCTACTCTTAAGGTTCAGTGCCCTATCTTGGAATCACATCCACGACAGGGTTCACCAATACCCTCTTAGGGTTCAGTTTCTTGCGGGTTTAGTGACCTTGAATAAGGAAAAGGGTTTAGGGTTGGATTAGGCGGAGCCGCGTAGCGGGTACGCCTAATCCAACCCTAAATCCTTATCCGTCCCGTCTTATGAAGTACCCTACTCTTAAGGTTCAGTGCCCCATCTTTGAATCACATCCACGACAGGGTTCACAAAATACCCTCTTAGGGTTCAGTTTCTTGCGGGTTTAGTGACCTTGAATAAGGAAAAGGGTTCAGGGTTGGATTAGGCGGAGCCGCGAAGCTAGTCCGCCTAATCCAACCCTAAACCCTTTTCCGTCCCGTCTTATGCAGTACCCTACTCTTAAGGTTCAGTGCCCCATCTTCGAATCACATCCACGACAGGGTTCACCAATACCCTCTTAGGGTTCAGTTTCTTGCGGGTTTAGTGTGACCTTGAATAAGGAAAAGGGTTTAGGGTTGGATTAGGCGGAGCCGCGTAGCGGGTACGCCTAATCCAACCCTAAACCCTTTTCCGTCCCGTCTTATGCAGTACCCTACTCTTAAGGTTCAGTGCCCTATCTTGGAATCACATCCACGACAGGGTTCACCAATACCCTTCTAGGGTTCAGTTTCTTGCGGGTTTAGTGTGACCTTGAATAAGGAAAAGGGTTTAGGGTTGGATTAGGCGGAGCCGCGTAGCGGGTACGCCTAATCCAACCCTAAACCCTTTTCCGTCCCGTCTTATGTAGTACCCTACTCTTAAGGTTCAGTGCCCTATCTTTGAATCACATCCACGACAGGGTTCACAAAATACCCTCTTAGGGTTCAGTTTCTTGCGGGTTTAGTGACCTTGAATAAGGAAAAGGGTTCAGGGTAGGATTAGGCGGAGCCGCGTAGCGGGTACGCCTAATCCAACCCTAAACACTTTTCCGTCCCGTCTTATGCAGTACCCTACTCTTAAGGTTCAGTGCCCCATCTTCGAATCACATCCACGACAGGGTTCACCAATACCCTCTTAGGGTTCAGTTTCTTGCGGGTTTAGTGTGACCTTGAATAAGGAAAAGGGTTTAGGGTTGGATTAGGCAGAGCCGCGTAGCGGGTACGCCTAATCCAACCCTAAACCCTTTTCTGTCTCGTCTTATGTAGTACCCTACTCTTAAGGTTCAGTTCCCTATCTTTGAATCACATCCACGACAGGGTTCACAAAATACCCTCTTAGGGTTCAGTTTCTTGCGGGTTTAGTGACCTTGAATAAGGAAAAGGGTTTAGGGTTGGATTAGGCGGAGCCGCGTAGCGGGTACGCCTAATCCAACCCTAAACCCTTTTCCGTCCCGTCTTATGCAGTACCCTACTCTTAAGGTTCAGTGCCCTATCTTGGAATCACATCCACGACAGGGTTCACCAATACCCTTCTAGGGTTCAGTTTCTTGCGGGTTTAGTGTGACCTTGAATAAGGAAAAGGGTTTAGGGTTGGATTAGGCGGAGCCGCGTAGCGGGTACGCCTATTCCAACCCTAAACCCTTTTCCGTCCCGTCTTATGTAGTACCCTACTCTTAAGGTTCAGTGCCCTATCTTTGAATCACATCCACGACAGGGTTCACAAAATACCCTCTTAGGGTTCAGTTTCTTGCGGGTTTAGTGACCTTGAATAAGGAAAAGGGTTCAGGGTAGGATTAGGCGGAGCCGCGTAGCGGGTACGCCTAATCCAACCCTAAACACTTTTCCGTCCCGTCTTATGCAGTACCCTACTCTTAAGGTTCAGTGCCCCATCTTCGAATCACATCCACGACAGGGTTCACCAATACCCTCTTAGGGTTCCGTTTCTTGCGGGTTTAGTGTGACCTTGAATAAGGAAAAGGGTTTAGGGTTGGATTAGGCGAAGCCGCGTAGCGGGTACGCCTAATCCAACCCTAAACCCTTTTCCGTTCCGTCTTATGTAGTACCCTACTCTTAAGGTTCAGTGCCCTATCTTTGAATCACATCCACGACAGAGTTCACAAAATACCCTCTTAGGGTTCAGTTTCTTGCGGGTTTATTGACCTTGAATAAGGAAAAGGGTTTAGGGTTGGATTAGGCGGAGCCGCGTAGCGGGTACGCCTAATCCAACCCTAAACCCTTTTCCGCCCCGGCTTATGCAGTACCCTACTCTTAAGGTTCAGTGCCCCATTTTTGAATCACATCTACGACAGGGTTCACAAAATACCCTCTTAGGGTTCAGTTTCTTGCGGGTTTAGTAACCTTGAATAAGGAAAAGGGTTTAGGGTTGGATTAGGCGGATCCGTGTAGCGGGTCCGCCTAATCCAACCCTAAACCCTTTTCTGTCCCGTCTTATGCCGTACCCTACTCTTAAGGTTAAGTGCCCCATCTTTGAATCACATCCACGACAGGGTTCACCAATACCCTCTTAGGGTTCAGTTTCTTGCGGGTTTAGTGACCTTGAATAAGGAAAAGGGTTTAGGGTTGGATTAGGCGGAGCCGCGTAGCGGGTACGCCTAATCCAACCCTAAACCCTTATCCGTCCCGTCTTATGCAGTACCCTACTCTTAAGGTTCAGTGCCCTATCTTGGAATCACATCCACGACAGGGTTCACCAATACCCTTCTAGGGTTCAGTTTCTTGCGGGTTTAGTGTGACCTTGAATAAGGAAAAGGGTTTAGGGTTGGATTAGGCGGAGCCGCGTAGCGGGTACGCCTAATCCAACCCTAATCCCTTATCCGTCCCGTCTTATGCAGTACCCTACTCTTAAGGTTCAGTGCCCCATCTTGGAATCACATCCACGACAGGGTTCACCAATACCCTCCTAGGGTTCAGTTTCTTGCGGGTTTAGTGTGACCTTGAATAAGGAAAAGGCTTCAGGGTTGGATTAGGCGGAGCCGCGTAGCGGGTACGCCTAATCCAACCCTAAACCCTTATCCGTCCCGTCTTATGCAGTACCCTACTCTTAAGGTTCAGTGCCCCATCTTCGAATCACATCCACGACAGGGTTCACCAATACCCTCCTAGGGTTCAGTTTCTTGCGGGTTTAGTATGACCTTGAATAAGGAAAAGGGTTCAGGGTTGGATTAGCCGGAGCCGCGTAGCGGGTACGCCTAATCCAACCCTAAACCCTTATCCGTCCCGTCTTATGCAGTACCCTACTCTTAAGGTTCAGTGCCCCATCTTCGAATCACATCCACGACAGGGTTCACCAATACCCTCTTAGGGTTCAGTTTCTTGCGGGTTTAGTGTGACCTTGAATAAGGAAAAGGGTTTAGGGTTGGATTAGGCGGAGCCGCGTAGCGGGTACGCCTAATCCAACCCTAAACCCTTTTCCGTCCCGTCTTATGTAGTACCCTACTCTTAAGGTTCAGTGCCCTATCTTTGAATCACATCCACGACAGGGTTCACAAAATACCCTCTTAGGGTTCAGTTTCTTGCGGGTTTAGTGACCTTGAATAAGGAAAAGGGTTCAGGGTAGGATTAGGCGGAGCCGCGTAGCGGGTACGCCTAATCCAACCCTAAACACTTTTCCGTCCCGTCTTATGCAGTACCCTACTCTTAAGGTTCAGTGCCCCATCTTCGAATCACATCCACGACAGGGTTCACCAATACCCTCTTAGGGTTCAGTTTCTTGCGGGTTTAGTGTGAACTTGAATAAGGAAAAGGGTTTAGGGTTGGATTAGGCGAAGCCGCGTAGCGGGTACGCCTAATCCAACCCTAAACCCTTTTCCGTTCCGTCTTATGTAGTACCCTACTCTTAAGGTTCAGTGCCCTATCTTTGAATCACATCCACGACAGAGTTCACAAAATACCCTCTTAGGGTTCAGTTTCTTGCGGGTTTATTGACCTTGAATAAGGAAAAGGGTTTAGGGTTGGATTAGGCGGAGCCGCGTAGTGGGTACGCCTAATCCAACCCTAAACCCTTTTCCGTCCCGTCTTATGCAGTACCCTACTCTTAAGGTTCAGTGCCCCATTTTTTAATCACATCTACGACAGGGTTCACAAAATACCCTCTTAGGGTTCAGTTTCTTGCGGGTTTAGTAACCTTGAATAAGGAAAAGGGTTTAGGGTTGGATTAGGCGGATCCGTGTAGCGGGTCCGCCTAATCCAACCCTAAACCCTTTTCTGTCCCGTCTTATGCCGTACCCTACTCTTAAGGTTAAGTGCCCCATCTTTGAATCACATCCACGACAGGGTTCACCAATACCCTCTTAGAGTTCAGTTTCTTGCGGGTTTAGTGACCTTGAATAAGGAAAAGGGTTTAGGGTTGGATTAGGCGGAGCCGCGTAGCGGGTACGCCTAATCCAACCCTAAACCCTTATCCGTCCCGTCTTATGCAGTACCCTACTCTTAAGGTTCAGTGCCCTATCTTGGAATCACATCCACGACAGGGTTCACCAATACCCTTCTAGGGTTCAGTTTCTTGCGGGTTTAGTGTGACCTTGAATAAGGAAAAGGGTTTAGGGTTGGATTAGGCGGAGACGCGTAGCGGGTACGCCTAATCCAACCCTAATCCCTTATCCGTCCCGTCTTATGCAGTACCCTACTCTTAAGGTTCAGTGCCCCATCTTGGAATCACATCCACGACAGGGTTCACCAATACCCTCCTAGGGTTCAGTTTCTTGCGGGTTTAGTGTGACCTTGAATAAGGAAAAGGGTTCAGGGTTGGATTAGGCGGAGCCGCGTAGCGGGTACGCCTAATCCAACCCTAAACCCTTATCCGTCCCGTCTTATGCAGTACCCTACTCTTAAGGTTCAGTGCCCCATCTTCGAATCACATCCACGACAGGGTTCACCAATACCCTCTTAGGGTTCAGTTTCTTGCGGGTTTAGTGTGACCTTGAATAAGGAAAAGGGTTCAGGGTTGGATTAGGCGGAGCCGCGTAGCGGGTACGCCTAATCCAACCCTAAACCCTTTTTCGTCCCGTCTTATGCAGTACCCTACTCTTAAGGTTCAGTGCCCCATCTTCGAATCACATCCACGACAGGGTTCACCAATACCCTCTTAGGGTTCAGTTTCTTGCGGGTTTAGTGTGACCTTGAATAAGGAAAAGGGTTTAGGGTTGGATTAGGCGGAGCCGCGTAGCGGGTACGCCTAATCCAACCCTAAACCCTTTTCCGTTTCGTCTTATGTAGTACCCTACTCTTAAGGTTCAGTTCCCTATCTTTGAATCACATCCACGACAGGGTTCACAAAATACCCTCTTAGGGTTCAGTTTCTTGCGGGTTTAGTGACCTTGAATAAGGAAAAGGGTTCAGGGTTGGATTAGGCGGAGCCGCGAAGCGGGTCCGCCTAATCCAACCCTAAACCCTTTTCCGTCCCGTCTTATGCAGTATCCTACTCTTAAGGTTCAGTGCCCCATTTTTGAATCACATCCACGACAGGGTTCTCTAAATACCCTCTTAGGGTTCAGTTTCTTGCGGGTTTAGTGACCTTGAATAAGGAAAAGGGTTCAGGGTTGGATTAGGCGGAGCCGCGAAGCGGGTCCGCCTAATCCAACCCTAAAACCTTTTCCGTCCCGTCTTAAGCAGTACCCTACTCTTAAGGTTCAGTGCCCCATCTTTGAATCACATCCACGACAGGGTTCTCCAATATCCTCTTAGGGTTCAGTTTCTTGCGGGTTTAGTGACCTTGAATAAGGAAAAGGGTTTAGGGTTGGATTAGGCGGAGCCGCGTAGCGGGTACGCCTAATCCAACCCTAAACCCTTTTCCGTCCCGTCTTATGCAGTACCCTACTCTTAAGGTTCAGTGCCCCATTTTTGAATCACATCTACGACAGGGTTCACAAAATACCCTCTTAGGGTTCAGTTTCTTGCGGGTTTAGTGACCTTGAATAAGGAAAAGGGTTTAGTGTTGGGTTAGGCGGAGCCGCGTAGCGGGTACGCCTAATCCAAACCTAAACCCTTTTCCGTCCCGTCTTATGCAGTACCCTACTCTTAAGGTTCAGTGCCCTATCTTTGAATCACAACCACGACAGGGTTCACAAAATACCCTCTTAGGGTTCAGTTTCTTGCGGGTTTAGTGACCTTGAATAAGGAAAAGGGTTCAGGGTTGGGTTAGGCGGAGCCGCAAAGCGGGTCCGCCTAATCCAACCCTAAACCCTTTTCCGTCCCGTCTTATGCAGTACCCTACTCTTAAGGTTCAGTGCCCCATTTTTGAATCACATCCACGACAGGGTTCACAAAATACCCTCTTAGGGTTCAGTTTCTTGCGGGTTTAGTAACCTTGAATAAGGAAAACGGTTTAGGGTTGGATTAGGCGGAGCCGTGTAGCGGGTCCGCCTAATCCAACCCTAAACCCTTTTCCGTCCCGTCTTATACCGTACCCTACTCTTAAGGTTAAGTGCCCCATCTTTGAATCACATCCACGACAGGGTTCACCAATACCCTCTTAGGGTTCAGTTTCTTGCGGGTTTAGTGACCTTGAATAAGGAAAAGGGTTTAGGGTTGGATTAGGCGGAGCAGCGTAGCGGGTACGCCTAATCCAACCCTAAACCCTTATCCGTCCCGTCTTATGCAGTACCCTACTCTTAAGGTTCAGTGCCCCATCTTTGAGTCACATCCACGACAGGGTTCTCCAATATCCTCTTAGGGTTCAGTTTCTTGCGGGTTTAGTGACCTTGAATAAGGAAAAGGGTTTAGGGTTGGATTAGGCGGAGCCGCGTAGCGGGTACGCCTAATCCAACCCTAAACCCTTATCTGTCCCGTCTTATGCAGTACCCTACTCTTAAGGTTCAGTGCCCTATCTTGGAATCACATCCACGACAGGGTTCACCAATACCCTCCTAGGGTTCAGTTTCTTGCGGGTTTAGTGTGACCTTGAATAAGGAAAAGGGTTCATGGTTGGATTAGCGAAGCCGCGTAGCGGGTACGCCTAATCCAACCCTAAACCATTTTTCGTCCCGTCTTATGCAGTACCCTACTCTTAAGGTTCAGTGCCCCATCTTCGAATCACATCCACGACAGGGTTCACCAATACCCTCTTAGGGTTCAGTTTCTTGCGGGTTTTGTGTGACCTTGAATAAGGAAAAGGGTTTAGGGTTGGATTAGGCGGAGCCGCGTAGCGAGTACGCCTAATCCAACCCTAAACCCTTTTCCGTTTCGTCTTATGTAGTACCCTACTCTTAAGGTTCAGTTCCCTATCTTTGATTCACATCCACGACAGGGTTCACAAAATACCCTCTTAGGGTTCAGTTTCTTGCGGGTTTAGTGACCTTGAATAAGGAAAAGGGTTCAAGGTTGGATTGGGCGGAGCCGCGAAGCGGGTCCGCCTAATCCAACCCTAAACCCTTTTCCGTCCCGTCTTATGCAGTACCCTACTCTTAAGGTTCAGTGCCCCATTTTTGAATCACATCCACGACAGGGTTCACAAAATACCCTCTTAGGGTTCAGTTTCTTGCGGGTTTAGTGACCTTGAATAAGGAAAAGGGTTCAGGGTTGGATTAGGCGGAGCCGCGAAGCGGGTCCGCCTAATCCAACCCTAAAACCTTTTCCGTCCCGTCTTATGCAGTACCCTACTCTTAAGGTTCAGTGCCCCATCTTTGAATCACATCCACGACAGGGTTCTCTAATATCCTCTTAGGGTTCAGTTTCTTGCGGGTTTAGTGACCTTGAATAAGGAAAAGGGTTTAGGGTTGGATTAGGCGGAGCCGCGTAGCGGGTACCCCTAATCCAACCCTAAACCCTTTTTCGTCCCGTCTTATGCAGTACCCTACTCTTAAGGTTCAGTGCCCCATTTTTGAATCACATCTACGACAGGGTTCACAAAATACCCTCTTAGGGTTCAGTTTCTTGCGGGTTTAGTGACCTTGAATAAGAAAAAGGGTTTAGGGTTGGATTAGGCGGAGCCGCGTAGCGGGTCCGCCTAATCCAACCCTAAACCCTTTTCCGTCCCGTCTTATGCCGTACCCTACTCTTAAGGTTAAGTGCCCCATCTTTGAATCACATCCACGACAGGGTTCACCAATACCCTCTTAGGGTTCAGTTTCTTGCGGGTTTAGTGACCTTGAATAAGGAAAAGGGTTTAGGGTTGGATTAGGCGGAGCCGCGTAGTGGGTACGCCTAATCCAACCCTAAACCCTTTTCCGTCCCGTCTTATGCAGTACCCTACTCTTAAGGTTCAGTGCCCTATCTTTGAATCACATCCACGACAGGGTTCACAAAATACCCTCTTAGGGTTCAGTTTCTTGCGGGTTTAGTGACCTTGAATAAGGAAAAGGGTTCAGGGTTGGGTTAGGCGGAGCCGCAAAGCGGGTCCGCCTAATCCAACCCTAAACCCTTTTCCGTCCCGTCTTATGCAGTACCCTACTCTTAAGGTTCAGTGCCCCATTTTTGAATCACATCCACGACAGGGTTCACAAAATACTCTCTTAGGGTTCAGTTTCTTGCGGGTTTAGTGACCTTGAATAAGGAAAAGGGTTCAGGGTTGGATTAGGCGGAGCCGAGAAGCGGGTCCGCCTAATCCAACCCTAAACCCTTTTCCGTCCCGTCTTATGCAGTACCCTACTCTTAAGGTTCAGTGCCCCATCTTGGAATAACATCCACGACAGGGTTCACCAATACCCTCCTAGGGTTCAGTTTCTTGCGGGTTTAGTGTGACCTTGAATAAGGAAAAGGGTTTAGGGTTGGATTAGGCGGAGCCGCGTAGCGGGTACGCCTAATCCAACCCTAAACCCTTTTCCGTCTCGTCTTATATAGTACCCTACTCTTAAGGTTCAGTGCCCTATCTTTAAATCACATCCACGACAGGGTTCACAAAATAACCTCTTAGGGTTCAGTTTCTTGCGGGTTTAGTGACCTTGAATAAGGAAAAGGGTTTAGGGTTGGATTAGGCGGAGCCGCGTAGCGGGTACGCCTAATCCAACCCTAAACCCTTTTCCGTCCCGTCTTATGCAGTACCCTACTCTTAAGGTTCAGTGCCCTATCTTTGAATCACATCCACGACAGGGTTCACAAAATACCCTCTTAGGGTTCAGTTTCTTGCGGGTTTAGTGACCTTGAATAAGGAAAAGGGTTCAGGGTTGGATTAGGCGGAGCCTCGAAGCGGGTCCGCCTAATCTAACCCTAAACCCTTTTCCGTCCCGTCTTATGCAGTACCCTACTCTTAAGGTTCAGTGCCCCATTTTTGAATCACATCCACGACAAGGTTCACAAAATACCCTCTTAGGGTTCAGTTTCTTGCGGGTTTAGTGACCTTGAATAAGGAAAAAGGTTCAGGGTTAGATTAGGCGGAGCCGCGAAGCGGGTCCGCCTAATCCAACCCTAAACCCTTTTCCGTCCCGTCTTATGCAGTACCCTACTCTTAAGGTTCAGTGCCCCATTTTTTAATCACATTCACGACAGGGTTCACAAAATACCCTCTTAGGATTCAGTTTCTTGCGGGTTTAGTGACCTTGAATAAGGAAAAGGGTTTAGGGTTGGATTAGGCTGAGCCGCGTAGCGGGTACGCCTAATCCAACCCTAAACCCTTTTCCGTCCCGTCTTATGCAGTACCCTACTCTTAAGGTTCAGTGCCCCATTTTTGAATCACATCTACGACAGGGTTCACAAAATACCCTCTTAGGGTTCAGTTTCTTGCGGGTTTAGTGACCTTGAATAAGAAAAAGGGTTTAGGGTTTGATTAGGCGGAGCCGCGTAGTGGGTACGCCTAATCCAACCCTAAACCCTTTTCCGTCCCGTCTTATGCAGTACCCTACTCTTAAGGTTCAGTGCCCTATCTTTGAATCACATCCACGACAGGGTTCACAAAATACCCTCTTAGGGTTCAGTTTCTTGCGGGTTTAGTGACCTTGAATAAGGAAAAGGGTTCAGGGTTGGGTTAGGCGGAGCCGCAAAGCGGGTCCGCCTAATCCAACCCTAAACCCTTTTCCGTCCCGTCTTATGCAGTACCCTACTCTTAAGGTTCAGTGCCCCATTTTTTAATCACATCCACGACAGGGTTCACAAAATACTCTCTTAGGGTTCAGTTTCTTGCGGGTTTAGTGACCTTGAATAAGGAAAAGGGTTCAGGGTTGGATTAGGCGGAGCCGAGAAGCGGGTCCGCCTAATCCAACCCTAAACCCTTTTCCGTCCCGTCTTATGCAGTACCCTACTCTTAAGGTTCAGTGCCCCATCTTGGAATAACATCCACGACAGGGTTCACCAATACCCTCCTAGGGTTCAGTTTCTTGCGGGTTTAGTGTGACCTTGAATAAGGAAAAGGGTTTAGGGTTGGATTAGGCGGAGCCGCGTAGCGGGTACGCCTAATCCAACCCTAAACCCTTTTCCGTCTCGTCTTATATAGTACCCTATTCTTAAGGTTCAGTGCCCTATCTTTAAATCACATCCACGACAGGGTTCACAAAATACCCTCTTAGGGTTCAGTTTCTTGCGGGTTTAGTGACCTTGAATAAGGAAAAGGGTTTAGGGTTGGATTACGCGGAGCCGCGTAGCGGGTACGCCTAATCCAACCCTAAACCCTTTTCCGTCCCGTCTTATGCAGTACCCTACTCTTAAGGTTCAGTGCCCTATCTTTGAATCACATCCACGACAGGGTTCACAAAATACCCTCTTAGGGTTCAGTTTCTTGCGGGTTTAGTGACCTTGAATAAGGAAAAGGGTTCAGGGTTGGATTAGGCGGAGCCTCGAAGCGGGTCCGCCTAATCCAACCCTAAACCCTTTTCTGTCCCGTCTTATGCAGTACCCTACTCTTAAGGTTCAGTGCCCCATTTTTGAATCACATCCACGACAAGGTTCACAAAATACCCTCTTAGGGTTCAGTTTCTTGCGGGTTTAGTGACCTTGAATAAGGAAAAAGGTTCAGGGTTAGATTAGGCGGAGCCGCGAAGCGGATCCGCCTAATCCAACCCTAAACCCTTTTCCGTCCCGTCTTATGCAGTACCCTACTCTTAAGGTTCAGTGCCCCATTTTTTAATCACATCCACGACAGGGTTCACAAAATACCCTCTTAGGGTTCAGTTTCTTGCGGGTTTAGTGACCTTGAATAAGGAAAAGGGTTCAGGGTTGTATTAGGCGGAGCCGCGAAGCGGGTTCGCCTAATCCAACCCTAAACCCTTTTCCGTCCCGTCTTATGCAGTACCCTACTCTTAAGGTTCAGTGCCCCATCTTCGAATCACATCCACGACAGGGTTCACCAATACCCTCTTAGGGTTCAGTTTCTTGCGGGTTTAGTGTGACCTTGAATAAGGAAAAGGGTTTAGGGTTGGATTAGGCGGAGCCGCATAGCGGGTATGCCTAATCCAACCCTAAACCCTTTTCCGTCTCGTCTTATGTAGCACCCTACTCTTAATGTTCAGTTCCCTATCTTTGAATCACATCCACGACAGGGTTCACAAAATACCCTCTAAGGGTTCAGTTTCTTGCGGGTTTAGTGACCTTGAATAAGGAAAAGGGTTTAGGGTTGGATTAGGTGGAGCCGCGTAGCGGGTCCGCCTAATCCAACCTTAAACCCTTTTCCGTCCCGTCTTATGCCGTACCCTACTCTTAAGGTTAACTGCCCCATCTTTGAATCACATCCACGACAGGGTTCACCAATACCCTCTTAGGGTTCAGTTTCTTGCGGGTTTAGTGACCTTGAATAAGGAAAAGGGTTTAGGGTTGGATTAGGCGGAGCCGCGTAGCTGGTACGCCTAATCCAACCCTAAACCCTTTTCCGTCCCGTCTTATGCAGTACCCTACTCTTAAGGTTCAGTGCCCCATCTTCGAATCACATCCACGACAGGGTTCACCAATACCCTCTTAGGGTTCAGTTTCTTGCGGGTTTAGTGTGACCTTGAATAAGGAAAAGGGTTTAGGGTTGGATTAGGCGGAGCCGCGTAGCGGGTACGCCTAATCCAACCCTAAACCCTTTTCCGTCTCGTCTTATGTAGCACCCTACTCTTAAGGTTCAGTTCCCTATCTTTGAATCACATCCACGACAGGGTTCACAAAATACCCTCTTAGGGTTCAGTTTCTTGCGGGTTTAGTGACCTTGAATAAGGAAAAGGGTTTAGGGTTGGATTAGGCGGAGCCGCGTAGCGGGTCCGCCTTATCCAACCCTAAACCCTTTTCCGTCCCGTCTTATGCCGTACCCTACTCTTAAGGTTAACTGCCCCATCTTTGAATCACATCCACGACAGGGTTCACCAATACCCTCTTAGGGTTCAGTTTCTTGCGGGTTTAGTGACCTTGAATAAGGAAAAGGATTTAGGGTTGGATTAGGCGGAGCCGCGTAGCGGGTACGCCTAATCCAACCCTAAACCTTTTTCCGTCCCGTCTTATGCAGTACCCTACTCTTAAGGTTAACTGCCCCATCTTTGAATCACATCCACGACAGGGTTCACCAATACCCTCTTAGGGTTCAGTTTCTTGCGGGTTTAGTGACCTTGAATAAGGAAAAGGGTTTAGGGTTGGATTAGGCGGAGCCGCGTAGCTGGTACGCCTAATCCAACCCTAAACCCTTTTCCGTCCCGTCTTATGCAGTACCCTACTCTTAAGGTTCAGTGCCCCATCTTCGAATCACATCCACGACAGGGTTCACCAATACCCTCTTAGGGTTCAGTTTCTTGCGGGTTTAGTGTGACCTTGAATAAGGAAAAGGGTTTAGGGTTGGATTAGGCGGAGCCGCGTAGCGGGTACGCCTAATCCAACCCTAAACCCTTTTCCGTCTCGTCTTATGTAGCACCCTACTCTTAAGGTTCAGTTCCCTATGTTTGAATCACATCCACGACAGGGTTCACAAAATACCCTCTTAGGGTTCAGTTTCTTGCGGGTTTAGTGACCTTGAATAAGGAAAAGGGTTTAGGGTTGGATTAGGCGGAGCCGCGTAGCGGGTCCGCCTAATCCAACCCTAAACCCTTTTCCGTCCCGTCTTATGCCGTACCCTACTCTTAAGGTTAACTGCCCCATCTTTGAATCACATCCACAACAGGGTTCACCAATACCCTCTTAGGGTTCAGTTTCTTGCGGGTTTAGTGACCTTGAATAAGGAAAAGGGTTTAGGGTTGGATTAGGCGGAGCCGCGTAGCTGGTACGCCTAATCCAACCCTAAACCCTTTTCCGTCCCGTCTTATGCAGTACCCTACTCTTAAGGTTCAGTGCCCCATCTTCGAATCACATCCACGACAGGGTTCACCAATACCCTCTTAGGGTTCAGTTTCTTGCGGGTTTAGTGTGACCTTGAAAAAGGAAAAGGGTTTAGGGTTGGATTAGGCGGAGCCGCGTAGCGGGTACGCCTAATCCAACCCTAAACCCTTTTCCGTCTCGTCTTATGTAGCACCCTACTCTTAAGGTTCAGTTCCCTATCTTTGAATCACATCCACGACAGGGTTCACAAAATACCCTCTTAGGGTTCAGTTTCTTGCGGGTTTAGTGACCTTGAATAAGGAAAAGGGTTTAGGGTTGGATTAGGCGGAGCCGCGTAGCGGGTCCACCTAATCCAACCCTAAACCCTTTTCCGTCCCGTCTTATGCCGTACCCTACTCTTAAGGTTAACTGCCCCATCTTTGAATCACATCCACGACAGGGTTCACCAATACCCTCTTAGGGTTCAGTTTCTTGCGGGTTTAGTGACCTTGAATAAGGAAAAGGGTTTAGGGTTGGATTAGGCGGAGCCGCGTAGCGGGTACGCCTAATCCAACCCTAAACCCTTTTCCGTCCCGTCTTATGCAGTACCCTACTCTTAAGGTTAAATACCCCATCTTTGAATCACATCCACGACAGGGTTCACCAATACCCTCTTAGGGTTCAGTTTCTTGCGGGTTTAGTGACCTTGAATAAGGAAAAGGGTTTAGGGTTGGATTAGGCGGAGCCGCGTAGCTGGTACGCCTAATCCAACCCTAAACCCTTTTCCATCTCGTCTTATGTAGCACCCTACTCTTAAGGTTCAGTACCCCATCTTCGAATCACATCCACGACAGGGTTCACCAATACCCTCTTAGGGTTCAGTTTCTTGCGGGTTTAGTGTGACCTTGAATAAGGAAAAGGGTTTAGGGTTGGATTAGGCGGAGCCGCGTAGCGGGTACGTCTAATCCAACCCTAAACCCTTTTCCATCTCGTCTTATGTAGCACCCTACTCTTAAGGTTCAGTTCCCTATCTTTGAATCACATCCACGACAGGGTTCACAAAATACCCTCTTAGGGTTCAGTTTCTTGCGGGTTTAGTGACCTTGAATAAGGAAAAGGGTTTAGGGTTGGATTAGGCGGAGCCGCGTAGCGGGTCCGCCTAATCCAACCCTAAACCCTTTTCCGTCCCGTCTTATGCCGTACCCTACTCTTAAGGTTAACTGCCCCATCTTTGAATCACATCCACGACAGGGTTCACCAATACCCTCTTAGGGTTCAGTTTCTTGCGGGTTTAGTGACCTTGAATAAGGAAAAGGGTTTAGGGTTGGATTAGGCGGAGCCGCGTAGCTGGTACGCCTAATCCAACCCTAAACCCTTTTCCGTCCCGTCTTATGCAGTACCCTACTCTTAAGGTTCAGTGCCCCATCTTCGAATCACATCCACGACAGGGTTCACCAATACCCTCTTAGGGTTCAGTTTCTTGCGGGTTTAGTGACCTTGAATAAGGAAAAGGGTTTAGGGTTGGATTAGGCGGAGCCGCGTAGCTGGTACACCTAATCCAACCCTAAACCCTTTTCCGTCCCGTCTTATGCAGTACCCTACTCTTAAGGTTCGGTGCCCCATCTTCGAATCACATCCACGACAGGGTTCACCAATACCCTCTTAGGGTTCAGTTTCTTGCGGGTTTAGTGTGACCTTGAATAAGGAAAAGGGTTTAGGGTTGGATTAGGCGGAGCCGCGTAGCGGGTACGTCTAATCCAACCCTAAACCCTTTTCCATCTCGTCTTATGTAGCACCCTACTCTTAAGGTTCAGTTCCCTATCTTTGAATCACATCCACGACAGGGTTCACAAAATACCCTCTTAGGGTTCAGTTTCTTGCGGGTTTAGTGACCTTGAATAAGGAAAAGGGTTTAGGGTTGGATTAGGCGGAGCCGCGTAGCGGGTCCGCCTAATCCAACCCTAAACCCTTTTCCGTCCCGTCTTATGTCGTACCCTACTCTTAAGGTTAACTGCCCCATCTTTGAATCACATCCACGACAGGGTTCACCAATACCCTCTTAGGGTTCAGTTTCTTGCGGGTTTAGTGACCTTGAATAAGGAAAAGGGTTTAGGGTTGGATTAGGCGGAGCCGCGTAGCGGGTACGCCTAATCCAACCCTAAACCCTTTTCCGTCCCGTCTTATGCAGTACCCTACTCTTAAGGTTCAGTGCCCCATCTTGGAATCACATCCACGACAGGGTTCACCAATACCCTTCTAGGGTTCAGTTTCTTGCGGGTTTAGTGTGACCTTGAATAAGGAAAATGGTTTAGGGTTGGATTAGGCGGAGCCGTGTAGCGGGTACGCCTAATCCAACCCTAAACCCTTTTCCGTCCCGTCTTATGTAGTACCCTACTCTTAAGGTTCAGTGCCCCATCTTTGAATCACATCCACGACAGGGTTCACCAATACCCTCTTAGGGTTCAGTTTCTTGCGGGTTTAGTGACCTTGAATAAGGAAAAGGGTTTAGGGTTGGATTAGGCGGAGCCGCGTAGCGGGTACGCCTAATCCAACCCTAAACCCTTTTCCGTCCCGTCTTATGCAGTACCCTACTCTTAAGGTTCAGTGCCCCATCTTGGAATCACATCCACGACAGGGTTCACCAATACCCTTCTAGGGTTCAGTTTCTTGCGGGTTTAGTGTGACCTTGAATAAGGAAAAGGGTTTAGGGTTGGATTAGGCGAAGCCGCGTAGCGGGTACGCCTAATCCAACCCTAAACCCTTTTCCGTTCCGTCTTATGTAGTACCCTACTCTTAAGGTTCAGTGCCCTATCTTTGAATCACATCCACGACAGAGTTTACAAAATACCCTCTTAGGGTTCAGTTTCTTGCGGGTTTATTGACCTTGAATAAGGAAAAGGGTTTAGGGTTGGATTAGGCGGAGCCGCGTAGCGGGTACGCCTAATCCAACCCTAAACCCTTTTCTGTCCCGTCTTATGCAGTACCCTACTCTTAAGGTTCAGTGCCCCATTTTTGAATCACATCTACGACAGGGTTCACAAAATACCCTCTTAGGGTTCAGTTTCTTGCGGGTTTAGTAACCTTGAATAAGGAAAAGGGTTTAGGGTTGGATTAGGCGGAGCCGTGTAGCGGGTCCGCCTAATCCAACCCTAAACCCTTTTCCGTCCCGTCTTATGCCGTACCCTACTCTTAAGGTTAAGTGCCCCATCTTTGAATCACATCCACGACAGGGTTCTCCAATATGCTCTTAGGGTTCAGTTTCTTGCGGGTTTAGTGACCTTGAATAACGAAAAGGGTTTAGGGTTGGATTAGGCGGAGCCGCGTAGCGGGTACGCCTAATCCAACCCGAAACCCTTTTCCGTCTCGTCTTATGTAGTACCCTACTCTTAAGGTTCAGTTCCCTATCTTTGAATCACATCCACGACAGGGTTCACAAAATACCCTCTTAGGGTTCAGTTTCTTGCGGGTTTAGTGACCTTGAATAAGGAAAAGGGTTCAGGGTTGGATTAGGCGGAGCCGCGAAGCGGGTCCGCCTAATCCAACCCTAAACCCTTTTCCGTCCCGTCTTATGCAGTACCCTACTCTTAAGGTTCAGTGCCCCATTTTTGAATCACATCAACGACAGGGTTCACAAAATACCCTCTTAGGGTTCAGTTTCTTGCGGGTTTAGTGACCTTGAATAAGGAAAAGGGTTCAGGGTTGGATTAGGCGGAGCCGCGAAGCGGGTCCGCCTAATCCAACCCTAAATCCTTTTCCGTCCCGTCTTATGCAGTACCCTTCTCTTAAGGTTCAGTGCCCCATCTTTGAATCACATCCACGACAGGGTTCTCCAATATCCTCTTAGGGTTCAGTTTCTTGCGGGTTTAGTGACCTTGAATAAGGAAAAGGGTTTAGGGTTGGATTAGGCGGAGCCGCGTAGCGGGTACGCCTAATCCAACCCTAAACACTTTTCCGTCCCGTCTTATGAAGTACCCTACTCTTAAGGTTCAGTGCCCCATTTTTGAATCACATCTACGACAGGGTTCACAAAATACCCTCTTAGGGTTCAGTTTCTTGCGGGTTCAGTGACCTTGAATAAGAAAAAGGGTTTAGGGTTGGATTAGGCGGAGCCGCGTAGCGGGTCCGCCTAATCCAACCCTAAACCCTTTTCCGTCCCGTCATATGCCGTACCCTACTCTTAAGGTTAAGTGCCCCATCTTTGAATCACATCCACGACAGGGTTCACCAATACCCTCTTAGGGTTCAGTTTCTTGCGGGTTTAGTGACCTTGAATAAGGAAAAGGGTTTAGGGTTAGATTAGGCGGAGCCGCGTAGCGGGTACGCCTAATCCAACCCTAAACCCTTTTCCGTCCCGTCTTATGCAGTACCCTACTCTTAAGGTTCAGTGCCCTATCTTTGAATCACATCCACGACAGGGTTCACAAAATACCCTCTTAGGGTTCAGTTTCTTGCGGGTTTAGTGACCTTGAATAAGGAAAAGGGTTCGGGGTTGGGTTAGGCGGAGCCGCAAAGCGGGTCCGCCTAATCCAACCCTAAACCCTTTTCCGTCCCGTCTTATGCAGTACCCTACTCTTAAGGTTCAGTGCCCCATTTTTGAATCACATCCACGACAGGGTTCACAAAATACCCTCTTAGGGTTCAGTTTCTTGCGGGTTTAGTGACCTTGAATAAGGAAAAGGGTTCAGGGTTGGATTAGGCGGAGCCGAGAAGCGGGTCCGCCTAATCCAACCCTAAACCCTTTTCCGTCCCGTCTTATGCAGTACCCTACTCTTAAGGTTCAGTGCCCCATCTTGGAATCACATCCACGACAGGGTTCACCAATACCCTCCTAGGGTTCAGTTTCTTGCGGGTTTAGTGTGACCTTGAATAAGGAAAAGGGTTTAGGGTTGGATTAGGCGGAGCCGCGTAGCGGGTACGCCTAATCCAACCCTAAACCCTTTTCCGTCTCGTCTTATATAGTACCCCACTCTTAAGGTTCAGTTCCCTATCTTTAAATCACATCCACGACAGGGTTCACAAAATACCCTCTTAGGGTTCAGTTTCTTGCGGGTTTATTGACCTTGAATAAGGAAAAGGGTTTAGGGTTGGATTAGGCGGAGCCGCGTAGCGGGTACGCCTAATCCAACCCTAAACCCTTTTCTGTCCCGTCTTATGCAGTACCCTACTCTTAAGGTTCAGTGCCCCATTTTTGAATCACATCTACGACAGGGTTCACAAAATACCCTCTTAGGGTTCAGTTTCTTGCGGGTTTAGTAACCTTGAATAAGGAAAAGGGTTTAGGGTTGGATTAGGCGGAGCCGTGTAGCGGGTCCGCCTAATCCAACCCTAAACCCTTTTCCGTCCCGTCTTATGCCGTACCCTACTCTTAAGGTTAAGTGCCCCATCTTTGAATCACATCCACGACAGGGTTCTCCAATATGCTCTTAGGGTTCAGTTTCTTGCGGGTTTAGTGACCTTGAATAACGAAAAGGGTTTAGGGTTGGATTAGGCGGAGCCGCGTAGCGGGTACGCCTAATCCAACCCGAAACCCTTTTCCGTCTCGTCTTATGTAGTACCCTACTCTTAAGGTTCAGTTCCCTATCTTTGAATCACATCCACGACAGGGTTCACAAAATACCCTCTTAGGGTTCAGTTTCTTGCGGGTTTAGTGACCTTGAATAAGGAAAAGGGTTCAGGGTTGGATTAGGCGGAGCCGCGAAGCGGGTCCGCCTAATCCAACCCTAAACCCTTTTCCGTCCCGTCTTATGCAGTACCCTACTCTTAAGGTTCAGTGCCCCATTTTTGAATCACATCAACGACAGGGTTCACAAAATACCCTCTTAGGGTTCAGTTTCTTGCGGGTTTAGTGACCTTGAATAAGGAAAAGGGTTCAGGGTTGGATTAGGCGGAGCCGCGAAGCGGGTCCGCCTAATCCAACCCTAAATCCTTTTCCGTCCCGTCTTATGCAGTACCCTTCTCTTAAGGTTCAGTGCCCCATCTTTGAATCACATCCACGACAGGGTTCTCCAATATCCTCTTAGGGTTCAGTTTCTTGCGGGTTTAGTGACCTTGAATAAGGAAAAGGGTTTAGGGTTGGATTAGGCGGAGCCGCGTAGCGGGTACGCCTAATCCAACCCTAAACACTTTTCCGTCCCGTCTTATGAAGTACCCTACTCTTAAGGTTCAGTGCCCCATTTTTGAATCACATCTACGACAGGGTTCACAAAATACCCTCTTAGGGTTCAGTTTCTTGCGGGTTCAGTGACCTTGAATAAGAAAAAGGGTTTAGGGTTGGATTAGGCGGAGCCGCGTAGCGGGTCCGCCTAATCCAACCCTAAACCCTTTTCCGTCCCGTCATATGCCGTACCCTACTCTTAAGGTTAAGTGCCCCATCTTTGAATCACATCCACGACAGGGTTCACCAATACCCTCTTAGGGTTCAGTTTCTTGCGGGTTTAGTGACCTTGAATAAGGAAAAGGGTTTAGGGTTAGATTAGGCGGAGCCGCGTAGCGGGTACGCCTAATCCAACCCTAAACCCTTTTCCGTCCCGTCTTATGCAGTACCCTACTCTTAAGGTTCAGTGCCCTATCTTTGAATCACATCCACGACAGGGTTCACAAAATACCCTCTTAGGGTTCAGTTTCTTGCGGGTTTAGTGACCTTGAATAAGGAAAAGGGTTCGGGGTTGGGTTAGGCGGAGCCGCAAAGCGGGTCCGCCTAATCCAACCCTAAACCCTTTTCCGTCCCGTCTTATGCAGTACCCTACTCTTAAGGTTCAGTGCCCCATTTTTGAATCACATCCACGACAGGGTTCACAAAATACCCTCTTAGGGTTCAGTTTCTTGCGGGTTTAGTGACCTTGAATAAGGAAAAGGGTTCAGGGTTGGATTAGGCGGAGCCGAGAAGCGGGTCCGCCTAATCCAACCCTAAACCCTTTTCCGTCCCGTCTTATGCAGTACCCTACTCTTAAGGTTCAGTGCCCCATCTTGGAATCACATCCACGACAGGGTTCACCAATACCCTCCTAGGGTTCAGTTTCTTGCGGGTTTAGTGTGACCTTGAATAAGGAAAAGGGTTTAGGGTTGGATTAGGCGGAGCCGCGTAGCGGGTACGCCTAATCCAACCCTAAACCCTTTTCCGTCTCGTCTTATATAGTACCCCACTCTTAAGGTTCAGTTCCCTATCTTTAAATCACATCCACGACAGGGTTCACAAAATACCCTCTTAGGGTTCAGTTTCTTGCGGGTTTAGTGACCTTGAATAAGGAAAAGGGTTTAGGGTTGGATTAGGCGGAGCCGCGTAGCGGGTACGCCTAATCCAACCCTAAACCCTTTTCCGTCCCGTCTTATGCAGTACCCTACTCTTAAGGTTCAGTGCCCTATCTTTGAATCACATCCACGACAGGGTTCACAAAATACCCTCTTAGGGTTCAGTTTCTTGCGGGTTTAGTGACCTTGAATAAGGAAAAGGGTTCAGGGTTGGATTAGGCGGAGCCTCGAAGCGGGTCCGCCTAATCCAACCCTAAACCCTTTTCCGTCCCGTCTTATGCAGTACCCTACTCTTAAGGTTCAGTGCCCCATTTTTGAATCACATCCACGACAAGGTTCACAAAATACCCTCTTAGGGTTCAGTTTCTTGCGGGTTTAGTGACCTTGAATAAGGAAAAGGGTTCAGGGTTAGATTAGGCGGAGCCGCGAAGCGGGTCCGCCTTATCCAACCCTAAACCCTTTTCCGTCCCGTCTTATGCAGTACCCTATTCTTAAGGTTCAGTGCCCCATTTTTGAATCACATCCACGACAGGGTTCACAAAATACCCTCTTAGGGTTCAGTTTCTTGCGGGTTTAGTGACCTTGAATAAGGAAAAGGGTTCAGGGTTGTATTAGGCGGAGCCGCGAAGCGGGTCCGCCTAATCCAACCCTAAACCCTTTTCCGTCCCGTCTTATACAGTACCCTACTCTTAAGGTTCAGTGCCCCATCATGGAATCACATCCACGACAGGGTTCACCAATACCCTCCTAGGGTTCAGTTTCTTGCGGGTTTAGTGTGACCTTGAATAAGGAAAAGGGTTTAGGGTTGGATTAGGCGGAGCCGCGTAGCGGGTACGCCTAATCCAACCCTAAACCCTTACCCTACTCTTAAGGTTCAGTGCCCTATCTTTAAATCACATCCATGACAGGGTTCACAAAATACCCTCTTAGGGTTCAGTTTCTTGCGGGTTTAGTGACCTTGAATAAGGAAAAGGGTTTAGGGTTGGATTAGGCGGAGCCGCGTAGCGAGTACGCCTAATCCAACCCTAAACCCTTTTCCGTCTCGTCTTATATAGTACCCCACTCTTAAGGTTCAGTGCCCTATCTTTAAATCACATCCACGACAGGGTTCACAAAATACCCTCTTAGGGTTCAGTTTCTTGCGGGTTTATTGACCTTGAATAAGGAAAAGGGTTTAGGGTTGGATTAGGCGGAGCCGCGTAGCGGGTACGCCTAATCCAACCCTAAACCCTTTTCCGTCCCGTCTTATGCAGTACCCTACTCTTAAGGTTCAGTGCCCTATCTTTGAATCACATCCACGACAGGGTTCACAAAATACCCTCTTAGGGTTCAGTTTCTTGCGGGTTTAGTGACCTTGAATAAGGAAAAGGGTTCAGGGTTGGATTAGGCGGAGCCTCGAAGCGGGTCCGCCTAATCCAACCCTAAACCCTTTTCCGTCCCGTCTTATGCAGTACCCTACTCTTAAGGTTCAGTGCCCCATTTTTGAATCACATCCACGACAAGGTTCACAAAATACCCTCTTAGGGTTCAGTTTCTTGCGGGTTTAGTGACCTTGAATAAGGAAAAGGGTTCAGGGTTAGATTAGGCGGAGCCGCGAAGCGGGTCCGCATAATCCAACCCTAAACCCTTTTCCGTCCCGTCTTATGCAGTACCCTATTCTTAAGGTTCAGTGCCCCATTTTTGAATCACATCCACGACAGGGTTCACAAAATACCCTATTAGGGTTCAGTTTCTTGCGGGTTTAGTGACCTTGAATAAGGAAAAGGGTTCAAGGTTGTATTAGGCGGAGCCGCGAAGCGGGTCCGCCTAATCCAACCCTAAACCCTTTTCCGTCCCGTCTTATGCAGTACCCTACTCTTAAGGTTCAGTGCCCCATCATGGAATCACATCCACGACAGGGTTCACCAATACCCTCCTAGGGTTCAGTTTCTTGCGGGTTTAGTGTGACCTTGAATAAGGAAAAGGGTTTAGGGTTGGATTAGGCGGAGCCGCGTAGCGGGTACGCCTAATCCAACCCTAAACCCTTTTCCGTCCCGTCTTATGCAGTACCCTACTCTTAAGGTTCAGTGCCCTATCTTTGAATCACATCCACGACAGGGTTCACAAAATACCCTCTTAGGGTTCAGTTTCTTGCGGGTTTAGTGACCTTGAATAAGGAAAAGGGTTCAGGGTTGGATTAGGCGGAGCCTCGAAGCGGGTCCGCCTAATCCAACCCTAAACCCTTTTCCGTCCCGTCTTATGCAGTAACCTACTCTTAAGGTTCAGTGCCCCATTTTTGAATCACATCCACGACAAGGTTCACAAAATACCCTCTTAGGGTTCAGTTTCTTGCGGGTTTAGTGACCTTGAATAAGGAAAAGGGTTCAGGGTTGGATTAGGCGGAGCCTCGAAGCGGGTCCGCCTAATCCAACCCTAAACCCTTTTCCGTCCCGTCTTATGCAGTACCCTACTCTTAAGGTTCAGTGCCCCATTTTTGAATCACATCCACGACAAGGTTCACAAAATACCCTCTTAGGGTTCAGTTTCTTGCGGGTTTAGTGACCTTGAATAAGGAAAAGGGTTCAGGGTTAGATTAGGCGGAGCCGCGAAGCGGGTCCGCCTAATCCAACCCTAAACCCTTTTCCGTCCCGTCTTATGCAGTACCCTACTCTTAAGGTTCAGTGCCCCATTTTTGAATCACATCCACGACAGGGTTCACAAAATACCCTCTTAGGGTTCAGTTTCTTGCGGGTTTCGTGACCTTGAATAAGGAAAAGGGTTCAGGGTTAGATTAGGCGGAGCCGCGAAGCGGGTCCGCCTAATCCAACCCTAAACCCTTTTCCGTCCCGTCTTATGCAGTACCCTACTCTTAAGGTTCAGTGCCCTATCTTTGATTCACATCCACGACAGGGTTCACAAAATACCCTCTTAGGGTTCAGTTTCTTGCGGGTTTAGTGACCTTGAATAAGGAAAATGGTTCAGGGTTGGATTAGGCGGAGCCTCGAAGCGGGTCCGCCTAATCCAACCCTAAAGCCTTTTCCGTCCCGTCTTATGCAGTACCCTACTCTTAAGGTTCAGTGCCCCATTTTTGAATCACATCCACGACAAGGTTCACAAAATACCCTCTTAGGGTTCAGTTTCTTGCGGGTTTAGTGACCTTGAATAAGGAAAAGGGTTCAGGGTTGGATTAGGCGGAGCCTCGAAGCGGGTCTGCCTAATCCAACCCTAAACCCTTTTCCGTCCCGTCTTATGTAGTACCCTACTCTTAAGGTTCAGTGCCCCATTTTTGAATCACATCCACGACAAGGTTCACAAAATACTCTCTTAGGGTTTAGTTTCTTGCGGGTTTAGTGACCTTGAATAAGGAAAAGGGTTCAGGGTTAGATTAGGCGGAGCCACGAAGCGGGTCCGCCTAATCCAACCCTAAACCCTTTTCCGTCCCGTCTTATGCAGTACCCTACTCTTAAGGTTCAGTGCCCCATTTTTGAATCACATCCACGACAGGGTTCACAAAATACCCTCTTAGGGTTCAGTTTCTTGCGGGTTTAGTGACCTTGAATAAGGAAAAGGGTTCAGGGTTGTATTAGGCGGAGCCGCGAAGCGGGTCCGCCTAATCCAACCCTAAACCCTTTTCCGTCCCGTCTTATGCAGTACCCTACTCTTAAGGTTCAGTGCCCCATTTTTGAATCACATCCACGACAAGGTTCACAAAATACCCTCTTAGGGTTCAGTTTCTTGCGGGTTTAGTGACCTTGAATAAGGAAAAGGGTTCAGGGTTAGATTAGGCGGAGCCGCGAAGCGGGTCCGCCTAATCCAACCCTAAACCCTTTTCCGTCCCGTCTTATGCAGTACCCTATTCTTAAGGTTCAGTGCCCCATTTTTGAATCACATCCACGACAGGGTTCACAAAATACCCTCTTAGGGTTCAGTTTCTTGCGGGTTTAGTGACCTTGAATAAGGAAAAGGGTTCAGGGTTGTATTAGGCGGAGCCGCGAAGCGGGTCCGCCTAATCCAACCCTAAACCCTTTTCCGTCCCGTCTTATGCAGTACCCTACTCTTAAGGTTCAGTGCCCTATCTTTGAATCACATCCACGACAGGGTTCACAAAATACCCTCTTAGGGTTCAGTTTCTTGCGGGTTTAGTGACCTTGAATAAGGAAAAGGGTTCAGGGTTGGATTAGGCGGAGCCTCGAAGCGGGTCCGCCTAATCCAACCCTAAACCCTTTTCCGTCCCGTCTTATGCAGTACCCTACTCTTAAGGTTCAGTGCCCCATTTTTGAATCACATCCACGACAAGGTTCACAAAATACCCTCTTAGGGTTCAGTTTCTTGCGGGTTTAGTGACCTTGAATAAGGAAAAGGGTTCAGGGTTGTATTAGGCGGAGCCGCGAAGCGGGTCCGCCTAATCCAACCCTAAACCCTTTTCCGTCCCGTCTTATGCAGTACCCTATTCTTAAGGTTCAGTGCCCCATTTTTGAATCACATCCACGACAGGGTTCACAAAATACCCTCTTAGGGTTCAGTTTCTTGCGGGTTTAGTGACCTTGAATAAGGAAAAGGGTTTAGGGTTGGATTAGGCGGAGCCGCGTAGCGGGTACGCCTAATCCAACCCTAAACCCTTTTCCGTCCCGTCTTATGCAGTACCCTACTCTTAAGGTTCAGTGCCCTATCTTTGAATCACATCCACGACAGGGTTCACAAAATACCCTCTTAGGGTTCAGTTTCTTGCGGGTTTAGTGACCTTGAATAAGGAAAAGGGTTCAGGGTTGGATTAGGCGGAGCCTCGAAGCGGGTCCGCCTAATCCAACCCTAAACCCTTTTCCGTCCCGTCTTATGCAGTAACCTACTCTTAAGGTTCAGTGCCCCATTTTTGAATCACATCCACGACAAGGTTCACAAAATACCCTCTTAGGGTTCAGTTTCTTGCGGGTTTAGTGACCTTGAATAAGGAAAAGGGTTCAGGGTTGGATTAGGCGGAGCCTCGAAGCGGGTCCGCCTAATCCAACCCTAAACCCTTTTCCGTCCCGTCTTATGTAGTACCCTACTCTTAAGGTTCAGTGCCCCATTTTTGAATCACATCCACGACAAGGTTCACAAAATACCCTCTTAGGGTTCAGTTTCTTGCGGGTTTAGTGACCTTGAATAAGGAAAAGGGTTCAGGGTTGGATTAGGCGGAGCCTCGAAGCGGGTCCGCCTAATCCAACCCTAAACCCTTTTCCGTCCCGTCTTATGTAGTACCCTACTCTTAAGGTTCAGTGCCCCATTTTTGAATCACATCCACGACAAGGTTCACAAAATACTCTCTTAGGGTTCAGTTTCTTGCGGGTTTAGTGACCTTGAATAAGGAAAAGGGTTCAGGGTTAGATTAGGCGGAGCCGCGAAGCGGGTCTGCCTAATCCAACCCTAAACCCTTTTCCGTCCCGTCTTATGCAGTACCCTACTCTTAAGGTTCAGTGCCCCATTTTTGAATCACATCCACGACAGGGTTCACAAAATACCCTCTTAGGGTTCAGTTTCTTGCGGGTTTAGTGACCTTGAATAAGGAAAAGGGTTCAGGGTTGGATTAGGCGGAGCCGCGAAGCGGGTCCGCCTAATCCAACCCTAAATCCTTTTCCGTCCCGTCTTATGCAGTACCCTACTCTTAAGGTTCAGTGCCCCATTTTTGAATCACATCCACGACAGGGTTCACAAAATACCCTCTTAGGGTTCAGTTTCTTGCGGGTTTAGTGACCTTGAATAAGGAAAAGGGTTCAGGGTTAGATTAGGCGGAGCCGCGAAGCGGGTCCGCCTAATCCAACCCTAAACCCTTTTCCGTCCCGTCTTATGCAGTACCCTATTCTTAAGGTTCAGTGCCCCATTTTTGAATCACATCCACGACAGGGTTCACAAAATACCCTCTTAGGGTTCAGTTTCTTGCGGGTTTAGTGACCTTGAATAAGGAAAAGGGTTCAGGGTTGTATTAGGCGGAGCCGCGAAGCGGGTCCGCCTAATCCAACCCTAAACCCTTTTCCGTCCCGTCTTATGCAGTACCCTACTCTTAAGGTTCAGTGCCCTATCTTTGAATCACATCCACGACAGGGTTCACAAAATACCCTCTTAGGGTTCAGTTTCTTGCGGGTTTAGTGACCTTGAATAAGGAAAAGGGTTCAGGGTTGGATTAGGCGGAGCCTCGAAGCGGGTCCGCCTAATCCAACCCTAAACCCTTTTCCGTCCCGTCTTATGCAGTACCCTACTCTTAAGGTTCAGTGCCCCATTTTTGAATCACATCCACGACAAGGTTCACAAAATACCCTCTTAGGGTTCAGTTTCTTGCGGGTTTAGTGACCTTGAATAAGGAAAAGGGTTCAGGGTTGTATTAGGCGGAGCCGCGAAGCGGGTCCGCCTAATCCAACCCTAAACCCTTTTCCGTCCCGTCTTATGCAGTACCCTATTCTTAAGGTTCAGTGCCCCATTTTTGAATCACATCCACGACAGGGTTCACAAAATACCCTCTTAGGGTTCAGTTTCTTGCGGGTTTAGTGACCTTGAATAAGGAAAAGGGTTTAGGGTTGGATTAGGCGGAGCCGCGTAGCGGGTACGCCTAATCCAACCCTAAACCCTTTTCCGTCCCGTCTTATGCAGTACCCTACTCTTAAGGTTCAGTGCCCTATCTTTGAATCACATCCACGACAGGGTTCACAAAATACCCTCTTAGGGTTCAGTTTCTTGCGGGTTTAGTGACCTTGAATAAGGAAAAGGGTTCAGGGTTGGATTAGGCGGAGCCTCGAAGCGGGTCCGCCTAATCCAACCCTAAACCCTTTTCTGTCCCGTCTTATGCAGTACCCTACTCTTAAGGTTCAGTGCCCCATTTTTGAATCACATCCACGACAAGGTTCACAAAATACCCTCTTAGGGTTCAGTTTCTTGCGGGTTTAGTGACCTTGAATAAGGAAAAGGGTTCAGGGTTGTATTAGGCGGAGCCGCGAAGCGGGTCCGCCTAATCCAACCCTAAACCCTTTTCCGTCCCGTCTTATGCAGTACCCTACTCTTAAGGTTCAGTGCCCCATTTTTGAATCACATCCACGACAAGGTTCACAAAATACCCTCTTAGGGTTCAGTTTCTTGCGGGTTTAGTGACCTTGAATAAGGAAAAGGGTTCAGGGTTAGATTAGGCGGAGCCGCGAAGCGGGTCCGCCTAATCCAACCCTAAACCCTTTTCCGTCCCGTCTTATGCAGTACCCTATTCTTAAGGTTCAGTGCCCCATTTTTGAATCACATCCACGACAGGGTTCACAAAATACCCTCTTAGGGTTCAGTTTCTTGCGGGTTTAGTGACCTTGAATAAGGAAAAGGGTTTAGGGTTGGATTAGGCGGAGCCGCGTAGCGGGTACGCCTAATCCAACCCTAAACCCTTTTCCGTCCCGTCTTATGCAGTACCCTACTCTTAAGGTTCAGTGCCCTATCTTTGAATCACATCCACGACAGGGTTCACAAAATACCCTCTTAGGGTTCAGTTTCTTGCGGGTTTAGTGACCTTGAATAAGGAAAAGGGTTCAGGGTTGGATTAGGCGGAGCCTCGAAGCGGGTCCGCCTAATCCAACCCTAAAGCCTTTTCCGTCCCGTCTTATGCAGTACCCTACTCTTAAGGTTCAGTGCCCCATTTTTGAATCACATCCACGACAAGGTTCACAAAATACCCTCTTAGGGTTCAGTTTCTTGCGGGTTTAGTGACCTTGAATAAGGAAAAGGGTTCAGGGTTGGATTAGGCGGAGCCTCGAAGCGGGTCCGCCTAATCCAACCCTAAACCCTTTTCCGTCCCGTCTTATGTAGTACCCTACTCTTAAGGTTCAGTGCCCCATTTTTGAATCACATCCACGACAAGGTTCACAAAATACTCTCTTAGGGTTCAGTTTCTTGCGGGTTTAGTGACCTTGAATAAGGAAAAGGGTTCAGGGTTAGATTAGGCGGAGCCGCGAAGCGGGTCCGCCTAATCCAACCCTAAACCCTTTTTCCGTCCCGTCTTATGCAGTACCCTACTCTTAAGGTTCAGTGCCCCATTTTTGAATCACATCCACGACAGGGTTCACAAAATACCCTCTTAGGGTTCAGTTTCTTGCGGGTTTAGTGACCTTGAATAAGGAAAAGGGTTCAGGGTTGTATTAGGCGGAGCCGCGAAGCGGGTCCGCCTAATCCAACCCTAAACCCTTTTCCGTCCCGTCTTATGCAGTACCCTACTCTTAAGGTTCAGTGCCCCATTTTTGAATCACATCCACGACAAGGTTCACAAAATACCCTCTTAGGGTTCAGTTTCTTGCGGGTTTAGTGACCTTGAATAAGGAAAAGGGTTCAGGGTTAGATTAGGCGGAGCCGCGAAGCGGGTCCGCCTAATCCAACCCTAAACCCTTTTCCGTCCCGTCTTATGCAGTACCCTATTCTTAAGGTTCAGTGCCCCATTTTTGAATCACATCCACGACAGGGTTCACAAAATACCCTCTTAGGGTTCAGTTTCTTGCGGGTTTAGTGACCTTGAATAAGGAAAAGGGTTCAGGGTTGTATTAGGCGGAGCCGCGAAGCGGGTCCGCCTAATCCAACCCTAAACCCTTTTCCGTCCCGTCTTATGCAGTACCCTACTCTTAAGGTTCAGTGCCCTATCTTTGAATCACATCCACGACAGGGTTCACAAAATACCCTCTTAGGGTTCAGTTTCTTGCGGGTTTAGTGACCTTGAATAAGGAAAAGGGTTCAGGGTTGGATTAGGCGGAGCCTCGAAGCGGGTCCGCCTAATCCAACCCTAAACCCTTTTCCGTCCCGTCTTATGCAGTACCCTACTCTTAAGGTTCAGTGCCCCATTTTTGAATCACATCCACGACAAGGTTCACAAAATACCCTCTTAGGGTTCAGTTTCTTGCGGGTTTAGTGACCTTGAATAAGGAAAAGGGTTCAGGGTTGTATTAGGCGGAGCCGCGAAGCGGGTCCGCCTAATCCAACCCTAAACCCTTTTCCGTCCCGTCTTATGCAGTACCCTATTCTTAAGGTTCAGTGCCCCATTTTTGAATCACATCCACGACAGGGTTCACAAAATACCCTCTTAGGGTTCAGTTTCTTGCGGGTTTAGTGACCTTGAATAAGGAAAAGGGTTTAGGGTTGGATTAGGCGGAGCCGCGTAGCGGGTACGCCTAATCCAACCCTAAACCCTTTTCCGTCCCGTCTTATGCAGTACCCTACTCTTAAGGTTCAGTGCCCTATCTTTGAATCACATCCACGACAGGGTTCACAAAATACCCTCTTAGGGTTCAGTTTCTTGCGGGTTTAGTGACCTTGAATAAGGAAAAGGGTTCAGGGTTGGATTAGGCGGAGCCTCGAAGCGGGTCCGCCTAATCCAACCCTAAACCCTTTTCCGTCCCGTCTTATGCAGTAACCTACTCTTAAGGTTCAGTGCCCCATTTTTGAATCACATCCACGACAAGGTTCACAAAATACCCTCTTAGGGTTCAGTTTCTTGCGGGTTTAGTGACCTTGAATAAGGAAAAGGGTTCAGGGTTGGATTAGGCGGAGCCTCGAAGCGGGTCCGCCTAATCCAACCCTAAACCCTTTTCCGTCCCGTCTTATGTAGTACCCTACTCTTAAGGTTCAGTGCCCCATTTTTGAATCACATCCACGACAAGGTTCACAAAATACCCTCTTAGGGTTCAGTTTCTTGCGGGTTTAGTGACCTTGAATAAGGAAAAGGGTTCAGGGTTGTATTAGGCGGAGCCGCGAAGCGGGTCCGCCTAATCCAACCCTAAACCCTTTTCCGTCCCGTCTTATGCAGTACCCTATTCTTAAGGTTCAGTGCCCCATTTTTGAATCACATCCACGACAGGGTTCACAAAATACCCTCTTAGGGTTCAGTTTCTTGCGGGTTTAGTGACCTTGAATAAGGAAAAGGGTTTAGGGTTGGATTAGGCGGAGCCGCGTAGCGGGTACGCCTAATCCAACCCTAAACCCTTTTCCGTCCCGTCTTATGCAGTACCCTACTCTTAAGGTTCAGTGCCCTATCTTTGAATCACATCCACGACAGGGTTCACAAAATACCCTCTTAGGGTTCAGTTTCTTGCGGGTTTAGTGACCTTGAATAAGGAAAAGGGTTCAGGGTTGGATTAGGCGGAGCCTCGAAGCGGGTCCGCCTAATCCAACCCTAAACCCTTTTCCGTCCCGTCTTATGCAGTAACCTACTCTTAAGGTTCAGTGCCCCATTTTTGAATCACATCCACGACAAGGTTCACAAAATACCCTCTTAGGGTTCAGTTTCTTGCGGGTTTAGTGACCTTGAATAAGGAAAAGGGTTCAGGGTTGGATTAGGCGGAGCCTCGAAGCGGGTCCGCCTAATCCAACCCTAAACCCTTTTCCGTCCCGTCTTATGTAGTACCCTACTCTTAAGGTTCAGTGCCCCATTTTTGAATCACATCCACGACAAGGTTCACAAAATACCCTCTTAGGGTTCAGTTTCTTGCGGGTTTAGTGACCTTGAATAAGGAAAAGGGTTCAGGGTTAGATTAGGCGGAGCCGCGAAGCGGGTCCGCCTAATCCAACCCTAAACCCTTTTCCGTCCCGTCTTATGCAGTACCCTACTCTTAAGGTTCAGTGCCCCATTTTTGAATCACATCCACGACAGGGTTCACAAAATACCCTCTTAGGGTTCAGTTTCTTGCGGGTTTAGTGACCTTGAATAAGGAAAAGGGTTCAGGGTTGTATTAGGCGGAGCCGCATAGCGGGTCCGCCTAATCCAACCCTAAACCCTTTTCCGTCCCGTCTTATGCAGTACCCTACTCTTAAGGTTCAGTGCCCCATTTTTGAATCACATCCACGACAAGGTTCACAAAATACCCTCTTAGGGTTCAGTTTCTTGCGGGTTTAGTGACCTTGAATAAGGAAAAGGGTTCAGGGTTAGATTAGGCGGAGCCGCGAAGCGGGTCCGCCTAATCCAACCCTAAACCCTTTTCCGTCCCGTCTTATGCAGTACCCTATTCTTAAGGTTCAGTGCCCCATTTTTGAATCACATCCACGACAGGGTTCACAAAATACCCTCTTAGGGTTCAGTTAATTGCGGGTTTAGTGACCTTGAATAAGGAAAAGGGCTCAGGGTTGTATTAGGCGGAGCCGCGAAGCGGGTCCGCCTAATCCAACCCTAAACCCTTTTCCGTCCCGTCTTATGCAGTACCCTACTCTTAAGGTTCAGTGCCCTATCTTTGAATCACATCCACGACAGGGTTCACAAAATACCCTCTTAGGGTTCAGTTTCTTGCGGGTTTAGTGACCTTGAATAAGGAAAAGGGTTCAGGGTTGGATTAGGCGGAGCCTCGAAGCGGGTCCGCCTAATCCAACCCTAAACCCTTTTCCGTCCCGTCTTATGCAGTACCCTACTCTTAAGGTTCAGTGCCCCATTTTTGAATCACATCCACGACAGGGTTCACAAAATACCCTCTTAGGGTTCAGTTTCTTGCGGGTTTAGTGACCTTGAATAAGGAAAAGGGTTCAGGGTTGGATTAGGCGGAGCCTCGAAGCGGGTCCGCCTAATCCAACCCTAAACCCTTTTCCGTCCCGTCTTATGCAGTACCCTACTCTTAAGGTTCAGTGCCCCATTTTTGAATCACATCCACGACAAGGTTCACAAAATACCCTCTTAGGGTTCAGTTTCTTGCGGGTTTAGTGACCTTGAATAAGGAAAAGGGTTCAGGGTTGTATTAGGCGGAGCCGCGAAGCGGGTCCGCCTAATCCAACCCTAAACCCTTTTCCGTCCCGTCTTATGCAGTACCCTACTCTTAAGGTTCAGTGCCCCATTTTTGAATCACATCCACGACAAGGTTCACAAAATACCCTCTTAGGGTTCAGTTTCTTGCGGGTTTAGTGACCTTGAATAAGGAAAAGGGTTCAGGGTTAGATTAGGCGGAGCCGCGAAGCGGGTCCGCCTAATCCAACCCTAAACCCTTTTCCGTCCCGTCTTATGCAGTACCCTATTCTTAAGGTTCAGTGCCCCATTTTTGAATCACATCCACGACAGGGTTCACAAAATACCCTCTTAGGGTTCAGTTTCTTGCGGGTTTAGTGACCTTGAATAAGGAAAAGGGTTTAGGGTTGGATTAGGCGGAGCCGCGTAGCGGGTACGCCTAATCCAACCCTAAACCCTTTTCCGTCCCGTCTTATGCAGTACCCTACTCTTAAGGTTCAGTGCCCTATCTTTGAATCACATCCACGACAGGATTCACAAAATACCCTCTTAGGGTTCAGTTTCTTGCGGGTTTAGTGACCTTGAATAAGGAAAAGGGTTCAGGGTTGGATTAGGCGGAGCCTCGAAGCGGGTCCGCCTAATCCAACCCTAAACCCTTTTCCGTCCCGTCTTATGCAGTACCCTACTCTTAAGGTTCAGTGCCCCATTTTTGAATCACATCCACGACAAGGTTCACAAAATACCCTCTTAGGGTTCAGTTTCTTGCGGGTTTAGTGACCTTGAATAAGGAAAAGGGTTCAGGGTTGTATTAGGCGGAGCCGCGAAGCGGGTCCGCCTAATCCAACCCTAAACCCTTTTCCGTCCCGTCTTATGCAGTACCCTACTCTTAAGGTTCAGTGCCCCATTTTTGAATCACATCCACGACAAGGTTCACAAAATACCCTCTTAGGGTTCAGTTTCTTGCGGGTTTAGTGACCTTGAATAAGGAAAAGGGTTCAGGGTTAGATTAGGCGAAGCCGCGAAGCGGGTCCGCCTAATCCAACCCTAAACCCTTTTCCGTCCCGTCTTATGCAGTACCCTATTCTTAAGGTTCAGTGCCCCATTTTTGAATCACATCCAAGACAGGGTTCACAAAATACCCTCTTAGGGTTCAGTTTCTTGCGGGTTTAGTGACCTTGAATAAGGAAAAGGGTTCAGGGTTGTATTAGGCGGAGCCGCGAAGCGGGTCCGCCTATTCCAACCCTAAACCCTTTTCCGTCCCGTCTTATGCAGTACCCTACTCTTAAGGTTCAGTGCCCCATCATGGAATCACATCCACGACAGGGTTCACCAATACCCTCCTCGGGTTCAGTTTCTTGCGGGTTTAGTGTGACCTTGAATAAGGAAAAGGGTTTAGGGTTGGATTAGGCGGAGCCGCGTAGCGGGTACGTCTAATCCAACCCTAAACCCTTTTCCGTCTCGTCTTATATAGTACCCTACTCTTAAGGTTCAGTGCCCTATCTTTAAATCACATCCACGACAGGGTTCACAAAATACCCTCTTAGGGTTCAGTTTCTTGCGGGTTTAGTGACCTTGAATAAGGAAAAGGGTTTAGGGTTGGATTAGGCGGAGCCGCGTAGCGGGTACTTCTAATCCAACCCTAAACCCTTTTCCGTCCCGTCTTATGCAGTACCCTACTCTTAAGGTTCAGTGCCCTATCTTTGAATCACATCCACGACAGGGTTCACAAAATACCCTCTTAGGGTTCAGTTTCTTGCGGGTTTAGTGACTTTGAATAAGGAAAAGGGTTCAGGGTTGGATTAGGCGGAGCCTCGAAGCGGGTCCGCCTAATCCAACCCTAAACCCTTTTCCGTCCCGTCTTATGCAGTACCCTACTCTTAAGGTTCAGTGCCCCATTTTTGAATCACATCCACGACAAGGTTCACAAAATACCCTCTTAGGGTTCAGTTTCTTGCGGGTTTAGTGACCTTGAATAAGGAAAAGGGTTCAGGGTTGTATTAGGCGGAGCCGCGAAGCGGGTCCGCCTAATCCAAACCTAAACCCTTTTCCGTCCCGTCTTATGCAGTACCCTACTCTTAAGGTTCAGTGCCCCATCTTTGAATCACATCCACGACAGGGTTCTCCAATATCCTCTTAGGGTTCAGTTTCTTGCGGGTTTAGTGACCTTGAATAAGGAAAAGGGTTTAGGGTTGGATTAGGCTGAGCCGCGTAGCGGGTACGCCTAATCCAACCCTAAACCCTTTTCCATCCCGTCTTATGCAGTACCCTACTCTTAAGGTTCAGTGCCCCATTTTTGAATCACATCTACGACAGGGTTCACAAAATACCCTCTTAGGGTTCAGTTTCTTGCGGGTTTAGTGACCTTGAATAAGGAAAAGGGTTCAGGGTTGGATTAGGCGGAGCCGCAAAGCGGGTCCGCCTAATCCAACCCTAAACCCTTTTCCGTCCCGTCTTATGCAGTACCCTACTCTTAAGGTTCAGTGCCCCATTTTTGAATCACATCCACGACAGGGTTCACAAAATACTCTCTTAGGGTTCAGTTTCTTGCGGGTTTAGTGACCTTGAATAAGGAAAAGGGTTCAGGGTTGGATTAGGCGGAGCCGAGAAGCGGGTCCGCCTAATCCAACCCTAAACCCTTTTCCGTCCCGTCTTATGCAGTACCCTACTGTTAAGGTTCAGTGCCCCATCTTCGAATCACATCTACGACAGGGTTCACCAATACCCTCCTAGGGTTCAGTTCCTTGCGGGTTTAGTGTGACCTTGAATAAGGAAAAGGGTTTAGGATGGATTAGGCGGAGCCGCGTAGCGGGTACGCCTAATCCAACCCTAAACCCTTTTCCGTCTCTTCTTATATAGTACCCTACTCTTAAGGTTCAGTGCCCTATCTTTAAATCACATCCACGACAGGGTTCACAAAATACCCTCTTAGGGTTCAGTTTCTTGCGGGTTTAGTGACCTTGAATAAGGAAAAGGGTTTAGGGTTGGATTAGGCGGAGCCGCGTAGCGGGTACGCCTAATCCAACCCTAAACCCTTTTCCGTCCCGTCTTATGCAGTACCCTACTCTTAAGGTTCAGTGCTCTATCTTTGAATCACATCCACGACAGGGTTCACAAAATACCCTCTTAGGGTTCAGTTTCTTGCGGGTTTAGTGATCTTGAATAAGGAAAAGGGTTCAGGGTTGGATTAGGCGGAGCCGCGAAGCGGGTCCGCCTAATCCAACCCTAAACCCTTTTCCGTCCCGTCTTATGCATAACCCTACTCTTAAGGTTCAGTGCCCCATTTTTGAATCACATCCACGACAAGGTTCACAAAATACCCTCTTAGGGTTCAGTTTCTTGCGGGTTTAGTTACCTTGAATAAGGAAAAGGGTTGAGGGTTGGATTAGGCGGAGCCGCGAAGCGGGTCCGCCTAATCCAAACCTAAACCCTTTTCCGTCCCGTCTTATGCAGTACCCTACTCTTAAGGTTCAGTGCCCCATTTTTGAATCACATCCACGACAGGGTTCACAAAATACCCTCTTAGGGTTCAGTTTCTTGCGGGTTTAGTGACCTTGAATAAGGAAAAGGGTTTAGGGTTGGATTAGGCGGAGCCGCGTAGCGGGTACGCCTAATCCAACCCTAAACCCTTTTCCGTCCCGTCTTATGCAGTACCCTACTCTTAAGGTTCAGTGCCCTATCTTTGAATCACATCCACGACAGGGTTCACAAAATACCCTCTTAGGGTTCAGTTTCTTGCGGGTTTAGTGACCTTGAATAAGGAAAAGGGTTCAGGGTTGGATTAGGCGGAGCCGCAAAGCGGGTCCGCCTAATCCAACCCTAAACCATTTTCCGTCCCGTCCTATGCAGTACCCTACTCTTAAGGTTCAGTACCCCATCTTTGAATCACATCCACGACAGGGTTCACCAATACCCTCTTAGGGTTCAGTTTCTTGCGGGTTTAATGACCTTGAATAAGGTCGCGGGTCCGCCTAATCCAACCTTAAACCATTTTCCGTCCCGTCTTATGCAGTACCCTACTCTTAAGGTTCAGTGCCCCATCTTCGAATCACATCTACGACAGGGTTCACCAATACCCTCCTAGGGTTCAGTTTCTTGCGGGTTTAGTGTGACCTTGAATAAGGAAAAGGGTTTAGGGTTGGATTAGGCGGAGCCGCGTAGCGGGTACGCCTAATCCAACCCTAAACCCTTTTCCGTCTCGTCTTATATAGTACCCTACTCTTAAGGTTCAGTGCCCTATCTTTAAATCACATCCACGACAGGGTTCACAAAATACCCTCTTAGGGTTCAGTTTCTTGCGGGTTTAGTGACCTTGAATAAGGAAAAGGGTTTAGGGTTGGATTAGGCGGAGCCGCGTAGCGGGTACGCCTAATCCAACCCTAAACCCTTTTCCGTCCCGTCTTATGCAGTACCCTACTCTTAAGGTTCAGTGCCCTATCTTTGAATCACATCCACGACAGGGTTCACAAAATACCCTCTTAGGGTTCAGTTTCTTGCGGGTTTAGTGACCTTGAATAAGGAAAAGGGTTCAGGGTTGGATTAGGCGGAGCCGCGAAGCGGGTCCGCCTAATCCAACCCTAAACCCTTTTCCGTCCCGTCTTATGCAGTACCCTACTCTTAAGGTTCAGTGCCCCATTTTTGAATCACATCCACGACAGGGTTCACAAAATACCCTCTTAGGGTTCAGTTTCTTGCGGGTTTAGTGACCTTGAATAAGGAAAAGGGTTCAGGGTTGGATTAGGCGGAGCCGCGAAGCGGGTCCGCCTTATCCAACCCTAAACCCTTTTCCGTCCCGTCTTATGCAGTACCCTACTCTTAAGGTTAAGTGCCCCATCTTGGAATCACATCCACGACAGGGTTCACCAATACCCTCCTAGGGTTCAGTTTCTTACGGGTTTAGTGTGACCTTGAATAAGGAAAAGGGTTTAGGGTTGGATTAGGCGGAGCCGCGTAGCGGGTACGCCTAATCCAACCCTAAACCCTTTTCCGTCTCGTCTTATATAATACCCTACTCTTAAGGTTCAGTGCCCTATCTTTAAATCACATCCACGACAGGGTTCACAAAATACCCTCTTAGGGTTCAGTTTCTTGCGGGTTTAGTGACCTTGAATAAGGAAAAGGGTTTAGGGTTGGATTAGGCGGAGCCGCGTAGCGGGTACGCCTAATCCAACCCTAAACCCTTTTCCGTCCCGTCTTATGCAGTACCCTACTCTTAAGGTTCAGTGCCCTATCTTTGAATCACATCCACGACAGGGTTCACAAAATACCCTCTTAGGGTTCAGTTTCTTGCGGGTTTAGTGACCTTGAATAAGGAAAAGGGTTCAGGGTTGGATTAGGCGGAGCCGCGAAGCGGGTCCGCCTAATCCAACCCTAAATCCTTTTCCGTCCCGTCTTATGCAGTACCCTACTCTTAAGGTTCAGTGCCCCATTTTTGAATCACATCCACGACAGGGTTCACAAAATACCCTCTTAGGGTTCAGTTTCTTGCGGGTTTAGTGACCTTGAATAAGGAAAAGGGTTTAGGGTTGGATTAGGCGGAGCCGCGTAGCGGGTACGCCTAATCCAACCCTAAACCCTTTTCCGTCCCGTCTTATGCAGTACCCTACTCTTAAGGTTCAGTGCCCTATCTTTGAATCACATCCACGACAGGGTTCACAAAATACCCTCTTAGGGTTCAGTTTCTTGCGGGTTTAGTGACCTTGAATAAGGAAAAGGGTTCAGGGTTGGATTAGGCGGAGCCGCGAAGCGGGTCCGCCTAATCCAACCCTAAATCCTTTTCCGTCCCGTCTTATGCAGTACCCTACTCTTAAGGTTCAGTGCCCCATTTTTGAATCACATCCACGACAGGGTTCACAAAATACCCTCTTAGGGTTCAGTTTCTTGCGGGTTTAGTGACCTTGAATAAGGAAAAGGGTTTAGGGTTGGATTAGGCGGAGCCGCGTAGCGGGTACGCCTAATCCAACCCTAAACCCTTTTCCGTCCCGTCTTATGCAGTACCCTACTCTTAAGGTTCAGTGCCCTATCTTTGAATCACATCCACGACAGGGTTCACAAAATACCCTCTTAGGGTTCAGTTTCTTGTGGGTTTAGTGACCTTGAATAAGGAAAAGGGTTCAGGGTTGGATTAGGCGGAGCCGCGAAGCGGGTCCGCCTAATCCAACCCTAGACCCTTTTCCATCCCGTCTTATGCATAACCCTACTCTTAAGGTTCAGTGCCCCATTTTTGAATCACATCCACGACAAGGTTCACAAAATACCCTCTTAGGGTTCAGTTTCTTGCGGGTTTAGTGACCTTGAATAAGGAAAAGGGTTGAGGGTTGGATTAGGCGGAGCCGCGAAGCGGGTCCGCCTAATCCAAACCTAAACCCTTTTCCGTCCCGTCTTATGCAGTGCCCTACTCTTAAGGTTCAGTGCCCCATCTTTGTATCACATCCACGACAGGGTCCACCAATACCCTCTTAGGGTTTAGTTTCTTGCGGGTTTAGTGACCTTGAATAAGGTCGCGGGTCCGCCTAATCCAACCCTAAACCCTTTTCCGTCCCGTCTTATGCAGTACCCTACTCTTAAGGTTAAGTGCCCCATCTTTGAATCACATCCACGACAGGTTTCACCAATACCCTCTTAGGGTTCAGTTTCTTGCGGGTTTAGTGACCTTGAATAAGGAAAAGGGTTTAGGGTTGGATTAGGCGGAGCCGCGTAGCGGGTACGCCTAATCCAACCCTAAACCCTTTTCCGTCCCGTCTTGTGCAGTACCCTACTGATAGCCTGAAAAAGCATCCAAGAAACTAAGCGTGGAGTACCCACTGGTGGCGTCCACTAGCTGATCGATCCTTGGAAGGGGATAGCAGTCTTTAGGGCAGATTGGTGAAGTCTACACACATCCTTCATGTACCTGAGGACTTTTTCACCATCACCATATTAGCCAACCACTCAGGGTAATCACAACTTTCTATGAAATCGGCCTTCAGGAGCTTCTCAATCTCCTCTTTGATGGCCTGATCTTTTTTTGCAGACATATTCCTTTTCTTTTGTTTCACAGAGCGGGCCTCTGGATTCACGTTCAGCCTGTGAACGATGTGGGCCGGATCGAACCCTGGCATTTCGTCTGCCGAGTAGGCAATACATCCCTGTTGTCTCTTAAGACCTTGATCAATTCTTCGCGGTAGGAACTGTCCAGGTCTGCCCCTATCAAGACATGCCTTCCAGGCTCTAGCCCCACCAGCAGGCTCTCTCCCTCAGGTTCAGAGTGGTCCGCTGTTTGCTGACCAACTGGAATCTCCCCTTCCCTGCTGGGGGAACTGTCTGCTTTCAGCTTGCCCTTTCTCTCTGTTTCATGGGTGCGCAGGGCCACAGAGTAGCACTGCCTGGCTGTTTCCTGGTCCCCATGCACTTTTCCTTCCATGCCAAAATCCATCACGTACGCTATAGTCAAGGCTCTAATAGATATGGCTGCCTCGATTTCATCCAAAGTGGCTCTGCCTATCAGGGCGTTATACGCGGACTTTGCATCAACAACAACGAACGATGCCCGGATATTCCTGGCTGAAGCCCCCTCCCTGAACGTCACCGGCAGCTCGATGACACCCATGGGGAGAATCCCTGCCCCGCTGAATCCATATAGCGATCCAGGGGCAGGCTTGAGGTGCCTCTTCTCCAGGTTCATTTTATCAAATGCTTCTTTGTAAAGCAAGTTGGTGTAGGCTCCTGTGTCCACCATGCATCTTCTCACGATGTGGTTGCTAATGACAAGGGACAATACCAGGGGGTCGCTGTGGGGGTAGACCTTTTGGACTCCTGGGGAGTGATGATCAGGGTCAGGCCTTTTGGACTCCCTGCTCTGTCAGCGTAGCAGATCTGATTTCGGAGTTACCGGATCTGCCTTTGTTGGCCCCACCGGCTTGTCTGCCCCTCAGCGTCTCCCGTTACGACGTGAATTTTATCGTGCGGTTTTGCGCTGAACCTTCAGGCTTGTCCGTCATATCTTTCTGACTATTATTCCTTGCAGCATAGGTACTCAGCCAACCATTCCTGATGAGCTTGATAAGTGTAGTTTGTAGTGCCTATTTGTTGTGTTTTGGTCCCGTTTTTCTTGTGGAATCGCTCCTTGGGGGCGGTTCATGGGCTTCTTATGCTTCCTTTAGCTCGTTTCAGGTTCCCGAGACCGATTTGGAAGAGTTGGAGCAATTCCGACTCAATACATACACATTTTGGAGCCAACGAAACTAAGGAACGATGACTTGATGCCTTGGAATCGATCCCGAGACCTTGGGGTCCAATCCCGAGCCTCCGAGACCCGATCCCGAGTCCCGAGATTCGATGGGAAGCCCATGACAGGCAAGGAGGGACCAAAAAGCTTTTAAGGGAAGCCTACAAGACCCATCCCGTTCGGGATGGCCTCATCCCGTTCGGGATGGGGTGCGCTTTGAAGAGTGCTGCTGTGGGTCCGTCCCGATCGGGACCAACCCGTCCCGGTCAGGATGACAGGCCGTCCCGGTCGGGATGACTCGTCCCGGTCGGGACCGTGATGCTGCTGCACGACTTCTTTTCTTTTCTTCTCCTTCATTCTTGTACCCATATATATACTCCCTTCTTCTAATGTTAAGACATCTTATCATAGTTTAGCATTTCTTAAGCCTCCCAAAAACCCAAAAACCCTAGATTTACTTTCACTCATTAGTTTTAATCTTCCATTAAACTTAGTTAATCTTTAGTTAATCCATTGTAATTAGTTCTTGTATTAAGAGGATACTTGAAGAATTCTCCAAGATTGACAACCTTGGGTTTTATTTGGGTTCTTATTTATACAAGATTGCATCTTTTCATCTTCCTAGTGTTGGTATAATCTTTCTTACTCTTGTTCTTTGTTACTTAATCTAGTTTGAATCTTGTTATATTTTTATTGGCATTGTTCTTGTTAATCATTATGGATGTTTGTTTAGTGATGATATCTTCTCTTGTTATGGTTGTTTTATTCTTTATCGTGAGTGAGTAGTCTCCTTATGGGGTTAGTAGGGTGATTAAGAGTGGATTATGGATGATTAGGGTTGATTAAGGGGAAAAGGTTACATCTTTGTTGTTAGTCACATTGTGGGCACTCTATGTGTTTGTTGATATGCTTGTGTGAGTTGTAGTGGCCATGCTTCCCATACTTGTGTTCATCTTCTCATTGATTGCTTATTTTGTGGAAATGTTGAGAATAGTTTAGTCGCGAGAGCGCGGACTAGGGTCTAAGTTGCGAGAGCCCGGACCCACCTTGGCATCGGTTTAAGTTGCGAGAGCCCGGACCGACCCTAGTAACTAGGAGACACCTATACCCTTGATCACCCAAATTACCCATCTACTCTTATGAACCTGACCTACCCCACTTTCTTCCATATTTGATCCATCGTCTTAGTTAGTCATCATTTCTATAGTTTCATTGTTTAGTTATTTCTCATAGTTGGTTCATCATTAGTCTAGCTTAGTTATACTTCTCCTCCATCATAGTTTTCCAATCATCGTTTCTTTGCGTTTGTTTGGTGACCTAGTCTCGTTTTAGGTGAACATAGTCTAAACCTTGTTATACCGTCCTCGTGGATACGATCCCGACTTGCCCTAGCTACCCACTAGGTTAGTCGGTTGTTTTATTGACGGTTAGGGACGTGACAAATCCCTACCTTCAATTTGGCGCCGTTGCCGGGGACGGTGCATTGTTTAGACTTAGTTTGCTTATTTCTAGACTTAGTTACCCTTCTTTGTGTTCTCCCATCTTCTCTTGTGAATATTTTCTAGTTTCTCTTCTTTTCTTAGCTTTCTTTTCTCTTTGTCTCTAGTTGTGCTTGTTTATTGTCGTTGCCTAGTGCCCACAAAGCACTAGGTGTCCTCACGTTTGTTCTAGTGTGTAGTGTATGCCTAGGAGGGGAGGCGACTTCTATCTCTTTAATCCAGAGCCGGAGAGACTCTTTCGAGCCTTTCGCCAACGGACGATTAACCGGGTTAGGATCTCTCAACCAAGTGCAAGCAATACTCACCAAGGGCAAGCCCAAGGAGCCGACTTTAGCGAGTCACCTCGAGAGACGGCCGGAGGGACCTTCATCAATCCCTTCGGTAATTCTTCTCCTAGTTCCCCCTCTTCATCTACATCAACACCGTCTACACCACCATCTTCTCCCTTACATCCAAGAATGCCTAAGTTTTCCTCTCACTCCACTTTCACGGAAGATGTCTTGCCGGGACCGAGTGCATTACCGGAAGCCTATACCGGGAATTTTGTGGCAAAGACTCAGTTTATCCAACTTGTGGAGAGGAGCCCATTTAGTGGATTGCCCACCGAAGACCCGCACCAACACATGGAGACCTTCTCCGATTATTGTGACGCTATATCTCAAACCGGGGTTACTCAAGATCAAATTCGTTGGGTACTCTTCCCGTTTTCTCTTATTGGAAAAGCGAAGCAATGGATCAAGAGTCTCGATAGGGCAACCATGGGTATCGACACTTGGAAAAAGCTTGCCTTGGCGTTCTACCAAAAGTTTTACCCTCCGGAAAAGACCAATTTGCTTAGAGCCTCCATCACCGGGTTCCAACAAAGGGATGAAGAGAGCCTATATGAAGCTTGGGAGCGGTTTAAGTCTTTGGTAAGATCGTGCCCTCATCATGGACTCTCACAATGGTTCATGGTGCAACAATTTTGGAATGGTCTTTATGAGGACTCGAGAGCTATTCTTAACATGGGCTTCAATGGTAGGTTCACCGAGGTTGACGACGACCAAACTTGGGCGAGAATCGAAGAGATGGCGGTGCATAATTCACAATACTCTAGGCCTAGGAAGGCACATCGGGGAGGTAGGCACGAGGTCAATACTATCACTTAATTAAGCATTGACCTTGGGGCTCAATTGAAAACACAGATGGAAACTATTGATAAAAAGCTCCAAAGCCACCTCGACCAAGTCGAAGGCACTAGTTTCTCCCACCATCAACCGATTCAAGAGGTGAATGCGTTGGGATTTGCACCTCTTTTACCTTACTATGGGATGTGCGATACTTGTGGGATAGTTGGACATGAGCCTATGTATTGCCGTGGAAGTATTGAGCAAGTGAACGCATTCCAAGCGTTCAAGCAAGGTACCTCTTACTCTAATCAATTCCAAGCTTCCCAACAAGTCCCTCAACAACAAGCCTTTCAACATCAACAACAACATCGTCCCTTTGTTCCACCTCCCTTAAGGGACAACAACCAAGGTTACCAAGGTTACATGGGCAATCCAAGACCCTTCAACAACTTCAAGCAAAATAACCAAGGTACCTTTCACAACAACAATCAAGGGTTCCAACAAGGGAACTTCAATCAAGGCGGTTTCAAAGGAAACCAAGGCTTCCAACAACAACAAAACCACAATCAAGGCCTTAACCAAGGCAATTCTCATGGGTTCCAAGGGAACCGTCAACAACAAGCTACACAAGGTAATCAACAACAAAGCAAGCCTAAGAGCCGATCTCCTACTCATGATTATGGCATCCCTCTCGCCATCACCGATACTCCGCATAATCCATCATCGCGTAAATTAAAGGAAGTTATAAAGAGCCTCCGATTTAGAACATTACTTACGAAATACATGACGTAGGAGACTAGTCTCGACCTGTTTTTTCATAGGCCCCTCCTTATCTTATCCACACGGACGAGGGTTTTCCACCTCGGGAATTCGACATTCAAAAGACTATGACGGATATGCAAAGGAGTCAAATGGAGATGTCAAAAACCCATCAAGAGCTCTTTGCTTATATTCAAGGGGAAAACGCATCAAGAGATGCCCGTATGAAGATGCTTGAAACCCAAGTATCTCAACTTGCTTCGGGGAGCTCCTCAAGGCAAAAGGGGCAACTACCTTCTCAAGGTGAAACAACGATATTTGATCATGTAAATGCTATCACCACAAGGAGAGGTACATCCTACAACCTCCCTCCATATCCTAGTGAGCAAGAGCCAATGCAAGAACCGACAATGGAAATGGCATCTCCAACTTAAGGAGAATCAAGCTTTGATAATCCAATTGAGGAGAAAGTTTTATGGGAAATTGAAAAAACCCAAGAAGACAACCCTCCCCCACTTCAAGAGAAAAACAAGGGCAAAGGGAAAGTGTCAAGTGAGGAATCTACCCATATTGAGCAAAACAAGGTTCAAATCAAGTTGTCTTTCCCATCAAGGCAAATGAAGACTAAGGTGGACACTCACTATGACAAGTTCCTTAACATCGTGAAGAAATTGGATGTTAGCGTCCCGTTTACCGAACTACTTACCCAAATCCCGGCATACGGAAGATTTATGAGAGAAATCTTATCTAGGAAGAGATCCGTCGACAAGGAAGAGACCGTAGCGTTCACGAGGGTGGTTAGCGAGCTCATCCAAGGTTCCACGCTTCCGAAGTTGAAGGATCCGGGTAGTTTTTCGATCCCTTGCACCATAGGCAACTTCTTGATCAAGAATGCGTTATGTGACTTGGGCGCGAGTGTGAGCATCATTCCCTATTCTATTTGTTGCCGACTCGGAATGAAGGAGTTGAAATGTACGTCCCTCACCCTCCAAATGGCCGATATATCATTCAATCGACCATTAGGAATGTTAGAAGACGTACTGGTACGAGTCGGGAAATTCTTTATTCCGGTCGACTTCATCGTGCTTGACATGCCGGAGGATGCCAACACTCCCATTATCCTTGGGCGCCCAATTATACACACCGCGGGTGCCATGATCGATGTGAAGAACGGTAGGATCACATTTGAGTTAGGCGAGGAAAAGATAGTGTTTGACCTCCAAGGCAACACTTCGCCTACTAAGGATGAATCATGCAATATGATCCAAGCCAAGAAAAACATCGATCTAGGGGGTGAACCGGGACAAAGCTTGAAGAAGTACTCTTATGTACTTGAAGATGATGACTCCGATTTGGAGGAAGATGAGAGCCCATGTCATGGGCTTGATGACAAGTTGAAGTGCAATGATAAGAAAGAAGATGAGCCTCCCTTTGAGCCGCATGAGGACCGGTGGATGTTTGGGTATATCCTCAAAGACCAAAAGTACAAGTTCAAGCCGTTGAACTTAGAAGATCGGGATGCCCCGGGAACGTCAAGGCAAGGCCATGAAGAGCCTTGGTATGTGGTCGGTTATATCTCGCGCCTAATTGAGGACTTTGCTAGGGCCTTTGACTTGTTCCTCCGTGCCCTTGATGGAGATGGAACCGGTTTGGAGGTTGTTGAAAAAGAATGAAGAGTGCACCATCTTGGTTTGACGGAGTTCCACAAGAACCGTCTCATTGTATATATCTCTTTCATGTAGTTAGTTGGATTTTTGTGAATTCTTGTTATTTGGATTGATTGATGAGCGTTGTGAGGAAGAGAGTTTGATGTGTGTTTGAGTATTGTTTGATAGGTGAAGTAAGAATGCTTCCTAGAGAAGAATGGCTATGATATACCTTGGCTTGTAAGCACGAGGATCGGGTTTTTGAAGCTAGGAGCAAGCTTTTGGGATTGAGGAAGGTGAAGAAGACCCATCCCGGCCGGGAAGAGGCGTCCCGACCGGGACGGGCGTGGCATCCCGACCGGGAAGGAGTCATCCCGATCGGGATGGGGGTGCACAAATTCAAGCTCACTGGAGGTCCATCCCGACCGGGAAGGAAGCGTCCCGACCGGGATGGGTGAGACATCCCGAACGGGACCGATCATCCCGACCGGGACGGGCTCTTGCTCCCCCTTTGTGTTTCTTCTTCACAAATCGAGTCCACCCAACCGTTTTATGCCCCCTCCCAACCTCCCTAGCTATCCTAGCCTTATCATATGCCCCATGAACTTCATTGTCATGCCCTCACTCCATTTCCTATCCACTTTACACCGACTCTCACATCAAATCCCACCCTCGACCATTACTACCTCTACCGTTAGTTCTTTTCAAGTGTGAAGCGAGATGGCATCCAAGAAGACAAGCGACGAGCCTCTAATGATCATCGAGACGATGGAGCAAGTGAGTTACTAGCCGCTCGGTTTGGGTAACTATCCTTACTTTTCCGTCTTTTTATCGCTTGTTTTTCATTGTTTGCCCCCTTCCCTTGAGTCATGGTATCTTAGTGGCCTTCGAGGCCGTAGTTTGGTTGCTCCCGACTTCCGACGACGTGATTACGTCGGGAGTCGATCGATTAATCCAATTGTACAAGATTTCACCCCTTTTTAGGAGTTAGACGGATTTGAACGGAATCCGGGCTAGGTGACTTGATCACACCTAGCCCTCCCCTCCCATTTCCTTTTATTTCTTTCTTTTTATTTCTTCCCCCATCCATATCTTTTTCTCGTCTCGGCCCATGGTGACGTGACTACACCCCGGCCGGACACCATCTACCTTTTTCTTCACTTTGTTTTTAATTTTAGCTTTATTTTCGTAGTTTATTTTCTTTTCTTTTGTCTCTCCGCACACTACGATTGAGCATATGAGGACATTGCTCGATTTAAGTGTGGGGGAGCGATATTCTATCGTAGTTAGTTTTATTTTCATAGTTTATCGAAAAATCTCGAAAAAACCTAAAAATTTGAAAAATTTTCGTAAAAATCAAAAAAGACTTTCTTTTGCGTGTTTTCCTTTTGTGTCTTTGTCTCGTATATATGTTTTGTGTGCGTGTTTTGCCTCCCTTTTCCTTATAGGTCGCTTAATCACCGTTGTTTAGAAAGCTTTGAAGACATCCGGTAACATCTTCTAACCCTCTTTCCCTCTTTATTCCTTGTGAAGTTTGGAGAAGGTTGTGTTGAGGTGTGCTCGGGTGGAGCTTGTACATACTTGTGGTTGATTTGGTGGTATGTTTGGAAGTTTGGGGTGGTGTTTGTTTGTTCATGTTTTATTTTGTTGCCTTTTGTTTCTTTTCCTATCATTTTCGTTGAGTCTTTGTGTTGTGTTAGTTGTGTCTTGTGTGTGTAAACCGTTTTCGAAAACCCGGTTTAGAGGCTAGTGTGCAAGTGTCTACTTTCTCTTTTTAGTAGTATGAATCGAGTCTTGGACTTTACTCTAGTAGAATGACCCTAAATCAATGATTTCGTTGGTCCTTTACCTTGAGTCCACCTAGCTTACTAGGAATTTACTACGGGATTTGCATTTTGACCATTATGACCACCCACGGTGTGAAAAGGCCTTGGTTACCAAGTCTCGTCCCTTAGGTGACCGTGTCTAGGATTGTTTGATTAGTCCAAGTTTCTCCCCTTTTTGTGGGTTTGTAGGGAAATCGCGACCCCCGACTCTCCCATTCACCTACCTCCTACACATATCCACTCAATAAAATTGCAATTTGTTGATTTCTATCTTTCTTGTTACACATTGAAATGCCAAAAAAAAAGCCAAATCTTGCCAAAAAGGGCAAAGAAAAGAAAAGAAGAAAAAAAAATGAAAGAAAGAAAAGAAATGAAGAAAAAGAAAAGGCACAAAAGCCAAAAGAAAATAGAAAAGAAGAAAAAGAATGGCATGGCAACAAACAAAGAAAAAAAATGCAAAAGAAGAGAAAATGCCAGAAGAAAACCCGTCTCACAAAAATAACCCCTACCTCTCAAAATAAGCCTTTTTCCGACTTTTGCCGTGAAGAGCCTACCAAAAGACCGAGTCCCTAGGAAGGATGATAGCGGCATTAGTCGGTCTTCCCTCATTTTGCATTATTTCCACCTTTTTACTTGAACTAGTTAGGCGGTTTTGGACACGGGACGACCCTCTTGGCTCACGCTAAAGGGGGCGGGGTCTCACTTACTTACAGTGTCGACTAACACCGTGGTTCTTCACTTTTCCACTCCGCCGATCGTCCCGTAGTACGTTTTTAGAAAGTTAGGAGGACCTAGGTAAGTTACCAACGTTTTTGTTGCTTTATCGTCATACTATTAGGGTTTAGTTCACCTTGGTTTGTATGTCTAGCTTGGGAACGTTGTCACTTGCCTCGAGTCCTAAACCAATGCTTCTTTCACCGCTTGTTTGAGGGAAGCGTTATTTGTTTTCTTTTGGGTGCAACCGATTATATGTTTGTTTGTGTGTTTGTTTGTTTATGTGTTTTGTGTCCGGTTGCATCCACAGTTTTGTCGCAAGACCCGATCCCGAGTCCCGAGATTCGATGGGAAGCCCATGAGAGGCAAGGAGGGACCAAAAAGCTTTTAAGGGAAGCCTACAAGACCCATCCCGTTCGGGATGGGGTGCGCTTTGAAGAGTGCTGCTGCGGGTCCGTCCCGGTCGGGATGACAGGCCGTCCCGGTCGGGATGACTCGTCCCGGTCGGGACCGTGATGCTGCTGCACGACTTCTTTTCTTTCTTCTCCTTCATTCTTGTACCCATATATATACTCCCTTCTTGTAATGTTAAGACATCTTATCATAGTTTAGCATTTCTTAAGCCTCCCAAAAACCCTAAAACCCTAGATTTACTTTCACTCATTAGTTTTAATCTTCCATTAATCTTAGTTAATCTTTAATTAATCCATTGTAATTAGTTCTTGTATTAAGAGGATACTTGAAGAATTCTCCAAGATTGACAACCTTGGGTTTTATTTGGATTCTTATTTATACAAGATTGCATCTTTTCATCTTCCTAGTGTTGGTATAATCTTTCTTACTCTTGTTCTTTGTTATTTAATCTAGTTTGAATCTTGTTATATTTTTATTGGCATTGTTCTTGTTAATCATTATGGATGTTTGTTTAGTGATGATATCTTCTCTTGTTATGGTTGTTTTATTCTTTATCATGAGTGAGTAGTCTCCTTGTGGGGTTAGTAGGGGGATTAAGAGTGGATTATGGATGATTAGGGTTGATTAAGGGGAAAAGGTTACATCTTTGTTGTTAGTCACATTGTGGGCACTCTATGTGTTTGTTGATATGCTTGTGTGAGTTGTAGTGGCCATGCTTCCCATACTTGTGTTCATCTTCTCATTGATTGCTTATTTTGTGGAAATGTTGAGAATAGTATAGTCGCGAGAGCGCGGACTAGGGTCTAAGTTGCGAGAGCCCGGACCCACCTTGGCATCGGTTTAATTTGCGAGAGCCCGGACCGACCCTATCAACTAGGAGACACCTATACCCTTGATCACCCAAATTACCCATCTATTCTTATGAACCCGACCTACCCCACTTTCTTCCATATTTGATCCATCGTCTTAGTTAGTCATCATTTCTATAGTTTCATTGTTTAGTTAGTTCTCATAGTTGGTTCATCATTAGTCTAGCTTAGTTATACTTCTCCTCCATCGTAGTTTTCCAATCATCGTTTCTTTGTGTTTGTTTGGTGACCTAGTCTCGTTTTAGGTGAAAATAGTCTAAACCTTGTTATACCGTCCTCGTGGATACGATCCCGACTTGCCTTAGCTACCCACTAGGTTAGTCGGTTGTTTTATTGACGGTTAGGGACGTGACAAATCCCTACCATCAGAGTTTCACAATCTCATCCTTCAGATGGCGACATTCCTCAGTGGTATGTCCTATGCAATCATGGAATGTGCAAAACTTCTTGGGGTCGCCCTTTGGGCTGCGCGGCTTACTTGGGCGATTCCACTTGGCTGTCTCCTTCTCCAGCTCAAATATCTCGGCTCTTGATTTGTTGAGGGCTGTGTAGCTGTCGAACCTGGGTTAGTAGGCCACACATTCCTTCTTTGGAGTATCTCCATCCTCAGCTCTCTGATTTTCTGCCTTGCCTCTGCTGCGTCCTCCATGCGGTCCCCCCCTATGGCCTGGAAGGTCCTGTGGGGGTATCCGGCAGGCTATGGAATTCTTCCTGCAGCATGAAGCCCTCGGCTATTTTCCGGGCTTTGGCTAGAGTTTCTAGCTGAGCTCTAATCATCTGATTTTCATCTCCCCTGGGAGTAATGAGTTGGTCAAAGCATACGCTGCCGTTGGATCATCGATTTCCCTGACCTGCTGGAAGGCCAAATCAAATCTTTTCAGATACTCCCTGACATTCTCGCCCTTCTTTTGTCTGAGGGTCATCAGGTCAAAGCGAGTTAGCCGGCGCCTTTTGTTCCCTGCATACTGGTCCAAGAAGGTTCCAGCCAGCTCTGTAAAGTAACTGATCGATCCTTGCGGCAGGTCCTTGAACCACCCCTGAGCCAGACCCACCAGGGTGGTAGGGAAAATCTTGCACCAGACCGCATCATCAGCATCGTACATCCCCATATGACTTTCATATGCCGCCAGGTGATCTTCTGGGTCAGTTGTCCCATCAAACTTTACAGAAGGCATTTTAATCTTCGGGATAGGGTGTCCTTATACTTCGGGGTGGAGTGGAGTCCTGGTAGGTCTGCCCACCATTTTTCACCTGCTCCCAGCAGAGTGGTAACCGTAGTCATCCCATTTGCCAGGGGTCGGTTTTCCAACACTGGGGGAGCGGTGCCGGGGAGCTTGCCTACTTATAGCCTCATCCTCCCTCGCTGGGGAGTGATGTCTGGGTTGCTTCCTCTGAGGCGGTTCGAGGTTATCGTCCTGACGGTGCCTTGATCCCAGTGGTTGTCCATTGTTGAGCCTGGACTGCATGCTCCTAGACAGCCCTGGAGCCTGCTGGGATTCAGCTGGCGTCAATCTGGAAAAGACTTCACCCTGTTTTTCCCCCATGCGCTTTGAGGCGGGCTCCCTCGGCCTCATTCGCTCTCGTAGCTCCTGGGACAAGCCTCTTTTCTCAGCAGCTGCTGTGGACTCGGTAGTATGTATAGAGAACGCTTGTTGCTGGGCGGGCGACTCCTGGTTGCCGGCTGTGATGCATCTCTTGGCCTGTACATACCCCTGAGCAATTTTCCTCGCCTTTCTCTGGACATTCCGGGTAGCGATTCGTTTCGTGCCCCCAGCCCCCTCGGCACTATCGAAGTGCAGGTGCCTGGGGGTTGTAGCAATCCGGCACACTAGGTCCTCCGGCGTGAATTCTTGGTTTAGCATGGCCGAGAAGAAGGTCGCGGTCTGTGCGACCTGGGCAGGGGTGAGGTTAAGGTTAGGCCTTTTGATGATCGAACTGCCCGGCCGTGACTGTGGTCTTCTTGTTGGGCACCTCGTGGAGGCTGGCCCGCCCTACACCGCGAATTATAGCGGCGGGTGTTACCTATGGCAGAGGCATGCCATACACGGGGATCACCGGATGTCCCGTCGGATCCGCCGCGGAATTGGCCTCGATAATTTCAGGCATATTTCTGATCGTGGTTGATTTTTATGGGTAACTCGTGAGCACAACCGTTACTCCCCACAGACAGCGCCAAATTATTCCGGTATGGAAACAATTGACCCGAAGTGGATTCAGGTTCTTTGAATTCGGTATTGCTTTGATGTTGATTGTTTTACTTTGCGAGTCTCTCCTTCCTCTTACTCCAATATTTGGACCTTCGCGGCGGAGATGGCCTACTCCCTGCACACAGAACGCACAGGGCCTCGGAGGTGTCCGAGGAAGCCTTCTCCAATGCCTAAGTCAGTCCGTGAAATGCCTTGATGAACCTTACTCGTGAGGAGTAAGGTGGCGGTTTTTAGAGTAAGATTCTAGAGAGAGAAATTCCAACCCCTTTCTTGTGGGAAATACCGGAGTATTTATACTTTTCCCCAAGAGAGACGAGAAGAGAGGGAGAGAGGAAGAATGAGAGGACGAGGACGTGACACGTGGGTTCACCTCGTCCATTTATTCCCCCCTTACCTTAGGCCTGGACGGGAGGGCTTTGACTTCTGCCCCCTGAGCCTGCCAGGGAAGGATGCCCTGTGGACTGGCGGGCAGGGGGACTCGTTGCTAAACCAGTGTGCGGTTTGTGCCTGACAGGCAGGGGGGAGCTCGCTTGGAGCTCGATGAGGCTAAGGTTGCCCCCTGGGGGCTCCTTGGCAAGGTCTTTGCTGGCTGGCCTGCCAAGAAGGCCTTTCTTTACTTTTGGGTCAGGCTTCCTTGGGGCCCATATGGCGGGCGACCCGCAGCAGGCTACCAACCCCCATCAAGGTTGATTAGAGCTTGTTGAAGTAGTTATAAGCTTGATAAGGATGTTCGAGGTGCGACAATGGCTCCTTATGGGAATGTGCTTGGGATGCTAGGGTTAAGGACCATTTCCCGATTATTCCTATGATTACTTTGCGTAATTTTGTTCACATAGTGTTTATGAGGATGTGGGTAGCTCTCTTGTTGATTCTTATGGGCTAGGATGACTTTGAGGACTCTCCGTAAGGTTTTGTGTGTCTTAAGACAAACTAAAAGGTGTCGTAATGATGCCGGATTTTCCCGAAACCACTTCCATTGTGATTGGGATCAAAAATGCGTGCTAGCGGCCTTTTCGGAATTTTGATATCCTTATCCGAAATTTTGACCTTATTTTGACCTGTTTAAGCTGATTTAGCCTGACTAGGGTTATGTTTTTGGTTTTTTGTTTGGTCTTTCAGTTAGAGGTGATACTGAGCGTCCCGAGGGGACTTCCTCGGTTGGTGCTAGTGCTAGTGAGGAGGTTTTTGGGGCGAGTTCACAGACTCCCCGAGGCATTCGCAGGAGACATCGGAGTATCTCGTCCCAGCGTCGTGATCCCGAGACTATCAATGAGGCTGATTTTGATAGAGTGAAGAAGTGTAAGCTTCCAGAGACGGTGGCTAGGAGGGTTCATGTCCCAGTTCTTGTACTGGATGATGAGGAGGTTGTTTACGAAGACCCCGATTGGGCTCGGGACTGGGATGGTCATCAGCTAATGTTTCATCTTGACCTTCACATTTCTAACCGCATTGTGCGGGGCCTGGTGAGTGTCCTATTCGCGTTTGTTAGTTATGCCTTATATTTTACTTTTGCTCGGGTTAGGCTAGGCCTGCTTTGTTTATACTTGTGTTGTTTCGGCTTGCAGTCCCCAGGTCCGATGAGGACTTTCTCGGGCTTTACTACGTGTCTTGACGTTTACTTTCAGAAGCTAACTCCCACGGTAAAGGGCATTATTGCGAGGACCGCTCTAGGTCCCGTAGTCGGGCAATGGATTAGGTTGGTGGGTTGCAAGACTAAATGCAACCTTAGGGTGATTAGGGCGATGATAGATCGCTTTCATGATACTACCTCGACCTTTCACATGGCTTTTGGGGAGGTCGGGATGACCCTAGAGGATTTCGGGATGATTAGCAGTCTGCCGTGGGGGCCGGATCGGATCAAGTGGGCCGCCGAGGGTCCTAGTCTAGACAGCGATGACGTGCAGGGCCTCATCGAGGATTGTGTACCGCGTAAGGCATATAGTGCGCCTCATGCTTTGGTGAGTTCGTACATCACCGATCACTTCGAGCGAGTGGCGGTGCTAGAGGGTCGAGAACCCAACACGCCGGAGTAGGATGCCCGGTTGTGGTTGTGGTATTTCCTAGGGTCGACCCACTTCTCGGACAAGGGCGAGAGGTTCAGCACTAGGATTCTGCCCTTCCTAGCTGACCTGACTCAGCTAGGACGCTACGATTGGGTGACCGCGGCTTTCGCGGAGATGACTCGCTGCCTGCAAGTCATGGTGAGGCCGTTGGTGATAAGGTCGGCCTCAGCTGTGCCCATTGTGGGTCCGGGCCTTATACTGGAGGTTGGTTACTACTCTCACTCTTGGATTTTGTGTAATCCCCTATAAATTATAATGCAATACAGTAGCGGAAATACTGTAGATTTGGGATTAAAACACACTGATGTTCTATATTTTACAAAAAGAACGGTCAGTCAATATACAAAGGCCACTTTTTACAAAAGGGCTAAAAATAAAAATTCTCCAAATGGGATTAAGAATCCATAAATAAACATAACTCAAGCGGAGTAGGATCCACGCCACTCGCTAGCTCACACCAAACCCCAGAACAAATAATACATGCCATGTTATAAACATAACAACCACAATTCAGTGGGGAGCAACTCAGGCAGTTCTCCCAGCCATACTACATAATATTAAAGCATAATTACTATTATATCAAAATAGTTGAAAATGGAAAACATTTAAAATGATACGGTAAAATACTTCAAAATGATTGTCAACCTGCAAATCAATCAGTGTGACGGAATAGACTTTCACTAGGATCATACTAAACTAGGTTCGAGAATTCAGTCAAAATAAATTAGACTTCGGTCTCTAACTAGGCAACTCAACTATAACAGGACTGCGTGCAGCGAGGTCCTGGCTTAAGTAATGTACACCCCTCCTGGACACCAACCGTAATCCAGTTCAACCCGACGGCCACTTAAACGATGCGATATCTAAGTTTAAGGTCAAAATATACACACTCCTGAACACAAACCATGCTCAGTTCAACGACCAATGTGTCTCAACATAAACACACCAGCTTTATAGTTGATGGCAAAACGTATATCCTAGACTGTATTACTCTACCCGTACACTTGTCCTTATTCCATAACTCCAAAACAAAGTCGTTGTCATAATTCGATAGGATTATCAAAACGTTCTTAAAAAGGAACTTTCTAATTTGGGAAACTTTCTTCAAATATTAACTTTCCAAAATAGGTATTATTATAATTAGAAATCGTTTAACATTTGATTATATAAAATAGTTATATTAGGCCTCGAGACATAAACATTATACTTATTTTATAAATATATATTTAATGATCAAAATTCAACGAAAGTCAAAATCATAATTATTTCTCAAAAGGTTGAAATATAAGTAATTAAAAGTATTAAATTACAAATTTACAGATTTTCCGGAATAGCACTGTCTTACTATAAAATTCGTAATTATATCATTAAAAATCAAAACAACGTAAGACCAGTGGGGTTGAAAACTTTAGAAACTTAGTTACAACTTTTATTTCTGGAAAAAATCCAAATTCCAAATACAACATGGATTTTTATTTGCAATTTCACAAACTGACAGACTTCGACACCCGAAGGTATCTCATTAATAAAATACGTTTAATAATTTATTTTAAAGCAAAACCAATTGTAAACATTAACAAAACTCTTCAAAGTTGATGTAGGTAAATTACCCAAATTAAATTCAAAGTGTATCAAAAGTTTTAAATTATTTTTACAACAACTAACAGATTCGCGGACTATTTCGACATCTGTTCGTAAACATTTTATTGTGACCAAAATACTTGGAATGAATTTACGAAAGTTTACAGAAATATAATAGACTTAAAATAAACAGTAGTATCTTTTCAAACTTTTCGAAAATAAAGTCTTTAAAAAGGAGTAATAAATCTTTCAAAAACACTAATCGATTCTGAACACATGCAGTAATTATCTTAAAAATAATAAAAACTTTCACTTTGCTACTTTATATTAAAATCACGAAAATTCAGAAATAAAGTCTTATTTGTATGTTTTAGTCTCGGCCTTATAATACTTTTAGAAGAACCGATGTGAAATAAATTGAGAAGATTAAAAGCGATAGAAACACGAAATCGATTTAAGCATATTATCGCAATATAATTAAAACATGCTTATTCGTATAAAAATTCGATTTTAAAACGATACTACAAACAACTACAACATATATATCATGCAATACCGAGTCATGCCATCATGTGTTACCTTCATCGAGATCTTAGTCAATAATATACTCGTCCTCCTCGGGGTTGTCTCGAAATCCTATAAAAAAATAATAAGGTACAGGACCCTTATTAGCATCATAAATCGAGAAGTAGGAAGAAGAAATTAAGAATTCGATTGTTACCCTTTCGAATAGGATGAACAAGGATCGAGAGAGAAGGATCGGAATTGAGAGAGTTGAAGAACGGTTTAGTATTGTTGTTGCACATTCAATTGCCCTTTTTTTAAGAGAAGAGAAGAAGAGGAGAATACGTACAACAAGAAGATTGTTGGGGCTTAAGAGAAGTTGGGGGAGTATAAACCGATAAAGAGAACGTGCAATAGGAATAATAGGAGAGAATAGAGGAGTCGGTTTTGACTTTCTCAACCAAACTACGAAAATATCTCAGTCCAGTGAAGGAAACGGTAATAATAATAATAATAATAACTAGACGGAACTCTTATAAGAACGAGTTTACGAGAAAGTAGTATTAAAATCACGTTTCAAAAATAATTATGTACGAAATCGCGTAGAAAAAGAATAAATAGCAATTTCTCGATATTAATAAAAATTCTTGCGAATGAGGTAATTAAAATGGGTTTCGAGTTTAAAATAAGAATTCAAGTTTATATAAAGATAAACTCGGGAATATAAACCGTCGAAACGAAAAATCGAATAGAAATAAAATGAGTAAATCGAATGAAACGAAAGTAAGATACATTTTAAGCATAAAAATGACTTTTCGAGGTAAATAGGATTTTACGTGTTCAACGATTGAAAAATGAATCTGTCTTATAATTGTTTAAGAAATACGAGTTAAATCGTAAACAAAATAAAATATTAATAAAATTTAATATATAAAAATCAGAGGTGTTACATTTTGAGTTAACTTAGTTTTGGTTTGGGGTTGCTAAAGCTGTTTCGGGATGTTACAGGCTTGGATCTATTCCTACTTCCTGTGTTTGGCACCTAAGACGGTCCGGGTGCACCCGAAGAGATTCCCGGCGGGAATCGAGTGGAGGTTGGCTCAGCCTAAGAGCACAATTAGCCACTACCTGACGGAGAATGCGCTGGTTAACAAGCTAGGCCTCGACGATGTAAGTTTTCTTCTTATAGCCTATTTTGTTCAATAGCCCCCAAGGTTCGGGATTTATTAGGAAGTTGGTTATGTTTGTGTAGTTTGTGGCCCGTCCTTGGGCCGATTATGAGGGCGTGCCGGAGTATGTGGCCACGGAGCTGAGGCCTCGGAGTTACAGGAGGATGCTTCTTCCTGCGTTGTTTCGCCCAGTTTGGTATATGGGTGAGCGGTTGGTGCGTCAGTGTCTGTATGACGATTTTAGGGTACCGACTGATCTTCCCCGGACCATGTTCAGACCATCGACCGCCGCAGAGGTCCTCGAGGATAGGGACGGAGAAGGAGGCGATGCGCTCTTGGTGCCTGGTGCCTCCTATCTATCTCACGTCACCCGGCGGTTAGCTTGGTACTGCCTCGTAAAGTTCTAATCTTTGGCTCTAAAGTTTGTGTTGCAGTTTGTTATTTCTTTGCCTTTTGACTGACCAATCTGTTGTCTTTTCAGCTGGCCGACCCGGCTGATGAAATCCAACCCCAATATTTTCCCCTGACTCTGCTTAGGGTGGATGAGGCTGGGATACCCTTCACTAAGCCCCCCCCCCCCCCCCCCCCCCCCGTGTTCTGCCGAGGACATGGATGTCGGGATAGAGTGGTGTGACCGGGTGTACTGATAAGGCTAGTCGTATACCTATCAAAAATAACCAACTACGGTCTAACTAAAAATATAGCTAGGGAAGTCGGGATCGAATTCACAGGGAGACAAATAAATTCTACTCGTAAATAAAGTCTATATACGTAACAAATCGGAGGTTTTTAATTGTGTTTATCTAAACTAAAGTATTGAAAGAAAGAGAATTAAAAGGGAAGAAATAACTAAAATAAATAAGATGAATTTAAGATGAATAAATATAAGGAGAGAAAACTAGGATTGTCGGTTCACTACGAATCTCATATGGTCTCGGTCTAAATCACAGGTCTGTCCCAGTATTGGTCTAAGGGGTATTGAAAAGGTCCTTCCGGTCCGCTATTCACCCTAGCATGCGTCTAAAGGCTTCCGATCATATTAGGGCAAACTAATGTGTTGTAGCAGGTCTAACTTTTACCGGGCTTCCGATCTTAGGTTCAAGTTTACCGAATTCAATTAATCAATTACGTCGACTTAATCAATTAATCTCAATTAAATGCTACAATTGACAACTCAGACACAATATTATTGACAGATCTATAAATTATTTAGCAACCACATTCAATTCGCAGATCCCCTAAATCCTAGCGAGGGAAATTAGCTACTCATAATTAAATTAAGAACACCAAGATTAATAAAAGAATCTACTAGATTAAACATTACGAATAATAATAAATTTACGACAAGTATAAAACAATAATTAAGATTAATTAAATATGAAGAAGAAAACAATCAAGAACAAAGAAGAAGGAAGGAAGATTAATAAAATTACCAAAGGAATGAAGGCGATTCGAATCCAAAGTTCTTACAATGACCGAGTTTTGGGAAGAAATTAAACTAGATATAATTCTAAAGAATAAGAAGAAGAGATCTAAATAAAAGTCTAAGGAGAAGGAGTAAAAGTATGGAGAAGTCTAAGGAAAAGCATAAAGAGAAGAAGTATAAAAGAAGAGGTTCAGGCATTCTAGTCTAATAGTTTCTTAAATACTAACCTAAAACCAAAGCCCAAAAGTGTTATTAACCCTAAACATCAAATTAGGAAAGTCTCGGTCTTCGTCCAGTCTCGAGAATAGTCGGTCGACTATTGTTCTCAGCACTGCGCGCTCAACTTCAAACGCTGGTCATTTCTTTGTTACTTCTTCAAATCAGGCGTGTAATATACCGTTGGAAAGCTACGAGAAAACTCTTTACAACGCAACTAGAATCAGATCAATTGGAGTTGTATAACTTAAGATATTGACGTTTAAATTTGACCTGTTTGGAAACGATCATTCTCTTTTCTTATTTCGTTTAAGATTTCATCTTTAAGCACGATTTTTGCCTTGTTTATGCGTCCACGGGTTCAAACCTACATAAGATGCAACATGACCACAAAGTATCAAATTCGGGGGAAAATAGTAGACAATGCTACTCGATATGCATGGAAATGCGTGCCTAAAAGATGGAATAATCATATATAAATAGCACGCATCAAACCTCCCCAAACCGAACCCTTGCTTGTCCTCAAGCAAGCACAAAACGATGAACTCAATCCTAATGGAATGTATTTAACTCATAGCGGAATATGCTCCAAAGTTACCCAAACTAATGCGCAACGATTAAAATTAATGTAAACAACCACATACAACAAGCTTGACCAATGACAACAATACTGAACCTTTAACCTTGCAAGACTCGTCTATGTCGGACTCTCGCGGATCACTCATCACACAAAACGGGTGATATTGTGAGTTTATGTAAAAACGGAAAGACAAAGCACTCACCTAAACTGCGACCTACAAGAACATGCACGCAATCTAACATGAAATCAATCTCTAATAACCGTACATACGCATTCTATCGGGTAATGACAAGTGCCAAGGACTTACATATAGTATAAAGTGAGGCTAATCGGGTAAGAAGGGGCAAAACAATATGGATATGAGGAGGTAAAAGCCAAGCTAGTATTCCTTACACCCATCAATAGTAAACATTCCGTTCTCACCAAACTCTAGTCAAAGAAATTAGGCATAGCAACAAGCGCCTTATCAAAACCGCTTCCCACTAATAACTATGAAATTAGAGAGATCAATTATTTTCTCATGGCAAAAACACATTCTTCTTCTAGTTTCACTTCATTTTTTTTCCTTTTTTCTTCTTTCCTTCTCATTTTTTTTCTTTTCATTCATTTTTTTTTCCTTCATTGATTTTTTCTTTTCATTTTTTTTCTCAATTCCCCTTTTTCTTTTCCAATATCACGGTACCAAAATTAACCCGAAAAAAAATCCGTCTAATTCATCTACTAGCTTGACTAGGGTACAATATATGGCATGTAGCTAATAAACGGGTCAAACAGGTCAACTTGGCTATGTAAGGCTCATGGGATTTAGATAAAATAAAGGATTTGCCTTTTTCGCACATGTCAAAACCACGAGTCAAAAACGTACAGGTACCTAATAGACGAATGTCATGCTTATGCAGTTTGATATTACATGCCTCATAAGGAGTACTACTCTCAACCTAAAGGAAACTGATCATGAATGTCATCAGTTTAAGGCTCTAATTCCTTACAAATCTGAGTAGTTTGCCAACAATGAGTCAAGTTTATTCGTTCAGTAAAGTTAACCAAAGATGCAAGAATGCCGCATGTGATTATATACAAAAAAATGCTAACAACACACGAGCATAAGTAACTAAATGAAGACATAGAAGCATTATCATCATCGCTACATAGCATTCCGACTCAACTAAGAGTCGACTAAATGCAAAAACATATTTTTGATTTTTTTTATGCATGCGGAAATGCAAGAAATATGCAGATGGATGAAAACAGACAGATGCATATCCTCCCCAAACCAAATCACACAATGCCCTCATTGTATACAAGAAATAATAAGAGGCATAAAAATATGGGGAAAGATATGAGAGACGATGAAAGTGTAAAAGGAAAAAAAATGAGACTACTTACAAGATACATATAAAGGAGACTTCCCCAAACCGCATAGAAGCATCTTCTTCATAATCGAAATTGTCGATGTCTCCGTCGCAAAAACGGGGTACCTACACAAAAAAAAAACAAAACAAAAAAAAACACAAGAGAAGCAAAGAAAATATATAGAACACATCTTAGTAACTTATGTGAATCGCCTAAAAAATAGGTCAATGATCGCATTAGCTTGTCAAACAAGCTAGACTAATCAACAGCAAAGTGGTCATAAGGAATCAACATTAACAAGCATGACCAATAATAAGTATGATAAGTAAGAAGAGTAGTGAGCAGTTTATGATAAAAGACATGTCTACCAAATATCTCAAAATTATCCCAAGTCTTATCATTTGACTCAAATTGCACAAGAGAAGGGTCAAATGATTCAAAACTACTCACAGCATCACACTTCTACTCTTCAACTCCCTCGAAAGAGTTGTTATGATCGCCATCTTCAATATTCTTAAGCAAACAACCATCAAACGAAAAATCAAGAGCCAAAACAACCTCTTCTAAAAGAGTCTCACAATCCTCATCCATAATCATAGGCTCAAGCAAAAGTGTAAGGGAATCTAGATCAAGATAATCAATGGGTGAAGAAGAATCATCTTCAAAACAATGGGAAAAGTAAAATTTCTCTAAAATAGGTTTTTCAAAGAAATCCGATTCGCAATCCCAAGTATCCTCAATGCTGAAACTCTCTTCACTTAATGTATCATTCAAAAGTGCACTCTCTTCCTGACTCTCGTCCGTTTGAACTTTCCTCTCACGCTCACGGGCTTCTCTATTGTTCAACTCTCTTTCCAAAACCTCAAAATTGACATCAAATGATACACTCTCAAATTCACATGAACCAAAATTCTCAATATTATCCTCAGAAAGAACATCAGTCAAAGCATCCATACACGCATTTTCCTCAAATATAATACTTTCCATCTCACAATCATTGTTTGCCACAACAATATTCACAAAATGAGAAGAAGATTTGACTAAAGGGTGTGAAAGTTGCTCCAAAGAAGAATAAGGTGGTTCACATGTATCTAAGATGTGCAAATCATCATCCTGCATCAAATTAGAAATCATAGGGGTTAGAGGAACAAGGTGAGATTGAACACTATACTCATCATCATCTTCATCTTCAAATGGGCATATGTCCTGTCTAATAGATGCAACAGATTCAGTCATAACATAGTCAGTGGAATGCGAGAAATTAAAACTAGTATCTAACTTACGTGGAGTATCGTGCCCGTTTTCCTTTAAAGTTAGCATATCTATAAGTTGTTGCATCATCGTCTTAAGCTCCGATATCTCTGCCTTTCTCTTTATCTCTGACTCCAAACTGTTTCGGATTAAATATTGGAGTAGTGCCCATCGTTTCACATAAGACATGTATTTAAACATGCCTTCACAGTTTCCCTCAATATAAGCCCGTGTCGCGTCATCGACACCATCATAAATCATATGACTCACCTCCCACACACTCACATGATAACCATTTTGAGTAATAAAAGAGTCAAGTCTATCAAAATAAATATGCAATGGCTCATGTTCAAACTGAGGGAAGTAGAAAATAGTCATAATGATGAAAAAAAATTAAAATAAATAAATAATAATTAAAAAAAATAAAATAAAAAAACTAAGAAAAATAAAACTAAGAGAAGAAAAAAATAATGATGATGATGATAATAATAATAATAATAATAATAATAATAATAATAATAATAATAAATAAAATTAAAATTAATAATAATAACAATCGTCCCAAGAAACTGAAAGTTCCCTGAGACAAAAGATAAACTAAAATGACAAGTAAAATTAACAGTCTCCCCGGCAACGGCGCCAAAATTTGATAAGGCTAGTCGTATACCTATCAAAAATAACCAACTACGGTCTAACTAAAAATAAAGCTAGGGAAGTCGGGATCGAATTTACAGGGAGACAAATAAATGCTACTCGTAATTAAAGTCTATCTACGTAACAAATCGGGGGGTTTTTAATTTTGTTTATCTAAACTAAAGTAGTGAAGGAAAGAGAATTAAAAGGGAAGAAATAACTAAAATAAAATAAGATGAATTTAAGATGAATAAATATAAGGAGAGAAAACTAGGATTGTCGGTTCACTACGAATCTCATATGGTCACGGTCTAAATCACAGGTCTGTCCCAGATATTGGTCTAAGGGGTATTGAAAAGGTCCTACCGGTCCGCTATTCACCCTAGCATGCGTCTAAAGGCTTCCGATCTTATTAGGGCAAACTAATGTGTTGTAGCAGGTCTAACTTTTACCGGGCTTCCGATCTTAGGTTCAAGTTTACCGAATTCAATTAATCAATTACGTCGACTTAATCAATTAATCTCAATTAAATGCTACAATTGACAACTCAGACACAATATTATTGACAGATCTATAAATTATTTAGCAACCACATTCAATTCGCAGATCCCCTAAATCCTAGCGAGGGAAATTAGCTACTCATAATTAAATTAAGAACAACAAGATTAATAAAAGAATCAACTAGATTAAACATTACGAATAATAATAAATTTACGACAAGTATAAAACAATAATTAAGATTAATTAAATATGAAGAAGAAAACAATCAAGAACAAAGAAGAAGGAAGGAAGATTAATAAAATTACCAAAGGAATGAAGGCGATTCGAATCCAAAAGTTCTTACAATAACCGAGTTTTGGGAAGAAATTAAACTAGAAATAATTCTAAAGAATAAGAAGAAGAGATCTAAATAAAAGTCTAAGGAGAAGGAGTAAAAGTATGGAGAAGTCTAAGGAAAAGCCTAAAGAGAAGAAGTATAAAAGAAGAGGTTCAGGCATTCTAGTCTAATAGTTTCTTAAATACTAACCTAAAACCAAAGCCCAAAAGTGTTATTAACCCTAAACATCAAATTAGGAAAGTCTCGGTCTTTGTCCAGTCTCGAGAATAGTCGGTTGACTATTCTGAATAGTCGGTCGACTATTGTTCTCAGCACTGCGCGCTCAACTTCAAACGCTTGTCATTTCTTCGTTACTTCTTGAAATCAGGCGTGTAATATACCGTTGGAAAGCTAAGAGAAAGATCTTTCCAACGCAACTAGAATCAATCAATTGGAGTTGTATAAATTAAGATATTTACGTTTTAATTTGACCTGTTTGGAAACGATCATTCTCTTTTCTTATTTCGTTTAAGATTTCATCTTTAAGCACGATTTTTGCCTTGTTTATGCGTCCACGGGTTCAAACCTACATAAGATGCAACATGACCACAAAGTATCAAATTCGGGGGAAAATAGTAGACAATGCTACTCGATATGCATGGAAATGCGTGCCTAAAAGATGGAATAATCATATATAAATAGCACGCATTATGTACCGGGTGAGTTTTGACTTTTGTTTGCAATTTGGGTTCTAAGGTTTAGGATTGGTTTATCTAACCTCCATGGTTTTACTTCTCAGGTTTCGTCGGCTTGCCATCAGCGGTTGTGGCAGGCTGCCAACTGCTTCCGGGCCTATGCCTCGAGGGTTTTTCGCGACACTTCGGGGCCTCGATCGGTGAGTTTGTGTGACTAAGGTGGTTTTCTAGGTTGCTTGTGTGTTTTCCTAATGTTTGGGTGTACTCGCAGGATATCTCGGATATGGTGGGACAACTGGAGACTCAGGTGACCGAGCTCGAGGTGAGAGAGGTTGAGTCGCAGCGGCTCCTGCAATCTCAGGCCGACGAAATTGCCTTCCTTAAGAAGCAGCTAGCTCGGTCTCGGGGTGAGACCTCTACATAGGGTGAGGCCAGGCATCGGATCGAGAGGGAGACTGAGGCTGAGGCTGAGGCTACGGGTGCTAACGAGGAGGTTGGAGGACTCCCCGAGACAGCGACTCTAGACATGCTGTCGGGGATGGATGGTGGTGAGTGTCCTACATACCTTCGATTTAGAAGACCTAGGTCTGGACGACAACCTAGGTGAACTTGTGATAGCCATTGGCGCGGCTTCTAGGGGTCCTCCCTAGCCTCGATTTGTGTATAAATTTGTATATTTTGTATACTTGCTTTAAATTCTTAGTATTTGAATTAGTTGGATTAGTCTTGTGTTTTATTTGGCTAATTGTTTAGCTAGATTGACAAGTAATCACTTTTGCGTTTGTTCATTTGCGATCTGACCTAGTTTAAGGTGCATTAACGTTGCATGAGTGTATGAAAATCGTTTCTTTCGGATGTTTTGAAATGCGTTAGTTTGAGCCGGGAATCGGATCAGGTGGTACGTCGATTAAAATGTTTTTGATTCGAGATGTAAACATTAACGTGCTTTGACCAAATGTGTTAAGAGATGAGCGCGATTGTTTTGACATTCAGAACGAGGCCGAAGTTGAAATTCGGGTGATTTTTGAAAAAAAGTTAGACCACTTTTTATACGTTCATAATATTGCCTTCTTGGGCTACAGACGCGATTTGACGATAACCGTTAAAAGGCTACAACACGCCTAGGTGGGGTAGCTTAACCCCCTAAAAAAAAAGTCTAAGTCTCGTGCGTCCGACGAGTGAACTCACGTTTCTATAGCTCTTGCACGGGTATCTCGGTTTTCGGGGTGGGTATAAGTGACTTCGGGAGGTCGTTCCCGATGTCCGATGCATAGGATGATAGCTACGGTGATAATGCGGGGTCCAAATTTCTATCCTTGGGTTGCTCGGGATTTCGCCTGCCTGGCTACAGGCACTCGGGCCGAGGCTATCGGGTTCCGGGCCGCTTGGGCTCGGGCGACCGGAAACTCGGGCGCATGGGCCGGTGCGGTTTGAGCCCGGGTTATGGAAATTTTTCGTGTTTTCCTAATTCTTGTGGGATTAGGGCTATATATACGGGTTGTGGGTGCTTGTTTTAGACATACTAGAATACCCATAGGGTATAGCACGCTTGTACTTAGGGTCATGTCGGGTTTTAGGAGTATCCTAACCTAGTGGGCGGGTTCTTTTAAGAAATGTGACCCCGAGGTTAATTCAAATGACGGTTTGTCAACGGTTATTGCGCTCAGTCGAGTCAAGGTACAAGATAACTTCTTACGGGCATGTTCTAGGTTTTGGGACCCAAAGTACCATGTTTTTGCCTTCCCCGGGGGAAAATTTGTCCTTTGCCCGAAGAGATAGATGATATAGGTGGGTGGAGCTCGGTTCGCCCTTGTGTTCCATATGGGGATGAGGCTTACGTGGAGCGGATTTACCACTTTTTGGACCTTTATTCATTAGAGGAGGCTAAAGGTTATTTTGGTGCAGACGGTCTTAACTTAGAGTTGCTTTCTAGGACATTCTCACAAGTTGGCTCTCGTCATGTGTCGGCCTTAGCATGTAGGCGTGCTTTTAACATTGCTATTGCTTGTTATTGTCTTTTTGAGGATGTGCGTCGCGTGAAGGTTGGGGTAATCCTTGTGTTTTGGATGTGATAGCGGCAATGAAACATGGTCGATCACCCTCCTTGCTTATTTTGGGTGAGCTTATTCTGGGCCTTGACGCTAGTGCTAGGTTACGGAGGACACCTTCTCGGGGTTCTAGGATTATCTTACAGGTGTTGTTTTTTGGTTTTTTTTATTTTTCTTTTGGTGTCATGTTTCGCCGTAACCCGTTTTTGTTTTTTTTTTGTTTCCCCCCTTTTTTCTTTGGTTTTGTTTTTCTTGTGGTGGTTTTGGCATGGAGGCGTGATGTTTTACAGTGATTTGTACAGGTTTGGTTGCAGGAACAGCTTGGTTTGGTCGCCCCTCCCCGGTGTTTTAAAGATTATAGTTACAGGGGTTTCACGGGCCGGAAGACGGTGCAGATGTGGAGCAAAAGTCCCGAGGAAAAGGATTGGCTTTCCTATTTGGTCGGAGGATATGTTGTTATCAGGTGGTCTATCCCGTGGTGGAATATTAGTGGGCGTACCGGGTTTCCATTTTCGTCTTCTACATGGGCTTTGTTAATACTATCGATGAGGGATCATGTTTATGTTTACCCGGGCATGTTGGGACATCAAATGGGTGTCCAACTTTCTATTCCCAAGGACGCTAAAGTTGTTTCTAGTTTTGACCCATGAACAGGGAACTCGTTTAGGGAGTTCAGGGTGTCTTGGGAGCAGAAATTCTTTCGTCCTGTTGTTATTGAGAGTGTTCGACCGACTGACAATGTTTCCATCCGGCGAAGGGTTTATGAACATCCGTCAGGACAGAGCAACTTAAAGGTTAGGAAGACAGCGCTGCTAAGAGGCGAGGAGGAGACTCGAGAGACTAAGTGCCTAACCAAAGATAGTATTACCAATCCTAGTAGTCGTCAGTTCATCTAAATGGGCCGGGACTAATGAGACCCATATTGAAAACGTGGAAGAGGAAAGAAAGTGGGATTTGCTAGACTCGCGTTTGGATAGGGCGTTAGAAGCTTGCTTTCAGAAAATCGAGGATGAAGAACGCAAGCAGGCGCACCCGAATGGCAAAGGGAATGAAAAGTTGGACCGGTAGAGCCCAGCCATTTTGTATTATGTCGTATTAGTTGATAATATGTGGCGTATTAGTACTAGTTTTTTGTGGAGTTTTGACACGTTTTCCGGGACGTCCGGATTTCAAATGCTTGATGTAAATGCCTCGACAAAGGCTCGATTTAACTGGTTTTGTTATTAATGAGAAGCACATTTTTATTTTTTTATTATTGTTATTTTTTGTTTTTTTTTTCGGTGGCTCGCAACTCGATTCTTCATTTTACCCGGAGCGCCCTTTCGGGTTTTCACTCCGTCCTCGACTCACCCTTTTTTTGGCTTTTTTTTTTGTTTTTTGGTTTTTTTTTTACGACGGCTCGCAACTTGTTTCTTCATTTTGCCCGGGGCGCCCTTTCGGGTTTTCACCCCGTCCTCGGCTCGTCATTTTTTCTAACGACGGCTCGCAACTCGTTTCTTCATTTTGCCCGGGGCACCCTTTCGGGTTTTCACCCCGTCCTCGGCTCGTCGTTTGTGCTTCGTCGTTTGTGCTTCGTCATTTTAAATCACTCGTTGGCCGTGATGTGGAAGGAGTCCCAGTTTGTATATGAATCGAGTAATCGATAATCTTTTTGTTTATTTATTTGGTTGTACCCGGGGATGGGTTGCCTACGTATCCGCGTTTAGACGGAATCAAACCATGTTCCTAGTTTTTTAAAAAAATGTGAGTGATTTTGCTTTAGACTCATTTATGCCAATTATCGATGCGAACTTGATTAATTTTTTTGTTTGTTTTTTTTTTTTGCTTCCCCCTAAGTCGAAGGTCAGGATGTGGTTGCCAGGGTATCTATGGGTAGTATCGTTTGAGTTGGTCCATGTTGGTTGGGGTTGAGAACTCTTGACCGTCTAGGTTGGTGAGGATCACGACACCCTCCGAGAGTATTTTCTTAACGAGGTAGGGGCCTGCCAAGTTTGGTTTGAATTTCCCTCTAGGGTCGACGGGAAGGGGTGCTCTAATGGATTTGATTACTAAATCTCCCTCGTGTATGTTTCGGGATTTCACTCGCTTATTAAAGGCTCGTTGGATGCGTTGTTGTTAGGCTTGTACGTTGGATAGGGCATGTATCCTACGCTCGTCTAGGAGTACTAGCTCGTCATATCATTTTTTGTTCCATTCTTCTTCGGGAATATCGCTCTCGGCTAGTATCCTTAGTGACGGTACTTCTAGCTCTACGGGTTGCACGGCTTCGGAACCGTGGTAATATGGTGTGGCTCCAGTGGGTGTTCTATAGGATGTTCGGTATCCCCATAAGGCGAAGGGGATCTTGTTTGGCCAATCCCGATAATTGTCTATCATTTTCTTAAGGATTGTGGTTATGGTTTTGTTGGCTGCTTCTACGGCCCCGTTTGTTTGTGGTCTATAGGGTGATGACTTGTGTCTTTGGATTTTGTATTTGTCGAGGAGTTTCTGGGTGTCGGCCCTGAAGTGAGCCCCCTGGTCACTAATGATCTCGTGAGGTATGCCGTAGAGGCAAATGATATTATTTTGTAAGAATTTTACTACTTGTTTTGAGGTTAGTACGGTGTAAGAGGCGGCTTCTACCCATTTGATGAAATAATCGACGGCCACTAGTATAAAGCAGTGTCCGCCGGTTCCTGATGGGTGTACTTTTCCTATGATGTCTATTCCCCAAGTAGAGAAAGGCCAGGGTGTGGCTATGGTGTGTAGAGGATATGGAGGTAGGTGTTGGACATTAGCGAATATTTGGCAGTTTTGGCAGTGTTGGACATGACGTCGACAGTCTGCCTTTAAGGTAATCCAATAATAGCCCAGTCTCATTATTTTCCGGGCCAGTAGGTGTGCACTCATGTGGGCTCCGCATTCTCCGTCATGTACCTCTTCCATGACTTTCTCGGATTGGTTTTTGTTTATGCACCTAAGGAGGACTCCTTGTGGGGTTCGTTTGTATAGTAGTCCTTGATTTAGAACGTAGTGGGTGGCTTGTATTCGTAGGGTTCTTTTATTCTTGGCGTTAGTGTTGGGCGGGTATGACCCGTGGGTTTTAAAGTCAAGGATTACTTTGTACCAAGGTTCTTCGGGGGTATTGTCGGTTTCGAGGCTATGGATGTAGGCCGGTTCTTTGCTTCTCTCTACGCAAATGGACATAGAGAAAAGGTGATCGGGCATGTTTATTAGTGAGGCTAACTTAGATAGTGCGTCAGCGAATTGGTTTTCCTTGCGGGGTATGTCTATGAAGTCAATTTCAGTAAATTCCCGGGATATTGTTTCCACTTTAGTTTCGTATGGGGTTAGGCTTTCGCTATAAACCTTCCAGGTACCCGTAGCTTGGTTGACTACTAGGGATGAATCTCCATGTACTCTAAGGTTTTTAACTCTTAGAGATATGGCTGCTTTGAGACCTATTAGGTAGGCTTTGTATTCGGTCATGTTGGGGAAGTTTAGTTGGATGAATGTTCGTTCGTTGCGGGTTTATTGTTGTTTGGTGATGGATCGACGACGGACTGAGCCTAGGGTCGTTGTTTCCTATTTCTTGTTTAGGGTGAATCTAAGTGGGTCGTTCATTGTAGCCCTTGCGTTTTAGTCAGTTGCTATCGATAATTGGCATAAAGTTGAGTTTTTAAGCGTTTTAAGTAAATTGTTGAAAGAAGATTGAGCGATTGTCGAGGCATGTTTATAGAAAAAGGAAGGTTGTTTTATTGATAACATAAGACGGGGTAGATGCCCGTGATTTTGTATTGGAGGAGGCGGATGACATGTCCCTCGCACCTCCCTGGACTCGATAAAGAGAGAGACAAGACATTATTATTATTACTCTAGTCTAGGCCCTAAGATGAACTAGACTTGGACTAAGACCGGTCATGCCTCTAAGCATCGAGGCTTCCCCCAGGGAATAACACCTTGATGGTGCCGCTAGTATTCACTATTACGGACGCGGTTGTTTTGCCGCTAGCCCCATTGTCAACGGGCTGTGGCGTCTGCTTCTTTACTTGGGGGAAGGTTCCGGCATCCACCAGGTCCTGGATGTCGTGTTTGGGGCGGTCACAGTCCTCAGTATCGTGTCCCCTCCCCTGATGACAAAGGCAATAGGCGCTTGGATCCCAATCCGCCCCCCGGGCCCCATGATAAGTGTAGTTTGTAGTGCCTATTTTGTAGTGTTTTGGTCCCATTTTCCTTGTGGAATCGCTCCTTGGGAGAGGTTTATGGGCTACTTATGCTTCCTCTAGCTCGTTTCAGGTTCCCGAGACCATTCATGAAGAGTTTGAGCGATTCCGACTCAATACATACACTTTTTGGAGCCAACGAAGCTAAGGAACGATCACTCGATCCCTTGGAGTCGACCCCGAGACCTTGGGACCCAATCCCGAGCCTCCGAGGCCCGATCCCGAGTCTCGAGAATCGATGGGAACCCCATGAGAACCAAGGAGGGACCAAAAAGTTCATATTGGAGGCCTACAAGACTCATCCCCGACGGGTATGGCCTCATCCCGTCCGGGATGAAGGAGCAAAAAGAGAAGCTACTGTCTGTGGACCCTCCCGACCGAGAGCAGCTCCTCCCGGCCGGGACCGATCTCATCCCGACCGGGACCACCTCGTCTCGGCCGGGACGGGCCTGCTGCAGCTCCGCCTTGTTTTCTTTCTTCTCATTTCCACTTGTAACCCTATATATACTCTTCCCTTGTTTTGCTAAGCTTATGCACTTCATGAGACATTAAACCCTAGACTACTTTAGGTTAGATTAGATTAGATTAGTGTAGATTAGTCCTTAATTACTCTTTAATCTTAGTTTACTCTTGTATTATTGGATCTCTTGAAGAATCCATCCAAGATTGACAACCTTGGTGGAATTATTTGGGTTTTCTTCTATACAAGTGTTCTCCTTTTCATTCTTCACTAGTATGGTATAATCTTCTCTTCCTCTTTACTCTTAATCTTGTTTGTTCATCCAAGTTTCAATCTTTGTTCATCTTATTGTTCATAGTTCTTCATTTTCACTAGTTTGTTTATGTTTGTTTTAATGTTTGTGTTGATTTCTCTTGTTCTTGTTAGTATTAGTTTGATTATGTTAGAGTAGTACTCTTGCTAGGGTTAGTAGGGTGATTTGGGTGTTAATTGGGTGATTAAGGGTTTGTTAGAGATGTTGGTGGAAAATTTGGGTTTCCTCTTGGTTTGATGCATATCACATGTTTGTTGAAATGCTTGAATGACTAGTATGTGCATATGCTTGTTTTTCTTGCTTTTCTCTTGTGGGTGATAGTTTGTTTGTAAGGTTTGTTTCCGTCACTACGTAGCGAGAGCCCGGTGAGGACGACCCCTAGGTCGGTCTACGTAGCGAGAGCCCGGATGCGACCTAGGCCACTATAGCGCGCTAGTAACCCCGTCTGTTATGTGCGTCGCCAAGGTGGGTTTTAGGTGAAACCTCTAGGTCGGTCTACGTAGCGAGAGCCCGGACCTCACCTAGATTACCCTACTACTCCTTCACCTTTACTCCTCCTTGACCATTCCATTGCCCCTTGAACCCGACCTAATCCTAGCCCGTTTTCCTTGTTTGTTTTCTCCGTCACCTTAGTCATAGTCTAGCCTTCTCCCCTTTTTATCATTGTTTTGTTTAGCTTAGCTCGTTGTCCTAGTCTTGTTTTTAGGCGACCTTAGTCTAGACTCCACTTTACCGTCCCCGTGGATTCGACCCAACTTACCCTATTTACCCGCTAGGAATAGTCGGTTTATTTATTAACGGTTCGACCCGCGACGAATCCTGCCATCAATTTGGCGCCGTTGCCGGGGACGGTGCTAGTTTAGACTTTGTTTTCCTAGTTACTTGACTTTGTCTTTGTGTTTGTGTTTTTCTTTTTTCTTTTTGTTACCTTGCTTCTTGTGTGTGTGAAGTTTATTTCTCTCTTGTCAAGTGCCAAAAAAGCACTAGGCTTCTCACGTTTGCTCTTAGTCTACAGTTTGTGCTTAGAGGTGGTGACCATCTTCTTCTTGCAACTCAGAGCCGCTTTAACGGACGGTTGCTAGATTGAGAAGTCCTCAACCGGGTATGAGCTACGATTTTCGAGCGAGCATGGGGTTTGATCTAAACTCCCTACACATGGAAGCCGATATGAACTACTCCTCTCCTTCTATGAACCAAAGCTACTACATGATGACTCCTAATTACTATCAAGCTTCTTGGGGGGATCAAGACTCTAGTGGGTATGAAATTCAAGGTTATGGAAATGGCTACCAACAAGTGAATGACTATCAATCCTACGATCATGGTGACTACTACTCGAGTTATCAATGTGAACCCACCATGTACAATCAAGATTCACCTTATGGAAGCCAATGCCCCCAAAACCCACCATATTACCCTCCACCCCAACCACAATATGAACCCCATGACCCACAATACTACCAATCACCTCAACCTCACTACCAACTATATGATGCCCCACCCCTTGGGCATCATCAAGATTTTCAAGGAGCTTTACAAGACCCCAATGACCGCCAAATGCCAAACTTGGAGTTACATCAATCGATGCTTCAAATGCAACAAGAAATGGCCATCCAATCGCAAAAGAATAATGAACTCTTGGCCAAACTCCGAAGGGAAAACGAGGCGAGGGATGCTCGATTAAATGCAATATCGGTTCAAACCGTAATGCTTTTATCCCGAACATCACAATTAGATGAAGGGTGCCCACTTGAGAAAGAGGAGCAACCTAACCATGAAGCCGCTGATGTAGTTCCCTTTGGAGGAGAGATTTGCTTTGAAGAACCTCAATCATCTACCCAAAAAGTGACGAATGAGGATATGACCCTTGGTGAAGACAACATTGGTGAGAAATTGGAGGGGGATAGTGAGTTATATGGGTTGGTGGAATTTGTGAAGTTGTTGGGTGAAATTGATGAGCCCAAGTTGCTCATGTCCGAGAATATGGATAAGCATCAAGAGCCCCTAGCTAGTGAACCAAGCAATGATTTGGAAGAGATTGAAACCGCCGGTAGAAGTTTCAATCCTCTCCTCCAAGATGATGTGGGGACAAATGATGAAGGTGGGGAACCACAACTTTAGGAAAGTGTGGGGGTGTGCAACGAGGAAATGATGCCAAAGCCGATTTTTGTGCCTCGTTTCTTGGAAATGAAGCTTGCTTGTGATTGGAGACGATGCTTAGGGAGGAAGAGGTCGGTGAAGCTCTTAGGATGGATAGACCCCGGAGACAACATGAATGATGACGTTGGGTCTTGGGATTCCTACTTCTTGCCTCCTCCATATTGGAGGTCGTGGAGGTTAGCTAGGCTCGAGCGCTCCTTAGGCCGTCTCTATGATGTCGGTAGTGCGTTCGACTTGCTCCTCCATGCCCTTAAGGGCTATGGTTGAAGAAGATCCACCATCCTAGGTTTGACAGAGTTCCTAAAGAACCGTCATGTTGTATATTCCCCCTCCCTCTTCTCTAGAGTACTTGTGCTTGTATTTGTGTGATTTGTTTCTTGGATTTGTTTGTTTTTGCGGGATTCTTGTAATTTATTTGGTATTTTGATGAGCGATGTGAGGGAGCAAATTTGATGTGTATATGAGCTTTGTTTGATAGGTGTGAAGTGAAGGTGAATCCTAGAGACGAATGGTTGTCGTTAGAGTTTGGATCTTGAGTTAGGGAGTCGGTTTTTGAAGCTTGGAGTAAGCTTTTGGGTTCGTGGAAGGTCAAGAAGACCCATCCCGACCGGGAAGGGTGCGGCATCCCGACCGGGAAGGAGCCGTCCCGATCGGGATGGAGGAGCACATTTTCGAGCTTACTGGAGGTCCGTCGCGACCGGGACGGGAGCGTCCCGACCGGGACGGGTGTGTCATCTCGACCGGGACCATCCATCCCGACCGGGATGGTCCCCTACTCCCCCTTTGTGCCTCTTCTTCGACATTTGAGTCCACCCAACCATTATATACCCCCTCCCAACCTCCCTAACCTTCCTTGCTCTTGCCATATGACCCATGTACCTCATTTACATACCCTCACCTCATTTTCGCTTCACTTTACACCGAGATTCACATCAAATCCTACCCCCCCTCATACCATTACTACCCCAACCATGCGGTATCATCAAGCTTGAAGGGAGATGACAATGAAGACAACAAGCAAGTGCATTTATTGATCATTGAGACGATGGAGCGAGTGAGTTACTAGCCGATTGGTTTGGGTAACTATCCTTACTTTTCCGTCTTTTATTGCTTGTTTTCCCCTTGTTTATCCCCTTCCCCTTGTACACTTGCGTGTCTTGACGTCATAGTGGCCTTCGAGGCCTTGGTAGTTGTTGCTCCCGACTCTCGATGATGTGACTACATCGAGAGTCATTTCAAAATCCAAATTGTACAAGTTTTTCACCCTTTTTCTTTTAGGATTTAGGCGGATTTAGGCGGAATCCGGGCTAGGTGACTTGATTAAACCTAGCCCTCCCCTCCCATTTCCTTTTATTTCCTTCTTTTATTTCTTCCCCCATCCATATCTTTTTCTCGTCTCGGCCCATGGTGACTTGACTACACCCCGGCTGGACACATTCTACCATTTCTTCACTTTTAGCTTTTATTTTTAGCTTTATTTTCGTAGTTTCTTTTCTTTTTCTTTTGTCTCTCCGCACACTACGATCGAGCATGAGGACATTGCTCGGTTTAAGTGTGGGGGAGCGATACTCTATCGTAGTTAGTTTTATTTTCGTAGTTTATTTGAAAATTCTTGAAAAATCCCTAAAAATTTGAAAAATTTTCATAAAAATCAAAAAGATTTTCTTTTGTGTGTTTTCCTTTCGGGTCTTTGTGTCGTATATTTGTTTTGTTGTTTGTGGTTGCCTCCCTTTTTCCTCTTAGGTCACCTAATCGCCGTTAGCTTTGGAGAGCTTTCAAGACTTCCGGTAACATCCCTTCACCCCTTTTGCCTCTTTGTTCCTTGTGGAGTTTGGAGGAGTTATGTGTTATGGTGTGCTCGGGTGGAGCTTTGTAAAGTTTGAGGTTGATTTGGAGACTTGTTTGGAAGATAGGGGTGGTGTTTGTTTTGTCTATGTGTTTTGTTTTACCTTGTTTTGTTTTTGTTGCCTTTGTTTCTTTTCCTCTCATTTTCGTCATGTCTTTAATTTTGTGTTGTGGTGTGTAGTTGTGTCCAGTGTGTAAATCGTTTTCAAAAACCCGGTTTAGAGGCTAGTGTGCAAGTGTTTACTTTCCCTTCCTAGTAGTATAAATCGAGTCTTGGACTTTACTCTAGTAGAATGACCCTAAATCAATGATTTCGTTGGTCCTTTACCTTGAGTCCACCTAGTTTACTAAAGATTTACTACGGGATTTGCACTTTTGACCATTATGACCACCCACGGTGTGAAAAGGCCTTGGTTACCGAGTCCCGTCCCTTAGGTGACCGTGTTTAGGATTGTTTGATTAGTCCAAGTTTTCCACTTTTTGTGGGTTTGAAGAGGGATCGCGACCCCCGACTTACCCATTCACCTACCTCCTACACATATCCACAAAATAAATTGCAATTTGTTGAATTCTCTCTTTCTTGTTACACAAAGAAGTGCCAAAAAGCCAAATCTTGCCAAAAAGGGCAAAGAAAAGAAAAAGAAAGAAAGAAAGAAAGAAATGAAGAAAAAGAAAAGGCACAAAAGCCAAAAAGAAAATAGAAAAGAAGAAAAAAAAGAAATGGCATGGCAACAAACAAAGGCAAAAATATGCAAAAGAAAGGAAAATGCCAAAAGAAAACCCGTATCACAAAAAGAACCCCTACATCTCAAAATAAGCCTTTTTCCGACTTTTGCCGTGAAGAGCCTACCAAAGGACCGAGTCCCTAGGAAGGATGATAGCGGCAAGGGTCGGTCTTCCCTCATTTTGCAAATATTTCCACCTTTTTACTTGGACTAGTTAGGCGGTTTTGGACATGGGACGACCCTCTTGGCTCATCGCTAAAGGGGGCGGGGTCTCACTTACCTACAGTGTCGACTAATACCGTGGTTCATCACTTTCCACTCCGCCAATCGTCCCGTAGTACGTTCTTAGAAAGTTAGGAGGACCTAGGTAAGTTACCAACGTTTTTGTTGCTTTATCGTCATACTATTAGGGTTTAGTTCACCTTGATTTGTATTGCTAGCTCGGGAACGTTGTCACTTGCCTCGAGTTCTAAACCGGTGTTTCATTCACCGCTTTTAGAGGGAAGCGGTATTTGTTTTCTTTTGGGTGCAACCGATTATTTGTTTGTTTGTGTGTTTGTTTGTTTGTGTGTTGTTGTGTCCGGTTGCATCCACAGTTTTGTCGCAAGACCCCACTTGCCTTGCGGAGTGCACTTTTCCTCTAAGTGTACTCGCGTGAGTTGAAAGGGCGTAGGGTGCGCTAATACCCACTCGGCTAGTTTAGTAGTTAGTATGTGCTTACTCGAGGGCGAGTAAGGGTTAAGTGTGGGGGAGTTGATAAGTGTAGTTTGTAGTGCCTATTTTGTAGTGTTTTGGTCCCATTTTCCTTGTGGAATCGCTCCTTGGGAGCGGTTTATGGGCTACTTATGCTTCCTCTAGCTCGTTTCAGGTTCCCGAGACCATTCGTGAAGAGTTGGAGCGATTCCGACTCAATACATACACTTTTTGGAGCCAACGAAGCTAAGGAACGATCACTCGATGCCTTGGAGTCGACCCCGAGACCTTGGGACCCAACCCCGAGCCTCCGAGGCCCGATCCCGAGTCCCGAGAATCGATGGGAAGCCCATGAGAACATAACGTGAAATCTTGAATGAAAGATGATGATTGTCGATTTGTGAGCTGATCAGTGATGATTGATAAAAAAATTGGGGTTTAGGGTTCCGTCGTGGACATTGGAGAAAGAAGCATCACGTACAAATTTTTGAATGTTGATGACAAATGTTGATTTTCTTTATTTTTTTAATGTAGTTTAGTTAGTGGGTCATAGTTAGTAATGGGTCATAGTTAGTTTAGTTAAATGGGTCATAATTAGCACTTTATTCATTTATTGAAACTAGAAGAAAGGATCGTACAATCCCATGATAAATCGCGATCCCACCGATCCCACGCGATCCTGTCCGATCCTATCGCGATCCTATGCCGGGACGATCCTACTGACGACCCGAATCGGGTAGCTATTTCTGAGTCGTAGGATCGTACGATCCTACTATCCGGATCGCGATCTTAACAACATTGCCCGACGGGTATGGCCTCATCCCGTCCGGGATGAAGGAGCAAAAAGAGAAGCTACTGTCTGTGGACCCTCCCAACCGAGAGCAGCTCCTCCCGGCCGGGACCGACCTCATCCCGACCGGGACCACCTCGTCTCGGCCGGGACGGGCCTGCTGCAGCTCCGCCTTGTTTTCTTTCTTCTCCTTTCCACTTGTAACCCTATATATACTCTTCCCTTGTTTTGTTAAGCTTATGCACTTCATGAGACATTAAACCCTAGACTACTTTAGGTTAGATTAGATTAGATTATTGTAGATTAGTCCTTAATTACTCTTTAATCTTAGTTTACTCTTGTATTATTGGATCTCTTGAAGAATCCATCCAAGATTGACAACCTTGGTGGAAGATTTGGGTTTCCTCTTGGTTTGATGCATATTACATGTTTGTTGAAATGCTTGAATGACTAGTAGTTGCAAATACTTGTTTTTCTTGCCTTTCTCTTTTGGGTGACAGTTTGTTTGTGGGTTTGGTTCCCTCACTACGTAGCGAGAGCCCGGTGAGGACGACCCCTAGGTCGGTCTACGTAGCGAGAGCCGGGATGCGACCTAGGCCACTATAGCGCGCTAGTAACCCCGTCTGTCATGTGCGTTGCCAAGGTGGGTTTTAGGTGAAACCTCTAGGTCGGTCTACGTAGCGAGAGCCCGGACCTCACCTAGATTACCCTACTACTCCTTCCCCTTTACTCCTCCTTGACCATTCCATTGCCCCTTGAACCCGACCTAATCCTAGCCCATTTTCCTTGTTTGTTTTCTCCGTCACCTTAGTCATAGTCTAGCCTTCTCCCCTTTTTATCATTGTTTTGTTTAGCTTAGCTCGTTTACCTAGTCTTGTTCTTAGGCGACCTTAGTCTAGACTCCACTTTACCGTCCCCGTGGATTCGACCCGACTTACCCTATCTACCCACTAAGAGTAGTCGGTTTATTTATTGACGGTTGGACCCGCGATGAATCCTGCCATCACCCCACGAGGTGGATTTGGGGTAGGGACGAGCTGGGATAGCTGCCAGTCCTCGTTGGCAATTCTGAGGGCCTCGGCATAGGTCATGCCTTGGTGATAAGTGTAGTTTGTAGTGCCTATTTGTTGTGTTTTGGTCCCATTTTCCTTGTGGAATCGCTCCTTGGGGGCGGTTCATGGGCTTCTTATGCTTCCTTTAGCTCGTTTCAGGTTCCCGAGACCGATTTGGAAGAGTTGGAGCAATTCCGACTCAATACATACACATTTTGGAGCCAACGAAACTAAGGAACGATGACTCGATGCCTTAGCTTGGAGTCGACCCCGAGACCTTGAGACCCAATCCCGAGCCTCCGAGACCCGATCCCGAGTCCCGAGAATCGACGAGAAACCCATGAGAGACAAGGAGGGATCAAAGAGCTCTTAAGGGAGGCCTACATGACCCATCCCGTTCGGGATGGGGTGCACGTTAAAGGGTGCCACTATGAGCCCATCCCGATCGGGACCAACCCGTCCCGATCGGGATGACAGAGCCGTCCCGGTCGGGACGAAGAGCTGGCAGCACGACTCCTTTTCTTTTCTTCTCCTTCATTCTTGTACCCATATATATACTCCCTTCTTGTAATGTTAAGACATCTTATCATACCCTAGACTAGTTTAAGCCTCCATTAACATTCAAAACCCTAGATTAGTGCTACTCTCATTAGTTTAATCCTCTCTTTAATCTTTAGTTAATCATTGTAATTAGTTCTTGGATTAAGGGGATTCTTGAAGATTGTTCCAAGCTTGACAACCTTGGGATTTTATTTGGGTTTCTTATTAATACAAGTTCTCTTCTTTTTCATCCATTGTTTGTTGGTATAATTTTCTTCTCTTATTTACTCTTGTTCTTAGTTTGTTAATCAAGTTTGAATCTTTATATTTTTTTTATTGTTATTGTTATTGTTCATTATGGATGTTTGGATGTTCAAGTTGTTTTCTCTTATTATTGTTAGTTTTTCATTGATAATGAGTGAGTAGATGACTTGTGGGGTTAGTAGGGGGATTAGGGGTAGATTATGGATGATTAGGGTTGATTGAGGGAAAAGGGTGAGTCTTTGTTGTTAGTCACATTGTGGGCACTCTATGTGTTTGTTGATATGCTTGTATGAGTTGTAGTGGCCATGCTTCCCATACTTGTGCTCATCTTCTCATTGTTTGTCTATGATGCGGAAATGTTGAGAATAGTTTAGTCGCGAGAGCGCGGACTAGGGTCTAAGTTGCGAGAGCCCGGACCCACCTTGACATCGGTCTAAGTTGCGAGAGCCCGGACCGATTCTAGCAATTAGGAGACACCTATACCCTTGATCACCCCAATTACCCTTCTACTCCTATGAACCCGACCTACCCCACTTTCTTTCCATATTTGAGTTCATCCTCCTTAGTTAGCCATAGTTTACCCTAGTTTACTTGTTAGTTCATCATTAGTCTAGTTCCCACTTCTCCCCCACCATAGTTTTCCATTTATCGTTTCTTCGTGTTTGTTTGGTAATTTAGTCTCGTATTTAGGTAGACATAGTCTGAACTTCGCCTTACCGTCCTCGTGGATACGATCCCGACTTGCCCTAGCTACCCACTAGGTGTAATCGGTAGTTTATTGACGGTTAGGGACGTGACAAATCCCTACCATCAATTTGGCGCCGTTGCCGGGGACGGTGCATTGTTTAGACTTCGTTTGCTTATTTCTAGACTTAGTTACCCTTCTTTGTGCTCTCCCATCTTCTCTTGTGAATATTTTCTAGTTTTTTCTTCTTTTCTTAGCTTTCTTTTTCTCTTTGTCTCTAGTTGTGTTTGTTGATTGTCGTTGCATAGTGCCCATAAAGCACTAGGTGTTCTCACGTTTGTTCTAGTGTGTAGTGTATGCCTAGGAGGGGAGGCGACTTCTATCTCTTTAATCCAGAGCCGGAGAGACTCTTTCGAGCCTTTCGCTAACGGACGATTAATCGGGTTAGGATCTCTCAACCGAGTGCAAGCAATACTCACCAAGGGCAAGCCCAAGGAGCCGACTTTAGCGAGTCACCTCGAGAGACGGCCGGAGGGACCTTCATCAATCCCTTCGGTAATTCTTCTCCTAGTTTCCCCTCTTCATCTACATCAACACCGTCTACACCACCATCTTCTCCCTTATATCCAATCATGCCTAAGTTTTCTTCTCACTCAACCTTCACGGAAGACGTTTTGCCGGGTGCATCCACTTTACTGGAGGCATATACCGGGAATTTTGTGGCAAAAACGCAATTTATCCAATTGGTCGAGAGAAGTCAATTTAGTGGGTTACCAACCGAAGATCCTCATCAACACATGGAAACCTTTTCTGATTATTGTGATGCTATTTCGCAAACGGGAATAACTCAAGACCAAATCCGGTGGGTATTATTTCCTTTCTCTCTTATTGGTAAAGCGAAACAATGGTTCAAGGGGTTGGACAAAGCAAGACTTGGCATTGACACTTGGAAGAAGCTAGCCTTAGCCTTCTACCAACAATTCTATCCCCCGGAGAAGACAAATCTATTGAGAGCTTCTATCACGGGTTTCCAACAACGTGATGATGAAAGCCTCTCTGAATCGTGGGAAAGATTCAAAGCCTTGATCCGTTCTTGTCCACACCATGGCTTATCACAATGGTTCCTCGTACAACAATTTTGGAACGGGTTATATGAAGACTCGAGGGCCATACTCAACATGGGATCTAACGGTAGGTTTACCGAAGTAGAGGATGACCAAACTTGGTCGAGGATTGAAGAGATGGCGGTGCACAATTCACAATACTCAAGGCCTAGGAAGGCAAATCGGGGAGGTAGGCATGAGATTGATGCCATTACACAATTGAGCATCGATCTTGGAGCTCAATTGAAAACACACATGGAGACTATTGACAAGAAGCTCCAAAGCCACCTCAACCAAGTCCAAGGCACTAGTTCCTCACACCATCAACCGATTCAAGAAGTGAGTTCTTTGGGATTTGCACCTCCTTTGCCCTATTTTGGGATGTGTGATACTTGTGGAATCGTTGGTCATGATCCTATGAATTGTAGAGGAAGTATTGAGCAAGTGAACGCCTTTCAAGCGTTCAAGCAAGGTGCCTCCTACTCTAATCAATACCAAGCTTCCAATCAAGTCCCTCAACAACAAGCCTTTCAACATCAACAACAACATCGTCCCTATGTTCCACCTCCCTTAAGGGACAACAACCAAGGTTACCAAGGTTACATGGGTAATCCAAGACCCTTCAACAACTTCAAGCAAAATAACCAAGGTACCTTTCACAACAACAATCAAGGGTTCCAACAAAGGAACTTCAATCAAGGCGGTTTCAAAGGAAACCAAGGCTTCCAACAACAACAAAACCACAATCAAGGCCTTAATCAAGGCAATTCTCATGGGTTCCAAGGGAACCATCAACAACAACAAGCAACACAAGGCAATCAACAAAGCAAGCCTAGGAGCCGGTCTCCTATTCATGACTATGGTACTCCATTAGCCCTCACCGATACTCCGCATAATCCACAATCTCCACCACGGGATTCGGATATACAAAAGCAATTGTTGGATATGCAAAGGAGTACTCAAGAAATGCAAAGGAGCCAATTAGAGACACAAATGTCACAACAAGGAATCATTGCTTAAATTCTAATGGATAACAAGGAAATGAAAACTCACATGAAGATGATTGAGAATCAAGTATCACAACTTGCATCAGGAAGTTCTTCAAGGCAAAGAGGGCAATTGCCTCCTCAAGGTGAAACTCCAAATTATGAACATGTCAATGCCATCACCTTAAGGAGAGGTGCCACCTATAATCCTCCCGTGTTTCCTAGTGAGCAAGAAGCAATGAAGGAAGTTGTGTCTCCAAATCAAGAAGAATCAAGCATGGACAATTCAATGGAGGAGCAAGTTCTTTGGGAAATTGAAAAACCCCAAGAAGACAACCCTCCCCCACTTCAAGAGAAAGACAAGGGTAAAAGGAAGGTGTCATTTGAGGAATCCACCCCTATTGAGCAAAACAAGTACCAAATCAAGTTGCCTTTCTCATCAAGGCAAATGAAGACTAAGGTGGACACTCACTATGACAAGTTCCTTAACATCGTGAAGAAATTGGATGTTAGCGTCCCGTTCACCGAGTTACTTACCCAAATCCCGGCATATGGAAAATTCATGCGGGAAATCCTAGCTAGGAAGAGATCCATCGACAAGAAAGAGACGGTAGCGTTCACGAGGGTGGTGAGCGAGCTTATTCAAGGTTCCACGCTTCCGAAGTTGAAGGATCCGGGTAGTTTCTCGATCCCTTGCACCATAGGCAATTTCATGATCAAGAATGCATTATGTGACTTGGGCGCGAGTGTGAGCATCATTCCTTACTCTATTTGTTACCGACTCGGGATGAAGGAGTTGAAATGTACGTCCATTACACTTCAAATGGCCGATAAATCTCTTAACCGACCATTGGGAACGCTAGAGGATGTGCCGGTACGAATAGGAAAATTCTTCATTCCGGTCGCCTTCATTGTGCTCGATATGCCGGAGGATGCAAACACTCCCATTATTCTTGGACGCCCATTTCTACACACCGTCGGTGCTATGATCGATGTGAAGAATGGTAGGATCACATTTGAGTTGGGCGAGGAAAAGATAGTGTTCGACCTCCAAGGCAACACTTCGCCTACTAGCGATGAGTCATGCAATATGATCCAAGCCACGAAAAACGTCGATCTAGGGGGTGAACCGGGACAAAGCTTGAAGAAGTACTCGTATGTACTTGAGGATGATGACTCCGAGAGTGAGGGGGATGAGAGCCCACATCATGGGTTAGATGACAAGTGCAATGACAAGGAAGAAGATGAGCCTCCCTTGGGGCCATATGAAGACCGGTGGACGTTTGGGTATATCCCGAAAGACCGCAAGTACAAATTCAAGCCTTTGAACTTAGCGGATCGGGATGCCCCGGGAACGTCAAGGCAAGGCCATTAAGAGCCTTAGGATGTGGTCGGTTACATTACGAGCTTAATTGAAGACTTCGCTAGGGCCTTTGACTTGTTCCTCCGTGCCCTTGATGGAGATGGAACCGGTCGTAGTAGTGTTGAAAAAGAATGAGGATTGCACCACCTTGGTTTGACGGAGTTCCACAAGAACCGTCTCATTGTATATATCTTTTCATTGTAGTTCTCTTGGATGTTTTTGGTAAATTCTTGTAATTTTGGATTATCGATGAGAGATGTGAGGGAGAGAGTTTGATGTTGTGTTTGAGTATTGTTTGATAGGTGAAGTGAGAATGCTTCCTAGAGAAGAATGGCTATGATATACCTTGGGTTGTAAGCACGAGGATCGGGTTTTTGAAACTTGGAGCAAGCTTTTGGGATTGTGGAAGGTGAAGAAGACCCATCCCGGCCGGGAAGAGGCGTCCCGACCGGGACGGGCGTGGCATCCCGACCGGGAGGGAGTCATCCCGATCGGGATGGGGGTGCACAAATTCGAGCTCACTGGAGGTCCGTCCCGACCGGGAAGGAAGCGTCCCGACCGGGAAGGAAGCGTCCCGACCGGGATGGGTGAGACATCCCGACCGGGACCGATCATCCCGACCGGGACGGGCACCTGCTCCTCCTTTGTGTTTCTTCTTCGCAAATCGAGTCCACCCAACCGTTTTATGCCCCCTCCCAACCTCCCTAGCTATCCTAGCCTTATCATATGCCCCATGTACTTCATTGTCATGCCCTCACTCCATTTCCTATCCACTTTACACCGACTCTCACATCAAATCCCACCCTCTGCCATTACTACCTCTACCGTGAGTTCTTTTCAAGTGTGAAGCGAGATGGCATCCAAGACAACAAGCCCCGTAACTTTAATGATCATTGAGGACGATGGAGTTCGTGAGTTGCTAGCATGTTGGTAAAGCAACTTCCCTTACTTTTCCGTCTTTTGTCGCTTGTTTTCTCTTGTTTACCCCCCCTTCCCCTTGAGTCATGGTATCTTAGTGGCCTTCGAGGCCATAGTATGGTTGCTCCCGACTCCCGATGACGTGATTGCGTCAAGAGTCAATTATTTAATCCAATTTTACAAGATTTTCACCCCTTTTTTAGTAGTTAGTCGGATTTGGACGGAATCCGAGCTAGGTGACTTGATTACACCTAGCCCTCCCCTCCCATTTCCTTTTATTTCTTTCTTTTTATTTTCTTCCCCCCATCCATATCTTTTCTTGTCTCGGCCCACGGTGACTTGACTAAACCCCGGCCGGACACTTTCTACCCTTTTCTTCACTTTATTTTTTTGATTTTTAGCTTTATTTTCGTAGTTTCTTTTCTTTTTCTTTTGTCTCTCCGCACACTACGATCGAGCATGAGGACATGGCTCAGTTTAAGTGTGGGGGAGCGATATTCTAGTGTAATTAGCTTTATTTTCGTAGTTTTTTTGAAAAATCTTGGAAAAATCCCTAAAAATTTGAAATAATTTCATAAAAATCAAAAAGATTTTCTTTTGTGTGTTTTCCTTTTGTGTCTGTGTGTCGTATATATGTTTTGTGGGCGTGTTTTGCCTCCCTTTTTCCTTATAGGTTGCTTAAATCACCGAATGATTTGGAGAGCTTTCAAGACCTCCGGTAACACTTTCTATCCCTTTTTCCCCTTTGTCTCGTGTGGAGTTTGGAGGAAATTGTGATGTTGTGTGCTCGGGTGGAGCTTTGTGCATATTGGTGGATGATTTGGTGACTTGTATGGAATGTCGGAGTGGTGTTTATGTTGTTTATGTGTTTATTTCATTTTGTTTCGTTTTGTTGTCTTTTGTTTCTTTCGTTCGTTTTCGTCATGTCTTTGTTTTGTGTTGTGTTGTGTGTCATGTGCGTAAACCGTTTTCGAAAACCCGGTTTAGAGGCTAGTGTGGAAGTGTCTACTTTCTCTTTTTAGTAGTATGAATCGAGTCTTGGACTTTGGTCTAGTAGAATGACCCTAAATCAATGAATTCGTTGGTCTTTTACCTTGAGTCCACCTAGATTACTAGGGATTTACTACGGGATTTGCATTTTGACCACTATGACCCCCCACGGTGTGAAAAGGCCTTGGTTGCCGAGTCCCGTCCCTTAGGTGACCGTGTTTAGGATCGTTTGATTAGTCCAAGTTCTCCCCCTTTTTGTGGGTTTGAAAGGGGATGCGCACTCCCAACTTACCCATTTCCCTACCTCCTACACATATCACACAATAAATTGCAATTTGTTGATTCTCTCTTTCTTAATTGTCAAGAAATGTCAAAAAGCCAAATCTTGCCAAAAAAAAGGGCAAAGAAAAGAAAAGAAAGAAAGAAAAAAGAAAGAAAGAAAAGAATGAAGAAAAAGAAAAGGCACAAAAGCCAAAAGAAAATAGAAAAGAAGAAAAAGAATGGCATGGCAAAACAAAGCAAATATGTCAAAAAGAAAGAAAATGCCAAAAGAAAACCCGTCTCACAAAAAGAAATCCCCTCAAAAATAAGCCTTTTTCCGAGTTTTGCCGTGAAGAGCCTACCAAAGGACCGAGTCCCTAGGAAGGATGATAGCGGCATTAGTCGGTCTTCCTCATTTTGCATGTTTTCCACCTTTTTACTTGAACTAGTTAGGCGGTTTTGGACACGGGACGACCCTCTTGGCTCACGCTAAAGGGGGCGGGGTCTCACTTACCTACAGTGTCGACTAACACCGTGGTTCTTCACTTTTCCACTCCGCCGATCGTCCCGTAGTACGTTTTTAGAAAGTTAGGAGGACCTAGGTAAGTTACCAACGTTTTTGTTGCTTTATCGTCATCCTATTAGGGTTTAGTCCACCTTGGTTTGTATTGCTAGCTTGGGAACGTTGTCATTTACCTCGAGTCCTAAACCGGTGCTTCTTTCACCGCTTTTAGAGGGAAGCGGTATTTCTTTTATTTTGGGTGCAACCATCTAAGTGTTTGTTTGTGTGTTTGTTTGTTTGTGTGTTTTGTGTCCAGTTGCATCTGCGGTTTTGTCGCAAGACCCGACTTGCCTTGCGGAGTGCACATTTCCTCTAAGTGTACTCGCGTGAGTTGAAAGGGCGTAGGGTGCGCTAATACCCATTCGGCTAGTGTAGTAGTTAGTATTTACTTACTCGAGGGCGAGTAAGGGTTAAGTGTGGGGGAGTTGATAAGTGTAGTTTGTAGTGCCTATTTGTTGTGTTTTGGTCCCATTTTCCTTGTGGAATCGCTCCTTGGGAGCGGTTCATGGGCTTCTTATGCTTCCTTTAGCTCGTTTCAGGTTCCCGAGACCGATTTGGAAGAGTTGGAGCAATTCCGACTCAATACATACACATTTTGGAGCCAACGAAACTAAGGAACGATGACTCGATGCCTTGGAGTCGACCCCGAGACCATGGGACCCAATCCCGAGCCTCTGAGACCCGATCCCGAGTCCTGAGAATCGATGACAAACCCATGAGAGGCAAGGAGGGACCAAAGAGCTCTTAAGGGAGGCCTACAAGACCCATCCCGTTCGGGATGGCCTCATCCCGTTCGGGATGGGGTGCACATTAAAGGGTGCCACTGTGGGCCCATCCCGGTCGGGACCAACCCGTCCCGATCAGGATGACAGAGCCGTCCCGGTTGGGACGAAGAGCTGGCAGCACGATTCCTTTTCTTTTCTTCTCCTTCATTCTTGTACCCATATATATACTCCCTTCTTGTAATGTAAAGACATCTTATCATACCCTAGACTAGTTTAAGCCTCTATTAACATTCAAAACCCTAGATTAGTGCTACTCTCATTAGTTTAATCCTCTCTTTAATCTTTAGTTAATCATTGTAATTAGTTCTTGGATTAAAGGGATTCTTGAAGATTGTTCCAAGCTTCACAACCTTGGGATTTTATTTGGGTTTCTTATTAATACAAGTTCTCTTCTTTTTCATCCATTGTTTGTTGGTATAATCTTCTTCTCTTATTTACTCCTGTTCTTAGTTTGTTAATCAAGTTTGAATCTTTATATTTTGTTTATTGTTTTTGTTATTGTTCATTATGGATGTTTGGATGTTCAAGTTGTTTTCTCTTATTATTGTTAGTTTTTCATTGATAATGAGTGAGTAGATTACTTGTGGGGTTAGTAGGGGGATTAGGGGTAGATTATGGATGATTAGGGTTGATTGAGGGAAAAGGGTGAGTCTTTGTTGTTAGTCACATTGTGGGCACTCTATGTGTTTGTTGATATGCTTGTATGAGTTGTAGTGGCCATGCTTCCCATACTTGTGCTCATCTTCTCATTGTTTGTCTATGATGCGGAAATGTTGAGAATAGTTTATTCGCGAGAGCGCGGACTAGGGTCTAAGTTGCGAGAGCCCGGACCCACCTTGACATTGGTCTAAGTTGCGAGAGCCCGGACCAATTCTAGCAATTAGGAGACACCTATACCCTTGATCACTCCAATTACCCTTCTACTCCTATGAACCCGACCTACCCCACTTTCTTTCCATATTTGAGTTCATCCTCCTTAGTTAGCCATAGTTTACCCTAGTTTACTTGTTAGTTCATCATTAGTCTAGTTCCCACTTCTCCCCCACCATAGTTTTCCATTTTTCGTTTCTTCGTGTTTGTTTGGTAATTTAGTCTCGTATTTAGGTAGACATAGTCTAAACTTCGCCTTACCATCCTCGTGGATATGATCCCGACTTGCCCTAGCTACCCACTAGGTGTAATCGGTAGTTTATTGATGGTTAGGGACGTGACAAATCCCTACCATCACTAGGTCTGTAGGGCTTCTAAAGGGACGGACTCAATGGGCTGGGACGAACCTAGCCGACCCTAGTCTCATCTTTTATCTAGGGATGATAGGTTTCTCTTCCACCTCCTCCCCAGGGGTATTTCGGGTCCCATTGACCGCGTCTTTCAGCCTGCCGAGCTGTAGTAGGATGCTATCATGGGTGTCGTTTATCTGGGCCAGGTTATTTTAAATTTCCTTAACAAGCCCTAACATTGCGTTGAGTGGTTCGGTGTTGTCGCTGGAAGACATTTCTAGATCTGTGAAACAAGGCTAAAGGTGAGGCTGAATCGACCCAACGTTTTAGGGACTCGAGGAATGCCCTTAACTGAGCGACACGGAAGTGAGGCCCTTGACTTGCGGGTGCGCGCGGTCACTGATTTAGGGACTCGGGTGCTTTAGACTCTTTGTGTATTCGGCGAGACGCCTAAGGGATTATTAGATCTCTGTAACGAGACGATTTGACACAAACCTCAGAGGTGAGTCTTAAAGAGGACTTCTCAAAATGAGACGACCCGAAATGTAAGACCTCGAGTAGAGGTGATCCAAGTAGCTAACATAGACAGTTAAACACACGGTTGTACGACGTAAGAAATTGATCGCGATCCCGACTCAGGATCAAAGAATTTTTTTATTCGAAAACGACCGATACTCGCAGAGGAGAGTTTTGACAAAGATGATTTTGTAAAATTAGGGAGACGATGGTGTGGTGACATCGTTCGAAATATGTGTTTCTATATGTGTGTGTCGGAAATCAAGCGATAGCAAAATTGTGAAAAACTTTCTGAAAAGAACTAGGTTCTTAGGGGAACCCGTTTTGAAAATGATAACGTCATGCTTTTATCGAAACTACTATTAATTAGCTAGTTTGATACTTGTAGTGGGTGTGTGTGGTGTTTTAAAGGTGTGAAACTAAACACTTATTTAGAGAACATAGGTGTTGAATAGGGTTTTAGAGAAAAGAGCTTTTACAACGAGTGACCCACGTTCGTCGGATAGCACTTGACGGTGGGTATTGATATATTGTGGAAAGTGTTTTGAGAATGTAACCGTTTTGGATTCCTTGACTTCATTAATTGAAGCTTTGGTTGTGTTAACGGTACGTGTGTAAAAACTTTTCCTTTTTTTTTGAAAATAAAATGTAACTGTTTGGTGTGCCTTGATCCCATCAATTGGGAGTCTCGGTAGTATTAACGGTATTTATTGTTTGGAGGGTTTTACTTTAGTCACATGATGACGTTTGAAAATATATTTTGTTTGAAAATATCGAGTGTAAAATTTGCCATGACGATGGCATTTGAAAATGTTTGTTTCTTTTTTTATTTTTTTTTAGAAATCATGATCTGACCGGAGTATCGGCGTTTAAAAGGACGTTTTAAAAAGATGAGATATTTTCGAAAACCGAGTTAGGTGCGGTTGAATATGTTGGCGTGGATGAATCCATATTTTTAGTGTTTTATTTGGGTTGGATTGTTCAAACACGTTACACATAACTAGAAATGCATACACTCACGCAGGATGCAGACACGGGTAGGTTAGGGTAGGCTACCACCCACGAATAGTCTTTACTTAGGCATTGACAATGATCTGGGGAGACGAGTCTCATACCATTCGTTCGGAACTATCCGCTTATTATCCCGCGGGGTATGCGTTAGGCGGCCGGAGCGTCAACCGAGGATCTCTCCGCGTGTCCCTAAAGATCTTACCGCGAAGAGGTTGATTGGTCCTAATATCGGTTAGGGTGGGCTTTTTAGGGCCAAAACCAATAGTGACCACAACTAGGAACTAAAAAATGAGCTTCACCGACCTCGTTCAAGTTACACGACCACTGGAAACTTGTTTCCAAATCCCCAACGGAGTCGCCAAGCAGTGGACATCCGTCCGCACCAACCGGCGCCCCGCGCACGCCCGCGCGGGACCAACCTAGTTTTTCAACGTGTGGCGGCGGCCACCCACGCGGCCCCCTCCCTGCCGGGGACCGGTCCGATCTCGCGTACGGGGCTATGTTTCGTACCTCGATTTGGATGACGATCCGGACTTGTACTAGACGGGTGCGAGCACCCGTGTTTCCGTTTGGGAATCGATCGAGTCGTAGTTATAAATGTTTAAAGGCCGTTTTGTTTGGTAAGGCGACCTTTTTAGTGAACTGAAGTTGTTGCCGATTTGTGGAGTCGCCACCGAGTCAATTATGGGGACTCGGAAACCGTTCAAGTCAACTTTGATCCCTTGTCGGCTCAAAGTTGAGTGAAATAGGACCTAAAGATAAAGACTTGTACCCTTAAGCACTCCATGCCTGGAATGACTCTCATTGCCAATGGTTTCGGACATCCAGAAACCGTCGATTCTGAGTAAGGGGTGAGGGTACGTATTGGGAAGCCAACATCCGATAGACATCAACACCCAATCCCGCCCGCACTATAGCGGCGTCTACTAATCAATCGGTGGGCTGATATCCTAGTTCTTTCGTTGTGGTGGAAATGCTGTAACATCCGTTGTTTTAACCCTATACCTTTTGCTACGTCGGTTGTTTAAGGACAAGTAAGTTTTGTCGTCAAAGTAGTCGTGTTTACATTCTTTGCATGCGATTTCACGTGACAAGCAGGCCATGAAAAGATGCACGTAGGAGAGTAGAGAGTACTAGTACTATACGTATTAGCAAATCAGTTTTAACACGATAATACAGATATTAGTCATTCTCGTGGTATACCTTATCTGGTATTCTGCTTAAGATGCATCGATTCGATATTAATAAAGATGCGTCGAACTCAATAAGGCAAGCACCTGGACTAATACGGAACCCGACCATCACTTTGTTCAGTTTTAGTTGTTTTACGTTTTGAATTCCGTGTTAGGTGATTTAGCATGCGATTATAAGGTCATAAAAGCAATAAATCACACGAAAAACTGTAAATGCGAATGTAAGTAAATCACATTGTGAGGAGTTGCACCCTCGGAGTGTACACTAAACGGAACACGATGTATAGATAGTTTGAGAGCGGATCTCGGAATTACTCGGGTCTATTTAGTGTGTTTTAGTGTTTGTGGTTGAAGTTTGGACGTTATGTATTTTAGTAGATGTTCGTGGGCCTAGTGCCCACATCTAGTTTTATCGTAGTGCATAATAATAGAAAGTGCGAGTATGGAAAGTTTTGTTTAAATGGCAACCTAGTGATGACTCGATCAACAAGCGGATCCTCCTAGCTTGACCAGTGATTCCCACAGAGCTCCGTTACCGATTGACTCTTTCCTGCGGCTACTCCGGCAGAGCTTCGTTACTATAGACCGGTTCTGCGGCTAATCCGGCAGAGCTTCGATACTAGACTAGAGCTAGTCGAACACAGGCACCTCGGTATCGAGTGGGGTGCTCGAAGGTGAGGAGTACCGTCGATGTCGCTTTTTTATAGGAACTACGATCGAGTGGACCGTTTTCCTTGGGTGTCGGAGTGCGAGCCCTTAGCGAGAGTTTAGAGGGGGAAGAGAAGAATGAGATGTGTGTTGAAATGAGGGCGTGAAGGGGGGTATTTATAGGTGTTTTCGGCCCTCGTCGCCCATATAGGCGCCTGAGCTGAGGCGCACCGAGACTCAGGCGCCTGGGCCTAGGCGTGGGGAGACCAAGGCGCGTGAGGTGGGGCGGTTGGAGTTTTGAAGATACGATTTTGATACTTTCCAAAACCGTGAGACGGGTGTACAATACATATCTTGGGTGTTAAGGTTTCCCTTCCTTGACCTAGCGCCGTGAACTTGGTGGGCCTCGGGTGTGCATACCGAGGTTCACTTGGCGCGGTGTTGACTCGGCTCGAGTTTTGGGACCGACTCGGTGTCCCAGTGTCAGAATTGACTTTAATTAGTGTCTATGCGACCGTAACGACACGACTAAGGCTGCCATCATGTTAGTTTAATTAGTCCGAGTAATTTATTTGATCCGTTCTATAGGAAAACTACCTAAAACATCGCGAACACGCGTCGCGTTGCAGTCCTATCGTCATTGGATGTTTGTTGGGCACCTCTGCAGCCACCATGTCCAAATCTGGGTGTCTACATAATCCATGTAGTGTCAAAAGGACGCTGAAGGCCAAAAAAGCCGGAGGGGCCAGAAGAGACAGATCTGTGAACTCCGTAATCAGATCTGCAACATTGAAAGAGCAGGGAGCCCAATCGGCCTGACCCTGAGCATAACCCCCCAAGATTCCGGCCGGGTGGTCTACCCTCACAGTGACCCCCTAGTCCTGTCACTAGTCATCAGCAACCACATAGTAAGGAGGTGCATGGTAGATACTGGCGCCTACACAAACCTGCTGTACAAAGAGGCTTTTGACAAAATGAACTTGGAAAAAAGACACCTCAAGCCTGCTCCTGGATCATTGTATGGGTTCAGCGGTTCAGGGATCCTCCCAATGGGAGTCATTGAGCTACCAGTAACATTTGGAGAGGGGGCATCGGCCAGGAACATCCGAGCCTCATTCGTGGTTGTGGACGCCAAATCAGCATACAACGCTTTGATAGGCAGGGCCACCCTGGATGAGGTTGAAGCTACAATATCCATCAGGGTCTTGACTGTGGCCTATGTCACGGATTTCGGAATGGAAGAAAAAATACACGGGGACCAAGAGTCAGCCAAACAATGCTACTCAGTCTCCCTGCGCACTCACGAAACAGAAAGAAAAGGTAAACGAAAGGCAGACAGCTCCCCCAGCAAGGAAGGAGATATTCCGGGTGATCAGCAGGCAGCAGGGAAAACTGACCACCCAGAACCTGGGGGCGAAAGTATGCTGGTAGAGCTGGAGCCAGGGAGACCGGTCTTAATAGGCGCCGACCTGGAAGAATCCTACCGGGAGAAGCTGATTAAAGTCCTACAGGACAACAGGGACATCTTTGCTTACTCGGCCGATGAAATGCCAGGGGTCGACCCAGACCATATCGCTCACAAGCTGAACGTTAATCTAGAGGCTTAACCTGTAAAGCAAAAGAAAAGAAACATGTCAGTGGAAAAAGATATAGCCATCAAGGAAGAAATTGAGAAACTCCTAAAGGCTGATTTCATCCAGAGCTGCAACTACCCTGGATGGCTTGCCAACGTAGTAATGGTGAAGAAATCCTTAGGGGCCTGGAGGATGTGTGTTGATTTCACCAACCTCAATAAAGCATGCCCTAAGGATTGTTACCTCCTGCCACGGATTAACCAGTTGGTGGACGCCACCAGCGGGTACTCCATGCTCAGCTTCCTGGACGCCTTCTCAGGTTACCATCAGGTGTACCTTTGGCAGCCGGATAGGGTCAAGTGTGCATTCATCACCAGTGTAGGCACGTACATGTACAAAATGATGTCATTTGGCCTAAAAAATGCAGAAGCAACCTATCAGCGTCTGGTAAACAAAGTATTTGAAAGCCAGAAAGGCAGGAACTTAGAAGCATACGTAGACGACGTGATAGTAAAAAGTAAAGGGGACGCAGAGCATCTAAAGGACTTGCAGAAAACCTTCTCCTCTCTGCGTACCTATCAAATGAAATTAAATCCTAAAAAGTGTACCTTCGGGGTTCGCTCTGGTAAATTCTTGGGATTCCTGGTCAGTGTCAGAGGAATTGACGTAAATCCTGAAAAAGTGCAGTTTGTTCTAGATCTCCCAGAACCAAAAACGATCAGAGACATTCAGCGTCTGACTGGCAGGATGGCCGCCCTGGCACGATTCATCGCCAGGTCAGCTGACAAGTCACCCTTTTCTTTAAAATACTGAAGGGGGACAAAGAGTTGAAATGGGAGGCAGAGCATAAAGAAGCTTTCGAACAACTGAAGGAGCACCTAAAGAAATACCGACCCTGGCAAGACCAGTCGTAGGGGAGAAACTCCTTCTGTACATAGCCGTAACAAATTCAACCGTAAGTGCAGTAATCCTGAGGGAAGAAGTAGGCTCTCAACAGCCAATCTACTTCGTAAGCCACGCCCTGGGGGCAGTTGAGAAAAACTATCTGGTCGTCGAGAAGGCGGCCTACGCAGTAGTTATAGCTGCACGAAAACTCAGACCGTATTTCGACGCCCATCCTGTCGTCGTGTTAACTGATCAGCCCCTAGAAAAAGTGTTGGAAAAATTTGAAAAATCTGGGAGACTACTGAAACGGGCTATAGAGCTGAGCGGGCTAGGGATATTTTATCAGTCCAGAACCGCTATCAAGGCGCAGTCCCTGGCAGACTTCCTTGCCGAATGTTCCCACTTAGAGGAAGACAACCTACCTGCCGGCGAGTGGACGGTGTACACAGACGGATCCTCCACGGCTAATGGTGCGGGGGCAGGGATAGTACTTACCATCCCCGAAGGGGCAGACTTTGAGCATGCACTCAGGTTCACTTTCCCAGCATCAAACAACGAAGCTGAATATGAGGCTGTCCTGGTAGGAATCCACCTAGCCAAAGCAGCAGGGGCATAAAGGCTTATCCTGGCTACAGCCTCCCAGCTCATCGCAAATCAGATTAACGGGGAATATGAAGCTAGGGATCAGGCCATGGCCTCATATCTGGAAAAGGTCAAACATGACCTGTCTGGATTAAAATCCTATGAAGTTAGGCAGGTCCCCCGGTCGCAAAATAAGCGGGCAGACGCCCTGTCTAAATTAGCAAGTTCCAGCCTGCAGGACATTAGAAGGTCAGTATGGGTGGATGTGATACAGGAAAAATCCACAACACCCTGCCAACTGATTAATATCATTGAAGAAGCAGAAGTTGAAAGCTAGATGACCCCAATCATTCAATTCAAGAAGCATGGAACCCTTCCACAAGACCCGACTCAAAAGAAGAGAATGCCAGCCAAAGCTGCATGGTTCATAATGATTGGGGAAGAATTATACCGAAAATCATTTTTGCCCTTTTGCTCAAATGCCTGGGGGCAGGGCAGGCTGCGAGGTGTTAGATGACATATATTCGGGGATGCGGTTACCACGTAGGGGGACAAACGCTGGCACATAAGGCCCTAAGGGCAGGGTATTACTGGCAAACCATGCTTGCAGATGCCAAAAGCCTGACCCAGAAATACAAGAAATGCCAACTCTTCGCCCATGTAATACACGCCCCGGCACAGGACCTCAGGCCAATCTTGTCCCCCATTCCCTTCGCTCAATGGGGGATGGACATCTTTGGTCCATTTACTGTGGCGACTGGGGGCAAGAAATTCCTTGTAGTGGGAATTGACTACTTCACCAAGTGGATCGAGGATGAAGCTATCCCAAACATAACAGAACCGGCAGTTAGAAAAGTCATCTGGAGGAACATAATAACAAGGTATGGCCTACCAAACGTGCTGGTCTTCGATCCTGGCAGACAATTTGACAACGACCCACTAAGGGCCTGGCTGGAAGGCCATGGTATAACTTTTGCCTATTCCACCGTCTGCCACCCGCAGACCAATGGGCAGGCCAAAGCAGCAAACAAGCAGATCCTGAATAGACTAAAGAAGATGGTGGACGAACTCAAGGGATGATGGGCAGATGAGCTCCCAAGTGTTCTATGGTCAATCAGAACCACCAAAAAAGAATGCACAGGACAGACACCTTTCGGTCTAGTCTACCGAGTCGAAGCCCTACTACTCATCGAAGCACGTATTCCTACCCTACGGTCTCAACAATTCGACAGGGCCAGTAACGAGGCTGCAATGACTGAGGCCCTCGATCTAGTCAGCGAGGTGACACAGGAGGCATGCGTCAACATCGCAGCCTATCAATAGAGGATGAGGAAGGTCTACAATAAGAGGGTGAACATGAGGAACTTCCAGATAGGCGATCTGGTCCTGCAAAAAACCTAGGCGGTACGAAAATCAAAAGAGCACGGCAAGTTGAGTGCGAACTGGGAGGGCCCGTATCAGGTCACCCTGGTCATGGGACCAGGGACATATAGGATTGCCAACCCTGAAGGCCGGGAGCCAGCAGCTCACTGAAATGCAGACACACTAAAGAGATATTATATCTAGGCTATGAGTCGAAATATTTTCTTTTCCCTAAAAATATCGGCGGAGAACGATCAAGATAAAATGTCGACGGCTCCGACCACAATGTTAAGTTCTTACTTCCAAGAATGAAAAAGACTCCCAAATTCATACTCATTGTCTGTTCAGATTAGCACTTCACACACAAACAAGCAGGGGGCAATATGGGAGGGCCCCCTGTTGCAAAGCCCAGGGAAAATAGACCCCCAAAAAAATCGCTAAGTCCCCCACCTGCCTCTAGGCAGGCAGGGGGCAGGCCCTCTGATTCCCGATCAGGAGTCAGGGTCAGGCCGGGCCCCACGAGCCGAACAAACAAGGACTGAGACACAATCAGCATTGTATAAAAAACGCTAAGTCCCCCACCTGCCTCTGGACAGGCAGGGGGCAGGCCCTCTGACTCCAGATCAGGAGTCAGGGTCAGGCCGGGCCCCATGAGCTGAACAAACAAGGACTGAGACACAATCAGCCTTGTATAAAAAATGCTAAGTCCCCCACCTGCCTCTGGACAGGCAGGGGGCAGGCCCTCTGACTCCAGATCAGGAGTCAGGGTCAGGCCGGGCCCCATGAGCCGAACGAACAAGGAGTAAGACACAATCAGCCTTGTATTAAAAACACTAAGTCCCCCACCTGCCTCTGGGCAGGCAGGGGGCAGGCCATCTGACTACAGATCGGGAGTCAGACTCAGGCCAAACCCTAAGTCAGAACAATAAATATTAGTGAACATGCAACGAAAGAGTATCCATAAATTTAACGAAAAGTCAAAAGAGAGGCTTGTAGAGCAAGAAATGAAAATCTGGGTACAAAGAAGTAAAGATTACAAAGCCGGCAGCCGACCACATCTGGGCTCGGCGCGCAAAAAGATAATAAATTCAGCGAGGAAATAAAGGCGTAGGAGGATAGGGACAGGAACCCTCAGAAGACAACTGCCCTGTGTACTATGCGGTGGGGGCATCCTGGTCAGGACCAGGGCCATCCTCAGGCGACTTGTTGGCCCTAGCTTCATTTTTGGCTGCATAAAGTGCGCCGAAAGCCTCCTCATCAAAATCGGGCAGCATCTCCCGGATAACTTCCAGACGAAACTCAGAAGAGGAAGAAGCTCCTGACTCAAAGGCCTTCTGCACTTCTGTATTGGCCTCCTGTATGATCTCCTCTTTCACCTTGAGCCACTTATCACCTTGGGCCTTCAGCTCCCCCTGGGCCGCCTGAAGGTCGGAGTCAGCCTTGGTCAGACGAGCACCATATTCTTCAAAGTGGCTCTCTAGCTCAGCAACATTCTTCTTGGCCTTCTCCAACTTCAGCTCTAGGTCTGCCGCCTCCTTTACAGCCTTCTCCCCCTGATCCTTCCAGCGGGCAGCCTGACCCCTGGCCTTCTCCAGCTCACCCTCACGTCTGGACAGTTGGAGTTTCAGATTGTTGATAAGAGCAACATCTCTCTCAACCGTTGCCACGCGTTCAGAAAGGGAGGACCCGGGGCAGTAATTAGCTGCTCGTCGCTTAAACGGTTGAGGGCCGCCAACTCCGCAGAAGCCTGAAAAACTAGGGAGCAATGGTGGAGAAGCTGGATGGCTTGATTGCAGGAGTACGTCAGGGACTTGGCAGTCTGGTACAAAGATGCAGAGTTGGAATCTGAAAACAGTGCAGAAACGTCAACACTTTCACCGACTACGAAGTTAAACTCAGCATTCCCCCTCAGTAAACAAGGTCTTTGGAAGGTCAGGGGCATGACGCTTTGGCTGGGGAGTGCTGGTATCAGCCTCCAAATCCACCACCTGATTAGCATCCACATGCTCCTTGTCTTTCCTCTTCCTGGTAGGGGGGGGGGACACTCTCCCCAGTCTCTTCCGAGGGAGAAGGCCTCACCACCATGGAAGGACGGGTCGGAGGAGAAGTGTCCCCACGACTGCCAACCGGCAAGGGAGTAGCCTCTGGCGCAACCCCTCCCTCTGCTACCTTAGGAGCAGGGGTTAATAAGCCGAGCGAGAAAGTCTTAGTGGAAGCTTTCGTTAAGAATCTCCTCCCTTCTTACCGAGTTCATCTCCGGTATGCCGTCATACCCAATTTCGCTACCTTAACCGAAATGGTACAAGGATCGAAGACGACTTAAGGTTAGAGAGCCTTACTAAGGCCTCTTCTAAGGGATATCAAGGGGCCAGTTCGTCCTCCAGCAAGCCCGCAACTACAACTGCAGCCCGTAGCATCTTTGACGAGGTCAATCTACTAGATACCTCGACCAAAAAGAATACTTCGACTCGTGTATTCACTGACATAGGGACTACCTATACTCATGCCTTACAAAGGTTATCCTCAAAGGGCGTAATCCAACCGATGGGCCCGATTCCGGAAGTCCCGATCGAAAAACGGTCCAAAAGCTATAACATCCAGGCCTATTGCCATTATCATCGGGGCAACGGGCACGATACAGAAAAGTGCTGGAAGCTGAAACATCTCATCCAGGACTTGATCGAGAGCTGGAAAATACCATTGCCCGGGGACAAGCCGAGCAATAAGGAAAACCCGTTCAGCACTCACGCCATCTTTTTCGGAGACATAATCGACTGTTCTCATCTAATCTCACCTTTCGTCCCACAAATTTACGGGATATGGAATGATGATGAAGATGATGTGTACCTACCCAAAGGGAAAGCTATCCCTATCACCCCCGAGGAAGTCCGGAAGGCTAAATCCAGAGCCTTGGCCAGCAACCACCATGTCACCGCCGGCCGGCCAACCTCGTAAATCGTAGTCGAGCCTGCCAAGACGGAATCAAACCTTGAAGAGCCAAATACTGATACGACTCTGGTCAAACAGTTGAAAAGGGCTCGAGTGGATCTCACCATATGGCAGCTTTTGGTTAGTTCACAAGTACATCGAGAGGCGCTTACTAAGGCTCTCGATCAAATCAAAGTCGACTCGCTGGTTACCCCAACTGAAATGGTAGGCATCATCATGCCCCATCTCAAGGGAAAATCCAAGGAAGAAGGCCCACTCATCACCTTCTCAGAGTCCGATTTGCCATCATTTGGGACGACCCACAACTTAGCTCTTTACGTCACGGTGATATGCCGGGCAAATATCTCCCGATGACCCTGATCGATGATGGGTCCGCTGTAAACGTCTTTCCCTTAAGGACTGTTAAGGCCCTCGGCATCACCGAGGCCGATTATCTCCCAACGGCGCAAACTATCCAGGCTTTCGACGGAAGCCCAAAATCGGTTGTTGGGGTCGTCAAATTAACAATTATAACCGGCCCGAGAGAGAAAGAGCTAGAATTTCAGGTGACCGATGTCACCTCATCTTTCAATCTGCTACTCGGGAGACCATGGATTCATGCGGTCAAAGCTGTGTCTTCCACTCTCCACAAAAAAGTCAAGATGCCTCTGCAAAACGGCATCGTCACTCTCGAAGCAACCCCCATAACCGTGGCAAGTTGCAACACGGCGGGCAAGAGTGACCCACGAGGATTCAATTTCGTGGGAATGATTGAAGAGAAATATCTCTTCAAGCCCTATTTCACCACTAGCATCGACACGATGCTACAGAACTTGGGCTACCTACCGGGAGCTACTTCAAGACCATATCTTCCAGCTGGGAAGATTATCGAGGTCCTGAATGATGGAGGGTCTCGGTTCGATTTGGGATACATTATGACCCCAGGACACGTGGACCGAACAAATGCAATCAAATTTGTAACTCCAGTGTTCGGAGCTATTCAAATGGGCCTCTATCAGCCCACCATCTCGAATCCCGAGACCAAATTGGCTCGGGAATGCAATTTCATCCCGGATGACATCTTTGCCCTCATCCAGGCCGAGTCAAAGGAAGGTGCAAGTAATACCGAGCCCGTGCTGGGGCTCTTATTCGGGGAAGACAAAGTCATCCCGACTCCCAAGGAAGAACTAGTGAACCTGATCCTTCGCAACAGCAGGTTCGATCCAACCAAGCTGATCTCTGAAGTTGGTGTCGATACTGGGAAGAGAGCTTGAAGTAAGACAATCAAGTGGACCGACAGCCAGGATCGAGTCTACAAGCTAACTACCGGTGAAGGGGATATGCCAGACACTGAGTCTGAGTCCGAGTCTGAGTCAGAGTCAGAGTCGGAGTCGGAGTCTGAGTCCAAGTCTAGAGGGTCTGGTACTAGGATTGAGTCTGTAACCCCCCTTCCTTCAGTCACACCTATGGGAGTCTCGGAGTCTGTCCCGAGAGCACTCCCTATCCTGCCTCTGACCAATGATCAGATGGCCGCTCTCTTTGAGTTGTTTTCAAAATTTGCTAGCAATAATTATGATAACCGTTCTGCTTACGACTTGTCTTATTTTCAAAACATTTTCAAAAAATTTACTTGCAATGACATTGAGAAACCCGACGAACAAGTACCATTACCTCCGCATCTAATCGAGCAACTCGAACAAAGGGAATCCCGAGATCCGGTAATTGAGGAAACCGATTCCATCAATGTAGGAACCCCTTTAGAGCCTCAGATGCTTAAGTTAGGTTTATCCTTAGATCCCGAGGAGAGACAACAATTCACGGATCTCCTCCAAGAATTCAAAGACGTCTTCGCATGGTCCTACAAGGACATGCCGGGAATAGATCGGGAGAGAGATGAACATCGTATACCCATCAAAGATGGATGCAAACCGATAAAACAGAAACTCCGAAGAATGAGGCCCGAATGGTCTCTCAAAGTCAAAGAAGAAGTCGACAAGCAATTCAAAGCAGGCTTCATACAAGTGTCTGAATATCCAGACTGGGTTGCGAACATCGTGCAGCTACCCAAGAAAGACGGCAAGGTACGGGTATGTGTAGACTTCCGGGACCTTAATAAGGCTAGCCCAAAAGACGATTTTCCGTTACCACACATTGATATACTGGTGGATAACACGGTCGATCATGCCCTTCTATCCTTTATGGATGGGTATGCCGGGTACAATCAGATCAAAATGGCGGAAGAAGACATGAGTAAGACCACCTTCACTATACCTTGGGGTACTTACTGCTACACCGTCATGCCATTTGGGCTTATCAATGCCGGGGCCACTTATCAACGAACCGCCACTACCTTATTACACGATATGATGCACAAGGAAGTAGAGGTTTACGTGGACGACATGATCGTCAAGTCCAAAGACCGAAACGAGCACATTTCGGCTCTAAGAAAATTCTTCACCCGATTACGCAAGTACAACATGAGGCTAAACCCTCAAAAATGCAGCTTCGGGGTAACATCGAGCAAATTATTGGGCCATATCGTTAGCCAACGCGGCATCGAGGTTGACCCAGCCAAGATCAAAGCCATTACCGAGATGCAGCCACCCAAAACCGAAAAAGAGATAAGGGGGTTTCTCGGGAAAGTCCAATATATCAGCCGGTTCATTTCCAAGCTAACCATGGTATGTGAGCCCATTTTCAAGAAACTGAAAATAGGAGAACGGGTATTGTGGGACGATAAATGTCAAACGACTTTCGATAAAATCAAGGAGATTTGTCCTCTCCGCCAGTGTTAATGCCACCTCAACCTGGTCTACCTTTGTCATTATACCTAACAACGACCAAGACAGCCATGGGGGCTATGCCGGCTCAGACAGTCGATTCAAAAGAACGGGCTATTTACTACATCAGTAAGAAGTTCTTGGAATACGAGTGCAAGTATACGATACTCGAAAAGACGTGCCTAGCTTTAGTTTGGGCCACGAAAAAGCTCTGACACTATATGCTCAGTCACGAGGTACATGTTCTGTCCAAAATGGATCCTATCAAGTACTTGTTCGAGAGGCCCATCCTTAACGGCCGTATATCTAGATGGACTTTGATGCTAGCAGAGTTTGACCTCAAGTTCATACCATTAAAGGCCATCAAAGGCCGAGTAGTAACAGAGTTCCTTGTCGATAGTCCGATATCCGAAAAGGGACACACCGATACTTGGGCCTTTCTAGATGAAGATATATTCCATACCGACACGGAGACATGGAATTTATATTTTGATGGGGCGTCCAACTTTTGGGGTCGGGATTTTGCTGATCTCACCACAAGGGAAGCACACCCCGTTATCCATCAAGCTAGATTTCGACGTGACTAACAACGCAGCCGAATATGAAGCATGCATTCACGGACTGCAAGCCGCCGCTGATTTAGGAGTAACAAACCTCCGGGTCCACGGTGACTGATGGTAGGGATTTGTCACGTCCCCACCGTCAATAAACAAACCGGCTAGACCTAGTGGGTAGCTAGGGTAAGTCGGGATCGTATCCACGAGGACGGTATTGTAAGGGTTAGACTAGGTCGGCCTAAAACAAGACTATGCTACCAAACAAACACAAAGGAACAATAAATGGAAAACTATGATGGAGAAGAGATAAGAACTAGACTAACAATGAACTAACTATGAGAAGAGCTAAAATGGAATACTAAAGACTAACTAAACAATGAAACTATAGAAATGATGACTAACTAAGACGATGGATCAAATATGAAAAGGAAGTGGGGTAGGTCGGGTTCATAAGTGTAGATAGGTAGTTTGGGTGATCAAGGGTATATGTGTCTCCTAGTTGCTAGAGTCGGTCCGGGCTCTCGCAACTTAAACCGATGTCAAGGTGGGTCCGGGCTCTCGCAACTTAAACCCTAGTCCGCGCTCTCGCGACTACGACTATTCTCAACATGACCACAAAATAGACAAACAATGGGAAGATGAACACAAGTATGGGAAGCATGGCCACTACTACTCACACAAGCATATCAACAAACACATGGAGTGCCCACAATGTGACTAACAACAAAGATTCACCCTTTTCCCTTAATCAACCCTAATCATCCATAATCTACCCCTAATCCCCCTACTAACCCCACAAAGAAGCTACTCACTCATAGTTAAGAGAAAACCAACATTCACAAGAGAAACTAGAACAAGGATCCAAACATTCATCATAAACAAACAATAACAATAACAATATATAAAAGATGAAACTTGATTGAATAACAAAGAACAAGAGTAAAGAAAGATTATACCAACACTATGGAGATGAAAAGATGCAATCTTGTATAAATAAGAACCCAAAATAAACCCCAAGGATGTCAAGTTTGGAGAATTCTTCAAGAACTTCTTAATACAAGAACTAATTACAAAGATTAACTCAAAATTAATGGAAGATGAAAGCTAATATGAGAACACTAATCTAGCGTTTTTAAAGTCTAATGGAGGCTTAAACTAGTTTAGGGTAAGATAAGATGTCTTAACAATACAAGAGGGAAGTATATATATGGGTACAAGAATGAAGGAGAGGAAAGAAAGTGATGCGCGGCTGCCAGCTCTTCGTCCCGACCGAGACGGGATCCTCCCGACCGGGACGGCGAGCCATCCCGACCGGGACGGGTTGGTCCCGACCGGGAAGGGCCCACAGTGGCCTTCTTCAAAGTGCACCTCATCCCGAACGGGATGAGGCCATCCCGAACGGGATGAGCCTTGTAGGCCTCCTTTAAGCTCCTTTTTGTCCTCCTTGCCTCTCATGGGCTTCTCGTCGATTCTCGGGACTCGTGATCGGGTCTCGGAGGCTCGGGATTAGGTCCCAAGATCTCGGGGTCGATTCCAAGGCGTCGAGTCATCGTTCCTTTACTCCGTTGGCTCCAAAATGTGTATGTATTGAGTCGGAATCGCTCCAACTCTTCCAAATCGTTCTCGGGAACCTGAAACGAACTAAAGGAAGCATAAGAAACCCATGAGTCGCTCCCAAGGAGCGATTTCACAAGGAAACGGGACCAAAACATAGTGAAAAAGGCTCTACAAACTACACTTATCAACTCCCCCACACTTAACCCTTACTCGCCCTCGAGTAAGCACATACTAACTACTATACTAGCCGAACGGGTATTAGCGCACCCTACGCCCTTTCAACTCACGCGAGTGCACTTAGAGGAAAAGTGCACTCCGCAAGGCAAGTTGGGTCTTGCGACAAAACCGCAGATGCAACCGGACACAAAACACACAAACAAACAAACACACAAATAAACACTTAGACGGTTGCATCCAAAACAAAAGAAATACCGCTTCCCTCTAAAAGCGGTAAAATAAGCGCCGGTTTAGGACTCGAGGTAAGTGACAACGTTCCCAAGCTAGCAATACAAACTGATAAGTGTAGTTTGTAGTGCCTAATTGTTGTGTTTTAGTCCCATTTTCCTTGTGGAATCGCTCCTTGGGAGCGGTTTATGGGCTTCTTATGCTTCCTCTAGCTCGTTTCAGGTTCCCGAGACCATTCATGAAGAGTTGGAGCGATTCCGACTCAATACATACACTTTTTGGAGCCAACGAAGCGACGGAACGATCACTCGAGGCCTAGGAATCGACCCTGAGACCTTGGGACCCAATCCCGAGCTTCCGAGACCCAATCCCGAGTCCCGAGCCTCCGAGACCCGATCCCGAGTCCCGAGCCTCCGAGAACCGATCCCGAGTCCCGAGAGTCGATGAGAAACCCATGAGAAGCAAGGAGGGACCGAAAGAAGCTTAAAGGAGGCCTACAAGGCTCAACCGGTTCCGGTTGAGCTCAACCGGAACCGGTTGAGGTGCACAAAAGAGAGGTGTTCTGTGAAGGGTCCATCCGGAACGGGATGAGCTTGCCGTCAGGGATGGGACCATCCATTCCGAACGGGATGAGCCCAGTTCAGCCCGCAATTCATTGTTTCATCTCCTTTCATTCTTGTACCCCTATATATACTTCCCTCTTGTAATCATATGATATATTCTTCACCTATCCTTAAACCCTAGACTACTTTAGGTTAGATTAGATAAGATTAGTGTAGATTAGTCGATAATTAGTTGTTAATCTTAGATTAGTACTTGTATTAAGGGAATTCTTCAAGATCTTCTCCAAGCTTGACAACCTTGGATGTTTGTTTTGGGTTTTCTTCATTAATGCAAGTTTTGTTCTTTCTTCTTCCTCTAGTTTGGTACAATCCTCTCCTTTTCCTCTTTAATCTTGTTTATGTTGTTCAAGTTTGAATCTTTGTTATTGTTTTGTTATTGTTCTTGTTAGTTTCATAATGTGTGTTTGGTTTCTTAGGTTAGATCTTCTTGTTAGTTTTAGTTATAGTTTGATTATGCTAGAGTAGTGTTCTTGCTAGGGTTAGTAAGGTGATTAGGGTGTTAATTGGGTGATTAAGGGTTGGTTAGAGATGTTGGTGGAAGATTTGGGTTTCCTCTTATTTGATGCATATCACATGTTTGTGGAATTGCTTGAATGACTAAGTATGTGCGAATGCTTGTTTTTCTTGCCTTTCTTTGTGGGTGTTAGTTTGTTGTGGGTTTGGTCCCCTCACTAAGTTGCGAGAGCCCGGTGAGGACGACCCCTAGGTCTATCTAAGTAGCGAGAGCCCGGATTCGACCTAGGACCATAGCGCGCTAGAACCCCGTTTGTGTTGTGTATCGCCGAGATGGGTTTTAGGTGGAACCTCTAGGTGAGTCTAAGTTGCGAGAGCCCGGACCAACCTAGATTACCCTACTACCTCCTTCGCTCTAGTCCTCCTTTGACCATTCCGTTACCCCTTTGACCCCGACCTAATCCTAGCCCGTTTCCCTAGTTGTGCTCCTTAGTCATAGTCTAGTCTCCTCATTCCTTAGTTTAGCTCGTTGACTTAGTCTCGTTCTTAGGTGACCTTAGTCTAGACGCCTCTTACCGTCCCCGTGGATTCGACCCGACTTACCCTATCTACCCTAGTTAGGTTATCCGGTTATATTATTGACGGTTGGGACGTGACGAATCCCTACCATCAATTTGGCGCCATCGCCGGGGACGGTGCTAGTTTAGACTTTGTTTTCCTATTTGCTTGACTTTGTCTTTGTGTTTGTGTTTTCTTTTTTCTTTTGTTACCTTGCTTCTTGTGTGTGTGTGGTTTATTTCTCTCTTGTCTAGTGCCCAAAAAGCACTAGACTTCTCACGTTTGTTCTTAGTCTACAGTTTGTGCTTAGAGGTGGTGATTATCTTCTTCTTGCAACTCAGAGCCGCTTAAACGGACGGTTGCTAGAATGAGTGGTTTCCAACCAGGTATGGACTACGATTTTCGAGCGAGCATGGGGTTTGATCTAAACTCCACACACTCGGGAGCCGATATGAGCTACCACTCTTCTCCTATGAACCAAGGGTATGACATGACGTCCCCCTACCACTATCAAGCTTCTTGGGGTGATTCTAGTGGGTATGAACTTCAAGGCTATGAAAACGGCTACCAACAAGTGAACGATTACCAATCCTACGATCATAGTGACTATTACTCGAGTTATGATTGTGACCCCACCATGTACACTCAAGATTCACCTTGTGGAAGCCAATACCCCCAAGACCCACAATATTGCCCTCCACCTTAACCACAATATGAACCCTATGACCCACAATACTACCAATCACCCCAACCTTGCTACCAACAATATGATGCCCCACCCTATGGGCATCATCAAGATTATCAAGGAGCCTTACAAGACTCCAATGATCACCAATTTCCCAACTTGGAGTTGTGTCATTCGATTCTTCAATTGCAAAGGAGCACACAAGAAATGGTCATTCAATTGCGAAAAGAACAAGAGGAATTAATGGTCCAAATACGAAGGGCAAACTAGGCGAGGAATGCTCAATTAAATGCATTATCGGTTCAAGCCGTAATGTCTTTATCCCGAGCATCGTATTTAGATGGAGGGTGCCCACTTGAGAAAGAGGAGCAACCGAGTTACGAAGCCGCCGATGTATTTCCCTTTGATAGGGAAGTTTGCTTTGAAGAACCTCAATCGTCTACCCAAAAAAGAGACGAATGAGGAGATGACTCTTGGTGAAGGCAACATTGGTGAGGAAATGGAGGAGGATAGTGAGTGGGATGGTTTGGTGGAGTTTGTAGAGTTGTTGGGTGAGATTGTTAGCCTCGAGTTGCCCATGTCCGAGAATGAGACTACGCATCAAGAGCCCCTTATTTGTACACCGGGAGATGGCTTGGAAGAGATTGAAACCGCCGGTAGAAGTTTCGATTCTCCTCTCCAAGATGATGTGGGGCCGAGTGATGAAGATAGGGAACCACAACTTGAGGCAAGTGTGGGGGTGTGCATCGAGGAAGTGAGGCCAAAACCGCTTTTTGTGCCTTGTTTCTTAGAGATGAAGCTTGCTAATGATTGGAGGCGATGCCTAGGGAGGAAGAGATTGGTGGAGCTCGTAGGATGGAGAGACCCCGGAGACAACTTTGAAGATGATGTCGGGTCTTGGGAATCCTACTTCTTGCCTCCTCCTTGGAGGCCGTGGAGGTCGGTTAAGCTCGAGCGCTTCTTGGGCCTTCACTATGATGTCGGTAGCGCGTTCGACTTGCTCCTCCATGCCCTTGAGGGCTACGGTTGAAAAACGGAGTCCACCATCCTAGGTTTGACGGAGTTCCTAAAAGAACCGTCATGTTGTATATTCCCCTCCTCTCTTCTTTAGAATTCTTGTGCTTGTATTCGTGATTTTTGTCTCTAGGACTTCCTTTGTTTTTGTGGGATTATTGTGATTGATTTGGTATTTTGATGAGCGATGTGAGGGAGTGAATTTGATGAGTACTTTGAGTTTATTATGTTAGGTGAAGTGAAGGTGACTCCTAGGAAGGAGTAGTTGATGATGGAGTTTGGTTTGCGAGCGAGGAAGTCGGTTTTTGAAGCTTATGATAAGCTTTTGGGCTTGGGGAAGCAAAGAAGACTCATCCCGACCGGGAAGAGGGCTTCCCGACCGGGAAGGATGAAGAATCCCGACCGGGAAGGAGCCATCCCGATCGGGATGAAGGTGCTGAAAATTGGATTCACTGGAGTGCGTTCCCGACCGAGACGAGGGCTTCCCGATCGGGAAGGGTTTATCAACCCGATCGGGACCATCCATCCCGACCGGGATGGTCCCCTTTGACTCCACCCATCCATTATACCCCCTCCCAACCTCCTTACTCCTCCTTACTCCTATCATATGACCCGTACACCTCACTTTACACACCGAGATCCACATCAAATCCCACCCCCTACCATTACTACCCCAACCATGCGGTTTTATCAAGCTTGAAGGAGGATGACAACGAAGACAACAAGCAAGCGCTTATATTGATCATTGAGACGATGGAGCAAGTGAGTTGCTAACCGGTCGGTACGGCAACTATCCTTTCTTTTCCGTCTTTTATTGCTTGTTTTTCTCTTGTTTACCACCTTCCCCTTGAGTCATGGTACCTTGGTGGCCTTCGAGGCCTCGGTAGTTGTTGCTCCCGACTCTCGATGATGTGACTACATCGAGAGTCATTTCAAAATCCAAAATTTTACAAGTTTTTCACTTTCTTTTTTTTGAGGATTTAGTCGGATTTAGGCGGAATCCGGGCTAGGTGACTTGATTACACCTAGCCCTCCCCTCCCATTTCCTTTTATTTCCTTCTTTTTATTTCTTCCCCCATCCATATCTTTTTCTCGTCTCGGCCCTTGGTGACTTGATTACACCCCGGCCGGACACCTTCTACCCTTTTCTCCACTTTTCTTTTTGATTTTTAGCTTTATTTTCGTAGTTTCTTTTCTTTTCTTTTGTCTCTCCGCACCCTACGATCGAGCATGAGGACATGGCTCGATTTAAGTGTGGGGGAGCGATATCCTAGTATAGTTAGTTTTATTTTCTTAGTTTTTTCGAAAAAAATCATCAAAAAACCTAAAAATTTGAAAAAATTTCACAAAAATCAAAAAGATTTTTCTTTTGTGTGTTTTCCCTTTTTGCCCTTATGTCGTATATTTGTTTTGTGTGCGTGTTTTGCCTCCCTCTTTCCTTATAGGTCGCTTAATCACCGATGGCTTTGGAAAGCTTTCAAGATGTCCGGTAACAACTTCTATCCCTTTTTCCTTCTTTGTCTCTTGCGGATTTTTGGAGGAGATTGTGATGAGGTGTGCTCGGGAGGAGCTTTGTAAAGTTTGATGTTGGTTGGTTGCTCATTTGGAAGCTAGGGGTGGTGTTTGTGTTATATATGTGTTCGTTTTGTTTTGTTCTTGTTTTGTTGCTTTTGTTTCATTTTCTTTCGTTCGTCTTCGTCATGTCTTCATTTTGTGTTGTGTTTGTTGAGTCTTGTGCATAAACCATTTTCGAAAACCCGGTTTAGAGGCTAGTGTGTGAGTGTCTATCTTTCCCCTCCTAGTAGTGTAAATTGAGTCTTGGACTTTAGCCTAGTAGAATGACCCTAAATCAATGATTTCGTTGGTCCTTTACCTTGTGTCCACCTAGCTTACTAGGAATTTACTACGGGATTTGCACTTTTGACCATTATGACCACCCACAGTGTGAAAAGGCCTTGGTTACCGAGTCTCGTCCCCTAGGTGACCGTGTTTAGGTGTTTGATTAGTCCAAGTTCTCCATTTTTTGTGGGTTTGAAGGGAAGGACGCTCCCCGACTCTCCCATTTACCTACCTCCCACACATTTACACACAATAAGATTGCAATTTGTTGATTCTCTCTTTCTTGAGTGTCGAGAAATGCCAAAAATGCCAAATCTTGCCAAAAGGGCAAAGAAAAGAAAAGAAAAGAAAGAAAAAAAATGAAAGAAAGAAAAGAAATGAAGAAAAAGAAAAGGCACAAAAGCCAAAAAGAAAATAGAAAAGAAGAAAAAGAATGGCATGGCAAAACAAATCAAAACGTCGAAAAGAAAGAAAATGCCAAAAGAAAACCCGTCTCACAAAAAGAAATTCCCACAAAAATAAGCCTTTTTCCGACTTTTGCCGTGAAGAGCCTACCAAAGGACCGAGTCCCGAGGAAGGATGATAGCGGCATTAGTCGGTCTTCCCTCATTTTGCATGTTTTCAACCCTTTTTACTTGGACTAGTTAGGCGGTTTTGGACACGGGACGATCCTCTTGGCTCACGCTAAAGGGGGCGGGGTCTCACTTACCTACAGTGTCGACTAACACCGTGGTTCTTCACTTTTCCACTCCGCCGATCGTCCCGTAGTACGTTTTTAGAAAGTTAGGAGGACCTAGGTAAGTTACCAACGTTTTTGTTGCTTTATCGTCATACTATTAGGGTTTAGTCCACCTTGGTTTGTATTGCTAGCTTGGGAACGTTGTCACTTACCTCGAGTCCTAAACCGGTGTTTTATTCACCGCTTTTTGAGGGAAGCGGTATTTGTTTTTCTTTTGGGTGCAACCGATTATGTGTTCGTTTGTGTGTTTGTTTGTTTGTGTGTTTTGTGTCCGGTTGCATCCACAGTTTTGTCGCAAGACCCAACTTGCCTTGCGGAGTGCACTTGTCCTCTAAGTAAGTGCACTCGCGTGAGTTGAAGGGGCGTAGGGTGCGCTAATACCCACTCGGCTAATGAGGTAGTTAGTATGTGCTTACTCGAGGGCGAGTAATGGTTAAGTGTGGGGGAGTTGATAAGTGTAGTTTGTAGTGCCTAATTGTTGTGTTTTAGTCCCATTTTCCTTGTGGAATCGCTCCTTGGGAGCGGTTTATGGGCTTCTTATGCTTCCTCTAGCTCGTTTCAGGTTCCCGAGACCATTCATGAAGAGTTGGAGCGATTCCGACTCAATACATACACTTTTTGGAGCCAACGAAGCGACGGAACGATCACTCGAGGCCTAGGAATCGACCCTGAGACCTTGGGACCCAATCCCGAGCCTCCGAGACCCAATCCCGAGTCCCGAGCCTCCGAGACCCGATCCCGAGTCCCGAGCCTCCGAGACCCGATCCCGAGTCCCGAGAGTCGATGAGAAACCCATGAGAAGCAAGGAGGGACCGAAAGAAGCTTAAAGGAGGCCTACAAGGCTCAACCGGTTCCGGTTGAGCTCAACCGGAACCGGTTGAGGTGCATAAAAGAGAGGTGTTCTGTGAAGGGTCCATCCGGAACGGGATGAGCTTTCCGTCAGGGATGGGACCATCCATCCCGAACGGGATGAGCCCAGTTCAGCCCGCAATTCATTGTTTCATCTCCTTTCATTCTTGTACCCCTATATATACTTCCCTCTTGTAATCATATGATATATTCTTCACCTATCCTTAAACCCTAGACTACTTTAGGTTAGATTAGATAAGATTAGTGTAGATTAGTCGATAATTAGTTGTTAATCTTAGATTAGTACTTGTATTAAGGGAATTCTTCAAGATCTTCTCCAAGCTTAACAACCTTGGATGTTTGTTTTGGGTTTTCTTCATTAATGTAAGTTTTGTTCTTTCTTCTTCCTCTAGTTTGGTACAATCCTCTCCTTTTCCTCTTTAATCTTGTTTATGTTGTTCAAGTTTGAATCTTTGTTATTGTTTTGTTATTGTTCTTGTTAGTTTCATAATGTGTGTTTGGTTTCTTAGGTTAGATCTTCTTGTTAGTTTTAGTTATAGTTTGATTATGCTAGAGTAGTGTTCTTGCTAGGGTTAGTAAGGTGATTAGGGTGTTAATTGGGTGATTAAGGGTTGGTTAGAGACGTTGGTGGAAGATTTGGGTTTCCTCTTGTTCGATGCATATCACATGTTTGTGAAATTGCTTAAATGACTAAGTATGTGCGAATGCTTGTTTTTCTTGCCTTTCTTTGTGGGTGTTAGTTTGTTGTGGGTTCGGTCCCCTCACTAAGTTGCGAGAGCCCGGTGAGGACGACCCCTAGGTCTATCTAAGTAGCGAGAGCCCGGATTCGACCTAGGACCATAGCGCGCTAGAACCCCGTTTGTATTGTGTATCGCCGAGATGGGTTTTAGGTGGAACCTCTAGGTGAGTCTAAGTTGCGAGAGCCCGGACCAACCTAGATTACCCTACTACCTCCTTCGCTCTAGTCCTCCTTTGACCATTCCGTTACCCCTTTGACCCCGACCTAATCCTAGCCCGTTTCCCTGGTTGTTCTCCTTAGTCATAGTCTAGTCTCCTCATTCCTTAGTTTAGCTCGTTGACTTAGTCTCGTTCTTAGGTGACCTTAGTCTAGACGCCTCTTACCGTCCCCGTGGATTCGACCCGACTTACCCTATCTACCCTAGTTAGGTTAGCCGGTTATATTATTGACGGTTGGGACGTGACGAATCCCTACCATCACAAACCAAGGTGGACTAAACCCTAATAGTATGACGATAAAGCAACAAAAACGTTGGTAACTTACCTAGGTCCTCCTAACTTTCTAAAAACGTACTACGGGACGATCGGCGGAGTGGAAAAGTGAAGAACCACGGTGTTAGTCGACATTGTAGGTAAGTGAGACCCCGCCCCCTTCAGCGTGAGCCAAGAGGGTCGTCCCATGTCTAAAACCGCCTAACTAGTCCAAGTAAAAAGATGGAAATATGCAAAATGAGGGAAGACCGACTAATGCCGCTATCATCCTTCCTAGGGACTCGGCCCTTTGGTAGGCTCTTCACGGCAAAAGTCGGAAAAAGGCTTATTTGAGAGGTAGGGGTTATTTTTGTGAATCGGGTTTTCTTTTGGCATTTTCTCTTTTCTTTTGCATTTTTGCTTTGTTTTGTCATGCCATTCTTTTTCTTCTTTTCTATTTTCTTTTTGGCTTTTGTGCCTTTTCTTTTTCTTTATTCTTTTCTTTCTTTCATTTTCTTTCTTTTTCTTTTCTTTGCCCTTTTGGCTTGATTTGGCTTTTTGGCATTTCTTTGTATGACAAGAAAGGGAGAATTCAACAAATTGCAACTTATTGTGTGGATATGTGTGGGAGGTAGGTAAATGGGTAAGTCGGGGGTCGCGATTCCTCTTCAAACCCACAAAAAAAGGGGGGAACTTGGACTAGTCGAGCAATCCTAAACACGGTCACCTAAGGGACGAGACTCGGTAACCAAGGCCTTTTCACACCGTGGGTGGTCATAATGGTCAAAATGCAAATCCCGTAGTAAATCCCTAGTAAGCTAGGTGGACTCAAGGTAAAGGACCAACGAAATCATTGATTTAGGGTCATTCTACTAGACTAAAGTCCAAGACTCGATTTATACAACTAGGAAGGGAAAGTAAACACTCGCACACTAGCCTCTAAACCGGGTTTTCGAAAACTGTTTACACACGTGACACACAACAAAACACAAAACAAAGACACAACGAAAGTGAAAGAAAAAGAGACAAAACAAAACAAAACAAAACAAAACAAGGAGAAACAACACATAAACAAAACAAACACCACCCCGATCTTCAAACAAGTCTCCAAATCAACCACAACTATGTACAAGCTCCACCCGAGCACACCTCAACACAACCGTCTCCAACTTCACAAGAAATAAAGAGGGAAAGAGGGATAAAAGATGTTACCGGATGTCTTCAAAGCTTTCCAAAATTAACGGTGATTAAGCAACCTATAAGGAAAAGGGAGGCAAAACACACACAATACAACAAATACACGACACAAAGACACAAAGGGAAAACACACAAATGAAAATCTTTTTGATTTTTATGAAAAAATTTCAAATTTTTAGGGATTTTTCAAAGATTTTTCGAAAAACTAAGAAAATAAAGCAAACTATGCTAGAATATCGCTCCCCATACTTAAACCGAGCCATGTCCTCATGCTCAATCGTAGTGTGCGGAGAGACAAAAGAAAAAGAAAAGAAACTACGAAAATAAAGCTAAAAAACAAAAATAAAGTGAAGAAAAGGGTAGAAGGCGTCCGGCCGGGGTGTAGTCAAGTCACCATGGGCCGAGACGAGAAAAGATATGGATGGGGGAAGAAAGAAAAAGAAGGAAATAAAAGGAAATGGGAGGGGAGGGCTAGGTGTAATCAAGTCACCTAGCCCGGATTCCGCCTAAATCCGACTAATTCCTACTAAAAGAAAAATAAAATAAAGAAAGAGAAAAGACTTGTAAATTTGGATTTTTCAAATGATTCTCGATGTAATCACGTCATCGAGAATCGGGAGCGATCACCATAAAGGCCCCGAGGGCCAACAAATTACTCAAGCAAGGGGGAAATAAAATAGACAAGCATCAAAAACGGAAAAGAAAAGAAAGTTGCCATACCAAGGGTTAGCAACTAACGCATCTCCATCGTTTCAATAATCAATAGTCATCTCGCTCGTCATCATCCCCCTCCTTACATCCATTGTTGTCATCATCATCATCATTTCCATCTTCATCTTCTTCACTGGCTTCCTGATTACCCATCCCCGTATTTATATCGAAGGCATCCTCGGCCTCGTACTCCTCATCATCCATCATGGGACCACTACCACTAGAATTACCGTGGTTAGGGAAATACTCGGGTCTATACCATGACGGAAGGTTGCCACGTGGATCAATATACCCTTGTTGAGCCAAAAGATGATAACCGGGGTATTGAGCATAATAATCATCCCTCCTCTGCTCATATTGCCCTAGATGTAGAGCACTAAGCATCGCGGCCATGGATGCATCGGCCGGGGGCTGAGGGTAGGCAAATGGAGTGTAGGGGGTGTACAGAGGAACGTACACATACGCCGGGGGCGTAGGGTAAAAGGGGAGTGGTCGGGTAGCTTGCTGTTGTTGTTGTTGGGTTGGTTGTTGTCGAGGCCTCACACTAGCATGTGTATGCGGACTAAGGGAGGAAGAGGCACCGGGGTCACCTCCCGCACCGGGCATTAGAAGGTTAGGCTCTCGGACCGGGACTAGGGAATATCGCAAAGGCACATGGGTCGGAAGCGTAGGGCATGGCAAAGTGAAGTGTGGCCGACCCGAGGTAAACCATTGATACCTCTTGTGCTCCCTCTCATAGGCGATCCATTTATGGAACCTAGTCAAACGGTCCTCATCTATGGTAGTATCCCCCGGTACGGGGATCAAGTCTTCCTTGCTGAAATTCTCATCTACCGCCTTAGCTATGTGTGTTATAAGCCCCCCGAGAACAATCTCACTCACATTCTTGGCCGCCTTACTTATCTTATGGAAATGTTTTGCCAAAGCAAGGGAAAGGTCGGGGGTGAACCTAGGTTGACTCTTAAGATTTAAATAGGCCCCGAGTATGTTTAATTCTTGTTGCATGAAAGAGCTCATTTCGGGTCTCCCAAATATCGTACCCACAATTAATCGATGCCAAAAACGCAAAACCGGGTGGTGGACATGACGGCTAGACAACCATCGATAGTCGACAAGGCTTAGACCGGTTATACTCTTCCAAACATCAATTTCACTAAAACCGGTGGGTGGGTCACAATTAGAAGCTAGGGGAAGACCAAAATATCACCAAACTCGGGGAGGGTGTAATTGTAGTCACCATTGTTCACCCGAAAAGCAACCCGGGGTGGATCAACTCGAGTATTTAGAACAAAGCTACTAAAGAACTCAAGGGTGAGTTGCTTGTAGGTCCGCTCATGCATGTTAAATAATAATTCCAACCCCATACCCACAAACAATTGTCTACATTGTTCAAGGATGCCAAGTTTCCTAAGTATGATTTTGCAAATAAAACGAGTTGGCTCAAGAGGCTTACCAAGGAGCTTGTAGAATTGCTCCTTTTGCCATTCCGAACCAAAGATAAGGGTAGGAAAATCCGGATGGCAAGGAATTTCCGGCTCTTCAACCTCGACCTCGGGCTCGATTTCGGCTCTAGAAGATGAAGCACTCTTCCTTTTCTTGCTTGCTACCACATTCCCTCTTTTCTTTGGAGCCATTAAAGATGAAGAAACTTCAAAAATGGTGAACACCCAAACTCGGATTTTACCCAAAAACACTAACTAGAACCCACAAAAACACACAATAGAAGCTTAAAAATGGTGTAATAAGCTTCCAAGACCAACTCCAACAAGCTAAATCGAGTTTGAAACCAAAACCCCAAACTCGGATTTTGGGATAAATGGTGATAAAAACTCGATTTTTTTTCGTTTTTGGTGATTTAAATGGTAGAAAATGGGTCTAGGATAGGTAGTAATGTGATAGAAACCAATTTTGGGTGGTTTTGGAAGTGATTTGATGAGATTTGATGGAGTATTTGTATATTTATGGTGTTTTGGGGGTTTTGGAATTGGGGTTTATTTTGTGTGTTATGAAGATGAAGGAGGTTGAAGATGAGTTAGTATGAGATGGGAATGGGTTGGGTATTATTGTGTGAGAGGGGAGGATGGGGCGGGGCGGGCTAATGATGTTGGGTGGGTTCGGGCTGCAAGGAAAAAAGAAATGTGTTGTACACAACCCGTCTCGGCCGAGAAGGGTTCGTCCCGACCGGGACGGGTCCTCGTCTCGCCCGGGACGAGCTCGTCTCGCCCGGGACGGCACTCCAGTAGCTGCAGTTTTGTGTCACTAAAACCCGACCGGGATTGGCTCGTCTCGCCCGGGACGAGCTGTCATCCCGCCCGAGATGGCACCTTTTCTTGCCCAAATAAAACCCGTTCTCGCCCGGGATGCCCTTTGAAGCTTCCTTTCAAGAACTCACCTAGCCTTCCTCCCAATCTACAAATAACAACTCGGGATCCGAAATCCCGTCCCCAAAAGCTTATTGTAAGCTCAAAAACAACCATCTAACTCCCGTCTTCCAATAAAAATCCCACCAAACCGAGACTTGACGGAAAAATAAAAGAACGAGCACGAAATACTTGATGATAATCATAGGAGATATAAGTGGAGCTTCTCTTGATTTTCAAATATTCACCTAAGCACATAGCTTCATCAAAGCTCCCAAAAATCAATAATAGAACCGCTCCCAAGACCGCTTCAAGCATTCACCTCCAAAACTCATATAATCACCTTCAAACATCAATCATCCTACACAACTTCACAATAATCATTAGAATCCCCTCCCTCACATCACTCAACAAAAATTCCAAATTACAAGAATTCCAAAAAAAACAAACAAAATCAAGAGACAAATCACACAAATACAAGCACAAGTACTCTAAAGAAGAGGAAGGGGGAATATACAACATGACGGTTCTTTAAAAACTCCGTCAAACCTAGGATGGTGGACTCTTCTTCAACCGTAGCCCTCAAGGGCGTGGAGGAGCAAGTCAAATGCACGACCGACATCGTAATGAAGGCCCAAGCAAACGAGCCAAGCCAACCTCCACGGCCTCCACTATGGAGGAGGCAAGAAGTAGGAATCCCAAGACCCAACGTAATCGTCAAAGTTGTCTCCGGGGTCTATCCATCCTACGAGCTACACCGACCTCTTCCTCTCTAGGCATCGCCTCCAATCACAAGCAAGCTTCATTTCCAAGAAACGAGGCACAAAAATCGGCTTTGGCCTCATCTCCTCAATGCACACCCCCACACTTTCCTCAAGTTGTGGTTCCCCACCTTCATCACTTGGCCCCACATCATCTTGGAGGACAGGATCGAAACTTCTACCGGTGGTTTAAATCTCTTCCAAACCATCGCTTGGTGTACTTACAAGGGGCTCTTGGTGCTTAGTCACATTATCGCACAAGGGCAACTCGAGGCTATCAATCTCACCTAACAACCTCACGAATTCTACCAACCCATCCAACTCACTATCGTCCTCAAATTCTTCACCAACGATGCCTTCACCAAGGGTCATATCCTCATTCGTCTCTTTTTGGGTAGACGATTGAGGTTCTTCAAAGCAAATTTCTCTTTCAAAGGGAACTACATCGGCGGCTTCGTGATTAGGTTGCTCCTCTCTCTCAAGTGGGCACCCTCCATCTAAATGTGATGCTCGGGATAAAGACATTACGGTTTGAACCGATAATGCATTTAATTGAGCATTCCTCGCCTCGTTTCCCCTTCGAATTTGGGCCATTAATTCCTCTTGTTCTTTTTGCAATTGAATGGCCGTTTCTTGGATGCTCCTTTGCATTTGAAGACTCGATTGAAACACCTCCATGTCGGGCAATTGGTGATCATTGGGGTCTTTTAAAGCTCCTTGAAAATCTTGATGATGCCCAAAGGGTGGGGCATCATATTGTTGGTAGCAAGGTTGGGGTGATTGGTAGTATTGTCGGTCATGGGGTTCATATTGTGGTTGGGGTGGAGGGTAATATGGTGGGTATTGGGAATATTGGCTTCCATGAGGTGAATCTTGATTGAACATGGTGGGCTCACAATCATAACTCGAGTAATAGTCACCATGATCGTAGGATTGATAGTCATTCACTTGTTGGTAGCCGTTTTCATAACCTTGAAGATCATACCCACTAGAGTCTTGATCCCCCCAAGAAGCTTGATAGTGGTAGGGGACGTCATGTCATACCCTTGGTTCATGGAAGAAGAGGAGTAGCTCATATCGGCTCCCGAGTATGTGGAGTTTAGATCAAACCCCATGCTTGCTCGAAAATCGTTGTCCATACCCGGTTGGAAACCTCTCACTCTAGCAACCATGTTAAAGCGGCTCTAAGTTGCAAGAAGAAGATAGTCACCACCTCTAAGCACAAACTGTAGACTAAGAACAAACATGAGAAGCCTAGTGCTTTTTGGGCACTCGACAAGAGAGAAATAAACCTCACACACACAAAGAGCAAAAAGGAACAAAAAGAAAAAAGAAAAACACAAAGACAGAGACAAAGTCAAGTAACTAGGAAAACAAAGTCCAAACTAGCACCGTCCCCGGCAACGGCGCCAAATTGATGGTAGGGATTTGTCACGTCCCCACCGTCAATAAACAAACCGGCTAGACCTAGTGGGTAGCTAGGGTAAGTCGGGATCGTATCCACGAGGACGGTATTGCAAGGGTTAGACTAGGTCGGCCTAAAACAAGACTATGCTACCAAACAAACACAAAGAAACAATAAATGGAAAACTATGATGGAGAAGAGATAAGAACTAGACTAACAATGAACTAACTATGAGAAGAGCTAAAATGGAATACTAAAGACTAACTAAACAATGAAACTATAGAAATGATGACTAACTAAGACGATGGATCAAATATGAAAAGGAAGTGGGGTAGGTCGGGTTCATAAGTGTAGATAGGTAGTTTGGGTGATCAAGGGTATAGGTGTCTCCTAGTTGCTAGAGTCGGTCCGGGCTCTCGCAACTTAAACCGATGTCAAGGTGGGTCCGAGCTCTCGCAACTTAAACCCTAGTCCGCGCTCTCGCGACTACGACTATTCTCAACATGACCACAAAATAGACAAACAATGGGAAGATGAACACAAGTATGGAAAGCATGGCCACTACTACTCACACAAGCATATCAACAAACACATGGAGTGCCCACAATGTGAATAACAACAAAGATTCACCCTTTTCCCTTAATCAACCCTAATCATCCATAATCTACCCCTAATCCCCCTACTAACCCCACAAAGAAACTACTCACTCATAGTTAAGAGAAAACCAACATTCACAAGAGAAACTAGAACAAGCATCCAAACATTCATCATAAACAAACAATAACAATAACAATATATAAAAGATGAAACTTGATTGAATAACAAAGAACAAGAGTAAAGAAAGATTATACCAACACTATGGAGATGAAAAGATGCAATCTTGTACAAATAAGAACCCAAAATAAACCCCAAGGATGTCAAGCTTGGAGAATTCTTCAAGAACTTCTTAATACAAGAACTAATTACAAAGATTAACTCAAAATTAAAGAAAGATTAAAGCTAATATGAGAACACTAATCTAGGGTTTTGAAAGTCTAATGGAGGCTTAAACTAGTCTAGGGTAAGATAAGATGTCTTAACAATACAAGAGGGAAGTATATATATGGGTACAAGAATGAAGGAGAGGAAAGAAAGTGATGCGCGGCTGCCAGCTCTTCGTCCCGACCGGGACGGGATCCTCCCGACCGGGATGGCGAGCCATCCCGACCGGGACGGGTTGGTCTCGACCGGGAAGGGCCCACAGTGGCCTTCTTCAAAGTGCACCTCATCCCGAACGGGATGAGGCCATCCTGAACGGGATGAGCCTTGTAGGCCTCCTTTAAGCTTCTTTTTGTCCCTCCTTGCCTCTCATGGGCTTCTCGTCAATTCTCGGGACTCGGGATCGGGTCTCGGAGGCTCGGGATTAGGTCCCAAGGTCTCGGGGTCGATTCCAAGGCGTCGAGTCATCGTTTCTTTTCTCCGTTGGCTCCAAAATGTGTATGTATTGAGTCAGAATCGCTCCAACTCTTCCAAATCGTTCTCGGGAACCTGAAACGAACTAAAGGAAGCATAAGAAACCCATGAGTCGCTCCCAAGGAGCGATTTCACAAGGAAACGGGACCAAAACATAGTGAAAAAGGCTCTACAAACTACACTTATCAGTGACTCATCTCTAGTCATTAATCAAGCACTCCAAAAATGGAAAACTCGGAACGCCAATCTCGTTGAACGTCAATCGCGAGTAAGGATTCTCGAAAAACAATTCCAAAAAGTAGAATACATCTATCTACCCCGGGAAGAAAACCAATTTGCAGATGCGCTTTCCAAATTAGCATCTTTATTGAATATCCCGGAACATCTAACCAGCATGCCCATTTGCGTCAAAAGACGATCCGAGCCGGCATATATCCACTTTATCCAAGACATCGAAATAACTGATCCGGAACCTTGGTATCAGGCTATTCTAACCTACTTAACATCGGGCGAATATCCTCCGGGAGCTGAAAACCGGGCCAAGAAAGCCCTACGAAGGTGGGCAACCCAGTTCATTCGTACAGACGACATGCAGTTATACAAGAAGACAGCACAGGGGGATCTCCTCTTATGCATCGACAAAACACAGGCCGAAAAGGTTATGGCCGAAGTACACGATGGTGAAAATGGCCCGCATATGAACGCATATATGCTAGCCCGGAAAATCACGAGACTTGGATATTATTGGAATAGCATGGAAACCGACTGCCAGTTATATGTCAAACACTACCATAACTGTCAGATTTTCGCCAACGTACAGCATATGCCATCATCCATATTATATACCATGACATCACCATGGCCATTCTCGACATGGAGAATCGATATAATCGGGAAAGTGAACCCTTCCGGGACAGAGGGTCACTGTTTCATTTTAGTGGTTATTGACTATTTCACCAAATGGGTCGAAGCCGAGTCATACCGGATTTTGAATGCCAAGCATGTGGCCAAATTCATCCAAAATAAGATTATACGCCGATACGGGATCCCGCACGAATTTATTAGTGATCACGGGACCCATTTCCAAGCTGAAACTGCTACTTTGTTAGCAAAATATAAGATTCAAAGGCATACATCTTCGCCTTACCGTCCCCAAACAAATGGAGCGGTAGAGGCAGCTAATAAAACGATTGTCACCATACTTAAAAAGATGGCTGATAACTACCGAGACTGGCCCGACAAAATTCCTTTTGCCCTATGGGGGTACCGAACATCGATTCGCACCGCAACCGGAGCAACTCCATATTATCTGACATATGGAATGGAAGCGGTCCAACCGGTCGAGCTAGAGGTACCATCCCTCAGGATTTTACTCGAGAGTCAGGTGCCTGAGGCAGATTGGGTCCAAGCCCAATATGACTCGCTAGTTCTTTTGGACGAACGGCGATCCCGGGCCCTTAACAATATTCAGATATACCAAAAGAGGATACAACGGGCTTTCAACAAAAGGGTTAGGCCCATAAATATGAAAGAAGGGGATCTAGTCCTGAAATCCGTCCGGGCCTTACTACCAGTCGACCCAAGAGGGAAATTCAAACCCAATTGGGCCGGGCCGTATTTAGTAAAGAAGATCCTATCAGGAGGAGCGGTGATGCTGACAGACTTGGATGGGAACGAATTAGTAAACCCGACCAACTTGGACCAGTTGAAACGCTACTACCCCTGAAACCTTATCCCAATGTCATTTGCAAAAAAAGTTTATAAAAATTTGTCTTTTTATAGATTTTTTTTAAAAAATATAAGCAAGTCAATAAGTTAGGATTATTTATCCTACTGTCGCACATCTCGAACTAATAGGCTTGATGTATTTCGAAAATTGCAAAAAATCTATTTTTGAACTACGTTTGGTTTGATTCCACTAATTATAGATACGTAGGCAACCCCTCAAAAGGGTACAACCACTGCAATAACGAAAAGACGAGAACGGTATTCACTAATATGTCTTTTATTAAAAAAAAAACGATGAACTCGGGAGTTTCAAAAATACATCACACAAAAAAACAAACAACAAAAAAATCACACCACAAAATTAGTAATAATACTTAAATAATAAAACTAAGGAGACTAGTGCTCATGCATTTTTCTTTTCCCCTTGTCTTTTGGGTCGTGCGGAGCCCGAGGTCGACGGGGCGGGGGCGAACGTTCCCGGATCACAAGTGGAACCTCTTTAGCTCGAACCCGTTTCTTCGACCGCGGATCTTCTGCCATTGTCACTGGTCCAAGCCGAGCCCGTACGTGCTCGGGAAGTCTGTCTCGAGGACCAAGTCGGTCCTGAACCGTCAGTCTTGGGCCGAGTCTCCTTTCCAGGTCTGTCTGGGGGCTCACCTTCCCACGTGCACCTTTAGTACTAGACCCTTCAGCTTGAGTCCTAGTCTTTCCCTTCTGACCTGACATCAGCCGAACCAAAGTAGCCGGAGTATCACCCTCGTCAAAGAAACCTCTGTTATCTTTAGCCTGCTCTCGTCGCAGCAGGTCGAAAGCTTCATCAGTCTTCAAGGCAGCTTGGGTTTTAGCAGAATCCGTCTTCGTCCATTTCACATAAGAATCCGATACCCAGATTGAGAGAAGAGTCTTAGAAACAGACCAAGTAGCTCGGGTATACCACCGCTGCATCCAGGTGTCACACATCACATCCGTCAGCTGAGTAGATTCACTCGCGACCGCCTCAATTTCTGGGATTCTTTGGGCCCGACCATATTGCCTAAGTATGCGATCGGGGTAAAGGTGAATTGTCTGCCTAAAAGATAGGATCACCTGATATCGTGCCCTATCTCTCGATTCCAAACCAGTTCGAACATAAATAGGCCACCACGACACGGTCCATCGGATCAATTGGCCTCCATGGAAAGACAGCACTTCGTCCCAATACTTCTGAGTGTTATGGCGAGAAAAGTCAATGGTCCGCCTTCTCGTCATCACTTGATTGGGGCGATATCGGCTTACGTCGAGGGGAGGATCCACGATTGATAATCTGTCAAATAGCCAGAGCTGGAAAGGGAACGAAAAATATGATTGAGTACAACTGGAGCCGGAAACCGCGAAAACACAAAAAAAAAATCGCGAAAATCGGAAAAATCCCGAAAATCGAGAAAATCGGGGGAAAATCGCGAAAAATCGGAAAATTGTGGAAAAATCAAAAATCGAGAAATCAAAAAAAAAATCAAGGCAATATACCTGTAGAAGACGGGTACTCCTAGTGAACCGGATCGACGAATCCCTTTTACGATTATCCAAACCTTGGATGATTTCTCCCGTAATCAGCCAAGCCAGACTGTGCTCCGTTTCCATCAGGTCAACCACAGTGAAAAGTCGGACATGGCCCATGCATGATAACAGGTCCATATGACCTTCGAAGGCATAAACATGGAGCATACAAAAAGCAAAGGCCCTACGGCTATGGACCGGCCTGACCCGGGCGTCGTGTGGATTCATATACTTTTCGGGCAGATCGATCAAAGAGACAGTATCTCCTTCCAGCATACGAGATACCTCCATGTGAGAAAGTCCTAAAAATTCCCGTAATTTCCTCCTAGGATCGTGAACGGAAAACGGGATAGCAGAGCGAAGTATGGGATTCCATCCTCCTATGGCAGCAATTTCCTCAGGAATAGGACAGATTTTGCCTCGGGGGAAGCCAAAAACGTGATAAGTATCGTCCCAATGAGACAAGCAAGCATCCAGAAAGTGACGATCCACTTGCATTTGACGGATTTTGAACAATTGAGTAATACCATTCTGATTCAGAATAACTTTATCTGCGTCTCTAAAGTATCGAGACCAATCCTGCAGCATTCCGATTAAACGGTCGATACCCATAGTCGAATTTCTTAAAAAAATAAAGAATAGGATTCTTGGGGCTTGTTTCTCTTTAAGAAGGAGGGGAACTATGAGAATTATGAGGAAAACTAAGAGCAAAGATGAGTATTTATAGCATTAAACCCAGACTTTCCTCCTTACTTTATGATTCCTAATCCCAGAGGATTTAGCATACAGGCCTTATCTCAAAGTCTAGCTAAGTCATCCCAAGCATTCCTATTCCTTTTCGGAGTCAGATTTTCGAAAAATCCAATAATTTTCAAAAAAATTCTTTTCCCCAGCGCGAGTCATTTTTACCTAAATTCTACATGCAAAACTTTGCATAGTCATGTACAGGGACGATTCAAGCAGGGCCGTGCGACTCACTCCCCGGCGGAAAGCCCAGGGTGGCATTTTTTACGGGATGGGCCCACATATAGGCGCACCCGGGACTTATACAACAAGTCCAAATCCCCATGAAGTTATCATCATCGGCTCAGGTATGGTTTCTATCTTATGGCTGGCGAGCCCTGTCACGCAAGTCTAATGGACTATAAACGACCCGACCGGAAGTCTACCAGATCTTAATCCTTGATTGGTCAGGTAGCTACTCTGACTTTCACCCTGTCCAAGCCTCAGTCAAAGTGGGGGCTCTGTAGACACCCACATTTGGCCATTAGGTGTCTATAGCAGTTTTCAAAGAACACCCGATGATGATCGGACGTAAACATGCTTTAACATACTCGAATATGGGCTCGAAATCATTAGCATTTGGCTTGGACTTTTTACGGAGTACAAATCTCACAATAACAACCTCAAATTCTGGCCCAGTGGTTCATTTCGAGTCAAATAAGACTAATTTGGCTCGAATCCGACACCGAGGGCAAAATCGTCTTTTAGCGACTGAGTCAAACCCCGGTCAAAGATATTTCCGAGGCATAAAAAAAATCTGCCGCGTCACCCGAGATTCCGACTTGGAGTCGAAAAATACAAAAATCAGCTACGAAAAGTATTAAACAAATCCGTTAAAGATAGAATTCGATCTCCAAAAAGAATTCTACCCGAACACTCGATCAAGTAAAAGGCATACTCGGCCGAGTGGCTCTTTTCCAGCCGGATTTCGGTGTCTTTCCCACCAAGAAACGGAATCCTCATTTCTCTCAAATTGCTTACTTTTCCTATCCAAAGCGGTATTTCTTATCACCCAAGTTAAGCTACCTCTCCTAGCTTCAATCAGGGACACTCTCCTATAAATAGACCCCCTTGCACAACACAATATGGATTCATTCACATCGACATTCATTAGCAATAACGATCAACCATACATACATCCATAGCATCGACTAACCGATAATACAAACCCGAGATCACGTCACCTAGACCTCGAAATTCGGCCATCTCACCCGACACTCTACACGTCCAAAAAACCACCATAACGCACCAACATTTTTTTTAGCATATTTCAGATCTCGATAAATATTTTCATGACCTCGGTCAACGTGTGCTTAATCCATCACGCGAATTATCTTCGCAAAATCATTCATGTCATCGTATCCATATCTTTTATTCAATTTACAAACCGTTACTAACTTGTTTGTTCATGTTTTTAGCGATTTCTTTTCATCATTTGTTTTATTATACTAAAACGAACCTCGCATGCTAAAACAAATTTGACGTTAATTTTAGATGCATTAAACCGACTTAGCAACCCATTCAATTATTCGCATGTTTAGGCAAAACAATGTTTGCATATCATTCTCCGAATTACTAACGCGCGTATTCGAGAGTCAAACGATATCCTAGTAGAGGTCGCTAATGTGCGGGCAGGGTTGGGTATTCTTTGTGAACTTCCCAACACGTACTCTCACCCCTTACTCAGAACCGTGGTTTCCGGATGTCCGAAACCATTGGTACACGAGAGTCATTCAATACACGGTATCCAATAACGTCGGTATCGGTATCAAATGCAAAGGGACGAACCCAATAAACTCTGACATCGGAATGGGCCATACTTTGTGCATGGCCCACTACGACATAGAGTGGGTTCGAATGGGCCCGAACTCCCACAAAGTTCGGTGGCAACTCCAACTTCGATTTAAATTTCAATTCGATCCATTCTCATATGGATATTCATTCGCCTCCCCAAACCCGCGCGTGGCCACGTCGGGGTGGACCTATGTCATGTCCACAAACATCAAACCCTAGTCGACCGAGCTTTACCGATTTACGTTAATGGACTGACTAGTTGTTGCAAACATACTATATCCCGGGGTATATTCCTGTAATGAGATTTATTGAGTAGAAGCACTATTGTGGAGGACACTTAGTCCAATAATCTCCTACTTATCCGATATAAGTTGTGATCTACCAATTTTCTTGTCCGTTTTATATGTCCCACTAAGTGCAAGGTGTCTCTCAGGTCGCACTTACACTTGATCATATCAAGAGTGATTTTCTCGATCTGGAGAATAACTAATGACTGGAAAATCTACCATAGATCACTTCTGATCGTGGCCACACATTTCCAATTACTCCTCAAGTGGCCCATAGATAATTTAACCCAACGTAGGTGGACAATTCTTATTGCACTCAACCGAAATTCGATGGACAAAAAAAGCGGAAATCAGGAAGCCAAACCCAGAACAGAACGAAAAGCAACCGAAAAGTAAAACAAAGCGAAGAGCAAGAGGCCAAACACCGAAGAACAAGAACTCCGTAATCTAAGATCCGCAATCCCAGAGCCACAACCTGAAAAGAAAAAGGAACACCATAAGGAGCCGGGGAGGGCCGTAAATTGGAAATCAAGGGACGCCAACAAGCAACCCAGACGCAACCAAACGAAAACCAGCAAACTACTGACAACAAAAACCTAGATCAGAAACCGAAAACTAAAAGAAAACGAAAAACAAAGAACTGAGGACTAGAGAGAGAAAAAGAGAAGAAGGATAGGCAATTTATGAGATTATGGAGGAAGAGAGTGGTGGAAGGAGAAAGCTGAGGAAGGAAAAGAACATTTTTTTTTTTGGAATCACTGTACCTGCACTGTAGCGCGCACTGTAGCTAGGCTACAGCGCGCGCATCTCTTGCTTTTTAAAAGGTAAAGGATTATAATAATATAATACTACCTCCGTCTCTAAAAGATTGTCCCACTTTTATATTATATGTGAGGAGTATTTTAATGAAATGCGATCATCTTAGTGGGACGGAGGTAGTATGAATCTCGGTTGAGCTTTAAGGCCTTAAGCACGGTCCATATACAGCCCAATTTTTAGCATGAGCCTTTGGGGCTGGGCTTTGGACTTTTATGGACCTAAAATCATAGCCCAAATCCTCTTAAATGTAGGGCTGAATCGAACTGAATTTATGGGTCTGCACTATTTAATCACCTCTAATCATAATGTGACTACGTGCCATTTTCGTTTAATGAACAAAAAAAATATGGAGTACTTGCTTGGATCGCCCTAGGATTACGACGAAGAGCATAATTTGGATGCATGTGAAGTCATTAATGCAAGATATTCTCAACATAGAAACTTGTGATTCAATTGATTGAATATACTCCGTACTACTTAAAATAACAGGAGTGGTGTGCATGGAATGAAAGTAAGTTGACGTCTTGAGGCTAAGAGTACACTTGCATTGTAAGCCATGACAAAACATGATTAGATTTGGATAACATTCCTCCTCCTCCTCTGTCGATCTGCTGCTACAGTCATTTGCTTATGTCACCCAATCTTACTCCAATCCACTTGCTTTGAAAATTCAATCATTCTTCATCATAAAATCAAACATATTTCTACCATTTCAATCATTAATTAATTACTCTATAATACTCCAGGCCAACCAAACAACTAACATCAAAGAGTGCAAATATTTACTACTCCGTATTAGTATATTTTGAATCCAATTTCTTCTGGGTAAACCACCGTCTCTCAGGTCCTCGACTGACTGAGTTTATCTCGACGAAATGGACAGAATAGTTTCATTTAGATTAGATAGTTTCGTAACCAATCATTCATCATTAGCCAAATTATGAATAATACCAACCAAGTAGGTAGGTAGGGACGGGTAGTCAAAAAATAATCACTTGCTGTATCGTATCATCATCATGTAATGGATTCCACAGATACAGCAATGCATTCAGTACCCAAAGTTGCGGCCTTGAAACATACACAAAAGTTTCAAACTTTCTTCCTTGTCATCACTCTTTTTCTATTTTCACTCTACTTCTTCACCTCAAATTTAATCAATTTCATCTGGGTTTTTGCATTTTTTGCTTTTCTTGTCATTTCCCTCACTTTGGCACTGCCACACCCTTCACCAATTCAAGTCTCTGTAAACAAATCACCCCAAGACTATCCTCATAATAATAATAATAATAATAATAATAATAATAATAATAATAATCCTGTTGTTTGGTCAATTGGGTGTGATGAAAAAGGGGAGAAGTTTGAAGAAAGTAGTTCAGGGGTTTCGGTGAAGTATTATGGAAATGGTGACATTTATGAAGGGGAAGTTGAGAAGGGAGAGAGTTCAGGAAAAGGGGTACATCAGTATTACATGTGTGGAAAGTATGAGGGGGGTTGGGTGAAAGGGAAGTATGAAGGGCATGGTGTGGAGACATGGTTGAGAGGAAGCAAGTATAAAGGGGAATATAGGAATGGGTTGAGGCATGGGTTTGGCGTCTACAAGTTTTACAGTGGGGATGTTTATCAAGGGGAGTGGCTCACTGGAAACTCTCATGGTTCTGGAGTTTATGCTTCCAAGGATGGGACTACCTATGTTGGGGAGTTCAAATGGGGTCTCAAGCATGGCTTTGGCCACTACCATTACAGGTATTCCCTTCAACTAAACTAACCCTATTGAGTACGGAGTACTTTTTAGACGTTCTATTCCAATCTACTCGTTTCTATTTCAGTCATTATTTTAATATTAAATAAATACTTTAAACCTCACGTATTCACTATTTATATTACATTTAATATCAAACAAATACTCCCTCTCATCCAAATAATCCTTAATACATGATTTTTTTTATCAATATTAAAAAAAATGGTAAAAGTAAGAGTATTATTTGTAAATCAAATAACTTTCATGGGTCCACCAAAAAGTAAATAAAAAGTAATGACATTTTGTATAAATAGAGAAAGGATATGAAGATTATAAGGTAAAATTTTACTAAAAAGGAAACGTAAAGAATTGATTGGATTGTTCATTTATAATAAGGGTAAAGAATTGTTTGGATGAGAGAAAATACTTATTTATACCTTTAATAATAAACAAACACTTTCTTAAAACCGTGCATAAAGCATAAGTAGGTTCGACTTAAACGGAGGGAGTCCTACTTTTCTTTATTCCTCCATAACTAAAAAATTAGTATTAGCAAGTATAATAAGAATATTAAAACGGAATTACTTTTTCATAATTGTGTATCACTCAATCATCCCTAAAATTTCATAAATTTTTCAATATTATCTTTTTTTTTCATTATTTTTCTCCTAAACTAAGCCCTAAATTTTTCCATCAAATAATTATCGTTAATTCTAAACTGATTCCATCAATTATTTGCAAATTAAATATAGATCATAATTTGTTATCGTAAATTTTTTTTAATTCATTAATTAATGGATTCGATTTAGGGTTTCATCAAAATTAATTCTCATAAATTCTAAAACTGATTTCATCAATTATTTGCGAATTAATATGGATCATAATTTGTTAATTGATATTTTATCGTAAATTAATTTTAATTCATTAATTAAGGATTCGATTTAGGGTTAATTGGGTAACATTGAAATTTAGGGTTTAGGATTTAAAGCTTGTACGGTTTTTTTTAATTTGAATTGTATTATTATTTGAATTGTATTTTTTAATTTGAATAGTATCGAATTATTTTCATCTTTTTTATTTTGTTATAATTTTAATTAATTATAGTTAATTTTAATTTTAATTTTGAAAAAATAATAACATTAATAATAATCTTTTAGGAAAACCCAAAAAAAATCCGAAAAATAATTGAGATGGCCGAAGTAGTGGTTGGCGCAGTGGGCCGGAGTGGTCGCCGGCGACCGGCGTGTTGGGGTGGCGGAGAGAGATGAACTTTGGAGTTTGAGATATTTTTCTCTCTCTAGAAACTTATGTGGGGATGGGGAAATGAGAGGGTAGGGTAGGAATTTGAGGTATGATTGAGTAATGTCATAGTAAGAAAAAGTATCACCCTATTAAAATTTTATACAATAACTTTTATAATATGTAGACAGAGATTTTTACAATCTAAATTTGTTTTAGTTGAAATTTTTTTGATAACAAATTGGAGTATGTGAAAATCATATTACAAAATTTATAGGGAATTAATGGTTAAAGTTTTTTAACTTTGATTCTCAATATATAAATGGCCAGATGGGTACATGGAGTTAAATTTGTTATCTCAGAGAGTTTTTTTTTTCTTTTTTCATTTGCAAAACTCTTGGGGAGGGTTTTGGTTGAGAGGTCTTTTACCATGGTGTTTCGCGGCCCCAGAATTCCAACGCAAAGGGCAAAACTGTTTACGCTTGATCATGTTGTATTGTTCTGTCTAGGTTATAGAGTGGTCTATATACAGACACATTGGATGTAGATGTGGATGCAAATTGATTGTGTGCAAAATGTACTGATGCAGAAATGGAGATGTTTATGCGGGTGAATATTTTGCTGACAAAATGCACGGTTTTGGAGTCTATAAATATGTCAATGGGCACCAGTACGAGGGATCATGGCATGAAGGCAGTAGGCAAGGGCTTGGTGTCTACACTTTTAAGAACGCAGACGCCCAATCTGGTCACTGGCAAAACGGCATACTTGACAATCGAATTGGATCGTCTACATCGCCCTTTCAACTGCATTCAGGAGGCCAACTTTTGGATGTTGTCCAGGTATTTTATCCAGTTTGACCTGACTGCAAAAACAGCCTGAAATCAATCATTTGAAGCAAGTACATTATTAAATGCTATTGGACGAGTCCAAAAACAATCCAAATCTATAATGACCCGACTAAATAATCAACCTATTTGCCAAATCTATTATGAAAATTGCGTTAGATGAATTTGGAATGTACGAGTAATTAATTAAGTGGATGGTTAATGTAACTGCAGAAGGCCAGGGAAGCATCTCGGAGATCATATAATGTGGTAGCATCAGGTGACCACCGAGTTAGCATGGCGGTTGCAGCTGCTGAAAGAGCTGCTGTTGCTGCACGAACAGCTGCTGTAAGAGCTGTTCAGAAGAGGACTCGTGAAGAAATCAACAAGACGACACTAGTCCCATATCTCTGATTGATACATTCTACTACATTACATTTCAGGAAGTCGGGGTAGGGTTTCGAACATAGCAACAATCAACGACACAATCACCACTTACCAGCAGTTACAACCCAGGGTTTCAGGTCGGATCGATTTTTGGCAGGATTAGTATAGCTCAATGTGCACCTGCTGAAGCACCAAAGGTGCTGAAGCCTAGTATATGTATTGCTTGAAAGTTGAAAATATACAACACTTGGTTTTCAAAACTAGTAAGAATGAAACTATTATTGCTTGTTAGCTTCTTTACGAGTTAGGATCCTCTTCATTACCTCCTCACCATTACTTATAAAGGGTTTAATTTTAAATCCGGAACGATAGGATGGTTCTTACATTAATTATCTAAAGTGGAAAGGAAAATAATAATAATAATAATAATAATAATAATAATAATAATAATAATAATAATAATAATAATAATAATAATAATAATAATAATGTTATAATAAAATGTGAGAGAAAATGAAGAGGAGGTAACGGAGGGAATTTTATTTAGCTCTTTACTAGCATGAATTAAAACACATGATTGGCTATATGATAAGCTAGCAACGGGCTACCGCTACCTCTTCAAAACCACGAATCTAAAACTTTCTCAGCTAAACTACCCTAGAATAAAAAATTTACTTCAAATGATTGCAGTTTAAAATTGAAATATTGTGCATTACTTGAGTAAGGATGTTGTAGACACCCGCATTTTGACCGCCAGGTGTCTATGGCAGTTTCCAAAAAAACACCAGATGATGATCGGACGCTAACGTGTTTCTATGCGCTCGGATACGGGCTCAAATCCATTAATCGTTGGCTAACACACTTACGGAGTACAAATCTCACCAAACAGACCTCGAATCCAGGCCTAGTGGATCATTCCGAGTCAAACAAGACTAATTTAGGCCAAAACCAACACCGGAATTAAAACCGACTTTCCACGATTGGGTCAACCCCGGTCAAAGTCGTTTCCGAGACACACAAAACAGCCATACAATCCTCAAGAGTCCAAGTCAAACACAAAACCCATCAAACACCCAAAGTCAAGGTCCAAAACAATGGACCCGTGCAACCCGACTGGGCCACTCGATCGAGTGACCCACCGACTCGATCGAGTGGGCGTGTTTCAAGCCCGACGGCAGGCTTCACGGGCCACTCGACCGAGTTAGCCCCATACTCGGTCGAGTAACCCTAAACCGGTGCCCTAGCCATGCCTATATAAGCAACCCCCATGCAACACAACTTGAGACAACTTTTTGCAACTCTTTACAAACCCTAGAGCAACCTTACACATACACGCATACTACGTCTTTTGCAAACCCTAATCAAACCCTAGCAATTCTACACTAGCAAAAACCCTAAACCTAGTTTTAGGAATCAATCCCGAGCCACCACAACTCAACCTCCATAAACCTCGAAGACTCTTGTGTTAAAGCCACGGTTACGAGTCCGCGCCGAGACAAGAACATGTAGGTTGAGGGTGTCAAAATCCTCTCTTTTCTCCTTCTCTTCTTCACGTCGTCTTCATCTCCCTCTCATCCTCTTTTTTTTCGTTTTTTTTATTATTTTATTCGTTGCACCATAATATCGATAATACTACTAATATCAAAGCATTAAAATATTTATCGATTTGTGTCGAATAAGAAGGATATCGTGATAAGGAAAACCGCATATACAAGTGTACTGCACACGCGTCGTCAGTCGCTTATCCGGATACCCCGACTATTTGATTATTGAGATAAATTAACTTAAACAACAATTCGTTATTATTTCTCGTCATCATCATCATTAATCTTGCATTCATCAATTTTTAAAATCAATTTTAATAAGGGTCGAAACCCGTTGATACGGACCCGACATCACAATCCCTAGGGATTTATTTCGATGTCGGAGAAGTCGAGGGAATCAAGTCCTTTTTTTTATTCAAATAAAGCGTCGATTTTAGATTCGATACCAATTCCATAATTGGATATCGAATCTAACAATCAAGTCATATGAATTAATTAACGTGATTTATTCATATCACGATAATTAATTTAAAGCGACTAAAATTAATTTATCTCCTTTTTATTTCACTCTAATATCCATATCGATTCAATAATCGAATATGGGATACGATGAGTATTCAAATTTAGAATCGGGTATAAATTCAACAATATTTATATTCGGTTTAACAAAATCAACGATTTATAAAAAACCCGAATCGAGCATAGGTCATGCAATACTTATGCCCAATTCGGTAAAATCGTCGATTCATCAAAAATCTAAAGCAATTTCGAAAATCAATGTAAAATTGCAAGCGATTACAATTCGTACAGATGCCACTCGACCGAGTGCCTTAGTCACTCGATCGAGTGACATCACAAAATCGAGTCAGAACGCTTATCACGACCCCCACTCGATCGAGTCTCACAGTGAATCGGTCGAGTGGCCATGCACTCGACCGAGTTGGGCAATAACTCGGCCGAGTATGGTCCATAACGCAAAACAGAATCGTTTTTTTACAGGTCTACTCGATCGAGTCCAGCGACCACTCGACCGAGTAGCCTCATCACGACCAAAACAACGAGTCGTACATTCTTCTATTTTCTAAACTCGATAGTATTTTACGACTTAAGTCAACACGTGCATAATTAATCACGTGTATACTATCTTTTCAAACCATGCACCTCATATTTGCATCTTTTCATCTCATCTCATATTTGCACAAACCGTTATTATTCGTTATATCGTTACATCGTTACTAACGCGTTTGTTATTTCTTTTGTCAATTTAATTCTTGTTCGTTTATTGTACTAAATGAACCTGCATGCTAATATTCTACTTCGACGTAGAATTGATTGCATTAAATTGACATAGAAACCCGTTTCAATTCCATTCACATGTCTAGGGAAAATAATTCTTGCATATCATTTTCCCGTTTAACTAACGCGCGTATTGTAAGTCATTCGAATTCTTAGTAGAGGCCGCTAATGTGCGGGCGGGGTTGGGTGTACTTTGTGGGCTTCCCAACACGTACTCTCACCCCTTACTAAGAACCTCGGTTTCCGGATGCCCGAAACCGTTGGCGCACGAGAGTCATTCATACACGATATCCGATAATGTCGGTATCGGTATCGCAATGCAAAGGGACGAGCCCAATAAACTCTTACATCGGAAAGGGGCCGTATTTTGTATACGGCCCACTACGACATAGAGTGGGCTCGAATGGTTCCGAATAACCACAAAATTCGGTGGCGACTCCACATAGACCTAAATTTCAATTCGATCCATTCTCATATGGAGATTCATTCGCCTACCCAAACCCGCACGTGGCCGCGTCGGGGTGGACCTATGTCATGTCCACAGATGTCAATTGGTTATTTGGTTGGGAGTTGGAACTGTCAAGGACAAGACTACAACTGTATAAGGGTATCCTCATTGGCAAGATTTACCAAAGTCTTAATACTCCATAACTTCACATTTTCACTAACTTTTAATATTTATTTATTCCTCTGATTCATCTCAGACTTTGTACATTATTAGTTACACTTATTTCAAATCCCTTTTTTGGTAAAAATATTACGAGGAATTAATTTGGTTTAATTTGTGATTAAACCTTCCAAAGTACTTTACAATTTACTTCTTACAAACTACTACGGAGTACTATTACTTTATTGTTTAATTTTATTAATTTTTTTTTCTTTTATTTTACTGTTGATTTTCGTAATTTCGTGTGATATACTAAAGGATGGGTGAACAATATTTTGAGTTTTACTCATATTATTGGTCCGGATAATTTACGATATTTTAATTATGTCTTGCTTATATTAATTTACAATATTTTGCTTATTGTTTTTTCGTACAAGGTCTTAGAACGGCGTAATGTACTCGTAATTGTTATTTCGTAGGCCGATCGCCGATGATGGCCGTCTGTGTTTTTTTTTTTTTTTTTAAATAACGATTATGCTAAAATAGTTAATTTTGTGTTTAATTAGCTAATTACGTATAATTGGTTAATTATGTGTTTTATTTGTTAATAAGTGTTTAATAAGTTTATTAGGGGTCGAACAAAAAAAAGAGGATAAATTGATTTTATACTACCTCTATCTCGTTCATTTATTTACCTTTTATTAAAAAAATCTCAAAAATAATATAAAAGTTAAACAAATGACCGAGATGGAAAAAATAGTTAGAAATAGATGGACAATTGAACAAAAAAAATGAGACTTTAAAAACAATACTCGTAGAAAATAAAAAATTGTATAAATAATTATTTATTGGATAATATGTCGAGAAATATGTAACATGAGACGCGACTCCACAAAAGTCAAGTTGAGTCTTTAAAATTCAAGACTCAACGCCTTTGCTACAATATTGATAGACCCCATATGAGTCTTTAGACAAGACAACTCACCTAAAGACTACTAATAATCTTAAAACTTCATATTACCAATAATCTTAAAACTTCATATTACCAATAATCTTTAAACTTTTCTCAAGACTTGCAACATTATTGATAAGAATCACATGAGTTCTTAGACGAGACTACCCACCTCAAAACTACCAATAATGTTATCCTAACCACCAATCTCTTATCAGGTCGTCAAATAATATTCGGTGGTCCTGTTCCAATTTTCGTTGGAGGCCCCCATATTAACGAATGTTAACTTGTACGGTAAAATATGAAGTTACAATTTTGAACAATTTTTAGATGATTTGCTCGACAATGCTACCAACTACGGAGTACAAAAATATTATATCAATGTCTAAGCAAAAAATTGTGCTTCGTACAGTATAATTAAGGCCTCGTTTGATTACTCTTACACTTCCCGGGAAGTGGAAGATCCCATGAAATACAGTTTGAGGAGTTGTTTGGTTACCCAAAAGTGAAAAATTGGGAACTCAAACTTCCCTAATGAGTTGCACTTCCTAGATGATGCGAGAAATTGCTCACCAAGTTCCTCTCGGTGGGTTGCACTTCCCACATCCCGACTCATGCTAATAACTTTTTTTTTACCTTTATGCACTCATCATATTTCTTACTTTATAACCCTATTTTTCACTCATCTCTTCATCTTTATAATCATTTTTTATTTAATAGTGCTCCCTACATTTATTAATGTTTTTATCAATTTTTCTCTTTGAGACTTTTTTTATTGTTCTTCCCATTTTATTCTTTCCATATTAGTCCCCACATCTTCATTTTTTAATACTTTCTACTATGACTCACTTGTATCTAACTTCTCTCTCATTTTCATTTTTATTCATTTTCCTTAAGAACAATGTATAAAGCAAATGAGTACAACAATAAAAATGGAGGGAGTATAATAAGCTGATTACTGAACCAATATTTTTTAAAATAATGTTCTTTTTTATGTTGATGGCGCAATTTTGTTACGACTGCGTATCATGGGAAAGACAATTTCAGCTATTTCATAAGTTCTTGAAAAAAAAAAGTTATTTCATAAGTTTTATACCCTTGACTAGTTTTAAACCCGCGCAAATTGCGCTGAGGTTCTTTCAAAACTGTTTTATTACGAATTCTCGTATGAAACGGTCTATTCTATAAAGGGGAAAAAAACATCTACGTAAATTAATTTCTTCAATGTATTTTGAAAAAATATGAAATGGAAAAAAAAAAATCGTTGCACATAAAATTCATTTTAATATCTTTATAACCAAATATAATTAAAACAAATAATAATTGGTTGATAGTTATGGAGTATATTTCAAATCCTTATTGGTCGATAGTTATGGAGTATAAAGTAATTACAATTTACAAATAAGTAGTGATATACTCCATAAGAGAAAGTTAACCATTACTTTCTTTTAAAACATTCATTTTTAAAGTTACTCCATTAACAATTACACGTAACGAATTACCGAAGTTTATAAATTGCTTCAAAATCTTAATTTGTACCCATATGTTATTAGAATCAAAATGTTCTTTCTTAGAGGGTGGGTTATGGTCAGGGATGGCAGTGGGTCCAAGACCCGACCCAGACCCGGCGGGTCGGACCCGAATGGGTCGGGTCTGGGTCCAAATTTTCCAGACCCGTTGGGCATGGGTCGGGTCTGGGTCCTCCCCAAAAAATTCGGGTACGGGTACGGGTCTGAGTTTTGGGACCCGGACCCGACCCGTGGACCCGTTTTAAAAAAAAAAAAAATTGAAAATTAAACCTACTAAGTACTGAGTTACTAACCAACCCGACCCGTGATATATCATGTATCACTTAATATGTTGTTTTAATAAATTACTTTGTGACGAATGTTTTTAAGACGACCTTTGTGTTGTATTTTGGGAGACGTTGCGGTTGTATTGTGAGATTTGTAGACACTTTTTTTTTTATCATTTTTATGCGTTGTTTGTAAACACTTTTAAAATCTTATGCGTAAGGATTGACTCAAGACATTACGTAGTTTTTTTTCGGAAATTAAGTTCGTGTTTTTCTACGAAATTTCCATTGAAACAATGAATAATACAAAATTGTAATAAATAAGGTGGACCCGCGGGTAGACCCGGACCCGGTCCAGACCCGGCCGGTTCGGGTATGGGTCCGACAATTTGGACCCGTTCGGGTCCGGGTCGGGTCTGGGTCCGGGGTTGAAACTTCGGGTCCGGGTCCGGGTCCAGGTCCGGGCGGACCCGACCCAGACCCGACCCGTTGTCATCCCTAGTTATGGTCTTATGGTAATGGACATTGGACAATGAGAGCATGTCCAACCATGCTCTTATACACTTCATCATCTTTTCATCTCTCTTATTTCTCACTCATCCACCTTACAATTTATCAACTTTTCAATTAACATAAAAAACACTCCTCCAACCATACTCAACTCATCATCATCATCTAACACTTTCTCATTATTTATCTTTCTTATTTTAAATATTTACCACCCTTCTATTTAAATTATCTACAAATTTCTTTATTAACTACGAGTTTTATATTTTGGTGGTTCAACTCGATTTTCTAGTTTAGTACCCGATTTTTTATTGTGCGTATTACTTTAGGTATAGAAATAGAACAACGACGAGTCGACAATCAATAAAAACACAACACTATAAAATAAAATGATATTTTGTACAGAGTATTTGATTTGGTTGAAATAAGGTAGCAAAATAAAATGAGAAATTGAAATAATGTATCAATACTACTCAATATTATACTCTATTTATAGAGAAAAATATTTCGAATTCATAATTATTATTTTTTTTTTTTCAAAAAATAAATTAAAACAATATTTTAAAGCAAAAACCGTAACAATGAATAATAAAAAGTACTCAACAATTAAAGCTTGTGGTGTTATGACACCACTTGTCAACCTATAATTGGACTAAACCTAATATCCAAAAAAAAAATTAAGGAAAATCATGTTGAAATGTAGTGCACATCTCAGCTTCCTCTTCAGCACAATATCGCTGAGCGTCTCGCTCATCATAATTTCAATGATCTATCATCATGGTTGGAGAGTGTAATGAACTCCTCATCATGCTCACGCTGAAGTCTCTCATCACCGTTGGAGATGGTATGAGGTGTCAACAAAGTTATATCATCGTAACAAAAGAGTTATTTGTATCTTCGTCCTAAAAACTTTCGTAGCAGTTTAAAATTTGACAATAAGTTACAGGTAATTTTGAAAACAATCAAAATCGAGTATTCTAAAAAGGCGAGTAAACTTAACGCATGTCTCTACATTTTTTATAAATATAAGCATTCTCTCTCCAGGTCGATCCGTTTTACATGTAAAAGAGTTCAATTATATATTCTCGCTGCCTATATGTTCTTGCGTTTCGAATTCTTCGCTTTTTCAAGTTTAAACTACCAAATTTGAGTAATTGCAATTGTATTACTCAAATGAAACATCATATCAAATCGATGTTGCCTCAGAGCAACATCAACCTATATCTGAGTTGAAAACTTAAGTTCTATCTAGGTAACCGGACTCTAGTATAATTACCTTCACACCCACCTGCCGTTACAAAGCCAAATTTGCTACTTTGGCATCGACAATATTGAAACTTCATCAGTGCTTTGTTGGCTACCATAATAAGGTCCTTCTACCTGAAACAATCATAACTAACCACCAATCTCCGCCATTTTTTTCGCATTGCAAGCTCTATAACTCCGCAAATAATCACTCCTATTCGAAGCAAGCCATAAGTCCGATGAAAATATCTAAATAAGGTAAAAAAAATTGATCGGAAAGAGAGTACATTGAATGTAAGTAAACCCAGATTCATGAGAAAAATTGAAGGCAATAAAACAAATAAATAAACAATCCAAAAGGAAGAAACAAAAAATCATGCATGTTGATCATATCCGACACCCATCTCAACAAAGAGAAGATTATCCATTTTGATAATACAATCAGATGCTTCAGGGGTTGCCATAGTTGCTGCTCATGTTAAAGCTGTGATTCTGCTACTTGAGCGTGACGATCGAGGAGGAGATTGGGTAGTGTCTGGAAGAGAAGATTTGGTGTTTTCAATGTCTGATTCTAGTATCTACAAATGCCATCATGTTCGGATTTCGGAGTGAAGTTTTCAAACCCATTGACGTATAAAACTTTTGTTCCACACTATGGGTTCTTTTACTCCAAAACCTCATTCACTCCATGTAGCGTAAACTGTTTTTCATCTCATCATAATCATTCAATTTTTTTCTTCCATAATATATTATAGAAAATTTCGAGAAAATTTGTTTTCTTAATGACTCTCCTTGATAGCAAAATAGTGCCGTTCCACAAAAATTCTAGACCAATATAACACTGACAAGGATAATGATGAGGTGAAATGCATCATCGTGCAACAAAGAGGAAAGGAAAAGATGTCAGATTCCATGATCCTGAATAACTCCCATGCGATGCAACCTGGAATTAAGAGAACTTTAGTAATAATATAACATAGTTTCGGACTTCAGTTCTATAAAATTTTCAGCAAGTCAGCTAAGAAGCATCAACATTTATCCTTTTAAAATACATTTGAAAACAAACAATTGTCATTTACTTGGATTAGCAATTTCAAGTAACTGAATCAGCTAGTGTTTTTTTCGTGTGCTAATCAGCTAGTGCTTGGGTGTAGATAAAAGAAGCTTCTGAAAAGGATGCTATGATACGCTACTGTGTTATTCCCTTCTCTTTCAGTTTATATACAAATAAGAAAAAGAACAAAGTAGTTAATAAAGAGTTACGAAGTATTAATTAACAGCTTAAAATTCCTCCGCTCCCTTTGAGAATGTTATACTTGCCAAAGGGCATGTTACCTTTATTATTGAGTCACTTCTCAATACATGTTGCATGAAAGTGATGGTTGCATGGTAAATCATGGAGCTCTACACTGTCGACCATCTTCATATGATCTAAGTCATTTACAACATCCTCGAATTAGAGATAAACATAAAAAGTGAGAGTAGAATTCGATTCACAATCATAATCTACGCTAGCTACAACAACAAAATTGAATATAATAAACATTTGAACTGCAAAAATATATGAGTTAATCCTGGAGCACACATATGTTTTAATAGAAGCGACATAAAATGAGATTTTCGACATTAACGATAATGACAATGCAACACAAAAATGCAGTGATGCATATCATAGTATGATACCTTTTGTAGAATAACAAAAAAAATGAAGCTTTCCCATTCCAGTCAGGAAGAACATCGCAACAAATTATAGCGTCATTCCAACATCTACTTGGTCTCGATCCACATACCAACATTAAGTTTGATATAGACATATATAAGCTAACATGTAGATAAATAAATTTGTGAAAGACTTGTCTAACGACATTCCAACGTTTTGAATTGATAGCAATACACTCTTCACAACCGTTCATAATCCCAAATATAACGCTTTTCTCAACAAATATTAAAAAATCGGATTGATGTATTAATTTTGTCTAATAGTTGTTGTTTATGTGTGAATGATGCCATTATTGATGATGTGCAGGATGAAAAATTTTAGCGTTTCAGTCTGTCACTGAAACAATGCAACATACAGATGTGCAGGACAGAAATTGAGAATAATCCCAACATTTAAATTGAGAATAATAACCGGACATAAAATTGAGGAAAATATAAACTTTTAACTGATGCAAGTAATGAAGTGGAGCATTAAAATAGCATCAAAGTAGCACAAAACAGCATTGTTTGAACATTACATACAGACATCCAGTAGCAAACTAATAGTTACAGCTATTTGACATTCATTTCAACCCTCTGTAAACCTATAGTAGGATTCAAAAAGAAAATTGCATCTGCATTTTTCATAAAATTATCACACTTTTCAGCTTCTCAAGTAATGTAAACCAACAAAACTCTCATCTTTATCAATATCCACAGTCATATTTGTTCTACCCAAATATATTAGCCTTTATCAATCCTCTTGAAACACTCATACCATAATTTTAATGTCACTTTTTGCCATGGATTCACCTAGAAATAACATTAATCACTAAATACATCAAAACTTATGATTAACATACACAAAAGAGTAGAAAAGAAATTAATCTTTAATATGTAACAAAAAAAATTCGAAAAAGAAAATAAGAAAAATACCTCCATTTGCTTAATTCGGTTCTAGATTTTCATGAAGATAAGGTTGAATGAAGTTAATTGGTTGCTAGAATGAAGATTAGTGCTCCAGAAAATGTTTGCTTAATTTTGTTTAGGTAACCTATTGACAAAGTATAACATGAGATGAGTGTTATTAAAGTATGATTAAACATCGGTTAATGTATATAATGGAATAATATAAGAAGATGCCCAATAGTATGAATTATTCATGTGAATTAATGCCTGAATAAAAGTAATTGAAAAAATTAATCAAAATCAAAGGTGTAACAAAAATCATACAATCGCAATCAAAATTACTCCGTAATTGTGCGATTCTAAAGCTCAAATTCACCACCGACTTCCTCATTATGAATCCACTTAACTGAAGAACCATCACTGTATTATTCCAAAATCCCAACTCATCACACATCTTCATCTCTCTACCATTATTATTTGTTTATCAATTACAATCACGTTGTATAAAATTTCGATAATTTCCTCACCCTAATTCAGTTATTTTTATTGATATTTCCTCACCCTTATCTCTAATCTATTTTAATTTGCATCTTATTACTCCACTTTCTTATATAAATAATACAGTAACTGAATTATTATCAATCAAAATAAAACAATCGATGCTCAATAAAAAAACACCAACAAAATTAAGAGGGGAAGTGGTGAAAGTGTTCATACATCGAGAGAAGAATCGATTGTTGTGACGACATCAACAGTAGGATAAGATCAGAATCAACACAATTCAACAAACAATTTGCACGAAACCCGGCCCCTTCCTTATCCCAACCCCGACACCACCGCCGGCTTCACATACTCCATCTCCTCGCCAAGCAAACATGTGCCCACCACGAACAACACCATTCCTCCACCTCCATCACCGCTGTGCGCCACCGTTTGCGCAATTTGATTGATTGTAGTGTAATTGATTGAATATTTGGGGGAAAATTGGTTTGATTGAATTCGGTGTTTTTAAATTTAATTGGATTTTTTTGGGTTTTCTTAATTAGGATTATTAATCCTGGAAGAAGAGGGTCAGGGGAAGAAGGAGGAGAGGCGAGAATAACTGAATAGAAGATGCAGAGAGGATGGAAAATAATTCTAAACTCCTACTGTAGTTGACGCTATTGACGGTTTCTAAACTCCTAGCAAACCGCCTATTGTGGGGAGTTGTTGACGGTTGATAGATCGTGGCCTGAAATTGTAATATTATCGGCAGTTGCTTCCTCTTATGGGACAAATGAGGCGGTTTTCAGCTGATTTTGTATACTTTTGTATATGCCACATCGGATGCCACATAGGAACCACATAAGCCATCCTACTCATCATCCTACGTGGCTTAATGTGGAGGCAGAAAATGCTCCTGCTTTATATAATAAGGGATTAATAAAGAGCATAATAGTCTTTATAAACAAAATCATGGGAATTGGATGAGTGCAACCAAACCAGATACGAGAATTCAATTCATGTGAAGTGTGAATCCAGGAGGACAACCAAACAAATATTTGTAAATTCACGGGAACTTGATGTGAGAAGTAAGTTCATGGGAATTGTATTGAATTTCACCAATAATACTTCATAATTATGAACAATTTAATTATTAAAATAGGAAATTAATAAAATAAAATATGAATTATATAAATAAAAAGATTTTGTTTAGGAAATAATAAAAATCAATCAATCAATCTATATAATTAAAGAAAGCTTTTTTTTCGAGGGAATCCAACTTTTATGAAACACTAAGAATTTAAATATTATTCATATTAAAAGTGGATATGATACTCCTATTTGTTTTAGTATTAGATAATAAATAATACTCCTTTGACTCTTAGTATTAGACAAAACAATCCTAACACCCCTAAGAGTCAAAGAATTACCATTATATAAACCGTCAATTAACTCCTCAGAAAACAACAAAATTTGAATAGTGGAACGAGTAAAATGGTTATGATTATTTCAAATAATCGTCATTTTTGGAGAATTATTATTAAAATAAAATTATTATCCTAATATAAGTAGATATATTTATTAAGATAAAATTATCCTAATAGAATTGGATTTACATTTTTGCGAAAATACAATGTGAGAAATTACAATTTTATAACTTTTTACCTTTTATATCAATAAAAAAAATTAAGAGTTTTTTTAATTTAATATTGGAGTATTTTATTTATATTCACTACTTGTCATATTTATATAGAAATAATTATAAATAATAAATATTTTAAAAGATATTGCACAATAAAAAAATAAATTATTACTTCATTTATAAGTGTCATCAAAATAAAACTACACTGCATTTAATATTGCAATCATATAGAGTAAATAATTTTTAACGGACAGGTCGGGTCGGGCCACGACCCTAATATATCGAGTTTGATGACAGTCAAGTCGCAGATCAAGATTTATAGGTGTTGACCTACGAAGAAACGGGTTGGATGGGTTGGGTTTACGGGTCAAGTCAATTCAAGTCATTCAGATCAACTAGAGAGTAAAACTTTAGTCTCCTGATTTATAAGCAAACAATATATATACTAATAAGAGTGCTAGATAATTTAAGTTAAAATTAGAAACAAAATCATATTCAAATAAGTTGATTAATATATAAAAAATAATTATGTTCAATCAATCAATCCGTCAATTATCCATATAATTAAACGATACGTTTTTCAAGCGATGTTAGTAATCTCCATTAGTTAAATTTTGGTGATACAAACTTAAATTATTTATCATATTTAAGTATTTAAAAATTTTGAACACCGCAAACTTGATTAAACTATTTTAACTAATTCAAAATTTAATGAAGTTAAAACACTTAAATAAAATAATTAAATAATTAAATACATGTCGGGTTAGACTACAGGTATTTCGAGTGACATGTAGTCTCAAACTTTTTTAAACTACATAATTTATTTAAATAACTTTATATATGTCGGGTTAGACTACAAGTCGGTTCAAATAGGGGTCGAGTTATACCTATACGGGTCACGAGACGGATTATGCTTAGAATACAACTGAAAAATAGTTTCGAACGTAGATTTTTTTTACCTTTAAGTAGAACGGTGTAATATTTTCGATATTACCTTTTTATTTATTTTAATAATATTATTTTTATACTCCTTTATTATAATGTTTATATTACAATGAATCTTTAAAACTATTTTAATAATTATTTACTATCAAAAGATAAAAAATGTTGTATTAGATTGAATATTAATTTATATTTGTAATTTAAAATATCGAGTCACGGATCAAGATTTAGATGTCTTGAATCTTAACCTATGAATAAACGGGTTGTGCGGATCGTGTTACAAGTCAGGTCAAGTTTTGTTGAGTCTAATAGTAACGTTACTATTTAACACGATAACACAAAGTTAATCTCTCAACAAGTGATCATTGTGACGACCATATCTGTCACAGAATCGCAAGCTTGCGACGGAGAAAATACTACCCATTGGGTAGATAAGACAAAACAAAGTGTCATTTACTAAGTATTTTGCTTTAGTTTATTTACCCCACATAGATAGTACTTGACCCGTCGCAAGTTTACAACGAATATATCCGTCACAAGTAAGAGTTTCTGTTAGGCTCCCTATATACAACTTTACAAGAGACTAACGTACTAAAATTGCTAGTTAATTTATGTTAAGATTAGACATAAAGTTATATTCAAATTAAAGAATAATATATAAAATTAATTATATCGAATAACTTATAAATTAAAATTAGAGTTTTAATAAAATCTAGACAGAGTAATAGATTGAGTCGAACTAGGCTTTTAGACTAAAGCTTTTAGATTGGTTTAGGTCAAATGGGTCGCGGCTCAGGAAAAAAGGGCTCATGACCCTAAAAACAATTGGTCGGGCTGCTAGGGTCGAATATAGTGCGAGATGATGACATACATACAAAATATTTGATGTAGAAAGTCAAATGATTATAATCTTTTAAAGTAAAAGACATAGATAAACTAAATGTTCATAGATGAGTTGTGACGTATTAATATTGCTCACAGATACATGACCTACTACTTTGATGAGCGTCGTTTTTTATCCAAGTAAGTAAGTAATCAATATACGCACTAGACGAGCGGGTCGGCTCACGGGTCGAGTTATACGAGTGGAGTCAGGATACGGGTCGGGTTATACGAGTCACGGGTCGAGTTATTATCAATAACTCCAAAATTACAATTATTTGAAATAATCATAAACAGTTCGTCACAGTCAATATTATAAAATGAAGTATTATCACCATTATGGATGATTTAGTAGCATTTTTGTTGCACCCGTGCATCGCACGACATTAAAACTAGTATATATAATTAAAGGAGACTTTTTTTATTTTACACAGAATATTAACTATATTATTTTTTAATTTCCGGGTTTTGAGTAAATATGAGGTTAAAAGTAGACTTCTTAATTCTAACCTAAGAGGGATTTCGAGTGAAAGTAGAATTCTTTTTATAAATAACACAAGTCTACTAATTACTAATTACATTACGATAATTACTATACGCAAAACGAGTAATAGTATGAGCTTAAAATTGATTGATTATATAACACGTAAAGATGATTATCATTATATTGAGTATATTATTATTGATTGATTATTATTAGTAATAGTATAAAATAATAAATTTTGATTGAAAGTGGAATTCATACTTCTAACCTTATGAAACGGATTTTTTAATGTAAATAATTTTTTTAAATAACTTTTTGTGGACATGACATAGGTCCACCCCGACGCGGCCACGTGCGGGTTTGGGGAGGAGAATGAATCTCCACATGTGGATCGAATTGAAATTTAAATCGAAGTGGAGTCGCCACCAAACTTTGTGGGAGTTCGGGCCCATTCGAACCCTCTCTATGTCGTAGTGGGCCATGCACAAAGTATGGCCCATTTCCGATGTCAGAGTTTATTGGGCTCGTCCCTTTGCATTTGATACCGATACCGACATTATCGGATACCGTGTATTGAATGACTCTTGTGCGCCAACAGTTTCGGGCATCAGGAAACCGAGGTTCTGAGTAAGGGGTGAGGGTACGTGTTGGGAAGTTCACAAAGAACACCCAACCCCGCCCGCACATTAGCGGCCTCTACTAGGATATCGAAAGACTTTCTAATACGCGCGTTAGTAGTTCGTTTAAATGATATGCAAACGTTGTTTTCCCTAAGCATGTGAGAAATTGAACTGGTTTCTAGGTCGATTTAATGCAACTAATTCTAACGTCAAAGTTAAACTTAGCATGCGAGGTTTATTTTAGTACAATAAAATAAACAATGAAAATAAATCAAGACAATAACAAACTTGTTAGTAACGGTATAACGATAATAACGGTTTGCGAATAATATAGAATAATATGGAATGACGTAAATAGGATGATGCATGGTTTTGAAAAGTGATATTTCACGTGATAGATTTGACACGTGTTGACCTAAGTCATAAAAAAATATTATCAAGACTAGAAAAGCGATGTGGGACTCACGGTATTTGTCGTGATAAGGCCACTCGATCGAGTCATATGAGGACTCGACCGAGTGGTCCTCGAAAGAAGCTTCTATCCCGTATTTTAGACCCTACTCGATCGAGTTATTGGCGAACTTGACCGAGTACGCTGCCACTCGACCGAGTCATTGCGAGACTCGACCGAGTGGAGGTCAAAAAACCTTTCTGTCTCGGTCTTTGAGGTGCCACTCGACCGAGTGGGCTAAGCACTCGGTCGAGTGCCCTCTGTACGAACTAGGGTTCGCTTGCAATTTTGTTATCGATTTCGAAATTGCTTTTGATTTTGTTAATTCAATGATTTTGTTGAATCGAGCATAAATATTACATAATTTATGTTCGATTCGTATGTATGATACTCGTCATATCCGATGTTCGATTATTGAATCGATATCGAATATTAGAGCGAAACTAAAAAAAAGGTTGCTATAAGTTGTTTTTAAATTAACCAAAACGATATAAATTTCCTCCGCGTTTATAGTGTCGTATTAATTCTTGTCGAATTAGATGACATCTATTTTAGCATCAACGAAAACCGTGTTAGTTAAATTGTTTGACTAGATCGTTAGATTCGACATCCAATTATTGAATTGGTATCGAATCTAATAGATCGACACTTGAATTAAAAAAACTCGACTTGATTCCCTCCGCATCCCGACATCATAATTAATTCTTGCAAATTGTTTGATGTCGGATCCGCATCAAAAGGTCTCGACTCAATTTGAATAAAAATACGTGAATAATAAAAAAAGGGTTTTAGAAATCGATGTATGCAATGTTGATGATGACGCGACGAAAAATAAAAACGATTTTGTTTATGTTGACTAGCTTCAACAATCAAATATTTGGGGTGTCGGGATAAGCGACCGGCCGCGTCGGATGAAACATTCTTGCATTCGTGTTTTCTTATCCCGTCATCCCTCATATTCGACACGAATTAGCGAGCATTTTAATGTTTTATATTAATAATATTAACGATATTAGACGCGACAACGAAATAAAAAAATGAAAAGAAACAAAACGACGACTACGACGAACGACGCGAAGACGGAAGACGCGAGGAAGAGAGGGACAAAAAGGGAAGAGCGGGATTATTGCACCCTCAACCTACATGTTCTTGTTCTCGGATGGGACTCGTTAGATGTGGCTAGCACGGGAGTATCGAGATGTAGGTTAAGTTATGGTGATTAGGGTTAGGATTCCTAGATGCTAGGGTTAGGGTTTGAGTGTAGATTAGGGATTGCTTAGGGTTGTATTAAGGTGAAAAAAAGGTTGTTTCAAGTTGCATGCAAGAGGGTGTTTATATAGGCATTGGTCACCTCACCCGTCTAGGGTTACTCGACCGAGTAACTGGCTAACTCGGTCGAGTGGCCCAGTGCGACTGCAGTCGGGCTTGTTTAAAGGCCCACTCGATCGAGTGGGGCTGACACTCGATCGAGTGGGTCAGCTGGAGTGCATGGGTCTGGTTTTTGGACCGTGGTTTGGGCTTTGTATTTGGGTTAGACTTTTGATGTCTATGTGGTTGTTTTTATGTGTTTCGGAAACGGCTTTGACCGGGGTTGACCCAATCGCCAAAAGTCGGTTTTATTTTCGGTGTCGGTTTTGACCCAAATTAGTCTTGTTTGATTGGAAATAACCCGCTAGGCCTGAATTTGAGGTTGGTTTCGTGAGATTTGTACTCCGTAAGTGCTTAAGCCAACAACTAATGGTTTTGAGCCCATATCCGAGCGCGTAGAAACACGTTTGTGTCCGATCATCATCGGGTGTTTTCTGGAAACTGCTATAGACACCTGGCAGTCAAAATGTGGGTGTGTACAGAGCCCCCACTCTGACTGAGGCTTGGACAAGGCGAAAGTTAGAGTAGCTACCAAGCCAATTAAGACCTGGTAGACTTCCGGTCGGGCCGTTTATAGTCCATTAGACTTGCGTGAAGGGCTCGCCAGCCATAAGATAGAAGTCATACCTGAGCTGATGATAATAACTCCGTGGGGAATTAGGACTTGTCGCGTAAGTCCTGGGTGCGCCTGTATGTGGGCCCATCCCGTGAAAAATGCCGCCTTGGGCTTTCCGTTGGGGAGATATATGAATTGCGCGGTCTTGAGTTGTACCTGTATAAGTTACATAAAATTTTGCATGCAACATGTAGGTGAAACAAATATGACTCGCGCTGGGGAAAATGATTTTTGAATTTTTTGAATTTTTTGTTTGAAAGTTTGAATTTTTTTTGAAATTTTGAATTTTTTTTGAAATTTTAATTTTTTTTTGAAATTTTGAATTTTTTGAAATTTTGACTCCAAAGAAATTTAGGAAAGTTTGGGATGATTATTTCCGTGCTAGTATTGAGACTAGGCCTGTTGAGATTAGGAAATTTTTGTGTAGAGGAGATATGGAAAATTGGTTGTAGGGTTGATGATATATATAGCCCTCCCTTGCATTAATTTTTCTTCACAACTCCCATCATAATTCCCTTCAAAAAGAAAAAAAATCCTCCACTCCTTTCAAGAAGAACTTCGGCTATGGGGATCGAGAGATCGACCGCGATGCTGCGGAATGGTCCCGACGCTTTAGAGACACAGATAGGGTGGCTTTGAACCAGACGGGTATTACTCAGCTGTATACATTCCGCCAGATGCAGGTTGATCGTTATTTTCTTGATGCGTGTTTGTCCTACTGGGACGACATATATCATGTCTTTGCTTTTTCTCGAGGAGAAATCTGCCCTTTACCCGAGGAGATTGCTGCTGTGGGAGGATGGAACCCGATTCTTCGTCCTGCCGTACCGTATTCGGTCTATGACCCGAGGAGGAAGCTTCGAGAATTTTTAGGACTTTCCCATAATGAAGTATCTCGCATGATGGAGGATGGCAATATTTCTCTGATCGACTTGGCCGAGAAATTTATGAATCCTCATGATATCCGGGTCAGGCCGGTTCACAACCGTAGGGCCTTCTCTTTTTGTATGCTTCATGTTTATGCTTTCGAAGGTCACATGGATTTATTGTCATGTATGGGTAATGCCCGTCTTTTAACCGTGGTTGACCGGATGGAGACGGAGCACAGTCCGGCTTGGCTTATCACGGGAGAGATTATCCAAGGTCTAGATAATCGTAAGAGGGATTCGTCGGCCCGTCTAACCGGAAGCACGCGTTTATTTTTTGGTATATTACCTCGAATTTTCCTGGTTTTTCCCGATTTCTCGACTTTCGATTTTTGATTTTTTTCTCGTGTTTTTCTGCTGCAGTGGGCACTCGATCGAGTGCCCTCGTAAAAAGCCTTCTGTTTTGCTTTCAGAGGTTCCACTCGATCGAGTGACCCCTAGGCACTCGATCGAGTGTCCTTAGGCGGATGCCTATTTTGTTTCGGAAACTCATATTTTTGCTTCCTTTTTCAGATTTGGCTATACGAGAGGTTATCAGTGATAGACCCTTAATCAGGTGATGACCAGGAGACGGGCCATTCATTTTTCTCGCCAGATTACTCAGAAGTATTGGGATGAAGTGCTATCCTTTCACGGCGGTCCGTTGATTCGATGGGTAGTGCCGTGGTGGCCCATCTATGTTTGGACACGTTTGGACCCGAGGGATAAGGCTCGTTATCAAGTAGTTTTGTCTTTCAAGCAGACGATCCATCTTTATCCCGACCGCATACTAAGGCAGTATGGTTGGACCCAAAGAATCCCGGAGGTTGAAGCAGTTGTGAGTGATCATACCCAACTGACTGATGTGATGTGCGATACTTGGATGCAGAGATGGTACACCCGGCATACTTGGCCTATTCCCAAATCTCGTCACTCAATCTGGGTTTCAGACTCCTATGTGAAGTGGACTAAAGCAGGTGATGCCAAAGCCCGAGCTGCTCTGAAGGTTGATGAGGCTTTTGACCTGCTGCGAAGGGAGCAAGTTAAAGACAATAGGGGTCTCTTCGACGAAGGAGACACTCCGGCTACTCTGGTCCGTCTAATGTCAGGTCAGAGAAAGAAAGCTAAGACTCATGCTGAAGGGTCTAGTGCTAGAGATGCATGGGGGAAAGTGGGCCCCCAGACTGACTTGGAAAGGAGACTTGGCCCAAGATAGACTAGCAGTGCAGGATCGACTTGGCCCGCGAGACAGGCTACCCGAACATGTGCGGGCCCGACTTGGACCGGTGACAGTGGCAGAAGACCCGTTGTCAAAGAAACGGGTTCGAGCTAAGGAGGTTCCTCTCGTGATTAGGGAGCGCTCACCCCCGCCCCGGCGACCTCGGGCTCCACGCGACCCAAAGGACAAAGGGAAGGGCAAGATGCACGAATATTAGTCTCCTTTGTTTTATTATTTAAATACTATTACTTTTTTTTTGTGGTGTGTGCTTTCCGTTTTTGGCGTTTTTTTTATTTATTTATTATAATTTGTAATTTGAATTTCCCGAGTTTATCAAGATTAAAAGACATATTAGTGAATACCGTTCCCGTCTTTTCGTTGTTGCAGTGGTTGTACCCTTTTGAGGGGTTGCCTACGTATCCACAATTAGCGGAATCAAACCACACGTAGTTCAAAGTATGATTTTTTGCAATTTTCGAAATACATCAAGACTATTAGTTCGAGATGTGCGACAGTAGAATAGTTAATTCTAACTTATTGACTTGCTTACAATTTTTTGAAAATTTATAAAAGACAGATTTTTATAAATTTTTGCAAATGACATTGAGATAGGGTTTATGGGTAGTATCGCTTCAACTGGTCCAAGTTGGTCGGGTTGACGAACTCATTCCCGTCTAGGTCTGTCAGCATCACCGCTCCTCCTGATAGGACTTTCTTTACTAAGTACGGCCCAGCCCAATTGGGTTTGAATTTTCCTCTTGGGTCAACCGGTAGTAAGGCACGAACCGATTTTAGGACTAAATCCCCTTCTTTGATGTTTCTGGGCCTAACTCTTTTGTTGAAAGCCCGTTGGATCCTCTTTTGATATATCTGGATATTGTTGAGGGCCCTGGATCGCCGTTCGTCTAGGAGAACTAGCGAATCGTATCGGGCTTGGACCCAATCTGCTTCAGGTACTTGGCTTTCAAGTAAAATCCTGAGGGATGGCACTTCTAATTCGACCGGTTGGACCGCCTCCATTCCATACGTTAAATAATATGGAGTCGCTCCGGTTGCGGTGCGAATTGACGTCCGATACCCCAGAGAGCGAATGGTATTTTGTCGGGCCAGTCCCGATAATTCTCATCCATCTTTTTAATTATGGTGACAATTGTTTTATTAGCCGCCTCTACCGCTCCATTTGTTTGGGGACGGTAGGGTGAAGATGTATGCCTCTGAATCTTGTATTTTGCTAACAACGCAGCGGTTTTAGCTTGGAAATGGGTCCCATGATCACTGATAAACTCATGTGGGATCGTGTATCGGCATATGATCTTATTCTGGATAAACTTGGCCACATGCTTGGCGTTCAAGATGCGATATGACTCGGCTCCGACCTATTTTGTGAAATAGTCGATAGCTACCAAGATGAAACAGTGGCCTCCCGTCCCGGAAGGGTGCACCTTGCTAATTATATCAATACCCCATGTCAAAAATGGCCATGGTAATGTCATGGTATATAATAGGGAAGATGGCATATGTTGCACGTTGGCAAAGATCTGACAGTTATGACAGTGCTTGGCATATAACTGACAGTCCGTTTTCATGGTGTTCCAATAATATCCGAGCCTCATGATTTTCCGGGCTAACATATGGGCATTCATATGTGGGCCATTTTCACCATCATGTACTTCGGCCATAACCTTTTCGGCCTGTATTTTATCGATACACAGGAGGAGAGCCCCCTGTGCCGTCTTTTTGTATAACTGCTCGTCGTCCGTACGAACAAATTGGGTCGCCAATCTTCGCAAGGCCTTCTTGGCCCGGTTCTCAGTTTCCGGGGGATACTCTCCCGTTGTCAAGTAGGTTAGGACGGCCTGATACCAGGGTTCTGGGTCATTTATCTCGATATCCAGGATGGCGTGGATATAGGCCGGCTCGGACCGTCTTTCAACGCAGATTGGCATGCTAGTTAGATGCTCCAGGATATTTATCAGGGATGCTAATTTGGAAAGTGCATCTGCAAACTGATTTTCTTCCCGGGGTAGATAGATATATTCTACCTTCTGGAATTGTTTCTCTAGAACCCGTACTCGTGCTTGGTAAGCCACGAGATTGGCGTTTCGAGTTTTCCATTTTTGGAGCGCTTGATTGATGACCAGTGATAAGTCACCGTGGACTCGGAGATTTGTTACTCCTAAATCAGCGGCGGCTTGCAATCCGTGAATGCATGCTTCATATTCGGCTGCGTTATTAGTCACGTCAAAGTCCAGTTTAATGGATAACGAGGTATGTTCCCCTTGTGGCGAGATTAACAGAATCCCGACTCCGAATCCTCGGAAATTGGACGCCCCATCAAAATACAAATCCCATGTTTCGGTGTCGGTATGGAATATGTCTTCGTCAGGAAAGGCCCAAGTATCGGTGTGTCCCTCCTCAGATATCGGACTATCGGCGAGGAATTCTGCCACTACCCGGCCCTTGATGGCTTTTAATGGTACAAATTTGAGGTCAAACTCTGCGAGCATCAAAGTCCATCTGGACATTCGACCGTTAAGGATGGGCTTCTCGAACAAGTACTTTATAGGATCCATTTTGGATAAAACATGTACTTCGTGGCTAAGCATGTAGTGTCGGAGCTTTTTAGTGGCCCAAACCAGAGCTAGGCACGTCTTTTCGAGCATTGTGTACTTGCACTCGTATTCTAGGAACTTCTTACTGATGTAGTAAATAGCCCGTTCTTCTGAATCGACTGTCTGGGCCAGCATAGCCCCCATGGCTGTCTCGGTTGTTGTTAGGTATAACGAAAAAGGTAGGCCGGGTTGAGGTGGCATTAATACCGGCGGAGCAGACAGGATCTCCTTGATTTTATCAAAAGTTATTTGACATTTGTCGTCCCACAGTACCGTTCTCTTATCTTCAGTTTTTTGAAAATGGGCTCGCATACCATGGTTAGCTTTGAGATGAACCGGCTGATGTATTGGACTTTCCCGAGGAACCCCCTTATTTCTTTTTCGATTTTGGGTGGCTGCATCTCGGTGATGGCCTTGATTTTAGGTGGGTCGACCTCGATGCCGCGTTGGCTAACGATATGGCCCAGTAATTTGCTCGATGTTACCCCGAAACTGCATTTCTGAGGGTTCAGTCTTATATTGTATTTACGTAGCCTGGTGAAGAACTATCTTAGGGCCGTGATGTGCCCGCTTTGGTCTTTGGACTTGACGATCATGTCGTCCACATAAACCTCCACTTTCTTATGCATCATATCGTGTAATAAGGTGGTTGCGGTCCGTTGATAAGTGGCCCCGGCGTTGATAAGCCCAAATGGCATAACGGTGTAACAGTAAGTACCCCAAGGTGTAATGAAAGTGGTCTTACTCATATCCTCTTCTGCCATTTTGATCTGATTGTATCCGGCATACCCGTCCATGAATGATACAAGGGCATGATCGGCCGTGTTATCCACCAGTATGTCGATGTGTGGTAACGGAAAATCGTCTTTTGGGCTAGCCTTATTGAGTTCCCGAAAGTCCACACATACCCGTACCTTGCCGTCCTTCTTGGGTACTGGCACGTTGTTTGCGACCCAGTCTGGATATTCAGACACTTGTATAAAACCCACTTTGAGTTGTTTGTCTACTTCTTCTTTGACTTTGAGAGACCACTCGGGCTTCATTCTTCGGAGTTTCTGTTTTACCGGTTTACACCCATCTTTGATGGGTATATGGTGTTCAGCTATTTCCCGATCTATCCCCGGTATGTCCTTGTAGGACCATACGAAGATGTCTTTGAACTCTTGGAGGAGGTCTGTGAATTGCTTTCTCTCCTCGGGATCTAAAGATAGGCCCAACTTAAGCATCTGGGGCTCTAAAGTGGTTCCCACGTTGATGGACTCGGTTTCTTCAATTACCGGATCTCGGGATTCCCTTTGTTCGAGCTGCTCGATCAGATGCGGAGGAAGGGGTACCTGTTCGTCGGGTTTCTCAATGTCATTGCATATAAAATTTTTGAAATTGGAAGAATTTTGGAAATAAGACAAGTCGTAAGCAGAACGGTTTTCGTTATTATTATTAATAGTAAATTTTGAGAATAGCTCGAATAGAGCGGCCATCTGATCGTTAGTCAGTGGCAGGATAGGGAGTGCTCTCGGGACAGGCCCCGAGACTCCAGTGGCTAAGGGGAGAGGGGTTACAGATTGGACTCTAGCACCAGACCCTCTAGACTCAGACGCTGACTCCGACTCCGACTCAGACTCAGACTCGGTATCCGGCATGTCTCCCTCGCCGGTGGTTAGCTTGTAGACCCGTCCTTGGCTGTCGGTCCACTTGATGGTCTTCCTCCAGGCCCTCTTCCCGGCGTCTGTACCAACTTCGAAGATCAGCTTCGTTGGATCGAACCGGTTGCTGCGGAGGATCAGGTTGACCAGATCATCCTTTGGGGCGGGGACGGCCTTATCTTCCCCGAATAGGAGCCCTAGCACGGGCTCGGAGTTATTCTCACCTTCCCTGGACTCGGTTTGAACAAGGGTGAATATATCATCGGGGATGAAATTGCATTCCCGAGCCGTTTTGGTCTCGGGATATGTGATAGCGGGTTGGTAAAGGCCCACTTGGATTGCCCCAAATACTGGAGTGACAAACCTGATTATATTTGCCCGATCCGCATTTTCCGGGCTCAAAGTATACCCGAAACCGAATCGAGACCCTCCGTTGTTTAGGACCTCCGTAGATCAGACTCAGACAAGGTTATGAGTGGGCCTTATTCTTTGGATTTACCCTTGAGATAGGGCATGATAGTGGCTACCATTTCAGCGGGGGTAACCTGGGAGTCGACCTTGATTTGATCGAGAGCCTTAGTCAGTGCCTCTCGATGTTCTTGGGAGCTAACTAGTAACTGCCATATAGTTAAATCAGCTCGAACCCTCTTCAACTGTTGGACCAAAGCCGTGTCGTTGCTTGGTTTCTCGAGAGTAGATTCCGTCCTGGCAGGTTCAGTGACGGTTGTTGGAGTAGAGCGCCCGGTGGTGGCGAGGTGGTTGTTGGCTAAGGCCTTGGACTTAGCTTTTCGAACCTCTTCACTGGTGATGGGGACCACTTCCCCTTTGGCTAGGTAGTCGTCGTCCTCATCATCGAACCATATCCCGTTTATTTGTGGGATATAGGGGGAAATGAGGTGTGAATAGTCATTTACCTCCCCAGTGAATATAGCATGGGCACTGAACGGGTTTTCTTTGTTGCTCGGCTTGTCTCCGGGCAATGGGATTTTCCTACTTTCGATCAGATCTTGGATCAGATGCTTCAATTTCCAGCATTTTTCCGTATCATGCCCATTACCTCGATGATATTGGCAGTAGGCTTGGGCATTGTAGCTTTTGGGCCTTTTCTCCACGGGAACTTCTGAAGTTGGGCCTATCGGTTGGATTAGGCCCTTTGACGATAGCCTTTGTAAGGCGTAGGTATAAGTAGTCCCTATATCCGTGAATACCCGATTTGGAGTATTCTTTTTGGATGAGGTATCCAGCAGATTGACCTCATCGAAAATGCTGCGGGTTGCAGCTGCAGGTGTGGGCTTGCTCACAGAAGAACTACACCCATGATATCCCTTGGTAGATGCCTTAGTCAGGCTCTCTAACCGTAAATCGTCCTCGATCCTTGTACCCATTTCAGTTAGGGCGGCAAAAGTGGGGATGATGGCATACCGGAGATGGACCCGGTAGGATGAGAGGAGATTCTTGACAAAGGCCTCCACTAGCACCTTCTCGCTGGGCTTATCAACCAGCTTCACACTTTCGGCCTGCCATCTTTGGAGATATTTGGTGAACCCTTCTTTGGGCTCTTGGGCAATCACTTCTAGAGTACGCATTGTATTCTGGATCTCGGTATTATCAGCGTAATTCCGAGCAAATTCAGTAGCCACATCGTCCCAAGTCTTTTACTTCTTGGAATCGAGCCTGTAGTACCAGGCCTTGGGGTGCTTCTCGAGAGAGGAAGCGAATAAGTGCTTAAACATGGTGGAATTCACCCCTTTGACCGCCATGAATTCTTTGAAAGCCCGGATGTGGTGCACCGGGTCTTTAGTACCCTCAAACATCGGAATTCCCGTGAGGTTGAGGTTAGCAGGTAGCTCGTCATGCAAAGGCGAATAGGAACGAGCATTTTCAGTGTGGATCGAGTTGTTTGTCGACAGGTGGACCTGTTCTTCAAGCTTGCGAACAGCGCCGATTAACTCAGCTATGGGCCCAGTGGGTTCAGATCCAGTGACAGGAGTCCCTTTCTCCACGGCGGTCAGACGGGTGGCCAAAGTGGTCTGGTCAGTCCGGATTGCCGTCAGTTGAGTTTCCATCTTGGCCAGCGCGACGGTCAGTTGATCCAAAGTAGCCTGCATTTTCTGTTGTCTAGTTTCGGGTGGCCTGTCTGTAAGAACACCGCGTAATCAGAAACTAGCCCAAATCCTGGAATAGAAAGTACATCCCGAACAAGACTGAAAAGAGAAATGACTCGGAAAAGACACCTAGACGGGTGACTTGTGAAGGGTGGGCCTTCCTTAGGATTCGGCGGGTGGGCCGAGTCTTGTTCGAAGAAAGGTCTACGTGAGACATCCCCAGTCTTTGGACTCGATTGTGTAGATGGGCCCTTCTTTGTAGGAGTATATCCTACGTAGGTGGGCCTTACCTTAGTCTAATAAGGCGGACTGGGATAGGGAAGAAACTCGTGATGTAAGATCGACAGGGTTTCGACGCTAGAGACTTCGACGACTTAAGACACGACCCGACACTGCTAAATACGGGAAGTCCTAAGAAGAGGGAGGTTTTGAAAAGGATTTTTAGAAAAATAATCCGAAAAAAACGGTGGAGGGGCCCGATTTTTCGAAAATCGGAAAAATGTACCGGGCCTCGATTTTGAGAGTTCGAAAATATATTCGGGTTTTGAAATGGGCTAAATACCGGCAAGAAATAGGCTATTTTGAGTAAAATCATAAGTCCTAAATTTGGTATACGTCCCGGGTTTTGAAATTGGATAGTTTGAAAAAGATGCAATTTTTGAAAAAGATGGTTTTGAAAACGACACGGAAACCAAGTAGCATATAGTCACGCAAGCATTATAACGACGCATATATGCTTTACACTAAGTCTCGGTCGGTCTATAGTGGGTCTATACTAGTGCCCATAGTCTAGACGTGAATCGGGACGGACTCTCTAAGTCGAGTTGAGCTTAGAACATGCCGCGAAACCCATACGAATCGACCATGGACACCTTTGACATATCCATATTGGAGTACATCACGGTATAGTGGGACGTCGGTAACGAGTACCGGCCCGGGAAAATATAGGGTTATGCATGAACCGTAAAACTAAAGCGCGTATTGTACTAGTCAAACGATTTCTATTCGAGTCTCACCCTGAGGATGCCGATGGTATGTCACGCCAAATTGTGGACATGACATAGGTCCACCCCGACGCGGCCACGCGCGGCTTTGGGGAGACGAATGAATCTCCATATGAGAATGGATCGAATTGAAATTTAAATCGAAGTGGAGTCGCCACCGAACTTTGTGGGAGTTTGGGCCCGTTCGAACCCACTCTATGTCGTAGTGGGCCATGCACAAAGTATGGCCCATTTCCGATGTCAGAGTTTATTGGGCTCGTCCCTTTGCATTTGATACCGATACCTGTGGACATGACGTAGGTCCACCCCGACGCGGCCACGCGCGGGTTTGGGTAGGCGAATGAATCTCGTGGTAAGATTGTTCTCGGGTTCGAAATTTAAGTCAAAGTTGGAGTCGCCACCGAATTTTATGGTTATTCGGAACCATTCGAGCCCACTCTATCTCTTCATGGACCGTACACAAAGTATGGCCCATTTCGATTCCAGAGCTTATGGGGCTCGTCCCTTTGCATTGCAATACCGATACCATCTGCACCGGTTATCATGTATAGAATGACTCTCGTGCGCCAACGGTTTCGGACATCCGGAAACCGAGGTTCTGAGTAAGGGGTAAGGGTACGTGTTGGGAAGCCCACTAAGGACACCCAACCCCGCTCGCACATAGCGGCCTCTACTAAGACATCGTTCGTGTTCGTGTACGCGCGCTAGTAAAACGACTAAATGATATGCAAACAGCGTTTTTGGTTAAACATGCGAATTTTGTGTTAACTACGTCATTTAATGCATCTAACTATTGTCGAAGTTATTTAGCATGCGATGTTCATTTATAAAGCAATAAGCATCAAAATAAATAAAGCTCGTAAATACGTACAAAATACACGGGTGGAAATACAACCCGGCCAATACAAAAATAACGAATAATAAAATAGCATAAACGGAAAATATATAAAAAAAGAGCGATAAATAAATAAATGACTCAAAACGGACCTGTATATAATAAATACACACTAGACCGTAAGTTGTGCAAGCGGACGAACTTCGATTAGATACACATTATGTTGTGTATTAAACGAATGACGGAGACGTAGGACCTAGGCGTGATGCTAGCCCGATCCCGAATCTCAATGCCTTGTCCCGACTTATCACATCGAAAATGGCGTCTTGGCTAGCCATATATTGGACACGACTAAAGAGTCGTCAATATAAGGCTAATCGTGAAAGACTACGATCAAAGTCGTTAAAAGTGTAGTGATATGCATGAGTTTTGAGAAATAGAATTACGTGATTGACTTTATACGTGACGACTAAAGTCGTAAAAAAAAGACGAGGCTCGAATGATGCATTAAAACTCTCGGTTTTCCAGGCTATAGGGCCCACTCGATCGAGTCATGGTCTGGACTCGATCGAGTGTGCCCTTAAGGTGGCTACTGCCTGGTTTTTGGGGTGCTACTCGATCGAGTGGCCTATGGCACTCGGTCGAGTGCCCCCTGTACGAGGCATGGCTCGTATTATTTTTATGTTTAAAATCGATAGTTGGCCGAGTTGAATAGAAATATTGCATGGTTTAAATTTAACTCGGTTTTTCGGTGCTATTATCGTATATTACACGATTATAACACCGTCATCGGAATTTTGTGAAACGTGTTATTATGGGATCGAAAAGAATTGATTAGTGACGAAATTGTAGTCCTCCGCGTCACGACATCGATACTAATCCTAACGGATTATGTGATGTCGGTTTTCGCATCAACGGATCTCGCACTAATCTTAGAAATGGAGTCCTACACGTTCAACTATGAGCGACCACGATCTCGTTACGCCCTTGAGTACATTGGGGCGGCGCTCCTCGAAAGGGCGTCACCTTCGTCGTTGCTCGTAAAGGGATTAAACGGACTTTGGATGGTCATCATAGTCAAACGGGTTAAGATCCGAATTTTGATACTATTATATATGTATACACGGTATATATAAATGTTAGTAAACGGAAATTTAAATGGTTAGTAAATGATGAAAATGTTAGTGTTAAAGTTAGTGTTAATATACTAATACGATTATAATATATAATACGAAAATGTAAATAAAATGAATCGAGATAGTAAAGATCGAGATGGGGTGTTTGACACCCTCAACATACATGCTTAGTAAGGCCTCGGCAATGGACTCGTAATAGCGACGGGAACGCAGGAGTATCGAGGATGTATGCAAGTTATGGTGTGTGTGTGAGTGTGTATCGGTTTTGCGAGGGATTAACTCGGTTTTTTGACTAAGGTTGCTTAGGGTTTGTAGTATGGAAGTGATGAAGGTGGATTAGGGTAGAAATGTAGGGTAGAATTACATTGATCAAAGCTTTCAAAACTGAAAAAATGAGAAGGGTTTGTGGGGTATTTATAGAGTTTACCTCTCGACCTAGGTTCACTCGATCGAGTGGCCCTAGTGCACTCGATCGAGTGCCTTTGAAAATGGGTCTGTTCCGGATTTTTTGGCTCCACTCGACCGAGTGGATCAAATCCACTCGATCGAGTGGATAAGGGTGGCGAGCCAAATTAGAAAGTGTTTGACTTTTTTGATTTTTTTTGAATATTGTGTTGGGCGCCAGTTTCTAGAAGCTCTCTAGGCTGATTTTGAGGACGGATTCGTCTTTGACCGGGTTTTGACCCGGTCACCAAAAGACGGGTTTTATTTTTGGTGTCGGTTTTGGCCCAAATTAGTCTTATTTTGCTCGGAACGACCCACTGGGCCTGAATTCGAGGTTGGTTTTGAGAGATTTGTACTCCGTTAAATGTCCACGTCGGATATTATTGATTCCGATCCCATATTCGAGTATACTAAGTCACGTTTGCGTCCGATCATCATCGGGTGTTTTGTCGGGAACTGCAATAGCAGGCAAAATGCGGGTGTCTACAATGCCTACATTATCGGATACCGTCTATTGAATGACTCTCGTGCGTCAACGGTTTGGGCATCCGGAAACCGAGGTTCTGAGTAAGGGGTGAGGGTACGTGTTGGGAAGTTCACAAAGAACACCCAACCCCGCCCACACATTAGCGGCCTCTACTAGGATATCGAATGACTTTCTAATACGCGCGTTAGTAGTTCGGTTAAATGATATGAAAACGTTGTTTTCCCTAAGCATGTGAGAAATTGAACGGGTTTCTAGGTCGATTTAATGCAACTAATTCTAACGTCAAAGTTAAACTTAGCATGCGAGGTTTATTTTAGTACAATAAAATAAACAATGAAAATAAATCAACAAGACAATAACAAACTTGTTAGTAACGGTATAACGATAATAACGGTTTGCGAATAATATAGAATAATATGGAATGACGTAAATAGGATGATGCATGGATTTGAAAAGTGATATTTCACGTGATAGATTTGACACGTGTTGACCTAAGTCATAAAAAAATATTATCGAGACTAGAAAAGCGATGTGGAACTCACGGTATTTGTCGTGATAAGGCCACTCGATCGAGTCATATGAGGACTCGACCGAGTGGTCCTCGAAACAAGCTTCTGTCCCGTATTTTAGACCTTACTCGATCGAGTTATTGGCGAACTCGACCGAGTACGCTGCCACTCGACCGAGTCATTGCGAGACTCGACCGAGTGGAGGTCGAAAAATCTTTCTGTCTCGGTCTTTGAGGTGCCACTCGACCGAGTGGGCTAGGCACTCGGTCGAGTGCCCTCTGTACGAACTAGGGTTCGCTTGCAATTTTGTTATCGATTTCGAAATTGCTTTTGATTTTGTTAATTCAATGATTTTGTTGAATCGAGCATAAATATTACATAATTTATGTTCGATTCGTATGTATGATACTCGTCATATCCGACGTTCGATTATTGAATCGATATCGAATATTAGAGCGAAACTAAAAAAAAGGTTGCTATAAGTCGTTTTTAAATTAACCAAAACGATATAAATTTCCTCCGCGTTTATAGTGTCGTATTAATTCTTGTCGAATTAGTTGACATCTATTTTAGCATCAACGAAAAACCGTGTTAGTTAAATTGTTTGACTAAATCGTTAGATTCGACATCCAATTATTGAATTGGTATCGAATCTAATAGATCGACACTTGAATTAAAAAAACTCGACTTGAATCCCTCCGCATCCCGACATCATAATTAATTCTTGCGAATTGTTTGATGTCGGATCCGCATCAAAAGGTCTCGACTCAATTTGAATAAAAATACGTGAATAATAAAAAAAGGGTTTTAGAAATCGATGTATGCAATGTTGATGATGACGCGACGAAAAATAAAAACGATTTTGTTTATGTTGACTCGCTTCAACAATCAAATATTTGGAGTGTCGGGATAAGCGACCGGCCGCGTCGGATGAAACATTCTTGCATTCGTGTTTTCTTATCCCGTCATCCCTCATATTCGACACGAATTAGCGAGCATTTTAATGTTTTATATTAATGATATTAGACGCGACAACGAAATAAAAAAACGAAAAGAAACAAAACGACGACTACGGCGAACGACGCGAAGACGGAAGACGCGAGGAAGAGAGGGAGAAAAAGGGAAGAGCGGGATTATTGCACCCTCAACCTACATGTTCTTGTTCTCGGACGGGGCTCGTTAGATGTGGCTAGTACGGGAGTATCGAGATGTAGGTTAAGTTATGGTGATTAGGGATCGGATTCCTAGATGCTAGGGTTAGGGTTTGAGTGTAGATTAGGGATTGCTTAGTTGTTTCAAGTTGCATGCAAGAGGGTGTTTATATAGGCATTGGTCACCTCACCCGTCTAGGGTTACTCGACCGAGTAACGGGCTAACTCGGTCGAGTGGCCCAGTGCGACTGCAGTCGGGCTTGTTTAAAGGCCCACTTGATCGAGTGGGGCTGACACTCGATCGAGTGGGTCAGCTGGAGTGCATGGGTCCGGTTTTTGGACCGTGGTTTGGGCTTTGTATTTGGGTTAGACTTTTGATGTCTATGTGGTTGTTTTTATGTGTTTCGGAAACGGCTTTGACCGGGGTTGACCCAATCTCCAAAAGTCGGTTTTATTTTCGATGTCGGTTTTGACCCAAATTAGTCTTGTTTGATTGGAAATGACCCGCGGGGCCTGAATTTGAGGTTGGTTTTGTGAGATTTGTACTCCGTAAGTGCTTAAGCCAACAACTAATGGTTTTTAGCCCATATCCAAGCGCGTAGAAACATGTTTGTGTCCGATCATCATCGGGTGTTTTTTGGAAACTGCTATAGACACCTAGCAGTCAAAATGTGGGTGTCTACACTTTTAAACATGTTGGGTCAAAATAATGAATACGGGTCAGTTTAATTATGTTGTTATTGATATATTTAATACGGGTCGGTTTAATACGTGTCTACTTTGGACCCATACGGGTCGTGTTATATGGGTCCGAAACGGGTTATGGTCAGAATATGGATAGTTTCGATTGTCGATTTTTTACCTCTTTTTATTTATTTTAATAGTACTTCGTATTATTTTTATACTTCTTAGTTATGATGTTATATTTCAATTATTTAAACTAATATTCATCACACAGACTTTATATTTCAATTAATTTTTAAAATTTCTTTTATAGTTAAAAGATACAAAATTAAATTGAATATTTGTTTATATTTTTAATTAAAATATAAGAGTCATAGATCAAGATTTAGAGATCTTGACTCTTGACCTATGAAAAAATGAGTTGGGCATGTCGGGTCTGGTTTTGTCTTATAGTAATGTTGAGTACGGAGGACTATTTAAGACGAGAACACGTCTCCTATGTGCAACTGTGCAGGAGAGTAAGTTACTAAAACTGCTAGATGATTTAAGTTAATATTAGACATAAAATTATATTCAAATAAAATGATAATATATACGGAGTAATAATTAATTTCTCCCTCCATTTTTTTTATTAACCCCATATGAATTTGGTACAAATTTTAAGAAAAAGTGAAAAAGTAGGAGGAAATTGATGATATAGTACATGTGATAGAGAAAAATACACTGATTAATAAATTTCCACAGAAGAAATGAGCCTAACTAAAAAAAACTCTAAAAGAAAATGAGGATAAATCAAAAAAAAAAATGGAGAGAGTATATATTGAATTGCTAATAGGTTAAAATTAGAGTTTTAACAAAATCTACGAAGAGGAATAGATTGACTAGAATTGTGCTTTAGACTTTGTAGTCTCTTCTTTCCAACAGATTGAACGGGTCGGGCCATGTCATGTCCTTAAATAACAGGTAATTTAGGATTTGGGTAAAAAAACTGGGTTCATGACCCAAAAAAATAACAGATTGGATGGGACGGCCGGGTTCGCGGGTCAGGTCGAATTTAAAATGGGATGGTTGCATGCAGACAAATATATTATATATAGTAGAGTCAAATGGTTAGCGAGTAAAAGACATAGATAAACTCAATTTTCGCATATGAATTATCATGGTCTCATGGACATATTAATATTGCTCACAGGCGCAAGACCTGGTATTTTGATGCGTGTCATTTGTTTCACCCAGGTAACTAATGTAGACACCAGAATTGTCGAGTGGTTGGGTCAAATACTTATTCTGTATCGGGTTATGGTCAGAATACGAGACATAAATAGTTTCGAATACCTAATTTTTTTACCGCTTTTTAAGCAAAAAAAATATTTTTGATATTAAATTCTTATTTATTTTAATACTATTAGTATTTTTTCTTTAAATTATAGTTTTTATATTTAAAATAAAAAATCAAAATTTTCTTAGCCTGTCTCACTTCTTGATTTCTCTCGGTGTCGTCCCCTTAAGATAAACATTGATAAGCGGTGTCAAATCTTCGAAATGACAATGATTTGAAATAATCATAATCACTTCGTCGCATAACTAATACTCTCTCGGTCTCACTAAAAAGGTCACCCCACCTTCTTAGTGAGAATTAAAGTGGATAGGAAATGTGTAGTGGAAAATGAAAGATGAAAAATAAGTGAGGTTAGAATCAGTGTTAACCAAAAAAATCAGACAAAATAAGAATAAAGCAAAAAGTGACTTTTAGAGAGACAACCCAAAAAGAAAATAGTGAATCTTCTATAGACAGGGAGAGTATTATTCTGTAGGTTAAAATTTGAGTTTTAGCAAAATCCAGACATAGAAAAAAATGACTTGAAATTGGCTTTTAGACTGAAGTTTTGTGGTCTCTTATTTCCAACGAATTGAATAGGTTGGGCTAGATCATGATCCAAAATCGGGTCATTTAGGATTCGGGTTAATCGGGCCGTGAGTAAAAAAATGGGCTCATGCCTCTAAAAATGTGTCAGGTGGGTCAGGTCAAATTTGGCGCGAGATGATGACATACATACAAATATATTTAATGCGAAAGTCAAATTCTTGGAGAACAAAAAGACACAGATAGGCCTAATGTTTCAAATGAGTTGTCACAGACATTAAAATTGATAACAATGACCAGATATTATGATGAGCATCGTTTGTTTTAGCCATGTAGCTAATGTATACACTAGACCTGTCACCAATCAAGGTATACGGGTCATGCTTAGAAATAGTTTCGAACACTTAATTTTATTACGACTTTTAAAGTAGAAAAAAATAGTATGTACTTTCTCTGTTCCAATAGGTTCTTTACATTTGCATTTTGGACACTATTCATAAGTGGATGAAATTGTCGATATATCTTCTAATATATAAGATAAAATATAGTCATGCAAGATCTTGTTTCAATTGTCTAATCGAATGCGTTATAATTATCGATTTTTTATAATTTTTAGAATTATGTGGCTAAAGACATGGACAAAAGAAAACGTGTATCGAGAAGTGTGAAAAAGCAAATGTAAAGAATCAAATTGAACGGAGGGAGTATTAAATTAGGGTCTGGTTTATGGGTCGAGTCGAATTTGACAGGTCTAACCATCTAAGTGTATCATCATAACTCGCGTCTGCTACTTTTCGTATAAAATACATGCAAACGTGGAGTGTTAATCCTCTAAAATGACAATTATTTGAAATAATCGTAATTATTCTATCGCAGTCAATAATTATAAAAGAAAGTATTAAGGTTGATTTAGTAACGTTATTGTTACACCCGTGCATCGCACGGGTATCAAAACTAGTTAAATACGAGTAATTTAAAACTAGTGTAATATCTCTAAATGAGGACTAGTTGAAAATTGCGGCCAAAAAACCAAATTGGTAAAAAAAAAGTGGCTCAAAGGTGACGGATTGGTAAAAAAAGTTATCGCCGGCGCCGAATAGGTAAAAAAGTGGCACCCAAGTGACGAATTGGTAAAAAAATGTCGCCGGTGCCAAATAGGTAAAAAAAGTAGTACCGAAGTGATGAATTGGTAAAAAAAAATCGTGTTACGGGTTTTAAAAAAAAAATTCCGAGGCAAGAAATTGGTAAAAAACGTAATTGGTGCCAAATTGTTACGGATTAAAAAAAATTAATCGATGCGAAACTATTTAGAAATTAATGTTCGTAAAATAAATTAACTAGCGTTTTGGGTCGGTTTAGATTTTTTTTTCAAAGTGTGCCGATATTATTGTCACATTGGTCCGTTTTTACAGTTCTACGAAATGGTGTAAAAAATCTAGACATGTCGAAACTCGATCCACGACCCATTTGACTCGAACCCAAAAAGATCCATTAATTTAGGATCGAAATCCGACTTGACCCATACTTCCCATGATTTAAGAGGGCAACCAAACGACCCCAATGTATATCACAAAGACTCCTTCTGGACTTGCTTTCTGACGAGCCTATCTCCTATTATCCCTTAATAATTTACCCACATTGCCACATCCCAATTACACCACATGTGAAAGAACGATATTTTTGTTATGAAACATAATATGTGGATGTCCAACGGGCCTTATATCCCATAATGATGTAACCCTAGATGTACCATGTACTATATATGCCACTTGATGGGATGAAGAAATACCTCTCTGATTTCTCTCATTCTCTCATCTCTCTACTTTCTCTTATTTCTTTCTTTCACAACACGTTATCAATACGACTCTCTTGCCCTAATTTTATTTTTTATTTTCCTAAATTCTAATTTTTTTACTTTAATTTTTTTCCCTATTTTTTTTTACTTTTACGAGTAAGGTATCATAATTTCATATGATAACCGATTCGTAATTAGGTCATGTTCGTCAATTATATGATAACCGACTTATTTGGTACAGTGATTGATTCATATCTGTACGAGTTTTTGAACCCTAATTTTTTTCTTTTGTTCTTACTTTACGGATAAACCTTATACTCGTACTTCATATACATGGCAGGGGTGAACAGGGGTGCGTGCATGGGTGGGCGCATGCCCTCACATGACCCCAGGAAAAAAAATATTGAAATAAACAGACGCACAACTATTGCAAAGGGGAGAGAGAAAACAAACAAACCCCACAATTACAATCACCCAGTTAACCCTCCGCCTATACCTGCCGGCTGCCGCCACCACTACGAATGACGCCCCCACCGGCGTATCTTCTAGTTGCCGGCTGTCGTTGTCGGTGGCCGGTGCTCACTGCTCAGTCCTCAATTGATGCCAAAAATTAATTAGTTAGGGTAAGTTTATCTATTTTTCCCAAATTCAATTTTGATTATTTGTATGAAGTAGATTTGTTAATTAATTTGTTATTAAGTTGTGCATTCTTGATTCTTAGTTGTTGTTACTTGGTTTTTTAAAAATTTAATTATTTTTTTTTTTTCTCAAACCCTAAATCACCTCATCACCCATTTTGCATTTCTATGTAATTTTAGTGTCGAGATATTTATATAAGTTTAATTTTTGTATTTGGGTAATTATTGATGATATTCATCATGTATTTGGGTAATTTGAGACACTTTTATGAGTTTAATTTTTATATTTGGGGAATTATGGATGTTCTTCACTTCTTCATCATGTACATTATTTAGTAATATAAAAATGGTTTCTTTGATAGGTTGATGATGAAAGGCAAGGGTATAGCATATTTGTGGAGTCGGAAGGCACAAAAAAACACATCATTATCGTCTCCATCGTCATTGGAACCTCAAAATGAAATGCCTTCACTACCATCAAATCACCCTAATCAAGAAGAACAACTTAATGATGAGGCTAATTCTTCACCAACTCAAGATGATGTTAATCAAAGTGAACTAAATCAAGAGAGTTATCAAAGTGAGCAAGAGGGTAAGCAAAGTGAAGATTATAATGTTCTCCTTCTTGATCCTCCACATGATCCGGGAAAACGTAAGCCAATATCATCTTACCCGGTGAATGATTGAGATGCCGTGAGAAGGATATATATCGGAAGGGGTCCATGTAGACCTAGACTTAAAGGCGATTTTCCTTCAACTTCACAAGGTATGACAATGCGCCGTTTTGTAGGTCTTTGGTATGATAATTATGATTGGCTTGAATATAGTGAGGAAAAGGATGCGGCCTTTGCTTTTATTGTTACTTGTTTAAATTTCCTACAAGTATTCCGAATGCAAATAAGTTTGAGGTTGGGGATATAGGAATTGGAAAAATGCAGTGGAGAGATTTAGAAAACATGTTGGAAAAGTCGGTAGTGCTCACAATGTGGCTAAATAAAAATATGATTTTTTTGTTAATAAGCAAGCATCAATAATCGAGAAAGTTGAGAAAATAAGTGATGAAGCTAGGAATCAATATAAATTTCGCTTGTTATGCTCTCTTTGTTGTTTAAAATATCTTTTGAGACAAGGACTAGCATTTAGGGGGCATGATGAAAGTGCAACATCAAGTAATAAGGGTAATTTTCTTAATTGAACTTTTGGATTGACATGTTAAAAACAATGAAAGTGTGGCTAAAGTTGTTCTTGCTAAGGCTCCGGGTAATCACCAAGCTACTTGCTCGACCATTCAAAAAGAACTAATTAAGTGTTGTGCATATGCATATTATGTGCATTGTTTTGCTCATCAACTTCAATTGACATTAATGGCGGTTGCTAGAGAAAACACATATTGTGCCGGCTTTTTTCTTCATCTTGGAGTTGTGCTTAATAATATTGGATATTCATATAAACGTTTGGAGAAAGTTAGAGATATTCAAAAGGATAAGATTTTGGAGGAATTAGCATCGGATGAAAGTGAAAGTGGTAAAGGATTGAATCAAGAACTTGGTTTGAGTAGACCGGGGGAAACTCGGTGGGGGTCTCATTATAAATCAATTTTGAGAGTCATGTCTTTATATGATGCACTTGTTGATATTTTTGAGATACTTAGTAAGGAAGCAAAATCCGCCGATGATCTTGCTAAAGCCGTAAATGGGATGGGTTATCTTGAATCTTTTGAGTTTGTTTTCATGTTACATCTAATGAAGGTAGTGTATGGATACACCAACTCTTTGTGTGAAGCATTACAAAGAAAAGATCAAGACATTGTTAATGCCATGACTATTCTTGATTTGACTAAAGAGCATTTGGGAAAGTTTAGGAATGATGGATGGGACCAATTTCTTGGTACGGTTTCTAAATTTTGTGAAAAACATAAGATTGAAGTCCCGAATATGACCGATTTTTATGCTCCTCCGGGAAGATCAAGACGTCACCTTACTAATGTGACAAACTTACATCGATTTCGAGTTGACATGTTTATAAGTGTTTTGGATTTGCAACTCCAAGAACTAGATAGCCGATTTAATGAGAGAAGCATGGAGATGCTAATATGTATGGCTTGTTTTAGTCCCGTCGATGTGTTTGCTTCTTTCGATAAGGACAAATTGGTGAGACTTGCAAAGTTCTATCCTAATGAGTTTGATGATGTTGATATCCAAACACTTGAGTTTGAACTTGATATTTTTGTAGGTGATATGCGAAAGGATTCAAAGTTTCATCATGTCAAGAGTCTTTGTGAACTATCAACTATGCTTGTTGAGACAAAGAAACATGTTGCATATCCACGTGTTTATTTGTTATTGAAGTTTGTGTTAATACTTCCGGTGGCAACGACAAGTGTGGAAAGAGTTTTCTCCTCCATGAAGTATGTGAAGAATTATATGCGAAATAGTATGGCCGACAATTTTTTGAATGATTGCTTAGTCCCTTATATTGAAAGAGATTTTTTTGCACAAGTTAGGGATGATGATGTTATAAAGCGCTTTCAAGATATTAATCCTCGTCGGATGGCTTTAGATTTTTCTTAGATTGTAATTTTTTTTTATAATAGTAGCATGTAATATCGACAATGAAATTTAAATATTTTGATGTATTTTTTTTTTAGATATCGTCCATGAATTTTTTTAATAGCGTCCCCCCTATCCCTAAATCCTAGATTCGCCCCTGATACATGGGTTGCAAATTTGCAAATACGTGTAGATGGATAGATACTTTATACAATTGTTTATTATTGCAAATACTTTATACTTTCTCTAATCCGTAGTAATTTAATATGTACGGTATAACATAATGATTTCAATTTGGTTCTAACTTCATTGGCTCTTGTGAAGTAATCACGTAATCATGCATATATATAGCTTCAAGTTACATGTTTATATTGCTCGGAATTTGCCGAGTACTCCGTAAGTTTGATTGATTTGTTCTGTTGTTTTATTTCCCTTTTCATATACAACAATTACTGACGAGTATTAGTATATTATTTTTTTCTTTTCTCTAAACTATGTCAATTTCACCCAACTTAGATTTTTAAAATTTGTGACGATGGAAATTACATATGAATACTACTTACAAAATAATGTGTGAATACTGTGTGAATACTGTAATACACCTATATAAGAGTACTAATGATCTTGATAATATCAACAAGAGGAAATTATGGCAAGATACCGTATATATGAATGTATCTATTTTGGAGGCTATAATCCAATATATGAGGAATTCATATGAGGATACGATGTTTTTCTATCTTTCAACCTTTCTTTTATAAAAAGTGTTTTATTTAATTCAGTCACGTAGACTGCATATATATCTATGGATCAATTTCAATGTTAAGAATCCATATGATGAAAGTTCATATTATATTTGAACTGAAGTTCCAAAACTATTTAATTTCTAATTATGAGCAGTGAAAATAATGTTATCCTGTATGGTGACAAATATAAGTATGCTAATACAGCTATCCTAGAAAATATGATATCGCGGAAATAAAGTAGTGTAGACACCCGCATTTTGACTGCCAGGTGTCTATGGTAGTTTCCAAAAAACACCCGATGATGATCGGACGCTAACGTGTTTCTACGCGCTCGGATACGGGCTCAAATCTATTAGTTGCTGGCTAACGCACTTATGGAGTACAAATCTCACAAAATCAACCTCAAATCTAGGCCCAGTGGATCATTCCGAGTCAAACAAGACTAATTCGGGCCAAAACCGACACCGGAATTAAAACCGACTTTTAGCGATTGGGTCAACCCCGGTCGAAGTCGTTTCCGAGGCACACAAAACAACCCCTCACATCATCAAAAGTCCAAGTCAAACACAAAACCCATCAAACATCCAAAGTCAAGGTCCAAAAGACTGACCCACGCGACCCAGCTGGGCCACTCGATCGAGTGACCTACCCACTCGATCGAGTGACCTACCCACTCGATCGAGTGGGCCTGTTTCGAGCCCGACTACAGGCATAACGGGCCACTCGACCGAGTTAGCTGCCTACTCGGTCGAGTAACCCTAACCGGGTGCCCTAGCTTAGCCTATAAATACACCCCATGCAACACACATTCAATCATCTTTTTGGCATCCTTACAACCCTAGTTTCAACCCTAATTCTACAATAAGCAATTCTACATTCAAACCCTAGCACTACATTAGCAAACCCTAAACCTAATTTTAGGAGATCGAAACCCTAACCACCATAACTCAACCTTCATACACCTCGAAGCTCCCGTGTTAAAGCCGCGATTACGAGTCCGATCCGAGACAAGAACATGTAGGTTGAGGGTGCCCAAAACCCGTCTTCTTTCCTTCTTCTCTTCCTCTAGTCGTCTTTCCTTTTTCTTCACGTCTTTTTTTCGTTTTTTTTATTATTTTCTTTATCGCATCATAATATCGATAATAACTAGTATAAGACATTAAAATACTTGTCGATTTGTGTCGAATGTTGATGGTGGGATAAGGAAAACCGAACATACAAGTGTACTGCACACAGCGTTGACGGTCGCTTATCCCATCACCCCGATCATTTGATTATTGAAACAAGTTAACCTAAACAATAATCCGTTTTATTTCGCTTTTGTCGTTATTCGAGTCGCATATTTACGTCGATTTCCAAAAACAAGTATTCTATTTAATAATGGTCCATCCATTAGATTCGATACCAATTCCCTAATTGGATGTCGAATCTAGCGATCTGGTCAAATAGATTAATTAACGCGATTTACCCATATCGCGATAATTAATTTAAGACGACTAAGATTAATTTATCTTTTTTTTTTCACTTTAGTATTCCGTATCGATTCAATAATCGAATATGGGATACTACGAGTATTCAAAATTAGGATCGAATATAAATCCCGCAATATTTATATTCGATTCAACAAAATCGACGATTTATAAAATCCGAGTCGAGCATAAATTGCGTAATATTTATGTCCGATTTGGTAGAATCATCGAATTATCAAAAAATCAAAAGCAATTTCAAAATAATTAATAATGTTGCAAACGAACCTAGTTCGTACAGGTGCCACTCGACCGAGTGCAATAGGCCACTCGATCGAGTGACATCACAAAAACCGAGCAGAATACGTTTTCCGACCTCCACTCAGTCGAGTCTCGCAATGACTCGATCGAGTGGCAACGTACTCGGCCGAGTTGGTCAGTAACTCGGTCGAGTAGGGTCACGAAATCCGGACAGAACCTTTTTCAGAGGTCCACTCGGTCGAGTCCCTCAATGACTCGGTCGAGTGGGCCCTTTATCGCGTCAAACCGCGTGTCCTACAAGTTATTCGAGTCTCGTTCATATCTTCTCGTGACTTGGGTCAACACGTGCCTAATTAATCACGTGGAACATCTTTTCAAAGCCATGCATTAATTCATTCTCGTCATTCTATATAATTCTATATTTTCACAAACCGTTATTATTCGTTATATCATTACTAACAATTTGTTGTTTCTTTTGTCAATTTTTGCTTGTTTATTTTATTTTACTAAAATGAACGCACATGCTAAAATTCAACTTCGACGTTAGAATTAATTGCATTAAATTGACTTAGAAACCCTTTTCAATTCCATTCACATGCTTAGGGAAAATAATCTTTGCATATCATTTTCCCGATCAACTAACACGCGTATTAGAAAGTCACTCGAGATCTTAGTAGAGGCCGTTAAGTGCGGGCGGGGTTGGGTGTCCTTTGTGGGCTTCCCAACACGTACCCTCACCCCTTACTCAGAACCTCGGTTTCCGGATGCCCGAAACCGTTGGCACACGAGAGTCATTCAATACACGATATCCGATAATGTCGGTATCGGTATCAAATGCAAAGGGACGAGCCCAATAAACTCTGATATCGGAAATGGGCCGTATTTTGTATACGGCCCACTACGACATAGAGTGGGCTCGAATGGTTCCGAATAACCACAAAATTCGGTGGCGACTCCATTTAGACCTAAATTTCAATTCGATCCATTCTCATATGGAGATTCATTCGTTTACCCAAACCCGCGCGTGGCCGCGTCGGGGTGGACCTATGTCATGTCCACAATTTGGCGACTCCGCTGGGGATTAACTGATGCGTGACTTACCATCGACATCCTCAGGGTGAGACTCGAATAGAAATCGTTTGACAAATACAATACGCGTTTTAGTTTTACGGTTCATGCATAACCCATATTTTCCCGGGTCGGTACTCGCAACCGACGTCCCACTATACCGTTGATGTACTCCAATATGGATATGTCAAAAGGTGTCCATAGTCGATTCGAGTGGGTTTCGTGGCATGTTCTAAGATCAACTCGACTTAGGAAGTCCGTCCCGATCAACGTCTAGACTATGTACACTGGTATAGACCCTCTATAGACCGACCGAGACTTAGTATAGAGCATACATGGCGTCGTTATAATGCTTGTGTGACTAGGTGCTACTTGGTTTCCGAGTCGTTTTCAAAAACCGTCTTTTTTCAAAGATTGCATCTTTTTCAAACTATTCAATTTCAAAACCCGGGACACATACCGAATTTAGGACTTATGATTTTACTCAAAATAGCCTATTTTCTAGCCGGTATGCTGCCCAATTCAAAAGTCAAAAACATTTTCGAACTTTCAAAACCCGTGGCCCAATACCCTTTTCTTTTTTTTTCGAAAATTGAGCCCTCAGCCGAGTTTTCTCGGACCTTTCTCAAAGACAATCAATTTTCAAAACCTTCTTCTCCTTAAGACTTCCCGTTTTTAGCAGTGTCGGGTCGTGTCTTAAGTTGTCAAGGTCTTTAGCGTCGAAACTTTGTCGATCTTACATCAGGAGTTTCTTCCCTATCCCAGTCCGCCTTATTAGACTAAGGCAAGGCCCACCTACGTAGGACAAACCCCTAAAAAGGAGGGCCCGTCAACACAATCGAGTCCAAAGTCTGGGGATGTCTCACGTGAACCTTCCTTCGAACAGGACTAGGCTCACCCGCCGAATCCTAAGGAAGGCCCACATTTCACAACTCACCCATCTAGGTGTCTTTTCCGAGTCATTTCCTTTTCTAGTCTTGTTCGGGATGTACTTTCTATTCCGGGATTTTGGGCTAGTTTCTGATTACGTGGTGTTCTTACAGACAGGCCATCCGAAACCAGACACCAACGCAAGATGGACGATTTGAAAAATGCTCTGGCCAAGATCGAGACTCAACTGACCTCCATTCAGGTTAACCAAGCAACGTTAGCCACTCGCCTAAGTGCCGTAGAAAAGACGGCCCCAATTGAAGGATCTAAGCCCACCTGGCCCATAGCTGAACTAATCAGCATTGTTCGTAGGCTCGAAGAGCAAGTCCACTTATCGACGAACAACTCGATCCACACCGAAAATGCTCGTACTTATTCACCTTTGAATGACGAGCTTCCTGTTAACCTCAACCTTACGGGAATTCCTATGTTTGAGGGTACCGAAGACCCGGTCCACCACATCCGGGCTTTCAAGGACTTCATGGCGGTCAAAGGGGTGAAGTCAACTATGTTCAAGCATTTATTCCCTTCCTCCCTGGAGAAGCATCCTAAGGCCTGGTTTTACAGGCTCGACCCCAAGAAATACAAAACTTGGGACGATGTGGCGACCGAATTTGCCCGGAACTACGCCGATAACACTGAAATCCAGACTACCATGCGTACTCTGGAAGTCATGGCTCAAGAGCCCAAAGAAGGGTTCACAAAATATTTGCAAAGATGGCGGGCCGAGAGTGTAAAGCTGGTCGACAAGCCCGGCGAGAAGTCCCTAGTGGAGGCTTTCGTCAAAAACCTCCGCCCATCCTACCGGGTCCACCTCCGGTATGCTATCATCCCAAACTTTGCTGTCCTTACTGAAATGGGCACGAGAATCGAGGATGATTTGAGACTAGAGAGCCTGACTAAGGCCTCTACCAAAGGCTATCAAGGGGCTAGTTCATCTACAAACAAGCCCACACTTGTAGCTGCAGCCCGCAGCATCTTCGATGAGGTAAATCTGCTCGACACCTCATCCAAAAAGAATACACCAAATCGAGTATTCACAGATATAGGGACTACCTATACTTATGCCTTACAAAGGCTATCTTCGAAGGGGTTGATCCAACCGATAGGCCCAACTGCAGAGCCTCCAGTAGAGAAGAGGCCCAAAACTTATAACGCCCAGGCCTACTGCCAGTATCATCGAGGTAACGGACATGATACTGAAAAATGCTGGAGACTAAAACATCTGATCCAAGATCTTATCGAGAGCGGGTAAATCCCGTTGCCCGGAGACAAGCCGAGCAACAAAGAAAACCCGTTCACTGCCCATGCAATATTCACGGGGAAGTAATCGATTGTTCTCACCTCATTTCCCCTTTTATCCCACAAATCAATGGGATATGGTTCGATGACGAGGATGATGTTTACCTGACAAAAGGGGAAGTTGTCCCCATTACCCTTGAAGAGGTCCGAAAGGCTAGGTCCAAAGCTTTAGCCACTAACCACTTCGCCACTGCTGGGCGCGCCACTCCAACACCCGTCACTGAACCTGCCAGGACGGGGTCTACCCTCGAAGAACCAAGCGATGACACGGCTTTAGCCCAACAACTGAAGAGGGTTCGAACTGATCTGACTATATGGCAACTACTGGTTAGCTCACAGGCACATCGGGAAGCACTGACTAAGGCTCTCGATGAAATCAAGGTCGATTCGCAAGCCACCCCTGCTGAAATGGTAGCTATATCATGCCGTACCTCAAGGGAAAGTCCAAGAACGAAGGCCCACTCATAACCTTCTCTGAAGCCGATCTGCCATCGTAAGGGCCCAACCATAACCTGGCCCTATATATCACAGTCATCTGCAAGGGTAAGTACCTCCCGATGACCCTTATCGACGACGAATCAGCCGTGAATGTCCTACCTCTAAGGACCGCTAGAGCCCTCGGCATCACCGATGCCGACTACCTCCCGACCGCACAAACGATCCAGGGTTTCGACGGAAGCCCAAAACCGGTCGCCGGGGCCGTTAAATTGAAAATCATAACGGGCCCAATCGAAAAGGAGTTGGAATTTTAGGTGATTGATGTCACCTCGTCCTTTAACCTACTACTAGGAAGGCCTTGGATCCATGCAGTCAAGGCCGTGTCCTCTACCCTACATAGGAAAGTCAAGATGCCGCTTCAAGATGGCATCATCATGCTAGAAGCTACTCCTATCACCGTGGCTAGCTGTAATGCCACAAGCCGGGCCGAACCACGGGGATTCGACTTCGTGGGTATGATCGAAGAGGAATATCTCTTCAAGCCTTACTTCACCACTAGCATCGACACGATGCTACAAAATCTGGGTTACCTACCCGGAGCCACTTCAAGGCCGCACCTTCCGGCAGGAAAAATCATCGAGGTCCTAGATAACGGAGAGTCTCGGCTAGGATTGGGATATACCATGAGCTCGGAAAATGCGGGCCGGGCCGGTGCAATCAAATTCGTCACTCCCGTATTTGGGGCGATCCAAGTGGGCCTCTACCAACCCACCATCACATATCCCGAGACCAAAACGGCTCGGGAATGCAACTATATCCCTGATGATATATTCACCATCGTCCAGACCGAGTCCAAGGAGGAGGAAAACAACTCCGAGCCCATGCTCGGGCTCTTATTTGGAGAAGACAAGGTCGTCCCTGCTCCGAAAGATGACCTGGTCAATCTGATCCTCCGCAGCGATCGGTTTGACCCAACAAAGCTGATCACCGAAGTTGGTGCAGATACAGGAACAAGGGCCTGGAGAAAGACCGTCAAATGGACCGACAGCCAGGGGCGGATCTACAAGCTGACCACCGGCGAGAGAGACATGCCGGATACTGAGTCCGAGTTTGAGTCGGAGTCGGAGTCTGAGTCTGAGTCCAGGTTTAGAGGGTCTGGTGCTGGAGTCGAGTCTGTAACCCCTCTTCCTTTAGCCACTGAGGTCTCGGGGCCTGTCCCAAGACCTCTCCCTATCCCGCCACTGACCAATTATCAGATGGCAGCTCTATTTGAGCTTTCTCAAAATTTACTATTAATAATAATATCGAAAACCATTCTGCTTACGACTTGTCTTATTTCCAAAATTTTCTCAATTTCAAAAATTTTGTATGCAATGACACTGAGAAACCCGACGAACAGGTACCTCTACCTCCGCATCTAGTCAAGCAGCTCGAACAAAGGGAATCCCGAGATCCGGTAATCGAAGAAACCGAGTCCATCAATGTGGGAACTACTTTAGAACCCCAGATGCTTAAGTTGGGCCTATCCTTAGATCCCGAGGAGAGAAAACAATTCACGGACCTCCTCCAGGAATTTAAAGATGTCTTCGCATGGTCCTACAAGGACATGCCGGGTATAGACCGAGAAATAGCTGAGCACCGAATACCCATCAAAGATGGGTGCAAGCCGGTAAAGCAGAAGCTCCGAAGAATAAAGCCCGAATGGTCTCTTAAAGTCAAGGAAGAGGTCGATAAACAATTCAAAGCGGGTTTTATACAAGTGTCTGAATATCCAGACTGGGTCGCGAACATCGTGCCGGTACCCAAGAAGGACGGCAAGGTGCGGGTATGCGTGGACTTCCGGGACCTAAACAAGGCCAGCCCAAAAGACGATTTTCCATTACCACACATCGACATATTGGTGGATAATACGGCCGATTATGCCCTTCTATCATTCATGGACGGGTATGCCGGATACAATCAAATCAAAATGGCAAAAGAGGATATGAGTAAGACCACCTTCATCACACCTTGGGGGACTTATTGTTACACCGTCATGCCATTTGGGCTTATCAATGCTGGAGCCACTTATCAACGGACCGCCTCCACCTTATTACACGACATGATGCATAAGGAAGTGGAGGTCTATGTGGACGACATGATCGTCAAATCCAAGGACCGAAGCCGGCACATCTCGGCCCTAAGAAAGTTCTTCACCCGGCTACGTAGGTACAACATGAGACTGAACCCACAAAAATGCAGTTTTGGGGTAACGTCGGGCAAATTACTAGGCCATATCGTTAGCCAACGCGGCATCAAGGTCGACCCGGCTAAGATCAAAGCCATCACCGAGATGCAACCACCTAAGACCAAAAAGGAAATAAGGGGGTTTCTCGGGAAAGTCCAATACATCAGCCGTTTCATTTCAAAACTAACCATGGTATGTGAGCCCATTTTCAAGAAACTGAAGATCGGGGAACGAGTGCTATGGGACGACAGATGTCAAGCGGCTTTCGACAAAATCAAGGAGATTCTGTCCGCTCCGCCGGTACTAATGCCACCTCAACACGGTTTGCCTTTGTCGTTATACCTAACGATGACCGAGACAGCTATGGGGGCTATGCTGGCCCAGACAGTCGAATCAGAAGAACGGGTTATTTACTACATCAGTAAAAAGTTCCTCGAGTACGAATGCAAGTACACCATGCTCGAGAAAACATGCCTAGCTTTGGTTTGGGCCACTAAAAAGCTCAGACACTACATGCTTAGTCACGAGGTACATGTTTTATCCAAAATGGACCCTATCAAGTACCTATTCGAGAAGCCCATCCTCAACGGCAGGATGTCCAGATGGACTTTAATGTTATCTGAGTTTGACCTCAAGTTTGTACCAGTGAAAGCCATCAAAAGCCGGGTAGTAGCCGAATTCCTCGCTGATAGCCCGATATCCGAAGAAGGCCACACCGATACTTGGGCCTTTCCCGATAAAGACATATTCCATACCGATACCGAGACATGGGATTTGTATTTTGATGGAACATCCAAATTCCGAGGATTTGGGGTCGGAATTCTGTTAATCTCACCCCAAGGAGAACACACTCCTTTATCCATCAAATTGGACTTTGATGTGACCAACAACGCAGCCGAATACGAAGCATGCATTCACGGGTTGCAAGCCGCCGCTGATTTAGGGGTAACAAACCTCCAGGTCCACGACGATTCTTCACTGGTCATCAATCAAGCGCTCCAAAAATGGAAAACTCGGAACGCCAATCTCGTGGCTTACCAAGCACGAGTACGGATTCTAGAGAAACAATTCCAAAAGGTAGAATATATCTACCTGCCCCGGGAGGAAAATCAGTTTGCAGATGCACTTTCCAAATTAGCATCTTTACTGTACATCCCAGATCACCTGACCAGCATGCCGATCTGTGTCAAAAGGCGGTCCGAGCCGGCCGATATCCATGCCATTCAAGATATCGAGATAACTGACCCAGAACCTTGGTATCAAGCCGTCCTAACCTACCTGACAACGGGAGAATATCCCCCGGAAACTGAAAACCGGGCCAAGAAGGCCTTACGAAGGTTGGCAACCCATTTTGTTCGTACAGACGACGGGCAGTTGTACAAAAAGACAGCGCAGGGGGCTCTCCTCCTGTGTATCGACAAAATGCAGGCCGAAAAGGTCATGGACGAAGTCCACGACGGTGAAAACGGTCCGCATATGAATGCCCATATGTTATCCCGTAAAATCATGAGGCTCGGATATTACTGGAACACCATGGAAACAGACTGCCAGTTATACGTCAAACACTGCCATAACTGTCAGATCTTCGGCAACGTACAACATATGCCGTCTTCCCTATTATATACCATGACATCACCATGGCCGTTTTCGACATGGGGTATTGACATAATAGGAAAGGTGCATCCTTCCGGGACGGGAGGTCATTGCTTCATTTTAGTGGCCATCGACTACTTCACCAAATGGGTTGAAGCCGAGTCATACCGTGTCTTGAACGCCAAGCACGTGGCCAAATTTATTCAAAATAAGATCATATGCCGATATGGGATCCCTCACGAATTTATTAGTGATCACGGGACCCACTTTCAAGCCGAAACTGACGCATTGCTGGCAAAATATAAAATCCAAAGGCATACATCTTCACCCTACCGACCTCAAACAAATGGAGTAGTAGAAGCAGCCAATAAAACAATTGTCACCATACTTAAAAAGATGGCTGAGAATTATCGGGACTGGCCCGACAAAATACCCTTTGCCTTATGGGGATATCGAACTTCAATTCGCACCGCGACCGGAGCAACTCCATATTATCTGGCATATGGAATGGAAGCAGTCCAACCAGTCGAGCTAGAGGTGCCATCTCTCAGGATTTTACTTGAAAGCCAAGTACCTGAAGCAGATTGGGTCCAAGCCCAATACGTCCTTTTAGACGAACGGCGATCCCGGGCTCTCAATAATATCCAAATATATCAAAAGAGAATTCAACGAGCTTTCAACAAAAGGGTTAGGCCCAGAAACATCAAGGAAGGAGATTTGGTCCTGAAATCGGTTTGTTCCTTACTACCGGTTGACCCAAGGGGAAAATTTAAACCCAATTGGACTGGGCCATACTTAGTCAAGAAGGTCCTATCAGGAGGAGCAGTGATGCTGACAGACCTGGACGGGAATGAGTTTGTCAACCCGACCAACTTGGACCAGCTGAAGCGCTATTACCCATAAACCCTTATCTCAATGTCATTTGCAAAAGTTTATAAAAACTTATCTTTTTATAAATTTTCAAAATTTTAGACAAGTCAATGAGTTAGAATTAATTGTTCTACCATCGCACATCTCGAATTTATAATCTTGATGTATTTCGAAAATTGCAAAAAAAAAATCAATCAAATCAATTTTGAACTACGTTTGGTTTGATTCCGCTAATTGTGGATACGTAGGCAACCCCTCAAAAGGGTACAACCACTGCAATAAATGAAAAGACGGGAGTGGTATTCAAATGATATGTCTTTTATTAAAGTCTCGACAAACTCGGGATTACAAAAAAAAAAAAAAATTCACACCAAAAAATAATAGTAATATTCAAATAATAAAATAAGGAGACTAATATCCGGGCATCTTCCCCTTTCCCTTGTCCTTCGGGTCGCGTGGAGCCCGAGGTCGCCGAGGTGGGGATGAGCGTTCCCTAATCACAAGGGGAACCTCTTTAGCACGAACCCGCTTCTTTGACGACGGGTCTTCAATCACAGTCTTCGGCCCAAGTCGGGCTCGCACATGCTCGGGTAACCTATCCCGTGGGCCAAGTCGGTCCTGCACGGCTAGTCTGGGGCCCAGTCTCTTTTCCAAGTCAGTCTGGGGGCTCACCTTCCCCCAAGCACCTTTAGCACTAGACCCTCCAGCCTGAGTCTTAGTCTTTCTCTTCTGACAAGACATTAGACGAACTAGGGTAGCCGGTGTGTCTCCTTCATCAAAAAACCCCCTGTTGTCTTTAGCTTGCTCCCTCCTTAGCAGGTCGAAGGCTTCGTCAACTTTCAAAGCAGCTTGGGCCTTGGCATCATCTGCTTTGGTCCACTTCATGTATGAGTCTGAAACCCAAATCGAATGGCGAGATTTGGAAACGGGACAAGTGTGCCGGGTATACCATCTTTGCGCCCAAGTATCGCACATCACATCAGTCAGTTGGGTAGGGTCACTCACAACTGCTTCAACTTCTGGTATCCTTTGAGCCCGTCCGTACTGCCTTAGTATGCGATCCGGGTAGAGATGAACCGTCTGCCTAAAAGATAAGATTACTTGGTAACGAGCTCTGTTCCTCGGGTCCAAGCCGATCCAAACGTAGATGGGCCACCACGGCACGACCCATCGAATTAGCCGCCCGCCATGGATTGATAGCACCTCGTCCCAATACTTCTGCGTAATCTGACGAGAAAAGTCAATGGCCCTTCTTCTCGTCATCACTTGGTTGTGACGGTAGTTGCTCGCATCAAGGGGAGGGTCTATCACTGATAGCCTCTCATACAGCCAAATCTGAAAAGGGAAAACAAAAACATGAGATCCCGAGACGAAACAGGCGTCCGCCTGATGACACTCGATCGAGTGCCAGGGTGACTCGATCGAGTGGCATCCCTGAGAACGAACATGGGGCTTTTTACGAAGGCACTCGATCGAGTGCCAGGGTGACTCGATCGAGTGCCCACTACAGTAGCCAAACTCTCGAAAAAATTCAAAAATTCAAAAAATCAAGAAATCGAGAAAAAAATAAAATCCGACATACTTGCAGCAAACGGGTGCTTCCGGTGAGACGGACGGACGAATCCCTTTTGCGATTGTCCAAGCCTTAGATTATTTCACCCGTAATCAGCCAAGCCGGGCTATGCTCCGTCTCCATTAAATCAACCACGGTTAATAGACGGATGTGATCCATACATGACAATAAATCCATGTGACCCTCAAAGGCATAAACATGGAGCATGCAGAAAGAAAAAGCCCTACGGCTGTGAATTGGTCTCACCCGAACGTCATGCGGGTTCATGAACTTCTCAGCCAGGTCAATTAAAGAAACCGTGTTGTCATCCTGGGCCATTCGTGACACCTCGTTATGGGAGAGGCCTAAGAATTCTCGAAGCTTCCTCCTCAGGTCGTAGACCGAGTATGGGACGGCGGGCCGAAGCATTGGATTCCATCCTCCTACAGCTGCATCTCCTCAGGTAAAGGGCAGACTTCGCCCCGAGGAAAGGCAAAGACATGATATATGTCGTCCCAGTAAGCCAAGCATGCATCCAAGAAATAGCGATCAACCACCATCTGACGAAACGGGTACAGCTGAGTTATACCCGTCTGGTTCAAGACCACTCTATCAGCATCCCTAAATTGTCGGGACCATGCCTGCAACATGACGCTCAACCTATTGATTCCCATGCTAGATTTCTTAAAAGGATAAAGAGACTTTCTTTTTTGCCTTAAGGGAAATAAAGAGATTTTCTTTTAAGAAGATTGATTTATGATGAAATTATGAAGAAACCAAGGGCAAAGGAGGGCTATATATAGCATTAGCCTTGCAAACCTCTTTCCATATCACTTTTAGGAAAAGTTTCCTAATTCTAATCATAATCAACCCATAAGCCTAGTCCCGATACTAGCACGGAAATATTCATCCCGAACTTTCCAAATCTCTTTAGGAGTCAAAGTGTTTTCAAAATTTGCCCATTTCAAAAATTCAAATTTTCAAAAATTCAAGGGTCATTTTCCCCAGCACGAGTCATTTTACTACCTACGTGTTGCATGCATTTTATGTGACTTATACAGGTACAACTCAAACAAAGACATGCAAGCCATTAAATCTCCCCAGCATTTTCACAGGATGAGCCTACACACAGGCGCACCCAGGACTTACGCGACAAGTCCAAATGCCCCAAGGAGGTACTATCATCAAGCTCAGGTATGATTTCTATCTTATGGCTGGCGAGCCCTTCACGCAAGTCTAATGGACTATAAACGAACCGAACGGAAGTCTACCAGGTCTTAACGGGCTTGGTAGCTACTTTGACTTTCGCCTTGTCCAAGCCTCAGTCAGAGTGGGGGCTCTGTAGACACCCGCATTTTGACTGCCAGGTGTCTATGGCAGTTTCCAAAAAGCACCCGATGATGATCGGACGCTAACGTGTTTCTACGCGCTCGAATACGGGCTCAAATCCATTTGTTGCTGGCTAATGCACTTATGGAGTACAAATCTCACAAAATCAACCTCAAATCCAGGCCCAGTGGATCATTCCGAGTCAAAGAAGACTAATTTGGGCCAAAACCGACACCGGAATTAAAACCGACTTTTAGCGATTGGGTCAACCTCGGTCGAAGTCGTTTCCGAGGCACACAAAAAAACCCCTCACATCATCAAAAGTCCAAGTCAAACACAAAACCCATTAAACATCCAAAGTCAAGGTCCAAAAGACTGACCCACGTGACCCAGCTAGGCCACTCGATCGAGTGACCTACCCACTCGATCGAGTGGGCCTATTTCGAGCCCGATTGCAGGCATAACGGGCCACTCGACCGAGTTAGCTTCCTACTCGGTCGAGTAACCCTAACCAGGTGCCCTAGCTTAGCCTATAAATACATCCCATGCAACACACATTCAATCATCTTTTTGGCATCCTTACAACCCTAGTTTCAACCCTAATTCTACACTAAGCAATTCTACATTCAAACCCTAGCACTACATTAGCAAACCCTAAACCTAGTTTTAGGAGATCGAAACCCTAACCACCATAACTCAACCTTCATACACCTCGAAGCTCCCGTGTTAAAGCCGCGATTACGAGTCCGATCCGAGACAAGAACATGTAGGTTGAGGGTGCCCAAAACCCGTCTTCTTTCCTTCTTCTCTTCCTCTCGTCGTCTTTCCTTTTTATTCACGTCTTTTTTTTCGTTTTTTTTATTATTTTCTTTATCGCATCATAATATCGATAATAACTAGTATAAGACATTAAAATACTTGTCAATTTGTGTCGAATGTGAGCGATGGTGGGACAAGGAAAACCAAACATACAAGTGTACTGCACACAGCGTTGACGGTCGCTTATCCCATCACCCCGATCATTTGATTATTGAAACAAGTTAACCTAAACAATAATCCGTTTTATTTCGCTTTTGTCGTTATTCGAGTCGCATATTTACGTCGATTTCCAAAAACAAGTATTCTATTTAATAAGGTTCGATCCATTAGATTCGATACCAATTCCCTAATTGGATGTCGAATCTAGCGATCTAGTCACATAAATTAATTAACGCGATTTACCCATATCGCGATAATTAATTTAAGACGACTAAGATTAATTTATCGTTTTATTTTCACTTTAGTATTCCATATCGATTCAATAATCGAATATGGGATACTACGAGTATTCAAAATTAGGATCGAATATAAATCCCGCAATATTTATATTCGATTCAACAAAATCGACGATTTATAAAATCTGAGTCGAGCATAAATTGTGCAATATTTATGTCCGATTTGGTAGAATCATCGAATTATCAAAAAATCAAAAGCAATTTCAAAATCAATAATAAAGTTGCAAACGAACCTAGTTCGTACAGGTGCCACTCGACCGAGTGCAATAGGCCACTCGATTGAGTGACATCACGAAAACCGAGCAAAATACGTTTTCCGACCTCCACTCGGTCGAGTCTCGCAATGACTCGATCGAGTGGTAACGTACTCGGCCGAGTTGGTCCGTAACTCGATCGAGTAGGGTCACGAAATCCGGACAGAACCTTTTTCAAAGGTCCATTCGGTCTAGTCCCTCAATGACTCGGTCGAGTGGCCCCTTTCTCGCGTCAAACCGCGAGTCCTACAAGTTATTCGAGTCTCGTTCATATCTTCTCGTGACTTGGGTCAACACGTGCCTAATTAATCACGTGGAACATCTTTTCAAAGCCATGCATTAATTCATTCTCGTCATTCTATATAATTCAATATTTGCACAAACCGTTATTATTCGTTATATCATTACTAACAGTTTGTTGTTTCTTTTGTCAATTTTTGCTTGTTTATTTTATTTTACTAAAATGTACCCACATGCTAAAATTCAACTTCGACGTTAGAATTAATTGCATTAAATTGACTTAGAAACCCTTTTCAATTCCATTCACATGCTTAGGGAAAATAATCTTTGCATATCATTTTCCCGTTCAGCTAACGCGCGTATTAGAAAGTCACTCGAGATCTTAGTAGAGGCCGCTAAGTGCGGGCGGGGTTGGGTGTCCTTTGTGGGCTTCCCAACACGTACCCTCACCCCTTACTCAGAACCTCGGTTTCCGGATGCCCGAAACCGTTGGCGCACGAGAGTCATTCAATACACGATATCCGATAATGTCGGTATCAGTATCAAATGCAAAGGGACGAGCCCAATAAACTCTGATATCGGAAATGGGCCGTATTTTGTATACGGCCCACTACGACATAGAGTGGGCTCAAATGGTTCCGAATAACCACAAAAATCGGTGGCGACTCTATTTAGACCTAAATTTCAATTCGATTCATTCTCATATGGAGATTCATTCGCCTACCTAAACCCGCGCGTGGCCGCATCGGGGTGGACCTATGTCATGTCCACAAGTAGCCTCAAAGGCATTGTATTATGAAAAATATACCCCATGTGAGTACGTACATGAAATTGTACTGAGATAAGTATCACTTTAAAGTTGAAGTTGATAATATTTATACTCCGTGTGAGTAAAGTACATGAAATTGTATCATTTTTATATCAATTTCAAATTGAAATAAAAACTATGTGGGAGAGAAAGTACATGAAATTGTATTGTATTTAATACCACTTGTTAATACCACTTATTATTGTCCTGAAGACAAGATATCGTGAAGAGAGGTCATGAGAAATCCTCTAGATTAATTTCATGTTCATCCGAAGTTGAACAGAATAATATAATATAATATGATTAATATTGAAAGACGACAAATCTCTTTCAATTGGATGAGTCCATTCCCTGAAGTGAATGTGACATTCGATAAATACTCTATCAGAAGCAGAAGTCGAGAACATGGCAGAAAAATAAGCCAAATATTGTGGCCTTAATTGAGCCTAATGATAAAGTGGTCTTAATTGAGTCTGATTCGGTGAATGAAAGTACAATTTCAACTTGTATATAATTTTTCTTCTTCTCATATCGACCTTCGCGTATATGGTGGCCTTAATTGAGCCTAATGATAAAGTGGTCTTAATTGAGTCTGATTCGGTGAATGAAAGTACATAATTCACGAAAATTCATGTGACCCTCATATACGCGAAGGTCGATATGAGAAGAAGAAAAATTATATACAAGTTGAAATTTTTAAACGCACATTATGGCCTAATTCATAGTGCTTACGTAAACTGAACCTATGACAAGAAATTCATAGTGTTGAAATATTGAAACCGTAACGTAAAGTTCACGGTGTCTTACAAATTTTCGCTTTGCGTGTAGCGAATATTATTTTGAGTATCTAAACTTATGTTTGTTCACGGATGTTTGCAAAGTATGAGATGCTCTTAAAAATTGATATTTGTATCAAAAATAATGAAAATCATTTTCTGAAGCGAATGGTGTTATCATATTCTCATGATGTTTTTTTTTTTGGGTAAAATGTAAGCGAAATATTTTTTTCTCATGATGTAATACTCATATATTTTAGCTTTCATACAATTATGTAGTCGTAAAGACACATTATTTTGAAAAAGCTTAAAGAAATTATGCATAATGTCTCGTATCCGCATGTCATGGAATACAATATTAAAATCGTTAGATCGTACAAAATGATTAATAGTCATTATTCCTGGCAATGGATATGACATGAAAAAAAAAGATTCAATTAACGATCATTATTTCGTGAAACGAATATGACATCGAATAAAATATTGATTAAGTGATGAATATTATGTCACGACACTGAATAAGTGCAAGAAGGTGAATATTTTAATTACGTGTTTATTTAAAAACTCTGATATTTTTACCGGAAACGGTATAGTAAAGATCACAATATCTTGGGAAGGCAATGTGATAATGCGATCATGTATTTATATGGTGAAATAAATGATCAGTTGGTTAATGATCAATTTATAGTTATTATTATCACATGGAATTGAATTACTTTAAAAGTAATATATATAGTCATATTCTGGGAAGGAATATTGATTGTTCTTGCCTATTGTATTAGACATCAATTGTGTCATGTCACTATCATTTGCTATGACCATATGACTAAATAAAATTAGTATGCACATATGATTGAATGTAGTTAGACAAAAGTTTAGCAGGAAGAGAATCGATCAACTGGTAAAATTGACACAAAAATATTAAAGATGTGACAATTTGAGGTCATCCGGGTTCTTGTTGCACTCGTTTCGATAAATCTGAAGTTTATCTTGAAAGAATGTAATGGCGTGCTGAAACTCTCTCGTGTATCGTTAAAATTATATTTGAGGCAAGACAATACACTGAGATGAAATATTATTATATGGGAGATCTAAATACTCTACTCGTAGTCGGATAATGGAGATGAACCTTCATATCCGGTGACCTTTAAGGCTTTAATTATGTGACCTGTAGTCACACGGAATTTTGCGAGTAGTTCATATAATTAGAATTCACAATGTAAATATTATGTGAACATGGTGATCTCCCGAATGGGCAATTTTAATTCAGCACGTGAAAAACCAACTGCGTTAAATTGAGCTCCCAAATATATTATTTTACTGAAGAGAATCAGTTGATAAAGTTTATGAAATATGAGATGAATTCTAAGGTGGATATTGCCCCTTAAATCTATCAAGTAATGATAGTTTTTATCACCTTAGGGGAGATTGATAAGGATAAGCTGGTAAAAATAAACAAATAATATTGATCCCAATTAAACATGAAGTTCAGAGAGTTATTTTGAATACGAAATACATCAATTAGAGATTCATGAAATATAAATGATGACTTGGTCATTTGGTTATGATGATGTATAATGATATATCTGCTTGATTACCTTATTTGACTATGGACAGATTCACCCTCGTTGTGCTGTGGCGAGTTATAGATCAGCCATGGATAGTAGATGTAATGAACATTGAGATTCTTGCCAAATTTTCAATAATCACACATGGTATAGTGTGAGGATCTTATTCGGTGCATTTGTTATAAGAAAATGGCAAGCATGTGAAGTTGGTACTCGTAAAGAGTAATGAAATTGAATGTCCCAAAGTGGCATAGATATCTGATAATAATAGATGGCTGTAGACACCCGCATTTTGACTGCCACGTGTCTATGGTAGTCTCCGAAAAACACCCGATGATGATCGGACGTCAACATGACTTGGTATACTCGGACTTGGGCTCGGAATCAATAATATCCGACATGGACTTTTCACGGAGTAAAAAACTCACAAAACAGACCTCAAATTCAGGCCCAGTGGGTCGTTCCGAGTCAAATAAGACTAATTTGGGCCAAAACCGACACCAAAAATATTTCCCGTCTTTTGGCGACTGGGTCAAAACCCGGTCAAAGGCGAAACCGTCTCGTAAGTCAGCCAGGTTCAGATTGGCGCACAAATAAAATTCAAAAAAAGTAATCACAACTACAAAGTCAACCCTTCCTTATTTATCTCACCCGTTTTGACCCACTCGATCGAGTGGATTGACCTCACTCGATCGAGTGGAGCCTTTTTACCCGGGCTTGGCCCATTTGCGAAGGCACTCGATCGAGTGCACTAGGGCCACTCGATCGAGTGCCCCTAGGTCGAGGGGTGAAGTCTAAAATACCGCTTCACCCCCCCATGCATCAGGGATGATTCATTCATTTTTTTTACCCTATAACTTCAGTCACCTTTTACCCTACTACAAGCCTACATACCTACACTACAAACCCTAAGCAAAACACATCAAAATCCGAGCCATTTATACCTCGGAAACCGACACAACATCCATACACACCATAACTCACGTACGTCCTCGATACTCTCAAGCCGTGCCGCTATTTACGAGTCCATTTCCGAGGTCCTATACTAGCATGTATGTTGAGGGTGTCCTAAACCCCTTTTCTATCTCTTTTCTATATCGTTTTATGTACATTTTCGTATTATGATCGTAGTAACACCGACACTAACACTAACATTTTTTTTGCATCTTTTATATTTTCGTTTTATATCGTTTTACCGTCATTATATTAATAATACCGCGTATATATAAAACTAGTATCAAAATCGGTTTTAAAACGTTTGACTACGATGATCACTTTTGGTCCGTCTAATCCCTTTACGAGCAACGACGGAGGTGGAGCCCTTTCGAGGAGCCCCGCCCCAATGTACTCAAGGGCGTGACGAGATCGTGATCCGTCGTAGTTGAACGGATTTAATCCCCTATCCATAATTGGTACGAAACCCGTTGACACGAAAACCGACATCACGTAACCCGAAAGGGTTAGTTCCGATGTCGTGACGTAGAGGGATACATTTCGTCATCAATTCAAAATTTCCTAATCTAACATAAAGCATTTTCATAAAATCCCGATGACGGTATTATAATCGTTCATATACGATTATAATACCGGAGGTCGCACTAAGTACGAATCATGTAATATTCGTACTTGGTTAGGCCGACTATCGATTTCAAGTCATAAAACGAGGCGAGTTACCTCTCGTACAGGGGGCACTCGATCGAGTGCCATAGGCCACTCGATCGAGTAGCACCCCAAAAAGTGGTCAGTAGCCACGCTAATGACACACTCGACCGAGTCAGTCAATGACTCGATCGAGTGGGTCTCATAACACACAAACCCGAGGGCTTGGACACATATTTCGAGCCCCATTATTAATCGACTTTAGACCATTGCATGACCTTCCTCATTTTTCAAAACCTACACATCACGACACGTAGAACGACTTTGACCACTTTGACGTGATAAGTCGGGACGAGACTACGGGATGTGAGATTAGGCTAGTAATACGCCACAGTCTCATATTTCCGTCCTTCGTTTAATACGTAACATAATACGTATTTAAGCGGGGTTAGTCCATCTACATATTTCGTGGTCTAGTTTTCATACGGGTCCGTTCTACCTTTATTTTATGTTATTTCGTTTATGTTGTATTGTGAATTCCGGGTTGCATTTCCGCCCGTGTAGCTTGTACGCTTTTATTTCCTTTCGAGCTTCATTTATTTTACTTGCTTTTACGCTTTATAAATGAACCTCGCATGCTAAACCATTTCGACCAATAATAAGATGCATTAAATGACGTAGTTAACGCAAAATTCGCATGCTTAGTCAAAACGCTGTTTGCATATCATTTAATTATTTTACTAGCGCGCGTATCACGAACACGAACGATGTCTTAGTAGAGGCCGCCATGTGCGGGCGGGGTTGGGTGTCCTTAGTGGGCTTCCCAACACGTACCCTCACCCCTTACTCAGAACCTTTGGTTTCCGGATGTCCGAAACCCTTGGCGAACGAGAGTCATTCTTTACACGATTACCGGTATAGATGGTATCGGTATCGCAATGCAAAGGGACGAGCCCCATAAACTCTGAAATCGAAGTGGGCTTACTTTGTGTATAGCCCAGGACGACATAGAGTGGGCTCGTATGGTTCCGAATAACCACAAAATTCGGTGGCGACTCCATTTTGACTTAAATTTCGAACCCGAGAACAATCTTACCACGAGATTCATTCGCCTACCCAAACCCGCGCCTCGCCGCGTCGGGGTGGACCTTCGTCATGTCCACAATTTGGCGACTCCGCTGGGGAAACCTGATGTACCACATGTCATCGGGGTTCCTAGGGTGAGACTCGAAGAGAAATCGTTCGTAGATTAGTGTGCGCGCGTTAGTTTAATGATTCATGCATAACCCATTTTTGCCAGGGCCGGTTACAGATGACCGACGTCCCACTATACCGCGGTGCATTCCTACATGGGTGCGCTAAAAACATCGATGGTGGAACTCGTCTCGGTTTTGCGGCATGTCCTAAGACCAACTCGGCTTAGGGAGTCCGTCCATCACATGAGAAAGCCATCGTTGTTGGTATAGACCCTATTTTGACCGACCGAGACTTAGTGTAAAGCATACATGAGCGTCGTTATAATGCTTGTTTGACTACGTGCTACTTGGTTTCCGTGTCAATTTTCAAAAAAATCGTCATTTCAAAATTGCATCTTTCCAAAAATACCCACCTTTTTGAAAAACCCGAAATACTGTCCATTTCGGGACCCGTCATTCTAAAACACCCAATTTTGAAAAACCCGAAATGCTGCCCATTTCGGGACTCACCTTTTCAAAATATCCGATTTTCAAAACTCGGAATGCTGCCGAAATTTAGGATCAAAGATTTGACTCAAAATATCCTTTTCTATAGTCGGCATGCTGCCCGTTTTAGTTCTCGAATTTTCACCACCACCTTGATTTTCGGAATTTTCCTTTTCAAAATTCTAATCTCGGTTTTCGAAATTCCGTTTTCAGTTTTCAAAACTCTCGGAAATTCGTTCATTTTTGCATTCGAACCTCAACTTTCAACTTTCCTAAATAAACCTTCCTTATTGTAGGACCTATCGTCTATCCGTGTGTCGGGTCTTTGCATAGTATGTAGAGGGTTTATAGCGTCGAAACTCCGTCGATCTTATATCACGAGTTTCGCCCCCTTTCCCGAGTCCGCCTTATCTGTCAAGGCACGACCAACCCGCGTAGGGCATACCCCTACAAAGGAAAGTCCGTCCATACACTCGAGTCAAAAGTCTGGGGAGTAATCTCACGTGGACCTTCCTTCGAATGGGACTAGGCCCACAAAGCCGAAATCCTAAGGAAGTCATACCACCCACGAGTCATCCGTCTAGATGTCTTTCTCGAGTCTTTTTCCACTCAGTCCTTTCTTTTTTTTAAGTCGCTTGGGATGTACTGTTTCCTTTGATTCCAAGACTGGGTTCGGTTTCTGATTACGTGGTGTTCTTACAGACAGGCCACCATCAACCAGACACACTCGCAGGATGGAAACTGCCTTAGATGAACTGAAAACCTCCGTTGATGCCATGATCGAGAAGCAGGCCGACATCGATGCCCAACTGAATGAAATGAGGGCTGGGCAAGTTGCTATCGTCACTCGATTGGCTTCGGTGGAGCACAGGACTCCTACTACCGGAACTACCGGACCTTTAGCTGAACTGGTTAGCTCGGTCCGCCGACTAGAAGAACAAGTTCATTTAACTGGGAATAACAACATTCACCGGGAAAACAGTCGGGAGTATAACCCGCTAAGTGACAAGCTGCCTGCAAACCTGAACCTCACCGGTTTGCCTATGTTTGAAGGAACTGAAGACCCGTTACTACATGTACGGGCCTTCAAGGAGTTCATGGCCATCAAAGGGGTGGACTCCACCATGTTCAAGAACCTCTTTGCTGCGTCTCTTGAAAAGCACCCTCGGGCCTGGTACTACAGGCTAGACCCGAAGAAATACCCTACATGGGATGATGTGGCCACCGAGTTCGCTCGGAACTATGCTGACAACACCGAGATCCAAACCACAATGAGATCTCTGGAAGTTATGGCCCAGGAGCCGAAAGAAGGTTTTACCAAATACCTTCAACGATGGAGGGCCGAGAGCGTGAAACTGGTCGATAAGCCCAGTGAGAAAACTTTAGTGGAGGCCTTTGTTAAGAACCTCCTCCCATCCTACCGGGTTCACCTCCGATATGCCGTCATACCCAATTTCACCACCCTTACTGAAATGGGTATGAGGATTGAAGATGATCTGAGACTGGAAGGCCTCACCAAGGCCGCTGCTAAGGGTTACCAAGGGGCTTCTTCCTCCACAACCAAGCCTCAAGCTGCAACCCGCAGTATTTTCGACGCGGTTAATCTACTAGATGCCCCGTCCAAGAGGAACACCCCACCTCGGGTTTTCACTGATATAGGCACGACCTATACTTATGTCTTACAAAGGCTGTCCTCAAAAGGCCTAATCCAGCCGATAGGCCCAACTCCTGAAGTTCCGGTTGAGCGACTCTCCAAGAACTACAATGCCCAAGCCTATTGCCAATACCACCGGGGCAATGGGCATGATACCGAGAAGTGCTGGAAGCTGAAGCACTTGATTCAGGACCTGATCGAAAGCGGTAAAATCCTGCTACCTGGAGATAAGCCTAGCAACAAGGAGAACCCTATCAGCTCCCACGCCATCTTTACCGGGGAGGTGATTGACTGTTCTCACCTTATCTCTCCACTTATCCCGCAAGTGAACGGGATCTGGTTCGATGACGAAGATGATGTCTATCTCGCAAAAGGGGAAGCTGTCCCCATCACCGCCGAGGAGATTCGAAAGACTAAATCTCGAGTCTTAACCAGTAACCACCTTGGCCGTCCCTTTCAAGCCACTAGCTCTAGGGACGCCCCTATCCCGACAACCGTCATTACGGAAGTCGCCTCTGAAGAGCCAACTGCTGAAACGGCTCTTGTGAAACAATTGAAGAAGACCCGAGTTGACCTCACTATATGGCAACTCCTGGTTAGTTCTCAAGAACATCGAGAAGCACTTACAAAGGCTCTCGATCAAATTAAGGTCGACTCTTTGGTTACCCCTGCTGAAATGGTAGCCACGGTCTTGCCCCACCTAAAAGGCAAGGCTAAGGAAGAAGGACCGGTAATCACTTTCTCCGAAGCCGACCTACCACCATTTGGGGCCACCCATAACCTGGCCCTCTACATCACGGTGGTCTGCCGAGGAAAATACCTTCCCATGACCCTAGTTGATGATGGGTCTGCTGTGAACGTCCTTCCTCTAAGGACAGCAAAAGCCCTCGGCATTACCGAGGCTGACTATGTTCCGACTACTCAGACCATCCAAGCTTTCGATGGGAGCCCGAAGTCGGTAGCTGGGGCCGTGAAACTAACCATCATCACTGGCCCGATAGAGAAGGAGCTCGAGTTTCAGGTGATCGATGTCACCTCATCGTTCAACTTGCTCCTGGGTAGGCCTTGGATCCACACGGTCAAGGCGGTGTCCTCCACCCTCCACCGAAAGATCAAGATGCCTCTGCTTAACGATGTCATCACTTTAGAGGCAACACCAATGACTGTGGCTAGCTGTAACGCCACGGGACGCACGGACCTCTGGGGATTCGATTTTGTGGGGATGATCGAGGAAGAGTACCTTTTTAGGCCTTACTTCACTACGAGTATCGACATGATGCTCCAAAACCTAGGATACTTTCCGGGGGCTACTTCTCGACCCGATCTTCCAGCTGGGAAGATCATCGAGGTTCTCAAAGACGAAGAATCTCACTTTGGTCTCGGTTATGCCATCACCCCCGACAATGTTGTCCGAGCAGGGATCGAAAAGGCCTGCAACATCCTTAAGGGTATCTACTTGAGCCCTTATAGCCCACGGTTGGCTGACTACTTTGTCACACCGGTGTTCGGGGCTATCCAGGTTGGTCTATACCAACCCAGTGCTATGCAGCTCGGGACCCACTTGGCCCGGGACTGCAACTACATCCCGGATGACGTGTTCGCCCTCATCCAATCCAACGGAGCTGAAGATGCTGAGCCCGCTCTGGGGCTACTATTTGGGGAAGACACCGTAGCCCCAACTCCAAAGGAAGACCTAGTCAACCTGATCCTCCGCAGCAACAGGTTTGACCCGACCAAGCTGATCTCGGATGTTGGTTCCGAGACGGGAAACAGGGCCTGGAGGAAGACTGTCAAGTGGACTGACAGTCAAGGAAGAATTTACAATCTGGTCACCGGAGAGGGAGACATGCCTGAGTCTGAGTCCGAGTCTGAGTCCGAGTCTGAGTCAGAGTCTGAGGTCGAGTCTAGGGAAGTCGGTGCTAGAGTCACTCCTGTAACCCCTCTCCCTTTTATTATTCCTGCTGCTGGCACTTCGGGGTCTGTCCCGAATGCCCTACCTATCCCGCCACTGACCAATGATCAGATGGCTGCTCTCTTTGAGCTGTTCTCCAAATTTTCAATCAATAATAACAACCGTTCTGCTTACGACTTGTCTCTTTCAAATTTTGCTTTTAAAAATGTTTTATGCTATGACATTGAGAAATCAGACGAACAGGTACCCTTACCTCCGCATCTGATCGAACAACTAGAGCAAAGGGAGTCCCGAAACCCGGTGATCGAAGAAACCGAGTCCATAAATGTGGGAATAACCTTAGAGCCTCAAACACTTAAGATAGGGTTATCCTTAAATCCCGAGGAGAAACAACAGTTCATAAGCCTCCTCCAAGAGTTCAAAGATGTCTTCGCATGGTCCTACAAGGACATGCCGGGGATAGACCGGGAAATAGCCGAGCACCACATACCAATCAAAGATGGGTGCAAGCCGGTCAAACAAAAGCTTCGTCGGATGAGGCCCGAGTGGTCTCTCAAGGTAAAAAAAGAAGTCGACAAACAATTCAAAGCCGGCTTCATACAAGTGTCCGAGTATCCGGACTGGGTGGCAAACATCGTGCCGGTTCCTAAAAAGGACGGTAAGGTGCGGGTATGTGTAGATTTTCGGGATCTTAACAAGGCGAGCCCGAAAGATGATTTTCCGTTACCACACATCGACATATTGGTGGATAACACGGCCGATCATGCCCTTCTATCATTCATGGACGGGTATGCCGGGTATAATCAAATCAAGATGGCAGAAGAAGACATGAGTAAGACTACCTTCACCACACCTTGGGGTACTTACTGCTATACCGTCATGCCTTTTGGTCTCATTAATGCTAGGGCCACATATCAAAGGACTGCTACCACTTTATTACACGACATGATGCATAAAGAGGTAGAGGTTTACGTAGACGACATGATCGTCAAATCCAAAGAACGGGACGGTCACATCACCGCCCTAAGAAAATTCTTCGTCCGATTGCGCAAATACAACATGAGGTTAAACCCTCAAAAGTGCAGTTTCGGGGTAACATCAGGCAAATTACTGGGTCATATCGTTAGCCAACGAGGTATCGAAGTCGACCCAGCTAAAATCAAAGCCATTACCGAGATGCAACCTCCCAAAACCGAAAAAGAAATAAGGGGATTCCTCGGGAAAGTCCAGTATATCAGTCGGTTCATTTCCAAACTAACCATGGTGTGTGAACCAATTTTCAAGAAGCTGAAAGTAGGAGAACGGGTACTATGGGATGACAAGTGCCAAACTGCTTTCGACAAAATCAAGGAAATTCTGTCTGCTCCGCCGGTCTTAATGCCACCTCAACCCGGTTTGCCCCTATCGTTATACCTAACAACGACCGAGACAGCCATGGGGGCTATGCTGGCTCAGACAGTTGACTCCGAAGAAAGAGCCATTTACTACATCAGCAAGAAGTTTTTAGAGTATGAGTGCAAATATACCATGCTCGAAAAGACGTGTTTGGCTCTAGTCTGGGCCACCAAGAAACTCCGACATTATATGCTCAGTTACGAGGTCCATGTGCTATCCAAGATGGATCCCATCAAATACATCTTCGAAAAGCCCGTTCTCAACGGCCGAATCTCTAGATGGACTCTAATGCTGGCAGAGTTCGACCTGAAGTTCGTACCATTAAAAGCTATTAAAGGTCGAGTAGTAGCTGAATTTCTCGCCGATAGCCCGATAACCGAAGAAGGACACACCGACACTTGGTCCTTCCCAGACGAAGATATTTTCCATACGGATACTGAAACTTGGGATTTATACTTCGATGGAGCATCCAATTTTCGAGGGTTCGGAGTCGGGATCCTCCTAATTTCACCAAAAGGGGAGCATACTCCCGTCTCCATCAAACTGGACTTTGATGTTACTAATAATGCAGCAGAGTACGAAGCATGCATTTACGGGCTACAAGCCGCCGCCAATCTGGGGATTACAAATCTCCGGGTACATGGTGACTCATCCTTGGTCATTAACCAAGCACTTCAAAAATGGAAGACTCGAAATGCTAATCTCGTGGCCTACCAGGCACGAGTAAGGGATCTCGAGAAACAATTCCAAAAGGTAGAGTATATATACCTACCCCGGGAAGAGAATCAGTTCGCAGATGCACTCTCAAAATTGGCATCTTTACTGAATATCCCCGACCACGTGACTAGTATGCCGATTTGCGTCGAAAGACGGTCCGAGCCGGCGTACATTTACGACATTGAAGACATTGAGATAACCGATCCCGAACCATGGTACCAAGCTGTGTTAACGTACCTGACAAACGGAGAATACCCTCTTGGGTCGGAAGGTCGAGCCAAGAAAGCCTTACGGAGGCTAGCCACCCAGTTCATCCGTACCGACGACGGGCAACTGTACAAAAAGACGGCACAGGGGCTCTTCTCCTTTGTGTTGACAAGTACAAGGCTGAAAAGGTTATGGCCGAAGTACATGATGGTGAGAACGGCCCACACATGAATGCCCACATGCTGGTCCGGAAAATCATGAGGCTCGGTTATTATTGGAATACCATGGAAGCCGATTGCCGGTCGTATGTCAAACATTGTCATAACTGTCAAATCTTTGGCAATGTACAACATATGCCGTCATCGCTACTCTATACCATGACGTCACCCTGGCCATTCTCAACGTGGGGTATCGACATAATCGGGAAAATAAATCCCTCGGGTACCGGGGGGCACTGCTTTATTTTGGTAGCTATCGACTATTTCACCAAATGGGTCGAAGCTGAATCATATCGCATTCTCACTGCTAAACATGTCGCCAAGTTCATCCAAAACAAGATAATATGTCGATATGGGATTCCGTCTGCATTTATCAGTGATCACGGGACTCACTTTCAAGCCGAGACTGCGGCCCTACTGACCAAGTATAAAATCCAAAGGCATACTTCCTCGCCTTACCGTCCCCAAACAAATGGAGCAGTAGAGGCGGCTAACAAAACAATTGTCACCATACTCAAAAAGATGGCTGATAATTACCGGGACTAGCCCGACAAAATACCTTTTGCCCTATGGGAATATCGAACGTCAATTCGCACCGCAACCGGGGCGACACCATATTACCTAACCTACGGGATGGAGGCAGTCCAACCAGTCGAGCTGGAGGTACCGTCCCTCAGAATTCTGCTAGAAAGTCAAGTACCCGAAACTGACTGGGTTCGAGCACAATATGACTCACTGGTTCTACTAGACGAACGACGGTCTCGTGCCCTCAATAATATCCAAATCTACCAGAAGAGGATCCAACGGGCCTTCAACAAGAGAGTAAGGCCCAGACACATTAAGGAGGGCGACCTAGTCCTTAAGTCAATCCGGGCTTTACTACCAGTTGACCCGAGGGGAAAATTCAAACCCAATTGGGCTGGGCCATATCTGGTGAAGAAAATCCTATCGGGGGGAGCAGTGATGCTGACGGACCTGGACGGGAATGAATTTGTCAACCCAACCAACCTGGACCAGCTGAAGCGTTACTACCCTTAGCCATTTCTCAATGTCATTAGCAAATTTTATCAAAATCTTTTTTTTTTTTTACAAAAAGCAAGTCAATGAGCTAGAATTACTTATTCTACTGTCATAAACATCTTGAACCAATAGTCTTGGTGTAATTCGAGATTGCAAATTTCCTATGCCTGAACTACGTTTGGTTTGATTCTGCTAATCGTGGATATGTAGGCAACCCCTCAAAAGGGTACAACCAATGCAATCAAGAAAAGACAGGAGCGGTTTAGTAATAAACTTCTTTTATTAATTCAAAAAAAAATCTCGACAAACTCGGGAAATTACAAAATGCAGGAATTCGAAAAAAATATACAAAAAAAAAGGGGCACACAATAAAAAATAATAATAATACTTAAATAATAATAAAGCTAAAGGACTCGGCACTTAGGGCATCTTGCCCTTCCCTTTGTCCTTAGCCTCCTTGGTCGTCCACTGACGACGACGCGGAGGGGAGCGTTCCCGAATCACCACGGGAACTTCCCTAGCTCGGGCTCGAGTGTTTGAGCCCGACTCCCCTGTCATATCAATGGGCCCAAGTCGAGCCCTGACGGGCTCAGGGAGCCGTTCACGCGGACCAAGTCGGTCCCGGACCGCCAACCTCGGCCCAAGTCGTCGTTCCAAGTCAGTCTGCCCTCGAGTGCTGCTAGAACTGACTTCCTTAGATCGAGTCTTAGTTTGTGACTTAAGACCCGATTCTCCCCGGACGGTGGTCTCAGGAATGTGTTCCCCGGTGAAGAAGTCCCTGTTGTCCTTCGCCGACTCACGCTGAACCAATTCGATGGCCTCATCAACCTTTAAGGCCTTTCGAGCTTCCTCGGACTCTTCAGAAGTCCACCTCTGATAAGCCCGTGATACCCAAGCGGATTGGCAAGGGCTAGGTATCGTCCATGTGGGACGAGTGAACCATCATTGCAACCAAGTGTCGCACATAGCGTCCGTTAATTGGAGCGGGACGCTGATAATGGCTTCCGTCTCAGGGATGCGCTGAGACGAACCGAACTGCCTTAGTAGACGGTCCGGATAAAGGTGAACTGTCCAGTCTAAGGACAGGATCGTCAGATACCGGGCTTGGTCTCTCTTAGCCAACCCGGTCAACTTCGAGAGAAACCACCAAGCGACGGTCCACCTGATCAAGGGACCCCCGTGAAACACCAACTCCTCGTCCCAGTAAGCTCGATCAATCCGATGACTCGAGCTTATCTTCCGCCTTCGGGAGCTAATCTGACTGCTCCGGTAATTGAGAATGCTTGGAGGGGTCTCTATGATTGACAGCCGTTCCGACAACCATATCTGAAAAGCATACACAAGCTTCGTAAGCCATTGAGTGGTCCGCTACAGCCCACTCGATCGAGTACAGCAGCTGACTCGATCGAGTAAGCCTGTCAAAAACAGGCAGTAGCCCAGTACGAGTGTCACTCGATCGAGTGACAGGTCCACTCGATCGAGTGACTTACGAGAATCATAAAATTCGCGCGAAACGTGAACGAAAAAAAAAAAATCGAGGTGCATACTTGCAGAAAACGGGTACTCCCTGTCAGCGGTCGAGTTGGGTCAAGCCGTCTGGCATCCAGACCCGTAATAATCTCTCCAGTGGCTACTCAAGCAGGGCTATGACCAGTCTCCATCTGGTCAACCACTCCGATTAGCCTGATTTGACCCCTACATGAGTCAAGCTCCATCAGCCCCTCGAAGACATAGCAGTGCAGCATGCAGAAGGCGAATGCCCTACGCCTATGAGCAGGGGTGGCCCTCACATCCCGTGGGTTCATGAACTTGTCGGCCAGGTCAAACAGGGAAACGGTATCTCCCTGCACCATTCGGTTTGCCTCAGCATGAGACAAACCCAAAAACTCCCTTAATCTCCTCCTCGGATCCGGGTAGAATGGGGGAATGGCGGGCTGAATAGCAAGACCCCAGCCGCCTATGGCCGCAATCTCCTCGGGCAAAGGACACATCTCGCCCCTCGGGAATGCAAACACGTGATGGGTGGTGTCCCAAAACGACAGACAGGCGTCCAGAAAATGCGAATCGACTATCAGACGCTGAAAAGGGAATAAATTGACTATCCCCATCTGAGTCAGCCGGACTTTCTCCTCGTCCCGAAAATATTGGGACCAGGCGAGAAGCATAGCCGTTAAATGGTCGATACCCATAGCGGAGATTTCTAACCTTCTTGAAAGTCTAAAAGATTTTGAGAAGGAAAAGAAGAATTTGAGTTGGAGATGCAGAAAACTGAAGCAGGGATTCTCATATTTATAATGAGGAAACCCAACAGAAAACCTAACTACCCTGTCTCCTCAGCAAGCTGGGCCCTATGCGCGCGCAGGCCTGATTTCAAACTTGAACCCAGAATAGGAATCAAGCTGTCCCGAGCTTTCCTAAGATTTTCTAAAAGAAAAATTTTGATAAAAAATTTCTTCGCGTTAAAAATTTTGTCCTTCCAAAAATTTTCAATCTTTCTCTCCCCAGCGAGAGTCAACATTTTACCTATGTGTTACATACAAGTTGTTATGTGTCAGCAAACAGGTACACCCCAGACTTCAGAAGCAAGTCCCCGCAAAACTATTTAACTTCCCCAACGGAGTCAGCTTTCCCCCGGTGTGCTACATCCAAAGTGCGATGTGTCGGCATACGGGTACACCTACTCCCCAAAAGAGGCAGGCTTTACTCCCCACGGAGCATCATCATCAGCTCAAATGCGACCCAAAGCTTCAGAAGCAAGCCCGTACAGCTCCTATATTTCCCCAGCGGAACGCCCAAGGCGGCATTTTTCCCCAAAATGATACGGGATGGGCCCACGCATAGGCGCGCCCAGGACTTATGCCACAAGTCTGACTCCCCGCGAAGCTATCATCGTCAAGACAGGTATGACCCTCTACTTATGGCTGGCGAGCCCTTCACGCTAGTCTACTGGACTATAAACGACCCGATCGGAAGTCTACCAGGTCTTAAAGGGCTTGGTAGCTACTCTGACTTTCGCCTTGTCCAAGCCTCAGTCAGAGTGGGGGCTCTGTAGACACCCGCATTTTGACTGCCACGTGTCTATGGTAGTCTCCGAAAAACACCCGATGATGATCGGACGTCAACATGACTTGGTATACTCGGACTTGGGCTCGGAATCAATAATATCCGACATGGACTTTTCACGGAGTAAAAATCTCACAAAACAGGCCTCAAATTCAGGCCCAGTGGGTCGTTCCGAGTCAAATAAGACTAATTTGGGCCAAAACCGACACCAAAAATATTTCCCGTCTTTTGGCGACCGGGTCAAAACCCGGTCAAAGGCGAAACCGTCTCGTAAGTCAGCCAGGTTCAGATTGGCGCACAAATAAAATTCAAAAAAAGTAATCACAACTACAAAGTCAACCCTTCCTTATTTATCTCACCCGTTTTGACCCACTCGATCGAGTGGATTGACCTCACTCGATCGAGTGGAGCCTTTTTACCCGGGCTTGGCCCATTTGCGAAGGCACTCGATCGAGTGCACTAGGGCCACTCGATCGAGTGCCCCTAGGTCGAGGGGTGAAGTCTATAAATACCGCTTCACCCCCCCATGCATTAGGGATGATTCATTCATTTTTTTTACCCTATAACTTCAGTCACCTTTTACCCTACTACAAGCCTACATACCTACACTACAAACCCTAAGCAAAACACATCAAAATCCGAGCCATTTATACCTCGGAAACCGACACAACATCCATACACACCATAACTCACGTACGTCCTCGATACTCTCAAGCCGTGCCGCTATTTACGAGTCCATTTCCGAGGTCCTATACTAGCATGTATGTTGAGGGTGTCCTAAACCCCTTTTCTATCTCTTTTCTATATCGTTTTATGTACATTTTCGTATTATGATCGTAGTAACACCGACACTAACACTAACATTTTTTTTGCATCTTTTATATTTTCGTTTTATATCGTTTTACCGTCATTATTTTAATAATACCGCGTATATATAAAACTAGTATCAAAATCGGTTGTAAAACGTTTGACTACGATGATCACTTTTGGTCCGTCTAATCCCTTTACGAGCAACGACGGAGGTGGAGCCCTTTCGAGGAGCCCCGCCCCAATGTACTCAAGGGCGTGACGAGATCGTGATCCGTCGTAGTTGAACGGATTTAATCCCCTTTCCATAATTGGTACGAAACCCGTTGACACGAAAACCGACATCACGTAACCCGAAAGGGTTAGTTCCGATGTCGTGACGTAGAGGGATACATTTCGTCATCAATTCAAAATTTCCTAATCTAACATAAAGCATTTTCATAAAATCCCGATGAGGGTATTATAATCGTTCATATACGATTATAATACCGGAGGTCGCACTAAGTACGAATCATGTAATATTCGTACTTGGTTAGGCCGACTATCGATTTCAAGTCATAAAACGAGGCGAGTTACCTCTCGTACAGGGGGCACTCGATCGAGTGCCATAGGCCACTCGATCGAGTAGCACCCCAAAAAGTGGTCAGTAGCCACGCTAATGACACACTTGACCGAGTCAGTCAATGACTCGATCGAGTGGGTCTCATAACACACAAACCCGAGGGCTTGGACACATATTTCGAGCCCCATTATTAATCGACTTTAGACCATTGCATGACCTTCCTCATTTTTCAAAACCTACACATCACGACACGTAGAACGACTTTGACCACTTTGACGTGATAAGTCGGGACGAGACTACGGGATGTGAGATTAGGCTAGTAATACGCCACAGTCTCATATTTCCGTCCTTCGTTTAATACGTAACATAATACGTATTTAAGCGGGGTTAGTCCATCTACATATTTCGCGGTCTAGTTTTCATACGGGTCCGTTCTACCTTTATTTTATGTTATTTCGTTTATGTTGTATTGTGAATTCCGGGTTGTATTTTCGCCCGTGTAGCTTGTACGCTTTTATTTCCTTTCGAGCTTCATTTATTTTACTTGCTTTTACGCTTTATAAATGAACCTCGCATGCTAAACCATTTCGACCAATAATAAGATGCATTAAATGACGTAGTTAACGCAAAATTCGCATGCTTAGTCAAAACGCTGTTTGCATATCATTTAATTATTTTACTAGCGCGCGTATCACGAACACGAACGATGTCTTAGTAGAGGCCGCCATGTGCGGGCGGGGTTGGGTGTCCTTAGTGGGCTTCCCAACACGTACCCTCACCCCTTACTCAGAACCTTTGGTTTCCGGATGTCCGAAACCCTTGGCGAACGAGAGTCATTCTTTACACGATTACCGGTATAGATGGTATCGGTATCGCAATGCAAAGGGACGAGCCCCATAAACTCTGAAATCGAAGTGGGCTTACTTTGTGTATAGCCAGGACGACATAGAGTGGGCTCGTATGGTTCCGAATAACCACAAAATTCGGTGGCGACTCCATTTTGACTTAAATTTCGAACCCGAGAACAATCTTACCACGAGATTCATTCGCCTACCCAAACCCGCGCCTCGCCGCGTCGGGGTGGACCTTCGTCATGTCCACAATGGCTTATATCAAAAGATTGGTACCTCACATATTCAGATTCAGATATCATTAATCAGTACTGATGATAAGAAATTATATCGATATATTAATTCGTTTGTCGAACCGAATAATATTTGCGCGCAAGATTCTATGGGCCCTATAATAGAGATATTATATAAAAAAATCCATTTTAATTGTTGCCGTACAATCTATGGTTAAGATTGAGCTCGTGGTCTTAAAGTCCACGTATTGACATGAAGTCAATCCAATTATAAATATTGGTGAATATACTGTACAGTTTGCAATTGAGTCTTACGTGCATGTAATATAGTTATTTTATCATTGCTTATTAGTTAAGATTACACCATTGCATTAATTTAAAATATATACACTATAGGGCATTGTTCGTATTACATGCATGCACGAGATTATTATTGTTATATATTGCAGGATATATGTATAAAAGGAGATCATACTACTAGATTGATAAGTACTCCGGGAAGGAGCTTATATTATAAATTATTAGCACATGACAGTGGTTGATCGAATGAGTTCCTGAAGGACTCGTGATTAAGTATATATGAACCTCTACACGTAAGTGTATCTATGAGAACATTCAACATGCATGTGATATGATGTGAATGCATGGTTTCATTATCTCAGCTTGAAATTTGAGCGTATGAGAAATCATACATGAATAAAGTTTTTGTCCTGTGAAATACTTTTTGGTACAGAAACGTCATAATAGTTGGAAAATAAGGTAGTGACATGCTACAATGAGTGTGTCAACCCGTACAATGGCAAGAAATCAATTATTATTTAAGATAAATCGGATTGATTGATTCTCATGAAGATCGATAATCAGTCGAGAAATAATGTTAGCTCCACTCTTTTTCCCTTCGACTAGGTTTTTATCCTAATGGATTTTTGCTAGCAAGGATTTTTTTTAACGAGGTAGTGCTATAGACGTGTTAATACGCTATAGTTATGATCAACATAATTTTGATGACGAGATACATAGTTGGTTATACAAAGAGTCATGAGTGACAATGTCCAGTTTGCGAGTTTCGAATAAATGTGATATTGAAATTATCAAGGATTTCTATTGATTGAAGCTACCAAGTTTATCGGTTACTACAATCCATTTCAACATCGTCGTGAAGTTACATGAAGACATGAATTATTTCATTAAATATCAAGCTGTGTAATTATCAAAGGGAGTAACCACGCGTTGTACTCTTTTTCCTAAGCCATGGTTTTGTTCTTTAATGAGACAGCCTGTTATGCGTGTATGAAGATTTATTTACTCTTTTTCCTTCACTAGTGTTTTTCCATTGGGTTTTTCTAGTCAAGGTTATAACGAGACATTTTCTTTAGAGATGTACATCCAAGGGGGAGTGTTATGAAACATAATATGTGAATGTCCATCGAGCCTTATAACCCATAATGATGTAACCCTAGATGTACCATGTACTATATGTATGCCCCTTAATGGGACGAAGAAACACCTCTCTGACTCTCATTCTTTCATCTCTCTACTCTCTCTTATTTCTTCCTTTCACAATAATTTTATTATATTTTATCTAAATAAATAATATTTAACCCGTTAATTTGTTAACGTTCGGGCGGTCACTAATTGATTATACAATCCGTGTGGAATTTAAGCTTCTTTCTTCCAACATGTTTTGACGAAAATATTGACATCAAGTCAATAAGTCATCAATAAAAATCCTCCTTTGCTGCTCATCTTGGTACAAACTAGGTTGATTTTACAAACTTCCAAAGCACAATACTGCTGATTTTTGTTGGGTTCTACTTTCTTAAATTTGCTCAAGTTCATCCTATCTTAGTTTTACTATCAATTCCCAAACAAATTCACCCAAAAATCATGTTGTGCATCATCTAAATTTGTACTCCAAAGTGAACTTCTTTAAGTTAAGTGTATTTTTAGCGAATATATATGGATTGTTTTTCTTTACTCGTAGTATTTAAAAAGAAAAAGGGTAAAGATAAGAATGCAAATACAGGACCTGAATTAAGGGAGCAAACTACTGAAAATGGTAATGGTGCTCATAAAAGGGTATCAAAATCTGGAAAATGTGTTTCATCATCAACAACAAAAACTATACCAGAATTGTACAGAGAAAAACAACACAAATTGAGGGTTTTCACATACTCTGACCTCAGAGAAGCTACAAGTGGATTTAACAAGTTGTTGAAGATTGGTGAGGGTGGTTTTGGGAGTGTTTATAAAGGCACGATTCAGCCTTTAAATGCCATGGGGAATACTCTTCCTCCTCCTATTGCAGTTGCCATTAAGAAGCTTAACCACTCTGGGCTCCAGGTACCAAATAAATAAATAATGGCTTCCTTCCACCTTCTCTAAAACTACTACGAGTAGTACTATCAAAGGCAAATGCAATCTTATTGATATTTTCTTTGAAATGTACTGTATTCTACTAGTACTTGGATGACGATTTTCAGGTTTGGAATGAAGGTCTTTTTCAACCACATGAAAAAAAATCTCTACTGGAAATTTTGATCTAATGATGCTGTGGTTTCATTTTCTCGTAACTGAAATCGTCACAAAATCTAAACTCGTGAATGAATGAATGAAATTGAAGGTCTATTTCACTCATAATACCAAAATGGCTGATTAAGTTGGATGGGATGGCCTTTGTTAATTGTAGGGTCACAAAGAATTTCTTGCAGAAGTACAGTTTCTTGGTGTTGTTGATAATCCGAGGCTGGTAAAGCTTTTGGGATATTGTGCTGTAAATGGAGAAAGAGGGATACAGAGACTGCTGGTGTATGAGTACATGTCTAATAAAAGCTTAGACGATCATTTATTTGTCAACAACTCGCATCCTCTGCCTTGGATACCAAGGTTACGAATCATGTTGGAGGCAGCTCAAGGGTTGGCATATCTACATCATGGAATGGAAGTGCAGGTTCAAACTCCCCGGCCCCCTCCCTTGTTGCAGCCAGCAACACCATGTTTCTTATATTAAGCACCAATGATTCTTATTTTTATTTTATTTCTGCCTGAAATCTATGAGTTATCAGCTGAGTGTTCAGTTCATGCTGATGACTGTCAAATTAAAGGGAGGTGTTGCAAGATTCTCACGTCAGTGTTATCGTGTTTGTTATCAGGTGATATTTCGAGATTTCAAATCCTCAAATGTGTTGTTAGATGAGAAGATGCAAGCAAAGTTATCGGATTTTGGAATGGCCAGGGAAGGGCCTCGTGGGGGACGTACACATGTATCAACTATGGTCAGTCTTCTTCTTACTGATGTGCCTAAATCATTAGTAGCATTCTCCTTATGTTTTTTTTACTCAAGGTAAAGGGGCTAATGGTATGAACATATGATTTACCTAGAAGGTAACTAGCTGCTAAAGTCTTGAGACGTATTATTTGATATCACAATGTGTTTTGAAACCTGTATGTCATTGTTATCATTGCATTTAAAACCAAAATTTGTGGTGGTTCTCGTTTTACTACTTTTTCTACTGGTGAAATCAGATAGTGTCGGGGTCAGATGAAGTTCTTAACTGTTGTAAGCTACTAGTAACTAACCTGATAACCTCAATGCCTCATATCAAGTGATTCGTTCTTTGGTGTAGCATGCATTTACTCATCTTCCTAGGTTACTTTTGGGTTTTTGAGTTATAACCCTGCATAAATCTTTTAATGTTCGTTACTAATGAAATGATGTCTTGTTTTATGCTTGAACGACATTCATCAGCCTGTGGGCACATATGGGTATGCCGCCCCAGAGTATGTTGAAACAGGGCATCTCAGGAATAAGAGTGATATTTACAGTTTTGGGGTGGTACTATATGAGATCTTAACAGGTAGACGAGCCATAGAAAGAAACCGGCCTACTTCAGAACAGAAGCTGTTGGATTGGGTTAAACAGTTTCCTGCTGATAGTAAGCTCTTTTACATGATAATGGACTTTCGGCTGAAAAATCACTATCCCCTACGCACAGCACGAAAAATTGCCAACTTAGCCGATGCATGTCTAAGAAATAAAGCTGAAGATCGACCTGATATGAGTGAGATAATTGAAGTGTTAAAGGAGGCTATACTGGATTCTGAGAACAACTGCGTAGCCGGTTAGTAGAGATTAGGGAATAAAGTACAGTATATAAATTAGCAGCAATTAGTTAAAATTAAAAACTGTGTAATTCATGAGAGAAATAAGATCTGATGTTATAAGTGTGACTGTGTGAGTACGAAACAAGGGTAAAATAGTTGCTTCCATGATGAGTCCACTGTTGTATATGATTAAGACATGAGCATTGTTAGCGATGTTATTTGTCTCACCTCTTTGAATAGGTCACCTTTCTTCATTGGTTTATCACAGCTCTAATGATAGGAAACTGCGATTGAGCAACTATATCTATATATTCCAGCACTGCAGTCAGCACCTTGCTCTAAAGATGCAATCGTTCCGATTCCGAACAAGCCAATAAGCCATATAGTCCAAAGAAATATACTGCATGTACCAAGGTGTCTTGTTTGCCATGTCTTCCTAGGGAGTTGATCCAAGTTTTAAGTTTTAACTCAATCTATCCTTGATGTCAATATATTTCTATCCATTAACACCCTGGTTCCAAGGCGTTCCCGCCCCAAAACTTTGATGTGAAATCACAATCTCTAAAGAGATGCGCAACATATTCATAAAATCATATTCCCTCTGTTCCATTTGATTTTTTACGTTTGCTTTTTCATACTTGCCAATGCACGTTTTCTTTTGTCCATATCGTTAGTTACATATTTCTAAATATTATAAAAATTTGATATTTATAGCGCACTCGATTAAACAATTTAAACAAGATCTCACATGACTATATTTTATCTTATATATTAGAAGGTATATCGATGATTCCCCTCACTTATGAATAGTTTCCAAAAAGCAAATGTAAAGAACCTATTGAAACGGAGGAAGTACGGAGTAATCAATATCCGACTTATAATGTGGGAGTTTGGAAGGTTTTTTTTTGCCAAAGGGGAAAGAGCATTGGATTACATGTTGTTTGGGCCCTCTGAACCCATATTACATCCTTTATTGATCATAACAACATACTCCCTCTATTTTTTTTATTATAAGTCATTCTCACTTTTCGAGACAACCCCTTCTCTCTTCAATATCTCTCGCAACATAAGAAAAAATACTATGAAATGTATACTCATTTGAAAGCTCTTCTTGTAAGGAATTTTATGGTGCAATTTTTAAAATTTTTGGAATAATATATTTACATAAAAATTAAAGTCAAAGCCTCACCTCAAAAAAGCAAAACGTCATATAAAAAAATACGGAGGGAGTAATAAACTTCTACTAAAACGATAACTATAATATAAAGACTTCGGATGATTGTAGTAGGTTAGTGGTGAACGGAAGGATGGACCTGAACGTCTTCATCCACAGTATCAACACGAGTGCTACCTCCAAGATACCAATCACACATATGAATCCTAGAGTGACGAAACCAAGATGCACTTACGCTCTTACTAGAAGGGCGTAGAAAGAAACAAGTGAGGGCAGAATGACGAGGCCTGCCTCCAAAGGAGAAAATTCTCCTACAACTTGATAATCGAACCCTACAATCATATCACTACAAGAAAACCAGCTCCGGGCGTCCACCTGGTGGGCGTCCTGGGCATATGGAAGCCTACATGGCGTCTGAAAATACAAACGGGCGTCCACCGTAAGTTTGACGGGCGTCCACAACCGGACGCCATAACCGGACTGGGGAAGGAAGAAATTCAGGCTGACGGGCGTCCACAACCGGACGCCATATTCCACTAAATGGCGTCCACTGTCAGACGCCATGTAGTGGGATATGGCGTCCACAGTCGGACGCCAGTTTGGTTGGATGTGGCATCCAATAGCGGACGCCCGTTCGCCTGACTCGCATCAAATACCCGCCCAGCCCCCTCTCCCCCTTCATTCGCAAAAAAAATTTCCACTCTCTAAACTCTCTCTACTCCTCGCCGACCCCATTCTCCCTTCCTCTCCTCCATTTTCCATACTTCTTCTTAATTTTTGGTATGTTTTCTTACTTTACTTAGTTCTTATTCATTATAATTAGTTCTTATTTTTGATTGTTATCGTTTTTTATTGGTAGTTTGCTAGTTAATATTGTTTAGGTCTGAATTTCGATTAGGTTGATTAGTTTAGCCCAAATTCGATTAGGTAGATTAGTTTTGCCCATCAAAATTTTGATTAGGGTTTGATGAATTTGGTTGAATTGAGCTAGAATGACCTCTAGGGCCTTCCGTGAGGTTTTGTGTGACTTAGGACGTACCAAAAGATGTCGTAATAATGCCGGATTTTCCCGAAACCACTTCCATCGTGATCGGGGTTGTGAATAGGTGTTAGCGGTGCTTTCGGAGTTTTGATATATGTATCCGAAAATTTGACCTTATTTGACCTGTTTAAGCTGTTTCTGTCTGACCTAAGCCATGAATTTCTGTGTTTTGTTCGGTTAAATTGGGATTAAATTGATAAATTAGCTAGGGTTTTCGTAAATTGGGATTAAATTGTGATTACATTTGTGATTAAATTCGGTAACTAATTTTCGTAGGGGCAATTCTAAATTAATAAGACATTTGGGTTTACTTTGACGTATTAGTGATTAAATTGAGGAAACTCAGTTATGGAAATTAAGTTAGAGAAATTAAGTTTAAGTTAAATGGCGATTAAATTTTTGTTTAGTAAGTTATAAATTAAGTTAGGGAAATTAAACTTTAATTTGTTATATACTCCCTTCGATTACCTATGATCTTCCCTATTTCCTTTTTGGGCTGAGTTTGATTTTCTTCCCTCTTTCCATTTAAGGAAAGTTTTACCTCTTTATTAATTAATATAATATTCATATCTCCTACTTTTTCACCACACTTTTTCTCATTTAATTAATATAATATTCTTTCTCCTACTTTTTCATTCTACTTTTTCCCATTTAATTAATATAATATTTCTCTCTCTTACTTTTTCATTCCACCCCCATTATTCTACTAATATAATTACTCCCTCCTTATTTTCTTCCCCAAAAAGAAAGGGGAAGAACACAGGTAATCGGAGGGAGTATATTTTTTGAACATAAAAAATGAAGAGAATTGAACGGAAATGGATGTATGAAGGAAGACTTGATAAGAAGAGACGTCCTACCGTTGAATTTTTGAGGGGCGTTGAATCATTTGTCGAGGTTGCTAAAAAGTTAGTAGACTATGCCTCGGGGGGGGGGGGGGGGTGGTTAGGTGTCCGTGTATTAATTGCAAGAACCTAAAAATTTTTGAGGTCCTTGTAGTTAAGGAACATGTCCTCTATAATTGTTTTTCACCCTATTATTATAATTGGATTTGTCATGGTGAGCCATCTCAGTAAGAGGAACCCGAAAACCATCAAAATGGGGGGGGGGGGGGTAGAGAGGTATGATAGTTGACGTTGTGGAGTGCAACTTGTTTAACAACGAGAAGACATATGGGAATGACGACTCACCTAACCCACGAGACTCACGCACATAACCCACAAGAGCCTAACCCACGAGCAAAGGCGTTTTTTGACATGTTGAACGCTTCGGAGAAACCATTATACGGAGGGTGCGATGTGACTTTGTTAGAAGTCGCATCTATGGTAGTTAGTCTTAAATGTGAGTTCAACCTACCCTTTGCTTGTGTCGATGGTATTGCTGCCTTGCTCGAGAGAGTTATCCCAAAAGACAATATCATGACCCGAACTTTCTATACAACTAAAAAAGATTGTGAAGGGCCTTCAACTCTCGCATCAAAAGATTGATGCTTGTCCTGATGGATGCATGTTATTTTGGAAGGACGATGCGATGCTTGATGAATGTAGGAGACGTGGTAAGGGTAGGCATAAGACGGTTTAGGGGGATATTGTTTTGAGGGGTAGAAAAGGGAAAAGCGGTGTTAGGGGTAAGAAACTGATCTCAATAAGTTAGCTTACGTACTTCCCTATTGCACCTAGGCTTCAAAAATTGTATGCCACAAAAACCATAGCGGAGCAAATGAGGTGGCACAAGGAGGACATTAGGGTACCAGGGAAGATGTGTCATCCGAGTGACGGTGAGGAGTGGAAGCGTTTCGATAGACTACATCCCCACTTTGCGTTAGAACCCCGAAATATAAGGCTTTAGTTGTGTACTGATGGATTTGCACCCTAGGCCAATTTGGGAAGTCATACTCTTGCTGGCCTGTGATGATCACACCTTATAACCTACCTCCTTGGTTGTGTTTGAAGCAGCCTTTCATCTTCCTATCTCTTATTGTGCACTACAAAAAAAAATTGCCATAGCAACGGGCGATTCCCTTGCAAACAGCCCAAAATCCCTTGCAAAACGCCCTGAGCAACGGATATTTGTCCTCGCAAATAGTGGTTGCAAAAAAATCAAAATCCCTTGCAAATCCGTTGCAAAAGGGTATTTGCAAGGGATTTGCAACGGAATTAAGTTTGCTTGCATGAAAACATATTCCCTTGCAAATCCCTTGCAAATATCCTTTTGCAACGGATTTGCAAGGGACGTATATTTCAATTATTATGTTTTTATCCTTGCTTTCCATTGCAAATCCGTTGCAAATGTGCTGTATTGTTTCTTATTCTGCCTCTTTTTGGCTCCCAAAGTGCCAAAATCACAAAAAAAAATGCGACAAACATCATAATTTACGATACCACAAATACCCATTTTTTCATAAATTTTTTTACACCAAGACACACAAGTCACAAAATATGTCTTGATAACTCTAAATTAAATCAACAATTACAAAGTATTTTGAGTAAATCAAAGTATATCTCTACCAATCTTTTTAAAACATAACACTAATGTATCCATGATACAAGATGAACAACTCCTTGACCGATGTTGTACTAGATGTTGTCCGTAATCAGTTGAACAACTCCTTGATCAATGAACCCGAAAAAAAAAACGATTTGTAATCATAATGTTATTAGATTAGATATGCTTTTAAAAAAATGTAAGCATATTAGCATATTTCTACTTACCCGAATACACCAACACCAACAACTAATACACCAACAAAAACAACAATAATTTGAAAAAGAAAGATCTTAGACGACTATTATCAGAATTGAAAAGGTTTGAAAAACAGAGTTCTAAGATCTTTCCATTTGATTATTCCACACTTTCTCAACTGAATATTGAAGTGGAAGGAAGTAGCATGCATATTCGTTCATATAGCTAGCAGATACGGTTAACAAAAAAAATTAAACGCCTAAGCACCAAACAGCAAAATAAAGTACTCACTTGGTCTTAATTTGATGGATGCCAATTATGCCAAGCTAGACAAAAAAAGTCTAGACCAGTATAAGTAGCAAATACATTTCCACTAAAGAAGGTATAATAAGGATAAAATATAAAAGAGATTTGTCATATTGGGATTCTATCTGGGTGCCCCTTCCTAAGAGAGGATGCACAAACCTTCCTTTCTTCTGTATGGAAACAAAGCTCACAAGTTTAGGTGTCCGTGTATTAAATGCATGAACCTAAAAATTTTAAAGGTCCTTGTAGTTAAGGAACATGTCCTCTATAATGGTTTTTCACCCTATTATTATAATTGGATTTGTCATGGTGAGCCATCTCAGTAAGAGGAACCCGAAAACCATCAAAATGAGGGGGGGGGGGGGTTGAGAGGTATGATAGTTGACGTTGTGGAGTGCAACTTGTTTAACAACGAGAAGACATATGGGAATGACGACTCACCTAACCCACGAGACTCACGCACATAACCCACAAGAGCCTAACCCACGAGCAAAGGCGTTTTTTGACATGTTGAACGCTTCGGAGAAACCATTATACGGAGGGTGCGATGTGACTTTGTTAGAAGTCGCATCTATGGTAGTTAGTCTTAAATGTGAGTTCAACCTACCCTTTGCTTGTTTCGATGGTATTGCTGCCTTGCTCGAGAGAGTTATCCCAAAAGACAATATCATGACCCGAACTTTCTATACAACTAAAAAAGATTGTGAAGGGCCTTCAACTCTCGCATCAAAAGATTGATGCTTGTCCTGATGGATGCATGTTATTTTGGAAGGACGATGCGATGCTTGATGAATGTAGGAGACGTGGTAAGGGTAGGTATAAGACGGTTTAGGGGGATATTGTTTTGAGGGGTAGAAAAGGGAAAAGCGGTGTTAGGGGTAAGAAACTGATCCCAATAAGTCAGCTTACGTACTTCCCTATTGCACCTAGGCTTCAAAAATTGTATGCCACAAAAACCATAGCGGAGCAAATGAGGTGGCACAATGAGGACATTAGGGTACCAGGGAAGATGTGTCATCCGAGTGACGGTGAGGAGTGGAAGCGTTTCGATAGACTACATCCCCACTTTGCGTTAGAACCCCGAAATGTAAGGCTTTAGTTGTGTACTGATGGATTTGCACCCTAGGCCAATTTGGGAAGTCATACTCTTGCTGGCCTGTGATGATCACACCTTATAACCTACCTCCTTGGTTGTGTTTGAAGCAGCCTTTCATCTTCCTATCTCTTATTGTGCACTACAAAAAAAAATTGCCATAGCAACGGACGATTCCCTTGCAAACAGCCCAAAATCCCTTGCAAAACGCCCTGAGCAACGGATATTTGTCCTCGCAAATAGTGGTTGCAAAAAAATCAAAATCCCTTGCAAATCCGTTGCAAAAGGGTATTTGCAAGGGATTTGCAACGGAATTAAGTTTGCTTGCATGAAAACATATTCCCTTGCAAATCCCTTGCAAATATCCTTTTGCAACGGATTTGCAAGGGACGTATATTTCAAAAATTATGTTTTTATCCTCGCTTTCCATTGCAAATCCGTTGCAAATGTGCTGTATTGTTTCTTATTCTGCCTCTTTTTGGCTCCCAAAGTGCCAAAATCACAAAAAAAAATGCGACAAACATCATAATTTACGATACCACAAATACCCATTTTTTCTTAAAAATTTTTACACCAAGACACACAAGTCACAAAATATGTCTTGATAACTCTAAATTAAATCAACAATTACAAAGTATTTTGAGTAAATCAAAGTATATCTCTACCAATATTTTTAAAACATAAAACTAATGTATCCATGATACAAGATGAACAACTCCTTGACCGATGTTGTACTAGATGTTGTCCGTAATCAGTTGAACAACTCCTTGATCAATGAACCTGAAAAAAAACGATTTGTAATCATAATGTTATTAGATTAGATATGCTTTTAAAAAAATGTAAGCATATTAGCATATTTCTACTTACCCGAATACACCAACACCAACAACTAATACACCAACAAAAACAACAACAATTTGAAAAAGAAAGATCTTAGACGACTATTATCAGAATTGAAAAGGTTTGAAAAACAGAGTTCTAAGATCTTTCCATTTGATTATTCCACACTTTCTCAACTGAATATTGAAGTGGAAGGAAGTAGCATGCATATTCGTTCATATAGCTAGCAGATACGGTTAACAAAAAAAATTAAACGCCTAAGCACCAAGCAGCAAAATAAAGTACTCACTTGGTCTTAATTTGATGGATGCCAATTATGCCAAGCTAGACAAAAAAAGTCTAGACCAGTATAAGTAGCAAATACATTTCCACTAAAGAAGGTATAATAAGGATAAAATATAAAAGAGATTTGTCATATTGGGATTCTATCTGGGTGCCCCTTCCTAAGAGAGGAAGCACAAACCTTCCTTTCTTCTGTATTGAAATAAAGCTCACAAGTTTAGGTGTCCATGTATTAAATGCATGAACCTAAAAATTTTTGAGGTCCTTGTAGTTAAGGAACATGTCCTCTATAATGGTTTTTCACCCTATTATTATAATTGGATTTGTCATGGTGAGCCATCTCAGTAAGAGGAACCCGAAAACCATCAAAATGAGGGGGGGGGGGGGGGGGTTGAGAGGTATGATAGTTGACGTTGTGGAGTGCAACTTGTTTAACAACGAGAAGACATATGGGAATGACGACTCACCTAACCCACGAGACTCACGCACATAACCCACAAGAGCCTAACCCACGAGCAAAGGCGTTTTTTTGACATGTTGAACGCTTCGGAGAAACCATTATACGGAGGGTGCGATGTGACTTTGTTAGAAGTCGCATCTATGGTAGTTAGTCTTAAATGTGAGTTCAACCTACCCTTTGCTTGTGTCGATGGTATTGCTGCCTTGCTCGAGAGAGTTATCCCAAAAGACAATATCATGACCCGAACTTTCTATACAACTAAAAAAGATTGTGAAGGGCCTTCAACTCTCGCATCAAAAGATTGATGCTTGTCCTGATGGATGCATGTTATTTTGGAAGGACGATGCGATGCTTGATGAATGTAGGAGACGTGGTAAGGGTAGGTATAAGACGGTTTAGGGGGATATTGTTTTGAGGGGTAGAAAAGGGAAAAGCGGTGTTAGGGGTAAGAAACTGATCCCAATAAGTCAGCTTACGTACTTCCCTATTGCACCTAGGCTTCAAAAATTGTATGCCACAAAAACCATAGCGGAGCAAATGAGGTGGCACAAGGAGGACATTAGGGTACCAGGGAAGATGTGTCATCCGAGTGACGGTGAGGAGTGGAAGCGTTTCGATAGACTACATCCCCACTTTGCGTTAGAACCCCGAAATGTAAGGCTTTAGTTGTGTACTGATGGATTTGCACCCTAGGCCAATTTGGGAAGTCATACTCTTGCTGGCCTGTGATGATCACACCTTATAACCTACCTCCTTGGTTGTGTTTGAAGCAGCCTTTCATCTTCCTATCTCTTATTGTGCACTACAAAAAAAATTGCCATAGCAACGGACGATTCCCTTGCAAACAGCCCAAAATCCCTTGCAAAACGCCCTTAGCAACGGATATTTGTCCTCGCAAATAGTGGTTGCAAAAAAATCAAAATCCCTTGCAAATCCGTTGCAAAAGGGCATTTGCAAGGGATTTGCAACGGAATTAAGTTTGCTTGCATGAAAACATATTCCCTTGCAAATCCCTTGCAAATATCCTTTTGCAACGGATTTGCAAGGGACGTATATTTCAAAAATTATGTTTTTATCCTCGCTTTCCATTGCAAATCCGTTGCAAATGTGCTGTATTGTTTCTTATTCTGCCTCTTTTTGGCTCCCAAAGTGCCAAAATCACAAAAAAAAATGCGACAAACATCATAATTTACGATACCACAAATACCCATTTTTTCATAAAAATTTTTACACCAAGACACACAAGTCACAAAATATGTCTTGATAACTCTAAATTAAATCAACAATTACAAAGTATTTTGAGTAAATCAAAGTATATCTCTACCAATATTTTTAAAACATAAAACTAATGTATCCATGATACAAGATGAACAACTCCTTGACCGATGTTGTACTAGATGTTGTCCGTAATCAGTTGAACAACTCCTTGATCAATGAACCTGAAAAAAAAACGATTTGTAATCATAATGTTATTAGATTAGATATGCTTTTAAAAAAATGTAAGCATATTAGCATATTTCTACTTACCAGAATACACCAACACCAACAACAAATACACCAACAAAAACAACAACAATTTGAAAAAGAAAGATCTTAGATGACTATTATCAGAATTGAAAAGGTTTGAAAAACAGAGTTCTAAGATCTTTCCATTTGATTATTCCACACTTTCTCAACTGAATATTGAAGTGGAAGGAAGTAGCATGCATATTCGTTCATATAGCTAGCAGATACGGTTAACAAAAAAAATTAAACGCCTAAGCACCAAGCAGCAAAATAAAGTACTCACTTGGTCTTAATTTGATGGATGCCAATTATGCCAAGCTAGACAAAAAAAGTCTAGACCAGTATAAGTAGCAAATACATTTCCACTAAAGAAGGTATAATAAGGATAAAATATAAAAGAGATTTGTCATATTGGGATTCTATCTGGGTGCCCCTTCCTAAGAGAGGAAGCACAAACCTTCCTTTCTTCTGTATGGAAACAAAGCTCACAAGTTTAGGTGTCCGTGTATTAAATGCATGAACCAAAAATTTTTTGAGGTCCTTGTAGTTAAGGAACATGTCCTCTATAATGGTTTTTCACCCTATTATTATAATTGGATTTGTCATGGTGAGCCATCTCAGTAAGAGGAACCCGAAAACCATCAAAATGAGGGGGGGAGGGGGGGTTGAGAGGTATGATAGTTGACGTTGTGGAGTGCAACTTGTTTAACAACGAGAAGACATATGGGAATGACGACTCACCTAACCCACAAGACTCACGCACATAACCCACAAGAGCCTAACCCACGAGCAAAGGCGTTTTTTTGACATGTTGAACGCTTCTGAGAAACCATTATACGGAGGGTGCGATGTGACTTTGTTAGAAGTCGCATCTATGGTAGTTAGTCTTAAATGTGAGTTCAACCTACCCTTTGCTTGTGTCGATGGTATTGCTACCTTGCTCGAGAGAGTTATCCCAAAAGACAATATCTTGACCCGAACTTTCTATACAACTAAAAAAGATTGTGAAGGGCCTTCAACTCCCGCATCAAAAGATTGATGCTTGTCCTGATGGATGCATGTTATTTTGGAAGGACGATGCGATGCTTGATGAATGTAGGAGACGTGGTAAGGGTAGGTATAAGACAGTTTATGGGGATATTGTTTTGAGGGGTAGAAAAGGGAAAAGCGGTGTTAGGGGTAAGAAACTGATCCCAATAAGTCAGCTTACGTACTTCCCTATTGCACCTAGGCTTCAAAAATTGTATGCCACAAAAACCATAGCGGAGCAAATGAGGTGGCACAAGGAGGACATTAGGGTACCAGGGAAGATGTGTCATCCGAGTGACGGTGAGGAGTGGAAGCGTTTCGATAGACTACATCCCCACTTTGCGTTAGAACCCCGAAATGTAAGGCTTTAGTTGTGTACTGATGGATTTGCACCCTAGGCCAATTTGGGAAGTCATACTCTTGCTGGCCTGTGATGATCACACCTTATAACCTACCTCCTTGGTTGTGTTTGAAGCAGCCTTTCATCTTCCTATCTCTTATTGTGCACTACAAAAAAAATTGCCATAGCAACGGACGATTCCCTTGCAAACAGCCCAAAATCCCTTGCAAAACGCCCTTAGCAACGGATATTTGTCCTCGCAAATAGTGGTTGCAAAAAAATCAAAATCCCTTGCAAATCCGTTGCAAAAGGGCATTTGCAAGGGATTTGCAACGGAATTAAGTTTGCTTGCATGAAAACATATTCCCTTGCAAATCCCTTGCAAATATCCTTTTGCAACGGATTTGCAAGGGAAGTATATTTCAAAAATTATGTTTTTATCCTCGCTTTCCATTGCAAATCCGTTGCAAATGTGCTGTATTGTTTCTTATTCTGCCTCTTTTTGGCTCCCAAAGTGCCAAAATCACAAAAAAAAAATGCGACAAACATCATAATTTACGATACCACAAATACCCATTTTTTCATAAAAATTTTTACACCAAGACACACAAGTCACAAAATATGTCTTGATAACTCTAAATTAAATCAACAATTACAAAGTATTTTGAGTAAATCAAAGTATATCTCTACCAATATTTTTAAAACATAAAACTAATGTATCCATGATACAAGATGAACAACTCCTTGACCGATGTTGTACTAGATGTTGTCCGTAATCAGTTGAACAACTCCTTGATCAATGAACCTGAAAAAAAAAAACGATTTGTAATCATAATGTTATTAGATTAGATATGCTTTTAAAAAAATGTAAGCATATTAGCATATTTCTACTTACCAGAATACACCAACACCAACAACTAATACACCAACAAAAACAACAACAATTTGAAAAAGAAAGATCTTAGACGACTATTATCAGAATTGAAAAGGTTTGAAAAACAGAGTTCTAAGATCTTTCCATTTGATTATTCCACACTTTCTCAACTGAATATTGAAGTGGAAGGAAGTAGCATGCATATTCGTTCATATAGCTAGCAGATACGGTTAACAAAAAAAATTAAACGCCTAAGCACCAAGCAGCAAAATAAAGTACTCACTTGGTCTTAATTTGATGGATGCCAATTATGCCAAGCTAGACAAAAAAAGTCTAGACCAGTATAAGTAGCAAATACATTTCCACTAAAGAAGGTATAATAAGGATAAAATATAAAAGAGATTTGTCATATTGGGATTCTATCTGGGTGCCCCTTCCTAAGAGAGGAAGCACAAACCTTCCTTTCTTCTGTATGGAAACAAAGCTCACAAGTTCAGGTGTCCGTGTATTAAATGCATGAACCTAAAAATTTTTGAGGTCCTTGTAGTTAAGGAACATGTCCTCTATAATGGTTTTTCACCCTATTATTATAATTGGATTTGTCATGGTGAGCCATCTCAGTAAGAGGAACCCGAAAACCATCAAAATGAGGGGGGGGGGGGGTTGAGAGGTATGATAGTTGACGTTGTGGAGTGCAACTTGTTTAACAACGAGAAGACATATGGGAATGACGACTCACCTAACCCACGAGACTCACGCACATAACCCACAAGAGCCTAACCCACGAGCAAAGGCGTTTTTTGACATGTTGAACGCTTCGGAGAAACCATTATACGGAGGGTGCGATGTGACTTTGTTAGAAGTCGCATCTATGGTAGTTAGTCTTAAATGTGAGTTCAACCTACCCTTTGCTTGTGTCGATGGTATTGCTACCTTGCTCGAGAGAGTTATCCCAAAAGACAATATCATGACCCGAACTTTCTATACAACTAAAAAAGATTGTGAAGGGCCTTCAACTCCCGCATCAAAAGATTGATGCTTGTCCTGATGGATGCATGTTATTTTGGAAGGACGATGCGATGCTTGATGAATGTAGGAGACGTGGTAAGGGTAGGTATAAGACGGTTTAGGGGGATATTGTTTTGAGGGGTAGAAAAGGGAAAAGCGGTGTTAGGGGTAAGAAACTGATCCCAATAAGTCAGCTTACGTACTTCCCTATTGCACCTAGGCTTCAAAAATTATATGCCACAAAAACCATAGCGGAGCAAATGAGGTGGCACAAGGAGGACATTAGGGTACCAGGGAAGATGTGTCATCCGAGTGACGGTGAGGAGTGGAAGCGTTTCGATAGACTACATCCCCACTTTGCGTTAGAACCCCGAAATGTAAGGCTTTAGTTGTGTACTGATGGATTTGCACCCTAGGCCAATTTGGGAAGTCATACTCTTGCTGGCCTGTGATGATCACACCTTATAACCTACCTCCTTGGTTGTGTTTGAAGCAGCCTTTCATCTTCCTATCTCTTATTGTGCACTACAAAAAAAAATTGCCATAGCAACGGACGATTCCCTTGCAAACAGCCCAAAATCCCTTGCAAAACGCCCTTAGCAACGGATATTTGTCCTCGCAAATAGTGGTTGCAAAAAAATCAAAATCCCTTGCAAATCCGTTGCAAAAGGGCATTTGCAAGGGATTTGCAACGGAATTAAGTTTGCTTGCATGAAAACATATTCCCTTGCAAATCCCTTGCAAATATCCTTTTGCAACGGATTTGCAAGGGACGTATATTTCAAAAATTATGTTTTTATCCTCGCTTTCCATTGCAAATCCGTTGCAAATGTGCTGTATTGTTTCTTATTCTGCCTCTTTTTGGCTCCCAAAGTGCCAAAATCACAAAAAAAAATGCGACAAACATCATAATTTACGATACCACAAATACCCATTTTTTCATAAAAATTTTTACACCAAGACACACAAGTCACAAAATATGTCTTGATAACTCTAAATTAAATCAACAATTACAAAGTATTTTGAGTAAATCAAAGTATATCTCTACCAATATTTTTAAAACATAAAACTAATGTATCCATGATACAAGATGAACAACTCCTTGACCGATGTTGTACTAGATGTTGTCCGTAATCAGTTGAACAACTCCTTGATCAATGAACCTGAAAAAAAAACGATTTGTAATCATAATGTTATTAGATTAGATATGCTTTTAAAAAAATGTAAGAATATTAGCATATTTCTACTTACCAGAATACACCAACACCAACAACTAATACACCAACAAAAACAACAACAATTTGAAAAAGAAAGATCTTAGACGACTATTATCAGAATTGAAAAGGTTTGAAAAACAGAGTTCTAAGATCTTTCCATTTGATTATTCCACACTTTCTCAACTGAATATTGAAGTGGAAGGAAGTAGCATGCATATTCGTTCATATAGCTAGCAGATACGGTTAACAAAAAAAATTAAACGCCTAAGCACCAAGCAGCAAAATAAAGTACTCACTTGGTCTTAATTTGATGGATGCCAATTATGCCAAGCTAGACAAAAAAAGTCTAGACCAGTATAAGTAGCAAATACATTTCCACTAAAGAAGGTATAATAAGGATAAAATATAAAAGAGATTTGTCATATTGGGATTCTATCTGGGTGCCCCTTCCTAAGAGAGGAAGCACAAACCTTCCTTTCTTCTGTATGGAAACAAAGCTCACAAGTTCAGGTGTCCGTGTATTAAATGCATGAACCTAAAAATTTTTGAGGTCCTTGTAGTTAAGGAACATGTCCTCTATAATGGTTTTTCACCCTATTATTATAATTGGAATTGTCATGGTGAGCCATCTCAGTAAGAGGAACCCGAAAACCATCAAAATGAGGGGGGGGGGGGGTGGTGGTTGAGAGGTATGATAGTTGACGTTGTGGAGTGCAACTTGTTTAACAACGAGAAGACATATGGGAATGACGACTCACCTAACCCACGAGACTCACGCACATAACCCACAAGAGCCTAACCCACGAGCAAAGGCGTTTTTTGACATGTTGAACGCTTCGGAGAAACCATTATACGGAGGGTGCGATGTGACTTTGTTAGAAGTCGCATCTATGGTAGTTAGTCTTAAATGTGAGTTCAACCTACCCTTTGCTTGTGTCGATGGTATTGCTACCTTGCTCGAGAGAGTTATCCCAAAAGACAATATCATGACCCGAACTTTCTATACAACTAAAAAAGATTGTGAAGGGCCTTCAACTCCCGCATCAAAAGATTGATGCTTGTCCTGATGGATGCATGTTATTTTGGAAGGACGATGCGATGCTTGATGAATGTAGGAGACGTGGTAAGGGTAGGTATAAGACGGTTTATGGGGATATTGTTTTGAGGGGTAGAAAAGGGAAAAGCGGTGTTAGGGGTAAGAAACTGATCCCAATAAGTCAGCTTACGTACTTCCCTATTGCACCTAGGCTTCAAAAATTGTATGCCACAAAAACCATAGCGGAGCAAATGAGGTGGCACAAGGAGGACATTAGGGTACCAGGGAAGATGTGTCATCCGAGTGACGGTGAGGAGTGGAAGCGTTTCGATAGACTACATCCCCACTTTGCGTTAGAACCCCGAAATGTAAGGCTTTAGTTGTGTACTGATGGATTTGCACCCTAGGCCAATTTGGGAAGTCATACTCTTGCTGGCCTGTGATGATCACACCTTATAACCTACCTCCTTGGTTGTGTTTGAAGCAGCCTTTCATCTTCCTATCTCTTATTGTGCACTACAAAAAAAATTGCCATAGCAACGGACGATTCCCTTGCAAACAGCCCAAAATCCCTTGCAAAACGCCCTTAGCAACGGATATTTGTCCTCGCAAATAGTGGTTGCAAAAAAATCAAAATCCCTTGCAAATCCGTTGCAAAAGGGCATTTGCAAGGGATTTGCAACGGAATTAAGTTTGCTTGCATGAAAACATATTCCCTTGCAAATCCCTTGCAAATATCCTTTTGCAACGGATTTGCAAGGGACGTATATTTCAAAAATTATGTTTTTATCCTCGCTTTCCATTGCAAATCCGTTGCAAATGTGCTGTATTGTTTCTTATTCTGCCTCTTTTTGGCTCCCAAAGTGCCAAAATCACAAAAAAAAAATGCGACAAACATCATAATTTACGATACCACAAATACCCATTTTTTCATAAAAATTTTTACACCAAGACACACAAGTCACAAAATATGTCTTGATAACTCTAAATTAAATCAACAATTACAAAGTATTTTGAGTAAATCAAAGTATATCTCTACCAATATTTTTAAAACATAAAACTAATGTATCCATGATACAAGATGAACAACTCCTTGACCGATGTTGTACTAGATGTTGTCCGTAATCAGTTGAACAACTCCTTGATCAATGAACCTGAAAAAAAAAACGATTTGTAATCATAATGTTATTAGATTAGATATGCATTTAAAAAAATGTAAGCATATTAGCATATTTCTACTTACCAGAATACACCAACACCAACAACTAATACACCAACAAAAACAACAACAATTTGAAAAAGAAAGATCTTAGATGACTATTATCAGAATTGAAAAGGTTTGAAAAACAGAGTTCTAAGATCTTTCCATTTGATTATTCCACACTTTCTCAACTGAATATTGAAGTGGAAGGAAGTAGCATGCATATTCGTTCATATAGCTAGCAGATACGGTTAACAAAAAAAATTAAACGCCTAAGCACCAAGCAGCAAAATAAAGTACTCACTTGGTCTTAATTTGATGGATGCCAATTATGCCAAGCTAGACAAAAAAAGTCTAGACCAGTATAAGTAGCAAATACATTTCCACTAAAGAAGGTATAATAAGGATAAAATATAAAAGAGATTTGTCATATTGGGATTCTATCTGGGTGCCCTTTCCTAAGAGAGGAAGCACAAACCTTCCTTTCTTCTGTATGGAAACAAAGCTCACAAGTTTAGGTGTCCGTGTATTAAATGCATGAACCTAAAAATTTTTGAGGTCCTTGTAGTTAAGGAACATGTCCTCTATAATGGTTTTTCACCCTATTATTATAATTGGATTTGTCATGGTGAGCCATCTCAGTAAGAGGAACCCGAAAACCATCAAAATGAGGGGGGGGGGGGGTGGTGGTTGAGAGGTATGATAGTTGACGTTGTGGAGTGCAACTTGTTTAACAACGAGAAGACATATGGGAATGACGACTCACCTAACCCACGAGACTCACGCACATAACCCACAAGAGCCTAACCCACGAGCAAAGGCGTTTTTTGACATGTTGAACGCTTCAGAGAAACCATTATACGGAGGGTGCGATGTGACTTTGTTAGAAGTCGCATCTATGGTAGTTAGTCTTAAATGTGAGTTCAACCTACCCTTTGCTTGTGTCGATGGTATTGCTACCTTGCTCGAGAGAGTTATCCCAAAAGACAATATCATGACCCGAACTTTCTATACAACTAAAAAAGATTGTGAAGGGCCTTCAACTCCCGCATCAAAAGATTGATGCTTGTCCTGATGGATGCATGTTATTTTGGAAGGACGATGCGATGCTTGATGAATGTAGGAGACGTGGTAAGGGTAGGTATAAGACGGTTTATGGGGATATTGTTTTGAGGGGTAGAAAAGGGAAAAGCGGTGTTAGGGGTAAGAAACTGATCCCAATAAGTCAGCTTACGTACTTCCCTATTGCACCTAGGCTTCAAAAATTATATGCCACAAAAACCATAGCGGAGCAAATGAGGTGGCACAAGGAGGACATTAGGGTACCAGGGAAGATGTGTCATCCGAGTGACGGTGAGGAGTGGAAGCGTTTCGATAGACTACATCCCCACTTTGCGTTAGAACCCCGAAATGTAAGGCTTTAGTTGTGTACTGATGGATTTGCACCCTAGGCCAATTTGGGAAGTCACACTCTTGCTGGCCTGTGATGATCACACCTTATAACCTACCTCCTTGGTTGTGTTTGAAGCAGCCTTTCATCTTCCTATCTCTTATTGTGCACTACAAAAAAAAATTGCCATAGCAACGGACGATTCCCTTGCAAACAGCCCAAAATCCCTTGCAAAACGCCCTTAGCAACGGATATTTGTCCTCGGAAATAGTGGTTGCAAAAAAATCAAAATCCCTTGCAAATCCGTTGCAAAAGGGCATTTGCAAGGGATTTGCAACGGAATTAAGTTTGCTTGCATGAAAACATATTCCCTTGCAAATCCCTTGCAAATATCCTTTTGCAACGGATTTGCAAGGGACGTATATTTCAAAAATTATGTTTTTATCCTCGCTTTCCATTGCAAATCCGTTGCAAATGTGCTGTATTGTTTCTTATTCTGCCTCTTTTTGGCTCCCAAAGTGCCAAAATCACAAAAAAAAATGCGACAAACATCATAATTTACGATACCACAAATACCCATTTTTTCATAAAAATTTTTACACCAAGACACACAAGTCACAAAATATGTCTTGATAACTCTAAATTAAATCAACAATTACAAAGTATTTTGAGTAAATCAAAGTATATCTCTACCAATATTTTTAAAACATAAAACTAATGTATCCATGATACAAGATGAACAACTCCTTGACCGATGTTGTACTAGATGTTGTCCGTAATCAGTTGAACAACTCCTTGATCAATGAACCTGAAAAAAAAAACGATTTGTAATCATAATGTTATTAGATTAGATATGCTTTTAAAAAAATGTAAGAATATTAGCATATTTCTACTTACCAGAATACACCAACACCAACAACTAATACACCAACAAAAACAACAACAATTTGAAAAAGAAAGATCTTAGACGACTATTATCAGAATTGAAAAGGTTTGAAAAACAGAGTTCTAAGATCTTTCCATTTGATTATTCCACACTTTCTCAACTGAATATTGAAGTGGAAGGAAGTAGCATGCATATTCGTTCATATAGCTAGCAGATACGGTTAACAAAAAAAATTAAACGCCTAAGCACCAAGCAGCAAAATAAAGTACTCACTTGGTCTTAATTTGATGGATGCCAATTATGCCAAGCTAGACAAAAAAAGTCTAGACCAGTATAAGTAGCAAATACATTTCCACTAAAGAAGGTATAATAAGGATAAAATATAAAAGAGATTTGTCATATTGGGATTCTATCTGGGTGCCCCTTCCTAAGAGAGGAAGCACAAACCTTCCTTTCTTCTGTATGGAAACAAAGCTCACAAGTTTAGGTGTCCGTGTATTAAATGCATGAACCTAAAAATTTTTGAGGTCCTTGTAGTTAAGGAACATGTCCTCTATAATGGTTTTTCACCCTATTATTATAATTGGATTTGTCATGGTGAGCCATCTCAGTAAGAGGAACCCGAAAACCATCAAAATGAGGGGGGGGGGGGTTGAGAGGTATGATAGTTGACGTTGTGAAGTGCAACTTGTTTAACAACGAGAAGACATATGGGAATGACGACTCACCTAACCCACGAGACTCACGCACATAACCCACAAGAGCCTAACCCACGAGCAAAGGCGTTTTTTGACATGTTGAACGCTTCGGAGAAACCATTATACGGAGGGTGCGATGTGACTTTGTTAGAAGTCGCATCTATGGTAGTTAGTCTTAAATGTGAGTTCAACCTACCCTTTGCTTGTGTCGATGGTATTGCTACCTTGCTCGAGAGAGTTATCCCAAAAGACAATATCATGACCCGAACTTTCTATACAACTAAAAAAGATTGTGAAGGGCCTTCAACTCCCGCATCAAAAGATTGATGCTTGTCCTGATGGATGCATGTTATTTTGGAAGGACGATGCGATGCTTGATGAATGTAGGAGACGTGGTAAGGGTAGGTATAAGACGGTTTATGGGGATATTGTTTTGAGGGGTAGAAAAGGGAAAAGCGGTGTTAGGGGTAAGAAACTGATCCCAATAAGTCAGCTTACGTACTTCCCTATTGCACCTAGGCTTCAAAAATTGTATGCCACAAAAACCATAGCGGAGCAAATGAGGTGGCACAAGGAGGACATTAGGGTACCAGGGAAGATGTGTCATCCGAGTGACGGTGAGGAGTGGAAGCATTTCGATAGACTACATCCCCACTTTGCGTTAGAACCCCGAAATGTAAGGCTTTAGTTGTGTACTGATGGATTTGCACCCTAGGCCAATTTGGGAAGTCATACTCTTGCTGGCCTGTGATGATCACACCTTATAACCTACCTCCTTGGTTGTGTTTGAAGCAGCCTTTCATCTTCCTATCTCTTATTGTGCACTACAAAAAAAATTTGCCATAGCAACGGACGATTCCCTTGCAAACAGCCCAAAATCCCTTGCAAAACGCCCTTAGCAACGGATATTTGTCCTCGCAAATAGTGGTTGCAAAAAAATCAAAATCCCTTGCAAATCCGTTGCAAAAGGGCATTTGCAAGGGATTTGAAACGGAATTAAGTTTGCTTGCATGAAAACATATTCCCTTGCAAATCCCTTGCAAATATCCTTTTGCAACGGATTTGCAAGGGACGTATATTTCAAAAATTATGTTTTTATCCTCGCTTTCCATTGCAAATCCGTTGCAAATGTGCTGTATTGTTTCTTATTCTGCCTCTTTTTGGCTCCCAAAGTGCCAAAATCACAAAAAAAAATGCGACAAACATCATAATTTACGATACCACAAATACCCATTTTTTCATAAAAATTTTTACACCAAGACACACAAGTCACAAAATATGTCTTGATAACTCTAAATTAAATCAACAATTACAAAGTATTTTGAGTAAATCAAAGTATATCTCTACCAATATTTTTAAAACATAAAACTAATGTATCCATGATACAAGATGAACAACTCCTTGACCGATGTTGTACTAGATGTTGTCCGTAATCAGTTGAACAACTCCTTGATCAATGAACCTGGAAAAAAAAACGATTTGTAATCATAATGTTATTAGATTAGATATGCTTTTAAAAAAATGTAAGCATATTAGCATATTTCTACTTACCAGAATACACCAACACCAACAACTAATACACCAACAAAAACAACAACAATTTGAAAAAGAAAGATCTTAGACGACTATTATCAGAATTGAAAAGGTTTGAAAAACAGAGTTCTAAGATCTTTCCATTTGATTATTCCACACTTTCTCAACTGAATATTGAAGTGGAAGGAAGTAGCATGCATATTCGTTCATATAGCTAGCAGATACGGTTAACAAAAAAAATTAAACGCCTAAGCACCAAGCAGCAAAATAAAGTACTCACTTGGTCTTAATTTGATGGATGCCAATTATGCCAAGCTAGACAAAAAAAGTCTAGACCAGTATAAGTAGCAAATACATTTCCACTAAAGAAGGTATAATAAGGATAAAATATAAAAGAGATTTGTCATATTGGGATTCTATCTGGGTGCCCCTTCCTAAGAGAGGAAGCACAAACCTTCCTTTCTTCTGTATGGAAACAAAGCTCACAAGTTTAGGTGTCCGTGTATTAAATGCATGAACCTAAAAATTTTTGAGGTCCTTGTAGTTAAGGAACATGTCCTCTATAATGGTTTTTCACCCTATTATTATAATTGGATTTGTCATGGTGAGCCATCTCAGTAAGAGGAACCCGAAAACCATCAAAATGAGGGGGGGGGGGGGTGGTGGTTGAGAGGTATGATAGTTGACGTTGTGGAGTGCAACTTGTTTAACAACGAGAAGACATATGAGAATGACGACTCACCTAACCCACGAGACTCACGCACATAACCCACAAGAGCTTAACCCACGAGCAAAGGCGTTTTTTGACATGTTGAAATGTGGACATGACGTAGGTCCACCCCGACGCGGCGAAGCGCGGGTTTGGGTAGGCGAATGAATCTCGTGGTAAGATTGTTCTTGGGTTCGAAATTTAAGTCAAAATGGAGTCGCCACCGAATTTTGTGGTTATTCGGAACCATACGAGCCCACTTATGTCGTCATGGGCTATACACAAAGTAAGCCACTCCGATTTCAGAGTTTATGGGGCTCGTCCCTTTGCATTGTTATACCGATACCGTTTACACCGGCTTTCGTATATAAAATGACTCTCGTGCGCCAAGGGTTTCGGACATCCGGAAACCAAAGGTTCTGAGTAAGGGGTGAGGGTATGTGTTGGGAAGCCCACTAAGGACACCCAACCCTGCCCGCACATGGCGGCCTCTACTAAGACACCGTTCGTGTTCGTGTACGCGCGCTAGTAAAATAATTAAATGATATGCAAACAGCGTTTTAGCTAAACATGTGAGTTTTGCGTTAACTACGTCTTTTAATGCATATTATTATTTGTCGAAGTGATTTAGCATGCGAGGTTCATTTATAGAGCGTAAAGCAAATAAATAAACAAAGCTCGAAAATAAATAAAAATAACGTACAAATTACACGGGCGGAAATACAACCCGGAATTCACAATACAACATTACGTAAAAGTAATAAACGAAATAATAACAATGCAAAATAATGATAAAAAACGGACCCGTATGTAAACTAGGACGGAAATATGAGACTGTGGCATATTGCTAGCCCGATCTCATATCCCGTAGTCTTGTCCCGACTTATCACGTCAAAAGGTGGTCAAAGTCGTTCTACGTGCCGTGATGTGCGTGGTTTTGAAAATAGGAAGATCACGTGATGGTCTTTACACGTGATGACTAAAGTCGATAAAAGACGGGGCTTGAAACGTGTGTCAAACCCCTCGGATTTTTGGGTTACAGGACCTACTCGACCGAGTCGTGGTGCGACTCGGTCGAGTGAACCTTTTACGTGGCTACTGCCCGTTTTTATGGGTGCTACTCGATCGAGTAGCATATGTACTCGGTCGAGTAGACCCTGTACGAATGATAATTCGTTTCGTTTTATGATTTGAAATCGATGATCGGTCGAACCAAATACAAACATCGCACGATTTGTATTTAACTCGACCTCCGGTACTATAATCGTGTACGAACGATTATAATACCGTTATCGGAGTTTTATAAAAGTGCTTATCGTTATGCTAGAAAATTTGAATTAGTAACGAAAGATGTCCCTCTACGTCACGACATCGAAACTAACCCTTTCGGATTACGTGATGTCGGTTTTCGTGTCAATGGGTTTCGTGCTAATTATGAAAATGGGTTTAAATACGTTCAACTACGACCGTTTGCAATCGCATCACGCCCTTGAGTACGTTGGGGCGGGGCTCCTCGAAAGGGCTCCACCTCCGTTGTTGCTCGTAAGGGATTAGACGGATTTTAGGCAAACATCGTAGTCAAACGGATTTAAAACCGGATTTTGATACTAGTTTACGTATACGCGGTATAATAACGATATTAGTAATAAAAGATGATATAAAAAATGAAAATGCAAGAAAAAAAAAAGTATAACGATGCTAGTGTTAGTGTTACTACGATCATAAGTATGATGCAAAAATACGATAAATAAAATGGAAATGAGATAAAAGAGATCGAGATGGGGTTTGGGGACACCCTCAACATACATGCTTAGTAAGGACCTCGGAAATGGACTCGTAATAGCGGCACGGGCTTAGGAGTATCGAGGATGTATGCGAGTTGTGGTGTGTATGGGTATGTGTGTATGTTTCGCCGGTTTCCGAGGGACGAGGGGCTCGGATTTTTGTGTAGTCTTGCTAGGGACGAAGTATGGGGAGTGTAGTAGGGTTAGGATGCAAAATGTAGGGTAAATGCTTAGGGTAAAAACTGTGCAAATGAATGGGGGTGAAGCGGTATTTATAGACTTCATCCCACGACATAGGGGCACTCGATCGAGTGGCCCTAGTGCACTCGATCGAGTGCCCTTGCAAACGGGTCAAACCGGGTTCAAAAAGGCTCCACTCGATCGAGTGGGGTCAATCCACTCGATCGAGTGGATCAGTTGGGCGAGACAAATAAGGGAAGAATTGATCTTGTTGTTTTGATTGACTTTTTTGAATTTTTTTTTGTGCGCCAACTGAACTTGGCTGATTTATGAGACGGTTTCTTCTTTGACCGGGTTTTGACCCGGTCGCCAAAAGACGGGATTTATCTTTAATGTCGGTTTTGGCCCAAATTAGTCTCTTTTTGCTCGGAACGGCCCACTGGTCCTGGATTTGAGGTCTTTTTTGTGAGATTTTTACTCCGCTAAAAGTCCATGTCGGATATTATTGGTTTCGAGTCCAAGTCCGAGTATACCAAGTCACGTTTGCGTCCGATCATCATCGGGTGTTTTTCGGAGACTACCATAGACACGTGGCAGTAAAAATGTGGGTGTCTACAGAGCCCCCACTCTGACTGAGGCTTGGACAAGGCGAAAGTCAGAGTAGCTACCAAGCCTGTTAAGACCTGGTAGACTTCCGGTTGGGTCACTTATAGTCCAGTGGACTTGCGTGAAGGGCTCGCCAGCCATAAGCAGAGGGTCATACCTGTCCTGATGATGATAGCTTCGCGGGGAGTCAGACTTGTAGCATAAGTCCTGGGTGCGCCTATATGTGGGCCCATCCCGTACCATTTCGGGAAAATGCCGCCTTGGGCGTTCTGCTGGGGAAATATGTGAGCTGTACGGGCTTGCTTTTGAAGCCTTGAGTCGTACCTGAGCTGATGATGATGCTCCGTGGGGAGTAAAGCTTGCCCCTCTTGGGGAGTAGGTGTACCCGTATGCCGACACATCAATCTTGGATGTAGCATACCGGGAAAATGCTGACTCCGTTGGGGAATTTAATAATTTCGCGGAGACTTGCTTCTGGAGTGTACCTGTATGCTGACACATAACAACTTGTATGTAACACATAGGCAAAATATTGACTCGTGCTGGGGAGACAAAAATATTTGAATTTTCGAAGGGACAAAATTTTGACAAGAATTTTTATCGCGAAGAAATTTTATCACAGAAAAATTTTGGAGACTCTTAGGAAAGCTCGGGACAGCTTGATTCCTATTCTGGGGTCTAGTTTGAAATCAGGCCTGCGCGCGCATAGGGCCCAGCTTGCAGAGGAGGCAGGGTAGTTTGGTTTTCTGTTAGGTTTTCTCATTATAAATATGAGAATCCCTGCTTCAGTTCTCTGCATCTCAACTCAAATTCTTCTTTTCCTTCTCAAAATCTTTTAGACTTTCAAGAAAGTTAGAAATCTCCGCTATGGGTATCGACCATTTGACGGCTATGCTTCTCGCCTGGTCCCAATACTTTCGGGATGAGGAGAAAGTCCGACTGACCCAGATGGGAATTGTCAATTTATTCCCTTTCCAGCGTCTAATAGTTGACTCGCATTTCCTGAATGTCTGCTTGTCGTTTTGGGACACCACCCATCACGTATTCGCGTTCCCACGGGGAGAAATGTGTCCTTTACCCGAGGAGGTTGCGGCCATAGGCGGTTGGGGCCTTGCTGTTCAGCCAGCTATTCCCCCGTTCTACCCGGATCCAAGGAGGAGATTAAGGGAGTTTTTGGGTTTGTCTCATGCTGAGGCAAATCGGATGGTGCAGGGAGATACCGTTTCCCTGTTTGACCTGGCCGACAAGTTCATGAATCCCCGGGACGTAAGGGCCACCCCTGCTCACAGGCGTAGGGCATTCGCCTTTTGCATGCTGCATTGCTATGTCTTCGAAGGGCTGATGGAACTTGACTCATGCAGGGGTCAAATTAGACTGATTGGAGTGGTTGACCAAATGGAGACTGGTCATAGCCCTGCTTGGCTAGCCACTAGAGAAATCATCATGGGTCTGGACGCCAGGCGGCTTGACCCAACTCGACCGCTGACGGGGAGTACCCGTATTCTGCAAGTATGCACCTCGATTTTTTTTTTTTTTTTTTTTTCGTGCGATTTTTCTGGTGTCCGTAAGTCACTCGATCGAGTGACACTCATATCGAGCTACTGCCAGTTTTCAGAGGGCTAACTCGATCGAGTCACCTGCTGCACTCGATCGAGTGGACCCTGGCGAACCATTCCGTTGCTTATAAAATTTGTGCATTCTTTTCGGATATGGCTGTCGGAGCGGTTATCGATCATAGAGACCCCTCCGAGCATTCCCAATTATCGGAGCAGTCAGATTAGCTCTCGAAGGCGAAAGATAAGCTCGAGTCATCAGATAGATCGAGCTTACTGGGACGAGGAGCTGGTGTTCCACGGGGGTCCCTTCATCACGTGGACCGTTGCTTGGTGGTTTCTTTCGAAGTTGACCGGATTGGCTAAGAGGGACCAAGCTCGCTACCTGGTGATCTTGTCCCTTGACTGGACAGTTCACATTTATCCGGATCGTCTCCTAAGACAGTTCGGTTCGTCTCAGCGCATCCCTGAGACTGAAGCCATTATCAGCGTCTCGCTCCAATTGACGAACGCTATGTGCGACACCTGGTTGCAGAGATGGTTCACTCGTCCTACATGGACTATACCCAGCCCTTGCCAATCCGCTTGGGTGTCACGGGCTTATCAGAAATGGACTTCTGAGGAGTCCGAGGAAGCTCGAAAGGCCCTGAAGCTTGAGGAGGCCTTTGAATTGGTTCATCGCGAGTCGGCGAAGGACAACAGGGACTTTTTCACCGGGGAATATATTCCTGAAGCCACAGTCCGGGGAGAATCGGGTCTTAAGTCACAAACTAAGACTCGATCTAAGGAAGTCGGTTCTAGCAGCACACGGGGACAGACTGACTTGGAACGACGACTTGGGCCAAGGCTGGCGGTCCGGGACCGACTAGGTCCGCGTGACCGGCTCCCTGAGCCCGTGAGGGCCCGACTTGGGCCTATTGATGTGATAGAGGAGTCGGGCTCAAACACTCGAGCCCGAGCTAGAGAGGTTCCTGTGGTGATTCGGGAATGCTCCCCTCCGCGTCGTCGCCAGTGGACGGCTAAGGAGGCTAAGGACAAGGGGAAGGGCAAGATGCCCTAAGTGCCGAGTCCTTTAGCTTTTTTATTATTTAAGTATTATTATTATTTTTGTTGTGTGCCCCTTTTTTGAATTTATTTATTTTTTGAATTCCTGCACTTTTGTAATTTCCCGAGTTTATCGGGATTTTTTTTTTGAAATAATAAAAGAAGTTTATTATAAAACCGTTCTTGTCTTTTCTTGATTGCATTGGTTGTACCCTTTTGAGGGGTTGCCTACGTATCCGCGATTAGCAGAATCAAACCAAACGTAGTTCAGGCTCAGAAGATTTGCAATCTCGAATTACACCAAGACTATTGGTTCAAGATGTTTTTGACAGTCGAATAAATAATTCTAGCTAATTGACTTGCTTTTTGTAAAAACAATGATTTTGATAAAATTTGCTAATGACATTGAGAAATGGCTAAGGGTAGTAACGCTTCAGCTGGTCCAGGTTGGTTGGGTTGACAAACTCATTCCCGTCCAGGTCCGTCAGCATCACTGCTCCCCCTGATAGGATTTTCTTCACCAGATATGGCCCAGCCCAATTGGGTTTGAATTTTCCCCTCGGGTCAACTGGTAGTAGAGCTCGAACAGACTTAAGGACTAGATCATCCTCCTTAATGTTCCTAGGCCTTACCCTCTTGTTGAAGGCGCGTTGGATCCTCTTGTGGTAGATTTGGATATTATTGAGAGCACGGGACCGTCGTTCGTCTAGTAGAACCAATGAGTCATATCGTGCTCGAACCCAATCAGCTTCGGGTACTTGGCTTTCTAGCAGAATTCTAAGGGACGGTACCTCCAGCTCAACTGGTTGGACTGCCTCCATCCCATAGGTTAGATAATACGGGGTTGCCCCGGTTGCGGTGCGAATTGACGTTCGGTATCCCCATAGGGCAAAAGGTATTTTGTCGGGCCAGTCCCGGTAATTATCAGCCATCTTTTTGAGTATGGTGACAATTGTTTTGTTAGCCGCCTCTACTGCTCCATTTGTTTGGGGACGGTAAGGCGAGGAAGTATGCCTTTGGATTTTATATTTGGTCAGCAGGGCTGCAGTCTCGGCTTGGAAATGAGTCCCGTGATCACTGATAAATTCAGACGGAATCCCATATCGACATATTATCTTGTTTTGGATAAACTTGGCGACATGCTTGGCATTGAGAATGCGATATGATTCAGCTTCGACCCATTTGGTGAAATAGTCGATAGCTACCAAAATAAAGCAGTGCCCACCGGTACCAGAGGGATTTATTTTTCCGATTATGTCGATACCCCATGTTGAGAATGGCCAGGGTGACGTCATGGTATAAAGCAGTGATGACAGCATATGTTGCACATTGCCAAAGATTTGACAGTTATGACAATGTTTGACATATGATCGGCAGTCGGCTTCCATGGTATTCCAGTAATAACCGAGCCTCATGATTTTTCGGACCAGCATGTGGGCATTCATATGTGGGCCGTTTTCTCCATCATGTACTTTGGCCATAACCTTTTCATCTTTATACTTGTCAACACAAAGGAGAAGAGCCCCATGTGCCGTCTTTTTATACAGTTGCCCGTCATCGGTACGAATAAACTTGGTGGCCAGCCTTCGTAAGGCTTTCTTAGCTCGACCTTCCGTCCCGGGAGGGTATTCTTCGTTTGTTAGGTATTTTAACACAGCTTGGTACCACGGCTCGGGATCGGTTATTTCAATGTCTTCAATGTCGTAAATGTATGCCGGCTCGGATCGTCTTTCGACACAAATTGGCATACTGGTCACGTGGTCGGGAATATTCAGTAAAGATGCCAATTTCGAAAGTGCATCTGCAAACTGATTCTCTTCCCGGGGTAGGTATATGTACTCTACCTTTTGGAATTGTTTCTCGAGATCCCTTACTCGTGCCTGGTAGGCCACGAGATTAGCATTTCGAGTCTTCCATTTTTGGAGTGCTTGGTTAATGACAAAGGATGAGTCACCATGTACCCGGAGATTTCTAATCCCCAGATTGGCGGCGGCTTGTAGCCCGTAAATACATGCTTCGTATTCTGCTGCATTGTTGGTAACATCAAAGTCCAGCTTGATGGAGATGGGAGTGTGCTCCCCTTTTGGTGAAATTAGGAGGATCCCGACTCCGAACCCTCGAAAATTAGATGCACCATCGAAGTATAGATCCCTAGTTTCAGTATCAGTATGGAAAATATCTTCGTCTGGGAAGGACCAGGTGTCGGTGTGTCCTTCTTCGGTTATCGGGCTGTCGGCGAGAAATTCAGCTACTACTCGACCTTTGATAGCCTTTAATGGTACAAACTTTAGGTCGAACTCTGCCAGCATTAGAGTCCATCTAGAGATTCGGCCGTTGAGAACGGGCTTTTCGAAGATGTATTTGATAGGGTCCATCTTGGATAGCACATGGACCTCGTAACTGAGCATATAATGCCGGAGTTTCTTAGTGGCCCAGACCAGAGCCAAACACGTCTTTTCGAGCATGGTATATTTGCACTCATACTCTAAAAACTTCTTGCTGATGTAGTAAATGGCTCTTTCTTCGGAGTCAACTGTCTGGACCAGCATAGCCCCCATGGCTGTCTCGGTCGTCGTTAGGTATAACGACAGAGGCAAACCGGGTTAAGGTGGCATTAAGACTGGCGGTGCGGACAGAATTTCCTTGATCTTGTCGAAAGCGGCTTGGCACTTGTCATCCCATAGTACCCGTTCTCCCACTTTCAGTTTTTTGAAAATTGGTTCACACACCATGGTTAGCTTGGAAATGAACCGACTGATGTAATGGACTTTCCCGAGAAATCCTCTTATTTCTTTTTCGGTTTTAGGAGGTTGCATCTCGGTGATGGCTTTGATTTTAGCTGGGTCGACTTCGATACCTTGTTGGCTAACGATATGACCCAGTAATTTTCCTGATGTTACCCCGAAACTGCACTTTTGAGGGTTTAACCTCATGTTGTATTTGCGCAATCGGGTGAAGAATTTTCTTAGGGCGGTGATATGACCGTCCCGTTCTTTGGATTTGACGATCATGTCGTCCACATAAACTTCTACCTCTTTATGCATCATGTCATGTAATAAAGTGGTATCAGTCCTTTGGTATGTGGCTTCGGCATTAATGAGACCGAAAGGCATGACGGTATAGCAGTAAGTACCCCAAGGTGTAGTGAAGGTAGTCTTACTCATATCTTCTTCCGCCATCTTGATTTGATTATACCCGGCATACCCGTCCATGAATGATAGAAGGGCATGATCGGCCGTGTTATCCACCAGTATGTCGATGTGTGGTAACGAAAAATCATCTTTCGGGCTCGCCTTGTTAAGATCCTGAAAATATACACATACCCGCACCTTACCGTCCTTTTTAGGAACCGGCACGATGTTTGCCACCCAGTCTGGATACTCGGACACCTGTATGAAGCCGGCTTTGAACTGCTTGTCGACTTCTTCTTTTACTTTGAGAGACCACTCGGGCCTCATTCGACGAAGCTTCAGTTTGACCGGTTTGCACCCGTCTTTGATTGGTATGTGGTGCTAGGCTATTTCTCGGTCTATCCCCGGCATGTCCTTGTAGGACCATGCAAATACATCCTTGAACTCTTGGAGGAGGCTTATGAACTGTTGTTTCTCCTCGGGATTTAAGGATAACCCTATCTTAAGTGTCTGAGGCTCTAAGGTTGTTCCCACATTTATGGACTCGGTTTCTTCGATCACCGGGTTTCGGGACTCCCTTTGCTCTAGTTGCTCGATCAGATGCGGAGGTAAGAGTACCTGTTTGTCTGGTTTCTCAATGTCATAGCATAAATCATTTTTGAAAGCAGAATTTAAAAGAGACAAGTCGTAAGCAGAACAGTTGTTATTATTGATTGAAAATTTGGAGAACAGCTCAAAGAGAGCAGCCATCTGATCATTGGTCAGTGGCGGGATAGGTAGAGCACTCGGGACAGACCCCGAAGTGCCAGCAGCAGGAATGATAAAAGGGAGAGGGGTTACAGGAGTGACTCTAGCACCGACTTCCCTAGACTCGACCTCAGACTCTGACTCAGACTCCGACTCAGACTCGGACTCAGACTCAGACTCAGGCATGTCTCCCTCTCCGGTGACTAGCTTGTAGATCCTTCCCTGACTGTCAGTCCACTTGACAGTCTTCCTCCAGGCCCTGTTTCCCGTCTCGGAACCAACATCCGAGATTAGCTTGGTCGGATCAAACCTGTTGCTGCGGAGGATCAGGTTGACCAGGTCTTCCTTTGGAGTTGGGGCTATGGTGTCTTCCCCAAATAGTAGCCCTAGCGCGGGCTCAGCATCTTCAGCTCCGTTGGATTGGATGAGGGCGAACACATCATCCGGGATGTAGTTGCAGTCCCGGGCCAAGTGGGTCCCGAGCTGCATAACATTGGGTTGGTATAGACCAATCTGAACAGCCCCAAATACTGGTGTGACAAAGTAGTCAGCCAACCGTGGGCTATAAGGGCTCAAGTGGATACCCTTAATAATGTTGCAGGCCTTCTCGATCCCTGCTCGGACAACATTGTCGGGAGTTATGGCATACCCGAGACCAAAGTGAGACTCTTCGTCTTTGAGAACTTCGATGATCTTCCCAGCTGGAAGATCGGGTCGAGAGGTAGCCCCCGGAAAGTACCCTAGGTTTTGGAGCATCGTGTCGATACTCGTAGTGAAGTAAGGCCTAAAGAGGTACTCTTCCTCGATCATCCCCACAAAATCGAACCCCCAGAGATCCGTGCGTCCCGTGGCGTTACAGCTAGCCACAGTCATTGGTGTTGCCTCTAAAGTGATGACATCGTTAAGCAGAGGCATCTTGATCTTTCGGTGGAGGGTGGAGGACACCGCCTTGACCACGTGGATCCAAGGCCTACCTAGGAGCAAGTTGAATGACGAGGTGACGTCGATCACCTGGAATTCGAGCTCCTTTTCTATTGGGCCGGTTATGATGGTCAGTTTCACAGCCCCAGCTACCGACTTTGGGCTCCCATCGAAAGCTTGGATGGTCTGAGCAGTCGGGATATAGTCAGCCTCGGTAATACCGAGGGCTTTTGCGGTCCTTAGAGGAAGGACGTTCACAGCGGACCCATCATCAACCAGGGTCATAGGGAGGTATTTTCCTCGGCAAACCACCGTAATGTAGAGGGCCATATTGTGGGAGGCCCCGAATGGTGGTAGGTCGGCCTCAGAGAAAGTGATCATCGGACCTCCTTCCTTGGCTTTGCCCTTCAGATGGGGCAGGACCGTGGCTACCATCTCAGCAGGGGTAACCAAAGAGTCAACCTTAATTTGATCGAGAGCCTTTGTAAGTGCTTCTCGATGCTCTTGAGAACTAACTAGGAGTTGCCATATAGTGAGGTCAACTCGGGTTTTCTTCAACTGCTTCACGAGAGCCGTTTCAGCAGTCGGCTCTTCAGGGGCGACTTCCGTCCTGAATGGTTCAGTGACGGTTTTCGGGATAGGGGTGTCCCTAGAGCTAGTGGCTTGATAGGGACGACCAAGGTGGTTACTGGTTAGGACTCGGGATTTAGTCCTTCGAATCTCCTCAGAAGTGATGGGGACAGCTTCCCCTTTGGCGAGGTAGACGTCATCCTCGTCGTCAAACCAGATCCCGTTCACTTGCGGGATGAATGGAGAGATAAGGTGAGAACAATCAATCACCTCCCCGGTAAAGATGGCGTGGGAGCTGAAAGGGTTCTCCTTGTTGCTGGGCTTATCTCCGGGTAGCGGGATTTTACCGCTTTCGATCAGGTCCTGAATCAAGTGCTTCAGCTTCCAGCACTTCTCGGTATCATGCCCACTGCCTCGGTGGTACTGGCAATAGGCTTGGGCATTGTAGTTCTTGGAGCGTCGCTCGACCGGAACTTCAGGAGTTGGGCCTATCGGTTGGATTAGTCCTTTTGAGGATAGCCTTTGTAAGGCATAAGTATAGGTCGTACCTATGTCAGTGAAAACCCGAGGTGGGGTGTTCTTCTTGGACGGGGCATCTAGTAGATTAACCGCGTCGAAAATACTGCGGGTTGCAGCTTGAGGCTTGGTAGTGGAGGAAGATGCCCCTTGGTAACCCTTAGCAGCGGCCTTAGTGAGGCCTTCCAGTCTTAGGTCATCTTCGATCCTCATACCCATTTCAGTAAGGGTGGTGAAATTGGGTATGACAGCATATCGGAGGTGAACCCGGTAGGATGGGAGGAGGTTCTTGACAAAAGCCTCCACCAAAGTCTTCTCACTGGGCTTATCGACCAGTTTCACGCTCTCGGCCCTCCAGCGTTGAAGGTATTTGGTAAAACCTTCCTTCGGCTCTTGGGCCATAACCTCCAGAGATCTCATTGTGGTTTGGATCTCGGTGTTGTCAGCATAGTTCCGAGCGAACTCGGTGGCCACATCATCCCAAGTAGGGTATTTCTTCGGGTCTAGCCTGTAGTACCAGGCCCGAGGGTGCTTTTCAAGAGATGCAGCAAAAAGGTTCTTGAACATGGAGGAATCCACTCCCTTGATGGCCATGAACTCCTTGAAGGCCCATACATGTAGTAACGGGTCTTCAGTTCCCTCAAACATAGGCAAACCCGTGAGATTCAGGTTTGCGGGCAGTTTGTCACTCACCGGGCTGTACTCACGACTATTCTCCCGATGGATATTATTACTCCCAGTCAAGTGAACTTGTTCCTCTAGTCGACGTACTGAGCTAACTAGATCAGCCAGAGGCCCATTAGTCCCGGTATTGGGAGTCCTATGCTCCACCGCAGCCAATCGAGTGACGATCGCAACTTGTCCAGCCCTCATTTCATTCAGTTGGGCGTCGATGTCGGCCTGTTTGTCGACCATGGCGTCCACAGAGGTTTTTAGATCAGCTAAAGCAGCTTCCATCTTGCGAGTGAGCCTAGTGGATGGTGGCCTATCTGTAAGAACACCACGTAATCAGAAATCGAACCCAGTCTTGGAATCAAAGGAAAAAGTACATCCCGAGCGACCCCAAAAGGAAAGGACTGAGTGGAAAAGACTCGAGAAAGACACCTAGACGGATGACTCGTGGGTGGTATGACTTCCTTAGGATTTCGGCTTTGTTGGCCTAGTCCCGTTCGAAGGAAGGTCCACGTGAGACTATTCCCCAGACTTTTGACTCGAGTGTTTGGACGGACTTTCCTTTGTAGGGGTATGCCCTACGCGGGTTGGTCGTGCCTTGACAGATAAGGCGGACTCGGGAAAGGGGGGAAACTCGTGATATAAGATCGACGGAGTTTCGACGCTATAAACCCTCTACATACTATGCAAAGACCCGACACACGGATAAACGGTAGGTCCTATAATAAGGAAGGTTTATTTTAGGAAAGTTGAAAGTTTTGGAAAGGTTGAGGTTTGAACGCAAAATGAACGAATTTCCGATAGTTTTAAAAACTGAAAACGGAATTTCGAAAAACCGAGATTAGAATTTTGAAAAGGAAAATTCCGAAAATCAAGGTGGTGGGGGGGTGGAAATTCGAGAATTAAAACGGACAGCATGCCGACTACAAAAAAGGATATTTTGAGTCAAATCGTTGATCCTAAATTTCGGCGGCATTCCGAGTTTTGAAAATGGGATATTTTTGAAAAGGTGGGTCCCGAAATGGGCAGCATTTCGGATTTTTCGAAATTGGGCATTTTGGAAATGCGGGTCCCGAAATGGACAGTATTTCGGGTTTTTTGAAAGGTGGGTATTTTTGGAAAGATGCAATTTTGAAATGGCGGTTTTTGAAAAATGACACGGAAACCATGTAGCACGTAATCAAACAAGCATTATAACGACGCTTATGTATGCATTACGCTAAGTCTCGGTTGGTCAAAATAGGGTCTATACCAACAACGATGGCTTTCTCGTGTGATGGACGGACTCCCTAAGCCGAGTTGGTCTTAGGACATCCCGCGAAACCGAGACGAGTTCCACCATCGATGTCTTTAGCGCACCCATGTAGGAATGCACCGTGGTATAGTGGGACGTCGGTCACAAGTAACCGGCCCGGGCAAATTTGGGTTATGCATGAATCATTAAACTAATGCGCGCACACTAATCTACGAACGATTTCTCTTCGAGTCTCACCCTAGGAACCCCGATGACATGTGGTACATCAGGTATCCCCAGCGGAGTCGCCAAATTGTGGACATGACGTAGGTCCACCCCGACGCGGCGAAGCGCGGGTTTGGGTAGGCGAATGAATCTCGTGGTAAGATTGTTCTCGGGTTCGAAATTTAAGTCAAAATGGAGTCGCCACCGAATTTTGTGGTTATTCGGAACCATACGAGCCCACTCTATGTCGTCATGGGCTATACACAAAGTAAGCCCACTCCGATTTCAGAGTTTATGGGGCTCGTCCCTTTGCATTGTTATACCGATACCGTTTACACCGGCTTTCGTATATAAAATGACTCTCGTGCGCCAAGGGTTTCGGACATCCGGAAACCAAAGGTTCTGAGTAAGGGGTGAGGGTACGTGTTGGGAAGCCCACTAAGGACACCCAACCCCGCCCGCACATGGCGGCCTCTACTAAGACACCGTTCGTATTCGTGTACGCGCGCTAGTAAAATAATTAAATGATATGCAAACAGTGTTTTAGCTAAACATGTGAGTTTTGCGTTAACTACGTCTTTTAATGCATATTATTATTTGTCGAAGTTCATTTATAGAGCGTAAAGCAAATAAATAAACAAAGCTCGAAAATAAATAAAAATAACGTACAAATTACACGGGCGGAAATACAACCCGGAATTCACAATACAACATTACGTAAAAGTAATAAACGAAATAATAACAACGCAAAATAATGATAAAAAACGGACCCGTATGTAAACTAGACCGCGAAATATGTAGATGGACTAACCCCGATTAAGTACACATTATGTCGTGTACTAAACGAAGGACGGAAATATGAGACTGTGGCATATTGCTAGCCCGATCTCATATTCCGTAGTCTTGTCCCGACTTATCACGTCAAAAGGTGGTCAAAGTCGTTCTACGTGCCGTGATGTGCGTGGTTTTGAAAATAGGAAGATCACGTGATGGTCTTTACACGTGATGACTAAAGTCGATAAAAGACGGGGCTTGAAACGTGTGTCAAACCCCTCGGATTTTTGGGTTACAGGACCCACTCGACCGAGTCGTGGTGTGACTCGGTCGAGTGCACCTTTTACGTGGCTACTGCCCGTTTTTATGGGTGCTACTCGATCGAGTAGCATATGTACTCGGTCGAGTAGACCCTGTACGAATGATAATTCGTTTCGTTTTATGATTTGAAATCGATGATCGGTCGAACCAAATACAAACATCGCACGATTTGTATTTAACTCGACCTCCGGTACTATAATCGTGTACGAACGATTATAATACCGTTATCGGAGTTTTATAAAAATGCTTATCGTTATGCTAGAAAATTTGAATTAGTAACGAAAGATGTCCCTCTACGTCACGACATCGAAACTAACCCTTTCGGATTACGTGATGTCGGTTTTCGTGTCAACGGGTTTCGTGCTAATTATGAAAATGGGATTAAATACGTTCAACTACGACCGTTTGCAATCGTATCACGCCCTTGAGTACGTTGGGGCGGGGCTCCTCGAAAGGGCTCCACCTCCGTTGTTGCTCGTAAAGGGATTAGACGGATTTTAGGCAAACATCGTAGTCAAACGGATTTAAAACCGGATTTTGATACTAGTTTATGTATACGCGGTATAATAACGATATTAATAATAAAAGATGATATAAAAAATGAAAATGCAAGAAAAAAAAAGTATAACGATGCTAGTGTTAGTGTTACTAAGATCATAAGTATGATGCAAAAATACGATAAATAAAATGGAAATGAGACTAGATAAAAGAGATCGAGATGGGGTTTGAGAACACCCTCAACATACATGCTTAGTAAGGACCTCGGAAATGGACTCGTAATAGCGGCACGGGCTTAGGAGTATCGAGGATGTATGCGAGTTGTGGTGTGTATGGGTATGTGTGTATGTTTCGCCGGTTTCCGAGGGACGAGGGGCTCGTATTTTTGTGTAGTCTTGCTAGGGACGTAGTATAGGGAGTGTAGTAGGGTTAGGATGCAAAATGTAGGGTAAATGCTTAGGGTAAAAACTGTGCAAATGAATGGGGGTGAGGCGGTATTTATAGACTTCATCCCACGACATAGGGGCACTCGATCAAGTGGCCCTAGTGCACTCGATCGAGTGCCCTTGCAAACGGGTCAAACCGGGTTCAAAAAGGCTCCACTCGATCGAGTGGGGTCAATCCACTCGATCGAGTGGATCAGTTGGGCGAGACAAATAAGGGAAGAATTGATCTTGTTGTTTTGATTGACTTTTTTGAATTTTATTTTGTGCGCCAACTGAACTTGGCTGATTTATGAGACGGTTTCGTCTTTGACCGGGTTTTGACCCGGTCGCCAAAAGACGGGATTTATCATTGGTGTCGGTTTTGGCCCAAATTAGTCTCTTTTTGCTCGGAACGGCCCACTGGGCCTGGATTTGAGGTCCGTTTTGTGAGATTTTTACTCCGCTAAAAGTCCATGTCGGATATTATTGGTTTCGAGTCCAAGTCCGAGTATACCAAGTCACGTTTGCGTCCGATCATCATCGGGTGTTTTTCGGAGACTACCATAGACACGTGGCAGTCAAAATGCGGGTGCCTACATGAACGCTTCGGAGAAACCATTATACGGAGGGTGCGATGTGACTTTGTTCGAAGTCGCATCTATGGTAGTTTGTCTTAAATGTGAGTTCAACCTACCCTTTGCTTGTGTCGATGGTATTGCTGCCTTGCTCGAGAGAGTTATCCCAAAAGACAATATCATGACCCGAACTTTCTATACAACTAAAAAAGATTGTGAAGGGCCTTCAACTCCCGCATCAAAAGATTGATGCTTGTCCTGATGGATGCATGTTATTTTGGAAGGACGATGCGATGCTTGATGAATGTAGGAGACGTGGTAAGGGTAGGTATAAGACGGTTTAGGGGGATATTGTTTTGAGGGGTAGAAAAGGGAAAAGCGGTGTTAGGGGTAAGAAACTGATCCCAATAAGTCAGCTTACGTACTTCCCTATTGCACCTAGGCTTCAAAAATTGTATGCCAAAAAAACCATAGCGGAGCAAATGAGGTGGCACAAGGAGGACATTAGGGTACCAGGGAAGATGTGTCATCCGAGTGACGGTGAGGAGTGGAAGCGTTTCGATAGACTACATCCCCACTTTGCGTTAGAACCCCGAAATGTAAGGCTTTAGTTGTGTACTGATGGATTTGCACCCTAGGCCAATTTGGGAAGTCATACTCTTGCTGGCCTGTGATGATCACACCTTATAACCTACCTCCTTGGTTGTGTTTGAAGCAGCCTTTCTTCTTCCTATCTCTTATTGTGCACTACAAAAAAAAATTGCCATAGCAACGGACGATTCCCTTGCAAACAGCCCAAAATCCCTTGCAAAACGCCCTTAGCAACGGATATTTGTCCTCGCATATAGTGGTTGCAAAAAAATCAAAATCCCTTGCAAATCCGTTGCAAAAGGGTATTTGCAAGGGATTTGCAACGGAATTAAGTTTGCTTGCATGAAAACATATTCCCTTGCAAATCCCTTGCAAATATCCTTTTGCAACGGATTTGCAAGGGACGTATATTTCAAAAATTATGTTTTTATCCTCGCTTTCCATTGCAAATCCGTTGCAAATGTGCTGTATTGTTTCTTATTCTGCCTCTTTTTGGCTCCCAAAGTGCCAAAATCACAAAAAAAAATGCGACAAACATCATAATTTACGATACCACAAATACCCATTTTTTCATAAAAATTTTTACACCAAGACACACAAGTCACAAAATATGTCTTGATAACTCTAAATTAAATCAACAATTACAAAGTATTTTGAGTAAATCAAAGTATATCTCTACCAATCTTTTTAAAACATAACACTAATGTATCCATGATACAAGATGAACAAGTCCTTGACGGATGTTGTACTAGATGTTGTCCGTAATCAGTTGAACAACTCCTTGATCAATGAACCTGAAAAAAAAAACGATTTGTAATCATAATGTTATTAGATTAGATATGCTTTTAAAAAAATGTAAGCATATTAGCATATTTCTACTTACCCGAATACACCAACACCAACAACTAATACACCAACAAAAACAACAACAATTTGAAAAAGAAAGATCTTAGACGACTATTATCAGAATTGAAAAGGTTTGAAAAACAGAGTTCTAAGATCTTTCCATTTGATTATTCCACACTTTCTCAACTGAATATTGAAGTGGAAGGAAGTAGCATGCATATTCGTTCATATAGCTAGCAGATACGGTTAACAAAAAAAATTAAACGCCTAAGCACCAAGCAGCAAAATAAAGTACTCACTTGGTCTTAATTTGATGGATGCCAATTATGCCAAGCTAGACAAAAAAAGTCTAGACCAGTATAAGTAGCAAATACATTTCCACTAAAGAAGGTATAATAAGGATAAAATATAAAAGAGATTTGTCATATTGGGATTCTATCTGGGTGCCCCTTCCTAAGAGAGGAAGCACAAACCTTCCTTTCTTCTGTATGGAAACAAAGCTCACAAGTTTAGCAATTACTGAAGATTTAGTTCCCAATATTACACATAGAAATATGTCAACTTAGTTTGCGATACTAATTTCATTTCAAATTAGTTGAAACATTAACTTCACAATATATTGACTTAAAATAAAGAATTGTAAAAGTGTCTAAAACGAGAATGGTTAAATTGCTTATATTGAAATTCCTACCATCTTTCCTTTCAAATTGTTAAATTGCTTCCCATGCTCATGCCCATTCCCATGCACACCAACACTACAACTTTACACTTTCACACCCACCAAATCATACCCCCCAACGGTGTCCCGTTCAACACTACAAATAATCACAAAACAAAATGATATCTCCTAAAAAAATACTCCAATATTAGCGAAACAAAAGTACTACACCTATATGAAATAGAAGAAACAAAGAAAGTTAAAGAACTAAGATAATAATTCTCGATAACTGAGAACACAAATCCTTATTTCTGACGATCAAATCCGTATTTATTTATTTATATTAGGATATATTCTTCTTTAACCTTGTGGTTAGAAAAGTACACGTTTTCATTTTTAACTTATTAAAACTTTAACTGCTCTATTCCTTACTCTCTAATCTCACTCTATCTTCCAGATACTTCACATAAAAAGGAAGATTAAACTTGGACTTGTTATCCAATTTTGGGTTGACACCATTGGAACAAATGTGATTAGGTAGGGAGTTACTAGAGTCTAGGGACTATTTTAAAAATTATAATCAGAATAAGAAAACCTCAACTTATATAAAAGAAGGAATTCACATCGTAATACAGTAGCAATGTGCAGATTTGGATATGGTGAATTAAACAGTATCAAGTTACTAAAATCAATTAATACAGTAGCAATTCCATACATAATTAAACAAAACATCATAATACAGTAGCAATTCCACACATAATTGAACAAAAATATCGAGTTACTGAAATCAATTGACATATATATAATCAAAGATCGATATAGAATTAAACCGAAATCAAAGGAGTACATCCAACTATACTATAATTTGTATAGAATTAAACGGAAAACAATCGTGAAGAAAATTCAATCGATAATTAGAAAATATACCTAATCGATGGCGGATAACGGAATGCGTCAACAACAAGAACTCCGGTAGTAGCAGCTCGCAGGTCGCCGGTAACAGCAACTCCGGCGTCGGATGCAACCTGAAATTACAGGAAAAAAAAACAGAAGCTGTAGTATCAAAATAGGAAAAATGAAAAAAAGAAAGAAAAGGGAAATGGTCGGGAAAGGATGTTGCCGGGAAAGATGAGTATGCCGGAGATGGAGGACGGTGACAGTGAGGTCGCCGGTGAATCACCACAAACAAAAATAAAAAAGGAGGAGAGTGAGGAGGAGGAGAACCAAAGGGAGGTTTGTGGCAGAGGAAGGAGGCGCCGGCAAAGGAGGGATGTCGGAGAGGATGCGCCGGCAGAGGATGCGCCGACAGAGGCGGTCGACGATGGGAGGGGGTCAGGCGACGATTTAGGGTTGGGGTTTCATGTTTTTAATTTCGATAAATGAAACGAAATGGGGGAGGGAGGAGTATGCTGAGTTTAGTTTATGAGATGTTGCTAGGGACTTGCAACGGAAAGTCCGTTGCAACATGAGATTTTGCAAGGGACTTGCAACGGACTTTTTGTTGCAACATGTGAATCTCCAACGAAATTATGATCCGTTGCAAGTCCCTTGCAAAAATTTATTTTACAAGGGATTGACTTTCCGTTGCAAAAATCCCTTGCTATGGATAGTTTTTTTTGTAGTGGTGCATGGACCCAAAAACCCGAAAAATTATTTGGATGTTTACTTGTAACCTGTTATTGAGGAATTGAAACAACTGTGGGAGGTAGGGGTGGAAACTTATGATGTCTCTCTGAGACAAAACTTTCAGTTGAAAGCAGCTCTGTTGTGGACTATAAACGACTTTCCCACGTACGGTATACTCTCGAGGTGGTCTACTGCGGGTAAAAAAGCATGTCCGCGTTGTATGGATGAGAGCAAAGCTTTTTATCTTTCAAATTCTAGTAAAATAAGTTGGTTTGACTGTCATAGGCAGTTCCTACCAGAAGGTCACCCATATAGAAAGAATAAGAAGGCATTCAAGAAGGGTGAGGTTGTGCTTGACGGCGCACCTGATCGACTCCCAGGCGATGGAATATGGGAGTTGATTTCTGATTACCCGTCCACTGTTGACGGAACCGAGCAGGAGTTCAAAGACCTCAAAAAGTTGAAAAATGGTTTGTTTAAACGTAGCATATTTTTTGACCTATCATATTGGAGGACTTTGTTACTTCGTCACAATTTAGATGTGATGCGCATAGAGAAAAAATTCTTCGAGCAGTTGATTCACACTGTGATGGATGTGGAGGGGAAGAGTTGTGACACTACAGGCTCCCGACGAGATGTAAAGATTTTTTGTGACCGTCCTCAACTGCACATAAAACGGGATGGGTCCAAACCGAGAGCCTTGTTTACCCTTGACAAGGCTCAGAGAAAGGCTTTGTTGGAGTGGGTAGAGAAATTGAAGTTCCCTGATGGGTACGCCTCCGACTTCAAACGCTGTGTTGATCTTAAGAACCTAAAGCTTCAAGGGTTAAAGAGTCATGACTGCCACGTGTTCATGGAGAGGTTGCTTCCGGTATCACTAAAGCAACTTTTGCCACCGACGGTGTGGAATTCTATAACTGAGATATCTCAATTCTTCCGAGATTTGTGTTCTTCTACAGTATCAATTGAGGACATGACTCGGCTGGAGGATCAAATTCCACAGATACTATGCAAACTTGAGATGATCTTCCCACCGTCGTTCTTTAATTCCATGGAGCATCTACCTGTCCACTTGCCCTACGAGGCTAAGGTTGGAGGACCTGTCCATTATAGATGGATGTACCCATTTGAAAGTACATAAATTTTAGTAACTTCATTTATAAATTTAATTTAAACATAGCTAATTTTTATTAATTGAAATACATAACTTGTTTATTTAGGTTCCTCAATCATTTTAAGAAGAAAAATGGTAACAAGGCTAGGGTAGAGGGTTCTATTTGTAATGCATATTTGACATAAGAGATTGCAAACTTCTGCTCCCTCTACTTCGAGAAAGATGTCCAAACAAAAATCAAGAACCTGAACCTAGAACATTCGGTGCCCATTGATCCTACTATACCCGAGTTTTTTCAAAAGAAGGACGATGAAGGAACTTCTTCCGTTGAGGGTTCTAGGACGCTAGATAGAAAGAGTACAACCGAGCGCACCTTTACCTACTCTCTAATTGTGAGATCTTAGAGCCTTATGAGAAGCAATTTGTAACTGAATATGTCACTGCAAACCCTGACGTGAACCCTGATGACGTTTGGAGTACGCATGACGAACATTTTCCTAAGTGGCTCAAGGATCACGTAGTTGCCTTAGACATACATGATGATTTGGTTAGAAGTTTGACATACGGTCCAGTGAGAGCGGTTAGATGTTGGAACCGGTACTCGGTGAATGGGTTCAACTTTCACACATTCAACTACAGGAAGAACAAGGCTAGATGCAATTTTGGTGTGAGTGTGTCATCTCTTGATGGTGATGAGTACTATGGTATTTTGGAGGATATTTTCGAGTTGTGTTATGCTGGCGAAGAATGGGGGTATAGAGCTGTGATATTCAAATGTGAGTCGAAAGACAGCTCCGTGAACGGGACCCGAGTGCATGAACGTTACAAGATTGTGGAAGTTAATCACACCAGGAAATATCCTACGTACGATCCGTTCATACTCGCGCATCAGGCGAAGCAAGTCTACTTTGCTCCTTCTCCTTACACGAAAAATGACAAAAATCAAAGTCAATGGTGGGCAGTCTTTACGACTAAACCACGGGGGCAAATAGACAGTTCTCTGTTCCAGAAAGATGCGACTTCAAGTGGTACACGCTTATCTCCAAAATACCATAGTACTCATCACCATCAAGAGATGACACACTCACAACAAAATTGCAAAGATTTCTCCAGATTGCATATCAAATATGTGAAGAAATAAATATTCGAAATATCTAGAATATGGATAATAAATACAAATTTATGGAATATGCCTCTTAAACTACCAATGAAATTAGGGATTTAATATTAATTGACTAATTGGAAACGGAAATGATAAAAATTACGTATCCCTTTACACTTACCCAGTTACTCTGCTACTATAAGTTTAACGTTTGCATCTCCATGACGGACGGGGAGTTGTCGCGAATCCCGATCGATCAAAGTAAAAACCAACCAATCCTAAACTTGGGTAGTCGAGGGTAAGTCGGGTCGAATTCCACAGAGACGGTCTAGCTAAATAAGGGTCTTGGTCAAGCTAAGGTATTAGTCAAAAGAGAAGAAATGTTTTTGGTAGGAAGAAGGTCTAAAGTCAAACAAACAAAAGAAGACAAATATGATAAAATGGACTAGGGTCAAGGTCAACGAGTTACTCTCAAGGGAGTTAACGGAGTTCAAAAATGAGTCGATTAAGGTCGGTAATTGGGAAGATAAAGGGTCTCTATGGAGTCTCTATCTACCTGGGACGGTCCTAATAACGGGCTCTCGCACTTATTACTAGGTCGACCCACCCCAAAGAAAGCTCGAAAATATAATTCACCTATCGCGGCCAAGACAAGCAAATCATAAAAAAGTCGCAATCAATGGAGAATACTAACAATAATAGACAAGATAATAGACCCACAATAAAACCCACAATGGAGACAAACCAAGTCTTCCTCGACCCTAGAAATTAACTACTCAAACATGATTAAAAATAAACTAATTAAGTTACCCACTACTCTAATCATAATAATAAACATGAATAACTCATAAAGATGAAAACTTTAAACTAATTAAGCATAAAATAATGTAAAAGTAATAAACATAAAAGATGAACCATAAAGAAAAGAGAGAAGAAATTGTACCAAACTTGTTGAAGAATTGTGTATATGAAGGAGAAATAGACTACAAGGATTAACCCAAACTAAGTATGACTAATTCCATCTAATTAACTATGGATTAATAACACTAATAAAGATGAAGAATAAAAAGAAAAGTGGGATTTCTAACACTCCACTACTCTACTCCTACGATTGCCTCCTCGGTGTGCTGCTGCTGCTGCGTGTTTCCAATTCCTACCGCACACCCCTCCTCATCCTCTCTCATCCCTTTTGTCTTTTTTTATATCTCCAACTCACCCTTTCTTTAGGACCACGGCGGACTCGGGCTACGAACCATGAGACAAGTCAATTTGGCTTTTATGGCAAACTTGGTTGGCGTATTTTGTCCGAACCTAACGCCCTTTGGGCATGGGTCCTTCGTCACAAATATTGTAAGAGACAATGTGATGTCGATATGTTTGGAAGCAAAAACAACAGTTCAAATATTTGGCGCGGAATAACAGAAGCTTTCCCGATTTTTCAGAGGGGCATCAGTTCCTCCAATGGAAACGGCAGACGGACTATGTTCTGGTCCCATTGCTGGGCTACCTCTACCCCGTTGGAGGACCTTGCGACAAAAGCCATCCCAATGCATTTATAGGACACCACCGTCGAAGAGATGTGGGACAATTCCACGGGTTGGAAATTACAGGAGTTTGCAGACTATTTTGAAAGCGATATCCTGAAAACAATCACTTCATTCGAATGTCGGAGGATGAAAAGAACGACTCGTTCTAATGGAATGTCACGCCATCGGGTAAGTTCTCAATTAAATCGGCGATTAATATCTTAAGAAACAACCCCGAACCTGAGAATGGACGGGAATGGCGCCTTCCTTGGAGAACTTGGGTACCCCAGCGTGTTTGTCTGTTTTTATGGCTTGTGATGCACAACCGTATTCTCACTAATGAGAATCGCGCGAGACGAGGGCTCATAGATGACCCATACTGTAACATTTGTTTGGTTGAGGAGGAATCTGCGATGCACCTCCTCCGCGATTGCCAATTTGCTCCAACCGTTTGGACAAAGTTGAACTGCCCAAGTCAGTTTTACAGCAATAATATGACTGTCTGTGAATGGGTAGTGTGTAATCTCAGCGATCAAGCTACACCGGAGTTGGAAAAATGGCCGACCATTTTCACAATGACAATCTGGTGGATTTGGAAGTGGAGGAACTACCGCATTTTTGGTCGATTTGAGGAAATATCGGGTAACAAACTACCTTTCCTCCAGGACAAGATCAATGAAGTATTAAAAGCGAGAGAGACGGGGTAGATTTTAGACCCGTCTACGAGGTCACGATCAATTGAAATTCAGGTGCGTTGGCTAGCACCTCCTATGGATTATATTGCTCTCAATATTGATGGCGCCTCCAAAGGCAACCCGGGAATCGCAGGGGCGGGAGGCATTTTACGGGACTCGTCCGGGCACTTTCTCAGCGCATTCACGGAACAATTAGGCTTAGTCACGGTAACTAGAGCTGAACTAATGGCACTCAAGCGGGGTCTCATCATTGCTAGAGAACAAAATTACAGGAAGCTCATAATCCAAACGGACTCTATGGTTATTGTGAATCTCGTCAAGAAGGAAGCATTGTTCCCATCGGCCCACTCACACATGATCCAATTATGTCAATCACTAATGTCGGACAATGACTGGACTATAGAGATGCACCACATCTATCGAGAGGCTAACGCTTGCGTGGACTGCTCGCTAATCAGGGTGCCCAACAGCAGGAACGACTGATTCTACTCGAGGTCATGGAAATTTTGGCATCTTTGTTCAATCTGGTACAAGCAGACTTGAGAGGAGCGACTTGGCCACGTATAGTTCTTATTCGTGCCTTTTAGTTCGTTGTAGTGTTATTTTCTGTTTTTCGTCTTCGGGCTTATCCCTCTCCGTAGCACCAAAAAAAAAACTCACCCTTTCTTTTTTTATTCCTAGTCCACCACTCTCCTCTTTTTTTTTTGAATCAACCAACAGCCCAATTCATTTCTTTCTCCACAATGGGCCATCTATCTCCTTTATTTGGTGTTTTGGGCCCGATTTTCACTTTGATTCCCTTAGCTGCTGCCTTGTAGCTCAATTTCGACCCATTAAGTAATAGAACTGAGTCTTGCTTCCTTCTACAAAAATTAAGGTCTCGAACTTAGCTTTCCGACGCATCTTGAATCACTTAATTCCAATGTCGTATGAGTGAGATATCATCATTTCAAAACAGTCCGGTTAAGTAGGCCTTTGACTTTAATTTGCTTGACTCGCTTTGTTCTTTGACCCGATTTCACTCGGTTTTTTCTCGTCTTCACTCGGTCATTTCTTCAGACGGTACCTACAAAAATACACATGAGACAAGGCAGTACCAAATTCTCGGAAAATAACAATTATTACGATAATTATAACTAAAACGACTAAATAACACTTAATATCGTATAAAAACCTATATTGAGCTATAATATCAATTAAACAAACAAAATCAACCCGCATAAGTAAATAAATGTGGGTAAAATAATCACTAAAATGTCGTTTATCAACTCCCCCACACTTAAACCTTACTCGTCCTCGAGTAAGCTCAGATAGTCTACGACAAAAACAATTTTTTTTCACTAAATAAGTAAAATAAAACATAATAACCGATATGAGACAATAAACGGGCTCGCTCCGTCCCTTCAACTCACAACGAGACACTATGAGGAGAGTATCCCCTTGCAAGGCAAGTGGGGTCTTGCCAAAATCGCGAAACGACCAAACATTTAAGCACAAAACACAATAAAACATGGTCATCTCTACCAAAACGAGCTACCTCCCTCGACAAGGCAACCAAGCAAATTCCAATTCGATAGCCCAAATTCTAAAATCCAACTAAAACATAAAGTATGACCAAGAAATACTTCACAAGTTGCATATTCTTATTGTACATCTACTAATCTATAACTTCGGTAAGCAAAATAGGGTGTAAGATGGAGATGAAGTGAACTAACATGGCGTTATGGCCAAAAATGAAACACAAAGGCCCTCCTCTCACATTGTAAGAGGTTCGGATCGTCCCGGTACCAACTTGGTGACTAGAAAGGAGGATAAAATTATTTATGAGATGAATAAGGAAATAATAAATATGCATAAGCTCACTTATTTGAACAACTTTCTTTTCTTTTGATTTTCTTCTCTTTTTTTTCAATTTTTTTTCTTTCTTTTCATTCATTTTTCATTTTCATTTTTTTTCTTTTCGAAACACTACGAATTATCTGAGAAGTGACTCTTTTCTTCTTTTGATTTTTTATTTTGTCACTTTGAATTGAAATGTGAGCAATTATTAAACACTTTGTTTTTGTGTTTTCTTGGGGTTTTCTCATTTTTGTGGATTTTTGTGATTTTGTAAGAGATAATGTCACCAAGACGGGATCCGGTCACCATAGGACAAAATGAACAAATGAAAATATCACACCATGAGATGAATATGTGAGCAATAATGATGATATACACCCTAAATTACTAATTAAATCAAAGATTAATCGATTCACAATACTAATATGCAACAATAAGTATTTCCAAATCATTCTTTTCATCAAAGTTGAAATCTAGAAAATCGACTAAACTCTTAGGAAAATGCAAAACTTCTTTTGGATTTTTCAAATTTTCAAATTTTTAGGAGTTTTTGAAACTTTTTCGACAAAACATGAAACAAAACACATACACAAAAGTAAAATAAAAAATCCGCAACACATATTCACAAATCACAAGGACTAACATCAACAAATTACTTCCAACATCCCAACACAACAAATATCCACAACAAAAACACACCACCAAATCCAAAACTTCCACCAAATCAATCCAAGTATGATCCAATAAGCAACAAACTCTCCCCCACACTTAAACGAAACATTGTCCTCAATGTTTAAGACTGGGGAGGGAGAAAAGAGAGGGTGGGTGAAGAATTTACCATTTCAAGCTCGATCTTTCATCACTTGGTGAATGATTCTTGATCTTTTCTCTTTTATCCACCATCTTGTTGTTACTTCTTCACGATCATAAAGGGACACCTACACACAAGAAGAAAACAACACAAAAAGAAATATATACACTAAACACAAATCAAACAAACAAGTCATCTAAATATCCTACCAAAGATCTCATTAACTTGTCATATGCATTCGAACAATCCTCACCAACATGATCATAGTGAGGCAAGCTAGAGAATCCACAAAACCAAGATATAAGAGTGGTAGTGTAGGGTTTGTGGAAAGGATGGGTACTTGGGATCTCAAAATTCCAACATTTATCACTTGACTCCAAATTCAAAAAAGGAGAGGCACTCACACAATCATTTTCCCCATTTTCACTCATATTGGGGGTCTTAATCATCTCTCCATCCTCAAGTGCTTCAATCAAAGAACCATCAAGTGAAAAACCAAAAACCAACAAAAACTCTTCTAAAAGAGTTTCAAGATTCTCATCTATGGGCATGGACTCAAACAAAGGAGTAAGAGAAATAAGATCCAAATCATCGATGGGTGAAAAAGACTCAAAATCCATACAACGGAAGGACTAAAATTTCTCAAAAATTGGTTCCTCAAAGAAATCAACCTCACAATCCCAAGTATCCTCGATCTCTACAATCGTATCACTCAAAGCATCATCAAATATCTCATCATCCTCTCTTTTCTCCTTCCTCTCAACCTCAAGAGTCTCTACTTTGCTGAACTCCCTTTCCAAACTCTCATAATCAACCTCAAAAGATATGCCCTCCAACTCACACAAGCTAAGATCTAAGTGGTTTTCCTCTCTACAAAGATCATTAAGCTTATCCAAGCACACATTTTCCACAAAAAGCAAACATTCCAACTCACAATCATTAATATTCACAACAAGAGGTGTAAGTTGGACAAGGGAATGTGGAAGTTGTGTTAAAGGAAGGCAAGTCGGTTCACAAGAGTCAATAGCAAGCAAATCATCATTGGCATTATGCGCCATATTATCATGCAAAGGGGTTTAGGAAACATATCGAACATCATGCAAATCATCCTCAACCTCATCATCAATAAGAGGTGGAAATAAACAAGGAGGAAGAACATTAAAAGTAGATCCCAAAACACCATAAGATGCAAAAGTAGATGAAATGTTATGCATAGCATTCACGGTCACAAGGGAAAAAGAAGCTTGACGAATAAAAGAATCATGCAGAATATCAAGAGAATAAGAGTCTACCCTAGCACTCAACTCATGTTGTAAAGAAAGCATAGGTGGGTTATCTCTAGGTTCTCTCAATTGAGGTCTCACTCTCACAAATCCCCATTGGTCATTGACACTAGCCACTCTTTCAATTAAACCGGAAACTTCATCATCATCTAACTCATTGAATTTTCTCTCGGATGAAAAGATGATTAAGTTTCTATGGTGAGGAAGCAAACCTTGAAGGAAGGTCGAAGTGGTTAGCCAAAATGGGATTCCATGAACTGGACAAGCTCTCAATAAACCCTTAAACCTAACCCAAGACTCACTCAAACTCTCAAACTCGCCTTGTTCAAAGCTAAGAATCTCATCTCTAAACTTGGCGACCTTCGAGGTAGGGAAAAATTTCCTAAGAAATGCAAGGGCTAGTGGGTTCCAAGAGGTGAAGGTGTTAGTTAGGAGGGTGTGAACGAAACCATCTCTTAGCTCCATCCTTAAGAAAAAATGGAAACAATGTAAGCTTAATGGTATCAAGGGGTACTCCATCCCTTTTAAACACACAGCACAAGTTCACAAAATTCTCAAGAAGACCATAAACATCCTCACTCTCAAGCCCATGAAAGGCATCCCGCTCCACCAAATCAATATAATAAGGCTCAATATCGAAGCAAGGACCCTCAAAAACCCCAATATTAATGGGTGAGGCAAACAAGTCGGGATCCGGTCTACTATGGTCGGCAAGAGAAGGCATTATAGATAAAAAGAAGATAGAAGAGATAAGAAGAATTGACAAAATAAGACACAAGTGAAAAGAGAAGAAAAACAAAACACACACAAATATATACAAAACAAGCTATCGACTTATCTATACAAAGAAAATAAGAAAAGACTAACTCCAAAACAAAACTAAGACAAATATCTAACTTAGCACTGTCCCCGGCAACTGCGCCAATTTGACGGACAGGGATTTGTTGCGAATCCCGATCGATCAAAGTAAAAACCAACCAATCCTAAACCTGGGTAGTCGAGGGTAAGTCGGGTCGAATTCCACAGGAACGGTCTAGCTAAATAAGGGTCTCGGTCAAGCTAAGGTATTAGTCAAAAGAGAAGAAATGTTTTTGGTAGGAAGAAGGTCTAAAGTCAAACAAACAAAAGAAGACAAATATGATAAAATGGACTAGGGTCAAGGTCAACGAGTTAGTCTCAAGGGAGTTAACGGAGTTCACAAACAAGTCGATTAAGGTCGGTAATTGGGAAGATAAAGGGTCTCTATGGAGTCTCTATGTACCCGGAACGGTCCTAATAACGGGCTCTTGCACTTATTACTAGGTCGACCCACCCCAAAGAAAGCTCGAAAATATAATTCACCTATCGCGGCCAAGACAAGCAAATCATACAAAAATCGCAATCAATGGAGAATACTAACAATAATAGACAAGATAATAGACCCACAATGGAGACAAACCGAGTCTTCATCGACCCTAGAAATTAAATACTCAAATATGATTAAAAATAAAATAATTAAGTTACCCACTACTCTAATCATAATAATAAACATGAATAACTCATAAAGATGAAAACTTTAAACTAATTAAGAATAAAAGAATGTAAAAGTAATAAACATAAAAGATGAACCATAAAGAAAATAGAGAAGAAATTGTACCAAATTTAATGAAGAATTGTGTATATGAAGGACAAATAGACTACAAGGATTAACCCAAACTAAGTAAGACTAATTCCATCTAATTAACTATGGATTAATAACACTAATAAAGATGAAGAATAAAAAGAAAAGTGGGATTTCCAACACTCCACTACTCTACTCCTACGGCTGCCTCCTCGGTGTGCTGCTGCTGCATGTTTCCAATTCCTACCGCACATCCCTCCTCATCCTCTCTCATCCCTTTTGTCTTTTTTTATATCTCCAACTCACCCTTTCTTTTTTTGTTCCTGGTCCACCAATCTCCTCTCTTTCTTTTGAATCAACCAACAACCCAATTCATTTTTTTCTCCATAATGGGCCATCTATCTCCTTTATTTGGTGTTTTGGGCCCGATTTTCACTTTGATTCCATTAGCTGCTGCCTTGTAGCTCATTTTCGACCCATTAATTAATGGAACTGTGTGGACATGACGTAGGTCCACCCCGACGCGGCCACGCGTGGGTTTGGGTAGGCGAATGCATCTCCATATGAGAATGGATCGAATTGAAATTTAAGTCGAAATGGAGTCGCCACCGAATTTTATGGTTATTCGGAACCGTTCGAGCCCACTCTATATCGCTATGGACCATACACAAAGTATGGCCCATTTCGGTTTTAGAACTTATTGGGCTCGTCCCTTTGCATTGCGATACCGATACCATCTATACCGGTAATCGTGTAAAGAATGACTCTCGTGCGCCAACGGTTTCGGGCATCCGGAAACCGAGGTTCTGAGTAAGGGGTGAGGGTACGTGTTGGGAAGTCCACTAAGGACACCCAACCCCGCCCGCACATAGCGGCCTCTACTAAGACATCGTTTGACTTTCTAATATGCGCGTTAGTGATTCGGTGAAACGATATGCAAACAGCATTTTAGCTAAACATGCGAATTAAATGTGAGCTACGTCATTTTAATGCATCTAATTTATTGTCGAAGTGATTTAGCATGCGAGGGTTCATTTATAAACGGTAAATCGTAAATAAATAAAGCAAAAGCAATAATAAATCGATTACAAGTTACACGGGCGGAATACAACCCGGAATTCACAATACAACGAGCAATAAAGTAGAATAATCAAAATATATAATCGAAATGACAAGCAATAATTATAAACGGACCCGTGTATAAACTAGACCGTGAGTTTGTGTAGGTGGACGAACCCCGGTTAAATGCACATTATGTTGTACATTAAACGGAGGACGGAGACATAGGACCCGAGCGTAATGCTAGCCCGATCCCATGCCTCGTTGCCTTGTCCCAACTTATCACGTCGAAAAATCGATCAAGGTTGTCCTAGGTGTCGTGATATGCGTGAGTTTTGAAGAAAGGAGGGTCACGTGATTGTCTTTACACGTGATGACTAGAGTCGTAAAAAGACGAGGCTCGAAATGTGTGTCGAGGCTCTCGGTTTTCTGGGTTACAGGACCCACTCGACCGAGTCGTGGTCTGACTCGGTCGAGTGCGTCTTTAAACGTGGTTACTGCCCAGTTTTTTGGGTGCTACTCGATCGAGTAGCCTATGTGCTCGGTCGAGTAGCCCCTGTACGAGTTGTGACTCGTTTATTTTTTGGGTTTAAAATCGATGATTGGCCAAATCAAATACAAATATCGCACGATTTGTATTTAACTTGGTTTTCGGTTATAATCGTATATGCATACGATTATAATACCGTTATCGGAATTTTATAAAAACGTTATCGTTAGATTGAAATTTTGATTGGTGACGAAATTGCGTCCCTCTACGTCACGACATCAATATTAATCCTTACGGATTACGTGATGTCGGTTTTCGTGTCAACGGGTTCCATACCAATCTTAGAAATGGATGTATACGCGTTCAACTACGAATGATCATGATCGCATTACTAAACGGATCTTAAAAAAATGACCATCGTAGTCAAACGTGCTTGGATCCGAGTTTTGAAATTATTATATATATATACACGGTACATACGATATTATGAAAAATGTAAGTAACGATAATTGAATGCAAAAAGTAAAATGTTAGTACTAGTAATCATGTCGTTACTATCGACTAAATATAATATTATAAACATGAATATAAATGTACATAAAAAAGGAACGAGAAAAAGGATGAAGAAGGAGAAGTCGGTGTTGAATTGTCACACCCTCAACCTACATGTTCTTGCTCCTTGGGATACGGTTCGTCAAATTGCGGCAATGGCACGGGAACGTCGAGATACATAGGAGGAGTTGATGGTGTGTATGTATGGCTCGGTTTGTGTGTATCGTGATGTCGAGAATGGTGTTGCAAAATGTAGGGTGTTGTAGTGTAAAGTTGGCTGAAATTGAAGGGGTAAAAGTTTGGTAAAGGTAAAAGTTGTGTAATGCTTAGGATTGACGGGGTATATATAGGGAACCCACGACACAGGGGCACTCGATCGAGTGGCCCTAGTGCACTCGGTCGAGTGCCCTGGCAAATGAAGCTGGACCAGTTTTTGAGGCTCCACTCGATCGAGTGGGTCAATCCACTCGACCGAGTGGATCAATTAGGCCGCAAAATTTTAGGCGTGATTGGCCTTGATTTGATCTTGATTGATTTTGATTGATTTTTGAATTTGGCGCAAGTTTCGAGAGTGTATCAGGCCGTTTTTTGTGTCGAGTTCGTCTTGACCGGGTTTTGACCCGGTCGCTAAAAGACGGGAATTATTTTTTGGTGTCGGTTTTGACCCAAATTAGTCTTATTTTCTCGGAACGACCCACTGGGCCTGAATTTGAGGTTGGTTTTGTGAGGTTTGTATCCCGTTAAAAGCCCATGCCGGACATTATTAATTTCGAGCCCGTATCCGAGCGCATTAGAGCACGTTAGCAACCGATCATCATCAGGTGTTTTTTGGAAACTGCTATAGACACCTGGCAGTCAAAATGCGGGTGTCTACAGAGCCCCCACTCTGACTGAGGCTTGGACAGGGCGAAAGTCAGAGTAGCTACCAAGTCAATTAAGACCTGGTAGACTTCTGATCGGGTCGTTTATAGTCCATTAGACTCGCGTGAAGGGCCCGCCAGCCATAAGATAGAAATCATACCTGAGCTTGATGATAATATTTCCGTGGGAAATTTTGGACTTGTTGCGTAAGTCCTGGGTGCGCCTGTATGTAGACCCATCCCGTGAAAGTGCCGCCTTTGCTTCTGCTGGGGAGATTTAGAGGGTTGCATGTCCCCGTTTGAGTTGTACCTGTATAAGTTACATAAAATGTATGCAACACGTAGGTAGTAAAATGACTCGCGCTGGGGAATAAAAAATTTGGATGATTGAAATTTTTTGAAAAATTTTAGGATGTATATATATTTTTTTTGAATTTTGACAGACTGCTCGGGATGTCTAAATTCCTGTGTCTGTGAGGAAGAGTCATGGGTCGGGCCTGTATGTCTAGGCCCGCTTGGGCCAAGGAGGCACAGCTGCAGGGGATGCACCAGGGTTTTGATGTTATAAATACATCACCCTGGTTTCTTCTTTGTCACAACCCTCTGTAGACACCCACATTTTGACCGCCAGGTGTCTATAGTAGGTCCCGCCAAACACCCGATGATGATAGGACGCAAACATGCTTTAATGACTCGGATATGGGCTCGAAATCATGGACATTTGGTTTAGGCTTATTACGGAGTACATATATTACAAAACCAACCTCAAATCCAGGCCCAGTGGGTCGTTTCGAGTCAAATGAGACTAATTTGGGTCGATTCCGGCACCAGGGGTAAAACCGTCTTTTTACGACCGAGTCAAAACCCGGTCGAAAAATATCCTCGAGACACACGAGTCAGCCGTGACACTACACGGCTGATTCGGACTCAAACACCACAAAAATCAGCTTTCAAATAATATTAAACAAATCCGTTTAAAGATAGAATTCGATCTCAAGTAGGAATTCTATCCGGAAACCGAATCAGACACCGACCGAGCTCCAAATACTCGGCCAAGACAGCCGAATACTCGGCCAACACTCCCCAACCAGCCGAATACTTGGCTTCCCCACCAAGAAACGAGACTTTCGTTCCCTTTCGAACTCTCATGTTTCCTATCCAAACCGGTGTTTCTTGTTATCCAAGCAAGACACCTCACCTAAACCTCTGCGCCTATAAATAGGACCTCATATTCAACACAAAAGAGACATTCATTACACACAGGAATTATCAATCAATACACAACAATTATTAGTCACACCCATACCCGATATCTAGCAAAAAATAGCCTCGACATACATCCGAAGGAATACCGAAATACCATCCCGAAATACCGACGAAACCGACCCATCCAACCGGCCGAACCCATCTCGTCCCACGTCCAAAAATCCGCACCACCTTAACTCACCCGCATCATCTCGACGTTCCCGTGCCTAAGCCACCGTCCGACGAGCCGTATACCGAGAGGATAAAGCATGTAGGTTGAGGGTGTAAATCAAACCCGACTCTTTTCCTTCCTCTCTCCCTCTCTCACGTCTTTTTCATTTTTTTCGTCCGTCACTTTATTTTTACGGGTCGTCGGTCGTATCATATTATTAATATGGGTCGTTAGTCGCATATTTTTATTTATTTCTAATAATCGATACTATAAAACTATTTTTCATATAACGTTCTTAAAATAAGATACCGATTCTCTAATCGAATATCGTATCCACAAGAACTAAATTAAATTGATTCTCGTTGATGCTAACAAAAATCATTACATCTTTTTAAACAAAATTCGATGATTTTAAACGCGGAGAGAATTAACATCTTTTTCGTTCAAATTTTTTTTTTTTACTTGTCGTTCAAAACGAGTTTTTTTCAAAACCTTTTCTAAAAGCATTCTAACTATTCGATATCGATTTCATAATCGAATATCGAATACGAGGAATATCGAAAATATGAATCGGGTATAAATTAATCCATATTTGTACGCGATTTATAAAAATTAACGATTTTCGAACAAACAAAAAAACCCGAACAGGCTGCCACGCGAGTCGCGCGCCTGTCAGGCGACTCGCGCAGCTGCCTGGTTCGCCGGGTCCTTTTTTTTCGTTTCTTCGCTTTTCTATTTTTTAATTCTTTTCAAACCTTACATTAAAATGCGACTTTCGCGACATATTTCGATAAAATACTTTTTTTGACTTCGGTCAACACGTGTTAATCCATCACGTGTCATTAAATCTTTTTCAAAATCATGCATATTATTTATTTACATCTTTATTCGATTTATTCACCGTTACTAACTCGTTTTCTCGTGTTTGTAGCTTTTTATTTGTTTTTATCGTTTTATTAAACTAAAACGAACTCACATGCTAAAATAACTTTGACGTTATTAGTTTAATATGCATTAAACGACTTAGCAACCCATTTATTTATTTATTTTTCTCACATGCTTAGGAAAATAATGTTTGCATATCATTCAACCGTCGAACTAACCCGTGTACACCAAAAACGAACGATATCTTAGTAAAGGCCGCTAAGTGCGGGCGGGGTTGGGTGTTCTCAGTGAACTTCCCAACACGTATCCTCACCCCTTACTCAGAACCATGGTTTCCGGATGTCCGAATCCATTGGCAACGAGAGTCATTCAATATACGATCAACCGCTCAAGTCGGCATCGGTATCGATATGCAAAGGGACGAGCCCAATAAACTCTGACATCGGAAATGGGCCGTATTTTGTATACGGCCCACTACGACATAGAGTGGGCTCGAACGGTTCCGAATAACCACAAAATTCGGTGGCGACTCCTACTTCGATTTAAATTTCAATTTGACCATCTCATATGGAGATTCATTCGCCTCCCCAAACCCGCGCGTGGCCGCGTCGGGGTGGACCTATGTCATGTCCACAATTTGGCGACTCCGCTGGGGATCAACTGATGAGTCACTTACCATCGGCATCCCTAGGGTGAGACTCGAAAAGAAATCGTTCGAATAGTAATGTACACGTTTTAGTTCAATGGTTCATGCATAACCCATTCTTTCCCGGGCCGGTTACTTGTGACCGACGTCCCACTATACCATGGTGTGTTCCTACTTGGACCCACTAAAGACTTCGATGGCGGAATTCGCATGGGTTTTACGGCAGGTTCTAAGACCAACTCGGCTTAGGAAGACCGTCCTGATTTGCGAGAAAGCTATCGTCGTTGGTATAGACCCTATTCGACCGACCGAGACTTAGACTAAGAGCATACATGGCGTCATTATACTGTTTTCGTGACTACGTGCTACTTGATCCATGTCTCATCTTTTAAAAAACCGTCATTTTCAAAAACTTGCATCTTTTTCGAAAATTATCCATTTTTCAAACCCGGAAAGCTAACGAATTTAGGACTTATGATTTTGACTCAAAATAGCCTATTTTTAGCCGGTATGCTGTCCAAAGCTTTTCAAAAATTCGAAAATCTCGGCCCGATGACACCTTTTTTTCGATTTTCAAAAAAGATCGGGCCATCCTATCCGACTTTGCACGGTTTTCAAATTCAAATCCTCTTTTCAAACCTTCTTCTTCTTAGGACTTCCCGTATTTAGCAGTGTCGGGTCTTGTCATAAGTAGTTAGAGTCTATAGCGTCGAAACTCCGTCGATCTTACATCACGGGTTTCCACCCCATCCCAAGTCCGCCTTATTAGTCAAGGCACGACCCACTTACGTAGGACGAACTCCTACAAAGGGAAGCCCACTTACACAATCGAGTCCAAAGTCTGGGGAATAGCTCACACGTAGGTCTTTCTTCACACGGGACTAGGCCCATTCTGCCGAAATCCTAAAAAAAGTCCACTGTCCATGAGTCACCCGTCTAGGATTCGGTTTATAGTCTATTTCCGAGTTTAGTCGTCTTTTCCTCTTGCTCGGGATGCACCTTTCGATATGGGTTCGATTCTGATTACACGGTGTTCTTACAGACAAGCCACCTCACACCCGAACCATGACTAAGGACGCTATCGACCAACTGAACACCTCTTTGGCTAAGATCCAAGAACAGCTCGACCAAATCAGGGGCAACCAGATCGCCATTGTTACCCGGGTTAGCGCCATAGAACAGGACAAGCCGAAGGGTGAAGATGAAGCTCATGAGCCTTTAGCCAAATTGACTAGCGCAGTCCTCAAACTGCAAGAGCAGGTCCATTTGTCGACCCACAACTCGATCCATACGGAGAATGCCCGAACATATTCTCCCCTGACCGACCAACTGCCTGCCAATCTCAACTTGACAGGCCTCCCGATGTTCGACGGAACCGAAGACCCGGTATTACATATCCGGGCCTTCAAAGAGTTTATGGCCCTAAAAGGAGTCAAGTCAGACATGTTCAAGCATCTGTTTGCCTCCTCGTTAGAGAAGCACCCGAAAGCCTGGTTCTATAAGCTCGATGCCAAGAAATACAACTCTTGGGACGACGTAGCAACGGAATTCGCTCGGAACTACGCCGACAATGCGGAGATCCAAACTACGATGCGCACCCTGGAAGTAATGGCCCAGGAACCAAAGGAGGGGTTTACAAAGTACCTTCAACACTGGAGGGCTGAAAGCGTCAAACTGGTCGATAAGCCCAGTGAAAAGGTCCTAGTTGAAGCCTTTGTCAAGAATCTCCTGCCCGCCTACCGGATCCATCTCCGGTACGCCACCATACCTAGTTTCGCGATCCTAACCGAAATGGGAACGAGAATCGAGGATGATCTAAGGATGGAAAGCCTCACTAAGGCCTCCACCAAGGGATATCAAGGGGCCAGCTCATCAACAAGCAAGCCCACATCCGCCGCTGCTACTCGTAGCATTTTTGACGAGGTAAATCTACTTGATAACCCGTCCAAGAAGAATGCCACGCCCCGAGTATTCACCGACATAGGTACTACCTATGCGAATGCCTTACAAAGGCTCTCATCAAAAGGCCTCATCGCCCCGATAGGCCCAACACCCGATCCTCCAGTTGAGCGTCGCTCCAAATTCTACGACGCCCAAGCCTACTGCAAATACCATCAGGGTAAGGGACACGACACCGAAAAATGCTGGAAACTGAAGCATCTTATCCAGGATCTCATCGAAAGCGGGAAAATCCCCTTACCTGGAGGTAAGCCCAACAACAAAGACAACCCGTTGGCCACTCACGCCAACTTTTCCGGGGAAGTTATAGACTGTTCACATCTCATTTCCCCGTTTAGCCCGCAAATTAACGGGATCTGGTGCGATGATGAAGACGACGTCTATCTTACTAAGGGAGAAGTGATGGCAGAGATTTGTCGTGGAATCCCAACTGTCAATAAAATAACCGGCTATTCCTACGGTAGATAGGGCAAGTCGGGTCGAATCCACGGGGACGGTAATGTATAACCTAGACTAGGTCGGCCTAAGAACAAGACTAAGTCAACGAGCTACGCTAAACTAGAGAATGATAGAAGGGGAGAAAGCTAGACTAAGACTAAGGTGCTGGAGAAAGCAAACAAAGAAACGGGCTAGGATTAGGTCGGGGTCAAAGGGGTAATGGAATGGTCAAGGGATAACTAGAGCGAAGGAGGTAGTAGGGTAATCTAGGTTGGTCCGGGCTCTCGCAACTTAGGCCTACCTAGAGGTTCATCCTATAACCCATCTCGGCGACACACATGACAAACGGGGTTCTAGCGCGCTATGGTGGCCTAGGTCGCATCCGGGCTCTCGCTACTTAGACCGACCTAGGGGTCGTCCTCATCGGGCTCTCGCAACTTAGTGAGGGAACCGAACCCACAAACAAACTATCGCCCACAAGAGAAAGGCAAGAAAAACAAGCATATGCACATACTAGTCATTCAAGCAATTCAACAAACATGTGATATGCATCAAACCAACAGGAAACCCAAATCTTCCACCAACATCTCCAACAATCCCTTAATCACCCAATTAACACCCTAATCACCCTACTAACCCTAGCAAGAACACTACTCTAACATAATCAAACTAATACTAACAAGAACAAGAGGAATCAACATAAACATCAAAACATACATAAAGATACTAGCAAGAACAATAAACAACAATCAAAGATTAGAACTTGGAAGATTAAACATGAAAGATTAAAGGAAAAGAGAAAGGAAAGATTATACCAACTACAAAGGATGAAAATGAGAACACTTGTATAGAAGAAAACCCAAATAATTCCACCAAGGTTGTCAATCTTGGATGGATTCTTCAAGAGATCCAATAATACAAGAGTAAACTAAGATTAAGGACTAATTACCGACTAATCTACACTAATCTAATCTAATCTAACCTAAAGTAGTCTAGGGTTTAATGTCTAATGAAGTGCATAACATAAGATAACAAGAGGATGAGTATTTATAGGGTTACAATAACAAGGGAGAAGAAAACAAGAGGACACGGGCTGCAGCACCCCCGTCCCGACCGAGACGGGTTGGTCCCGAACGGGACGGCCTGTCATCCCGACCGGGACAGGTTGGTCCCGACCGGGATGGCCTGTCATCCCGACCGGGACGGGCCCACAGCAGCACCCTTTAACGTGCACCCCATCCCGAACGGGATGAGGCCTTCCCGAACGGGATGGGTCTTGTAGGCCTCTCTTAAGAGCTTTTTGGTCCCTCCTTGCCTCTCATGGGTATCTCGTCGATTCTCGGGACTCGGGCTCGGGTCTCGGAGGCTCGGGATTGGGTCCCGAGGTCTCGGGATCGATTCCAAGGCATCGAGTCATCGTTCCTTTACTCCGTTGGCTCCAAAATGTGTATGTATCGAGTCGGAATTGCTCCAACTCTTCCAAATCGGTCTCGGGAACCTAAAACTAACTAAAGGAAGCATAAGAAACCCATAAACCGCTCCCAAGGAGCGATTCCACAAGGAAAATGGGACCAAAACACAGTAAAACAGACACTACAAACTACACTTATCAAGAAGCCGTCCCTATCACGCCCGAGGAGATCCAGAAGGTTAAGTCCAAGGCCTTAACCAGAAGTCACGCCCTCATCATCACCGAGCCGCCACCTAAGGCAGAGGTCGTCCCGGAGGAGCCGCCAACTACTGAAAAGGCTCTGGTGAAGCAGCTGAGCAAGACTCGAGTTGACCTCTCTATATGGCAACTCCTAGTTAGCTCTCAGGAACATCGAGAGGCACTCACTAAGGCCCTCGACCAAGTCAAGATCGACTCTATGGCTACTTCAGCCGAAATGGTAGCCACGGTTCTGCCCCACCTAAAGGGGAAAGCAAAAGAAGAAGGCCCGCTCATCACCTTCTCCAATGCTGATCTGCCATCATTTGGGCCATCCCACAACATGGCTCTCTACATCACGATAATCTGCCGTGGAAAATATCTGCCCACACTACAAGATTGACACAATATAGCTACCGAATAATCAGTAGCAAAACACAACATTTCGGTCTCTAATATGCATTAGAGACTAACTTTGAGACTATAGGCTGTCCGTCTCTAAAGTCCTTGTCGCTAATTTAGCTACCATTTTAGCGACTATCTGTAGCGAGAGAATTGGAGACGGAAATATTGTAGCTAACGTTGCTACGGACTTGGAGACTAACTAATAAGTAGCTAAATCAGCTACTAACAATAATACCGTAGCTAAAAAGTGACCACTTTTGAGACTAACTCATCGGTAGCTGAATTAGATACCAACATTATGGCGTAGCTTAAAAAGCGACTAATATTGAGACTAACTAATGAATAGCTAATTTAGCTAGTAACACGATGATTAGTAGCTAAAATTAGTAGCCAAATATTGTCACCGTCTTGAGACTGTTAATTCACCTGTAACTAAAATTGCGTCCAAAGGCTTATAGCTAAAAACTGTCTCCATCTCGAGACTGATATTCTATTTGTAGCTAAAATTGCATCCAAAAGGCTTCGTAGCTAAAAATTGTCTCATTGATTAAATACTCTTCTTTTAGTAGCAATATTGTACTGGAAAATACATACAAAATCATTTAAAAAATGAATCAAAATAAGCATTTCAATAATTAAAAGCAAATACAGAAATCTTATAAAACCGGAGTCTCAAAAACCAAAATACAAACATATGCGCTTAATAAGTTCAATATCTCAGCGATGTATCAAATAACTAAAAGCAAATAAAGAAACTATTGGCCTTGAGACAGAAAATCCGGAGTCTTGATAGAGAAATCACTGCAATGAAGTGCCTCAGACATATGAGCCATTTCCTTCTTGAAATCTAATAGCATTTGTTGAAATTCAACTTTCTCTTCTTCACTTTTCTCTTTGTACTTCTTCCATTCTTCTTGGGTAGACTTGAGTTCTTCTTGTGTTGCCTTAAGTTGTTGTTTTGTATCCACGAGTTGTTCCTCAAGTTGTACAACAATGCTTGTAGAAGGTAATTCCTTCTTGGTTTTACTTAACTCCGGGAGTGGATAGAAGAATTCGGACAAGTTACCCATCCCATAAACACTACCATCTTTATTGAAGCCACCTGCGGCCTCTAAATAAGCATCGTTGTCTTCCTTACTTAGAGGTTCTCCGGCCTTTCTCTCATAGGCCATCTGCATGGAAATCAAAGTTGTCATGGGCGTACGAACATTGAGTCACTAAAGTGGACTCAAACAAAAAAGAACCATTGTAATCCTCAACTCAAACTCAATTTACCAAGCACACCATAATATATCAGTGCACTAATACCAGCCATTGTACAACAAACAGGCAAAACTATATCACGGTATGACAACGATGGTCCATATAAAAATTCACACAAAATTAAGAATTAAGTTAGATGGTTTACCCAAACATTTTTCGCTTTGTCGTCCACCCAATCTCCATCTTCTTTCATATGAGTTTTGCGAAACCATTCAGCGGGTGTAAGAATCTCTTTGTGTTTATCGTACTTTGTATAACATATTAAAAAATTGAATCAGTATAGATGTGAATCAATAATAAATACAAAATATTTTAGACAATTCTTGTTTAAGTATGTACTTACATGACGTCGCGCTAACTCTCGAGCTGACACCGAGCCTTGGATATGTGCAATACCCTTGTTTGGTCCCTTCTTATTCTTAGATGCTTGATTAGATCTCGTTTTAAATTCAGGTGTATGTCTCATCTTCCTGATATTCTTCCTGACCTCTTTGCTCATCCATTTTGGGCATTTTTTGGATAGCATTGCCTTATACACCATGTCCCTAAGGCGCTTTGCAGCAGTTTTATCAAATGCCTCCTTAACATCATCCTCAAGACTTGGGTCCCAAGTAAAACGAGACTGAGAAATTAATTAGTTACCTCATTAGTTATGAAAGACTTGAATAATAAATCATCTATTTGACTTTTGGCAAATGAAACAACTACCTACTAAGTGATTACGGCTAAAATCGTAATCGTGTATGTTATAACATATACATGTAGTCATGTACCTTAAAGATATCCCACCACAAACTTTTTTCTTCTTCATCAGCATTTTTCCAGCAAGTGCACGCTTTTTCGAAATGCCTCTTAATACTTTTGCTGACGCCACGTACAACAATGCCATAGTCAAACCTGACGCATTACATAAAAAGACTTATTTTAAGTTGAATACAGTATATTAAAAACAAAGGGGAGCTTGGAATCATGTAAAACTAAATACGAGTAATAAATATATATAATGTACAAAGCTTGGATGAATCACAACTATAATTCGTCTAATTCTTAAAATAGTTTACCATAGCACACCAGGTTTGAGTTCCTTTGGCCCCTTTGTTGAATCGTCTTCGCTGTCAGATTCCTCGTCGTCAACTTCTTCATTCACTTCTTCGTCAGTCGGGGCTTGCGTTTCATCATCATCTGTTTCAGTGTGGGCAGAACTCCTGCCTAATCTTGAGTTGGTAGGGGCCATCTACATCAACAAATTATGATTAAAATGACGGGAAGGATCAGTGACTTTGACACATTTCATAAAAAATTAAGGACTCGATCTTGAAAGTTTACACCACTAACAAGTTAATAACCAAAAACGATAAGAATGTACTTCATCAAAAAATTAAATAGCATTATAGAAGTGTATATCAAAAACAAATAATGTCCACTAAAGCAAAAAAAAATGAAGGAAAAAATAAACTAATTTCTATCTAGTATTATTTCGCCGTGTCTGCCTTGTTATCACTATCACCATCGTCGTCATCATCAAACTCGAGGTAATCTACATAACGGTCTTCATCTTCGTCAGTGTCAGATGAATCGGCTTCACCTTCTTCTTCATTGTCAAGTCCTTTCTCTTCTTCATTGTCTCCCAATTCTTGTAAATCTACTGTCATATCATCATCATATCGGCTTTCCATAGGTTCTTCCACAAGAATATCTGATAAGGAAGGTGGATCTTCAACTATTCCCTCTTGAAATGCGGCTCGTTCTGTATTTGTCTCGATAGTTGATCTAGCTTTGACTTTAAACACAGCCCACCAATTATTTTTATCTTTTTTGTACTAGGATAAGGTGAAAAGCACACTTGCTCAACTTGGAGGGCCAAAACGAAAGGGTCATACTTCGGGTATTTCAAAGTATGATTAACGTCTACAAGTTTGTAATGATTGTGCACAACTGTACCCCTTCCTGAATCCATCCAATCACATTTGAACACGATCGTTTTATACGATCTTTCTTTCCCATAATACACCAGTTCAATGACCTCCTGGAGGATGCCGTAATATCCCACTCCTTGCTGGCTCTTAACACACACACACCATAATTCATTGTGCTCTTATTCTTTCCATACTCAAAAGTATGAAAGTTAAAACCATTTACATAACAACGGTTCCAAATTTGCACCTCTCTACTTGGACCTAATGCAAGAGCTCTTACTAAATCATCATTTGTATTTGAGCTAGAAACCTACATTAATTAAATGCATCCATCATTATTGATTTATCTATAATTATTAATATATCAAGTTTTATTAAATGCTTACTTACATGTGTTTTTAACCATGATGGGAATTCATTATCAAACTTACTACACATCGAATTCTCTGTCATGAGGGGATATCTATGAGTCAAAGCTGCTTTAAATTCCCTATTAGATAGGAAGAAATGCAAGAAATTAGATAAAAATATACTAGTAATAAATAAACCTTATTAATAATAAAAATATATTATGAAGCTTAAATTAAGTAGTCCTTTCATATTCTGTTAAAATACCACAATTTGAAAGGATATATCCATGAACACTAAGATAGTCTCGATCGTCCAAATACTTTGTTTTTCCTTTAGTTGGAGCATATCCTATGTTAGGGAGGAAAATTTCGGTAATTTTGGGTCTATCAGCTCATCAGTACTTGGGACATTTGCATTACGACTCAAATCTCTTGCTTTTGTGTCTACATTGGGGCCAAAATAGTAGGTACAAAAATTGGATATCTCCTCCGTTAAATATGCTTGGCAAATAGAACCTTCTACGTGAGCTTTATTACCGTCTTTTCTTTTGAGATGATATAGAAACCTTTCAAATGGATACATCCATCTATAATGTACTGGTCCCCCCACTTTTGCCTCATATGGCAAATGAATTGGTAAATGCTCCATAGAATTGAAAAATGCAGGGGGGAAAATTTTCTCTAACTTACAAAGAATTTCAGGAATATTGCGCTCTAAACGAACCATACCCTCAACCGTTACCTCTGAGGCATATATCCCTACAAAATTGACGTATCTCGGTCAAAGCTTTCCATACATTCTGAGGAAGAAGTTCCCTTACAACAACAGGAAGCAATCTTTCCATAAACACATGACAGTCATGACTCTTTAATCCAAAAAGCTTATAATGTTTCATATCTACACACCTCCCTATGTTAGAAGAACAACCATCTGGGAACTTTAAGGCTTGTATCCATTCACATAATACTCTCTTTTGATCCTTGTGTAAGACATATGGAGCTTTTGGCATAACATCAGTAGCATTTTCTGTCCTTCCAACATCCAGTTTACGACGTTTACAATGTCTTTCCATGTCTTTTCTTGCACTAATAGCGTCCTTTGTTTTTTCTTTTACTTCCATTAGTGTGTGTATTATTTGATCGAATACATTTTTTTCTATGTGCATAACATCTAGGTTGTGTCTGATCAATAATTTACGACAATATGGGAGCTGCCAAAAAATGCTCTGCATTTTCCATCCATCCTTTTTATTTTCCGTATTCTGTTTTTTAAAAGAAGCATCCGTACCCTTAGGTAGACTAGAGACACATTTCCAAACCTCCTCACCATTTAATCTTGGTGGTGGACTAGAGGCTTCTACCCTATTTTTTATGAATGCAGATCGATCTAATCTATAATCATGGTCTTCAGGCAAAAATTTTCGATTACAATCAAACCATGTGTACTTAGAACCATGTTTAAGATAAAATGAATTAGTTTTCTCCATGCAATAAGGACATGCATATTTGCCTGCAGTAGACCATCCCGACAACATACCATATGCCGGAAAATCACTAATAGTCCACATAATAGCTGCCTTCATACAGAAATTGTTTTTTTGGGAGACATCATAGGTTAAAGCACCTTTTTTCCATAAATCGTCGAGCTCCGCAATCAAGGGTTGCAGGTACACATCTAAGTTCCCCTTAGGGCTTTTAGGACCAGGAATTATCAAAGATAGAAACATAAATTGTCGTTTCATACACATCGATGGTGGTAAATTATAAGGAGTTAAGATAACTGGCCAACAAGAATATGATTTCCCAGACATTCCGAAGGGGGTGAACCCATCCGTGCATAACCCTAATCTAAAATTACGTGGCTCCGCCGAAAATTCGGGATATGTTTCATTGAAATTTTGCCAAGCCTCGCCATCAGATGGGTGTGACATTAGACCTTTGTTAGTAGGGGTTTTCGTGTGCCAACTCATATTTTCAGCAACACCCTTGGTTGCATACATTCTTTGCAATCTAGGTGTGATTGGCAAATATGTTAATACCTTTTCTGGGACTTTATTCATCTTGTATCGGGCACTATTACATATTCGACATTGATTTAAGTTTTTGTCTTCATTCCAAAACAACATACAACCATTAGAACACACATCAATTTTTTGATGTGGAAGTTCAAGACCTTCAAGCAATTTCTTTGTTTTAGAGTAAGTTTCAATCATGTTGTTATCACTCGGACACATATCCTTCATTAATAAAGCTATGTAATCTATGGCTCTATGAGGAATGTTATACTCACATTTGACGTTTGTGAGCCTTGAAGCGGCTTCTAAAATTGATAACTTACACCCCTCATATAAAGGTTCTTGAGCACTTTTCAACATATCAAAAAATATTTTTGATTCGGCATTAGGTTCTTCTTCAACTACATCTACTACTTGTCTATTTTCGTCGACATTAGAAGACCATGCATCCATAATCATATCATGGTAGGAATTAGAATGATCACTAAACGACGACGATGACTCCTTGACTACATTTTTCGATTTTGGAAAACTCTCACCATGACAAACCCAGTAAGTGTAGTTGGGACAAAATCCTTCCTTATATAAATGTAGCTTGATAGTGTCTACGTCCAAATAAGGTCCATTGTCACACTTAACACAAGGACATTTCAATTTTGAGGACTTATTAAAACTCGGTTGCGCACATGCTAATTTAATAAAATCATCCACTCCCTTAACAAAGTCATTTGAAAGATATTTTCCATTTAATCTTTTATACATCCATGAACGATCTGACATAACTGCACTGAAACAAGGACAAGCTTGAAATTTATAGAAGTTATCTGATCTATTAAAACGAAAGAGTAAATTGTATAATAAATATAAGACAAAGCATCATGGACATACATGACGTAAAAAAGATTCACGGTAAATTAAGTAGCATCAAAAATTAACATTCTAAAACAAGTGGACGCTAAAATTAAGTTAGTATATGGTCATACCTGTATGCAGTGATGATAATTTGAGTATTTGCGTACTTTGAAAGGCCTTTAATCAATCTGTCATACCAAAGAAATAGTGAACGGTCAGAATCAATTGAAAATAAAATTACTTTAACTTCATGATTCAAGAAAGAAGTGGACTAACTTTTTTACAAACACAAAATAAAGGGTATTTGCTTGTAGCCCGAGTACAATTGCGGAGTGATTAACAAAGGAATTAACAAATTTTGAAGTGTTTGAAGTTTTGAGAAAATATTCAATATATTCAACATACAGAATATTCTTACTCAATGAAGTGCCAGGGGATTTCGGTTGTATGATTAAGAATATTGAAGTAAATCAATATCGTGAATATTGATAGTAGGGGATTTCGGGAATATTGAAGTAAATTGAAGTAATTATATTGACTACCGTCAATATAATCATACAAGAATATTGAAGTAAATCAATAGTAGGGGATTTGGGATTTCTTAATCTTACTTCAATATTCTATATTCAACATAATCATACAGAATATTTACTTCAATATCCCCTGGTAAAAATCACAACATGAAGATCACAGTAATATTCTTCGATTGATTTCTTCCAAAGAAAACAACTAACATACTACTAATTACTAATAAGCTGAATCGGTCATCAAGCTAAGCTAAGTAACAGAAGTAATCACTAATGCGATCGTTATACCAACTGGTAGACTCCATGGTATTTAGAGATATCACTGTTGTTACTATCACTCTCACATGACGGAGACTTTGCCGACGATGTGTAGGACGGCCCAAAGACCGTTCAAAATAATCACAATGCCAATACCAATACAATACAAAAGACGAGCCATTCATATTTCATAAATACTGTAGTGATTGCGATTTTCAGTAAAAATTTGAAGCGGATTGATCTAGGACTCACTCACCACTTCAACTATCATTTCTCTTTAACTCTTCTGAGAACTGAGAATTGGGGATGTGAAGAGGAGGAACAGGGGAGGATGTGATTTGGGGGGTGTATATGGGGACGTTGTTATGCTTTGGGGGATTTGGACAGTGAAACACACGGTTCAAGAACCTCGTGAATGAACCAGGTTTGATGTAACCAGAAACTATAATCCCTGATTAACACGGTCTAACACTAACTTGGAATTCAAAGACATCACAAAATCTTGACCGCTACACATATGAATTGGCCAACAAGACTTCATCATTTACCCAGAAACAACAACCTCTATCTATGAAGAATGATACCGACAAGAAAAGAACACATACCAACACGACAACAACTCACAGAAAATTAGAAAAGACATGGTTTCAGCACCACCGCCTCTACTCCCCTTCTATCCTCGCTCATCATGTCCTTCTACTATGTCGATCCCTCGCCCTCTACCCTAATATCACCATCAACTATCTCATCCTTACCCTCAGCTTTGAGCGCAGCTGTTAATATTACGGAAGGCAGCAATAGCTTTATCCATTATCGTCGATTTTTTTTTAAAGAAATCAGGCAGAAGGTTGTAGAAGGAGAGAAAGGAATTGATGACAATAAAATTGGGGGAAATTGACTAGGGGTACAGATGTACAGTAATTAGGAGTCGACTTTTTTTTTTACAGTATATTTGTTTTAGTAATTTTTGATGTGAAGAATTGGAACCCATAACCTAATTCTATGCTGAACAGTTGTTTGCTACTCCGTAGTTAAGTACTTAGGGTTTACTTTAATCTTTCACCATTAAAACTAAAGACATTAATAAAATTAATAGAAACTAATGAAAATGATGGAAACAAACAATTAATTATATATCTACCATAAAAAACAAACAATTATACTGAACATTGAAAAAAATACAAAAGTAACGTACTAACCTTGAAAGGAATTCAATAACTTCTCTATAGATTTATGAATGAATTATGATTAGAGTTGTTAATTTTATAGGTGTTTGTTTTTATAAGAGAGTCATGGGTTTTAAGGAGTGGGGGAATTTGAGGTTAACTAGGTTAATTATATTAACTGTTATCCTAATTGAAATAGTAGTATAAGTAGATACTAAATTAGAGTCCAACCATAATTGGTAGCCAATAATTAACTTTTGCTACATAATTAGCTACCATATGAAATTTAGACTCTAATTTAGCGTCAAAAGTAGATACAAAAGAATTTGCGTCTCTTAATTAGAGATCATTTTCAAACGAGTCTCTAAATTGGTCTCTAAAAAATATATTTTGCTACTAAATATCAGTCGGTTGCTAATTTGGTCTCCATATTGATGTACTCTTGTAGTGCCATGACCCTTATCGACGACGGGTCCGCAGTCAACGTCCTCCCTTTGAGGACCGCCAAAGCCCTCGGTATCACCGAGGCCGACTACATTCCTACAGCTCAAACCATTCACGCTTTCAATGGAAGCCCAAAGTTAGTAGCCGGGGCCGTTAAGCTCACTATCATAACGGGCCCAATAGAGAAGGAGCTAGAATTTCAAGTGATCGACGTAACCTCTTCCTTTAACCTTCTTCTAGGAAGACCCTGGATCCACGCGACCAGGGCTGTGTCCTCCACCCTGCACCGGAAGGTCAAGCTACCTTTGCACGATACCGTCATCACTCTAGAAGCCACACCTATGATCGTGGCTAACTGCAACACCTCGGGCCGCACCGATCTTTGGGGGTTCGACTTCATAGGGGCCATCGAAGAAGAATATCTTTTCCGACCCTACTTTACGGTTAGCATGGACCGGATGTTACAGAATCTGGGCTTTCTACCGGGAGTTACATCAAGGCCCGATCTACCCGCAGGAAAAATCCTCGAAGTCCTCGAAAACGGGAGGATTCAAACCGGTCTGGGCTACACCCTGACCCCGGAAAACATGGGCCAAACCGGAACCGGTAAAGTCGTCTTCGTCACGCCGGTGTTCAAGTCCGTCCAAACGGGCCTATATCGGCCCCAAACCGCACGCCCTGGGACCCACTTGGCCCAGGTCTGCCACTACATACCCGACGACATCTTCGCCCTCGTCCAGTCCGAAGATGCTAAAAATGCTGAGCCCGCACTGGGGCTACTTTTTGGGGAGGAACTCGCGACCCCAACGCCGGAAGGAGGAGTTAGTTAGCCTCATTCTCCGCAGCCGCACTTTCGATCCATCCAAGCTGATCTCGGATGTCGGATCCGGGACAGGTAAGAGAGCCTGGAGAAAGACTGTCAAGTGGACTGACAGTCAAGGAAGGACCTTCAAGCTGATCACAGGGGAAGGAGAAATGCCAGAATCTGAGTCTGAGTCTGAGTCAGAGTCTGAGATTGAGTCTAGTGAGTCCCGTGCTAGGGTCAGTCCTGTAGCTCCCCCGCTCCCTTTAGCTTTTCCTGGTGCTTCGGGGTCTGTCCCGGGCACCTTACCTATCCCGCCACTGACTAGCGATCAGATGGCAGCTCTTTTTGAGCTTTTCTCTCAATTTATGAATAATAACAACCGTTTTGCTTACGACTTGTCTCATTTTCAAAATTCCCTAAATTTTCAAAATATTCTGTGCAATGACATTGAGAAACCCAACGAACAGGTATCCTTGCCTCCACATCTGATCGAGCAACTAGAGCAAAGGGAATCCCGCAATTCGGTAATCGAAGAAACGGAATCCATCAACGTGGGAACAACCTTAGAGCCTCAGATGCTTAAGATAGGCCATCTCTAGATCCCAGGGAGAAACAACAATTCATCGATCTCCTTCAAGAATTCAAAGACGTCTTCGCATGGTCCTACAAGGACATGCCGGGGATAGACCGCGAAATAGCCGAGCACCATATACTGATCAAGGAAGGGTTCAAGCCGGTTAAACAGAAACTCCGACGCATGAGGCCCGAATGGTCCCTCAAGGTCAAGGAGGAAGTCGACAAACAATTCAAGGATGGGTTCATACGAGTCTCCGAGTATCCAGATTGGGTTGCAAACATCGTGCCGGTCCCTAAAAAAGACGGTAAAGTACGTGTCTGCGTGGACGTTCGGGATCTTAACAAGGCGAGCCCGAAAGACGATATCCCATTACCACACATCGATATACTGGTGGATAACACAGCTGACCATGCCCTTCTATCATTCATGGACGGGTATGCCGGGTACAATCAAATAAAAATGACAGAGGAAGATATGGATAAGACCACCTTCATTACACCTTGGGGTACTTATTGCTATATGGTTATGCCATTTGGTCTCATCAATGCCGGGGCCACCTATCAACGAACCGCCACAACTTTATTACATGACATGATGCATAAGGAAGTGGAAGTTTACGTAGACGATATGATCGTCAAATCCAAGGACAGGGGCGGTCACATCACCGCCCTGAGAAGATTTTTCACCCGATTACGCAAATACAACATGAGACTAAACCCTCAGAAATGCAGTTTCGGGGTAACCTCTGGCAAATTACTGGGTCACATCGTCAGCCAACGCGGTATCGAAGTCGATCCAGCCAAGATTAAGGCCATCACCGAGATGCAACCCCCTAAGACCGAGAAGGAAATAAGAGGGTTTCTCGGAAAAGTCCAATACATCAGTAGGTTCATTTCAAAGCTAACTATGGTATGTGAACTGATCTTCAAAAAACTGAAAATAGGGGAACGGTTACTATGGGACGACAAGTGTCAAGCAGCCTTTGACAGAATCAAAGAAATCTTGTCTTCACCGCCGGTCCTGATGCCACCTCAACCCGGTTTGCCTTTGTCGATGTACCTAACCACGACAGAGACAGCCATGGGGGCTATGCTAGCTCAAACGGTCAACTCCGAAGAACGAGCTATATACTACATCAGCAAGAAGTTTCTAGAGTACGAGTGTAAGTACACCATGCTCGAAAAGACGTGTTTAGCTTTGGTCTGGGCCACTAAAAAGCTCCGACATTACATGCTCAGCTCCGAGGTACAAGTACTGTCAAAAATGGATCCGATCAAGTATCTTTTCGAAAAGCCCATTCTCAACGGCAGAATATCAAGATGGACCCTGATGTTGGCAGAATTCGATCTAAACTTCGTACCATTGAAAGCCATCAAAGGCCGAATAGTAGCCGAATTTCTCGCCGACAGTCCCGTAGCCGAAGAAGGACACACCGACACTTGGTCCTTCCCGGATGAAGATATTTTCCATACTGACACCGAAACGTGGGACTTATACTTTGACGGGGCATCCAACTTCCGAGGATTTGGAGTCGGGATCCTCCTAATCTCGCCAAGAGGGGAACATACTCCCGTGTCTATCAAATTGGACTTTGACGTCACCAATAACGCTGCTGAGTATGAAGCATGTATCCACGGGCTACAAGCCGCCGCCGATTTAGGGGTCACAAACCTCGGAGTACGCGGCGACTCATCTCTGGTCATTAACCAAGCGCTTCAAAAATGGAAAACCCGAAATGCAAACCTCGTGGCCTACCAGGCACGAGTAAGGGATCTCGAGAAACAATTCCAAAAGGTAGAGTATATATATCTGCCTCGGGAAGAAAATCAATTCACGGATGCACTTTCAAAACTGGCATCTTTACTAAATATTCCCGATCATATGACCAGCATGCCGATCTGTGTCGAAAGACGATCCGAGCCAGCATATATCCACGACATCGAGGATATCGATATTCCCGATCCCGAGCCATGGTACAAGGCGATCCAGTTATACTTAACAACCGGGGAGTATCCACCCGGGTCCGACAATCGAGCCAAAAAGGCCTTGCGTAGGCTAGCGACCCAGTTCGTCCGAACCGATGACGGACAGCTTTACAAAAAGACACCGCAGGGGGCTCTCCTTTTATGTGTCGATAAGGGTAACGCCAAGAAGGTCACGGCCGAAGTACATGACGGCGAGTGTGGTCCTCACATGAACGCCCAGATGCTAGTCCGAAAGATCATGAGACTCGGATATTACTGGAACAGCATGGAAACCGATTGTCAGCTTTACGTCAGACATTGCCATAATTGTCAGATTTTCGCTAATGTACAGCATATGCCACCATCCCTGCTGTATACCATGACGTCACCCTGGCCGTTTTCAACGTGGGGAATCGATATAATTTGAAAGATAAACCCCTCGGGAACCGGAGGACACTGCTTCATTTTGGTAGCAATCGACTATTTCACCAAATGGGTCGAAGCAGAATCCTACCGTATTCTCAACGCCAGCCATGTAGCCAAATTTATCCAAAATAAGATAATATGCCGGTATGGGATCCCTCATGAATTCATCAGTGACCACGGGACCCACTTTCAAGCCGAAACGGCAGCCTTGTTAGCCAAGTACAAGATCCAAAGGCATACGTCTTCACCTTACCGACCCCAAACCAATGGAGCGGTAGAAGCAGCAAACAAAACTATCGTCACCATACTCAAAAAGATGGCTGACAATTATCGGGATTTGCCCGATAAGATACCATCTGCCCTTTGGGGATATCGAACCTCGATTCGTACTGCGACCGGGGCAACACCGTATTACCTTACATACGGGATGGAAGCGGTCCAACCTGTTGAGTTAGAGGTACCGTCACTCAGAATCCTACTCGAAAGTCAAGTACTCGAAGCCGATTGGGTTCGAGCACGATATGACTCGCTAGTACTTTTAGACGAACGAAGATCTCGTGCCCTCAATAATATACATATTTATCAAAAAAGGATCCAACGGGCCTTCAACAAGAGGGTAAGGCCCAGGAATATTAAAGAAGGAGACTTAGTTCTCAAATCTGTACGGGTTTTATTACCAGTAGACCCAAGGGGAAAATTCAAACCTAACTGGGCCGGGCCATATTTGGTAAAGAAGATTTTATCAGGCGGAGCGGTAATGTTAACAGATCTGGACGGGAATGAGTTTGTCAACCCAACTAACCTGGACCAGCTGAAACGTTATTACCCTTGAACCCGTTTCTCTCAATGTCATTTGAAAAATTTTATAAAAAAAAACATCTTTTCAAAAATAAACTCTTAAAGACGAGTCAAAAGTTAGAATTACTTATTCTACTGTTATAAACATCTTGAACCAATAGTCTTGATGTATTTCGAAATTGCAATTAAAGTCTGAACTACGTTTGGTTTGATTCCGCTATCTGTGGATATGTAGGCAGCCCCTCAAAAGGGCACAACCACTGCAATCGAAAAAAAACAGGAACGGTTTCTAATAAACTTCCTTTATTTATTTCAAAAAAATCCAATTACAAAAAAATCCAAAAAAAAACACACAAATAGTACTAATATCTAAATAATAAAAAAAATCTAAGGCATTTTCCCTTTCCCTTGTCCTTAGTCTCTTTCTCGGTCCACCGGCGTCGACGCAGAGGTGAACGTTCCCGAATCACCAAAGGAATCTCCTTAACCCGGGCTCGTTTCTTCGAACCTGATTCCCTGGTCACCTCGGTCGGTCCTAGCCGAGCTCGCACTCTCTCGGTTAGTCGCTCACGCGGACCTAGCCTATCCCGGGCCGCCAGTTTCGTCCCAAGTCTTCTCTCCAAGTCGCTAGCACCGGTCTCTTTAGCTCGAATCTTAGTTTTTGACTTAGAACCCGATTTCGGCCCGACAAGGGTAGTTGGAACTTCCTCTTCATCAAAAAACCATCTGTTGTCTTTTGCTGATTCTCTACGAGCTAAGTCAAAAGCCTCATTGGTCTTTAAAGCTTCACGGGCCTCTTTAGATTCTTCAGAAGCCCACTTGAGATATGATTCAGAAACCCAAGCGGTCTGACAAGGGCGAGGTATAGTCCACATGACACGGGTAAACCAGCGTTGTAACCACGTATCACACATAGCGTCCGTCAATTGGAGCGAAACGCTAATAATTGCTTCAGTTTCGGGGATCTGTTGGAACGAACCGAACTGCCTTAGAAGACGATCTGGGTAAACATGGACGGTCCAGTCCAAGGACAAGATCACCAGGTAACGGGCTTTATCTCTTTTAGCTAGGCCCGTCATCTTCGAGAGGAACCACCAGATCACGTTCCACCTAATCAAGGGTCCGCCATGGAATTTTAGCTCTTCATCCCAATACTTCAGATTTATGTGATGACTCGAGCTAATTCGTCGGGACCGCGAGCCAATTTGACAGCTTCGATATCTGGATATGCTCACCAGGTGCTCTATGATCGACAGACGATCGGATAACCAAATCTGCAAAATTTTCGAAAAGTCAAAAAACTTCTGAAAAAAATTCCAAAAAAAAAAAAATTCGAAAAAAAAAATTTAAAATTTTTTTTTCGGAAAATTCAAAAATTTCGGAAATTCAAAAAAAATCAAAATTTTCGGAAAATAAAAAAAATTTCGTAAATAATTTAATTTTTTCGAAAAAAAGAAGAAGGTCAAATACCTGCAAAAGACGAATGCTGCCCGTTAATTACCGATGTGGATCAAGTCTCCTCGCATCAAGGCCCATGATAATCTCCCCAGTTATCAGCCAGGCTGGGCTATAACCTGCCTCCATTTGATCCACTATGCTAATTAGCCTGATTTCGCCTAAACATGAGTCAGCATCCATCCGACCTTCGAAGGCATATCGGTGCAACATACAGAAGGCAAAGGCCCTACGCCTATGGATAGAAGAAATTCTGGGACCATTTGGATCCATGAATTTATCAGCTAAGTCAAATAGGGAAACAGAACATCCCTTCACCATACGAGAAGTCTCAGCATGAGACAACCTAAGAAAGTCCCTCAGTCTCCTCCTTGGATCAGGATAAAAAGGAGGAATAGCAGGATGAGCATTTGGGCACCAACCCCCTACAGCAGCAATTTCTTCGGGAAGGGGACATATTTCTCCCCGGGGAAAGGCGAAAACATGGTGGGTAGTATCCCAAAAAGTTAAACAAGCATCCAAGAAATGTGCATCCACCTTAAGCCGCAGGAGCGGGAACAAAGCACAATTCCCATCTAAGTAAGCTGAACCTTATCTCCATCTCGAAAATCCTGGGCCCACGCGTGAAGCATCGCGGTCAGATGTTCGATACCCATAGCAGAAAGTTTTGTTTTATCTTAAGAAGCCTAAAGGGATTTTAAGATAAGAAGGAAATATTTTGGGTTGGAATATGAGAAGATTAAAGGCAAGAACTCTCTATTTATAATAGAGAAATCTCCTCTCATAGTCACCCCTGGAATAGGGATTTTTACAATGTTCCCTACTTCACCTAGGCATACAGGCCTAACCAGGAGATTTTAGGAATCCATGTCAGAATCTGATCAGGAATCAAGTCATCCCAAGCATTCCTTTTCCTTCCCAAATTTTTCAAAATTTCCGCCATTTTCAAAAAAAAAAAATTCGAAAAATTCGAAAAAAATCTATTTTCCAAAAATCAATCAAAAATCATTTTCTTCCCCAGCGTGAGTCAATGTTTTATCTGAATGTTGCATGCAAAACAGACAGGTATCCCAAGACTCCCGGAGAATTCTCAAAAGAAAATTTCCAGTGAAAATTCAAGCAACTTTTTTTACTGAAGAATCGGATGTATCAGTAAGCGGTACATCCCCAGCTTCTAATAGAGGCTCCCGCGCTATTCCGAGTGGGATTATCAGTAAGCGGTATACCCATAGCTTCCAATGAAGCTCCCGCGCCATTCCAAGATGGATGTGTCTGTAAACAGACACACCCAAGACTTTTTAGTAGAAGTCCCCGCGCCATTATTGACATCTACCCAGGTATGATTTCTATCTTATGGCTGGCGAGCCCCACCAACGCAAGTCTAATGGACTCTAAACGACCCGATCGGAAGTCTGCCAGGTCTTAATCCTCGATTGGCCTGGTAGCTACTCTAACTTTCGCCTTGTCCAAGCCTCAGTCAGAGTGGGGGCTCTGTAGACACCCACATTTTGACCGCCAGGTGTCTATAGTAGGTCCCGCCAAACAACCGATGATGATAGGACGCAAACATGCTTTAATGACTCGGATATGGGCTCGAAATCATGGACATTTGGTTTAGGCTTATTACGGATTACGCATCTTACAAAACCAACCTCAAATCCAGGCCCAGTGGGTCGTTTCGAGTCAAATGAGACTAATTTGGGTCGATTCCGGCACCAGGGATAAAACCGTCTTTTTACGACCGAGTAAAAACCCGATCGAAAAATATCCTCGAGACACACGAGTCAGCCGTGACACTACACGGCTGATTCGGACTCAAACACCACAAAAATCAGCTTTCAAATAATATTAAACAAATCCGTTTAAAGATAGAATTCAATCTCAAGTAGGACTTCTATCCGGAAACCGAATCAGACACCGACCGAGCTCCAAATACTCGGCCAAGACAGCCGAATACTCGGCCAACACTCCCCGACCAGCCGAATACTTGGCTTCCCCACCAAGAAACGAGACTTTCGTTCCCTTTCGAACTCTCGTGTTTCTTATCCAAACCGGTGTTTCTTGTTATCCAAGCAAGACACCTCACCTAAACCTCTGCGCCTATAAATAGGACCTCATATTCAACACAAAAGAGACATTCATTACACACAGGAATATCAATCAATACACAACAATTATTAGTCACACCCATACCCGATATCTAGCAAAAAATAGCCTCGACATACATCCGAAGGAATACCGAAATACCATCCCGAAATACCGACGAAACCGACCCATCCAACCGGCCGAACCCATCTCGTCCCCCGTCCAAAAATCCGCACCACCTTAACTCACCCGCATCATCTCGACGCTCCCATGCCTAAGCCACCGTCCGACGAGCCGTATATCGAGAGGATAAAGCATGTAGGTTGAGGGTGTAAATCAAACCCAACTCTTTTCCTTCCTCTCTCCCTCTCTCACGTCTTTTTCATTTTTTTTTGTCCGTCACTTTATTTTTACGGGTCGTCGGTCGTATCATATTATTAATATGGGTCGTTCGTCGCATATTTTTATTTATTTCTAATAATCGATACTATAAAACTATATTTCATATAACGTTCTTAAAATACGATACCGATTCTCTAATCGAATATCGTATCCACAAGAACTAAATAAAATTGATTCTTGTTGATGCTAACAAAAATCATTACATCTTTTTAAACAAAATTCGATGATTTTAAACGCGGAGAGAATTAACATCTTTTTCGTTCAAAATTCTTTTTTTTTACTTGTCGTTCAAAATGAGTTTTTTTCAAAACCTTTTCTAAAAGCATTCTAACTATTCGATATCGATTTCATAATCGAATATCGAATACGACGAATATCGAAAATATGAATCGGGTATAAATTAATCCATATTTGTACGCGATTTATAAAAATTAACGATTTTTGAACAAACGAAAAAACCCGAACAGGCTGCCACGCGAGTCGCGCGCCTGTCAGGCGACTCGCGCAGCTGCCTGGTTCGTCGGGTCCTTTTTTTTCGTTTCTTCGCTTTTCTATTTTTTAATTCTTTTCGAACCTTACATTAAAATGCGACTTTCGCGATATATTTCGATAAAATACTTTTTTTGACTTCGGTCAACACGTGTTAATCCATCACGTGTCATTAAATCTTTTTCAAAATCATGCATATTATTTATTTACATCTTTATTCGATTTATTCACCGTTACTAACTCGTTTTCTCGTGTTTGTAGCTTTTTATTTGTTTTTATCGTTTTATTAAACTAAAACGAACTCACATGCTAAAATAACTTTGACGTTATTAGTTTAATATGCATTAAACGACTTAGCAACCCATTTATTTATTTTTCTCACATGCTTAGGAAAATAATGTTTGCATATCATTCAACCGTCGAACTAACCCGTGTACACCAAAAACGAACGATATCTTAGTAAAGGCCGCTAAGTGCGGGCGGGGTTGGGTGTTCTCAGTGAACTTCCCAACACGTACCCTCACCCCTTACTCAGAACCATGATTTCCGGATGTCCGAATCCTTTGGCAACGAGAGTCATTCAATATACGATCAACCGCTCAAGTCGGCATCGGTATCGATATGCAAAGGGACGAGCCCAATAAACTCTGACATCGGAAATGGGCCGTATTTTGTATACGGCCCACTACGACATAGAGTGGGCTCGAACGGTTCCGAATAACCACAAAATTCGGTGGCGACTCCTACTTCGATTTAAATTTCAATTTGACCATCTCATATGGAGATTCATTCGCCTCCCCAAACCCGCGCGTGGCCGCGTCGGGGTGGACCTATGTCATGTCCACACCCTCAAAACTTCTTCTTCTCCTTAAAAAAAATTATCTCCTTCAAGAAATTTTATCATGGCCATTGACCGTCTGATTGACATGCTGCAAGACTGGGCCCACCGTTTTAGGGATGCGAGCAAGGTAGCCTTAAGGCAGTCAGGCATATTTCAATTGTTCACGTTCCGTCAAATGCACGTGGACCGTCATTTTCTTGATGCCTGTCCGACCTTCTGGGATGACACTTACCATGTTTTCGCCTTCCCTCGGGGCGAAATCTGTCCTCTCCCTGAGGAAATTGCTGCTATAGGAGGGTGGAATCCATTGCTCCATCCTGCCATCCCTTTTTCAGTTCGGGATCCTAGGAGGAAGTTATGGGAGTTTTTGGGGCTCTCCCATGCTGAAGTATCCCGTATGATTGAAGGGGATACTATTTCTCTGCTTGCTTTAGCTGAGAAGTTCATGAACCCGTACGACATCCGGGTTTCGCCCATTCATAGCCGTAGGGCGTTCGCCTTCTGTATGCTGCACGTGTATGCCTTTGAAGGCCATATGGACCTGCTGTCTTGTATGGGCAGTGTTCGCCTTCTCGTTATTGCTGACCTTATGGAGACGGAATGTAGTCCCGCGTGGTTGATCATGGGGGAGATCATTCAGGGCTTGGACAACCGAAAGAGGGATGAGTCAGCCCGTTTCACTGGGAGCACCCGCCTGCTGCAGGTACATCGCTTTTCCTTTGATTTTTCGATTTTTTCCGTTTTTTTTTTCGATCGCGATATACTGCTATAGGGGGCACTCGACCGAGTCACCCTTGCACTCGATCGAGTGCCCTCGTGAAGGGGTCTACTGCCGCGTTTTAGGGGTGTCACTCGATCGAGTGACACTGGCACTCGATCGAGTGCCCTCAGGCGAAGGCCTAGGCTGTTCCGGAATCCTTACGAGCGTTGCTTCTTCTTTTCAGCTCTGGCTATTTGAGAGGTTGTCGAAGATTGAGCCTCCTCTCAACCCGAGTCAATATTGGTTCAACCAGGTGATGACAAGGAGACGGCCTACCGACTCATCTTGCCTTATTACCCAGAAATATTGGGAGGAAGAATTAACATTCCATCGTGGTCCGTTGATACGATGGGTGGTTCCATGGTGGCCTATTTATGCTTGGACGGGTTTGGCGCCCGGAGACAAGGCACGCTACCAGGTGATTCTGTCCCTTAGCCAGACAGTTCACCTCTATCCTGACCGCATACTCAGGCAGTATGGGTGGACTCAGCGCATCCCGGAGAACGAGGCAGTTATGAGTGCACCTACCCAGTTGACCGACATTATGTGCGACACCTGGATTCAGAGGTGGTATACTCGAGTTACTTGGTCCGTTCCCAAGTCGCTCCATTCTACCTGGGCGTCTTATTCCTATGAAAGGTGGACCAAAACCGAGACTGCCGAAGCTCGTGCTGCTCTGAAGGTTGATGAGGCCTTCGACCAGCTTCGGCGCGAGAAGATCAAGGATAACAGGGACTTCTTTGCTGAAGGGGAGACTCCGGCCCCGATAGCCAGTCTAAAGCTGGGTCAGAGAAAAGGAGCCAGGACTCGAGCTAGGGGGTCCGACGCTAGAGGTGCTTGGGGGGAAGTGAGCCCCCAGACAAACTTGGACAGGAGACCAGGGGCCAGACCTTCAGTCTAGGACCGACTTGGTCCTAAGGACAGGTTGCCAGAGCACATACGGGCTCGACTTGGGCCCGTGACAATAGCTGAAGATCCTCTGTCGAAGAAGAGGACTCGGGCCAAGGAGGTTCCCGTGGTCATCCGGGAACGCTCTTCCCCACCTCGGCGACCTCGGCCTCCACGAGACCCGAAGGACAAGGGCAAGGGCAAGATGCCCGGATACTAGTCTCCGTTATTATTATTTAGATATTATTACAATTTTTGTTGTGTGTTTTTTTTTTGTGGCTTTTCGTGAATTTTGTAATTTTGAATTGCCGAGTTTATCGTTTTTTTTTTTTGGAATATAAGTACTATATTAGTGAAGCCGTTCCTGTCTTTTTCGTTATTGCAGTGGTTGTGCCCTTTTGAGGGGCTGCCTACGTATCCGCGATTAGCAGAATCAAACCAAACGTAGTTCATGCATTGATTTTTTGCAATTTCGAAATACATCAAGACTATGGGTTCAAGATGTGCGACAGTAGGATAAATAATCCTAACTTATTGACTTGCTTATAAATTTTGAAAAAAGATGTTTTTTCTTTTTAAATAATTTTTGCAAATGACATTTGAGATGAGGTTTAGGGGTAGTAGCGTTTCAGCTGGTCTAGGTTGGTTGGGTTGACAAATTCATTCCCGTCCAGGTCCGTCAGCATCACTGCTCCTCCTGATAGAACCTTCTTGACTAGGTATGGCCCAGCCCAATTGGGTTTGAATTTTCTTCTTGGGTCAACCGGTAGTAAGGCACGAACCGATTTTAGGACCAAATCCCTTTCCTTGATATTCCTGGGCCTAACTCTTTTGTTAAAGGCCTGCTTGAATCTTTTTTGATATGTTTGGATGTTATTGAGAGCTCGAGACCGTCGTTCGTCCAAGAGAATTAACGAGTCATATCGAGCTTGAACCCAATCTGCTTCGGGCACTTGGCTTTCTAGTAGAATTCTGAGAGACGGTATCTCCAATTCGACTGGCTGGACTGCTTCCATGCCATACGTTAAATAATATGGAGTTGCCCCGGTTGCAGTTCGGATCGACGTCCGGTACCCCCATAGGGCAAAGGGTATTTTGTCGGGCCAGTCCCGTTAAATATCAGCCATCTTTTTAAGTATGGTGACAATTGTCTTATTAGCAGCTTCTACTGCCCCATTTGTTTGAGGACGGTAGGGCGAAGATGTATGCTTCTGGATTTTGTATTTTGCTAGCAAAGTAGCGGTTTCGGCTTGAAAGTGGGTCCCGTGATCACTGATAAAATCGTGTGGGATCCCGTACCGGCATATGATTTTATTTTGGATAAACTTGGCTACGTGCTTGGCGTTCAAGACACGGTATGATTCAGCTTCGACCCATTTGGTGAAATAGTCGATAGCCACCAGAATAAAACAGTGACCTCCCGTCCCGGAAGGGTTCACTTTCCCAATTATGTCGATCCCCCACGTCGAAAACGGCCATGGCGAGGTCATGGTGTATAGTAGAGACGATGGCATGTGTTGAACATTACCGAAAATTTGACAATTATGGCAGTGTTTGACATATGATTGACAGTCGGCCTCCATACTGTTCCAGTAGTATCCGAGCCTCATGATTTTTCGGGCTAGCATATGGGCGTTCATATGCGGGCCATTTTCACCGTCGTGTACTTCGGCCATCACTTTTTCGGCCTGTGTCTTGTCGATACATAGGAGTAAAGCCCCCTGTGCCGTCTTTTTGTATAACTGACCGTCGTCCGTACGGATGAATTGGGTGGCCAGTCTTCGCAGGGTTTTCTTGGCCCGATTTTTAGTTCCCGGGGGATATTCTCCCGTAGTCAAATAGATTAGAACAGCCTGATACCTAGGTTCTGGATCGGTGATCTCAATATCTTGGATGGTGTTGACATATGCCGGCTCGGACCGTCTTTCGACACAGATTGGCATACTGGGCATATGCTCCGGGATATTTAGTAAGGATGCCAATTTGGAAAGTGCATCCGCGAACTGATTTTCTTCACGTGGGAGATAGATATATTCTACCTTCTGGAATTGCTTCTCTAGAACCCTTACTCGTGCTTGGTAAGCCACGAGATTGGCATTCCGAGTTTTCCATTTTTGAAGGGCTTGATTGATGACTAGGGATGAGTCCCCGTGAACCCGGAGATTTGTTATTCCCAAATCAGCAGCCGCTTGCAACCCGTGGATGCATGCTTCGTATTTGGCCGCGTTGTTGGTCACATCAAAGTCTAATTTGATGGATAACGGGGTGTGCTCCCCTTTTGGTGATATAAGGAGAATACCGACTCCGAACCCTCGAAAGTTGGATGCTCCATCAAAATACAAGTCCCATGTTTCGGTGTCAGTATGGAATATGTCTTCGTCAGGAAAGGCCCAAGTATCGGTATGTCCTTCCTCAGATACCGGACTATCGGCGAGGAACTCGGCTACTACTCGGCCTTTGATGGCTTTTAACGGTACAAACTTGAGGTCAAACTCAGCTAGCATTAAAGTCCATCTGGACATTCTTCCATTAAGAATGGGCTTCTCGAACAGGTATTTGATTGGATCCATTTTGGACAGGACCTGTACCTCGTGACTGAGCATGTAGTGCCGGAGCTTTTTAGTGGCCCAGACCAGAGCTAGGCACGTTTTCTCGAGCATTGTATATTTGCATTCATATTCTAGGAACTTTTTACTGATGTAGTAAATAGCCCGTTCTTCTGAATCAACTGTCTGGGCCAGCATAGCCCCCATGGCTGTCTCTGTCGTCGTTAGGTATAACGATAAAGGCAAACCGGGTTGAGGTGGCATTAATACCGGCGGAGCAGACAAGATCTCCTTGATTCTGTCAAAAGCCGTTTGACATTTATCGTCCCATAGTACCCGTCCCCTATCTTCAGTTTCTTGAAAATGGGTTCACACACCATGGTTAGCTTTGAAATAAACCGGCTGATGTATTGAACTTTCCCGAGAAACCCCCTTATTTCTTTTTCGGTCTTAGGTGGTTGCATCTCGGTGATGGCTTTGATTTTAGCTGGGTCGACCTCGATGCCGCGTTGGCTAACGATATGGCCCAGTAATTTGCCTGATGTTACCCCGAAACTGCACTTTTGAGGGTTCAACCTCATGTTGTACTTACGCAGTCGGGTGAAGAATTTTCTTAGGGCAGCAACATGCCCGTCTCGATTTTTAGACTTAACGATCATGTCATCGACATAAACTTCCACTTCCTTATGCATCATGTCATGTGACAAGGTCGTGGCTGTTCGTTGGTAAGTGGCTCCGGCATTAATGAGCCCAAATGGCATGACGGTATAACAATAAGTACCCCATGGCGTGGTGAAAGTGGTTTTACCCATATCTTCTTCCGCCATCTTGATTTGGTTGTACCCGGCATACCCGTCCATAAATGATAGAAGGGCATGATCAGCCGTGTTGTCCACCAGTATGTCGATGTGTGGCAACGGAAAATCATCTTTTGGGCTGGCCTTGTTAAGGTCGCGAAAGTCTACACATACCCGCACCTTGCCGTCCTTCTTGGGTACCGGCACGATGTTTGCAACCCAGTCTGGATATTCAAACACTTGTATAATGCCCGCTTTGAATTGTTTGTCTACCTCTTCTTTGACTTTGAGAGACCACTCGGGCTTCATTCTTCAAAGCTTCTGTTTTACCGGCTTACACCCATCTTTGATGGGTATGCGGTGTTGATAAGTGTCGTTTGTAGTGCCTATTTTGTAGTGTTTTGGTCCCATTTTCCTTGTGGAATCGCTCCTTGGGAGCGATTTATGGGCTTCTTATACTTCCTTTAGTTCGTTTCAGGTTCCCGAGACCGTTCATGAAGAGTTGGAGCGATTCCGACTCGATACATACACTTTTAGGAGCCAACGAAGCTAAGTGACGATCACTCGATGCCTTGGAGTCGACCCTGAGACCTTGGGACCCAATCCCGAGCCTCCATTTTTCTTTTTAGGTCGCCTAGTCGCCATTGACTTTGGAGAGCTTGCAAGACTTCCGGTAACATCTCTTCACCCCTTTTCTTCTTTATTCCTTGTGGAGTTTGGAGAAGGTTTGTGATGTTGTGTGCTCGGGCGGAGCTTTGTAAAGTTTGTGGTGGATTTGGCGGCTTGTTTGGATGATCGGGGTGGTGTTTGTTTTGTTTATGTGTTGTTCCTCCTTGTTTTGTTTTGTTTTGTCTCTTTTCCTTTCATTTTCGTTGTGTCTTTGTTTTATGTGTGTTAGTTGTGTCTTGTGTGTGTAAAACGTTTTTGAAAACCCGGTTTAGAGGCTAGTGTGCAAGCGTTTACTTTCCCTTCCTAGTAGTGTAAATCGAGTCTTGGGCTTTAATCTAGTAGAATGACCCTAAATCAATGATTTCGTTGGTCCTTTACCTTGAGTCCACCTAGCTTACTAAGGATTTACTACGGGATTTGCATTTTGACCATTATGACCACCCACGGTGTGAAAAGGCCTTGGTTACCGAGTCTCGTCCCTTAGGTGACCATGTTCGGAATCGTTAGATTAGCCCAAGTTCTCCCCCTTTTTGTGAGTATGAAGGGAAGACGTCGTCCCGACATACACATTTCCCTACGTCCTACACATTCCACACAAATAAAATGCAATTTGTTGATTCTCTCTTTCTTAATTGTCGAGAAATGCCAAAAAGCCAAATCTTGCCAAAAAAGGGCAAAGAATAGAAAAGAAAGAAAAATGAAAGAAAGAAAAGAATGAAGAAAAAGAAAAGGGCACAAAAGCCAAAAAGAAAATAGAAAAGAAGAAAAAGAAATGGCATGGCAACAAACAAATCAAAATGTCGAAATGAAAGAAAATGCCAAAAGAAAACCCGTCTCACAAAAAGAAATCCCCACAAAAATAAGCCTTTTTCCGACTTTTGCCGTGAAGAGCCTACCAAAGGACCGAGTCCCGAGGAAGGATGATAGCGGCATTAGTCGGTCTTCCCTCATTTTGCATGTTTTCCACCTTTTTACTTGGACTAGTTAGGCGGTCTTGAACACGGGACGACCCTCTTGGCTCACGCTAAAGGGGGCGGGGTCTCACTTACCTACAGTGTCGACTAACACCGTGGATCATCACTTCCCACTCCGCCGATCGTCCCGTAGTACGTTTTTAGAAAGTTAGGAGGACCTAGGTAAGTTACCAACGTTTTTTATTGCTTTATCGTCATACTATTAGGGTTTAGTTCACCTTGGTTTGTATTGCTAGCTTGAGAACGTTGTCACTTACCTCGAGTCCTAAATCGGTGATTTATTCACCGCTTTTTGAGGGAAGTGGTATTTGTTTTTCTTTTGGGTGCAACCGATTATGTGTTCGTTTGTGTGTTTGTTTGTTTGTGTGTTTTGTGTCCGGTTGCATCCACAGTTTTGTCGCAAGACCCAACTTGCCTTGCGGAGTGCACTTGTCCTCTAAGTGCACTCGCGTGAGTCGAAGGGGCGTAGGGTGCGCTAATACCCGCTCGGATAGTTTAGTAGATAGTTTGTGCTTACTCGAGGGCGAGTAAGGGTTAAGTGTGGGGGAGTTGATAAGTGTCGTTTGTAGTGCCTATTTTGTAGTGTTTTGGTCCCATTTTCCTTGTGGAATCGCTCCTTGGGAGCGATTTATGGGCTTCTTATGCTTCCTTTAGTTCGTTTCAGGTTCCCGAGACCGTTCATGAAGAGTTGGAGCGATTCCGACTCGATACACACACTTTTAGGAGCCAACGAAGCTAAGAAACGATCACTCGATGCCTTGGAGTCGACCCCGAGACCTTGGGACCCAATACCGAGCCTCCGAGACCCGATCCCGAGTCCCGAGAATCGATGGGAAGCCCATGAGAAGCAAGGAGGGACCAAAAAGTTCATATTTGAGGCCTACAAGACTCATCCCGGACGGGTATGGCCTCATCCCGTCCGGGATGAAGGAGCAATTGAAGGAGCTGCTGTCTGTGGCTCATCCCGACCGGGAGAATTTCATCCCGATCGGGACCACCTAATCCCGATCGGGACCAACTCATCCCGACCGGGATGAGCCCAGTTCAGCCCCGCATTGTTTCCTTCCTTCTCCTTTCCACTTGTAACCCTATATATATACCCCCCCTCTTGTATTAAGACATGATCTGATGTTAGGCACTTCATATTAGACTAAACCCTAGATAGATTAGCATAGATTAGTGTAGATTAGTCTTTAGATTATCGTTTATCCTAGATTAATGCTTGTAATTTGGGAATTCTTCAAGATCTTCACCAAGATTGACAACCTTGGATGTATGTTTTGGGTTCTTCCATTTATGCAAGTTTTCTTCTTCTTTTCATCTTCTAGTTTGGTATAATCTCTTTTCCTTTCTCTTGTTCCTTATTTTATCATTCAAGTTTGTATCTTTGTTGATGTTATTGATTGTAGTTCATAGTTGTTGTTAGTTTCTTCATGTTTGTTTTGATTGCTTTGTTGATACATCTTATTAGTGTTAGTTTTAGTATAGATATGTTAGAGTAGTATTTTGCTAGGGTTAGTATGGTGATTAGGGTGTTAATTGGGTGATTAAGGGATTGTTGGAGATGTTGGTAGAAGATTTGGGTTTCCTCTTGGTTTGATGCATATCACATGTTTGTTGAAATGCTTGAATGACTAAGTAGTTGCAATTGCTTGTTTTTCTTGCTTTTCTCTTGTGGGTGATAGCTTGTTTGTGGGTTCGGTTCCCTCACTAAGTTGCCAAAGCCCGGTGAGGACGACCCCTAGGTCGGTCTAAGTAGCGAGAGCCCGGATGCGACCTAGGCCATGATATCACGCTAGTAACCCCGTTTGTCGTTTGTGTCGCCGAGATGGGTTATAGGATGAACCTCTAGGTAGGCCTAAGTTGCGAGAGCACGGGCATTACCTAGATTACCCTACTACCTCCTTCACTCTAATTCTCCCTTGACCATTCCGTTACCCCTTTGACCCCGACCTAACCCTAGTCTTCCTTCTTAGTGTTATCCTACTTTCCCTTAGTCCTAGTTTTAGACCTTAGACTAGTCGTAGCCTTCCCCTCATAGATTAGCTTGTCTCGAACATAGTCCTAGACCGTAGCATACCTTAGTCCATCCTCCCGTCCCTGTGAATTCGACCCGACTTACCCTAGCTACCCACTAGGTTTAGCCGGTTATTATTTGACGGTTGGGATCCACGACAAATCCCACCCATCAGGTGTTCAGCTATTTCCCGATCTATCCCCGGCATGTCCTTGTAGGACCATGCGAAGACATCTTTGAACTCTTGGAGGAGGTTTGTGAGTTGTTGTCTCTCCTCGGGATCTAAAGATAAACCTATCTTAAGCATCTGGGGTTCTAAGGTTGTTCCCACATTGATAGACTCGGTTTCCTCGATCACTGGGTCTCGGGATTCCCTCTGCTCTAGTCGCTCGATCAGATGCAGAGGCAAGGATACATGTTCATCGGGTTTCTCAATGTCATTGCAGAAAATATTTTTGAAATTGAAAGTGTTTTGAAAATAAGACAAGTCATAAGCGGAACGGTTTTCGTTATTATTGATGGTAAATTTGGAAAACAGCTCGAACAGAGCGGCCATCTGATCATTGGTCAGAGGCAGAATTGGGAGCGCTTTCGAGACAGACCCCGAGGCTCCGGTGATAGTGACTATAGGGAGGGGGGTTACATCTTGGACTCTAGCACCAGACCCCTTAGACTCGAATACAGACTCAGACTCAGACTCAGACTCGGAATCGGTGTCCGGCATGTCTCCTTCTCCGGTGGTTAGCTTGTAGACTCGACCCTGGGCATCGGTCCACTTGATGGTCTTCCTCCAGGCTCTTTTCCCTGTATCAGCACCGACCTCCGAGATCAGCTTTGAAGGATCGAACCTTTTGCTTCGAAGGATCAGGTTCACCAAGTCTTCCTTGGGGTTTGGAACAGCTTTGTCTTCCCCAAATAAGAGCCCCAGCATGGGCTCGGCATTGTCAGTACCCTCCTTGAATTCAGATTGGATGAGGGCGAATATGTCATCCGGAATGTAGTTGCATTCCCGAGCTAGTTCAGTCTCGGGATATGTGGTAGTTGGTTGATACAGGCCGACTTGAATAGCCCCGAATACCGGTGTGAAGAAATAGTCAGCCAACCTTGGGCTATAAGGGCCCAAGTAGGTACCCTTGATGATGTTGCAAGCTTTCTCAATGCCCGCTCGGACCACATTTCCCGGGGTCACAGCATACCCTAAGCCGAAGTGAGATTCCCCGTCGTTCAGGACTTCAATAGTCTTCCCAGCTGGAAGATATGGCCTTGAGGTAGCCCCCGGTAAATACCCCAAATTTTGCAAGATAGTGTCGATGCTTGTGGTGAAATAGGGCCTTAAAAGGTACTCTTCTTCAATCATCCCTACAAAATCGAATCCCCACAGGTCGGTGCGGTCCGTGGCGTTACAGCTAGCCACAGTCATAGGGGTTGCTTCTAGGGTGATAATGCCGTCTTGCAAGGGCATCTTGATCTTTCGGTGAAGAGTAGAAGACACCGCCTTTACAGCATGAATCCAAGGCCTTCCTAGGAGTAAATTGAAAGAGGAGGTGACATCGATCACTTGGAATTCTAGCTCTTTCTCAATTGGACCCGTTGTAATTATCAGCTTAACAGCCCGAGAAACCGCCTTTGGGCTTCCATTGAAAGCTTGGATAGTATGGGCGGTTGGTATGTAGTCGGCCTCGGTGATGCCGAGGGCTTTGGCAGTCCTTAGAGGGAGGACATTCACAGCAGACCCGTCGTCGACTAGGGTCATTGGGAGATACTTACCCCGGCAAATTACCGTGATATACAGAGCCAGATTGTGAGAGGCCCCGAACGGTGGTAAGTCGGCATCTGAGAAGGTGACTAATGGGCCTTCCTCTTTGGACTTGCCCTTGAGGTAGGGCAGGATGGTGGCTACCATTTCAGTAGGGGTAACCTGAGAGTCGACCTTGATCTGATCGAGAGCCTTAGTAAGTGCCTCTCGGTGTTCTTGTGAGCTAACCAAGAGTTGCCATATAGTGAGGTCAACTCGGGTTCTCTTCAATTTTTTGACAAGAGCCGTATCGGTACTTGGCTCTTCAATGGCCTCTTCCGTCCTGGCAAGTTCAGTGACGGTTGCCGGGACTGAGATGTCCTTGGAGCTAGTGGCTGAATAAGGACGGCCGACGGTGGCGAGGTGGTTACTGGCTAAGGCCTTGGACTTAGCCTTCCGGATTTCTTCGGGAGTAATAGGGACAGTCTCCCCTTTGGTGAGGTACACATCCTCCTCATCATCGAACCAGATTCCATTGATTTGTGGGATGAAAGGAGAGATAAGGTGAGAACAGTCGATCACCTCACCGGTGAAGATAGCATGAGAGATAAAGGGATTGTCCTTGTTGCTTGGCTTGTCCCCGGGTAACGGTATTTTCCCGCTCTCAATTAAATCTTGAATCAGATGCTTCAGCTTCCAACATTTCTCGGTATCATGCCCATTGCCCCGATGATATTGGCAATAGGCTTGGGCATTGTAGCTTTTGGAGCGTTTTTCAACTGGGACTTCAGGAGTTGGGCCTATCGGTTGGGCCAGGCCCTTGGAAGACAGCCTTTGTAAGGCATATGTATAGGTAGTCCCTATATCAGTGAATACCCTAGGAGGGGTATTTCTTTTGGATGAGGCATCCAAGAGATTAACCGTATCAAAGATGCTTCTGGTTACAGCCGGGGGTTTGGTGGTGGATGAGGAAGCCCCTTGGTATCCCTTGCTAGGGGCCTTAGTCAGGCTCTCTAGTCTTAGATCATCCTCAATTCTCATGCCCATTTCAGTAAGAGTGGTGAAATTGGGTATGACAGCATACCGGAGATGGACCCGGTAGGATGGGAGGAGGTTCTTGACAAAGGCCTCCACTAAAGTCTTTTCACTGGGCTTATTGACCAGTTTCACACTTTCGGCCCTCCAGCGTTGGAGGTATTTGGTAAAGCCCTCCTTAGGTTCTTGGGCCATAACCTCTAGAGACCGCATTGTGGTCTGGATCTCGGTGTTGTCAGCATAGTTCCGAGCAAATTCCGTAGCCACATCATCCCATGTCGAGAACTTCTTGGGATCTAGCCTGTAGTACCAGGCCTTTGGGTGTTTCTCCAGAAATGCAGCAAAGAGGTTTTTGAACATGGTAGAGTCTACTCCCTTAATAGCCATGAACTCCTTGAAGGCCCGTACATGTAGTAACGGGTCTTCAGTTCCCTCGAACATGGGTAAGCCCGTGAGATTCAGGTTTGCGGGCAATTTGTCACTTACCGGGGAATACACCCGACTATTCTCCCGATGGATATTGTTACTTCCAGTTAAGTGAACTTGTTCTTCCAATCGGCGAACCGAGCTAACTAGTTAAGCTAGAGGTTCCGTAACCCCGGTATTTGGAGTCCTTTGCTCCACTGCAGCTAAACGAGCAACGATGGCAATTTGACCAGCCCTCATTTTCGTCAATTGGGCCTCAATGTCGGTTTGTTTGTTGACCATGGCATCCACGGAGGTTTTCAGACTGTTCAAAGTTGCTTCCATCCTGCGGGTGTGTCTGGTTGCCGGCGGCCTGTCTGTAAGAACACCGCGTAATCAGAAACTGAACCCGGACCTTGGAACCAAAGTAGTACATCCCGAGCAGGGAAAAGACTAAAAAAACGACTTGAAAGAGACTTTTAGACGGGTGACTCGTGGATGACGAGCTTTCCTTAGGATTCGACGGGTGGGCCGAATCCTGTTTGAAGGAAGGTCAAAGTGAGACGTCCCCAGACTTTGGACTCAAATGTGTAGACGGGCCCTCCTTTGTAGGAGTATGTCCTACGTAGGTGGGTCTTGCCTTAGTCTAATAAGGCGGACTGGGATAGGGAAGAAACTCGTGATGTAAGATCGACAGAGTTTCGACGCTAAAGACCTCGACTACTTACGACATGACCCGACACTGCTAAATACAGGAAGGTCCTAAGGGGGAGGAGAGTTTTGAAAAGGATTATTTTTGGAAAGTCCGAGAAAGCTCGGGGAAAGGCCCGATTTTTTTCAAGAAAATCGGAAAGGGCATCGGGCCTTGGTTTTGAAAGTTTGAAAACATTTTTGAGTTTTGAATTGGGCAGCATACCGACTAAAAAGTGGGCTATTTTGAGTAAAATCATAAGTCCTAAATTCGGTATGTGTCCCGGGTTTTGAAATTTGAATATATTTTTGAAAAGATGCATTTTTGAAAATGACTGTTTTTGAATACGACACGGAAACCAAGCAGCACATAGTCACGCAAGCATAATAACGACGCCATGTATGCTTTACACTAAGTCTCGGTCGGTCTATAGAGGGTCTATACCAGTGCTCATAGTCTAGACGAGAAACGGGACGGACTTCTTAAGTCGAGTTGAGCTTAGAACATGCCGCAAAGTCCATACGAATCGACTATGAACACCTTTAACGTATTCAAGGCGGAATACATCGTGGTATAGTGGGACGTCGGTCACCAGTACCGGCCCGAGAAAATATGGGGTTATTCATGAACCGTAAAACTAAAACGCATATTGTATTTGTCAAACGATTTCTATTCGAGTCTCACCCTGAGGATGCCGATGGTTAGGCACTCATCGGTTAATCCCCAGCGGAGTCGCCAAATTGTGGACATGACGTAGGTCCACCCCGACGCGGCCACGCGCGGGTTTGGGTAGGCGAATGCACCTCCATATGAGAATGGATCGAATTGAAATTTAAGTCGAAATGGAGTCGCCACTGAATTTTATGGTTATTCGGAACCGTTCGAGCCCACTCTATATCGCTATGGACCATACACAAAGTATGGCCCATTTCGGTTTTAGAGCTTATTGGGCTCGTCCCTTTGCATTGCGATACCGATACCATCTATACCGGTAATCGTGTAAAGAATGACTCTCGTACCCCAACGGTTTCGGGCATCCGGAAACCGAGGTTCTGAGTAAGGGGTGAGGGTACGTGTTGGGAAGCCCACTAAGGACACCCAACCCCGCCCGCACATAGCGGCCTCTACTAAGACATCGTTTGACTTTCTAATATGCGCGTTAGTGATTCGGTGAAATGATATGCAAACAACGTTTTAGCTAAACATGCGAATTAAATGTGAGCTACGTCGTTTTAATGCATCTAATTTATTGTCGAAGTGATTTAGCATGCGAGGGTTCATTTATAAAAGGTAAAACGTAAATAAATAAAGCAAAAGCAATAATAAATCGATTACAAGTTACACGGGCGGAATACAACCCGGAATTCACAATACAACGAGCAATAAAGTAGAATAATCAAAATATATAATCGAAATGACAAGCAGTAATTATACACGGACCCGTGTATAAACTAGACCGTGAGTTTGTGTAGGTGGACGAACCCCGGTTAAATGCACATTATGTTGTACATTAAATGGAGGACGGAGACATAGGACCCGAGCGTAATGCTAGCCCCATCCCATGCCTCGTTGCCTTGTCCCAACTTATCATGTCGAAAAATCGATCAAGGTTGTCCTAGGTGTCGTGATATGCGTGAGTTTTGAAGAAAGGAGGGTCACGTGATTGTCTTTACACGTGATGACTAGAGTCGTAAAAAGACGAGGCTCGAAATGTGTGTCGAGGCTCTCGGTTTTCTGGGTTACAGGACCCAGTCGACCGAGTCGTGGTCTGACTCGGTCGAGTGCGTCTTTAAACGTGGTTACTGCCCAGTTTTTTGGGTGCCACTCGATCGAGTAGCCTATGTGCTCGGTCGAGTAGCCCCTGTACGAGTTGTGACTCGTTTATTTTTTGGGTTTAAAATCGATGATTGGCCAAATCAAATACAAATATCGCACGATTTGTATTTAACTTGGTTTCCGGTACTATAATCGTATATGCATACGATTATAATACCGTTATCGGAATTTTATAAAAACGTTATCGTTAGATTGAAATTTTGATTGGTGACGAAATTGTGTCCCTCTATGTCACGACATCAATATTAATCCTTACGGATTACGTGATGTCGGTTTTCGTGTCAACGGGTTCCATACCAATCTTAGAAATGGATGTATACGCGTTCAACTACGAATGATCATGATCGCATTACTAAATGGATCTTAAAAAAATGACCATCGTAGTCAAACGTGCTTGGATCCGAGTTTTGAAATTATTATATATATACACGGTACATACGATATTATGAAAAATGTAAGTAACGATAATTGAATGCAAAAAGTAAAATGTTAGTACTAGTAATCATGTCGTTACTATCGACTAAATATAATACTATAAACATGAATATAAATGTACATAAAAAAGGAACGAGAAAAAGGATGAAGAAGGAGAAGTCGGTGTTGAATTGTCACACCCTCAACCTACATGTTCTTGCTCCTCGGGATACGGTTCGTCCAATGGCGGCAATGGCACGGGAACGTCGAGATACGTAGGAGGAGTTGATGGTGTGTATGTATGGCTCGGTTTGTGTGTATCGTGATGTCGAGAATGGTGTTGCAAAATGTAGGGTGTTGTAGTGTAAAGTTGGCTGAAATTGAAGGGGTAAAAGTTTGGTAAAGGTAAAAGTTCGGTAAAGGTAAAAGTTGTGTAATGCTTAGGATTGACGGGGTATTTATAGGGAACCCACGACACAGGGGCACTCGATCAAGTGGCCCTAGTGCACTCGGTCGAGTGCCTTGGCAAATGAACCTGGACCGTTTTTTGAGGCTCCACTCGATCGAGTGGGTCAACCACTCGACCGAGTGGATCAATTAGGCCGCAAAATTTTAGGCGTGATTGGCCTTGATTTGATCTTGATTGATTTTGATTGATTTTTGAATTTGGCGCAAGTTTCGAGAGTGTATCAGGCCGTTTTTTGCGTCGAGTTCGTCTTGACCGGGTTATGACCCGGTCGCTAAAAGACGGGAATTATTTTTTGGAGTCGGCTTTGACCCAAATTAGTCTTATTTTGCTCGAAACGACCCACTGGGCCTGAATTTGAGGTTGGTTTTGTGAGGTTTGTATCCCGTTAAAAGCCCATGCCGGACATTATTAATTTCAAGCCCGTATCCGAGCGCATTAGAGCACGTTAGCGTCCGATCATCATCAGGTGTTTTTTGGAAACTGCTATAGACACCTGGCAGTCAAAATGCGGGTGTCTACAAACTGAGTCTCGCTTCCTTCTACAAAATTTTGGGTCTCAAACTTAGCTTTCCGACACATCTTGAATCCCTTAATTCCGATGTCGTATGAGTGGGATATCGTCATTTCAAGATAGTCCGGTTAAGTAGGCCTTTGACTTTAATTTGTTTGACCCGCTTTGTTCTTTGACCCGATTTCACTCGGTTTTTTCTCGTCTTCACTCGGTCATTTCTTCAGACGGTACCTACAAAAATACACACGAGACAAGGCAGTACTAAATTCTCGGAAAATAACAATTATTACGATAATTATAACTAAAACGACTAATTAACACTTAATATCGTATAAAAACCTATATTGAGCTATAATATCAATTAAACACACAAAATCGTCCCGAATAAGTAAATAAATGTGGGTAAAATAATCACTAAAATGCCGTTTATCACTCCAATTCTCCAAAAAGGTCAATCTTCATCCAAAAACCATAATTCTTTTTCCTCTAATCTTTAAACTTTGTATGTCATAAAAGCTTCATCAAAATTCTTGAGGAAACTGTAGTTGCATTCCACGTCTCCCACTTCATAGCAGATTTACAGGTAAGGCACGAATCTTGTAGAGTTGTAGTCTCGTTTTCTGCGTTCTATTTTTTTTATTTTGAAATTCCTAATGTAGTTTTTTTTTATTTTAAAAAAAAATTGTGATGTAGTTCTAGTACTATAATAGAGGATAGTAATTAATGGAGTAATAGAAACTAGTATAGGCTCCGTGCATAAATGCACGGTATACATAAAATTTATTTTGTAGCATACTAATTAAAGATTTTAAATTGGAGGTATATTAATGTTTACATTTCTTAATTTTGAGAAAATAATTTCAAATTGATAAGCAATCAAGGCAATGAATAAATTAATAAATGTATGTTTAGATGAAAATATTATATCTACAGAGTATATTTTTATTTATGTTATTCTCATATTTCAAAACACTTAATTAATTCCTATATATATATATATATATATATATATATATATACACACACACACACACACACATATATATATATATATATATATATATATATAGAGAGAGAGAGAGAGAGAGAGAGAGGTTCACATAAGGCCAACAACTCTTATAAGTTCATAAGTTCCAGTGTTAAAGTTACACAAAAAGTGCTTAAAGTTACTCGAGATGAGTGTTAAAGTTGCACTTTATCACTTGAAGTGATAACAGTGCTGAATGTTATAGTTACATATCAATCTTGAACAAATGCAACTTCAACGTATGTCAACTGTAACTTTAATATAGACTTAGTTGCATGTGGTGAACTTATTTGATCCCTTCTCTATATATATATATAACTTTTTTTTATGAAATAAAAATTGGACTATTTCCATATTATTATAAAAATTAATGTTTAGAGATTTAACTCGAAAAACAAAAACGTTATTTAGAAAAAAGAATCAAACATATTTTTCTAGTGTGGAGCTAAGAATGGCTATACTATAAATTTACCATTTCGATGATTTTATCATCATCCATGAAATATAATGGGTTACCAATTTATTTTAATAAGTACTCTTTGTTTAACTTCCATTTTTAGAAACAATGCATTTTGGAGGAATTTTTTTGAAAAGTTGTTATTCTTTTAGTATATAGGGGATGAAATCATCAATTTGAAGGTTGAAGTTGAAAGCACTTTATTTCTTTGTAAATTGTAATTATGTAGTAGTAGTTCTGTCGTATTGCGTGTACTGTGTGGGCGACATATTCGTGTAATTGTGTCAGGCAATTAAATTTCTTAAACTTTCCAAGTTTCCATGTGGGCAGTGGGCTGTGGGTAGGGATGGCAACGGACCGGATCCGCATGGATCTAGATCCGGATCCGCACCCGTAGTAGCGGATCCGGATCCGACGGATCCCAAAAATGTAGATCCAGATCCAAATCCGCCGGATCTGGACCGGATCCGGATCCGATCCGCGGATCCAATTTCTTCCTTAAATTCTACAAATTTTTTAATTAATACGTATTTGCGACTATTAATTTTGATAATTTTACAAATAAAATCGAATGTAAAGATTCATAATCAAATATTAATAAACTAAAAGAAAAAAGTTTGAGAATTAACCAAAAAAACACAAATTATAGTACTAAATTTTTTATTATTGCTAATTTTTTAATAAAACGGATTTGCGGATCCGGATCCGGATTTATTTATTAAGATCCAGATCCAGATCCGTTTAAAGATAACGGATCCGGATCTGGATCCATATCCAACGGATCTCAAAATTTAGGATCCATATCTGATCCGTGCGGACCGGATCTTGCGGATCCGGATCGGATCCCGGATCCGTTGCCATCCCTAGCTGTGGGTGGCATAATAATGGCATGCATGTTGCATTAATGAATTATGTGGCAAAAAACAATTACTTTATGTCCTAATTAACTAGTAACTACTACGTATTTGTTAATTGATAATTTGACAAACATATATTTATCTATCGTAGATGGCCGAACATAAAAGGAAGCGACCTCGCACCAATTTAGAAGAACAAAATGATGCGACATATGTAATAAGTGACGATGAAATCCAAGAGAAACGTGTTGACCAAACAAAACCTTTGTTACCGCCTCGACCTCCAGTTGAAGGTCGTAATTATGATGCCACTGTGAAAAGGAAAGCATCTTACTGGATCCACTTTCGAGATTACTTGGACGACAATGGTAAGCGAAGGTCTGAATGCATATACTGTGTTAATAAAACATTTGCGTCCGATGGGGTAACAAATGGCTCAAAAAACATTAAAAATCATTGGATGGTTTGTCCGTCTAATCCAGATGCTCCAAATAATAAGTCAAAAAGCAAACAAACTGAGCTAGTATTCGATCGAACGGGTAATGACGGGGAAGGTATGTAGAAGGGTTGGACTTTAGACCTAAATAAGGTTAGGGAAGCTGTTGTTTATTTTATCATCATGGATGAGTATCTATTTCGTGCTGTTGAGAAAGAGGGATTTAAGTACCTAATATCTGCTACTTGTCCTTCGTTTCATATTCCATCTCGCATTACTATTGTTCGTGATGTGTATAAACTTCACCTGAATGAGAAAAACAAATTGACAGAGTTTCTTTGTAAGTCATCCCAGAGAGTGTCATTTACGACTGACACATGGACACGTATTCAAAAAATCAATTACATGTGTCTAACAGCCTATTTTGTGGATAATGAGTGGAACTTGCATAAGAAGATAATTGTTTTTTGTCCAATCTATAGTCACAAAGGTAAAGATATTGCTAATCTTCTTGATGATTGCTTTAAAACTTGGGGGGTTAGAAAGTAAGGTATTTACCTTGACAGTGGACAATGCAAGTTCTAATGACACGGCTTGTGTAGAATTGAAAAAACTTCTTCAGAAGAAGCAAAACTTGATTGGTAGGGGAGATTACTTGCATATGAGATGTGTCGCCCACATAATTAACCTTATTGTATGGGATGGATTGAAAATGAATAAGAAGTCTGTAAGTAAGGTTAGGTATGTTGTTAAGTTTGATAATAGTTTGCCAAATAGACTACGTTACTTCAAACAATGTGCTAAAAAGTACACACCATGCCAGTTGTCCTTAAGTCTTGATTGTCCCACTAGATAGCATTCTACGTTTACAATGTTGGAAACTGCTTTGAAATATAAATATGCGTTTGGTGATATTGATGTTCCTATTAACCCCCACGGTGATGAGGTTGATTCATCTGTTGAGTTTGTAGATGAATATGACAATCTCATTCAGAGTGAAATTGAAAATTCTGGTGCTCCTAGTGACTATGATTGGACTATAGTGGAATCATTGGTTCTATTTCTTAGAGAGTTTAAAACGTTGACAGAACAAGTTTCTGGTTCTGATGAACTCATTTTGTATACATATTTAACCCCAATTTTTCCTTTATTTTGGTTCATTTTATGTATCCTAGGAGTTGTTTTTCTAGCTTTTCATCCTTCATTGTTATGCCGGGTATTTTGTTTACGTTTTGTAGGAAACGAAACAAATGAAGGCGATTGTGCTATATTTTGGGCAATGACGAGAGTCGAACCATAAAATCTACAAGAAAGAAGTGATAAAAGTTAGAGGATACTGTGGACATGACGTAGGTCCACCCCGACGCGGCGAAGCGCGGGTTTGGGTAGGCGAATGAATCTCGTGGTGAGATTGTTCTCGGGTTCAAAATTTAAGTCAAAATGGAGTCGCCACCGAATTTTGTGGTTATTCGGAACCATACGAGCCCACTCTATCTCGTCATGGGCTATACACAAAGTAAGCCCACTCCGATTTCAGAGTTTATGGGGCTCGTCCCTTTGCATTGCGATACCGATACCATCTATACCGGTAATCGTGTAAAGAATGACTCTCGTGCGCCAAGGGTTTCGGACATCCGGAAACCAAAGGTTCTGAGTAAGGGGTGAGGGTACGTGTTGGGAAGCCCACTAAGGACACCCAACCCCGCCCGCACATGGCGGCCTCTACTAAGACATCGTTCGTGTTCGTGATACGCGCGCTAGTAAAATAATTAAATGATATGCAAACAACGTTTTGACTAAACATGCGAATTTTGCGTTAACTACGTCATTTAATGCATCTTATTATTGGTCGAAATGGTTTAGCATGCGAGGTTCATTTATAAAGCGTAAAAGCAAGTAAAATAAATGAAGCTCAAAAGGAAATAAAAGCGTACAAGCTACACGGGCGGAAATACAACCCGGAATTCACAATACAACATAAACGAAAAAGAAATGAAAGGAAAAATAATGCGACATAATTAAAGGGACGGACCCATATGTAAACTAGACCGCGAAAATATGTAGGCGGACTAACCTCGATTAAATATGCATTATGTCGCATATTAAACGAAGGATGGGAATATGAGACTGCGGCATATTGCTAGCCTAATCTCACGTCCCGTAGTCTTGTCCCGACTTATCACGTCAAAGTGGTCAAAGTCGTTCTACGTGTCGTGATGTGTGGGTTTTGAAAAATGATGAGGGTCATGCAATGGTCTAAAGTCGATAAAGAACGGAGCTCGAAATATGTGTCCAAGCCCTCGGGTTTGCGGGTTATGAGACCCACTCGATCGAGTCATTGACTGACTCGGTCGAGTGTGTCATTAGCGTGGCTACTGACCACTTTTTGGGGTGCTACTCGATCGAGTGGCCTATGGCACTCGATCGAGTGCCCCCTGTACGAGAGGTAACTCGCCTCGTTTTATGACTTGAAGTCGATAGTCGGCCTAACCAAGTACGAATATTACATGATTCGTACTTAGTGCGACCTCAGGTATTATAATCGTATATGAACGATTATAATACCGTCATCGGGATTTTATGAAAATGCTTTATGTTAGATTAGGAAATTTTGAATTGATGACGAAATGTATCCCTCTACGTCACGACATCGGAACTAACCCTTTCGGGTTACGTGATGTCGGTTTTCGTGTCAACGGGTTTCGTACCAATTATGGAAAAGGGATTAAATCCGTTCAACTACGACGGATCACGATCTCGTCACGCCCTTGAGTACATTGGGGCGGGGCTCCTCGAAAGGGCTCCACCTCCGTCGTTGCTCGTAAAGGGATTAGACGGACCAAAAATGATCATCGTAGTTAAACGTTTTAAAACCGATTTTGATACAAGTTTTATATATACGCGGTATTACTAATATAAACGACGATAAAATGATATAAAACAAAGATATAAAAGATGCAAAAAAATGTTAGTGTTAGTGTTGTGATGATCATGACTACAATACAGTAAAAATAAACAAAATGACGGAATAAATAAAGATCGGAGGAGAAATTAGAACACCCTCAACATACATGCTAGTATAGGACCTCGGAGATGGACTCGTAAATAGCGGCACGGCTTAAGAGTATCGAGGACGTACGTGAGTTATGGTGTGTATGGATGTGCGTATGTGTTACGTCGGTTTATCGAGGGACTAGAACTCGGTTTTTTTGATGTGTTTGACTTAGGGTTTCTAATGTTTGTAAGGTGGGATGTAGGGTTGGTATATGGCTGAAAATGTAAGGCAAAAGGTGGTGAAAAGAATCTGAAATGCATGGGGATGTCGTGGGGTATTTATAGGCATTACCCCACGATATAAGGGCACTCGATCGAGTGGCCCTAGTGCACTCGATCGAGTGCCTTAACAAATGGGCCGAGCCCGGGTAAAAAGGCTCCACTCGATCGAGTGGGGTCAATCCACTCGATCGAGTGGGTCAAACGGTTGAGCCAAAATAGGGAAGTTTTGACTTTGTTGATTTGGTTACTTTTTTGAATTTTGATTTGTGCGCCAATCTGAACTTGGCTGACTTATGAGACGGTTTCGTCTTTGACTGGGTTTTGACCCGGTCGCCAAAAGACGGGAATTATTTTTGGTGTCGGTTTTGGCCCAAATTAGTGTTATTTAACTCGGGACGACCCACTGGGCCTGAATTTGAGGTCTGTTTTGTGAGATTTTACTCCGCTAAAAAGTCCATGTCGGATATTATGAATTCCGAGCCCAAATCCGAGTATACTAAGTCACGTTGACGTCCAATCATCATCGAGCGTTTTTCGAAGACTACCATAGACACGTGGCAGTCAAAATGCGGGTGTCTACAGATACTAAGTGAATACTTGGAGAAGGACGTGAGTGAAGAAAAAATAAGAAAAGACAAAGAAATAAGTTGGAAAGCTCAAACAAATGCAAATTGAGAAGAAAGAACAATCGCTAAAACAAGGGTCAACTTCAAACGTTAATATATTGAGATTTACAACTCCGATTGCGCCAATATTTATGGCGTTGGAAAGCTCTTTCTCTTAGCTTTCCAACGGTATATCATACGTCCAATTCCGAAAAGTAACGAAAAATCAGCAAGCATTTCAAATTCGTCGCGCAGTGCAGAGGAACCCGAACCGCTCGGGACGAACCCAAACCGCTCGGGACGGATCCAAACCGGTCGGCACAGGCCTGAACCGACTGGTTTGAGGCTGTTTCTCGGGATTTCTTTTTTTAGACTCCTTCACTTACCATAACTCTATTTTACGGGATATTCTTTCCTAATTAGTTTTAGGAAGGTAGGATTAATGACACTCCTTATCATTATTAGTATATATACCCTCCTTAGTCTTAGATTTAAGAACACTTTCTCATTCAGTAGTTTAGTTTACACTTTCATATTCATTAGTTTAGTTTAGACTTTTTATTAGCATTAGAATTCTTCTAGTTTGTAGTCATACTTTTAGATCGTTAATCTTTCAGTTCTACGTAATTGGTATTTTTTCTCTTTTCTCTTATTTTCATATTGTCTTTTATTATGCTTTCTTTATTGCTTTATCTTTTAGTATGAGTAGCTAATTTATTTATCTAGGGTTGAAGGGGATCTATGTTAATTGAATTGGGTATGTTAGTTTAATTAATTGTTTGATTGATCATTCATATGTTATTGCCTTACTACTTGTCTTGTATCATTGTTTGATTAGTTTGAGACGTTTAACTAGTTGAGTGTTTAGGAATCCGAACCTAAGATCGTAAGCCTGGTAAGGGTAGACTAACAAGTAAGTGGGTAGGATAATCTGGTAAGTTGCGAGAGCCCGTCAGAATCTATCCTAAGGTTGGCATAAGATCCGAAAGGTCGTGTCTTTGCCCTAAATAACTGTGATTGATTGATTAAATGATTTATTAACTTTACCCAATTTAATTGCATAGTGAACCGGAAGACCTTAGATCATTTTATATTGTTAGAACCTCTTAATTTACATTATTGCAATAGTTTAGAAAAATAATTCAAACAAACCGGAATTTAAATAGTTTAGAATCGATTATTAGATAATTAGCGATTTTCATCCGTCTCTCTCTGGATTCGACCCTTACTTACTGCTAGCTACCTATTAGTTGTTTGTTAGGATTATTTTGATTAAGGTGATACGACTTTAGCCTTATCAATATTGGCGCCGTTGTCGGGGAGATGGTTTTGTATTATTGCTTATTATTTGTTTTGGGTTCTAGATTATTTTGTATATATTTATTTTATTTTACTTATTTCGTATTTTATTTTATTATTTTTTTATATAATTTTTATTTTTATTTTGTCTCACCATTATGACTATCTTCTATTTTCCTCAATTTAATCATGAGTCACTACATACTTACTGGGAAAGACTTGAGTCTTTTATTTTTCAAAGTGACTATCATGTTAATATTTGGGAGATGTGTGATATGTTGTGGGTTGGTGTGGATGATGAGACACAGGCTAATATAGAGGCAAACTGTGACGGGATGTTTAATTACATGCCGTATGAGGAGCGATGGGAACTCCTTAAATATTTAGCCCGATACAGCGCTGAGTCAGAGAAGAGGTGGATTGCTTTCATGGCGGACTGTAAGGCGATATTGCAAAAATTAACGGCTACTCTACGTGAGTCAAATTTGAGAGCTGATCCTACACCATCATCAACTGACTGTTTTATGAGTACGTCCGTTGCACATGTTAGAGAATATATTGACCCATTTGATGACGATGATGATGAGCCTTTAATTTTTGCTTTGAAAGTCTATTCTCCGGTCATTGAAATTGATTCTAGTATAACTGACAATTTAAAGGTCCAATCTTTGGCTAAAAATCTTGAAGTTTTGAGTACTAATAATATGCCTAATTGTGACTCAATTAATAATTCTAGTTGTCAGCCTACTGAGCTTTCGTCTGAAATCACTATGCCTAACTCATGTATTGATGCTTCGTGTGTGATTGATAATTTTGGTGATTATTCTACACAAGGGCTCCTCACCGAGGCCCCTTTAGAGGATTTGATGTGTTTGGGCAGTTGTGCATGTGAATCAAACCCTTGGAAAGCGGAGGTAGATGCGTTAGAAGCAACGCTAAATCATCCAGGAACTCTCGAAATAGAAAATCTTGAGATATATGGGATCGTGGATACACCCGTTGAGGTAATAAATCATTCTCATATACTTGAACTTCCTCCTTGGCTCGATGATAGTACAGGTATTTCTCCCGTCTCGCATGAATTCATTGTGAAAAATAATATTGTTGATTTGAGAGGTAATAAGTTGTCTTACATGCCCGATAATTTACGATATTATTTTCCACCATTTATTGACGGCTGGGATTATATGTCGAGGACTTTTGAAAGTTTTGAAAGAAATTCTGACAAGCTGAGACGATCATTGACATTGGTTTTATATGATGTCTTTATTATATCTTGGTGCTACTTATGCTCTTGTGTAGCACATGCGCAGCTTTTTGAACAACTTCTGAGAACCTTAAGCTACTATGATTTTGTTATTGATGGGTATGAGTCAGATTCTTAGTCCCGGTGGGTTGCTGGTTTGGGGGACTTATTTACGGTAAATATATTGTCGGTACCTTTCCCTCTTTCTTATTTTATTTTTTATTTTATTTTTTCGTTTTTTTTGTCTTCCTTTACCCGTTATATTTTTGTCCTATTTTATTTCTCTTGGTTCACAATGAGGACATTGTGTAATTTGGTTTGGGGGGATATTTTGTGTTTAGTGTATTTTTCTTTTGGGTGTGTTTTATTTTTCAAAAAACAAATTGTTATTTATTTATTTTTCCATTTTTTCCGTCTTTTCGTGTGTTTTAGTATAGAGTCGTGTCGGCGATGATGACATTGCGTTTGTCGCATGCTTTTCCCTAGTTCTTTGCTCTTCCTTGTGAATGACACTTATTTACCGTTATTTGAGTTTAGTATTTCTTTGATCTTGCCGTCGATTATGTTTTGAATGCCAAATGAGTAAATTGACCTGTTGTCGAGTAAGCTACTTATATTGTGAGACTTAGAGCCTTAAACTGATGACATCCATGATCAGTTTCATATAGGTTGAGAGTAGTACTCCTTATGAGACATGTAACATCAAATTGCATAAGCATGACATTCGTCTCTTAAATACCTGTATTCATTCCGTTTGTGATTGTGACACATGTAGAAGAGGCACTCCCTTTCTTTTATCTTATTCCCATGAACTTCACATAGCCATAATTTGACCTGTTTGGACCCGTTTATTAACTACATGCCATATTTGCCTACCCTAGTCAAGCTAGTTTGGTTAGTTAAACGGAATTGTTTTTTTTATCGGGTGAAATTTGGTACTATGTCTTGTTGATTGGAGAAGAGAAAAAATGATGAATGATTGAAAAAAAAAATCAATGAAAGAAAAGAAAAAGAAAGGACATAGTTGAAGGAAAAAAAAAGAGAAAAAAAGTGAAACAAGAAAAGGAATGTGTTTTTGCTACGAGAAAAGAATTGATCTCTCTATTTTCGTAGTTGTTGGTACAAAGCCGATTATGAAAGGTTGAAAGTAAGGTGCTTGGTACTACTTGTAATTCCTTTGATTGAAGTTGGTTAAGAATGGAATGAGTTTAGTTTAGTTACGGTTGTACTAGCTTAACTTTTACCTCCACATATCCAAATCGTTTTGCCCCTTCTTACCCGATTAGCCTCACTTTAATTTATACCATATGTAAGTCCTCGGCATGTGTCTTGGTCCGATTGAATGTGTATGTACGGTTGGTAGAGATTGATATCATGTTAGATTGAATGCATGTTCTTATAAGTCGCAGTTAGGTGAGTGTTTTATCTTTCCGATTCTACATAAACTCACAATATTGCCTTTATTGAGTGCTGAGTGTAAACCGTGAGAATCTCGACATAGAAGGTTATGCAAGATTAAAAGTTTGGCATTTGAATATTGATTGGAGCTTGATTTTTGAAATTCTTTTACTCTTCACCTTTTGCTTTAGAATTTGTTTCTTTAATCTTGGTGTCATTCGCTTGTTAGAGTATAAGATTTGGGATGATGCATGTTGATGAAGTTAGCTCTAAGCCATTGTTTTAAGTCTTGTCCATACTCTTTGTTGATTGTTTTGCTTAGGGACAAGCAAAGGTTTAGTTTGGGGGATTTGATGAACTCATTTTGTATACATATTTAACCCCAATTTTTCCTTTATTTTGGTTCATTTTATGTATCCTAGGAGTTGTTTTTCTAGCTTTTCATCCTTCTTTGTTATGTCGGGTATTTTGTTTACGTTTTGTAGGAAACGAAATAAATGAAGACGATTGTGCTATATTTTGGGCAATGACGAGAGTCGAACCATGAAATCTACAAGAAAGAAGTGATAAAAGTTAGAGGATACTAAGTGAATACTTGGAGAAAGACGTGAGTGAAGAAAAAATAAGAAAAGACAAAGAAATAAGTTGGAAAGCTCAAACAAATGCAAATTGAGAAGAAAGAACGATCGCTAAAACAAGGGTCAACTTCAAACGTTAATATCTTGAGGTTTACAACTCCGATTGCGCCGATATTTATGGCGTTGGAAAGCTCTTTTTCTTAGCTTTCCAACGGTATATCACACGTCCAATTCCGAAAAGTAACGAAAAATCAGCAAGCATTTCAAATTCATCGCGCAGTGCAGAGGAACCCGAACCGCTCGGGACGAACCCAAACCGCTCGGGACGGACCCAAACCGGTCGGCACAGGCCTGAACCGACAGGTTTGAGGCTGTTTCTCGGGATTTCTATTCTTAGACTCCTTCACTTACCATAACTCCTATTTTACGGGATATTCTTTCCTAATTAGTTTTAGGAAGGTAGGATTAATGACACTCCTTATCGTTATTAGTATATATATACCCTCCTTAGTCTTAGATTTAAGAACACTTTCTCATTCATTAGTTTAGTTTACACTTTCATATTCATTAGTTTAGTTTAGACTTTTTATTAGGATTATAATTCTTCTAGTTTGTAGTCATACTTTTAGATCGTTAATCTTTCAGTTCTACGTAATTGGTATTTTTTCTCTTTTCTCTTATTTTCATATTGTCTTTTATTATGCTTTCTTTATTGCTTTATCTTTTAGTATGAGTAGCTAATTTATTTATCTAGGGTTGAAGGGGATCTATGTTAATTGAATTGGGGATGTTAGTTTAATTAATTGTTTGATTGATCATTCATATGTTATTGCCCTACTACTTGTCTTGTATCATTGTTTGATTAGTTTGAGACGTTGAACTAGTTGAATGTTTAGGAACCCGAACCTAAGATCGTAAGCCTGGTAAGGGTAGACTAACAAGTAAGTGGGTAGGATAATCTGGTAAGTTGCGAGAGCCCGTCAGAATCTATCCTAAGGTTGGCATAAGATCCGAAAGGCCGTGTCTTTGCCCTAAATAACTGTGATTGATTGATTAAATGATTTATTAACTTTACCCAATTTAATTGCATAGTGAACCGGAAGACCTTAGATCCCTTTAATATTGTTAGAACCTCTTAATTTACATTATTGCAATAGTTTAGAAAAACAATTCAAACAAACCGGAATTTAAATAGTTTAGAATAGATTATTAGATAATTAGCGATTTTCATCCGTCTCTCTCTGGATTCGACCCTTACTTACTGCTAGCTACCTATTAGTTGTTTGTTAGGATTATTTTGATTAAGGTGATACGACTTTAGCCTTATCAGGTTCGTTGTATGTTATAAGTAATTCTACCTTCTTTTTTATTGCTCGTGTGCTTGAGCAATTAAATAAATGGAGTAAGAGTACTGATGAGGATTTTAAAAAAATGGCGTGTGCCATGAGAAAGAAATTTGACAAGTATTGGGGGGACGTGGATAAAATGAATGTGTTAATCTACATGGGTGCTATTCTCGATCCAAAGGTGAAGTTAATGGGATTGAAATTTATTTTTACTCGTATATATGGGGCACCTAAGGATGAAGAGTTAAAAGAGTAAGTGTACAATAAGGCAAATGATCTTTTTGATGAGTATAGAAGGTTGTATAGTTCTTTAACTCCTTGATCCAAACGAAGATACTACACATGATATTAGTCCTACCCTTCAACAAGGAGAGTATTTAGATTTCAAAAAATCCATTGAAATGCAAGTTCAAATGGGAAGAAGTGATGGTGGATATGCCAAGTCCGAGTTTGATATGTATTTGAATGAGGTGCACGGTGAACACGAGAGAAATTGTGATGTATTGACATGGTGGAAATTGAATGGTCATAGATATCCTATTTTAGAACGTTTGGCTTGTGATGTTCTAGGAATGCCTATTTCTACCGTGGCCTCGGAATCTACATTTAGCGCCGGTCGGCGTCATCTTACACTATTTAGAAGTTCATTAACTCCTAAGGTACACTTTAAAAGTTCTATATTTATTATTTTGTATTAAGTTTTTGGATTCTTATTCTTTGGCCTTGACCTCTTCACTTTTGTTCATTATGGACTAAAGGCTTACAATTTGTGGATTATTACAATTAGTGGTATTTCTACTAAAAGCTTGTCGAAGCACTAATATGCACTCAAGATTGGATTCGTCCAAGAAAGGGTAGCGGGCTTGATGTGGAGGAAAAATTGGAAGAACTAGAAAAAAAATTGAAGAATGTATAAGATTGAACTCCCATCATTTTTTAATAACTTTTTAGTTTGCTACTTTGCGTATTTAACTTGTTTTATATTTTTTATTATTAGAGGTGGAGATTCTGGAGAATACAACGACAATCAACGAAGATTTTCCGAATGTTGCAAATCATTGATGAGGAGAAGATTTTGGATTTTATATAATTATTTGTGTTGGTTACTTGGTTTAAGATAATAATAAATTGTTACTTTAAAACTTCGAAACTTTATTTTCGACTTTTATTTACAAGTTTATAAGTTTGAGATTTTTAATTTGTAAGTTAAATTGTCATTTGTCATTGTTGCTGATTTTATTTATTACTCGGTTAGTCGATAATAGTCAAATTAATACATGACCCAACTTAAAATTGAACAACCCAATTACCCAATATGAGAAAAAATGGCCCAACCGGTCTAAAGGGTCGGTCCAGGTCCGGGTTTGAAGGTTGCAGGTCCGGTCCACGGGTCTTGAATTTGCGCCCAACCGGTCCACGGTCCACCCCGGGTCGGTCCGGTCTGGTCCGGGTCCGGACCGGTGAACAGCCCTAGACAGAGTTATGACGAAGTCGTAACGGATAATATAAAAGCGCTAGGAAAATAGCGGTTGTTACAATCCTCCCCACTAAGAGAAAGTTTTGTCCTCGAAACTGATAATAAGCAGAAAGGAAATCGAGGTTTACCTTACTCGAAGAGATGAGGATACAAATTTGTATAAAAATTTTGTTTTAAAAGGAAATTTTACAACTTCCAAAGTGATGTGAAATTGAATGCAAATATTTATTCCAAGAGGAATTGGGCTAAGCTACCCGGGATTTAAAATCTTCTGAATTAATGAAATCGTAAAGTAAAAATATTTGATAAAATAACGACGTCAAATAACATTAGTAAACAAACTCGAAGGAAATAGGGTAACCAAAACATTTTCAAAATAAAAGTAAAACAATTTGATTGAGAAATTAAATAATATTTCTCTTTATGAAGAAACAAAATTTAGTTTTGAGAAATCAAATTTTGCAGTAAATGAAAATCGAACCAGACGTCAAACATTTTCAAATAGATTTAAATGTCCACCAAATGAAAACTGATTTCAAAATGTTAAAATTTCGAAAATGTTATCAAAGTAATTATGAAAGTTTTCAAAAATATTATCAGACCTGAACATACAAAATAATTTTTTTAACAATGTTAAAATGTTTAACATAATAATCCTATAAAAATTGAAGTATTTGGAAATATGAAAGTCTTCATAAAATTCCGATCGCTTGAAAATCAAAAAATGAAATAATTTCGAAATAATCTAAGATAAATTATTAAGGCATTTTGAAATAGAACTAAATATAAATATCAACCAAAGATAAAACAAAAGTGAAGTATAAAGTTATTAAATTATAATTCAAAAATGTTAAATTTCACGATATCCGAAAAGTTTAATCAAACTTTTTACAAAACGGGCAATTTTACAATTAGAAATTATAACTCAAAATGGTAAATTTTTACGATAATCCATTTTTTTTAAAACTAGTTAAACTTTTTATAAAATAGGGAGTCCGAAAAAAGGCTAGGGGGTAAATAGGACAAGGATAAATAAATTAAAAATAAGAGCTTTCAAAATTGATAAAGGTCGAAGAGATAATTAGCAGCAGCGATACAAAATTCAAGAGAAGCAGAAAGGAGGACGGAGTTGAGAGTCAAAAAGAGCTCTCAAGGATTATAGAAGAAATTAACTATCTCGAGATTTCTAGCACGACTCTCACAGACACGGGTTTCTAATTGGCCCGTCAACTAACGTTAAGTCTAATATCGGTACAGGGTGGTCCTACTCAATCTACAACCTTTAAAATTATCAACTGCCATAGCCTCCAAAATTAAGTCTTACATACTTATATAATCTTTCAATTAGTATGGTAAGAATCCAGAAATGATTTAGACTAATCCATTAATTAAGATTCCAACGGTCATCAAAACATACCCCAACTCGTAACCACTAAGGCTCATAAATTCGAAGCTCATAAGGTCTGAACTCGAGGTATACATCAAATTTCTCAAGTAAGGAACACTAAGTAAAAAACACCAATTAAAAATGTTCGGATACAAAAACTTCAAAAATGATCATCAACATATTCTTAACATCATCAATTGACAGAGGTTAGGAAAGTACGCCAAACCTTAAACACACTCAGCCTAGGGATGGCAATGGGTCCAAGACCCGACCATGACCCGTCGGATTGGACCCGAATGGGTCGGGTTTGGGTCTAAATTTTCCAAACTCGATGGGCATGGGTCGGGTCTGGATCCTCCCCAAAAAATTCGGGTACCGGTACGGGTCTGAGTTTTAGGACCCGGACCCGACTCGTAGACCCGTTAAAAAAAATTAAAATTTCAATTCATCATAACCTATTGGCTTCCTCATGAGTTAGAAAGTAAAACCCTAAAAAAATCTGATTTCAGCTCCATACATCCCCTTCATCTCCTTCTTCAGACACATATCCAGAAACCCGTCTCCAAGGATTAATTTAATTTCAGATTTATTAGTCTTTTATTTAATAATCTTCCGAATATTGTTTTTAATTTTGCCATGCATTGTAAGATCCACTTGCGATTTATTTTTGTTAATTTTCTGATTTCGGATGTTTGAAGGCTGTCTAATTGCTCACTGTTGTGTGCCAAATTTGGACCGTTTTTCCTCCCATTTAGCTTGTTTTTCCTACGTTTTGCGAGATTAGAGTGCGATTATCGCCGTATTTTGCGTAATTCTCGCATTAGTGTCTCTCTTTTTGCATTTTACGTGTTTTTGGTAGTTTTCTGTCTATTGTGATAGGATTTTCGACCGAAAACGTATCCGAGCTTCTATGAGCATGAAAGTGAGAGATTCAGTCCAAAGAGCAAAGCACACAACTGAAAGTTCAAGTAATCCAATTGATCGACAAAGAAAGAGACCGGAAAAGAGGCGGAAGACTCACCACCCTTCGGAAGGTGGAAACTCGGTGTTTGGGTAATTCCGTCTTGAGACCTTAGTTTATTCGTCGCGAAAGCGGGCTTAGGCTTGGTTGGTAGGGAAACCGAAAGGTGGCACCTCCCTTATACATCTTGTGATGATTCTTGCATTGTTTGCACCCTTACCTTAATTTCCGACTCCCCGACTCTCCCTAACGCCTTTCCCATTAATTGTTTCTCGCTTTAGTACCTTATCTCGTCTAGTTAGTTTAGCCCCTCTCGTCCAAAACCCCCCTTCTCGCTCCAAACACTTTTTGACTTAGACTTGACCGATTTCATATAGACCGTCCCTGAGGATCGATCCCGACTTGCCGCTACTACGTAGTAGTTAGTTGAAGTTTATAAATTTTGTTTAATCGTGTTAGATATGCGACAATCTGATGCGCATCAAAATGGTGCCGTTGCCGGGGACGGCGATTAGTTAGTTGAGTCTTAGTCTTTTTGTGTTTGGTTATTGTTCTCTCTCTACCCTAGTGCCTCTTGGTGCTAGGAGACTCACTTTCTATTTGAGTAGGTTTGCTAGGAACAGGTTATTGCCTCTTCGGTTCGATCCCGAGCCAAAGACGACATTTAAACTTAAGAAGTTCCGGGGAAATTACTCAATAGAGGTGATTCGACATCCGTATTTCACACCACCAACCATACATACTATCCTTCCATCCCCTCCAAATCCATCCATATCACCAACATCCATATCACTTTCACATTTCACTCCACAAAATTCACCTTCTACAACTCATCTCATCACTCCAAAGAAAGAACCACTATTCAATCCACAAGAAACACCATCTCCACAAGAAAATTTTCCAACCCTTTCACCTCCTAAGTCCTAAATCACCTCCATCACCAAACAACCTTCAAAAAGCAAACATGATAACTCTTGGTTCACATTCGCAACTCACTCACGAGGATTTTTCTTCCCCCGTTTTCTATGGAACTATCCCCGAAGATTTTGAACTTAAAGATTCCTTGATCAATGAAGTGCAATTAGATACCATCCATGGGCTCCCTCAAGAAGATGTTTTTGAACATGTATGCTCTTTCAAAGAAAAGCTAGCTGGAGCCAAGATTAGTGGTCTTAGTTCATGCCAATTACATCACATCCTCTTTCCTAAAACTTTGCGGAACGATGCCAAGAGATGGTTACAAAGACATCCAAACAATACTTTCCAAACATGGCCCGACCTTGCAAATGCTTTCTTAGAGAAGTACTTCCCTCCATCGAAAACCAATCAATACCGAATTAAAATCCAAACCTTCCGTCAAGAAGAACATGAAAGCTTGAGTGAAGCGTGGGATAGGTTTCGTGATCTACTTAGGAAGTGCCCTCGTCATGGCATTCCTCATTGGCTTTTGCTCCAAACATTTTTCTATTCCTTATCCGCCGATGCAAGGGACATTCTTAACGCGACCGCAAGGGGCGACTTTTTCTTACTCGATGAGGATGAATCCCATGGCTTCTCGAGAAGATAGCCAAAAGTGGCGTGTGTGCTAAGGAAATGCAAGAGGGTAAGTCAAGTGAAGACTCAAAATCGTCAAAAGACATGGAGGACACTCTTGAAGCGCAAATCGCTCAACTAGTTGAGAGATTTGAAGCGATGGTTGCTAAGGACGCTTTCCAACCCGAAATGAGGCCCCCACCAAGAAGAGTCACACCACGCACCAAGGAGAATCACCCCACCAAGAAGAGTCACACCACCAAGGCGAACATCTATCTCGCTTCCAAAGGCATATCGAGTTGATATTCCATGTGATCATTGTGGAAGGTATGATCATGATTCCAATTTTGTGTGAGGAAGGAGAATGTTTATCAAGCCAATACCCAAGGAACATATGAAAAATCTCACATGAATAATCCTAATTTGGGAACCGGATCTTGTCCATGCCGACTCAAGAATCATATCCTTTTCAAGAGCATGCAATTCCAAGAGCCGCCAATCAAAGGGTTTATCCTAATTCATATGGGTTCCACTATCAACCGAGACCTCCTCATACCAATCAATTCAATCAAGGTTATCCCTATCCTCAAGGACCACCTCGACCTAGCTATGGTCCTCCTGTTGGAACCTATCCACCACAGATCAAGGCCCTCCAAGGCAATATCAAGGTAACCCTCAACCTTTCTATGACATTCAATAAACGATCAAGTTCTTATTGAAAGAAAATGCGTCAAACCGAGCTAGACTTGAAGCTTTAGAGGCACGTGCCGCCTCGCGAGCTCAATCCTCTCATGAACCGACCAATTCTTCCAATCAAGCATCCGTGAATGCCATTAAGGTGTTAAGCAAAAAGGAACCGGTGAAACCCTTTGATTCACAAACTCTTACATCTCATCCCTCAATCAATGAATCCGATGAGAATGTGGTCAAGGATGTAACCGAAAGACCAAGAAGAGATCCATCCAAGTATCTTGTAGGAGACCTTACTTACGTGATTTAACAAATTCCATTAGAGAACATGAACTTAATTTCTAGGATTGAAGTACCACCTTTGAGTGATAGACCACAAATCCCCTTCAAGAACCAAGCTTTGGACATGATAACTTCACCGATCTTATCAAGAACATTGATATAAGCCCCGCCATGCCTACCCCGTCCGAATACATTTGAGACATTTTTTTGAAACTCACCGAAAGGGAAGGAGCTCCCGTTTCTCCAAAAGCCACCCCAAAAGTTACAATTCCCATCAAGTTAGCTGACCCGGGTAGCTTTTCTATACCGTGTTTCATAGACCATGTTTTGATAGACCGAGCCTTGTGCGACCTTGGTGCCGACATTAGTTTAATGCCCTTAGCTATTGCTCAAACCATTTATATCAAGGACTTGGACTACTTCCCGCTCAACGTACAAATGGCTGACGGAACAACAAAGGAACCTTATGGACTTGCCTGCAACCTCATGGTCAACGTGGGGAATTTATATATACCCACCGACTTCGTCATTCTCGACATGCCAATTGAGGAGCGGAATCTTATCCTCTTGGGATGGCCTTTCCTAGCTACCGGTGGAGTAATTATTGATGTGAAGCGAGGGCGATTATCTTTCAATGTTGCTAATGATACGGTTCAATTTGTGCTTAGCTTCCTGTGTTCCTTCCCGAAAATTCTTCTAGCGGGGAGTGTTTGAATCAAATGGTGTAATTTCCATCCAATGAAGAACCATCTACCGAAGATCTTGACTATGATAACGAAGAAGACGACGGTTCCCTATTTATACTCGATTCTACCTCTGAAGAAGATATTCCCGAAGAATTTTCAATGCTTTCCGAGGTAGCAGGACTTTTAGGCTTGCCGGAGTTTAAAAAAGAGCTCAACATCGGTAATATTGAATCTGAATTTAATGATCAAGACCCTCCAGGTTGCTTTTCAAGCAACCCTGATTAAGCTCAGACAATTTAATTCGGTTTGGTGGTGTCCATAATAACCACCGTGTGTAAATATTTGCATATTCTTTTCTCCTTTTATTTTTCCTCGAACAATAGCTTTCGGATTTTTCTTTTTGGAGCTTGTTTTTCATGGTATCCGCAGGAATTGTGAAGATTTCTTATGGAGTTTTTGGATTGCGCTACAAACGATTATGAGAGCTTTTCTCCGTGTAATTATTACATGGACCGAGAAGATTGATTTTGCCGAAGAGCTAAGGTTGGTTTGGACCAAGTCGAAGATAATTTTCCTAGCAAAGTCCTATTTTGTAGTGGATTATTTTACCGGGTGAAACTTCACACGAAGGCAACTTTGTTCGAATCAAAGGAATTGACGGAAATCCGTCGGGCAAAACTTCACCCGGTGGAATCTCACCGGGCGAAATTTTGCCCTACGGTAAAAAAAATTTGCGACTTGGAATTGACGGAAATTCCACCGGGTGAAATTTTACCTGGTAAAATCTCACCGAGCAAAATTTCACCCGGTGGTGAAATCGCACACAAATGACGGGAAACGGTCCGAAGACCGTCGGGTGAAATTTCACCCGATGGTGACCAACGGGCGAAATATCACCCCGCGGCACCTATACCCATCCAAACCCCCCTTACCCATCTTCATAATCACCTGTTCCTCTCTCTCCTCAATCAAACCCCAAAAACCCCAACAAACCCCAAATCCACCACCTTAAATCACCTCTAATCCTTCCATTTCTTCACCAAATTTCAATCCAATTACATATTCCTCATCCCTATCACATTCCTATTATCTTCTTGGAGTTTGTTTTGAGAAATCGTTCCAATTTCGACAAACCCTAAACCGAGATCGCCATCACAATAATCATCAAACTCAAGCAACAAGGATGAGGAGAGTCAAGCAAATGGCAAGGAAAAGGATATCCCCTATGCTTAATGGAAATTCGGGTTCAACATCCTCTTCAAGATCCGAGGAGCCGACCGAAGTTAGGGGCGAATCCGTCCAGATGCCCATTCAACCACAAGGCTCTGTCCCGCGTGAACAACCTGTTCCGCTAGAGGTACGTTACCCTTCAATCCGTCGTAATTTCCGTCATTCGGAGTCTGCTGTTTATTTCGCTAAAAAGGCTCACCTTGAAAAGTGTAAAAAAATTTAGGTCTGTCCTCTCGAGACAACTCGTTGGGCGGCTCGAGATGTACTTGTGCGTATGGGTATTGAAACGCAGGTAAAAGCAATGTGCCGAAACCTTGTCCTGATTAAATTTTATGCCTCTAAGGAGGAAACTTTCCAAAAGTTGACGTGTGAGTTTTTCGCAACTTTTGAGCTGAGTGGCGATGATAATACCATTGTCACTTTTCAGTTGCGAGAAACTTTATACGTCCTCAATTTGAGGGATTTCGATGCATTGCTTGGTTTACCTTCTTCTGTCCTTGGAAGGCCTAGGGCGGGGCAGACTCGGGATGACAAATTTGCCCGCGATAGATTTTGGTTTAAAATTGCCCGCCAAAGGACTTTTAAGGGAGGGAAGATGCGTTCTTTCTCCATTCGAAACCCCATCCTCCGGTATTTGGCGCGTATCATAGCACTACTACAAAACATACAAAACATTACGGTTGAAAACCGTCCTAAAAGAAGATAGTAACCGTCATATAGGTCACCGTGATCGTTGATAATCAATCACGGTTTAAAGCAAGTCAAACCGTCATTGTTGTTATTCTTCCAGAGCACGGTTAGACTACATGACCGTCATTGTTGTTATCCTTGCACATCACGGTTGGTATACATAACCGTCATTGTTGTTATTGTTTGCAGAGGACGCTTTTTTATACCAACCGTCATCTTTGTTAATCTTCTAAAATCACAATTCAAATACATGACCGTCATTGTTGTTATTCTTGGCAAAGCACGCTTTCTTCTATCAACCGTGATCTTTGTTGACCTTCTAAAACAGCTCCCTTTTTTAAAACCGTCATCTTTGTAAAAGAAAATATGTACCGTGTGTATGACAAAACCGCTAAACCTACAATCTAAAAGATCCCAACATTGTATTTCAACAAATAACGCTACTAAAGAAACTGCGATTCCATGAATTTCAATATATTACAAACAATAGGACCGATTCCATCAACTCCAATTTATTACAAAGAGTAAGAATTCGACAAAAGAAACGTCATACACATGAAGGCTGCAAGAGGATCAATATTTACAAACAAAATACATATTCTTGCATAAACAAATCAAAATACATCGTAATAGCAACTTGTAATTGCATAGTCTTCGCAAATTAGTGAATGCTAACAAAGTCAATCCAAAATCCATTCCAAGTGCCTGATGACTTCGTGTAGACATTGCGGATACGCTGTAGAATGACGTAAAACCAAGAATGAAAACTTGTCTTTACTAGCCATATACGGAGTAGTTTTTATAAGTTCCACTTGAAAGAACTAAATAAACCTCACAAAACTACAAGTCAACATGATTTAAAATTTAAACACACAATTTTTAATCCACTATATAAGTAAAATTTAATCTCTAAAACATGAACACTTAATAGAATTGGTACTATAAGGATAAAGTTGGATAGAAATTCATCTAGATCTAGACTAACCTGAACTTCAGTAACACTTATTACAGCTTGAATTGGAGTACATACTTAGCCCAAATATCACGCACCTCTTCAATTTGTTGAGCCGAATACGTCTTTGGGGATCCAATCATAAACTGATATATAACAACGAAATTAAGCAATGAGATTAATATATGTATGATATATAGAGTAAAGGTTAGAAAAGAAAGTACATATGAATTCTGAGATAAAAACATACATCCGAAATAATAGCTACGTGTCTTCCTCGGATGATCTCCAACATGTATCGGCAAACATAATATCCGCATAGAATGGTGCCTAGAGGCTGCTTAGGACACTAAAATAGAAACTCATAATCAGACATATACGAGCATATCAACTGCACTCTGATCTAGCAATTTTATACATTTAAAAGAGCGAATAAACAAAAAAAACACAAGATTAATAGACAAAAAAATTGCATATATAGTGAGCAATTTAGTTGTGAATTCGATCATCAGCGTAGCTAGTTACAACTCCTGGAATCACTTTGACAAAGAACATGAGACTCAATACATTTACAACGACAAATAAACAGCATTAAAGGGCATAACACAAAATAAATTGCTAGAAAACGTTGCTTGTTACAATGTTCCCTTCACCAAACAATGAACAATCAACAGCACAAAAAAAACTTAACCCGCATAAAGTTTGTTGTCCCATTGTGGCATCGGGTCAAACCAACATAATACCTGGAATTTCATCCCACAATACAAGGGACACCATAGCACCAGAAACTACATCCACTGAACTTCATTTCACATAACAAAACAGACGTATTTCAAAAATACAATACTAATTGATATCGATACTTTGTTATATTGATATCCTGGCTAGTGGACCGGGTTTGGGGTTTTCCTCGTACCATGACATGTTTGACGGTATGGCTGCTAGTTGGTGCGACCATATTTCGGTTACGCTTTCACCCAATCCCGTCGATCCTATGGATATGCCAGTTATTTGCAAGTCAGTTTTAAAATATTTCTCACAAATAAAACGAGTCTCTTTCTTTTTTTATTTGGAAGACGGGCCATAATTTTAATAATAATGTTTGAACTCGATATAGAACTCGATATAATACTAGACGAATACCTTGATAATATTCCACTCGAGGGTTTTTGCCTCAACCCCAGCAACTGAATTCAAAGAGTTTCTTTTAGTAAATGCCCTGTATTATAAAGATAATTCATAACATAAATCATTATCGTTAAAATATGCCTTGTAAAGAGCTCAAAATCAATATCACTGCCTCCCCACGCTAAGAAAGTGCAAATCTATTTCTTGCATGGCTACATCTAAAACCAAATACTGCAATTTCCTTAGAAATCCTTACTAAAATGCATACCAAGTATATTTATAACAAAAAAAAATCATGTATCCACTGAGTGAGCATAACTTACATGGTTAAAGTCTCCACAAAAAAGGGACGAGGCTCCGGATATGCAGAAGGATCGCACCAATATACGACACTTTTTGATGGGTTGATACATGCTAACATCCAATGTTCTCTACAAATCCAAAATATAGTCAATTTATAATGGGTATGTCCAATCATTATATGCAAAAACTTATACATAACCAATAGTACCATGAAAAATAATCATGTTTACCCTTCATAGTATGCGGCAAATATAAGTTTTTTTCCCCCACCACAAACAGCACATGTCATAGCCTTAAGAATATAATCCGAACGAGTGTTTTCATCCTGAACACTTGCAAATTAAGACAATGTCTCCGGGCACAAGAATCCATAAGCATTATGGCAACCGTTACGCACTGTAAGTTCACTCAGATACATGACATAATAAAAAATAAACTTACTAAAATGTTGGTCAATTGCATCTAAATTACATAACTAAAAACAAGGGGCAAATCAATGATTGAAAATCAAACCTCATAAACAAAGAGATGAGACTAGCGCTGATCATTTGTTCGTCACACCAATGTATCAGTTCCTCGGAACTTAGCATACATGTTTGTCGAAGGTGTAATATGTGCTCATCAATCGGCACGTTAATCATTGCTCCACTAGTTTTTAACACCCGTGCCTCATGTGCTACTAACTTCAAATCAGGGGTTTTCAAGCGTGCCTTAAACTCACGACTAACTTCAACGTCAAGATATTTCATATTTGTGGTCGAGGGCAAAGGTTGTGGAGGTTTGGACTTGCTTGATCTTGATTTTTCATCTTGATTGATTGTACTCACCTTGGAAATTTAAGAGTTAGTAACAAGTTGCATCGTTACATAATTCTACAGTTTACAACTATAAAATTTATTAGATTCTTTATATATTTATGTGTATAACTAATGAGATCAGACAAAATGTGACATACTTCAAGTTAAATTGCGTAATCGTAATTAACAAAACTTGAAATAGTTTAATGTGTGATTGAAATAGTATCAGACAAAAAAAAAATTGAAACAATAACAATAAGTTGATCAAGGCATACTAAAGATATAGTTTACCTTATCGGGATTGTGAATTTGATTTTGTGGCCATTGAACAAATGAGTCCTTAGCATCAATCAAAGTACTAAAGTCACCAACTGGCACCGGTAACTTAGCCATTTCCGATCCAGCCATAACTTTCTTTATTGACACTTTTCTGAAACCCTCCCTCAAAGATATAATTTCGTTTCTAATTTTTATATATCTGGAACCCTTCTGGAAACCCTCCCTCAACTGCTGTCTCACTTTCTTTATTTATATCTGGAATTGCTAGGCGAAGGGTTGTGGAGGAGAGATTACGTAATGAAGATGATTGATGACACTGAAAAAAGACAATTATTTTTATCAAACATAAGACCTACTTACACAACCCTCATTTACCAATTCTACCTCGTTAATTAAATAAGTTAAGTCACTATGTGTCGCAATTATAGCTATATGTTTCTCTTATTTACACAAATCAATTAATCACATATATTTCACACATATGCATTCAATTTCACTAAGTGCAAGATGATGTACATATGTTTATTCAATATTTTTTTTAAATATTCTTTCTTGTACATGATTTAAAGTAACATATATAATCGTACAAAGATAGACACGAGAGATTTTAATGGAAGTCTTCGACGTGTGGAATTAGTAGGCGAGATATTGTACAACATACCAACCAAGACCAAAGCAAAAACCATTGTTTCAAGATTAAGTCTCACTATAATGTCTATGATATAATGTCTATGATTACTAATTCAACCCAAGTGCAATTAAAAAAATGATCATGTATTGATATATAAACTCAACAAAGACAAACTTCAACAAAGAAAAAACAATATTTGAGAATGAATAAAACATTAACATAACTTAACCAGTAACAAAAAAACCAACAAAAAAAATCCTTGAATTATAGAAATATTTGGATTCCTTGATTATTCTCCATATGGCTTATAAATAAGACTACTAGCATAAGATGGACTTCACAATATCATTTAGTTATGTGTAAATTATAGAAAATATTACATGTATGACCTACCTCCTACATACATACATACATACATTACTTGCTTTCTCATATATAACTTCCTTAATTCCTTCCTTATTAAGGGCTAAGCGTTTTCCAATGCTTAAATAACCACAACTCCTTTATCAGGCACAGGGACTCGTTGCTCATTTTATAGGCTTTGATTTTACTAGTCTTTTGATTAGCTTGCTGAATAAGTGTTAATCAAGTTACAGAGTTAGAAAAAACAAATGAATGAATGAACTGGACAAACAACTTGAAATTCAACTAAATAAATTCAACTTGAAATTCAACTAAATAAATGAATGAATTGGACAAACAACAACTTAGAAAAAACAAGCAGACTGCTTCGATCAAAATTTTATCAAAACCCTAAAATGATGAACTAACTACTTAACATCAGAAATTGAATAAATTAAACCCTAAATTGAGGACATACATTAACCAGAGTGAGGCGCGCGGCAAAGAGGAGGATCGGACGTCCGGTCGTCGGCGTCGAATGACGGGATTGAAGAACCCTAAATTGATGACGATTATTTACGGCCTACAGCAGAAAAAGGGGATTAACTAATAAAACCAAAGATTGAACCAAAAAATTGCAATTTAGGGTGTATCCATGCAACGGTCTCACGATAACAAAGGAAGACGAAGATGGGTAGGTGAAACGGCAAACTTACGCGAACGGGGGACGGCGAGCGGAGGTCGGCGAACGGAGTACGGCGAGCGGACGGCGAGTTGGTCGGGTAGCGCGAAGGGATGTGGTGAAGGAGGTCGATGAAGTGTGATACGGAGTATATTATGAAGGGTCTTAGGTTTTTTTTCTTTTTTTGAAACTAAGGGTCTTAGGTTAGTTTTTGATAATAAGTTAAGTGTAGGAAATTGTAACTTTACGTGTATTAGGGAAGTTAGAGTAAGTTAAATAAAATATTATTATTTTCATTTATATCGCTTTAAAGAATCAAACGACCTCTTTGTCTATCATAGAGGTCGCTTCTCCTTCCAAACCGGTTTCTTAAGTAATAGAGGTCGTTTTGTTTGACCAACCGTCCTCTTTGTTGTACATAAGATCTCACTTTTTCACCAAAACCGTCATAATTGATAATTTTTTTTCCCGCCAAAAACCAAATGTACCTAGAGGACGGTTCCGTGTGTAAGCGTCATATTATAAGCGTCATGGTAGGCTATAATTGTAGTAGTGTAGCCAATTCATTTTTTTCGAGCTATGATACGCACCACAATTGTAGTGCTACAGCCGTGCAGCTGTTAGAGGATGCGGTTTTGAATAGAGGCTCGTCGATCGATATGTCCGAGGCCTTAGCTACGCATTTCGCCCATGTTGCGAAGGGCAACCGCAAGAAAATTTCTTGCGGTGGAGTTGTAATGATGATAGCTAAAGCCTTAGATGTCGATTTTAGCGATATGACACCAGTTGATGGACCAGGAATTTATCTAGATGAGGTTTATTGCCCTTTCCTTGTTTGGCCCGACAAAGGGGATTATAACAGTTTGTTTTTGTACAAGATTATTGAGTTTCGGGCTATAGAGATGCATAATCCCGAATGGGTTAGGTTAGATGTTGAGGAGAATTTCGGCATGCCGAAAAGGTCCGGGGAATACATTCAAGGGATAACACCCGAGGTAAGTTTCGTGAAGCTCAATACCCCGAGGGACCTTTAGACTATGGCGACGATGACATTGAGGTAGTAGACGTGTCAGAGGAGGAACCAGAGGTTGAAACCTCTCGGGATGAGGGTCAGAGAACGTTACCTTCATCATCACACGGACCGTCTTCCTCCCACTAGACCAAACCCCAGACCTCACAATTTTTCACCCCCAACTTCTCGGACTTCGAACCACACAGACACTCCACGTTCACCTAGTATACCCCAGGTTTTCAGGGGGACATTAACATGAGTCCTCCACGCCACTCTTCGTTCTTCGGATCGGAGGACTTTTATAACCAATAGGGGGAAGTCTATGACCGAACACGCCAGACTTGGGAGAACTCGATCACTTCACTAAACTTGCCCCAGGACTCCTACAATGTGGCCCCGGATGCGCGCGATACTGCGCATAGCTCGTACGCGTACTCAAGGGATGGTTTTGAGTACGCCCGGAACAACTTTGAGATGGCCAGGGACGCTGCTAGGGATGCCGAAGCAGCGAGGATGGCGGCAGAGGAGAACCAGAGGATGTTGCAACAGCAGCAACACTAGTTTGATCGTCTATTTGGTATACCTCTACCAGAGTCTTACTACCCCCACCTCGTCCCCTAGGTCCTATGTGAGCGGTCGAGTGTTGTCAGTGTTAGTGTGGGAGGGGGGTGTAAGATGTCAGTCGTCAGTCGTCGCTAATCTGTTCTCCTGTCTCAGTAGTCTTTGTCAGTCCTTGCAGCGCCAATTTTTGGCATTTATGGTTGTTGGTTATTTTGTGGTGACATTTTTGTTGGATTGGTGAGTTGTCAGCCCCTCCGTGACCCTACTTGGGTCGTTACACACGTGAGGTTTTATTGCAGGTACCTTAGAGAAGAAGGACATGCTTGTTGCTCCCGGTCTTAGGTGACTTGATCGCACCAAGACCATTTGAAAAATCCAAACTTTTCTTTTCTTTATTTGTGCGGAATCGGGGCGAGGTGACGTGATTTCACCTACGCCCTTTCTCCCCTTATCAATTTTTCTTCTCTCTTTTTCATTTTCCTTTTATTTTCACTTCATTTTCTTCTCTTATTTTTCGATTTTTCTTTTTGGCTAGGGTCTAGATGACGTGATTACACCTAGGCCCGCCACTTCATTTTCTTTATTTTTCATTTCCTTTATTTTTACCCCCCTTAATTTTGAAAAATACAAAAACATTTGAAAAACCATAAAAAAATCAAAAAGATTTTCCAATTTTTCTCTTTTCTTCTTTTTCGATTCTTCCTCTATTTCGCGCATTGGGAATAATGCACAGTTTTAGTGTGAGGGACTAATCTACTATCCTTTTCTTCATTTTCTCTTTCATTTTTCCTTTAAAAACCAAAAATCCAAAAAAAATTCTTTTTTTCTCTTTTTAGTTTTCTTTTCTTTTATTTTTTGTTTTTGTTTTTGTGTCACTTATATTGTCTTGCATTCTCCTTCTTATAGGTACACCGCCAACCAATTAGCATAGATACGTAAGGTAGCGAAAATAAAGACCGCTTGGTAATATCTTCTACCTTCGTTTTATCTTCTTTTTTCTTATATATGGGAGTTTGGGCATATATGCTATTTGGAGGTTCACTTGGTGAACATTTTGGAATAGGTGGTTGTGGATTGTGTTGACTTGATGGAGTTCGGAGTGCTTGGCTATACTTGTGTATTTGTTTTGCTTTCTTGTGTTTTTGTCGTTTTTGTGTTCTTTTTCATTTTGTGTATAGTTTGTCTAGGTAAAGTTTTCGAAAACCCGATTTTGAGTTTAGGCCGAGTGTTTATTACTCCCTTGTTAGTAACTCTTTTTTATTATTGGACATATTTCTATTAGAATGACCTTGAACCAATTTTTGCATTAGATTTTTACCATGAGTCCATCTTTTCTACTAGGAGTCTACATCGGGATTTGCATTTGACCACCTTGAACACCCATGGAGTGATAAGGCTTTGATTACCGTTTCCCGTTCTCTTAGGTGACCTTACTTGAGAAGCCATTTTTAGTTCAAAATTCCATCTTTCTATGGGTTCGGAGGGGGTGCACACCCGACTAACCTATTTCTCTACCATTCACCCACTTCCACAAATAAGTTTGCAAGAATATGCTTTATCTTGATCTCAAATGAATCATCTAGCCAAAAATGGGATACTCAAAAGAAAAAGGGAAAAATGAAGAAGGGCATATGAAAAAAAAAAGCCCTCAACCGAAATATATAATGGGGAAAGAAAAACCAAAAAGAAAATCAAAATCTCAAAAAAAAAAATTCATTCCCAAACCCAAATAATCCCTTGGTTGACTTATTGCCGTGAAATGCCTACTAGAGGTCCGAGTCCCGAGGAAGGAAAATAGCTGTAATTTGGCAATCCTTACCATTTTGCAAACACTTATCCATCTTTTTGGTCTAATTGGCTTTCTCGAGTTTGGAACCACCCTCTAGGCTTAGCTTAGGAGACGGGATAACACTTACCTGCAGTGCTTACTAACTCCATGGTTCTCACTTATCCACTCCATCTATCGTCCCGTTGTAGGCGTCTTTAGTGGAATTAGAAGGACCTTGGTAAATTTTCAATGTTTTTATTGTTTGATTGTCATTCTATTAGAATCTTATCCATGTCAATTTGAGTGACTAACTTGGTAGTGTTCTCACTTGTCTTAAGCTTTAAATCGGTGCTTTCTCTGCCGTTTCGATGAGGGATTCAGTGATTTATTTTTTCTTGGGTTGCGACTATCTTTTTGTGTGTCTTCTTTGTATTGTGTTTGTGTGTGTTAGTCACAACCCCAATTTTGAGCAAGACCTTACTTGCCTTGCATGGAGGTACTCTACCTCATGGGTATCTCGATGTGAGTTGAAGGGACGGAGCGGGCCCGTTAATTGCCTCGTATCGGCTTAGCATAGTCTAGCTTAGTAGTAGTAGCTAATTTCTTTTTGGGTCTTTGCTCGAGGACGAGCAACGGTTTAGTGTGGGGGAATTGTTGTGTGCCAAATTTGGACCATTTTTCCTCCCATTTAGACCCGTGTTTCCTCCGTTTTGCGAGATTAGAGTATGATTATCGCCGTATTTTGCGTAATTCTCGCATTAGTGTATCTCTTTTGCATTTTACGTGTTTTTCGTAGTTTTCTGTCTATTTTGATTGGATTTTCGACCGAAAACGTATCCGAGCTTCTATGAGCATGAAAGAGAGAGATTCAGTCCAAAGAGCAAAGCACACAACTGAAAGTTCAAGTAATCCAACTGATCGACAAAGAAAGAGACCGGAAAAGAGGCGGAAGACCACCGGGCGAAGTTTCGCCCGACGACATTTTCCACCTCCCGTTGATTTTCGTGGGCACTCACCACCGGGTGAAACGACCGGGCGAAATTTCGCCCACCGGGTGAAATTTTGCTCGATGGAGAAAAGCGCCAAAAATCGCAAAATGAGAAGAAAGTCTTACCGGGTGAAATTTCACCCGGTGGTGTCAGCTCGTCAACCGCAAGGTGACGTTTTACCCCATGAAGATGTAAAGGGTGAAGGTCTAGCTTAAAAGAAAAGAAATTGGATTATGGGCCTTAAGATTGTGTGACCCATTAAGACTAGTATATACACTAAACCTACGGTTTTGTGTTATTTTTGTGCCTTAAGTGAGCCTTTTAGATTAGGAGAAGGGTAGAGGATTTCTAGTAGTAATAGTATTTTTACATAGAAAAACACCAAAAATTTAGTAAGCTTTCTTAGTTTAGATTAAAACTATTTTATATTTCTACAATCAAGTTATCATCTTTGTTGAAGATTTGGGTTTTATATTGAAGATTTAAGGGTTTTGTAGGGGTTTAGTGACAAGATCCTTGTATTATTTCTTGAAACTTCATCTTTTATGTTAATCTTCATCTCCTCCTTTAGTCTCTCCATTGTTGGTAGTTTCTTCCCTCTCCCTTTCTCCATTATTTAGTTTTGTTTTTAATTAGTCTCTTGTTAATCCATTGTTTGTCTTGTCATTTTTATGTTAGTATAGTTTTTCATTGTTTGTTTGTTTTTCTCTCTCCTTAGTTTGTTTCTCCATAGTTTGTGTGTTTGTTTATTTTCCTCTTATTTGTTGTTTGTTAGTGTAGTTTCCTTTATTGTCTTAGATTAATTGTCTCTCCTCTAGTTCAAGGATGTTTCGTCTTTCTCATAGTCTCCTTAGTGTTAGTTTTATTATGGGTAGTGAGTAAATTTTAGTTAGGGGGCTAGGGGAGGAGGAATTCTAGATAAAGGTCTTATTTTGTGGAATTATTGCATTTGAGGGTGATTTGTCTTGATTGGGATTGTTGTTTCTTGATTGACTTAGCTTGATCACCTAGGTTGACTTGACTCACCCGGACCAATATGGGGAAACTCGGGGTTTGGGCAATTCCGTCTTGAGACCTTAGTTTATTCGTCGCGAAAGCGGGCTTAGGCTTGGTTGGTAGGGAAACCGAAAGGTGGCACCTCCCTTATACATCTTGTGATGATTCTTGCATTGTTTGCACCCTTACCTTAATTTCCGACTCCCCGACTCTCCCTAACGCCTTTCCCATTAATTGTTTCTCGCTTTAGTACCTTATCTCGTCTAGTTAGTTTAGCCCCTCTCGTTCAAAACCCCCCTTCTCGCTCCAAACACTTTTTGACTTAAAATTGACTGACTTCATATAGACCGTCCCTGAGGAACGATCCCGACTTGTCGCTACTACGTAGTAGTTAGTTGGAGTTTATAAATTTTGTTTGATCGTGTTAGATAGGCGACAATCTGACGCGCATCACTCACCCACTTTTAATCTATTGTTGCCATATCAGTGTGAATTTATGATGTATAATTTAGTTGATTATATTCTGGAATTGAATGATTAATCGATTGATTTAATTTATTCGAAATTGAGAATGAAAGAGGAGGTTAGCTGACCAATTAAGGCGGACCCGCGGGTTGACCCGGACCCGGTCCAGACCCGACCGGTTCGGGTATGGGTTTGATATTTTTGGACCCGTTCGAGTCCGGTTCGGGTCTGGGTCCAGAGTTGAAACTTCGGGTCCGGGTTTGGGTCCGGGTGCACCCGACCCAGATCCGACCCGTTGCCATCCCTAACTCAGCCTGACATGTAACGACAGATACTCACATTTTCAAACCCGTCATTTGGCTAAGGTTTCTGAGAATTCCATCCAATTTCATATCGTAACAGCGAAACCACTAAAATATTTATTAACTCAACGAAGCCACAATCTCGTTGGTCTAAGGGTTCTGAACTATAAATCCATGAAGATGATTGACATTAAGCATTCCTCAAAATAATGCGATAAATCCAACCTTTAATTGTGCAATATGTTTCTTTCCTTCAAGGTTAACAATGATCTATCCAAAATTTAGGTCATTCAACTCCAAAGTTCGTAGGTGACAACCTTACATCAACGATCCACGATCTAATCCTTAAGAAACACGGGAAATCTATGTCCACCAAAATTTATAACGACATTTATGAAAACCTTTAATGGTACCACAACACTCAGGCTAACAATTGAAACGATACTCTAAGATCTCAAATATTCACGATGCATCCACCAAATAAGCATTAGGTAAGAATCCCAAAGTGATATTATCAGTTACACTTAGTTCGATTCTAGGGTAGGTACTAGGTATCCATCATATAAGATATACTCTTACTACTCCAAAATATATTCAACTCTAAGTACTCCAAAATAATCAAAGTAACCTATAACTCAAGGTTCAGTATCTAAAGTATCATCCTAATTCCATCAATTAACTAATACCATTCAAATGAAACCTCAGAAAGCTTACTAGACTAGATGAAAAGATACAACTCACAATCCTCAAACCATAGGTAATACTCCCTTCGGTTCTTCGGATTTGCAACATTTGATTAAAATATACCTCACAAATCATATAAAGTGTTGCAATTCCAAAGAACCGGAGGGAGTAAGAAGTTAACTAAACCTCTAACATCTGTAACTTCCAAAGGCTCACTAAGACAAAAATACGGTCTAACCAAAGAATCTCAAGAGGAAGATGGTAAAGTAGAAGAATAGAACAAGGATTCACCATAAGAATGAAGATGAGAATATAAGAGAAGAATTGGAAGAAGTAGATGGTGGAAGATGAAAGAAAAGAATCAATGATCCAAGATAATTAAGATCGTAAACTAGAGAAGTATCTTCGGGCCTCCAGAGTTCACAAAGGAATCTCACTGGATTTCTTCATCTTCTTGTAGAGGAACGAGCACACTATTATTAGATCGCTCCATTTGGATCCAAAGTAATTTCACATTTGAGTCGGTTGCACCGTCACGGAACTGGAATCTACGCACTCTTGATCATCTGGCCTATAGCTTAAGCAAACTGAATCGGGGCTGAAAAGTCACCATCGACATCTTTCTTGGAGCACCAAGTTGTCCACGTGAGTCAGCAAGCGTTGAGAGTGTTAAGTAGGTCTTGTCTCGATTTGGAGTAGCATCATGTCAACATCTTGTCCACTCATCATCTTTTTCTTGGACATATAAAACAAATATTCAATGCTAATCATTGAGTTTCAGGAAACAAGAAAAGCTAAAAAAATAAGTCCTTATTTGTTTCTACCCATTTCTAATAATATTTTTATTCACTGTTTAAATAATTTACTGGTATTTTCCCTAATTTCAAGTGTAAGCGTTGGGAGCAGTGTTGCTCTGATACCAACTGTAATCTCCTAGAAAATCTAACGCGATACAGTGGCGGAAACACTGTAGAGTCGGGATTAAAACACGCTGTAACTATGTCTTAGCAAATTAAAAAGGTAAAGTCGAACTATAGGCCATAAATAAAAATGGTCAAAATTTAAAACAATCCATAAACGGGTTTAACAATCCATAAGATAGATTTATTAAAATAAACAAGCAGGATACCAAAGATGTCTTAGCCTAGTGGTTGAGACTAGGTACCGTGGACACTATAGATCCCAGGTTCGAATACCCCCTCCCCCTATATTGTAATGCGACTAAGTGCGCGCTTCGTTGTGAACCAAAAAAAAATAAAAAATAAAAAATAAACAAGCAGGATATAAGACCGCTCGTTAGCCCAAACCCACCGGAAAAACACGTATACCTGCCATGTTAAAACATAACAGCCACAATCAGTGGGGAGCAACATCAACGTTCTCCCAGCTGTATAACAGGATTTTAAAACGGTAATTACTATTATAGAAAAAATAGTTAAAACGGAAAATAGTAAAACATTATAATAAAATAAATTTTCAGTGAAAAATTTCACGTATCGGAACAATATAATAAAGATGAGTTTTTCGAAGAAAACATAAAATATTTGCCAACCTGCAAACCAAATTATATCGATAATAATAAAATAGTCAAAATGGTGTTATGGATAGAATTAGTGTAGAATCTAGACTTTCACTAGGATAATACCAGAAACTAGCTTCGAGAACTGTAGACTTAACTCATAACAGAATCCAGTTTCTAACTAGGCAACTCAACTATAACAGGACTGCGTGCAGCGAGGTCCTGGTTTAAGTAGTGCACACCCCTCCAAGACAACAAATATGTCTAGTTCAGCTGACGTCGACTAACACGATGTGATATCTAGCTTAAAGTCAAAACATACACTCTCTTGGGCAAAACCACGCCCAGTTCAACGACCAAATGTGCCCCAAATAGACACACCGGCTTTATTGCTGATGGCAAAAACGTACATCCTAGAGACCCATACTATATTACTCTAAACCCACACTTGTCCTTATTCTATAACTCCAAAACGAGTCATTATAGATATTCAAAAGATATAATCATTATAAATAATAAGAGAACAAAAAGGAAAAATGATCACTTTCCAAAAGAGGAAACTTTCTATTTTAGGAAACTTCTATTTTTAGAAACTTTACTAAAAATAGCATCATATCAAAATATCGAAAATATTAGTTCATATTAATACAACATGTTCAGTAAACGATATAGACTTATAAAAACTAATACTTTCGGCGTTAACGATATTAGTTGTTAAATTGAGAACATATGGGTTTATGAACTTATTGAAATATCATACGAGTGTTTTTAAAATGATTAAAAATATCTTAAACATTTTAATACTACTAATTATGGGGTTTCCAAAATTTATAAAACTCAAATCCCCCAATTATTAATAGTTTCGACCATACGAACATAAATAGGATTTTACGGGAAATGTAAAAATAAATTTTTTAACGTCTTTTATTTAATTAAACCATTAAACAAATTTAGAATATGACAAAGGGTGATTTTAATCTAAAATTTTCAGATTTAAAAACTTTCAAAATTGCTGGAAAAACAATTCATTTAGGTGAAACAGAGCATTTTAACGATAAATCTTAATTTTATCCAAAAATCATTACTATTAATTAAAGACTTTAATAAATAGTTAAACAATTATGTAAAATAGCGAAAATATATTTGTGGACATTCTTTCCAGAAAATACAATTTTTATAGAATGCCTAAACTCGGTTTTTAAAAGGTTTCCTCGTTAATCGTCTAATCTCGACAATAACGAATAATAAAAATAGAAATTACAAAACGATTTAAGTATTAATATCCAAAAATGATTATTAAACTTAAAAATCATGATTTTCCAGAATATACCAATTTTTACAGATTTCCAAAATTTCAGATTTAACAAATTCCGTTAAAACCATCCAGTAAAACCCGTTTTCACAATTAGCAATTCCATTAATAAAACTTATCGTTCTTAATAATTTATTAAAGCACTAAAAATCATAAAAATACATTTTATCATGAAATCATCAGACACACATTTTTTTCCAGATTTAAAACAAAGACCATAAATCGAAAATTAAAACGACAAACACGGTTTTTAACGATAAACGATGATTTAAAGTGATTAATTAATTCACCCACTTAACAATTTCGAAAAATTATGAAAACAATCAAAAAATTCTATTTCATCAGAAGGATTTGCCACGTCAAGTTTCAGAGTTAAATAAAATGTTTAAGTGCTAGAACTAAAAATCGGCTTTTAATCGTTTTTGTCCCTAAATGGTAATAATTCAATAACCGATATCTAAAATATCAGAAAAATACCAAATTATTAAAAATCATGAAAAACCTCATTTTTATAGATTATAATCATATATTAAAAGTTTAGGCCGAATTTTACTATTTTACAAATTAATATAACAATTAAATCGTTAATCTCGTAAAAGCGATAAAAATACCAAAACATGCAAATTTTCAACTTTTAAAATTTTCCAGATTATACGACATACTTCCTCCGAGTTTCTAACATTGCCTCATTTGTGTTTTGGGTGGAAAATAGGGAAGGGGAAATGAGTGGTTAAAAAAGAAAGGAGCAAGAGAGAGAAATTGGTGGACAAATGTGAATCACACATTTATGGTCGAAAGTAGAAAATGGATAAAAGATCCAAACTCAGCCCAAAAAGAAAAATGGGGCAATGTTAGAAACTCAGAGGGAGTACATATATTGTCAAAAATGAATATAAAAATATACATGCAATTACACAAATAAAATCATAAGATACCGAGTAACATCGACGTTACCTCTAGTCCAAATCGGAATCGATAATATACTCGTCGGCCTCGGGATCGTCCACAAATCCTATAACACACGAAAATCATGGTAGGAAAATACCATTTGAAAAACTAATAAAATCGAGGTGAATAACGATCGAAAACGACATCGATTATTACCTTAACGATAGGATCGGAATAAGGATTAATTTGACGATGAAAACGAGACCATTATGACTCGAATTAGAGCAAGAATTAGCCTAGGAATGCTGGAGGATGCCACGGTTTTGAGGGAAAAGAAAGAGTACGTATTTATTTTGTTTATGAGAGAAATGAATGTAAGAAAGAAATGAATGGTTTCTAAGCATAAATGATGATAATTTTTTTTGATGAAAACTAGATAGAAATATACCAAATGACCAACCAAAATAGTGATAGGTGGCAGAATGAAAGGTTGATCATAATGTATCGAATAACTGAAAAGAAAAGAATTACGTAATTACGTTTTAATGTAATAAAATGGAACATATTATGAAAACGTAGTAAGGGTGTGACAAGGAGAAGGATCGGTCCAAAACATGGGAAAAAGGCCCCAAATAACTTGTAAGTTGATAAAAAGAAGAATCGTAAAATAGTTAAAGGTATTTCAAAGCAATTCGAGTAAACCTCGCGATAGAAAATAATTATTTACGAACCTTCGTAATAAAAATCACTAATGACTAAATTTTCGTAAATAAAAATATTTCTAAGTTGAAAATATTATATAAATATGTTTAGACACTTGTAGGAAAATAAATAACTTAAATCCAAGCTTAAAAACGTTAATTCGTAAAGAAGTAGAATTTCCGCGAAAAAATAATTAATTTACGAAGAAAATCAAATAAATAGATTTAAAAGAATTAAAATCTTTAAAAATAAAAATAAATATCAATAGACTCAAAAATGAAAATAAAGTTTGGAAAATGATTAAACAAACGGCCGAAATGTGACAGAGTTATGACGAAGTCATAACGGAAAATATGAAAGCGCTAGGAAAATAGCGGGTGTTACAGGTGGGGGACGGGGGGCGAGGGGACGGAGAACACCCACCGGTAAACGTCAACGACGAGGAGGTGGAAACCGAGAAAAACAAAACCCGTAATTAAACTAAAAAAGTCACATAATTAAGCAACACGGAGGGCCGATGGGGTGGGGGAGGGGGCGAGGGGAAGGAGGAACACACTCTGGCAAACACTCCGGCGATCGGAAAGACAACCACTGGAAAAAGATCAACGAAAAGGAAAAAGACAGAAAAAAGGGGGGGTGGGCATCGGAAACAAACCGAAAAGACAAGAAATGGGGAAACTCCGACGATCACAACGGAGACGGAAACGGACGGGAACTATTGATGAGGAGGGAGGAAGGAATGCATGATATAGTGGCCGGAGATAGGCCAAAAAATCGACCCAATCTCTGGCCTAGGGTGGAAGAAGGTGTTAGAGGTGGTAAGGAGAGGTGGCGTCTGGTTTGAGGGTTTTGTTTGTTGTTTGTTTTAGAGAGAGGTGAGAGCTTTTTTTTAGAGAGAGAGAATGGAGTTGGGAAAGTTGATGATCAATAATGCATTCCCCTTTTCTGAATTCCTCGACTATTTGTACGACATTATTCATTACTTTCCATACAAATGCTCTCCGTATTGTGCACAACTTCTTGTTTGTCGTGAAGATATCTGTCATATTATTATAACGGTCGAATAGTACTCCCTCCGTCTTGTTTATTTGTTTGCTTTTGATTAAAATATTTCTCACAATGAATATAAAAGACAAACAAATGAACGAAACGAAGGAAGTACTCATTTAGATAGAAAAACACAAAAGCAAACCACATGGAGAATACCAATACTTCGTTCTTATGTATCTAAATAATTATTTATTTGATTCGTTATAACAATATGACGGATAATAACAATGTTACAAGGTAGACTAAGTGCATACTGTTACAAATCATAACAAGATGTTATGAACAAATTTGTTACAAATGTAAATAGTGAATCATGTGTCGAACTGAAAGTGATAAAAATGTCAATGAAAATAATGAAAACATGCATCACAACGATTTCAAAGGGCTCCGACACACTATGCGTCTTATGGCGTTTTCATTACATGCGTCCGATACATTATGCGGCAGACGTCTTGTGGCGGACTAGGAATCCAATGCATTTTCAGACGACGCGTCGGATATGCGTCAGATTGGTCGACCCATACCGCTTGTGTCTGAATTGTCTACGCAAGGTGACGCAGGTCAAAGGGTGCTCACGAAAATGTATTTCACGCTCAAACATGCGTCGGATTAGCCAACGCAAGTCGGTCGCATAATTAGTTATGCGGCGGACCATCCAACGCATACCACGTGACCCCAACGCATGTTTTTCTCGTTTTTTTTAAATTTATTCACGCATGCGGCAGACACTCCGACGCATAAATGAATTGCGGCGGACTCGCATCGGATTGTCTGCCGCATGATCCTCAGATATTAAAAAAACAAGACGTGAGGACTTCACAAACCCAAAACCCCCAAATCAATTTCCCCCTCCCTTTCGATGAAACCCTAACCCCATTCACCCTCTCCCCTACCCCTCCTCCTCCAGCGGTGACCACTGCTCCTCCAGCGCCCCTGTTGCAGCCGCGCCTGCCGCCGACGCCCCCCTGCCGCTCCCCTCTTTCCGACGATTTTTCAGTCTTTTCTTCTTAAAGTTTGTTAAAACATTTAAATTGTTTAGATTATTGTTATTGATATTGTTATTATTGATTAGGTTGTTGTTGGTGGTGTTAGTGTTGGTGTGAGTTTGTGTGAGTGGTTGTTGTTGTTGTTATTGTAGAGATTAAGTAGTAGTGGTGGTGGTGGATTGAGAATTGGTAATTTTGTTAGTAGTAGTAATTTTGTAATAGTAGTAGATTAGTATTATTAGGAGTAGTAGTAATGGTAGTAATAGTAGAAGATTAGTAGTAGTAGTAGCAGCAGCAGCAGTAGATTAGTAGTATTAGTAGTAGGAGTAGTAGTAGTAGATTAGTAGTATTAGTAGTAGTGAAATACTAATACTACTAATCGACTACTACTACTACTACTAATCTACTACTACATACCATCACCACCACTCCTACTAATCTAGAACTACTACTACTACTACTACTACTAATCTACTACTACATACCATCACCACCACTCCTACTAATCTAGAACTACTACTACTACTACTACTACTACTACTACTACTACTACTACTACTACTACTACTACCACTACTACTTCACTACTACTACTACTCATCTACTACTACTACTACTACTACTACTCCCACCACTACCTCCACCACCACCACTACTACTAATACTACTAATCTATTAGAAGCAATAATACTAAGAATTAATCTTTTTGTAATATTAATACTTTCATTTATTGTAATTTCAGACACTGATGATATGGAGGAACAAGTAGGGAAAGTCGGTGAAGAGGAGGGTGAGGAAGAAGAAGATGAATTCCACGACTGGATCATGCCTGAGGGTAAGGGTGAGGATGTGGAAGAGGTTATTGTTGACCAAGAAGATGAGGAAGAGGTCGCCAGTGAATTGGATGATGATGAGATCGAAGAAGACGGTTTCAATGAAGTGAACACGGATGAGGAGGATGATAGTGACGATGAGTAGTGTCTATTTACATTTTAATATTGTAACTTTAATTTGTTTTCATTAGAATTAAAAACAATTTATTCAAACAGGTGTACGTATTATAATCTGGTTTATGTATTATATTTCAGTGTGTATTTCCCATCATTATTGTAAATGGTTAATGTGCTTTCACGTTTTGCAACTGTGGTTCTCGTAGAGGAAACATAATAATGGCAGGTGTTGGAAACGACGACAATATACCGGATGCAGATAAGAAATATCTTTCACGGAACGTTGACGGCATTTGGTAAGGATTCTTGTATTGTATTAAGGTTTTCCTAACATAAGATATTTAGTTCAGTTATGATAGTGGAATATAACTTGTGAAATTGTCGTTGCAGGTGGGAAGATGAGGACATTGTGAGATACCTACGCGAGTCCATTGTCGCTACTTACATGAACACCCCTGGCGTGTATCGAAACTAGACTGAGGTGCACCAAAAAGCGAGAGACGCCATGTTGTAGACACCCGCATTTTGCATGCTAGTGTCTATAGAAGTTCCCGACAAAACACCCGATGATGATCGGACGTCAACATGACTTAATACGCTCGAATACGGACTCGGAATCAATAGTATCCGACGTGGGCATTTAGCGGAGTAAAAATCTCTCAAAACTGACCTCAAATCCAGGCCCAGTGGATCGTTTTCAATAAAATGAGACTAATTTGGGCCAAAACCGTCACCGGAAATAAAACCGTCTTTTAGCGACCGAGTCAAAACCCGATCAAAGTTGAATCCCGAGACGAACCAGCCTCACATTATGTCCAAATACACAAAATGAATCCAAACTCAACAACCAAATCAACCAGAATCATTTCAAAAATAGGAAACAAATCATGCCCTATTTACACTGCCTCCTTCCCGACCCACTCGATCGAGTGGTTCACACCCACTCGGTCGAGTAAGGCCATGAACCGGCCGAACCGGACTCGAACCGAGCACTCGATCGAGTGCACCCGCGCCACTCGATCGAGTGACCCTAAACCGGGGTATTTTTCCTATAAATACCCCATCACCCCACAACCATTTAAAAAAAAAAAACTTTTTTCAGCCATTACTACTTCAAAAACCCTCACATTTTCATCCATCATTTCACCTTTAAGCATTCACCATCTCGACATCAATCCTACACATATATACATTCAAAATCCCGAGATCAAAACTCGCCAAAGACCCGAGAGCATCCTCTCCCTAAACAAACACACCCTAACTCACCCTACATTTCTCGACACTCCCGCGCACACGCCGCTACTTGACGAGTCCGTTTCCGAGACTAAAGCATGTAGGTTGAGGGTGTAATTCAAATCCCGACATCTCTTTCTCCCTTGTTCTTTTTTTCGTTTCTTTTATATATTTATGTATATTATTATTATTATTATTATTATTACTAACCGTTAACACTAACATTTTAATTTCGTGTATACTAACTCTCTAATCTAACACTTTTATTTATCGCAATCTAACATTTTTTATTTATTGTATCTAACACCTAACATTTAATTTTATTATTTACTAATTTTTATCCTTTCGTTACTAACATTCATATACCGTGTATATATACATACTAGAACTAAAATTCGGATCCTAACCCGTTTGACTATGACGACCATCCAAAGTCCGTTTAATCCATTTACGAGCCGCAATGGAGGTGGCGCCCTTTCGAGGAGCGCCGCCTCCACGCACTCAAGGGCATAACGCGATCGTGGTCGTACGTAGTTGAACGCGTCCGGCTCCATTTCCAAGATTAGCACGGAATCCGTTGATGCGAAAATCAACATCACATAATCCGTTAGGATTAGTTTCGATGTTGTGACGCGGAGGGATACAATTTCGTCGCTAATCAAATTTTTTAATCCAATAATAACACTTTTTCATAAAATCCTGATGACGGTCTCATAATCGTATAGTACACGATTATGGCACCGAAAACCAAGTTGAATTTCAATAATGCAATATTTTTATTTAACTCGGTCAACCATCGATTTTAAACACATAAAAGCAAAACGAGCCATGCCTCGTACAGGGGGCACTCGACCGAGTGCCATAGGCCACTCGATCGAGTAGCACCCCAAAAATCGGGCAGTAGCTACCTTAAAGGCACACTCGACCGAGTCCGTGCCGTGGCTCGATCGAGTGGGCCCTGTAGCATGGAAAACCGAGCGCTTTGATCATCATTTGAGCCTCGTCATTTTTTTACGACTTTTAGTCGACACGTGTAAAGTCAATCACGTGATCTCCTTTTTCAAAACTCATGCATATCACTTCACATAAACGACTTTGATCAACGGTCTCGCACTATTAATCTTGTGTCGACGACTCTTTAGTCGTATCCGACACATGATTAATTTAGACTCCATTCCTCGAGGTGATAAGCCGGGATAAGACATCGAGATTCGGGATCGGGCTAGCACCACGCCTAGGTTCCATATCTCCGTCCTTCGCTTAATACGTAATATAATGCGTAATTAATCGATGTTCGTCCATTTGCACAACTTACGGTCTAGTTTATATTTATTATATACGGGTCCGTTTCTAGTTAACATTTGCTGCTTATAATTCAATTATTCTATTTCATTGCTCGTTGTAGTGTGAATTCCGGGTTGTATTCCGCCCGTGTAATTTGTAATTTATTTACGAGTTTTCTATTTTCGATGTTTGCCATTTATTTATTTAAATGAACATCACATGCTAAACTACTCCGACAATGATTAGATGCATTAAATGACGTAGTTCACATATAATTCACATGCTTAGCCCGAAAACGCTGTTTGCATATCATTTAGTCGTTTTACTAGCGCGCGTACACGAACACGAACGATGTCTTAGTAGAGGCCGCCATTGTGCGGGCGGGGTTGGGTGTCCTTAGTGGGCTTCCCAACACGTACCCCCACCCCTTACTCAGAACCTTGGTTTCCGGATGTCCGAAACCATTGGCGCATGGGAGTCATTTTATATACGAAAGTTGGTGTAAACGGTATCGATATAATAATGCAAAGGGACGAGCCCCATAAACTCTGAAATCGAAGTGGGCCGTACTTTGTGTATAGTCCACGACGACATAGAGTGGGCTCGAATGGTTCCGAATAACCACAAAATTCGGTGGCGACTCCATCTTAGACTTAAATTTCGAACCCGGGAACAATCTCACACGAGATTCATTCGCCTACCCAAACCCGCGCGTGGCCGCGTCGGGGTGGACCTACGTCATGTCCACACATGTACACCCACTTCGCAGTGATTTTTTTATTTGGTCTAATACTTGAACTATTTCAGCAATGTGTTCATTTTATAATAAATTGTTTGTCTTTTGGAACCAGAAACGAGTGAGGGCTGCTCCGGGCTATGAGTTAAGAAGCGAGTACGAGGCAAGAATCAAGAAGCGCCTCTCCGACATCTTCCAGGAGCAATGAAGGCGCGGGATAGGCCTGTTTGGATCCCGGAGCACAAGTACTAGGTGATGCAACGTAGGGCGACGGATCCTAATTTCCTAAAGAAAGTGGAAGTGAACAAGACGAATCGTCGTGGCGGAAACATAAACAGAGTCGCGAAAGGGACCAACTGCCTAGGGCGTAAGAGTGCAACAACAACTTTCAATCGCATGGTATGTGTTTTGAAAAAAAAATGATTAGTTTCTAGTGTTCAATAACGTGACACGTGTTCTGACATTTTCTTTCGAAGGGACCAGATGCGACGCCGATCTAGCTACTTCACAAGGTCAAGAAAAACAAGAAAGGCCTTTGAGTTGACCCCGTAGTGGAGGAGGTGAATGTAAGTTCTCCTACAATGTAATTAAAATCATATTAGATTATCTCAGTTTTATTTCCTGTTACGCTATTAATTTAACATATGAATTCCATTTCTGCAAAACTATGAACGAGCGAGAGAGGACGCTATGTCCCAAGGAGGTGAGGCGATACCACGTGCCGGCGATTTTCGTTTATACCATGACGCCTCGGGGGGGTTCAATAAGAAGAAACGCTTGTTTGGGATTGGAAGCGCAGCTAAAGAACTGTTCAAACCTTTCATGAACCTTACCAGTACCGCGATCTAGACACTTACATGCCCACCGCCGCCACCCAACAACGAACCGATAACATGAAACTGAAGGAGGGCTTAAAGAGAATGGAAGAACGTCAATGTCAACATGAACGCGGGATGGAGGATCAGAGGAGGACGATTGAGATGTTGAAAGAGAGGATGACTATATCCGGCGAAGGTTACAGTTCTATGCCACATGCCCAGAGGCGCGACACCGACGCCGACGATGGACATGGATTTGGTAATATGGAGGTAGACCCGACAAATTATATAGATTTGGTAATATGGATTAGTTTATTTTGGAATTACTAATTGTAGTATGAATTGGTAATTCTCGAAGTTGTGAACTGAATTGTAAACATCTACTTTGCGATTGTGATATATTAGTTTATTTTCGATCATTGAAGCATGTTCTGCTTCTGCGTGAAAGATTCGATGCGGAGTTTGCTCGGGAGGAGCACATTTGGTTGCACATGATGTGCTTCCTTGATCCCCTCCCTATTACCCAGCAGCCATCACATCTCCCTATTACCCAAAATATCACGCCTTCCCTCATTTTGAATTCATTTTCATTTCCTCTCAACCAAACTCTTCTTCCTCTCAACTCTCTCTAAAAATCTACATCAAGGTAAATAAATATATGCAATTCCGCCTTCAAGATTCTACGTTCGTCAAACCCCTACTTCTGAACCTCAACGATTTCAGGTATTTGTTGAAATTATCTTTTTAGAGCATCTTTAAAATAATTAAATCATCTTCATCTTCATCCTTCTTTTATTTTTCATACCTTTTTTTTTGGTATTTATAAAATTATTCATCTTCATTAACCACAAAAAAATGAAGCTTGAATATTGTCTTGTAGAATCATGTTTGGATGAAGATGACTTTTGTAGGATTTTGTCTTGTACATATGTATTCGGCGTGACTTTTGTCTACAACTGCGTGATTCTACAATATAATGAACGTGACTATATAGCACAATGAGTGTGACTTTACAACTGAAAGTGTGTGACCTTGCAATTCTGCAAGAATATTATGCACAAAATGTCTGTGACTATACAACTTCAAGTGTGTGACTATACAATTTAAAGTGTGTGACTATTTTTAGGTATTTTTTTTATCTACGTTGAAAATTCCACATTCGTCAAACCCCTACTTCCGAACCTCGACGATTTTCAGGTATTTGTTATTATCTTTTTAGAGCATCTTTAAAATAATTAATCATCTTCATCTTTATGCTTGTTTTATTTTTCATTCCTTCTTTTTTTGTTATTTATAAAATTATTCATCTTCATTATCCATAAAAAAAATTAAGGTTGAATATGATAAATGGAGGTTGAATATTTAATGAATGTTTAAATAATTTGCTCTGATTTGTAGGTATAATCATCTTTCAAATTATGAATGTGACTTTGCTAATGATGATTGAAGTATAATTAACTCTATGGCTTTTATTTTTCATTTTACGGTTTTAGTTTTCTAGTCACACACTTTAGGTTGTATAATCAAACAGTTGATGTTGTATAGTCACACTTATTATATTGTAGAATCACACAAATTCTTGCAGTGATTAGTGTGTGTAATCATCTTTGCTAATGATGATTGAAGTATAAATAAGTATAATTTAGTTCTATAGTCACAAAGATTAAGTTGTATAGTCACACAGTTTAAGTTGAATAGTCACACTCGTTATGTTGTAGAACGATCACTGTCAGTATGTTGTATATTTACAATCATTATGTTGTAGGATCACACTGATTATGTTGTATAGTCACACAGTTGAAGTTGTATAGTCACACTCGTTATGTTGTAGGATCACAGTCATTATGTTGTATAGTCACACAATTAAAGTTGTATAGTCACACTCATTATGCTGTACAATCACATAGTTGTACAATCATTGTAGTCACATATTCAGTTGTATAGTCATATTCATTGTGTGATTTAGATTGATTGTGTATTTTGTCGCAACGAAATGGCTGGTGGAAAGAGGAATTTTGGTAAAAGGGGCGGTGGGAAGAAGCAGGTCGCGGAAGATACAGCGATCGACCACGTAATTGGACAACGTATTGTTGCGCACGTACCGAAGACCACCGTTAAGCTCTTGAGTGTTTGTATAGGATAAAATATTCGCTTTAGGATGTACCTACTATATGTAAAGGATGTTTGGTGGGTTACAATATTTTTATGTTTGACGTACTATATGTAAAGGATGAATTTTTTCTAATGTAAAAATATTTCCATCGCCATTTTTTGGTTTCATTATCATGTGAGGTCTATAGCAAAATCACTTATCCTTTCATCTTTAAAACCACGCAGCTGTGCACCAATTGGTTTGTAGCTAAAAGTGGTCGTATTTGTATAGTCACACTCGACATGTTGTATAGTCACACTCTTAAAGTCTTAATGTTGTATAACCAGGACAAATTTTGGTTTTTCATTTTGTATAGTCACACTCGTCGTGCAGCTAGTAGAATCATACTCATTATGTTGTATAATGAAGGTTACATAGAATCACGCAACATCCATTTAACACAACACACTTATTAAACTCTGAACTCAATGAAAATGTAACTTTCCTCAACAACGACTGCGACTATGCTCAACAACGACTGTGATTATTATAGCTAACAGATTGACACCAAATAATTCAAGGAACAACTAGAACTACAAGAAACCAAAATGCAATACTCATCTTACACAAATGGTTTGAATGAAAATAACCATCACAAGAAAACATCAACAAAAAAACAAGAAAAAACAAATTTCGAATTTATACGACAATGCAAAAATCAGAGGTTTGAATGAACTTTATAATAACAAAGTTGTATAGTCACACTCATTATGTCGTAGAATCACACTCATTTTAAGCGTAATGTCAAAATGTAACTTCTTTTTAATTATTAGTTATTACATTTTAAGCATACAAACTTCCGTCATTCATCAAGCTTGAAGATGAAGATGTTCTTATTTTTTGTTGGATGAATGAATCTTCAAGATGTAGAAACTTTTTTTTTGAATGAATGAATTTTGAGGATGATGATGTTTATCTCAACTATTAGATTAAAATCAAATAAAAGGCTAAGATTAAAACAAAAAATCATACATAAAAAAAAAAATTCCGGTAAAAAATAATCAATTATTTTTGGAAATTGATTTTTTCCCGAAAATAATTCAATTTTTTTCCGAAAATAATTCAATTTTTTTCCGAAAAAAATACATTTTTTACGAAAAAATATACGACAATTATTTCAGTAGGGCTGTTCATAAATCAACCCAGACCGAATCGTTCCCCTACAGGTCCGGTCGACGGGTCTAAATATTGGTGTAGCCGGTCCACGGTCAGTACCGGTCTAGACCTGCGGGTAACCTTGCAAGAACCGGTTCAGACCGTTAATTCTGATTTTTGCTGCCGAACCCTAAACCAAACTTTTGTATGGAATATTCCTGGTACGATTCAAAACTCTTGCAATTCAACAGGAGGTGATACATAAATGGTACATGTTGGATAATAAGCCAGTAATTATTAAACCATGGACTGAAGATGCTATCATAGAGAAAAGTGATGTTCATGAAATACCAATCTGGATGAAGATACATGATTTGAAGTTGAAATTTTGGGGAGAGGAAAGCCTGAAGAAAATTTCGGGGCCAGTTGGCTCATACATCAAATGTGACCCAATTACAGCTAAGAAAACATTCTTAGGTTTTGCTAAGGTTATGGTGTCGCTGAAATTGGGGCAAGACTTTCCTACTGAATTGCACTTTCTCGATGAAAAAGGTATTCAACAAACTGTGCGCCTTGAATATGTCCGGCTGCCTTCTAAGTGCAGTAAATGTAAAGGAATTGGCCATAAAACTGAAGCCTGTCGAAAGGATGAGAAGAGAATGAATGCGTGGAAGGAGAAACAAGTGCAGAAGCCTGCTGCGCAGACTAATGCTACTGCAGCGACGCTTCTCACTTTTGCGGTGACAACAATTCCTGTCCATAGCAGGGCACCTTCGCCTGCACGTATAATTTCCAAAATTACGAGGGAAGAAACTGGTTCGACTTATAATACGATTGCTAGTGGGAATAGTCTTATTAAATCCTTACACTCTGCACTGCATTTGTATAAGGAAGGAATGGGTGACCCTCCTAATGTTGACCATGGCAAGTTTTGGTTTTTGGAACATTAGGGGCCTTAATAGTATGAATAAACAACTAGATATTAAACGGTTCCTGCACTATAATAGTATTAGGTTATTTGGCCTGTTAGAAAGTCGTGTTCGTAATAAGAATTGGCTAGAATCAAGTTAGCAATAATTTTTGTGCTAATTGGTCTATTAGTACCAATAGTTCTTTGCATCATGGAGGGCGCATATGGGTACTTTGGAATCCTGCTTATTTTGAAGTAGATATTTTGGGTATGACTCCACAAACTATTAATATGCGAGTTAAGGATAGAAGTAGGAATAAGGCATTTAGGTATACACTTGTGTATGCTTTCAATAAGCCTAAAGATCGTTTTCCTCTTTGGGATATTCTTAAAGGGTATGCTAGCAGTGGTATTGAGCCTTGGTTAATTGGTGGAGATTTTAATAATATTTTGAACTTGGAAGAACGAATTGGTTCATCGGTGTCTTGGGATGAAATTAAGGATTTTAAGGAGTGTGTAGATGCTTGTCAGGTTATGGATATGCCAGGAATGGGTTCATACTTTACTTGGAACAATAAGCATGGGAATGGAACAAGGGTTTATACTAAATTGGATAGAGTTTTGATTAATGTGGAGTTGCGTTCCCGCAGCATATTGTGCATTTTATGCTGGAAGGGACTTATGACCATTGCCTTGCAGTTGTATTGGAGCCTGCTAGGCAAGTATGTCGTAAACATTCATTCAAATATTTCAATATGTGGGCTGAATCAGAAGAATTCCTCCCTCTCATTAGCAGACATTAGAATACTACTGTTTATGGGACTCCAATTTATCAGATTGTTATGGAAATGAAGAACATGAAGCAACATTTTAGGAGGTTCAATAGGGAAGTTTTTAGCAATGTGGATACGACAGTCTGTGTTGCTAAAGCAGCGTTAGAAGCTGTTCAAGTTCAAATACAACAGAGGCCTGGGGATATACTGCTATATGATTCTGAAAAGAAATTGGTAGAGGATTATGTTATGTTATGCAAAGCAAGATGACAGTTCAGGATTCAGAAGACTAAAGCTAACTGGATTGCTGAAGGGGATGTGAACACTAAATTTTTCCACAGCACCATTAAGGCAAAGAGCAACAAAAACAAAGTTCTAAGCATTGAAGATAGTAATGGGAATGTGAAGTATGAGGCTGCAGAGATACAAGAAGCGTTTACCCTGTATTATGAGAACCTGCTAGGGAAGGGAGTACAGGTGAAGCCTGTTCATACGGCTACGATGCAGAAAGGGAAAATCCTTAGACTGGAACATCATGATTTTCTAATGGCAGATGTTACACCCCAGGAGATCAAGGAGGCTATTTTTAGTATCCCGGATCATAAAAGCCCTGGACCGGATAGGTATGGGAGTAAATTTTTCAGAGACTCATGGTCTATTATTGGGCACGAAGTTATACTGGCAGTACATGATTTCTTCAAATGTGGAAAGTTGCTTAAGCAAGTTAATCATACTATCTTGATCTTAATCCCGAAGGTAGATAGGCCAAAATCGGTTAGCCAATTTTGACCTATAGCTTGTTGTAACACTCTCTATAAGTGTATTGCAAAGATTCTAGCTAGAAGAATGGGTAAGGTCCTTCCTGAGATCCTCAGTCTGAACCACAGCAGCTGCATTCAGGGAAGGGAGATTGTTGAGAATATGATGATCTGTCAGGATTTGATCAAGCTTTATAATAGGAAAGCTTGCTCTCCTAGAGCTATGATGAAATTGGATTTGAAGAAAGATTATGACTCTATAGGTTGGAGTTTTATGGATGAGATGTTAGAGGCTTTGAACTTCCCTCATAAGTTTAGAAGATTGGTGATGGAGTGCATTACTACTGCATCTTTCTCTCTTAAACTAAATGGGGAAGTCTTTTGTTTCTTAAAGGTGGTAAAGAATTGAGACAAGGGGATCCAATGTCCCCTATACTGTTTGTAGTTGTGTGGACATGACATAGGTCCACCCCGTCGCGGCCACGCGCGGGTTTGGGTAGGCGAATGAATCTCCATATGAGAATGGATCGAATGGAAATTTAAATCGAAGTGGAGTCGCCACCGAACTTTGTGGGAGTTCGGGCTCGTTCGAACCCACTCTATGTCGTAGTGGGCCGTATACAAAATACGGCCCATTTTCGATGTCAAAGTTTATTGGGCTCGTCCCTTTGCATTTGATACCGGTACCGACATTGTCAAAGTTTATTACCGAGGTTCTGAGTAAGGGGTGAGGGTACGTGTTGGGAAGCCCATAGAGGACACCCAACCCCGCCCGCACTTAGCGGTCTCTACTAAGATCTCGAATGACTTTCTAATACGCGCGTTAGTTGAACGGGAAAATGATATGCAAATATTATTTTCCCTAAGCATGTGAGGAATTGAAAAGAGTTTCTACGTCGATTTAATGCAATTAATTCTACGTCGAAGTAACATTTAGCATGTGGGTTCATTTTAGTAAAATAAAACAAACGATAAATCAACAAGAAAAATAACAAACGGTTAGTAACGGTATAACAAATAATAACGGTTTGCAAATATTGAATTGTATAGAATGATGCAAATGAGTTAATGCATGGTTTTGAAAAGATGTTTCACGTGATTAATTAGGCACGTGTTGACCTAAGTCACACAAAAAAAAATGGTTAATGAGACTCGAATGGATATTGTAGGACTCACGGTTTAACGTGATAAAGGGCCACTCGACCGAGTCATTAAGGGACTCGACCGAGTGGATCCTTAAAAAGTGTTCTGTCCCGGATTTCATGACCCTACTCGACCGAGTTATTGACCAACTCGGCCGAGTACGTCGCTACTCGATCGAGTCACTATGAGACTCGACCGAGTAGAGGTCGAAAGAGCATTCTGCTCGGTAAATTGTGGTGTCACTCGATCGAGTGGTCAAGGCACTCGGTCGAGTGGCACCTGTACGAACCGGGTTCGCTTGCAATTCTATTATTGATTTTGAAATTGCTTTTGATTTTTGATAATTCGATGATTCTACCGAGTCGGACATAAATATTGTACAATTTATGCTCGACTTGGATTTTATAAATCATTGATTTTGATGAATCAAATATAAATATTGTGGGACTTATACTCGATTCCGAATTTGAATACTCGTTGTATCCCATATTCGATTATTGAATCGATATGGAATACTAGAGTGAAAATAAAAGAAAATTGCTTGAATTAGAGGACTTGATTCCCTCGGCTTCTCCGACATCGAAATAAATTCCTAGAGATTGTGATGTCGGATCCGCGTCAACGGGTTTCGACCCTTATTAAATAGAATGCTTGTTTTTGAAAATCGATGTAAATATGAACCTTGAATAATGATGCAAACGAAAATAAACGATTTATTGCTTAGGTTAACTTGTTTCAATAATCAAGCAATTGGGGTGTCGGAATAAGCGACCGGCAACGCTGTGTGCGGTACACTTGTATATTCGGGTTTCCTTATTCCGACATCCCTCGTACTCGACACAAATCGACAAGTATTTTAATGTTTTAATACGAACGGTATTATCAATATTATAATGCAATGAAAAGGGGTTTTGCACCCTTAACCTACATGTTCTTGTCTCGGATAAGACTCGTAGTCGTGGCTTTAACACGGGAGCTTCGAGGTTTATGGATGTTGAGTTATGGTGGTTAGGGTTTCGATTCCTAAAGCTAGGTTTAGTTTGCTAGTGTAGTGCTTAGGGTTTGATTAGGTTGTAGTAATTAGGGTTTTTGCAAGATGTGTAAAAGTTGTTTGAAAGGTTGTGCATGGGGGTGTTTATATAGGCAAAGCCTAGGGTTCCCCGGTTAGGGTTACTCGACCGAGTAACCAGCTGACTCGGTCGAGTGGCCCGGTGTACCTGCAGTCGGGCTTGAAACAGGCCCACTCGATCGAGTGGATGGGGCACTCGATCGAGTGGATGGGCTGGGTCGTGCGGGTCTCTTGCTTTGGACCGTGACCATGGATATTTGATGGGTTTTGTGTTTGAATTGGACTTTTGATGTTTGAATGGCTGTTTTGTATGTTTCGGAGACGGCTTTGACCGGGGTTGACCCAATCGCTAAAAGTCGGTTTTATTTCCGGTGTCGATTTTGACCCAAATTAGTCTTGTTTGACTGGAAACGACCCACTGGGCCTGAATTTGAGGTCATTTTTGTGAGATTTATACTCCGTAAGTGCATTAGCCCACGACTATTGGTTTTGAGCCCATATCCGAGCGCGTAGAAACACGTTAGCGTTCGATCATCATCGGGTGTTTTTTTGGAAACTGCCATAGACACCTGGCAGTCAAAATGCGGGTGTCTACAGAGCCCCCACTCTGACTGAGGCTTGGACAAGGCGAAAGTCAGGGTAGCTACCAAGCCGATTAAGACCTGGTAGACTTCCGGTCGGGTCGTTTATAGTCCATTAGACTTGCGTGAAGGGCTCGTCAGCCATAAGACAGAAATCATACCTGAGCTGATAATGATATCTCCGTGGGGAATTTGGACTTGTTGCGTAAGTCCCGGGTGCGCCTATGTGTGGGCCCATCCCGTGCTATTCCGGGGAAAATGCCGCCTCGGGCTTTCAGCTGGAGAATTGGACTTGTCGTATAAGTCCTGGGTGCGCCTGTATATGGGCCCATCCCGTGTTGATTCGAGTGAAGATGCCGCCTTGGGCTTTCCGTTGGGGAGATTTAGTGGGCTGCATGTCCCTGCTTGAGTCGTACCTGTATAAGTCACATAAAATGTATGCAACACGTAGGTAGTAAAATGACTCGCGCTGGGGGAAAACAATTTTTGAATTTTTGAATCTTTGAAAATTTTGAAGTTTTTGAATTTTTTGAAATTGAAATCCTGAAAGCAGCTCACGGGCTAGGCTTTCAAAATGGAAAGGGGTAGAAAAGAAATTTGCAGTTTAAATAGACCGAAATTTGACCTTGTCGAAAAGGACTTTTTTCAAATGGCTAAATTTTGTAAACTTCAAAGTGGAATTTGAAGAGAGAGGCCTACCGACAAACTCGACTCTGGACGTGATCGGACGAGTTAACTGACACGACTGGACTCTTGAGGGGTTGGACCGTGACTCGGTAGGGGGGTGGGCCGCCTAACAAGACTCTTGAGTTGCGCTATTCCGTAGCCTAGGCGAGTGGCAACACGATCGAAGTCGAAATGGGAACGATCTGTTATAGGGGAATTGCAGTAGTCTGTAATGAGACTGTTTTAGTCTGGTGACCTTCTGGATTTCTGATTTTATGGTACAGTCCAAAATGGATATTGCTTCGAGTCCTGACAGATTCTCGTCTTCGACTGAGCCGAGTACTAGGACACACTGTAGAAAGGAGGCTAGATTTTGAAAGTATTTGGATTATATGAGTGGAAGGAGAACTTCTGTCTAATAGAAGACCCCAGGACGACAAAGCTAGCTACTGAGAACATGACAGTGTCGTGACCGGAATGATAGTCCTTTTTGAATGTGTGTCAATGTGAGTGGTTGTGCCTCTGTTGAAAGGCTGCCTACGTATTCACGTGTAGTGAAATCAAACCATGTCGTAGTTTAGTGGATTGAAAGATATATTATGGTGCCTAAACTAATAGGACTTTGTGTGTAACTAGCCATAGCGATGGTGTAGGCTAGGTGCATTCCCAATGATGTCTTGATCAAAGGGCTAGAATGGTTAGGATGTTGATCCTGTGACTGTGAGCGTTCTCCGGGGTAGCCCCAAGAGGTGGTGTGGACTATTTGGGCATGTTTTATGCCGACCGCAAGTTGAGTTCCCGTGTTCGGGGTTGGTAACTGGATTGGATGTTTTTGGAAATGTGGGGCTAGGAAGTAAGTGGCTTTGATGATTCGAAATCTGGAGCTCGATTTTGTGGAGCTGAGGCTTCGAGGGTAAGGTATTGTAATGTGGTAGGAAAGGGGGAAGTCGAGTAATGATGACTCGAACTTCGATTGGGCTGGTTTGATAATGTGGGATCTGGTTTCCATGTCTGGCCCTAATGGTTAGGGGTATCCTATGGAGCTTGACTCCTCAAAATTCCGGGCTGTCTCTAGCCTAGGTGTCGAGGAGGTCTTGAGGGTTGTAATGTGGGAAGGCTGAGTGTGGTGTTAGCTAACCAGCTTGATTGTTACTCCCCTATTGGATGGTATTGATAATTTTGAATTTGACCGTACCCCGGTCAAAGGATTTTCACTTGAGTTGACCGTTGACCACGGTCATGGGTATTTGATTTTTTTTATTGACCTCTTAGCCCTGGTCATGAGTTTTTTGATTTTTTGCTAGTTGACCTCTTAGCCCCGGTCATGGGTTTTTTGAATGTTGGTTGACCTCTTAGCCCCGGTCATGGGTTTTTTGAATTTTAGTTGACCTCTCAGCCCCGGTCATGGGTTTTTTGAATTTTGGTTGACCTCTCAGCCCCGGTCATGGGTTTTTTGAATGTTGGTTGACCTCTCAGCCCCGGTCATGGGTTTTTTTAATTTTGGTTGACCTCTCAGCCCCGATCATGGGTTTTTTGAGTTTTGGTTGACCTCTCAGCCCCGGTCATGGGTTTTTTGAATTTTGGTTGACCTCTCAGCCCCGGTCATTGGTTTTTGATTTTTTTCGTCCAGATTTTTTTTGTTGGTCAGACTAACACCAAAGGTAGGGGTCAGTTGATCTTATTGGATGGGTGTTTGTTGTGGGAAATGGGCTTGCCTCCCGCCTTGGACCCTAACTAGGAGACTACCCAGATTTGTCATAGGATTCGATATGCTCCTGCTAAGGGTAGTTATGTGGCTTTTCTATACCAGACATGGAATAGGTAAAAGGAAAACACGAGGTCGGTTTCTTGCAGTCATTATAGATGTGCCTATAATAGTCACTTGCATGTGCTCACAGTGTATGACGGTGTTCATCATGTTCTCGGAAACACATAAGGAAAGTATATATGAAAAATGGAAAGCTGATTTTATTGAATTTTGAAAAGGAGGACAGAATACAATTGACTCTGACTCTGACTTTGACTTTGACTTCGAAGGAAATAGTACATCCTAGACTCGGACTCAGACTCGGACTCAAATCGAATCCGGACTCTCGGATTAGTCGTCGGCTTCTAAGGACTCGAGTTGATGTCCAGTATAGCCTTCAGTAGAAGCTTCACCCAGGTCTTCATTATGTCAAAGATCGTCTTCAATCCTAATGCCCATTTCGGTAAGCATCGCAAAGTTTGAAATGCCGGCATACCTAAGATGGACGCGGTAAGAAGGTAGGAGGTTGTTGATGAATGCCTCCACTAGTGTCTTCTCCTTGGGCTTGTCTACCAACTTTACACACTCGGCCCTCCATCTTTGAAGATATCTAGTGAACCCTTCTTTGGGCTCTTGGGCTATCACTTCTAGAGTACGCATTGTAGTCTGGATCTCGGTGTTATCAGCGTAATTCCGAGCAAATTCAGTCGCCACGTCATCCCAAGTCGGATATTTCTTGGAATCGAGCCTGTAGTACCAGGCTTTGGGGTGCTTCTCGAGGGAGGAAGGGAATAAGTGCTTAAACATGGTGGACTTTACCCCTTAGACCGCCATGAAATCTTTGAAAGCCCGGATGTGATGGACCGGGTCTTCAGTACCCTCAAACATTGGAATTCCCGTAAGGTTGAGATCAGCAGGTAGCTCGTCATTCAAAGGTGAGTAGGAACGAGTATTTTCAGTGTGGATCGAATTGTTCGTCGACAGATGAACCTGTTCTTCGAGCCTGCGAACATCGCTGATTAGTTCAGCTATGGGCCCAGTGGGCTCTGATCCAGCAACATGAGTCCTTTTCTCCACGACACTTAGACGGGTGGCTAAGGTCGCTTGGTTAGTCTGGATGGTAGTCAATTGAGTTTCCATCCTGGCCAGCGCGGCCTTCAGTTCGTCCAAAGTTCCTTGCATCTTTTGATGTCTGTTTTGCGGTGGCCTACCTGTAAGAATACCGCGTAATCAGTAAAGTTGCTTCGGAACTCAAATTCACCAAGGCATAGGAAATAGCGCGGGAGAAGAGACGACTCCGGTTTGACTCGGGTTAGACTCTCCTAAGACAAATGTATAGGGTGCGATTCTCGGAGTGACCGTGATTAATCGCTCCGTCGGAGAATAGCCCCCAGGTGAGACTAAGAACTTTGATAGGACTCAGATGGTGTGACATATAAGTGACTCGAAAGTGGGGTACGTGAGACAACACGTGTAAGACATGACCCTTAGGGCAACTGTGATTGATCGCTCTGCTAAGGATAGCCCCCAAGTGGGATCGATAATTTTGTTAAGACTCGAGTGTCGGACGAGTGACCCTTAGACGTAAGGACCACAAACCTTTTGTTATAGGGCTATGCCTTGTAAAAAGGTTGACTCCGAAAAGACACCTGGACGGGTGACTTGTGAAAGGTGGGCCTTCCTTAGGATTCGGCTATGTGGGCCGAGTCCTGTTCGAAGGAAGGTCCACGTGAAACATCCCCAAACTTTTGGACTCGATTGTGTTGACGGGCCCTCCTTTGCAGGAGTATGTCCTACGTAGGTGGGCCTTGCCTTAGTCTAATAAGGCGGACTGGGGTAGGGAAGAAACTCGTGATGTAAGATCGACAGAGTTTCGATGCTAAAGACCTTGACGACTTAAGACACGACCCGAAACTGCTAAATACGGGAAGTCCTAAGAAGAGGAAGGTTTTGAAAATTGATTGTTTTTGGAAAGTCCGAGAGAACTCGGGGAAAGGCCCGATTTTTCGAAAAAATTGGAAAGTGTATCGGGCCTCGGTTTTGAAAGTTCGAAAATGTTTCTGGAATTCGATATTTGTGTTAAACTTATCATGAATTATATTTGGAATTATAGTAAAGAAAATACTTTTGAAAAATTAAATCACAGTTATAAACAAATGTTCAATTGAACACATTTTTTATCACTTTGATTAAGAAATTATTAAAATTGCTTTTAATTTTCTTAAAACGGTTTTTCTAACGTGTGTCCAGTAGACACATGTTAATAAGTTATTTAAAGCAAGAATCGCATTGATAATATCACGGAAAATTGATATATTAACTCATAATTACCATACTTAAGCTATCAATGTAATTCTTATTGTGAATATCTTTTTAAACTTGTGCCCACAGGGCACACGTTAGAAAAATCGTTCTTAAAAATATAATTAAAGAGTCTAATAATAATATTATTATTAAAATAAACAAAATGCAGTATAAACGCTAAGACAGTGTGACACATGTTTCAAGTGTACTTAAGTCTTAAAACTCATCTAATAAAAAAATCAATTAAAATAACTACTCATCTTGTGATAGCGCTTACAATAAACTTATTGTGCGACCGACCCATATGAGTTTTTATGATTTTCAAATTCGTAACCACCGTGTCATTGAAAAGTAAGGTCGTAACAAAATTACGAACACCCAATATATGGAATATGGATACATGATTCATATACGACAAAATGTCAAGGATTGTTTCATTTAGTAATTGAGTACGCTTCAGTTTTCATCTTGATAACTCCACCAAATTAAAAAAAAAATAAAACACTCACAAAAACACCGATCAGTTGATGCACAATCAATTCAGGAATAGGTTCGATGCAAACATTATCAACCCCGATCGACCTGCAAAATGTATTTACCAAATCTTTTACTCATGTTCATATAATGCTTTGATTCAATCAATTAATTTGATGTTCTCTGGTTCGGAGGAGCTTTTTTGGATTTCTGGGATTGTGTTTAAGCGTCTTGAAGAATCAGATCTGATATTTCTTTTTTATCTTTTAACTAGTTTTTTCACCCGTGCAAACGCACGGGAAGTGTTTATTTTATGTTGAGAAGAATTTATATCCCCTTTGTTTTAGCCTTGCAGTGTTCTATAGTCTCGAAGAGGTCTGGGACAATTTTTGGGGTTTTATTAATATTTATAATAGACGTAAATTAGATCTTTAAATCGTCAATTACTTTTTAATTATTTTGTCTAAATATTTTTTAAACTTATGCAAATGATTAAATTTAGTGTTAAATAATTGTTTAATTATCGTTTATGTCATGATCGTTTAATTGTAAAATGTTAATTATGTGTCTTATTATTGTTAATCTCATTTACTACCGTCGTTGGTTATCAATTGATATTTTTCCGCTTAAATTGTTAACATTGTTAGTTATGTGTTTAATTATCGTTATCGTCTTTATTATTAATTTAAAAAATATATTAGAAACTAATTAGGAAGGAAGAGTATAAATGTCATTTGTGTAATTAATGTCGTCATTCTAAAAGCAACATGCTAAATTCTAAATTTTGGTATTTTATAATTAGAATAAGTTAAAAAAATATTTTTATAGAAACATATTATCTTTTGATTATATTTATAGATAAAAATACAAAGATATTTCGAAGTCACCAACTTGTCAATCTTCCGTAGTGATGAATAATATTACTCTTCAATAATGAATTACACTTATTATCAAAGGATTTTTTTTTTCTAAAACAAAAAATCAAACACCTTCATTTAGTAGCTTAAGGATTGAGTTGTAGTGATGCCACGTGTCGGCTTATAGTGATGCCACATGTCGGCTTATTAGAAAGGAGACTTCTTAGTTTACCCTTTTATATTATTATATAGATAGATAGATAGATAGATTTGTTTATTTAGCAGATTTGGGAGTCATTTGATTTAATTAATAACTAGTTATTAATTTCATAAATCGTTTCTGTGCTCACAGTGAAGATCTTCTCCATAATTTTCAATCAATCCTGATATTAATTGACCTTTGCATGAAATTAAAATTAAAATTAAATTTAGGGTATTGATCGAAGTGCTGCAACGGTGTCGATCTGAAAAGGAATACGGTTTATAATCTACCCGTGATATCATCATTATTGTTTTGTCCTTCTTTTGATTATATGATCAAACGATACTGATTTTAACAAAAATAAATAAATTACGACTCCGTATATTTTGAGATAGTGTACAGGAGTTAATGAAGGAGTTATGTCCACTGTCCTACGGATTAACCCAGTAAGTCTATGTATCCGATATGCCTTGCTAGAGGTCGATGTCGGGTTGACATGTAAATAAGTTACGTATCTGGTAGTCTTAAGTGGGCCCATTGGGTCACACACAATGTGTATGGGATATATTAGTATATATCGATATATTAAATTTATCGGGTCAGTAGTAATACGGACCCAGCTGCGTTGTCGGGTTATGCTAATTAGAGTTATACTAATAATCTAATTATGGTAATTAGAGTTATGAAAATAACCTAATTCTACCTTCTCATCTCCTATATAAGAAGGTTCATATGATGAACCAATATATGGAATAAAGAGTATTGACTCTTAGTATATTCGTCTTATAAAGAGTTATAAGAGACATATAGAGAGAAGTTGTGAGACGATCTCACGTACCTTTATACTAGCATATACGTCGCAGTTCCGTACCCATGTGGATACCAAAGGAGGCATCACGTTTGGGGTGCTTTATTCTGTCCGTGAAAATTATTTATTCTGTCCGTGGAGATTATTTATTCTGTTCGTGGGAATTATTTATTCTGTCCGTGGAGATTATATATATTTCTGGGTTTATTATGATTGATCGTCCTGCTAAGGATAGCCCCCAAGTGGGATCGATAATTTTGTTAAGACTCGAGTGTCGGACGAGTGACCCTTAAACGTAAGGACCACGAACCTTTTGTTATAGGGCTATGCCTTGTAAAAAGGTTGACTCGGAAAAGACACCTGGACGGGTGACTTGTGAAAGGTGGGTCTTCCTTAGGATTCGGCTATGTGGGCCGAGTCCTGTTCGAAGGAAGGTCCACGTGAAACATCCCCAGACTTTTGGACTCGATTGTGTTGACGAGCCCTCTTTTGCAGGAGTATGTCCTACGTAGGTGGGCCTTGCCTTAGTCTAATAAGGCGGACTGGGGTAGGGACGAAACTCGTGATGTAAGATCGACAGAGTTTCGACGCTAAAGACCTTGACGACTTAAGACACGACCCGAAACTGCTAAATACGGGAAGTCCTAAGAAGAGGAAGGTTTTGAAAATTGATTGTTTTTGGAAAGTCCGAGAGAACTCGGGGAAAGGCCCGGTTTTTCGAAAAAATTGGAAAGTGTATCGGGCGTCGATTTTGAAAGTTCGAAAATGTTTTTGGAATTCGATATTTGTGTTAAACTTATCATGAATTATATTTGGAATTATAGTAAAGAAAATACTTTTGAAAAATTAAATCACAGTTATAAACAAATGTTCAATTGAACACATGTTTTATCACTTTGATTAAAAAATAATTAAAATTGCTTTTAATTTTCTTAAAATGGTTTTTCTAACGTGTGTCCAGTAGACACATGTTAATAAGTTATTTAAAGCAAGAATCGCATTGATAATATCACGGAAAATTTATATATTAACTCATAATTACCATACTTAAGATATCAATGTACACTACTACAAAATTAGTCATAGACATGACCTAATAGACATGGGTTAAAAGAAAAACCCACATCTATTTTTAATAGACATAGGTTATTTAAAAAACCTATGTATATAATAGAGAATGTACATAGGTCAAATTAAAATCCATGTCTATAAATTATAGACATAGGTCAAAATAAAACCTATGTCTACAATATATGAATAGATGGAGGACATGTAGTATATTGAAATAAGACTAATAACCTTGTGCCCCGGATCTATTACTCCTACACTAATAAACCCTAAAATTACTCCTACTTCCTCCAAAATTCTTCAGGCAGCCTCGTTAGTCGTTCCTCCAAAAAATTAAACTTTTTTTTTCTGGGTTTCATTCAATCATTCAACACCCTTCTATCATCTTCATTTCCCGATTTCCCTAATTTATTCCTCATCCAACTGATCTCCACTCCATCCTCAATCAACAACACTGTCGCCACGCTCGTCGCATCATCAACCTCTGCTGACGCCACCCACCAATAACCACAACTTCCTTCTCATTTCTCCAACCTTATTCTCTTCATCAATGGCGAAAACCCTAATTTCGTCATCGCCATTCATAGGAACACTTCTCCCTTCGAAAAACCTCTACTCTCTACCTCGCCGAAGTAAATTACTAAGAACGACGAGAGTTAATTTCAACTTACAGCAAATTCCTCTGATTTTTCAGCAATCGATTGATGTCGATTTGAGCTCGGTGTTCGGTAGATCTGAAGGATTGTTGTATACGGTTGCTGATGCGGTGGTCGCCGCCACACCTGACGCCGCTGGTGCAGTTCCTGCTAAGAGTGGCAGATGGTTCGGTTTCATCTCAGACGCCATGGAAGTCGTCTTGAAGGTGAGGAGCTCCTTCATTTCGTTTAGTTTAGTTTTCTTACGGTTTTCGTAATTTGCGAGTGTGATTTTGAAAAATTGCGTACAATTGTTTTAGTGATTTCGTTTGATTTTTATTAGTGAATTTGTTTGCTGTTTGTTGATTATTATAGTAATTACCTGTTGTTTAGTAATATATGATTGTTGTTTCGTGTTTATTATTAGTTTCCGACGCCATGGAAGGCTTGTTGAAGGTTATACGGTTTTTCTAATTATGCGATGACATTTCGATAAATATCCGAAGATTATCAAAGTAATCTGTAATTCAGTGTTGTTTAGTAATATATGATTGTTGTTTCGTGGTTATTATTCGTTCTGACGCCATGGAAGGCGTGTTGAAGGTGATTAGGAGTTGCTTTGCTTTGTTGAGTTGTATACGGTTTTTCTATCTAGGCGATGAAGATTTTGAAAAATGTACGAAGATTATCGCAATAATTCAGTATTTCGTTATGGGGTGGAATGTATTTGTTGTTTATTGATTTGATTGATTTCTCGTACTTCGTTTTAGTGATTTCTATGCTTGTTTTAGAATATGTGAGCGAGATTTTCGAAAATTGCTGGTAGTTCATTAGAACAGAGGTTAATTTACACGAGTATTACAGATCTACTGTCATTTAGCGTGTTTAATAGGGATATATCTGTTGTTGATCGATTTAGCTGCCGGAAATCTGGTGCAGTGTTTAATTGATTAGTGTTTGAAAGCTGGAGTAGTTCATTATTGATCTACTGTAATTTATACGAGTATTACAGATTTACTGTAATGTAGTGTGTTTACTGTTTAATAGGAATATATGTGTTGCTGTTGTTGATTGATTTAGCAGCCGGAAATCTGGTGCGGTATTTGAAGGCTAGTTCAGTTATTGATCTACTGGAATCGATTTATATAGAGTAGCATTCTTGTAGTTTGTGTGGTTATTTGTTGAAGGAGATGGAAGAAGGTTAAACTAGTAGTCCGTATTTAGGATCTTTTCACACCATTGTAGGTCGAAGATCATGCTAGATTGCTAGTACTTTGAATAGATTTGAAGCTTAGTATTAGGTGTGTGGATAGTGTCAATAAACTAGTATAATCTACTCCGAGAATAGGTATCTTATTATATAGTGTTATTTTAATCGTGTATCGTATTGTGATATTGAACTAATACTCTTGCTAATGATGATTGTCGAAGGAAATGTAAGAATATTATGATAGTGTATAGGATGTTCTTGTGCCATTGTAGGTCGAAGATTATGCCAGTGCTTTGAATCGCGGTTGTTAGAATCGTGATTCGGAGTGTAGTATCGCATGTTCATACGATCCAAAATACGACTAGATATGAATCGTCATAGGATCGTTTTAGTGCGATCTTAAATAGTTATGCTTGCTTTAACTCATTTATAAAAATTATATATTTATATGATGCATTTCACAAGAAAATAATGTCAGTATTTACTTGTTTACTGTTTCCGACGTACTTGGTGAGTTTGTGATGAATCCTTTGGATACAGCTCAAATTCAAACGACTTCACATAGCATATTCATATGGATTTATTAGATTTATATTTTCCCTCCATGGATCAGATTTTGAAGGATGGGCTTTCATCATCTGTACACGTGCCTTATTCATATGGATTTGCGATCATATTACTCACTGTCATCATCTAAGTTGCTCAGTATGTTTGTAGGTTGAATCCACATTGGCAATGCAGAATCTTCAACCGAAGATCAAAGCCATACAAGAAAGATATGCAGGAAATCAGGTAAGCAGCATTTGGTAAATCGTATCGCTTCTAAGGTAACTTCCCCTCCTCTCCTAAAACAGGTGAACAAAAAGGGTGAACCTCGTACAAGTATTTTCCTAATCCTAAAAGGAAAGATGAAATCTGATTATATTATGCTAAATAAATATAGGGTCTTCTTCTACTTCTACTTGTACTCTTGGAGGGAACACACACCAACCAACCAAGTACCACTACTACAACACAATTACGAGTAATAAACCTTACAAATCCCCAATTACTCAACCAAACTTTCAATTAGGGTTCATCTTTCCTCTTTAATTTACCCTTTCCCAATTCACACTACATATAAATATACAATCATACAATGCCGCAACTTTGAATCTTTCTTCGCTTCCATTCAATTTTTGGTATGTTTTCTCTCCCCATTCTTCAACTCCCATTTATCCCTAATTCATGCGCATATCTTTATGTATAGCTTTCTTACACTCTAAATTCTCTGATTTATATCTATGTGTGTCAAAATATAGAGTCGGCTGATTCCAATTTTTATGCTGCAGGTTTTAATTTCAAGACGCTTGCTGTTTATATAATTTTTACTAATGTCTTGGACAATTAGGGTTTCGTCTAGGTTAATTTTAATCTTAGGTACGTTTCTACTCCTTGACTGATTCATTGATTGATTTCTACGGTTTTATTACATTATGATATTAGCTAGCTTCATTAGTGGATGTATATGTTGTTGCGTTGCTTATAAATTTGAATTCGTGTCATCTTTGTGAATTTGAATTCGTGTAGGCCTCCTTCCTTCCTATATATTCTTATTCTGCCCTTTGCCTCTTTTATCTTTCTCCCCAGTCGTAGGCCTAGGCCACTCTCTTCCCTTCTTCTTAGCTCTCTTGTTTCTTGTCTTAATCTTCTGTTATTATTATATATGCTGCTAGTAACAGTTTTATCAAAGTTTGAATCTATTTTGAAGCCTGGTTGATTATGATAATGGAGGACATATCATATCATTGTGATATAAGTCTTGCTAAATACTAATCACAAGGCAAAAGTGAGAGACGAGCTATCGTTTCAGTCGTCATTATCAAATTGACGATTCGATTGTTGACTCGCCCACATTCTTTCTTTTATAGTATAGGAGCGTAAATGATGGTTTTGCAAAAATTTGAAACGAATGGAGATAAAACTGTTTCCTTGTGGAAGATTTATTCTTGCTGATATGCTTGCTCTTACAATACAACTACATTTCCGTTATCCGATTTGTATGCAGCTTAAATAAATGAGATGGGGATGCTTAGGTTGTCCCAAACAGTAATCCTGACTCAAGTGATGATGGGAGATCGAAATCTGGATTAATGATGGATCACATTCCAAAAGACAATACATACATAAAAAAAAAAATTGATTCACAAAGATGACACGAATTCAAACAGCGTCAAAGGTATGATTGTCTTCTACAGCGTCTTACTGTAAATTTCAAACAGCGTAAATGTGATCTCCTGTAATCCAGTGGTTTTAGGATGTGGTACAGGCATTTAGCAAGGAAGATAAAGCATGTCTTCTACAGGCTATAGTGTGCTTGTCAGCCGGGTAACACAGAATGTGGCTACTACATAATGAAGTACATGACCGACTTAATCACTTCTTCTAATTTGAAAGGAACTATTGATAAGGTAATAAGACTTCGAGCACATACACATTTTTTCTATGTTATAATCAAAGTATTTATGTTCTTGAAGTATTCGCTTTCAATTATATTGAAATTGTTGCAGCACTTCAAAGTACTTGCCATGTATTCACAAGAAGACATCGATGAGGTTCGCGATTTGTGGGCTAACTATTATCTTCAAAATTAGAAGTATGAGACATGCATGTGGTATTCAATGTATTAGCTAAAAAGATTGGTTGTAGTAGGAAGAGATTTTATTATTGGTACATCGCGTACTTGTGTAGTTTTTTTATCTTAGCTATTTATTTGTTTGGGATGATGACTACTTTTATGAAATATGGAACGTTTGATCGTCCAATTGGGTGTTGTACAATTTATGAGATTTATTTTGGTTTCGGTTGGATTGCAGTTTCTTATAAAAAATACGGAAAGCATTAATAATTGATATCTTTTTCGGATTGATTACTATGACAATAAACATGGGGCAGACAAAAACCCATGTCTGTACTATGGCAATAAACATGGGGCAGACAAAAAACCCATGTCTGTACTATGGCAATAAACATGGGGCGAACAAAAAACCCATGTCTATATCTATAATAGACATAGGGCGAGGAAAAAACCCATGTCTATAGTTTTTATAGACATAGGTTAATTGTATAAAGACATGGGTTAATTGAAAAACCTATGTCTATGTTTTAGATAGACATAGGACATACGACCCATGTCTAAGTATTGGACAATAGATGTCACTCAACTTAACATGGGTCGCGAAACCCATGTTTTAACTTGTGCCCACAGGGCACACGTTAGAAAAATCGTTCTTAAAAATATAATTAAAGAGTCTAATAATAATAATATTATTAAAATAAACAAAATGCAGTATAAACGCTAAGACAGTGTGAGACATGTTTCAAGTGTACTTAAGTCTTAAAACTCATCTAATAAAAAAATCAATTAAAATAACTACTCATCTTGTGATAGCGCTTACAATAAACTTATTGTGAGACCGACCCATATGAGTTTTTATGATTTTCAAATTCGTAACCACCGTGTCATTGAAAAGTAAGGTCGTAACAAAATTACGAACACCTAATATATGGATACATGAGTCATATACGACAAAATGTCAAGGATTGTTTCATTTAGTGATTGAGTACGCTTCAGTTATCATCTTGATAACTCCACTAAATTTAAAAAAAAAACACTCACAAAAACACAGATCAGTTGATGCACAATCAATTCAGGAATAGGTTCGATACAAACATTATCAACCCCGATCGACCTGCAAATTGTATTTACCAAATCTTTTACTCATGTTCATATAACGCTTTGATTCAATCAATTAATTTGATGTTCTCTGGTTCGGAGGAGTTTTTTTGGATTTCTGGGATTGTGTTTAAGCGTCTTCAAGAATCAGATCTGATATTGCTTTTTGATCTTTTAATTTGTTTATTTAGCAGATTTGGGAGTCATTTGATTTAATTAATAACTAGTTATTAATTTCATAAACCGTTTCTGTGCTCACAGTGAAGATCTTCTCCATAATTTTCAATCAATCCTGATATTAATTGACCTTTGCATGAAATTAAAATTAAAATTAAATTTAGGGTATTGATCGAAGTGCTGCAACGGTGCCGATCTGAAACCGAATACGGTTTATAATCGACCTCAGATATCATCATTATTGTTTTGTCCTTCTTTTGATTATATGATCAAACGATACTGATTTTAACAAAAAAAAATTACGACTCCGTATATTTTGAGATAGTGTACAGGAGTTAATGAAGGAGTTATGTCCACTGTCCTACGGACTAACCCGGTTAATTCGATGTATCTGATATGCCTTGCTAGAGGTCGATGTCGGGTTGACATGTAAATAGGTTATGTATCTGGTAGTCTTAAGTGGGTCCATTGGGTCACACACAATGTGTATGGGATATATTAGTATATATGGATATATTAAATTTATCGGGTCAGTAGTAATACGGACCCAGCTGCGTTGTCGGGTTATGGTAATTAGAGTTATACTAATAATCTAATTATGGTAATTAGAGTTATGAAAATAACCTAATTCTACCTTCTCATCTCCTATATAAGAAGGTTCATATGATGAACCAATATATGGAATAAAGAGTATTGACTCATAGTATATTCGTCTTATAAAGAGTTATAAGAGAGATATAGAGAGATGTTGTGAGACGGTCTCACGTATCTTTATACTAGCATATACGTCGCAGTTCCGTACCCGTGTGGATACCAAAGGAGGCATCACGTATGGGGTGCTTTATTCTGTCCGTGAAAATTATTTATTCTGTCCGTGGAGATTATTTATTCTGTCCGTGAGAATTATTTATTCTGTACGTGGAGATTATATATATTTTTGGGTTTATTATGATTGATCGCCCTGCTAAGGATAGCCCCCAAGTGGGATCGATAATTTTGTTAAGACTCGAGTGGCGGACGAGTGACCCTTAGACGTAAGGACCACGAACCTTTTGTTATAGGGCTATACCTTGTAAAAAGGTTGACTCGGAAAAGACACCTGGACGGGTGACTTGTGAAAGGTGGGCCTTCCTTAGGATTCGGCTATGTGGGCCGAGTCCTGTTCGAAGGAAGGTCCACGTGAAACATCCCCAGACTTTTGGACTCGATTGTGTTGACGGGCCCTCCTTTGCAGGAGTATGTCCTACGTAGGTGGGCCTTGCCTTAGTCTAATAAGGCGGACTAGGGTAGGGAAGAAACTCGTGACGTAAGATCGACAAAGTTTCGACGCTAAAGACCTTGACGACTTAAGACACGACCCGAAACTGCTAAATACGGGAAGTCCTAAGAAGAGGAAGGTTTTGAAAATTGATTGTTTTTGGAAAGTCCGAGAGAACTCGGGGAAAGGCCCGATTTTTCGAAAAAATCGGAATGTGTATCGGGCCTCGGTTTTGATAGTTCGAAAATGTTTTCGAGTTTTGAATTGGGCAGCATACCGGCTAGAAAATAGGCTATTTTAAGTAAAATCATAAGTTCTAAATTCGGTATGTGTCCCGGGTTTTGAAATTGGATATCTTGAAAATTGAAAATTTGAATGTCGAAAAAAAAAGAATTTCCGACGATTAGAAAATTGAAGATGAGATCCCGAAGATTTGAAAATCAAAAACGGCATCTCGAAGATTTGAAAATTGAAATTGAATTTTTGAAAATTCGAAAATCGAATGGTGGATCGGAAGTTCGAATTTCGAAATGGGCGGCATGCCGGCTAGAAAATAGGCTTGTTTTGAGTCAAATCATAAGTCCTAAATTTCGGCAGCTTTCCGAGTTTTTGAAAGTTGAATATTTTTGAAAAGATGCATTTTTGAAATGACGGTTTTTGAAAACGACACGGAAACCAAGTACCATGTAGTCAAGCATTATAACGACGCCATGTATGCTCTATACTAAGTCTCGGTCGGTCTATAGAGAGTCTATACCAGGCCAGTGTACATAGTCTAGACGTTGATCGGGACGGATTTCTTAGAACATACCGCGAAACACACTCGAATCGACTATGGACACCTTTTGACATATCCATATTGGAGTACGTCAACGGTATAGTGGGACGTCGGTCGCGAGTACCGGCACGGGAAAATATGGGTTATGCATGAACCGTAAAACTAAAACGCGTATTGTACTAGTCAAACGATTTCTATTCGAGTCTCACCCTGAGGATGCTGATGGTAAATCATGCATTAGTTAATCCCCAGCGGAGTCGCCAAATTGTGGACATGACATAGGTCCACCCCAGCGCGGCCACGCGCGGGTTTGGGTAGGCGAATGAATCTCCATATGAGAATGGATCGAATGGAAATTTAAATCGAAGTGGAGTCGCCACCGAACTTTGTGGGAGTTCGGGCCCGTTCGAACCCACTCTATGTCGTAGTGGGCCGTATAGAAAATACGGCCCATTTCCGATGTCAGAGTTTATTGGGCTCGTCCCTTTGCATTTGATACTGCTACCGAAATTATCGGATACCATGTATTGAATGACTCTCGTGCGCCAACGGTTTCGGGCATCCGGTGACCGAGTTTCTTAGTAAGGGGTGAGGGTACGTCTTGGGAAGCCCACAGAGGACACCCAACCCCTCCCGCACTTAGCGGCCTCTACTAAGATCTCGAATGACTTTCTAATACGCGCGTTAGTTGAACGGGAAAATGATATGCAAAGATTATTTTCCCTAAGCATGTGAGGAATTGAAAAGGGTTTCTACGTCGATTTAATGCAATTAATTCTACGTCGAAGTAACATTAGCATGTGGGTTCATTTTAGTAAAATAAAACAAACGATAAATCAACAAGAAAAATAACAAACGGTTAGTAACGGTATAACGAATAATAACGGTTTGCAAATATTGAATTGTATAGAATGATGCAAATGAGTTAATGCATGGTTTTGAAAAGATGTTTCACGTGATTAATTAGGCACGTGTTGACCTAAGTCACAAAAAAAAAACGGTTAATGAGACTCGAATGGATATTGTAGGACTCAAGGTTTAACGTGATAAAGGGCCACTCGACCGAGTCATTAAGGGACTCGACCGAGTGGATCCTTAAAAAGTGTTCTGTCCCGGATTTCATGACCCTACTCGACCGAGTTATTGACCAACTCGGCCGAGTACGTCGCTACTCGATCGAGTCACTATGAGACTCGACCGAGTAGAGGTCGAAAGAGCATTCTGCTCGGTAAATTGTGGTGTCACTCGATCGAGTGGCCGAGTCACTCGGTTGAGTGGCACCTGTACGAACCGGGTTCGCTTGCAATTCTATTATTGATTTTGAAATTGCTTTTGATTTTTGATAATTCGATGATTCTACCGAGTCGGACATAAATATTGTACAATTTATGCTCGACTCGGATTTTATAAATCATTGATTTTGATGAATCGAATATAAATATTGTGGGACTTATATTCGATTCCGAATTTGAATACTCGTTGTATCCCATATTCGATTATTGAATCGATATGGAATACTAGAGTGAAAATAAAAGAAAATTGCTTGAATTAGAGGACTTGATTCCCTCGGCTTCTCCAACATCGAAATAAATTCCTAGAGATTGTGAGGTCGGATCCGCGTCAACGGATTTCGACCATTATTAAATAGAATGCTTGTTTTTGAAAATCGATGTAAATATGAACCTTGAATAATGATGCAAACGAAAATAAACGATTTATAGCTTAGGTTAACTTAGCTTGTTTCAATAATCAAGCAATTGGGGTGTCGGAATAAGCGACCGGCAACGCTGTGTGCGGTATACTTGTATATTCGGGTTTTCTTATTCCGACATCCCTCATACTCGACACAAATCGACAAGTATTTTAATGTTTTAATACTAACGGTATTATCGATATTATTATGCAATGATAGCGATAAGAAAATAAAAAACGACCCTTATGACGATAAAAGACGCGAGAAAGGAGAAGAAGAAAAGGGGTTTTGCACCCTCAACCTACATATTCTTGTCTCGGATAAGACTTGTAGTCGTGGCTTTAACACGGGAGCTTCGAGGTTTATGGAGGTTGAGTTATGGTGGTTAGGGTTTGCTAGTGTAGTGCTTAGGGTTTGATTAGGGTTGTAGTAATTAGGATTTTTGCAAGATGTGTAAAAGTTGTTTGAAAGGTTGTGCATGGGGGTGTTTATATAGGCAAAGCCTAGGGTTCCCCGGTTAGGGTTACTCGACCGAGTAACCAGCTGACTCGGTCGAGTGGCCCGGTGTACCTGCAGTCGGGCCTGAAACAGGCCCACTCGATCGAGTGGATGGGCTGGGTCGTGCGGGTCTCTTGCTTTGGACCGTGACCATGGATATTTGATGGGTTTTGTGTTTGAATTGGACTTTTGATGTTTGAATGGCTATTTTGTATGTTTCGGAGACGACTTTGACCGGGGTTGACCCAATCGCTAAAAGTCGGTTTTATTTCCGGTGTCGGTTTTGACCCAAATTAGTCTTGTTTGACTGAAAATGATCCACTGGGCCTGAATTTGAGGTCAGTTTTGTGAGATTTATACTCCGTAAGTGCATTAGCCCACGACTATTGGTTTTGAGCCCATATCCGAGCGCGTAGAAACACATTAGCGTCCGATCATCATCGGGTGTTTTGTTGGAAACTGCCATAGACACCTGGCAGTCAAAATACGGGTGTCTACAATTTGGCATGAAGTATCTGAGTCGAGTTCTTATGGTGGTGCAGAAGGATTGTGAGTTTAAGTATCATTCAATGTGCAAGGAGACTCAATTAAGTCATTTGTGCTTTGCAGATGATCTTATTATGTTTTGCCGAGGGGATAAGGAGTCCATCAGACTACTATCGAGTGGGTTCCTCGCCTTTTCACATGTTTCTGGATTGGAGATTAACTTTGACAAATCAAATATATATCTGAATTGGATGAATGATAGGATGAAACAACAATGTGTTCGCATGTCACAAAAAATGCTCGGTCTTTGCCTTTTAAGTATTTGGGAGTTCCTATTTCTCTTAAAAAGTTATCTAAGTCTGATTGTAGTATCTTGACAGAGAAGATTGTCATACGAATTAGGAGTTTAGGGGCGAGGCATCTTTCTTATGCAGAACGACTCTCTCTGATACAATTTGTTTTAAGTCACCTTCATTGTTATTGGGCGAGAATCTTCTTACTGTCTAAACAAGTTATACAAAGTATAAAAGCTGCTTGTCGTAATTTTTTGTGGAGTAGTAGTGAGCACTTTGTCACGCCTCCATCAGTAGCATGGGATCAAGTTTGTCAGGATAAGAAGTTTAGTGGGCTGGGGTTGCAGAACTTGCACCTGTGGAACGTTGCTTGTTTGGGCAAGTGTAGCTTGTGGTTGTATAAATGTCCTGACATGTTATGGGTTAAATGGATTCATTCCATGTATATAAAGAAACAGACATGGGAACTGTATAATCTTGGTCACTCCTGCAGTTGCGCTTGGAAACGAATACGCAAAGTTCGAATACAACTGTAGGAAGGCTTTATTCAGAAGGATTGGGTCGGGGCAAAGACATATACTGTACAGGAAGCGTACGCTTGGCTACAGCCTGTCAGTAACAAATGTGTGAGAGTCCCACTGGTTTGTAATACTAATTCGTTGCCTAAGCACTCATTTATGAGTTGGCTTGCCTTTAAGAGTCGACTTATGATGCGGGATAGAACTGTGAGGTGGTATGGAGGAGCTATTAGATTTGGTATCTGTGAAGAGGAGCATGAGTCTCATGATCATCTCTTCTTTAATTGCAGGTTTAGTAAACTTCTTATGCTGGACGTATGTTCCTGGCTGCAGTATCTAGTTCCTTGTACTGGCAGAGGCGAACCTACATTGTAGCAAGGGGTTGGGCTACCCCATGCCTAATAATTATATTTAGAATGATCCACTTTTGCTACCCCTAATAATACTATAAACCCAATAATAAATAACATTTAATACTCAAATGGACATAAATTTAGTTGTGGTGTGATCGTAAAACCAAATGTTCATCACCTTGGAGACCAGGGTTCAATTCTTACTTATGACAAATTGATTAATTTTTATATTTTAGTTTGTTTTGCTTCTATTGTCCCATCATAGAATTAGACGAAACAAGTATCTTCCCACTTATTTTATATCTTCGTACTCTTTTTTATTTTTTGGTTCAAAAATTAATTTTTCATAATGAATTATTTATTTAAATGAATTTATTTTCAAGAAAATTATATTGAAAGAAAAAATAATATTGTGATTTTAATTATGCTCCACTTTATTGATAATTTATTTTGAATTTAAGATATGCTTCTTTAAGTCGTGATTTTAAATATTTTAGACAACGACGAAAAAAATTCGCTACCCCATACTTTAATTCCTGGATTCGCCCCTGTGTACTGGGTTCATTGATTGGTGGAGGCAACTGAGGTGTGGTAATATGATGCATAAAGAGGTGGTGGCGGCTATTATAAATGCCATGGTTTATTATGTTTGGTGGATTAGGAACAAAGCTATTCATGACTCGATTGTTTTGAGACCTAGTGTTGTGAGTCAATTAATTAAGAATGGTATTAGATATAGACTAACTCGGATTCGACCGCATTTGCAGATGCAAATTAGGTGTTTCCTGTAGATAGTTTATCTATACTTTGTATTCGGCCTTAGTTGCCAAGTTTGTATGGTTGGTTTTGGAATGCAATTCTTACATTTTATTATTAAAAACAGATATCTTATATAATATGCAACTAACTATATACCATAATAATAAATATTGCGAAATATTCTTACAGGTAAAATATTTATTATGTTGCATATATATCGAATACTCATACGATGTTTGATTTCTCTCTATAATAGGCAATTGACATTGGTGAGTTCATCTATTGATGATCTTGAAGTCATATTTTAATTTGCAACGAAGTTAAAGAATCACAATTGTGTGCCTTTGTTATATGAGTAGTATCTAGTGAGCACAAGTTAATCATTTGTCAATAGACATCTTGCTTTGTTGATTAAAGGATGAGCGTGGGAGGGGATGAACGGGTTGATTGGGTTGGATTAAGAAATATGGGTGATTAATTAAGAGATATAAAATGAAACCAACGATAATCCAAACATGCACTCCTATGTTTGTGTTTTTTTAACTGAATTTGAGTTTTGATGCCTTTAAACAAAGAAATGAAAAGTTAAGATAATTTTTTGGGAAAAAGAAAACAAATTATGGGTGCTTAATGCTTATTCACGGGAGACCTTGTGACGCTGTTAGTTTTTTTTTTTAAATAAAACCCTTGAAGGTAGATTTTATAAACGATCAATACCCGCTAAATCCAAAATGGATGTCGGGAAATTAGAAAACAACACAATTTCTGAAGATACAACAACATTACTACGAGCCATAAGGTGAGCAACCACGTTACCCCCTCGCTTAGAATGAGAACAACTCGAAGCCTCAAATGAAATTAATAACGATCTAATAACATTAAGACACAACCCAAATGGGCTTCTCCACTTTTCCCTTGAATTGATAGCACACACCACCGACAGGCAGTCGCTCTCAAGGACAATCCGATCGAGACCCGCTGTCTGTGCAATTCGCAAAATCCCCACTAAACCCCCAATAGCTCTGTCAACATTCACTTGACTATTATAGGATAACTAGTTTTGACCCGCGCAAATTGCGCGGACTTGTCTATAAAAATGTGTTTATACAAAATAAAATAAAAACATCTATAGACTGCAGCTATTAATTAATTAATTATCCTCGTATATTTCAAATGATTTATAAAGTCATGCGATGGAGTACTATTTTTCCCAATTATTTTTTGTGCATATCTACCTCCATAAAATATTTGTTTCCTTGAATTAGATTAATCTTGGATGGACATATTATTTTTCTGACTCATAATTACATACTCGCATTTTGTTTTCACGTCTTATACCGTTGTTAATTTTAACATATAAAATTTAAAAATAAGCCAAAAATCAATACAATATAAATTGCAAGTAGAGCTGAAGAACAATATATGTATTATACTTCCTCCGTTCAAATCCAAAGGGTACGCTTCCCTTTTTGACACTATTCACAACTCAAGAGAATCGTTAATATTCCCGACAATCTATAAGAGAAAATATAGTCATGTGAGATCTTGTTTGATTCGTCTTTATGAGTAGATTAAGAATATCAAATTTTTATAATGTTTGTTAATATAAAACGAAAGATATTGACGGTGTAAAACGTGTCTCGGTAAGTGTGAAAAAATATATGTACCCTTTGAATTCAAACAGAGAGTATCTAGTTTACCATGCTAATCCTAGTAGGCTGCAGGCTAACATCCCTGATCAACTCATAGTTTGTACTTTTGAAAATTTATTGTATGAGAATCAACGACTTTTCAAAAATAATATTATACGGAGTATCATTTAATGATAAAACTAGTGTGATGCCCGTGAAAAATTTCACGGCTTGTTGTTCTTTAATTGATATTTCCTAATGAAGTAAGGCGAGATTGATCTTCAATTATGCGAGAGAGTGTGATCATCCATACGTGTGTTAATAGTGTGATGCCCGTGAAAAATTACACGGGTTGCGATATTTTTATTGATATTTCATAATGAAGGAAGGCAAGACTGATCTTCAATTATGTGAAAGAGTGTGATCATCTATATGCGTAATAGATGTACGAAAGACAAAACAACGTAGAATACGTTGAAGCAGTATGATACCCGTGAACATTCACGGGGTTGCTACGTTTTTTTCATTAGTATGATACACATGAAAAATCAAGGGGTTGAAATGGTTTTTTTATCCAAACGACAAATCACAATCCATATGAGGATGAACAGAAAGACGATATTGATTTAAAATTAATGTAAAAGAAGTGAATATTGACGCATATGATAATTACAGTGTCTTCAACATTGAAATCAAGGAACCCACGTGAGTAGGTTGATAAAGAACTATTGAAGATAGTGTATTGTAAATGTAAAAGACAATACCCATGAAATGATGATAAAGTACTTGTATAATATGCGTTTGAAAGTATTTATAAAAAACATCCGTGAAATACACTATATATATATATAGTACTTATAGGCTCCTCTCCCGATTTTACTGTTAACTTTCGTCACTTGTAAACCAAATTAGAACAATTGTGTGTATTTGGCCACTTGTAACTACTGTCATTTTATTATGGGAAGAATAAAAATTTATGAGAATATAGTCATTTATGGTGAGATATAAATTTAATTGGTCAACTTTTCTTTTATGAAAAACTTAAAAGATAGTTTCTCAAGAAATTGAAAGAAGTAATAGTAGGTTAATGTGTAAGTGTAATTAATTGAACATTGTTAGGTTAAATTTTAATTTTTTTCAGGTCAAACTTTTTTTTTCTTTTGAGTTTATTATTTCCCTTGACAATCTTTAGAGTTTTTTTAGACGTGAACCGGCCCGTTTGACAGGTCTAATTGCTATAGATGGGTAAACACTTATTTGTTAAACGTTCGACAAATTAAAACACTAAACTTGTGAAGGGAAACAAAGAACATCAAAACCTTATAATTCCAAGAATACAAATATGCACAAATGTCCTTGTATAATGGTTACACGATTTATACAATACATCTTTGCAACTATACTCTAAAGAATTTATAGAAAGATTAAAGAATTACTATAATTACTTGCTTCGAGAATCCAAACACTTTTAATGGGGAATGAGAAGTTTAAGCTTTCAATTAAACACCATAATTTGGTTTTTTAAATGAAAAAATAATTACTACTCCGCTACTTAGATAATTGACGTACAACGATGAAGGAAATAATTTAACGACGCCTATAGGACATAAAGCAAAGCACATAACTATGTAACAACTACCAACGAACTTCAGTTTACACCCGTGAAAAATCACAGGGGTATGAACGTACTTTGTATTAGATAAATTGTTTACAAACAAAATATTTATTAGACGTGATTAACTTTATTGAGGCAAGTAATTAATTTTATATGTCATGTACATATATCTGAAAAAAAATATAGTAACTGGTCAAAAACTTAAATATATATGAATGTAAATTCTATACTACGAATTTATCCTAAAATGAAAGTCGAAGGATGGATATAAAAGTCTAATTTTAGTGCATAATTTGAGTCATTTGAATTTAATGATGATGAAGACTTTGACATCTTAGTACTAATTGTATAATTGTATTTGAATTCGATATTTGTGTTAAACTTATCACGAATTATATTTGGAATTATAGTAAAGAAAATACTTTTGAAAAATTAAATCACAGTTATAAACAAATGTTCAATTTAACACATTTTTTATCACTTTGATTAAAAAATTATTAAAATTGCTTTTAATTTTCTTAAAACGGTTTTTCTAACGTGTGTCCAGTAGACAGATGTTAATAAGTTATTTAAAGCAAGAATCGCATTGATAATATCACGGAAAATTGATATATTAACTCATAATTACCATACTTAAGATATCAATGTAATTCTTACTGTGAATATCTTTTTTAACTTGTGCCCATATGGCACACGTTAGAAAAATCGTTCTTAAAAATATAATTAAAGAGTCTAATAATAATAATAATATTATTAAAATAAACAAAATGCAGTATAAACGCTACGACAGTGTGAGACATGTTTCAAGTGTACTTAAGTCTTAAAACTCATCTAATAAAAAAATCAATTAAAATAACTACTCATCTTGTGATAGCGTTTACAATAAACTTATTGTGAGACCGACCCATATGAGTTTTTATGATTTTCAAATTCGTAACCACCGTGTCATTGAAAAGTAAGGTCGTAACAAAATTACGAACACCCAATATATGGAATATGGATACATGACTCATATACGACAAAATGTCAAGGATTGTTTCATTCAGTAATTGAGTACGCTTCAGTTATCATCTTGATAACTCCACCAAATTAAAAAAAAAAAACACTCACAAAAACACCGATCAGTTGATGCACAATCAATTCAGGAATAGGTTCGATGCAAACATTATCAACCCCGATCGACCTGCAAACTGTATTTACCAAATCTTTTACTCATGTTCATTTAACGCTTTGATTCAATCAATTAATTTGATGTTCTCTGGTTCGGAGGAGCTTTTTTGGATTTCTGGGATTGTGTTTAAGCGTCTTCAAGAATCAGATCTGATATTGCTTTTTGATCTTTTAATTTGTTTATTTAGCAGATTTGGGAGTCATTTGATTTAATTAATAACTAGTTATTAATTTCATAAACCGTTTCTGTGCTCACAGTGAAGATCTTCTCCATAATTTTCAATAAATCCTGATATTAATTGACCTTTGCATGAAATTAAAATTAAAATTAAATTTAGGGTATTGATCGAAGTGCTGCAACGGTGTCGATCTGAAATGGAATACGGTTTATAATCGACCTGTGATATCATCATTATTGCTTTGTCCTTCTTTTGATTATATGATCAAACGATACTGATTTTAACAAAAAAAAATTACGACTCCGTATATTTTGAGATAGTGTACAGGAGTTAATGAAGGAGTTATTTCCACTGTCTTACGGATTAACCCGGTTAAGTCTATGTATCCGATATGCCTTGCTAGAGGTCGATATGGATATATTAGTATATATGGATATATTAAATTTATCGGGTCAGTAGTAATACGGACCCAACTGCGTTGTCGGGTTATGGTAATTAGAGTTATACTAATAATCTAATTATGGTAATTAGAGTTATGAAAATAATCTAATTCTACCTTCTCATCTCCTATATAAGGAGGTTCATATGATGAACCAATATATGGAATAAAGAGTATTGACTCATAGTATATTCGTCTTATAAAGAGTTATAAGAGAGATATAGAGAGAAGTTGTGAGACGGTCTCACGTACCTTTATACTAGCATATACGTCGCAGTTCCGTACCCGTGTGGATACCAAAGGAGGCATCACGTTTGGGGTGCTTTATTCTGTCCGTGAAAATTATTTATTCTGTCCGTGGAGATTATTTATTCTGTCCGTGGAGATTATTTATTCTGTCCGTGGGAATTATTTATTCTATCCGTGGAGATTATATATATTTCTGGGTTTATTATAATTCTTATTAATACGTTGTTCCGCTGCACATAAGGTATAATTGTTATCCCTCTACTTTTGTCTTTTCGATTAATACTCGTAACAGGTCCTTGGGTTTAAGGGTTGTAACCCTACAGTGGTATCAGAGCCTCTGTTATGTAGTATTAATCAAATCGACCTGAATCTTTGTCTCATAATTGGTTATGAGGGATTTTAGCCGCGTGTTAATTTGATTATATTATTTACCCCGACGTCCGTTGATTGTTATCGAATGACTTATGGACTTATGGTACATACATAACATGTGTCCACGCATAGTTTGATTATAATTTGATTATGGTGCATCACATTGCGTAAAACTATGTTTTTTTTAAGTCTTATATAATTTTTATTATAATTGACAATGTTGTTAAGTCCACGCATGATATATTTTCTTCATCTCATTGTGAGTAATGAGTCTGTGATATTCTATCATTGATTATTTTGATAACCATGATATGTGAGTTGTATTGGATACATATTTTCAATCGTTCCTTCAACGTTAATCTATAATGGATAGATTATTCTTCTCTATAGATATTATTATTGCTCATAATAATATTGTCAATTATGTTTGGGGTTTGTTTAAATTTGTGAATTTAAATTGTTAAATTATGAAATGGACACTTAAATTAATTTAAGATATAATATTGATTATGTTTAAATTTAATTTTGCCCTAAATTGACCCACTATAATCCCAAATTACTTTGTTGACGATGAGACTAATTGGATTAGTCAAGATTCGATCGAAATTTGGAACGTAAAATTACTAGAATTTATCGTTGACGATGAGACCTAGTAAGATTAGGACAAGATTCATTTTAATTATAGTGGAGACAGAACGAAACGAGGACGACACGAGTATGACTCGTTGGGAACGAGTGTGGCTCGGTGGATACGGGTGTGTCCCGGTTGGAACGGGATGACCCAGATGCACAGGTTTGACCAAGACGACACAATATTTACTCGGACGACATGGTATCGGGTCGAGCGACGCTTTTAAGAAAAATAGTTTTCTCGCGTTTGTGTGTTGATTATGAATCAAACACGGATTATACTTTTATATTTTTTCCGAATCAATGAAAAATTAGTTTTCTAAATCGACAAAATAATTTTATGCATTTTAATTATCATGCTATCATTAATGAGTCGGGAAAAGAGTTTCTCGAGTCCTATTTGATTTAGATGAATTGTTCTTCTATATGACAATTATAAGTTGCAGATCGATTGTGAATCGAGTTTTGTATATCCGTTCAATTTTTCCGGGTGGGAAATTGTTCCTCGTAGTTGGAAAAATGAAAGATATTGTTGAAATTGTTCAAACCAAATAGGAATTATGAATTGTAATATGATTATGAATCAAAATATGGGATCTTTTAACTTGTTTTATGCACAAATCACTAGTAACAATTGAATTATTATGTCATACGATGCATGAATTTTATTGTTTGAGACTTGTGACTTGTGTGTTTAGAACTAATAAGTCGCCTTGTAAGTTGACCTAGTGACATGATTAGGACCCATATGCATTTAAACCCTCACACAAATATTAAGCATTGTCTTTCCAGAACCGACCACTACAACAATTTCATATCATTGGTTGAAGTGACTGCCTAAGCGGTGCTTTGTCGATCTGTGTGGACTGAGTAGGTGGGCAACGGTTACCCACAGGTTCAGTTTGGTCTGCTTAACATTGCTGTAAAGTCAGACTTGGGCTTTGAGACAAATAGTTGGTGTCATATGATGACTAATTCCGACGAACAAAGAATTACATATTGATGTAATTGACAATGTTGTTGTCTACCTTTACTTTTGGAGCTTGAGCAGTGAGCCCAAGTTCACTTGAGCGACAAAAGGTTTAGGATCTTGGAATATTATGCGAACTTGAGGGTAGTTTTCATGATTTTATCTTAAAATTATTTAAGATTATTAATATTAATTATCGTTTTACTTTGCATATAATTGTAGTTGTAATTTAGTCCCTTTATCACATTTATTAAAGGTGAGTTTGAATTGTTCAACCTCGTCGATTGGTATCTTGAGAATCGTTCTCAAAATTTAGAGATACGGATTTTTTCCTTGTGAAGGATAATTCCGACAAATTATTACCAATGTTAATCTACAGTATGGACTGTATAATTAGAGTCATGAAGATGATTATAAGTACCAAAATTAATTGTTTCAATAAAAGGAACCGTTCCCATTAAGTGAGAAAATGTTGAAGATGATTTAATTACTCCATGTCATACGATGACGTGATTATATTGATAATCTATCACGAAATTTTGGATGCTTCTTTCTAAAGAATTAGGAATTGAAATCGTTTCAATTAGTCCTAAGTTTAGGTCATTTTATTATGAATAAACATTTGACTTAATAAAGTTTCTCACCTTTTAGCATGAGATGTTAAAAGACGATTGAACATTGTATCAAGAAGGCAAATAATACTAATGTTCTATGAGTTCATTAAGAAAATTGCTTGAGATAATGATTAATGAATCTTAGATGTTGGTTAAAGTAAGGGAGGATAATTGTTATCATACACAAAACTTAGCTTGTTGCCAAATTTATATTAGGTACGATTTTATTAGTCATTAATGTAATGACAAATATATGGCATTGTTAGATAACTTTTTGGAAGTGTCTAGAAATTCTGCAAATCAATTGAAGTATGACTTCAGGTGTGTATGTTACTAGAGTAATTGTTACATTCATTCTACTGTTTTGGTATAAGATACCGAATGCAACTATTACATTGTGGATGTGATGGCTCAAAGAGGATAAAATAATGGTATATAAGTGAAGTGTTTTGTGATTGAAATGGACAAACGTTAGTTGTTGTTTCATATACAAAAGGAAATCACTTAATTTTACCATAAAGCTGAATACTGGAATTGAATAATTATTATTCTTGTACTAGTCATAAGCAATAATATTGATTCTGTTCCATGTATGGGCATGAAAAGTTTTGATAAAAGTAGAACAATTGTTGCTCTATACCTTGCAAGAATATGAGGTACAGTAAGGCTAACATGATTGTTGAGCCCTACATTCTTCGTAGTGAATGCTTTTATTTGTAGCATAACAATCAAAAAGGTTTCGTCCCTCGACACGAGTTTTACCTATTATGGCATTGTCCTTAATCCATGAGACAAGAAACATAAGAATAAGTTTCGCAATGATGAAATTATAAACCTTATCTATAAGGATCAACTGAGGTAAATGAATCTTGTTTAGATGGATAAATGATATTACAAGTGACTTCTATTAATTGTAGTGGGAGGGTACTTAGACTTGTTAAATCACACATATACAGATACGTGTGGGTTTAACTAGTGATGTTTCAAAAAATGGGTAACACGTATTGTTTTGTTCATTTTGATGAAATTTGAAACTGAATGCTTTAAATTGTTCAAGGAAATTCAGATTAAAGTACAAGATCAACTTGATAAGTTGGTACGAGTCGTTCGATATGATTGAAACAGGGAGGAATTGAACTAAAAGATTACGATAATCTTAGAAGTAGTGAAAAGTGTTTCAAACTACATCGAACCATATTTGATATGATTTGGTCTATGATGAGTCCTGCAGATTTTATTGACGCTTTAGAAAGTTATGCACTATAAAAGTCTTTGTACAATGTTGATGAGATTGTCCATGAAAGTCAAAGAATAGACACCATATGAGATATGGATTGAAAATGTTCTAAAATAGTCTTTTTTTAATTATCAAGTCTTAAAGTTTAGAGAAAATTGTTTTCTAGAACTTAGACTCAATTATGAAATTTGTTTTATTAGGGGTATTATGTTGATTCTACAAATCATCCAAGGAACAAAATTGTTTTGTTGCATGGAGTGAGATGTTTCTTTTAAAAATATGTGATTTCTTATAGAAACAGTGGGAGTAGAATCAACCTTGAATTGTTCAAGATTAACAGGAATTCTCTACAACTGTTGAAGAGGATATTGATGCATCCTTGAAAAATCATGATCATCTTACCAGCAAAATATTACCCTACATAGGACAAAGACTCCAAAAGTCATGATGAAACAATAATGGACAAAGACTCCAAAACTCACATAAAATCTAATAGATTCTATATACCATAACCAAGTATAGACTTGGGTTAAATGGGTCTTATAGTGAAGAATGGTCTTCAATATAAAGATGATGTAGATTGATATAAGAGTATATATTAAGCATAGTTGGTAGTTAAGGATTGATCTCATAGTAACGACTATGGAAAAACCTTTTTAAAACATTATGCTTAAGTCTATTAAGATTGATTTAGCATTTTAAATGTCATCACTCATTATGATGAGTTTTGGACATATATATGTGTGAAATACATTTCTTGAAAGGGATGCAATAAGATGTGTGCGACACTTCGTATAAATTTCATATTATTAAAATTAAATTGCTAGGCAAATGTGAATATTCTGATTTGATTGGAGCATAGAGCAAGTATCTTCATTCTCAATGTGGTAATTCAAAGATGTTTGTTTTCCTTTGAGACGAAGAGAGACAAAGTGTGTACAAGAGGCTAGTGGGAGTGCATTTATCGTTATTGGTATGTGAATGACATACTTCTCTAACTAAACGACATTTGATTGCTTTGCAAGAAATGTGTTTTTTATGTGCTCGTGTGACGAGTAGATACTAATCTGGTGAGTGTCACTAGAATGCTATCTACGAATTGTTCCTTTGCGCTTAAGAAGCAAAAGGGGAATTATTTAAGAGATGCGCATGATGTGATAAACAAATTATTGTAAACAAGTTACAACGATTCATATTTCCAAATAGACAAAGATGACATGAGATTGTAATCTCAGTAAATTTTGTTTTGGATGAAAGTTGTGTGTTGGAACTGTTCCAAAGGACAACTTTGTGACTAGTATTATAACTAAAGTAAGTGTTCTATTGCTTTTGAAGCAAATAGACGTTTGATTACAATCAAGCACACACTCAACTTTAAAGTTTATGAAGCAATTTGTTGCTTATGAAACTAACAGTTTGCCTTAATTGAGAGAAGGTAGATTGGTCATATGCTTGTAAATAACCGATACAAAAGTTGTATGTCCTGAGACCTTCTCTACATAAAGATCATATTGGTTACGTTTTGATCGTTATAAGACGCATGGGCGAGTGGTCTGAGTACTTTTAGAGGTGTTTGGTTTAGTGGGAGTTATTTTGATAATTGATATATTTATGACATATTGTCATTTGGTTAATGTAACCGAGTTTTGTCCCTAAATAATTTACATTGATGAAATAGATCACTAAGTACGTGACTTAGTCTTGGAACTCTATTTGGATGATGTAATTATTTTTTCTATAGTCAGGGTATTGTGTTGGGACATTTGAATACCCTTAAATGACTGGTGTGTGAGTTGGTTGATGACTAAGTTCCTTGAGTCATAGGTATTGGGATACTAAACCAGGCACACGGGTGTATGTTAAGAACATGCATTAGACAGACCCGCCGAAAATGATTTTACTAAGATTTCGCTTAGTGTCAGTAAAGTTCTTTGCAAGTTATGAACTTGTACGGTCTTTAGACTTGAGTCTTTGACTATTCAGTACATGTGAAGTGTATGCTTTGATACTATTCCTCGTCAGCTGTGAAAGGGGGCTATGGATGGTTATTGGGCATGCATGGATTATGTGATAGGATGTGGTTAGACAAGAGGGGATTTGCTCTTCCTTTATTGAAGGGAATTTATTATTTCTTGGCCACTCGAAGAGTGTGACTTGTGCAAATGTGTGGCCGCGCTCAGATAGGATGATTGTCATCTATCTGCTCTTTTAACAAGTCGACTCAAAGATTCGAGTAAAAGATTGAGACATGCGAGGATGACACTTCTTCTTACCTCATTCTCAATTGGAGACAATAGTAGCAAAGAGACTTAACGTTGTTCTTGAGAGGACCTGTACAAGTGGGAGACTAAACGAGTTATGTCCACTGTCCTACGGATTAACCCGGTTAAGTCTATGTATCCGATATGCCTTGCTAGAGGTCGATGTCGGGTTGACATGTAAATAGGTTACGTGTCTGGTAGTCTTAAGTGGGCCCATTGGGTTACACACAATGTGTATGGGATATATTAGTGCATGTAACACACTCATTTGTTCAGGAGACTTAACAAGCCATCCTAAACAAATACGATTGTTACCATCTCGGTAAACCGAGGTAGCAGACATCATTACTCAAAATAATAGAGTTTCCAAACGTTAAAACTTAATAATAGATTATAGAAATTCAGTCTACAAACCAAACAATAAAAAGTATTCGTGATAGTTTAATAAATAAGATGGAATATGAACGATCAGGGTCTATACTACTCTTGTGATTTCGCACTCTGCTCATCCCGTAAATAGCATCACGAGTCAAAAGCACATTCCATCAAGCACCTGAGTACATCCCTGCTCCGCAAATGACCATAAACGTCAAGTGGATAATCACAGACACCAGAAATACACACACAAGATCAGTTTACGATAACATTAAACAATATTTGTACAATCCATATCACAAATATCATCATCAATATCATCATTCTTATCATCACTATCGCGACCGCAGTCACGCCCCTTCAGTCCAAGTGTGCACACCCCTCCTAGGCTCTCCTAGGAGGAAACATTAGGGAAGGTCCCGAGATCAACCGGGCCTAGCTAGTCCTAGCTAGCTTCTCTCAATCGGTACACAACCGCAATCTCAATATCATCATTATACCATTATATCATACAATCTCAATATCATCATTATACCATTATATCATACAATATGCAAACATACAACGTAAACTGAGTAAGGATAACCTTACCTAATTAGCAGGTCACGATCACGTCGTTAGCATAATTCACCACGGAATTTCTACGAAGTCCGAACCTAATAATATATATATATATATATATATATATATATATATATATATATATATATATATATATATATATATATATATAACGAAAGTAACACCTAGTTAAATTAAGTTACAACAATTATGATACACCCTACAGAACATGATATTATTATTATTATTATTAACCTACACTAATCTACTAACAATTACACTCCAACATGAAAGCACACTATTAGGACTACTATAGTTTATTACTATCTAAACCCTCATCACCATTTCATTACTATAACTCCCACGTATAGCATCATCATCCTCACACAACAATACCATCAACACTCTCTGTAACTCGATAACGAGGACCATCCTCACCTTCTGCCACAATACCACGTATTTCGGCTATACGTGTATAATAACGAGGACCGTACCCATAAGACCACAATGGTATAACGACTCCCTCACCAATTCCTCCCGCGTACAGCAGTCCGTAAGGGTCGTAACAACGCGGATCGTACCCTTCAACAATGTGTCCCACTGACACAACCCTATATCGATATTGCAAAACGAAAAACGGCAGCAAAAACAACCAACCAACGATAGTAATAACCCTCGCATTAACCCGACTCAATTCCCGATAATCACCGTAACAACAACATTGACTTACCGGCACCGCAAAATTTAAGACAACAACAACAATACCTTCGACAAAGACAACTAACAACATTTCCGACACCGATATATCGATCTAATTATTCCATTAACATACTACGTAAACATAAAAGAGGATTTGACATACCTAAGTGACGTGTAAGATCGAGTTCTAGCCTTACAATGTTCCGATCCGACTCCTAGGGCTCTCCTATTTCTTCTTCTTTTCGTGCGGCAGTTGTGTTGGTGTATCGGTTTGTGTGTGTGTGTGTGTGTGTGTGTGAGGGTCGGTTTGCTTCCTCCTTGTGTGTCGTAATGAAGGAATTAAGAGTTTGGTAGGCATTGTTTAAATAAGGATCAAATATGGCATGAGTGGGTCACACATCATCAATCTCATGCATTACGTATGATGCATAAATGGGCCCAAATGGGCATAAATGGGCCCGGGTCAGCCTACTTGACTCGGGTTTTAAAACAAATGATGTATTACGTATTGACCGAAATATAAAATATAACTAAGGTTCCGTTTGACCTATACCGTCTTGACTCGATTTGACTCACTCTATAAACACGGGTATTAAAATCTACCCTCCTTATAAGGTTATAAGGAACTTCGTCCCGAAGTTTGCTCCCTGACACAACACGTCAATGGATTACCAAGGAACTAACCTACTAATAATAAAGCAATAAAACTAAATTTTCTATACAATGAATGTTTAACTATATATAGCATAAGTCAGGCTGTTACATCCTACCCTTCTTAAAGATAAGGTTACGTCCCCGTAACCGAAGTAATTACCTGATCGAAGAGATGAGGAAAACATTTTTGCATCGATGCTTCTGTTTCCCAGGTGGCCTCCTCGACGTTGTGATTAGACCACAAAACCTTGACAAGGGTTGTTTCTCCTCCCCTGGTTTTACGAACTTTTCGATCTAAAATTTCCTTGGGAACTTCCTCATAAGTAAGAGAATCATCTAACTGAATCGTCTCGGGTTCAATGATGTGAGACGGGTCACTCAAGTATTTCCTCAACTGGGAAACATGAAACACATTATGGACTTTATCAAGAGCTAGGGGAAGTGCTAACCGATATGCCACCTCCCCCCATCCTATCCAGAATTTCATACGGCCCAATAAACTTTTGACACAACTTGCCCTTCTTCCCGAACCTCATAACCCCTCTCATAGGTGACACTTTCAGTAATACCTTATCACCCACAGCGAACTCAACCTCTCGGCGGTGGAGATCAGCATAGCTCTTTTGGCGATCCTGTGCTGCTCGCATCTTCTGTCGGATTACATGTACCTGCTCGATCATATCCTGAATCATGTGGGGACCCAACACTACTGCGTCAGCCTTCTCGTCCCAACATGCCGGGCTCCTACACTTCCTCCCATACAAAGCTTCAAACGGGGCCATATGGATGCTAGCATGGTAGCTGTTGTTGTAAGAGAACTCAATCAAATCCAGTCGATCCTCCCACAAACCTCGAAATTCCAAGGCACATGCCCGCAACATGTCTTCCAAAGTCTGTATGATTCGTTCTGTCTGACCGTCAGTCGCGAGGTGAAAGGCTGTACTCATCTTCAATTGTGTACCCAAGGATTCCTGCAACTTCTGCCAAAATTTCGAGATGAACCTCGAATCACGATCTGACACAATGTCCTTAGGTACTCCATGTAATTTCAGAACATGCCTCCTATAAGCCATTGCTAGCTCAGCCTTACTCCACGTATCCTCCATTGGAACGAAGTGAGCCGACTTGGTGAGTCGATCTACTATCACCCAAATCATATTATTCCCCTTTGGGGTTCTCGGCAAACCGACAATGAAATCCATGTAAATGGAGTCCCACTTCCACTCAGGTACCTCTAAGGGTTGTAGCTTACCCTGTGGTCGTTTGTGTTCACTCTTAACCTTCTGACAAGTCAAACATCTGGACACAAACTCGGCCACTTCTCTCTTCATGTTGTCCCACCAGAATGTCTTCTTCAGATCCTTATACAGTTTGTCCCCACCCGGATGTACCGAGTAAGGACTACAGTGCGCCTCGGTCATGATTTTCCTCCTTAAATCTCCTCCTTCCGGCACCCACCACCTGTCATTGAACCTGAGGCTCCCGTTTGGATGAATGGTGAGATTTGAGGGTTCACCTCTCTCAATACGGGCTCGCCACATTAGATACTTCTGATCCAAAAACTGCTCTTCTCGTATTTCGGCGTACAACTCGGGTTGAATTGCCAAGTCTGACATTGCTTCCCCTTTTCTTATCACATGAATCCCCATCTGTTGCACTTCATTCCTTAGCCCCAATCTGGACATATCCAAACTCAGAGAATGCACCGATTTCCTGCTTAGAGCATCGGCCACCACGTTTGCCTTTCCCTCGTGGTATAAAATCTCCATATCATAATCTCCGATTAACTCGATCCATCGCCTTTGCCGCATATTCAACTCCTTCTACGTGTAGATGTACTTCAAACTCTTATGGTCTGAAAACACCTTGAATGTTGCCCCATACAGATAGTGTCTCCATATTTTCAGAGCAAACACCACTGCCCCAAGTTCTAGGTCATGAGTTGGGTAGTTCTCTTCGTAAGTCTTCAGCTGACGTGAAGCATACGCAATGACTTTCCCATTCTGCATCAGTACACAACCCAATCCGTTTTTCGATGCATCAGTGTACACCTCAAAATTTTCGCTCCCTTCGGGAAGGCTAGGATTGGTGCTGTAGTCAGACGCTCCTTTATGGTTCGAAACGCCCTCTCACAGCTGTCATCCCACCTGTACCGAATCTCTTTTCTCATAAGGTTAGTCAATGGTCTTGCTATTTTTGAGAAGTCCTTTACGAACCTTCGATAGTACCCAGCTAACCCTAAGAAACTTCAAATCTCTGCCACATTCTTTGGCGCCTGCCACTTTGAGACAGCTTCGATCTTGCTCGGGTCTACAGATACCCCCTCTTTCGAAATCACGTGTCCCAAAAATGCGACCTTCTCCAACCAGAACTCACACTTTGATAACTTAGCGTACAACTGGTTGTCTCGGAGTAGTTGCAATACGATCCTTAGATGCTCTGCATGCTCTTCCTGGTTCCTTGAATAAACCAGGATATCATCGATAAACACCACCACGAACTTGTCCAAGTAGGGTCGAAAAACTCGGTTCATTAGATCCATGAAAACAGTAGGAGCATTTGTTAAACCAAATGGCATCACCACAAATTCATAGTGGACATACCGAGTTCTGAATGCGGTCTTAGGAATATCTTCGTTCTTGACCCTCAACTGGTGATAACCGGACCTCAAATCAATCTTTGAAAAGATGCCAGCCCCACTCAGTTGATCAAATAAATCATCAATACGAGGCAAAGGGTACCGATTCTTCACAGTGATATTGTTCAGCTCCCTATAATCGATGCACAGCCTCATGCTCTCATCCTTCTTCTGCACAAACGAAACAGGAGCACCCCACGGGGACACACTTGGTCTGATATACCCCTTGTCCATCAATTCCTCCAACTGCTTCTTCAACTCAGTCAACTCCTTAGGCCCCTTACGGTATGGTGCCTTAGAGATAGGCCCCGTCCCTAGCTTCAACTCAACACCAAAATCAACCTCTCGCCTTGGTGGTAACCCCGGAATCTCCTCCGGAAATACGTCTACGAACTCGTTCACTACAGGTATTGAATTGGAAGACAAATCCTCAGCCCGAGTATCTCGTACATGGCACAAGAATAACGGGTTACCCTTCTTTAGATGTCTCTTCAAGGTGATGGCTGCTATAATCTTCACAGTTGGCTTTACAACATACCCCCTATAAGACACTCTAATGCCCTTTGGACCTCTTAACGACACTTTCTTAAGATTCCAATCAATCTGGGCTTTAAACCGTCCCAACCAATCCATTCCCAGGATAATGTCGAAGTCATCTAAGGGAAACTCTATTAAATTAACTGGCAGGTCAACTCCCTCAACTATTAAAGACACATCTCGAAAGACCCTTGTACACCTAACTGACTTCCCCGAGGGTGTGATTACATCATCAGCTATATTTTCAAAATATACTAACTCTAGACTCGGTACATGGTTACAAGCTACAAATGAATGGGTTGCCCCGGAATCAAATAGAACAAAAGAAGGTTTCAAGTTAACGAGAAAGGTACCTGTGATAACTTGCGTGTCCTCCTGAGCAGCTTGTTTCCCCATAGAAAAGAGTTTCCCAGTATTCTTATTACCTTCAGGCACCCCATTAACAGATGTAGTTGGCCGGACGGCTGCAGCTGACTGGTTAGTGCTTCCCGACCCCTGATAGAAACTCCCCTGTTGCCGATTCCAGTTCCCCTGTGATCGGTTCCAATTTCTCTGTTGTGGGTTCCCATTTCCGTGGTACCGATTCCCCTGGTTAACATTGCCTGAAGTTGTTGAAAGAGCGGAGTAAAAACCCCCTTGACTCAAACCCTCATTCTGCTTCGGGGCAAAACATTCATAGGCACGGTGTCCCGCTTTCCCACAATTGTAGCACGTGACGGGTTTTTGATGCGTGTCGTTTCCGCAATCAAAATTAAATTTATAAACACTACTAACTCTACGGTAGATAGGGTAAGTAGAGGTCGATCCCACAGAGACTGACATTATTATCTTAGGAAATTTATTATTTAATAGTATAGATATATAGAAAAGGGGGGTTTTGTTTGTTTTGGAAATAAAACTAGTAAAGTAAAAACATAACAATAAATAAGTAATTAATCATAACAATAATCGAGACATGCAATATGTGATATAGTCGGGTTAATCATCGATCCAATTAACTAGACTCAAATAGATCGGTAACTATTTAATCCCTTGTAAGCAAGTAAATTAACAGTTTTATCTTTCTTACTCGTTAAACTCCGTTAACCACGCAAGTTTAATCCTAACTAAATTATATCGACTCAACCATGTAAGCACGAATCAAGTCAATAAATTTAATCACGTTAAGAACACCAATCAATTGAATTATATAGAACCAGAAAGCTGCAATTAAATATAACTCAATTATCATACAAAATTCTAGTACTTAAATTAGACCAGTAAGCTGCAACCTAATTTAAAACACTATTAATTTAACAATCGACTCATGTAAATAATCTAGGTGATCAGGCTAAATTAATAAACATGAAAACAACAGTCAAATCGTGAATTTCATATGAATATCAAAGTACTAATTAAACGTTAAAACAATAACGTAATCTCATAACCCATGGACAATAATCAATACATTACATGTTCGAATAATTGAAAGATTAAACTAAATAATTAATTAAACAATAAATAAATTAAATAAGATAGATAGATAGATAGATAGATACAACCGTTAAGATAAATTAGGAGTTGAATTGATCGCGTCCCGTATTAAAATATGGTTGCATCCTAACTGACCTTGGCCGTAAAGGCCAAGGCCTTCGCCCTATTGCTATCTATGTGTTTTGTGACTCCTTGTTCTCTTCCTTTCTTTTTTCCCCCCCTTCATTAAAGACCTAGTGCATCCTTTTATAGTGTTGATTTGGTCTTAGTGAATTTCTTTCTTTCCTTAATTAAATGATCTTGTCACATCCTCTTCTTTCCTATTTACATCGGATTCTCTTTCCTTATTTTTCCATAATGACTGATGGTTTCAAGCTTGGTTTTGACCCATTAGATGATGAAATTTGATTTTGGTCTCTTCAACAAAGTTGTTCATCTTGAACTTAGCTTTCCATCGCATCTTGAATCGCATTCTTCCGACATCGTATGAGTGAGATATTGTCGTCTTAAGATAGACCTGAAAAAAATACATACGATTTTAGTAGTCTCGTAATCTTAATCCAAATGAGTTATTACTAATTAATTAAAATATATATCAAAAACTCAATTAAATACAAAAATATCAAAATTTAAATAATAAACTCAACTTATATAAAATAATCATTTTAACTCTAATATTACGAAAGACGACATAAAAATAATAATATTAAAGGGGTAAAAATACACATAAATATCGACTTATCAAATTCCCCCACACTTAGTCCATTGTCGTCCTCGACAATGAGAACTCACGAGTTAAAACGAAGAACCAAAACATTAACCTTAAAACATTTTAGACTAACCAAACTAGGTACGATCGACGACAAATTAATAATATTTTTTAAGTTAGTAAAGTTAACAAACAAATTACGAGTTAAATTAGCAAGTAATATATACATAAATTTCTCCTCCACTATAAACTATTCAATTAATTAATTTAACAATATATAATATTTTAAATCCCTTCCAAATCGAAATTAGAAATAAACTCATTATCCTTCCCACTTATCTAACTAACTTCAAAAAAATTGGGTAAGAATTGACTCAAAAAGACGGGTTTCAGCGGTTTAAGGTCTTAGGGGAAGGGGATCTACTTTCGGTACATTCCTATTACCAGTTCAGTACGAGGATCGTTCTCCCGAGCACATAAGGCAAACTAGACACCTCATCTCACTTTTTTCGCTCTTATTCTTTTTTTTCTCTCTTTTTTTTTCTTTTTCTTTGTATGATTTTTTTCTTCATTTTTTTGAATCAATTTTTTTCTATTTTTTTTTTCCAAGATCGAGTGACCCATGTAGCGAGCTTTCAACCAATGACTCCCGCCCTTCCGGACAAGGCATTAGGCATTCTCCCAATCCCATTAGGACTAGGTTCCCCTCGGATTTACTAACTCGAGTCACAAGACCGATTCACTCACTTTTGAGGCATCTAATCTTTCTTATAGCCCTAATTAGGAGTCACCTACGAAAGTAAATTAATTAAAACAAGACCGGCTTACCGCTCGTACCACTAGAGTCAACGAAAAAAATAGTTAAGGTAGCTAAAACAAGTGGTATTCTTTATAATTTATTTGTAACTTAAATTTAAAATAGACTTAAAATACCATCTATTATCAAATTAATTAATCCAAGTCTAATCGGGAGGAAAAATAAATGCATACACAAAAACGAATTTTTAAAGTTAGTAAAAGTTAAAGTTAGAGTTAATTTTTTTTTATGAAAGAAAGGTTAAATTAGAATTTGTCGTCGACTTACCTATTCTAGTTAGTCGAATAAAAACAAAGGGTTTTAAACAATAAGCACCATTTTTTAAAGTTAGAGTGATTCTCTTTCCTTATTTTTCCATAATGACTGATGGTTTCAAGCTTGGTTTTGACCCATTAGATGATGAAATTTGATTTTGGTCTCTTCAACAAAGTTGTTCATCTTGAACTTAGCTTTCCATCGCATCTTGAATCGCATTCTTCCGACATCGTATGAGTGAGATATTGTCGTCTTAAGACAGACCTGAAAAAATACATACGATTTTAGTAGTCTCGTAATCTTAATCCAAATGAGTTATTACTAATTAATTAAAATATATATCAAAAACTCAATTAAATACAAAAATATCAAAAGTTAAATAATAAACTCAACTTATATAAAATAATCATTTTAACTCTAATATTACGAAAGACGACATAAAAATAATAATATTAAAGGGGTAAAAATACACATAAATATCGACTTATCAGTTTTCCATTACAATCCTTACCGGGATGGTTGCGGTCACAGTGCTTGCATTCATATACTCGAGGTTCGTTCCGTCGTCCCTGACCGGACCCTGTTCCCTCATAACTGTTTCCCTCGAAGTATTGGGATCGCACCATTCCCCGGTTCTGGTTTCCCCTCTTAGGTTCATTCTGGAGTGTGCATTCAGATTCAGCTTTTCTCTTCTTCCTCTTTTGCTCTCCCAGCTCCTTGATTCGCTCAGCTACCCGTTATGCGTGCCCGGCCCTCAAGTATACCTCTTTCACATCAGTATTAAGTCCCATGGGTAGCCTCTCCAGGATTCTGATAGACAAGCCCCTCTCGAAGCGGGAAGCCAGTAGTTCAGAACTTAAATTGAGGTCAGCAGAATAAGTGACCAGCTCCATAAACTTTTCATAATAGTCCTCGACGGTCATGTCGTCCGTCATGGTGAAACGATCAAATTCAGCTCTTTTTGCACTAAGGATATGTTCCGGAAAGAACTCCGCCCTCAGCTCTCCTTGGAGACTCTTCCACCCAAAAGTATACTCTCCATAATCTCCCTTCTCATGCTCTGCAATAAGGTTGACATTAGTTAAGGTCCCACCATAAAACGGCCTTGCCACTCAAATAGAATGCAGCTTGATTCAGCTCCATATGCTCCGGGCATTTCACAGTCTGGAACACCTTCTTCATTTCTCTCACCAAGTTCTCCACCCGCGACGGCCCACCAGTCCCGTCATACTTACTGGGACGAAGGCGTGCTATCGCAGCGCTGATGGGGACCGCATCTGTCGCTGGTGGTTTCGGGGCGTGGATGTTTCTCAGAGCCAAAAGCGCATCATTGGTTGCCTGTAAGCGCGCCATTTCCTCATCACGTGGAGTGGCTGGGGTAGAACCGGTGGCTGCTTACTTTGACATGATTACTTCAAAATAACAATAAGATACACATGAGCCTTAAATGCTCATACACCATAACAATACATTACTATTAACGTTGTAATTACTCATATTATTGAAAACATCACACCCATAACTACTCATAAAAATTATGCAATTCAAAGAGATTCATATCATCATCGCGGACCCATCCTATTCTACCCTCTCTCGGTCTCACACGTGGTTACCGGGTCTAAACCAAAAGGGCCGGAGGTTGGTATGAGGACGTCTCCTCAACCAGAGATTTTAAGTGGGCTCCTAATGGTCTATCACCGAGGTTCATTTTAATTCCTATGTTCATTTATTCAGGCTCCAGAATCGATCATTCTGATACCACTTTGTAACACCCTCATTTTTCCAGGAGACTTAACAAGCAATCCTAAACAAATACGAGTGTTACCATCTCGGTAAACCGATGTAGCAGAAATCATTACTCACAATAATAGAGTGTCCAAACGTTAAAACTTAATAATAGATTATAGAAATTCAGTCTACAAACCAAACAATAAAAAGTATTCGTGATAGTTTAATAAATAAGATGGAATACGAACGATCAGGGTCTATACTACTCTTGTGATTTCGCACTCTGCCCATCCCGTAAATAGCATCACGAGTCAAAAGCACATTCCATCAAGCACCTGAATACATCCCTGCTCCCCAAATGACCATGGCCGCCAAGTAGATCATCACAGACACCAGAAATACACACACAAGATCAGTTTACGATAACATTAAACAATATTAGTACAATCCATATCACAAATATCATCATCAATATCATCATTCTTATCATCACTATCGCGACAGCTGTCACGCCCCGTCAGTCCAAGTGTGCACACCCCTCCTAAGCTCTCCTAGGAGGAAACATTAGGGAAGGTCCCGAGATCTACCGGGCCTAGCTAGTCATAGCTAGCTTCTCTCAATCGGTACACAACCGCAATCTCAATATCATCATTATACCATTATATCATACAATCTCAATATCATCATTATACCATTATGTCATACAATATGCAAACATACAACGTAAACTGAGTAAGGATAACCTTACCTAATTAGCAGGTCATGATCACGTCGTTAGCATAATTCACCACGGAATTTCTACGAAGTCCGAACCTAATAAAATATTATATAAATCAATATCGGTCCTAACGTATATGATATATATATATATATAAAAAAAGCAACACCTAGTTAAATTAAGTTACAACAATTATGATACACCCTACAGAACATGATATTATTATTATTATTAACCTACACTAATCTACTAACAATTACACTCCAACATGAAAGCACACTATTAGGACTACTATAGTTTATTACTACCTAAACCCTCATCACCATTTCATTACTATAACTCCCACGTATAGCATCATCATCCTCACACAATAATACCATCAACACCCTCTGTAACTCAATAACGAGGACCATCCTCACCTTCTGCCACAATACCACGTATTTCGGCTATACGTGTATAATAACGAGGACCGTACCCATAAGACCACAATGGTATAACGACTCCCTCACCAATTCCTCCAACGTACAGCAGTCCGTAAGGGTCGTAACAACGCGGATCGTACCCTACAACAATGTGTCCCACTGCCACAACCCTATATCGATATTGCAAAACGACTAACGGCAGCAAAAACAACCAACCAACGATAGTAATAACCCTCGCGTTAACCCGACTCAATTCCCGATAATCACCGTAACAACAACAATGACTTACCGGCACCACAAAATTTAAGACAACAACAACAATACCCTCGACAAAGACAACTAACAACATTTCCGACACCGATATATCGATCTAATTATTCCATTAACATACTACGTAAACATAAAAGAGGGTTTGACATACCTAAGTGACGTGTAAGATCGAGTTCTAGCCTTACGATGTTCCGATCCGACTCCTAGGGCTCTCCTATTTCTTCTTCTTTTCGTGCGGCGGTTGCGTTGGTGTGTCGGTTTGTGTGTGTGTGTGTGAGGGTCGGTTTGCTTCCTTCTTGTGTGTCGTAATGAAGGAATTAAGAGTTTGGTAGGCATTGTTTAAATAAGGATCAAATATGGCATGAGTGGGTCACACATCATCAATCTCATGCATTACGTATGATGCATAAATGGGCCCAAATTGGCATAAATGGGCCCGGGTCAGCCTACTTGACTCGGGTTTTAAAACAAATGATGTATTACGTATTGACCGAAATATAAAATATAACTAAGGTTCCGGTTGACCTATACCGTCTTGACTCGATTTGACTCACTCTATAAACACGGGTATTACAATTAGTATATATCGATATATTAAATTTATCGGGTCAGTAGTAATACGGACCTAGCTGCGTTGTCGGGTTATGGTAATTAAAGTTATACTAATAATCTAATTATGGTAATTAGAGTTATGAAAATAACCTAATTCTACCTTCTCATCTCCTATATAAGGAGGTTCATATGATGAACCAATATATGGAATAAAGAGTATTGACTCATAGTATATTCGTCTTATAAAGAGTTATAAGAGAGATATAGAGAGAAGTTGTGAGAAGGTCTCACGTACCTTTATACTAGCATATACGTCGCAGTTCCGTACCCGTGTGGATACAAAAGGAGGCATCACGTTTGGGATGCTTTATTCTGTCCGTGAAAATTATTTATTCTGTCCATGGAGATTATTTATTCTGTCCGTGGGAATTATTTATTCTGTCCGTGGAGATTATATATATTTTTGGGTTTATTATAATTCTTATTAATACGTTGTTCCGCTGCAAATAAGGTATAATTGTTATCCCTCTACTTTTGTCTTTTCGATTAATACTCGTAACAGGTCCTTGAGTTTAAGGATTGTAACCCTACAGTTAACACCGTAGACGATAATACGAAAATAACTCTCATAAAATCGTAATCCCTCATCTGAAAAGGTGATAATTGTAAATAATTTTACTAAAAGGTACTCCACATTATTTCTGTAAATAGATTAAGTTAGTTACAAAATAAATACTATACTCCCCCTTGGTTTTCATTAGTCATCTATTATTTATTTTTTTTGTGAGAGAAATTAAGTGGTAACTATTGAGAAAGATTGAAGATATGTATGTATAAACAATAATAGCAGATTGATGATGGCTTACAGATTCAGTCACTGTCTCTAAAGTTTCCTTGTCCTTTCGAGTCAATGAATAAAGTGCAGCAAGCACACCAACACTAAGAAGTTCAATGACGTTCAAAAGAGAGAGAATGAGATTCAATGGTGAATTTTTTTGACGGTTTAAATGAGGTAAGAATGTAGCAAATTACTCCGGGAAAAGTGTACAATACTATGACTTAGTAAATGAGGTTTTTTCAAACCTCCTCCTCTTGGTTCTTTTTTCCATAGTTGTCTTCCTTATCTGCAACAAACGTTGATATATTTCAATATCATTTTTGATAAGTTGATTTATGTGTGTTTGAGATAATTTTGAGATTACCGTGGATCAGTATAATAATGTTTCAACTGCCAGAAATCATTCTCAAATGCTTCTTGGTCCTCCATCTTCACGCACCACACAATAACATGCTCATATATATCCCTGGAAATTATGAAATGGAGATGGTAAGTGCACTAGATAAACTGAAATGAGGAAGAATTTTGTGAGTGGCGTAGTCAAGAGATGCCTTTGGTGAGTTCGATTGAAGTCATCAAACAGAAGTTGTCTCCCTTGAAAAGAACGTTGATGTAGCTCATAATATGGGCTGAGTATATGAATCTGTCATTCAAACAGGGTGATTGAATTGTTGTCTCTTGAAGTATGACTAAAGTAAATGTCACCTCGAATGATGATATATAACAATTTGCAAAGATGGTGAAGAATGTAGCAGAATTTAAATGGAAATTGATCATGGTTCAGAAATGCAATTTAAGCAATCAAGTCAATTTAATGAAGAACCAAGGAAATGCAAAGTATCACTGGAAAAAGCAAGGAATAGAATCGAAGAGATGTCATGTTATTTACGAAGCCTTGATGCTATAAAAGTATTAATTTGGTGTTGAACTTTTTTTCCGAGATGTATTAAATATGTGAAACAGATTTGAATTGATTTGTATAGATTTACAAAGCCTTGATGCAATAAAAGTATTAATTTGGTGTTGAACTTTTTTTTTGAGATGCATTAAATATGTGAAATAGATTTGAATTGATTTGTTGTGATATAAGGACAGTAAAGAAGAAGTAGAAAAAAACAATCCTATTCTCAAATGGGGAGTGAAGGAGGGTGCCACCTAGTTGTTTTTGGACCTTGCATTTATATAAAAAAGATGGTTACTGAAATATTATACTCTCTTCTAAAATATAAAATGGAGTAGGTATTTTAAATTTTTTAAATAATTACATAATTTTTAGATAAAGTAACCATTACTTCCGTCTAAAATACTTCATTCTAAAAAAAAAATTAAGTCTCTTTTGATGTTTTTTTTTTTAAAATTACACCCAACAAATTTTCAAGTCTATGAATTATATTGCTACAAAATCTTCATTTAAACTACAATTTTTTGCTACATTTTTTTTTAAGTGTTATGAAATAATATGTGGATGTCCATCGGGCCTTATAACCCATTACGATGTAACCCTAGGATGTAGCATGTACTATATATACCCCTTGATGAAATGAATAAACTACCTCTCTGATTTTTCTCATTCCTTTATCTCTCTAGTCTCTCTTACTTTCACAACACGTTATCAGCACGAGTCTCTAACCCTAATTTTATTATAAGTTGTGATTACCGATTATGATTCGTCAGTTTTATGTTCAATGTATGATTGTGCAACTTTCATGATAATCGTTGATAGTTTGCATCCTTCGATTAATTTCATCAACAATTTCTTTATCTTGCGTCTTGACCAACTTGCATCAAATTTTGTGATTTTTGTTTTTAAATACGCGTCATTTTTTTTTCTCTAGTGTCAAATTGTTTTTTGTTTGATTTGTATGCGTCCTTCTCAGATGATAGCCGACTTACTCATATTATGCATATCATTACTAATCTCTATCCAAATTTTGTTACTTGTAATCTCGTAATCGTAGTATAATATCACTCAAATTCACAGGAAGTTTATCTTTCTATTTTTTTTAGTTTTTAATTTTTGGCCTACCTCCTAAATAATTTATTTACGAGTATTTATTTATTTTCGGGTCTTCCAAAAACTTTGAATTTATTGACCTGATTTATTTATTTTTATCAAGAATTAGGAAGAATAATGATCTCGATGATGTTATAGAGAGGAAAATATGGCAAGAGGCCAATGTTATAATTAGAAGATGTAATCGGTTTTATAGACCGTGTATATGAGTGTATCTATTTTGGAGGCCATAATCCAATATACGAGGAATTCATATGAGGATACGATATTTTCTATCATTCAACCTTTTTATAAAAGGTGTTTTAATTAATTCAGTCAGTCACGTAGGCTGCATATATCTATGGATCAATTTCAATGTTAATATCCATATGATGAATGCTCATATAATTTTGGACATGAAGTTCCAAAACTATTTAATTTTTAATTATGAGCAGTGAAAATAATGTTATCCTCTATGGTGACAAATATTTTGGATACAAGTTTCATAAAAGATTGTATACCTGAAGTATACGCGATTATTTTGGTTGATAAATATGCTAATAAAGTTGTTCCAGAAAATACGATATCACGGAAATAAAATAGCCTCAAAGGCATCGTATCGTGAAAAATATACTCCGTGTGAGTACGTACATGAAATTATACCGAGATAAGTATCACTTTAAAGTTGAAGTTGATAAAATTTATACTCCGTGTGAGGAACGTACATGAAATTGTACATTTTTCATATCAATTTCAAATTATGTGGGGAGAAAGTACATGACATTGTACTATGTTTAATACCACTTATTATTGTCCTGAAGACAACATATCGTGAAGAGAGGTTATGAGAAATTCTCTGGATTAATTCCATGTTCACCCAAAGTTGGAAAGAATAGTATAATTAATATTGAAAGACGAAGAATCTCTTTCAATTGGTTGAATCCTTTCCATGAAATGAATGTGACATCTGATAAGACCGTGCCCGAACAGCAGGTCGAGATCATGACAGTGTTAAGCCTAATATTGCGACCTTAATTGAGCCTTATGATGTGGCCTTAATTGAGCCAAATTTGTTAATTAATGAAAGTAAATATCTCATATACTCGAACTTCGATATGAGAGGAATAAAAATTATGTACGAGTTGGAATTTTGACATGCACACTATGACCCGGAATTCATAGTGCTAATATAAACTGAACCTATGACGAGAAATTCATAGTGTTGACCAATATTGAAACCGTAACGTAAAGTTCACGGCGTTTTACAAATTTTTGCTTTGCATGTAGCAAATATTATTTTGAGTATCAAAAATTAAGAATAAACTTGATGTTTGTTTACGGATGTTTGCAAAGTATGAGATACTCTTAACAGTTGATATTCATATCATAATAATATAAACCATTTCCTGAAGCGAATGGTATTATCATATTTTCAGGATGTAATACTCGTATATTTTATTTTCATACAAATTATGTAGTCGTAAAGACACATTATTTTGAAAATTGCTCAAAGGAATTATGTGTGATGTCGCGTATCCGCATGTCATGGTCGAACAAATTAATGCGATATTAAAATCGTGAATCTCGTATAGGTGATTAATAGTCATTTCTCCTGGTAATGGATATGACATGAACAAAATATTCGATTAACGACCATTATTTCGTGAAACGAATATGACATCGAATAAAAGATTAATTAAGTGATGAAAATTTTGTCACTGACACTGAATAAGTGTAAGGAGGTGAATATTTTAATTATGTGTTTATTTAAAAACTCAAATATTTTTACCATAAACGGTATAGTAATGATCACAATATCTTGGGAAGGCAACGTGATAATGCGACCATGTATTTATATGGTGAAATAAATGATAAGGTGATTAATGATCAATTCACAATTATTATTATAAGATGGAATTTAATTACTCTAAGAGTAATATATACGGAGTATACAGTCATATTCCGGAAAGGAATATTGACTTGCCTATTGTATTAGACACCATTTGTGTCATCTCACTATCATTTGCTATGGTCATATGACTAAATAAAATTAGTGTGCACATATGATTGAATGTAGCTAAACAGAAGTTTAGCAGGATGAGAATCGGTCAACTAGTAAAATTGACACAAATAATATTAAAAATGTGACAAATTGAGGCCATCCGGGTTTTTCTTACACCCGTTTCGATAAACCCGACGTTTATCTTGAAATAATTTAATGGCGTGCTGATCAAACTCTCTAGTGTACCATTAAAATTATATTTAAGGCAAGACAATACACTGAGATTGAGTATGTGAAATATTGAAGATCTAAATACTACTCGTAGTTGGATAATGAAGATGAATGTCCATATCCGATTGACCTTTAAGATTTTAATTATGTGACCTATAGTCACCGAGAATTTTACAAGTAGTTCATGTAATCAAAGTTTACAACATAAATATCGTGTGAACATGGTGATCTCCCAAATGGGCAATTTTAATTCAGCACGTGGAAAACCAACTGCATTAAGTTGAGCTCCCAAATATATTATTCTATTGAAGAGAATCATTTGATAAAGTTTATGAAATATTAGATAATTTTTAAGGTGGATATTGCCTTTTAAATCTATCAAGTAATGATAGTTTTTACCACCTTAGGGGGAGATTGATAAGGATAAGTTGGTAAAAACAAACAAGTAATGTTGATCTATCAGAAGTTCAGAGACTTGTTTTGAATATAAAATACATCAATTAGAGGTTTATGAAATATAAATAATGATTTGATCATTGTGTTATGATGATTTATATGATGATATATCAGCTTGATTACTTATCTCATTAAATATGTTATACATTGAAATTTATGATTTCACTATAGACAGATTCACCCTCATTGTGGTGTAGCGAGCTATAGATCAGTCATGGATAGTAGATGTATTGAAGATTGATATTCTTGCCAAATTTTTAATAATCACACACGATATAGTGTGAGGGTTATAATCGGTTCATTTGTTATAAGAAAATGGCAAGCATGTGCAGTTGGTACTCGTAAAGAGTAATGAAATTGAATGTTGTGAAAGTAAGAGAGACTAGAGAGATAAAGGAATGAGAGAAATCAGAGAGGTAGTTTATTCATTCCATCAAGGGGTATATATATTACATGCTACATCCTAGGGTTACATCGTAATGGGCTATAAGGCCCGATGGACATCCACATATTATTTCATAACACTCCCCCTTGGATGTACATCACTGAAGAACATGCCTCGTTAAAACCTTGACTAAAAAAACCCGGTGGGAAAAAAAAACTAGTAAAGGAAAAAGAGTACATAGATCTTCAAACACGCATAACAGGTTGCCTCGTTAAAATCTTTCCATGGAAAACCCTGTAACACCACGTTATTTTCCGAGTCAATTATAAAGCTTGACATTTCTACTTTTATTTAAATCGGATTTTTAAGTTGGAAAAATATTTTTAATATCGTTATAAAAATTAAAGTATTTTGGGTCGTCTTATAATCGATTTTGATTTTCTTAAAGTGTAACGTTATTTTATAAACCGACTTTGTATCGGATTCGATTTCGAGTTAAACATGATAAGGAAAGAAAAAAAAAAAAAAATAAAAACCTAATAAACTCCTTGTTTCCTTGTTTCTATGTTTCTGCGGCAGACATACTACCCACCATTCATTCATTCATTATGTTTCTTTAATCTCCTCCTCTGCCTCTACTCTTCCTCCCTCTGCTTTCTCTCTTTTCTCTGCCTCAGTCCCCTTTCTTCCTCTGTTGTTGCACCGGTTTTGGATCATTCAATCGCCGTCGTAAAAATCGCTCTCGATTCTTGGTTACAATAACACGTTTTACATCCTTCATTTAAATTGTAAGTTTTCTTAACCAATTTCCCTTTTTGTTTGTAATTAGTGGGTCAAATATGAAGTAGGTTCATATATTTTGAATTTCGACCCCCTTTCCTTTTATTTTCTGTGTTAAAAACCGTTTTATCGAATTATGTAAGTAATTAGCATTTGGGTTGATTTAGACTTGAATCTGATCGTCATTTTTGTGGACTATGAGTGAGTCAGATGTTTATGAGGTTGGAACGTCAAGTGATGCTTGCGTAGATTTCCCTTGATTTGGGTTTCTGGAAAAGAAAAAGAAAGGGTGCAAGTGTGGTGTGATTTTAGTTTGCAGGAGTATTATATTAAGCATGAAAGTGTGCGACTTATTATTGTCTTAGTAGGGGTACCGTGGAGTATTATTTTAAATATGAGTTGGCTGTGTCTTTGATCGGGTACATATTATTAAGTCGAATAGATACTTTGTGTTTGGTTCGAGTTTTCTTGTCTCAAGGTTGAGTGACTCCGGTACCATAAGATATAGGTACTACATAGGCTAGACCTATTTTAATACCAACTAGATTAATGAATAAATTATATTGATTATAGCTTGTGGGTTCGAGGAGAAGAAATTTTTGGATTAATATTAGCTTGGATTGACCGTCTTGAGAGGTAAGGACGTTTTACCCTTTTCACATTTAAGTAAAGAGCATGTTCGGTTTAAATTATATTTTCTAAAGCGGTTTTGTAAATTATTTTGTCAATGGTGAATTTTTATGATACTCGTGATATTTTGGATATTGAACTTGTGACACGAGTCACACATTGGTATTGTTTTGATAAAAATTTTGGAGGTTATAACAGACTCTGGGAGCTCTGTTGGTCTAGTTGGTTTAAGGTGCGTTTACGACGTTCCTGGGACTTCGTCCCGAAACTGAACTCTTGGCCCGAGTTGTATTTGGGTGGGGTAACCGGCCCCTACTTGCTAGGTAGTTAGACTTTCTCCTTTGGCAGCATCATCCTACTGACTGTCCAAATGCGAGAGGTGCGCACTATATAAGTCGAACTAAGCACATGTGATACCTCTAGACCGTGCAAGGGTAGGACCTTAGCACACAGGTGGTGAAAAATATATTTTAGTTGTTTTGATTTCGACTACAATGTTTTTAAAGTATTGTGGTTTGGTTTTGAGATGGTGACAATTAACTCTGATTTCAGTTTACTACAAATTATAATTATTGTGTACGTTTTCATTATATTATACTTTTACTCAGCTTTGCTGACGTCCTTTTGTCTTGGGTCGTTCCCCCGCTGAAACCTGTACCTCTTTGTGTTTTGGGTATAGTTGATAGGTACACTTAATATGCTGCATGGGTGCATTTGGTTCAGGATGCTGAGCGAGAAAGGATTTTATTATTTAACATTTACCTCCAAACTATTTATGTTTATGTTGAATTTTGGGTTGAAGTTGTTTTAAACCGTTTTGGATTTTGTGGGACTTAAGTCTTCCGCTGCAACGTTTTCATTTAATTATTTTGTCGGATTTATATTTCTTTAAAATTCTTATAATATTTTTGCCTTGCATTTGGCCTTGTGAGCTAAATGCGGAGTAACGACTTTAAATTTTCCTATTTTATTCTTTTATTTTGGTCGCGAAAAATTTAGCGTTGTTACAAACCTAATGGGACAAAACCCTGGCTTAGGAAAAAGAGTACAACACGTGCTTACTCCCCCTGATGATTACATAACTTAATATTTCTTGAATACTTCACGTCTTCATGTAACTGTAAGGCGTTGAAATAGATTTGTCGTAAGTTCGTAACCAACAAACTTGGTATCTTCAATCAATAGGAATCCGTGATAATCACATTTCTTCGAACATCGTCAATCATGACTCTTCAATGCATTACCAAATATGTATCTCGTCATCTCAAAATTATGATGATCATAACTATAGCGTATTAACACGTCTATAGCGCTACCTCGTTAAAACCTTGCTAGGAAAAACCCATTGGGACAAAAAACCTAGTCGAAGGGAAAAAGAGTGTAGCTAACATTATTTCTCAACTGATTATCGATCTTCAGGAGAATTATCAATCAATCCGATTTATCTTAAATAATACTCATCGATCTTAAATAATCCGAGTAATTTATTTCTTGTCATTGTACGGATTAACATACTCATTGTAGCATTCCACTACATTATTTTCCAACTATTATGGCGCTTCTGGACCATAAAGTATTTTCACATGAGAAGAAATTCTATCATGTATGATCTTTCATACGCTCAAACTTCCTGAGACAATGAACCGTGCATTCACACCATATCACATGCATGTTGAATGCTCTCATAGATACACTTACGTGTAGAGGTTCATATATATATATATATATATATATATATATATATATATATATATATATATACTTAATCACGAGTCCTTCAGGAACTCATTCGATCAACCAATGTCATGTGCTGATAATTTATAATATGAGCTCCTTCCCGGAGTACTTATCAATCTAGGAGTATGAAGTCGATGCTAATACAGGAAAAAGGGCTTGGAGGAAGACGATCAAGTGGACCGACAGCGAGGGTCGAGTCTACAAGCTCACTACTGGTGAAGGGGACATGTGGGACGCTGAGTCCGAGTCTGAGTCAGAGTCAGAGTCCAAGTCTAGAGGGTCCAGTACTAGAATCGAGTCTGTAACCCCCCTTCCTTTAGTCACACCTATGGGAGTCTCGAAGTCTGTTCCGAGAGCACTCCCCATCTCGCCTCTGACCAACGATCAGATGACTGCTCTCTTTGAGCTATTTTCAAAATTCACTATCAATAATAACGATAATCGTTCTGCTTACGACTTGTCTTATTTTCAAAACATTTTCAAAAATTTTACTTGCAATGACATTGAGAAACCCGACGAACAGGTACCACTACCTCCGCATCTAGTCGAGCAACTCGAACAAAGGGAATCCTGAGATCCGGTAATTGAGGAAACCAATTCCATCAATGTAGGAACCCCTTTAGAGCCTCAGATGCTTAAGTTAGGTTTATCCTTAGATCCCGAGGAGAAACAACAATTCACGGATCTCCTCCATGAATTCAAAGACGTCTTCGCATGGTCCTACAAGGACATGCCGGGAATAGACCGGGAGATAGCCATACACCGTATACCCATCAAAGACGGGTGTAAGCCGGTAAAGCAAAAACTCCGAAGAATGAGGCCCGAATGGTCTCTCAAAGTCAAAGAAGAAGTCGACAAGCAATTTAAAGCGGGCTTCATTCAAGTGTCTTAATATCCAGACTGGGTTGCAAACATCGTGCCAGTACCCAAGAAAGACGGCACGCAAAGTACGGGTTTGTGTAGATTTTCGTGACCTTAATAAGGCCAGCCCAAAAGACGATTTCCCGTTGCCACACATCGACATACTGGTGGATAACACGGCTGATCATGCCCTTCTATTCTTTATGGACGGGTATGTCGGGTACAATCAAATCAAAATGGCGAAACAAGACATGAGTAAGACCACCTTCATTACACCTTGGGGTACTTACTGTTACACCGTTATGCCATTTGGGCTTATCAATGCTGGTGCCACTTATCAACGGACCGCCACCACTTTATTACATGACATGATGCACAAGGAAGTGGAGGTCTACGTGGATGACATGATCGTCAAGTCCAAGGATCGAAGCGGGCACATCTCAGCCCTAAGAAAATTTTTCACCCGATTACGCAAGTACAACATGAGGCTAAACCCTCAAAAATGCAGTTTCGGGGTAACATCGGGCAAGTTACTGGGCTATATCGTTAGCCAACGCGGCATCAAGTTAGCCAACCCAGCCAAAATCAAGGCCATTACCAGGATGCAGCCGCCTAAAACCGAAAAGGAGATTAGGGGGTTTCTCGGGAAAGTCCAGTATATCAGCCGTTTCATTTCGAAGCTGACCATGGTATGTGAGCCCATTTTCAAGAAACTGAAGGTAGAAGAACGGGTACTGTGGGACGACAAATGTCAAGCAGCTTTCGATAAAATCAAGGAGATTTTGCCTGCACCACCGGTATTAATGCCACCTCAACACGGTCTGCCTTTATCGTTATACCTAACAACGACCGAGACAGCCATGGGGGCTATGCTGGCCCAGACAGTCGATTCGGAAGAACGGGCAATTTACTACATCAGTTTAAAGTTCTTAGACTATGAGTGTAAATATACAATGCTTGAAAAGACGTGCCTAGCTCTAGGTTGGGCCACTAAAAAGCTCTGACACTATATGCTTAGCCACAAAGTGCACGTGTTATCTAGAATGGATCCAATCAAGTATCTGTTCGAGAAGCTCAATCTCAATGGCAGGATATCTAGATGTACTTTAATGCTAGCTGAGTTTGACCTCAAGTTCGTGCCATTAAAAGCCATCAAAGGCCGGGTAGTAGCCGAGTTCCTTGCCGATAGTCCGGTATCTGAAGAGGGACATACCAATACTTGGGCCTTCCCAGATGAAGATATATTCCATACTGACACCGAAACATGGAATCTATACTTTGACGGGGCGTCCAACTTTCGAGGATTTGGGGTCGGGATTTTGCTGATCTCACCACAAGGAGAGCACACCCCATTATCCATTAAGCTAGACTTTGACGTGACTAACAACGCAGCCGAATATGAAGCATGCATTCACGGATTGCAAGCCGTCGCTGATTTAGGATTAACAAACCTCCGGGTCCACAGTGACTCGTCTTTAGTCATAAATCAAGCTCTCCAAAAATGGAAAACTTGGAACGCCAATCTCGTAGCTTACCAAGCGCGAGTAAGGGTTCTTAAAAGCAATTTCAAAAGGTAGAATACATCTATCTACCTCGGGAAGAAAACCAATTTGCGGATGCGCTTTCCAAATTGGCATCTTTACTGAATATCCCGGAACACCTGACCAGCATACCGATTTATGTCAAAAGACGGTCCCAGCTGGCATATATCAACGCTATCTAATAACTTATCCGGAACCTTGGTACCAGGCTGTTCTGACCTACTTAACGTCGGGAGAATATCCTCCGGGATCTGAAAACCGGGCCAAGAAAGCCCTACGAAGGTGGGCAACCCAGTTCATCCGCACGGACGATGGACAGTTATACAAAAAGACGACACAGGGGGCTTTACTCCTATGCATTGACAAAACGCGAGCCGAAAGGGTCATGGCCGAGGTACACGATGGCGAGAACGGTTTGCATATGAACGCTCATATGCTAGCCCGAAAAATCGCAAGGCTCGGGTACTATTTGAATAGCATGGAAACCGACTGCCAGTTATATGTCAAACATTGTCATAACTGTCAGATTCTCGCCAACGTCCAGCATATATGCCGTCATCCCTATTATATACTATGACATCACCATGGCCATTCTCGACGTGGGGAATTGATATAATCGGGAAGGTGAACCCTTCCGGGACGGGGGGGTCACTGTTTCATTCTAGTGGCTATTGACTATTTTACCAAATGGGTTGAAGCCGAGTCATATCGAATTTTGAATGCCAAACATGTGGCTAAATTTATCCAAAACAAGATTATATGCCGATACGGGATCCCGCACGAGTTCATCAGTGATCACGGGACCCATTTCCAAGCTGAAACCACTACTTTGCTGGAAAAATATAAAATTCAAAGGCATACATCTTCGCCTTACCGTCCCCAAACAAATGGAGCGGTAGAGGCAGCTAATAAAACAATTGTCACCATACTTAAAAAGATGGCTGAGAATTACCGGGGCTGGCCCGACAAAATTTCTTTTGCCCTATGGGGGCACCGGACATCAATTCGTACCGCAACCAGAGCAACTCCATATTATCTAACATATGGAATGGAAGCAGTCCAACCAGTCGAGTTAGAAGTACCATCCCTCAGGATTCTACTTGAAACCCAAGTGCCTGAAGCAGATTGGGTCCAAGCCCGATACGATTCGTTGATTCTTTTGGACGAACGGCGATCCCGGGCCCTTAACAATATCCAGATATACCAAAAAAGGATACAACGGACTTTCAACAAAAGAGTTAGGCCCAGAAATATCAAAGAAGGGGATCTAGTCCTAAAATCTGTCCGGGCTTTGCTACCAGTAGACCCAAGGGGAAAATTCAGACCCAATTGGACTGGACCGTATCTAGTAAAGAAGGTTTTATCAGGAGGAGCGGTAATGCTGACGGACTTGGACGGGAACGAATTCGTCAACCCAACCAACTTGGACCAGCTGAAACGATACTACCCCTAAACCTTATCTCAATGTCATTCGCTAAAAGTTTATAAAAAAAATTCTTTTTATATATTTTCAAAAAAATTAAGCAAGACAATAAGTTAGGATTACTTATCCTACTGTCGCACATCTCGAACTAATAGTCTTGATGTATTTCGAAAAATTGCAAAAAATCTATACTTGAACTACGTTTGTTTGATTCCACTAATCGTGGATACGTAGGCAACCCCTAAAAAGGGTACAACCACTGCAATAACGAAAAGACAGGAACGGTTTTTCACTAATACATCTTTTATTATTCAAAAAAAAAATGCGTCACACAAAAAAGCAACAAAAAAAAAATCACACCACAAAAATAATAGTAGCTAGTACTTAAATAATAAAATCTAGGAGACTACTATTCATGCATTTTGCGCTTCCCTTTATCTTTTGGGTCGCGCGGAGCCCGAGGTCGACGGGGTGGGGGCGAGCGCTCCCGGATCACAAGCGGGACCTCTTTAGCTCGAACCCGTTTCTTCGACTGCGGGTCCTCTGCCACTTGCACTGGTCCAAGCCGAGCTCGTACATGCTCGGGTAATCTGTCTCGTGGACCAAGTCGGTCCTGCACCGCCAATCTTGGGCCGAGTCTCCTTTCCAGGTCCGTCTGGGGGCTCACTTTCCCCCGTGCACCTTTGGTACTGAACCCTTCAGTTTGAGTCCTAGTCTTCCCTTTCTGGCCTGACATCAGACGAACCATGGTAGCCGGGGTATCGCCATCATCAAAGAAGCCTCGATTATCTTTAGCTTGTTCTCGGCGCAGCAAGTCAAAGGCCTCGTCAGTCTTCAGGGCAGCACGGGCTTTAGCAGAGTTTGCTTTTGTCCACTTCACATAAGAATCCGATACCCAGATCGAGTGAAGAGTCTTGGAAACGGGCCAAGTAGCCCGGGTATACCACCGCTGCATCCAGGTATCACACATCACGTCTGTCAGCTGAGTAGATTCACTCACGATCGCCTCGATTTCTAGGATTCTTTGGGCCCGACCATATTGCCTAAGTATGCGATCGGGGTAAAGATGGATTATCTGCCTAAAACATAGGATCAATTGATATCGGGCCCTATCTCTCGATTCCAAACCGGTCCAAACATAAATGGGCCACCAGGGTACAGTCCAGCATAGCATTTCGTCCCAGTATTTCTAAGTATTGAGGAGAGAAAAGTTAACGGTTCGTCTCCTCGTCATCACTTGATTAGGGCGATATCGGCTAACGTCAAGGGGAGGATCCACGATCGATAATCTCTCGATTAACCAAAGCTGAAAAAACACGGGAGTATGATTATCAAAAAAAATCGTAAAAATCGCAAAAAACCGCAAAAACCAGGAAAAACCGGAAAATTGAGAAAACCGGAAAAATCGGAAATTGCGAAAAATCGAAAAAAATCAAAACATCAAAGCACCTGTAAAAGACGGGTACTCCCAGTCAGCCGGATCGACGGATCTCTTTTACGATTATCCAAACCCTGGATAATTTCTCCTGTAATCAGCCAAGCCGGGCTGTGCTCCGTTTCCATCAGGTCAACCACCGTGAAAAGTCGGACATGACCCATACAAGATAGCAGATCCATATGGCCTTCAAAGGCGTAAACATGGAGCATACAAAAAGCAAAGGCCCTACGGCTATGGACCGGCCTGACCCGGACGTCATGTGGGTTCATGAATTTTTCAGCTAAATCGATCAAAGAAACTGTATCTCCTTCCAGCATACGAGATACCTCCATATGGGAAAGCCCTAAAAATTCCCGTAATTTTCTCCTCGGGTCATGAACTGAAAACGGGATAGCAGGGCGAAGTATGGGATTCCATCCTTCTACGGCAGCAATTTCCTCAGGAATAGGACAGATTTCGCCTCGAGGAAAGCCGAAAACATGATAAGTATCGTCCCAATAGGACAAACAAGCATCCAAAATCTGACGGTCTAATTGCATCTGGCGGATCGTGAACAACTGAGTGACACCATTCTGGTTTAGAATAACTTTATCTGCGTCTCTGAAGAATCGGGACCAATCCTGCAGCATTCCAATTAATCGATCGATTCCCATAATGGATTTCTAAAAGGGAAAAGAATAAGTTTCTCAGGGCTTGTTTTTCTTTAAGAGGATGGGAATTGTGAGAGTTATGAAAAGTTAAAAGCAAGAGAAGGGTATTTATAGCATTAAAACCCAGACTCCTCCTTGCTTTGGGATTCCTAATCCCAGAGGATTTAGCATACATGCCTTATCCTAGGATCTAGCTATGTTATCCTGAGCATTCCTATTCCTTTTCAGAGTCAAAAAATACTCTAGTTTTCAAAATCCCTTCAATTCAAAGTCTTCCTCAAAAAAAAAAATTTAATTCCCCAGCGCGAGTCATTTCTTCTAAAATGTTACATGCAAAGTCTTGCATAAATCATGTACAGAAACGATTCAAGCAGAACCGTACAACCAACTCCCCAGCGGCATTTAATGGGATGGGCTCACATATAGGCGCACCCAAGACTTATACGACAAGTCCAATTCCCCGCGGAGTTATCATCATCAGCTCGGGTATGATTTCCAACTTATGGCTGGCGATCCCTTTTACGCAAGTCTATTGGACTATAAACGACCCGACCGGAAGTCTGCCAAGTCTTAATCTTTTGATTGACTTGGTAGCTACTCTGACTTTCGCCCTGTCCAAGCCTCAGTCAGAGTGGGGCTCTGTAGACACCCACATTTTGCTGCCAGGTGTCTATAGCAGTTTCTGACAAACACCCGATGATGATCGGATGCAAACATGCTTTAACATAATCGAATATGGGCTCAAAATTATTGGCATTTGGTTTTGGCTTTTTACGGAGTACAAATCTCACAAAACCAACCTCAATTTCACGCCCAGTGGGTCGTTTCGAGTCAAATAAGACTAATTTGGGTCGAATCCGACACCAGGGGTAAAACCGTCTTTTAGCGACCGAGTCAAAACCCGGTCAAAGATATTTTCTAGACGTGCGAGTCAGCCGTGTCACCCCACGTGACTGATTCGAGCTCAAACACTACAAAAATCAGCTACACAAAATATTAAACAATTCCATTTAAAGATAGAATTCGATCTCAAATAGGAATTCTATCTGAATACCGAATCAAACATTCGAACGCCCATGGGATACTCGGCCGAGCTCCTCATCCCAGCCGAGATTCCTTTCTTCTTCACCAAGTAACGGAATTCCCGTTCCTTTCAACTTCTTACTTTTCCTATCCAAAGCGGTAATTCTCACCCAAACACTTCTCCTAGCCAAGGTCGGGAATTCTCCTATAAATAGGCCCCTTGCACACATAATTATACATCAACTTTTTACACATCTAACACTCAGAAATATTCACACATCTACGATAATATCAAAACCCGAGCTCACCCGACGAAAACGACCGCCTCTTACTCGACACCCCACACGACCAAAACCGCCACAACTCACCGACATTAACTCGACGCTCCCGTGCCCTAGCCACATTCCGACGAGCCCCGTTTCGAGTAAACAAAGCATGTAGGTTGAGGGTGTAAAATCAAACCCGACTTCTCCTTTCTCTCTTCCCTTCTCTCAACTTTTCCTCATCTTTTTTTTTTTCGTCTTGTCGTCGTCGGTCATTTTTTATGGGTCATTCGTCGCATTTCTTATTTTATTTTTAATATCGATAATACAAATTATTTTTATATAAAACAAACGTTCTTAAAAATACGATATCGATTCTCTAATCGTATATCGTATCAAAAAAGAACTAAATTAATCTCGTTGATGCTAAAAAATCGTTACATCGTTTTTTAAACAAATTACGACGATTTAAATCCAGAGAGAGTCAAACATCGTTTTTTTTTAAATTTTACAAAACGATTTTCAAAACTTTTTTTATCTTTTCAAAAAAAATCATTCCGAGTATTTGATATCGATTTCATAATCGAATATCAAATATAACGAATATCGCAAAATTAAATCGAGTATGAATTAATCCATATTTGTACGCGAATTAATAAAATTGTCAATTTTCGAAAAACAACCTCGAAAACAGGCCGCCATGTGACTCGCACATGACCCGTGCGAGTCGCATGGCAGTGCGAGTCGCGCCATGTTCACGCGGGTCGCGCGGCCTCCTGAAATCCATAGCATTGAAACGCAATTCCGTTTTATTTCTTCTAACATCTTTGCTTTGTTGAAACGATGGTTTTCCTTGGTATATTTCAGGTTTCGATATATTTTTCCTTGACCTCGGTCAACACGTGTTAATCCATCACGTGTCATAATCATGCATATCATCATATTTTATATTGTTTATTCGACTTACAAACCGTTAGTAACTTGTTTGTTCGTATTTGTAGCAACTTTATTTTCATCATTTGTTTTAGAGTAAATTAAAAATTACTCCCTTTTAAGATACCATTTTTAAAATTTACTCCCTTTTGAAATTTTTGTTAAAAATAACTCCCAAAATCTATCAAAAGTTCAAAAATTGCACCCAAATTTATTTTTAGGACGAAAATGCCTTTAGCTAAAGGGCGAGGTGAAGTAATATGTCATAAAAAAGTTAGGGGCATTTTCGACCAAAAATTATATTTTGGAGCAATTTTTGAACTTTTGATAGATTTTGGGAGTTATTTTTAACAAAAATTTTAAAAGGGAGTAATTTTAAAATTGGTATCTTAAAAGGGAGTAATTTTTAATTTAATCTTTGTTTTATTATACTAAAACGAATCTCACATGCTAAAATACAACTTTGACGTTAATTTTAGTTGCATTAAAAACAACTTAGCAACCCATTCAATTTCTCGCATGTTTAGGGAAAACAATGTTTGCATATCATTCATCGTATTACTAACGCGCATATTTTAAAATCAAACGTTATCCTAGTAGAGGCCGCTAATGTGCGGGCGGTGTTGGGTGTTCTTTGTGAACTTCCCAACACGTACCCTCACCCCTTACTCAGAACCTCGGTTTCCGGATGTCCGAAACCATTGGCAATGAGAGTCATTCAATACACGTTATCCGATAATGTCGGTATCGGTATCAAATGCAAAGGGACGAACCCAATAAACTCTGACATCGGAATGGGCCGTTGATAAGTGTAGTTTGTAGTGCTTATTTGTTGTGTTTTGGTCCCTTTTTTCCTTGTGGAATCGCTCCTATTAGAGCGATTCATGGGCTTCTTATGCTTCCTCTAGTTCGTTTCAGGTTCCCGAGGCCGAATTGGAAGAGTTGGAGCGATTCCGACTTCATACATACACATTTTGGAGCCAACGAGATAAAGGAACGAAGACTCGAGACCTTGGAATCGATCCCGAGCCTCCGAGACCCGATCCCGAGTCCCGAGAATCAGTGGGAAGCCCATGAGAGGCAAGGAAGGACCAAAGAGTGCTTAAGGAAGGCATACAAGACCCATCCCGTTCGGGATGGGCTCATCCCGTTCGGGATGGGCTCATCCCGTTCGGGATGGGCTCATCCCGTTCGGGATGGGGTGCTACTTTAGGATGGCTGCTGTGAGCCCATCCCGGTCGGGACCAACTCGTCCCGATCGGGATGACAGAGCCGTCCCGATCGGGATGATCCGTCCCGGTCGGGAAGCTACAGAGGCAGCACGGGCCTCTTCTTTTGTTCTCCTTCACTCTTGTACCCATATATATATACTCCCTTCTTGTAATTTTAAGACATTTTATGTGAACCTACAATAGTTTAAGCCTCCAAAACCCTAGATTTACTCTCACTCATTAGCCTTAATCTTCCATTAATCTTAGTTAATCTTTAGTTAATTATTGTAATTAGTTCTTGTATTAAGAGGATACTTGAAGAATTCTCCAAGATTGACAACCTTGGGTTTTATTTGGGTTCTTATTTATACAAGATTTCATCTTTTCATCTTCCTAGTGTTGGTATAACCTTTCTTACTCTTGTCTTTGTTTATTCAATCTTGTTTCATCTTTTTATTGTTATTGTTGTTAGTTGTTCATAATGAATGCTTGGATGTTTAGTTGGTTTTCTCTTGTTAATGTTAGTTTCTCCTTTATAATGAGTGAGTAGTTTCTTTGTGGGATTAGTAGGGGGATTAGGGGTAGATTATGGATAATTAGGGTTGATTAAGGGGAAAAGGTTGTATCTTTGTTGTTAGTCACATTGTAGGCACTCTATGTGTTTGTTGATATGCTTGTGTGAGTTGTAGTGGCCATGCTTCCCATGCTTGTGTTCATCTTCTCATTGATTGCTTATTTTGTGGAAATGTTGAGAATAGTCATAGTCACGAGAGTGCCGACTAGAGTCTAAGTTGCGAGAGCCCGGACTCACCTTGACATCGGTCTAAGTTGCGAGAGCCCGGACCGACTCTAGCGATTAGGAGACACCTTTACCCTTGATCACCCCAATTACCCTACTACCTCTATAAACCCGACCTACCCAACTTCTCTTCCATATTTGAGTCTATCCTCCTTAGTTAGTCATTGTTCTTTTAGTTTATTCGTTAGTTTGATCATTAGCTTAGTTCTTACCTCTCCTCCTCAATAGTTTTCCATTTATTGCATTCTTTGTGTTCGTTTGGTAATCTAATCTCGTTTTAGGCCGACATAGTCTACGCTTTGATATACCGTCCTCGTGGAATAGATCCCGACTTACCCTAGCTACCCACTAGGTTAGTCGGTGTTATATTGTTGGCTAGGGACGTGACGAATCCCTTCCCATCAGCCGTATTTTGTGCACGGCCCACCACGACATAGAGTGGGTTCGAACGGGCCCGAACTCCCACAAAGTTTGGTGGCGACTCCAACTTCGATTTAAATTTCAATTCGATTCATTCTCATATGGAAATTCATTCGCCTCCCCAAACCCGCGCGTGGCCGCGTCGGGGTGGACCTATGTCATGTCCACAAGTGTAGTCATTGACTCATTGCCATGAAAATGTTGATTCTATAATCTTTGTGGAACTCAACGATCATCACGTAGCGTAGTAGTTTTGTGCTCCGTATCTAACTTGGCACTATTACATTACAACTGACAAATTTCGTTGTTTGGTAAAGACAAATAATTTCAAAATTTTATAATACAGCAGTGGTGACTTATTTACAATGTTACAATACTCATAAAAACAAAGGTAGTTAGGTTCGGAATATGGATTAACATGGCTTGTTTTTCTAAGATGGTTAGGGTTCAGAATATTGATGGGTTCGAGATTGATACTGTAAAAATTATCGGAGTTACTCTTCGCTGTAAACATTTTACTCAACGTAGTACTTTTCACACATATTTTTCCATTGCATACTCTTTTCAGAAAACAAGCCTAATTTCATTTCTCTGCCACTTTCTCTACCCTAACCCTAAAAACATTTTTTTTCAATTATCATTGATTACCTCCAAATCTAATTATACATTCATTCAATTTATCAAATTTAATAGATTATGGATACGATTTTGATTGAAGAACATGTATTAACCATTAATTATCATTAATTATTGAAATTAGGGTTTTTTTTGTTTCTAAGTTCAAAATATATATTGTTATTTTAGGGTTTGACACTCCCTTTTTTGTCTTCTCCCTTACGTACTGTTTGTTCCTCTTTTTTACGTAGTGCGTCAAAGTTGAAAAAAATGTGCTGTGTCAAAATTGAAAAAAAAACATGTGTATTCCGTGATAAAAGAAATGTATTGTTTTAATAAAGTTAAAAAAAGTACTTTATATCAAAGATTAAAATAAATGTACTACATAGAATTTTAAAATAAATGTACTACAAAAAATGTACTGCGTAGAAGTAAAAAAAATGTGATGTGTAAAAGTAAAAAAAATAATGCACTGCGTTGAGTAAAGTAGATACGAAGAAGAGAAAAAGAAAAGAGAGTAAAAACAAAATGATGAATTTGAGAGAGGTGGGAAATGAGAAGAACAAAATCGAAAAAATGGTACTGCGTCGAGTAAAATGCGTACTGCGAATAGCAACACCCAATATTATATCTCTCGGGTTTATAATGTTGATAGGGTTCGGAATATTGATGGGTTCAACTTTGATACTAAGGTCGTAATTTTGGAATGTTTATAGGAGATTATATTTGTTGATTATTTTGTAATTTTGAGATTTTTTTTTCCCTGATGGAAAATAAGTTTATTGTTTTTCTTGATCATTTTCGAATGCTTGGGAATTTATCCAGTTTGAGTTTGCTCACACGTTCTTCGTCATTTTTTCTATCGATATATGTACTTTTTGAATGTTTATAGGAGATTATATTTGTCGATGCTTTGTAATTTTGAGATTTCCCAGAGAAAAAAATACCTAAGTTTCTCGTTTTTCTTGTACAATCGAAAATTTACCCAGTTCGACATTTTTCAGACAAATTTGCTGATATTACCAAATGGGTCGAGCAAGAAACGCACATGTGTTAAAACTCGACAACAATAATCCTCACGAAAAAAGTGAAAAAAAACACATATTGTAACAGGTTATTTTCGTTGTAACTAGGCATAATCTCAAGCAAATTTGTGACAAAGAATCAGTGAGAGTTGTATACCATTTCCTACCGAGGAACTTTCATGTGAGACTGTCTCACATAGAAGAACTTACTAAAATTAGTAACCTGTGAGACCATTAAGCATAGTGTTTAGCAAGAAGGCTTCCACATAAGTCTAAGTCGAACCGTTCCTACGAAAGATCTCCAATGCAATTGAAAATCGTGTATGTATTCTCAAAGTCTTCATCAGTTTCGCCGACCAACCAACCAAGTACACGGGTTTCGCCGATTTGGTTTTCCGTACTAAAACTTTTAAAAACTCGAAAGAGCTGAAATTTTGAGCTCAGTAATTTCATTTACATACGTCTTTAGTTAACATCTTCTCCTCCTGAAATTATCACAGCAACAAAGAAAAACCATATTGAAATTAAATAAAACTCGGGATGTCACAATAATCATCAACCCCAATTTCAAAATGAAATTATTATCAGCACAAACGGAATTATAAGAGTCAGAACCCAGAGATTTGTACCCAGAAAAACCCTCAACTACACATTTTTTTGGGGGAAATTAAGTAAATTTGAGGGTGAAAGATATAACTTTGTGAAATGGTTCATGTCATACATGCACAAGTGCACAACATACAAAGTGAGACACTGAGAGTGAAAAAAGATCCCAAGGTTTTTAACCCTTTTTTTCTCCCTCTCTATTACAATTTTCACTAATACAACCTCTAGAAATCAAATGTAAAAGTAATGTACTCACTACTCACTGAATCACTGGTTTTGCCTTTCTTTTTAGCTGCCTCTCTACTTTAGTGGTTGGAACCGGCTCATGTGGAGTAGTCTTGTACCCGATTATTGTTTGTACAACGTGAATTTGCTCCCATATTTTGCCCTCGTTTACTGTTTCTGCAATATACTTCATATACTCATTCTAGAACAAATACCTTTTGTAGTTCTAAGAGAGAAAAATCGAGGGAAAATCCTTACAAAATCGAGGAAAAAAATGTTCTACCTTGTTCCAGAACGAGTAGTGTCTTCTTCATTCACTTCGGTTTCATTGGGTTTAGACTCGAGAATGGACTCGATTGAAATCTCCTTGTAATCAATGCTGATTTTCTATTGGGCTTCCTGTTGCTACATCTTCCCCTGCACGTTCGACAACTTTGTTTTTTATCATATAGCAAGACATACTAACTAAAGAACTATTTTCAATAATCCTGACATTTGGCATGGAGGTCATTTACTTGTGTAAAGTGAATCCACTAATTGTTGTACCACCAAAGCCTCGTCATCAAACCCACACTCATCGCCTATTTCCATCACGTCTACCTCAATATGCATCTTCACACTCATCTTCACTCACCTTGGTTTCATTGGGTTTAGACTCGAGAATGGACTCGATTGAAATCTCCTTGTAATCAATGCTGATTTTCTATTGGGCTTCCTGTTGCTACATCTTACCCTGCACGTTCGACAACTTTGCTTTTTTATCATATAGCAAGACATACTAATTAAAGAACTATTTTCAATAATCCTGACATTTGGCATGGAGGTCATTTACTTGTGTAAAGTGAATCCACTAATTGTTGTACCACCAAAGCCTCGTCATCAAACCCACACTCATCGCCTATTTCCGTCACGTCTACCTCAATATGCATCTTCACATAAAAAAAATTAAAGCTAAAACATTTAGATCTCTAGACAATTACGGGGAAATAATATTCAAACGACAGGTAGATAAATTAAATTTCAAACAAATCAAGCGTCATCAGATCTAATGGGTCCGATTTTGGTTCGTCTTCTGTTTTCTCCGTCGGAAAGTTGCTATTGTTGTTGTTACCATTGCTTTTCTTCTTCTCCTCCTCCTAATACGTTCAACATGATCACATTTAGCTATGATTTAGCACTAATCTCATCACATACTACTTATTAATTAAGTGTCTAAGCTTATCAACATTTGATAATCGCACCGGCTTTACCAAGAATGCCTAGCTTCTCCTTCGAAGCAGCTGCATGTAGTTTCAAATATTGTACTCATCCATATGATAATTACTTCTAAAATTCAAATCTTTTTTATCATGATTACAATTAAATAAATCAATGCAAAATTACTCATAAATCGTCTTGTCGTCTTTGAAGTAAAAAAAGAAATTCATATGTGAAGTAAAGGATCACATGATAAAATTCATTCGACTACCTATTAGACCTCAAAATATTTCTTGCTCAACGTGGAGGTTGTATATTACTCGTAGTATTTATTTTCCATTTGTAGACACCCGCATTTTGCCTGCTAGTGTCTATGGCAGTTCCCAAGAAAACACCCGATGATGATCGGACGTAAACATGACTTATTACGCTCGAATACGGACTCGAAATTAATGGTATCCGACATACGCATTTAGCGGAGTACAAATCTCTCAAAACCGATCTCACATTCAGGCCTAGTGGGTCATTCCCATAAAATGAGACTAATTTGGGTCAAAACCGACACCGGAAATAAAACCGTCTTTTTACGACTCAAAACCCGGTCCAAATCAAAAACTGACATTGCAAAAGCTTCTAGAAACAGCCCAACGACCATCCAAAGTCCAAGTCAAGGTCAAAAGCTTAAATATCTCAACTCTCCTATATTCTCTCACCCGAATGATCCACTCGATCGAGTCACCTAGCCCACTCGATCAAGTGGACCTTCAAAAACCAACCATACGCCTTTTTTTGGGCCACTCGATCGAGTGCAGCAGGTCTACTCGATCGAGTGACCCTTTAGCTGGGGAGCATTTTCTATAAATACCCTCCCTCACCTCCTCACATTTCACAATTTTTCAACCCTAAGCATCCATCACTTTATACACTACGATCCTACTCCATACACCAGCAAACCCGAGACCGAAACCTCCCACAAATATCGAAAAAATCGTCTCTACAAACACAAACACCATAACTTTTCCTACATTCTCGATACTTCCGCGCCTTTGCCGCTATTAGACGAGTCCCTTTCCGAGGCCGATTAAGCATGTAGGTTGAGGGTGTCATCGAACCCGATTCTCTTCTTTCTCTCTTCTCCTTCTCGTTTTTTTTATTCATTTTACCTTTTCTTATTTTATTTTTTTCGTCACTAGTACTGTATTATCGTAATACTATTAAATTTTCGCTTATTATGTATCGAATATGAGGGATGATGGGATAAGGAAACACGAATACGAGAGTATTGCACTCGATGTTGTCGGTCGCTTATCCTATCACCCCGATTATTTGGTTGTTTGAGGCGAATCAACCCTTAAAAAGAATGCTTATTTTTCATTTTTGCATCGTCATTATTAATATCGTGTATAACTATATAATATTTAAAACGATTTCGAGTCGGATATGCTAAAAAAACGAATCCCGTTTAAGATCCTTTTAACCCCATTACAAGTCGTAACAGGGGTGGCACCCTTTCGAGGAGCGCTGATGAACTCATTTCGTATATATTTTTAACCCCAACTTTTCCTTTATTTTGGTTCGTTTTATGTGTCTTAGGAGTCGTTTTTCTAGCTTTTTATTCTTCTTTGTTATGTCGGGTATTTTGTTTACGTTTTGTAGGAAACGAGACAAATGAAGGCGATTGAGCTATATTTTGGGCAATGACGAGAGTCGAGCCATGAAATCTACAAGAAAGAAGTGATAAAAGTTACAGAATACTAAGTGAATACTTGAGGAAGGACGTGAAGTGAAGAAACAATAAGAAACAACAAAGAAATAAGTTGGAAAGCTCAAACAAATGCAAATTCGATCGCTAAAACAAGGGTCAACTTCAAACGTGAATATCTTGAGTTCTACAACTCCGATTGAGCTGATTTTTGTGGCGTTGGAGACCTCCTTCTCTTATATTTCCAACGGAATATTACACGTTTAAATCCAAGAAGTAACAAAGAAACAGCAAGAATTTCAAATTCATCGCGCAGTGCAGAGAAACCCGAACCGGTCGGGACGAACCCAAACCGGTCGGGACAACCTTGAACCGGTCGGTTTAGACCCGAACCGACCGGTTCGAAGCTGTTTCGCGTGGTTTTTCAGTTCTTAGACTCCGTAACTTACCATAACTCTTATTTTACGGGATATTCTTTCCTAATTAGTTTCTCGTAGTTCTTAGGAAACTAGGAGTAATGAGACTCATTATTATTATTATTATTATTATTATTATTATTATTATTATTATTATTATTATTATTTATTATAAATACCCTCCTTGGGGTTAGGTTTATTGACGCTTTCTCATTCAATAATTTAGATAACATTTTGATACTCAGTAATTTAGTTTAGACTTTTTATTAGCATTAGAATTCTTCTAGTTTGTAGCCATAATTTTAGATCGTTAATCTTTCAGTTTTACGTAATTGGTAGCTTTTCTTATTCTCTTATTTTCATATTGTTCTTTATTATGCTTAATTTCTTTATTGCTTTATCGTTTATTATGAGTAGCTAATTTATTTATCTAGGGTTGAAGGGGATCTATGTTACTCCCTCCGGTTTTTAATTTTTGCCCCATTGCCTTTTTCACACCAATCAATGAAAGTATAAAAATAATGATAAAGGGAGCAATGATGATGCAAATGAGGTGACTAGACATGTGTGTGTCATAAAGTTAGGATATAAATGGTATATATTTAATTATTTTTTGATGGCAAATGGTGTAAAAAGGTGAATACATAAGGACATTTTGGTAAAATATACAACACAAATATGGAAAGTTGAGAAGTGGGGCAAAAAATAAAAACCTGCCATATAAGGAATACGGGGCAATAATTAAAAACCGGAGGGAGTAATTGAATTGGGGATGTTAGCTTGATTATTTGTTTAATTGATCATTCATATGTTATTGCCTTACTACTTCTTTTTGTATCATCGTTCGATTAGTTTGAGACGTTGAACTAGTTGAATGTTTAGGAACCCGAACCTAAGATCGAAAGCCTGGTAATGGTAGACTACAAGTAAGTGGGTAGGATAATCTGGTAAGTTGCGAGAGCCCGTCAGAATCTATCCTAAGGTTGACATAAGATCCGAGAGGCCGTGTTTTTGCCCTAAATAACTGTGATTGATTGATTGAATGATATTAACTTTACCCAATTTAATTACATAGTGAACCGTAAGACCCTAGATCATGTTAATATTATTAGAACCTCGATTAATTTACATTATTGCATTAGTTTAGATAAAATTCAAATCAAACAAACCAGAATTAGAATAGTTTAGAATCGACTCATAGATAATTAGCGGTAATCGTCTGTCTCTCTGTGGATTCGACCCTTACTACTAGCTACCTGTTAGTAGTTTGTTAGGTTATTTTGATATAGGTGATACGACTTTAGCCTTATCAAGCGTCGCCCTATGCACTTAAGGGCATAATGCGATCGCGGACATTCGTAGTTAGGTGTATTTTATCCCTTTTCTACGATTAGTACGAAACTCGTTGACGCGAAATCGAACATCACGTAATCCGTAAGGATTAGTAACGATGTCGTGAGGCGGAGGGAATCAATTTTGTCCTAATCTAACCAAAACCAATTTCATAACACTTTTCCAAAAATCCCGATACCGGTCTCGTAATCATAAAAGGCATGTTGCGAGTATCGAAAATCCTAGTTGAGTATAAATCATATAATATTTTTACGAGACTCGGCTAGTTATCGATTTTAAAACAAAGTAAATTTGGAATTACAATAACCTTACGGAAACATGCTGTAACTCGTACAAGGGGTACTCAATCGAGTGTCTTGGCTCACTCGATCAAGTGACCCCTCAAAAATGAGGCAGAAGGTTTTTACGAAGGGCACTCGACCGAGTCCCCCATGACTCGATCGAGTGACCTACAACGTGAGCCTTCTACATGTTACAAGCCTCAATAAACTTTTTTCTACGACTTCAGTCGTCACGTGTTAAGTCCATCACGTGTTTATTCTTTCAAAATTATGCATCATACCATTCGCTAATCATCTAATTTACTCATATTATTGTTATTATATTGTTTATTGTAATTTTGCTCGTTATTTTATATTGTCCGGGTCGTATTTCCGCCCGCGTAACTTGTACTTGTTTTCGATTTCATTTCTTTTGGTTGTTTGTCATTTATATTTTTATAAACGGACCTCGCATGGTAAATTATTTTGACATAAGACTCAATGCATTAAAATGACGTAGATGAACATATAACTCGCATGCTTAGTTAAAATGTCGTTTGCATAACATTTTATCGTCAAACTAACGCGCCTACATGAAAACGAACGATATCTAAGTAGAGGTCGCTAAGAGCGGGCAGGGTTGGGTGTCCTTGTGGGCTTCCCAACACGTACCCTCACCCCTTACTCAGAACCATGGTTTCCGGATGTCCGAAACCGTTGGCACACGAGAGTCATTTGATGCACGATTCCCGATAACTCGGCATCGGTATAGTAATGCAAAGAGACGAACCCCTAAGCTCTAGCATTAAAAGTGGGCCTTGTTTTGTGCACAATACGCCTAAATGTAGAGTGGGTTCGAACGGGTCCGAATTCCCATAAAATTCGGTGGCGACTCCTATTTCGATTTAAATTTTGACCCGAGATCAATCATGCCACGAGATTCATTCGCCTACCCAGACCCGCGCCGGCATATCGGGTCCGAATTCTCATAAAATTCGGCCGCGTCGGGGTGGACCTATATCATGTCCACACCATTGTGCATCACATCCGCCAGCATTCAAACTCTTTGTAGTGTTCTACACAAATCATCTTTGCAAAGCATCAAATAATCTCAATTGAAATAACTTTGATGGTGGAGCTTCCAAATTAACCACAGAAAACACTAATTTTCACCCAAATCATCAAAACAAATCGAAATCAACACGACAATAAGTAATTATATATAGAAATTAATCACAATAACTAAACATTTCTAAATCCAGCTACCAACATTCCTAACTCCTAACCCTAAAATCAATCCAAACAAACCAAAATGCAACTCAAATTAATCATAAAAAATCCTAATTTTCATCCAAACGAACGAAAATCAACATTAAAAAATAACTAATCGTAGATCAATAAAGGTCATAATTTAGAATCTGAACCTTCCTCCTCCTCCCTAAAAACCCTAGCCTCCACTACAAGAAAGTATCTCATTAGCTACCAAATACGCGCGACAGAAACTGTCAGTCGCTCCTATAGTGACCGATTAAAAATTCGGGCGACAGATATTCGTCGCTAGACAAAGAGACGAAGAGGGGAAGTGGGTGGGAAAAATAAATACACTATAGCGACAGATATCTGTTCCTAAAAGGAAAGTCGGGCAACAGATATCTGTCGCTAAGAATAACACGGGCGACAAATATCTGTCGCTAAACCATCCCCATTAGCGACAGATATCTGTCGCTAAACGAACCTTTGCGACAGAAATAAAAAAACCGAACGACAGATATCTGTCGCTAAAGGCGTGAATTTTTTTAAAAATTACGCAGCATCCCCCCCTCCCCTACCCGATCATAATTCTCATTTCACTTACTCTCTCTCTCTAACTTTCGTCTCCCCTCTCTCTAAACTCGCCCCCTCCTCCTTTCCTCCTCATTCCTTCCATTTTCTCTCATTTTCCCTGATTAGGTACATTTTTCTATCTATACTTAGTTTTAATTATTTGTTAATTTTTGTTTTTATCGATTTAAATAAATTAGTTATTGGGTTGGATAGTTTTTTAGTGTAGTCTTATTGTTGTCGGAATATTTAGTGTAGTTTGCATGTTAATTGCCCATAGGTTCCCTAATTTGAAATATGTAGATTGTTAGTATAAATTTAGGGTTTATGATTGAGTATTTCAATGAATTGGGTTGTTTTAATGTGTTAGGAAATTGAAAGTGAAAATACAATTATGCCGATTTAGTGATGTAATTATGGACGGATTAGGTGCAAATAGTACTATGTTTAGGTGAATTGAGAATTTTACAAAACATGTGAGTAGTGCATATTAGTAAATTATTTTAGAGGAAATAATTTGTATGTGGTTATTGTCTCAATTTTTTTAGATAAAAAATGAAGAGATTTGAACGAAATTGGATGTATGAGGAAAGATTGGATAAGAGACGATTTCCCACAACGCAATTTTTAGAGGGTGTTCATAGTTTTCTAGAGTTTGCTAGAAACCACCCCGAATACGCGTTAGACGGTAGATTTGGATGTCCTTGTGTGAAATGTAAGAACCTCAGATTCTTGGATATTATTTTGATTAAGGAACATATTATGTCAAATGGGTTTTTCCAAATTATTATCGTTGGATTTGTCATGGTGAGACGTCTGCTGTTGAGGAATCTGAGGTTGAACAGAATGAGGGGGGTTTGAGAGGAATGATAGTTGATTAGTTGAGTGCAATGTGTTTAATGATGAGAGCATGTACACTAATGATGATGACCAACCAACCCCACAAGAGCCAAACCCACGAGCGAAGGCGTTTTTTGATATGTTAGAGGCTTCGGAGAAGCTGTTATATGGAGGGTGTGATGTGACATTGTTAGAAGTCGCGTCTATGGTAGTGATCCTTAAATGTGAGTATAACCTACCGTTTGGATGCGTAGACGGTGTCGCTGCGTTGATTGAGAAACTCATTTCAAAAACCAACATTATGACCAAAACATTCTACAATACCAAAAAAAATAGTTTAAGGTCTTAAACTTACGCATCAAAAGATCTATGCTTGTCCCGATGGCTGTATGCTCTTTTGGAAGGACAATGTCCTACTTGAGGAATGTAAGAAATGTGGTAAGGGTAGATACAAAACTGTAGATGGGAATATTGTTTTGAGGGGTAGGAAAGGAAAGAGTGTTGCGAGGGATAAAAAAACCTATACCACTTAGTCGACTTACCTACTTTTCCATCGCCCCTAGACTTCAAAAATTATATGCAACCAGAACCATTGCCGAACAAATGAGGTGGCATAAAGAAGAAACTCGTGTAGAGGGGAAGATGTGTCATCCTAGTGATGGGGAAGAGTAGAAACGCTTTGATAGGATTTACCCTAACTTTGCGGAGGAACCCTGTAACGTGAGACTTGGGTTGTGTACCGATGGGTTTGCCCCTTTCGGTCAGTTCGGTAAGTTGTACTCATGCTGGTCTGTCATGGTCACACCATACAACTTACCCCCATGTCTGTGTCTGAAACCATCGTTCATCTTCCTTTCTCTTATTGTTCCCGGTCCAAAAAAATCCAAAAAATCACTTGGATGTTTACTTACAACCAGTGATAGAGGAATTGAAACACTTGTAGGAAGTAGGGGTGGAAACATATGATGTGTCGTTGAAACAAAATTTTCAGCTTAGAGCATCACTTTTGTGGACTATAAACGATTTCCCTGCGTATGGTATGTTGAGCGGTTGGTCTACGGCGGGCCAAAAAGCTTGTCCTTATTGCATGAGTGAAAGTAAAGTGTTCTACCTAAGAAATTCAACCAAAATTAGTTGGTTTGACTGTTATAGACAGTTCCTACCCGAGGGTCATCCGTATAGGAAAAACAAGAAAGCTTTCAAAGGGGGTGAGGTGGTGTTAGATGATGCACCTATTCATCTCCAGGGAGATGAGATATGGGAGGTGATTTCAGAGTTCCCATCTACTATTGACGACACCGATCAAGAGTTCAAAGATCTTAAGAAATTAAAAAAATGGTTGGTTTAAAAGAAGCATCTTCTTCGACCTTCCATACTGGAGTACTTTATTACTCCGACATAATTTGGATGTGATGCATATTGAGAAAAATTTCTTTGAGCAACTGATTCACACCGTCATGGATGTAGAGGGTAAGACATGTGACACCGTAGGATCCCGAAAAGATTTGAAGAAAATTTTTGACCGTCCAAAATTGCATATCAAGTGGGATGGGTCCAAGCCTAGGGCCTTGTTTAGCCTTGATAAGGCTCAAAGGAAGGTCGTGTTAGAGTGGGTAGGGAAATTGAAGTTCCCTGATGGGTACGCCTCCGATTTCAGTCAGTATGTTGACATTAATAACCTGAAGTTGCAAGGTTTGAAGAGTCACGACCGCCACGTTTTCATGGAGCGGTTACTACCTGTGGCTTTGAAGCAACTGGTACCGCAAGGTGTTTGGAATCCTATTACTAAGATATCTCAGTTCTTTCGAGATTTGTGTTCGTCGACAGTTACAATTGACGACATGACTCGTTTGGAGGATCAAATTCCTCAAATATTGTGCAAACTTGAGATGATTTTCCCACCCTCCTTCTTTAACTCAATGGAGCATCTACCAGTCTACTTGCCCTACGAAGCTAAAGTGGGAGGACCGGTATAATATAGATGGATGTACCCGTTTGAGAGGTGAGAATTTTATACTTAATGAAACACTAACGTTAAATATTGTACTCTATTATTAATAAAATTGCTTGATTGTTATAGATTTCTCAACCATTTGAAGAAAAAAATTGGTAACAAGGCGAGGGTCAAGGACTCCATATGTAATGCTTATCTAATAGAAGAGATAGCCAACTTCCGTTCTCTGTATTTCGAGAAAGAAGTCAACACCAAAGCCAAGAATCTTAACTTAGAAACACCTGAGATGATTGACCCCAACGTACCAGATTTTTTTCAAAGTAAGGTAGGTGAAGGATCTTCATCGACTGAGGGGTGGAGGGTGTTAGATGAGAAGGAATACAATCGTGCTCACCTTTATTTGTTATCAAACTGCGAAGTATTGGAGCCGTATGAGAAGCAGTTTGTAACTGAAATTCTAGCTGCTAATCCACATTTAAATGCTGATGATGTTTGGAATAAGCATGAGGAACAGTTCCCCGGTTGACTTAAGGATCATGTAATTTCAGAAAATATCCGGGATGATTTGGTTAGGAGTCTAGCATTAGGTCCTTTGCGGAAGGTTAGAACTTGGAACCGGTATTCGGTTAATGGTTACAATTTCCATACATTTGCCCATGGTAGCAGTAAGGCTAGATGCAATTTCGGTGTGACTGTGTCGTCACTTGATGGTGACGACAATTACGGTCTACTGGAGGACATCTTCGAGTTGTGCTACGCTGGAAGTGATCGTGGGTATAGAGCTGTGGTATTTAAATGCGAATGGAAGGACAGCTCGGTGCATGGTACTAGAGTACATGAACGGTACAAACTAATTGAAGTTCATCATACCAAAAAATACTCTAAGTACAATCTGTTTATACTTGCACAACAAGCACACCAAGTGTACTTTGCTCCTTATCCAACCACAAAGAACGATAGAAGTGGAAATCAGTGGTGGGCGATTTTTAAAACTAAGCCATGGGGGCACATTCACATTGACCTCTTTCAAGAGGAGGTCGATCATTTCTAGTGGTACAACATTGTCTCCAATCGATGAGAATCTTTTCGCAAGTGATGATGATAATGAGGTGGAAAAAGGGGAGGATTTTGAAAAGGATGAAGGTGGTGAGGACATCGAAGGTGATTTTGGTGATATGGTCGAGGAGGAGGAAGACATCAAATTCGATGGCATCGATGATGTGGAGGTCGATGATGAGGAGGAAGATGACTACGATGAGGAGGACGTAGTTGGCTCGAGTAGGCAAGTGGGAAATGATAACGACAGCGACGACGATTGCTAGTAGGGTATAGTTTTAATAATCTAAATTATTTCAATAGTAATAATCTATATTTGTAACACCCCTGATTTTATAAATTAAATTGAATTAAAATTATGATTCGAATTTTTATTTTTACGATTTAACTCGTAATTCTTAAAAAATTTATAAAACGAATTTATCATTTAATCGTTTCAAACTCCTAAAATTCTATTTGACTCGGAAACTCTTCTTATATTTAAAACATATTTTTATCTCTGTTTCGATTCATTTTAAATATTTAATTTAATTCTTATCGAAAGTTTATTTCGACGATTTAAATTCTAAATTCTTTTATTTATTTATATTTAAGCTTGAATTTTCTATTTTCGGCTCGAAGTTCATTTATATTAAGGTCAAAACATTTATTACATTTCCTCGAGAAATCAGTTTAATTCACTTTATCGAAAATTTATTATTTATCGAGAAATACTATTTCATCGTCTAATTATTTATTTCTATCAATTTCATTTTCGTCTCGAATAATTATTAACATCTCAAGAAACGTTTATTTTGCTCATTTTATTAGTCAACCCAATTATTTTTTTTATTAATTCGATTTTAATTCGGTTTCGTGGTTTAGTCAACCTTTTCATCTCGAGAACCGTCTCCTACTTTGTGCCAATTCAATTAATCGGTTTCCTAACCCGATCTAACCCACTTTGACCAATTGATTCATTCCTTTTGCCTATAATTAACGTACATCCCCCCTCCACCATTTCATCATTCTTCTCACATTCACTCCCTTCTTCATCATTCATCCCACCGTTCAATGCATCCCCTGCCTCCACCGCTTGGTTCCCCCTTCTCACCCCTTTCAACGCTGAACGCACACACCTTCCCTTTCTTTTTCTTTCTTATTCACGTTCAGTCACCATCAAACTCTCCTCCTTTTCTTCTTCTTTTGCCTCTGCTTTCTTCTTCGTAATTCGAGATACTGTTGTGTTTGTCGCTGCTGTACGTCTTTGTTCGTGTGCTGCTGTTGCTTCCCCTTCATCTCGTCCTAATTCCTTTCGTTTGATGCTCCGCTGCTGCTACTACTTCGTACTTCAGTGGCCATGTCAAGGTAGCCTCCTCCTTCATCTTCTCTTCTCTTCTCTTTTTCTTCTTTTCCCCTTCTTCGTTCGGTTCGCTGCTACTCTTCAGTTTCGGTTCCGATGATCCATTTTGCTGCTGGTCTCACTTCTTCTTATTCTCCTTCCTCTTCGTTGTTGTCCTTCGTTTTGTTGTTGCGGTTGTTGTTGTTGCCTTTCAACGTTGATGTTTTTAATAGAATATAACGGGCCTCAACCATCACCTTAAGGTTTTGATTGAGATGGTTTGTTAACATGGTATCAGAGCCAGAGGTCACGAGTTCGAACCCTGGCAGCCCCCAATATCTCGAACTCTTAAGTGGAATCTCAGCACACGGTACGGGGGAGCCGGTGCGCACTAACCACTCTTCAAGCCCAAAGGGCATTCGAGTGAGGGGGCGTAATAGAATATAACGGGCCTCAACCATCACCTTAAGGTTTTGGTTGGATTGGTTTGTTAACAGTTTTTCGTTGTTGTGCTCCTACTGCTGCAGTTTGCTTCTTCTTCTCCTTTCTTCATCTTCCTTTTTCGTTTGGCTGTTTCGAGTTGTCGATGTTGTTGCTGATGATTCGTTATGGGTAATATTTTTCCTCTGTACTTGCTGATGCTGCTGCGTTTTGTTGTTGCTTTACTCCTGTCCGTTGTCTTGTTTCCTTTCACGTCTTTGCTCATTGCTACTGTTCTATCCTGTCGTTGCTGCTGCTGTTATTGCTCCTTGTTCCTGTCCTTCTTCTCTTCTTCCTCTTCTATTTTCTTTTCATTTCTAATGTTGGTGTACTACTCCTGTTGTTGCTGTCATTTTTCCCACCTTCGTCCTTGTTTAGTTGGACCTCGCTACTACCATGTGTTGTCCCGTTGCTGTCCTCATTCTTGTCCTTCTTTTCTTCTTCGCTGTTTCATTGCTGCTGCTGTACGATGCTACTTTTTTCTTCTTTTCTCGTCGGACTGCTGCTACCCTGTTATTCTCGGTTTAATATCGATTCATCCTTGCTCGTTTCCTTATTCTTTATTCTCATTCTCCGTCCTTCCTCTTGTCATTTCTGTTACTTTTGCCAATCTACTATCGTATTTGTCGATTCGATTAAGTTTGGTCGTCATGCTTCTATTTTTTTTTTTTTGACAAATCATTTCCCTTTCCGTCTTGTGTCGTTTATGTCTCATTCTTTTATTTTGTCTTCTCGATTGTCGTGGTCAATCGAACTCAAAGACTAGCGGTTCTAAAACTTGGAGCTTGAGGATGACATTTCTACTGATTTGAAGCTTGGGTTGATCAAGAAGGACGAGTACGAGTTCGTTTTAGATGTCAACTCAAAGTAACTTTAGGACGTTACTCGATTTTATATCGTATGTTTGAGTAGTAGTATGTAGTAAATATTTTAACTTCGGTTTTCTAATTGTAGCTATTTATTATTGCTAATTATATTAATTTTTAAATCGTATTTATAAATATTTTACAAGTTTTCGATATCGTTTTACAATTCGTTAGTAATTTAATTAATTATGATCGTTATAATATTTTGTTGGTTATCGTGACACTAGTAACTAAATAATGTCGATTTCATATTTTAGTCATATTTCGTTAATTTATAATTTTTACTCAAAATCGTATTTTTATATTTTAATCGAAATTTGTATACTTGTTAATAAATTAATTTTCGTTTTATGATTTATTCTAATAAATGAGAAAATAGTCGATTTTGTTTTTAAATATATTTTTAGTCGAGACTATTTTCACTAATAATTTCCTATTTGTTTCCGATTGACTATTTTTATTAAAATTCGTATTACTTATTAATAAAAACTATCTGTTAAAAATAATTTGAAATCTTCGTAAATCTCATTTCATTTATAGAACTCGTTGACTTAATTAATTTTGATATCGTTTTTTTTAAAACGACTCTTTTCTAAAATATATAGTTTTAACTCGATTTCCTAATCCTTTATAAAGTACTATACTTTGACTTATATATTTTATTTAAATTTTGAGTAACGAATTTGAAAATATATTAAAGTTACGATAACGACGATAATAATAAAATGTTAATTTCGTTAGAAATGCTATTTTTATACATTTCGCTTATTTTAATCACTTACCTATTTTCTATTATAATATTTCTATTTTAGGTAAATTACTATTTATAGAAAGTTTCCTTTTAATATAAGATATTTATTCCTTTTATTCTCATAATGATTATATCTTTTATTAATATCGATAATGACTTGTTTTGGAGTTATGGAATAAGGACAAGTGTGGGGTTAGAGTAATATTTTCAGAGGTTTACGTTTTTGCCATCAACTATAAGGCTAGTGTATCAGGAATCGATAAATTGGTTGTTGAACCGGGTGACAGTAGGGATGGCAACGGATCCGGGATCCGATCCGGATCCGCAAGATCCGGTCCGCACGGATCGGATATGGATCCTAAATTTTGAGATCCGTTGGATATGGATCCGGATCCGGATCCGCTATCTTTAAACGGATCTGGATCTGGATCTTAATAAGTAAATCCGGATCCGCAAATCCTTTTTATTAAAAAATTAACAATAATAAAAAACTTAGTACTTTAATTTGTGTTTTTTTGGTTATTTCAAAAACTTTTTTCTTTTAGTTTATTAATATTTGATCATGAATCTTTATATTCGATTTTATTTGTAAAATTATCAAAATTAATATGGTCGCAAATACGTATTAATTAAAAAATTTGTAGAATTTAAGGAAGAAATTGGATCCGCGGATCAGATCCGGATCCGGTCCAGATCCGGTGGATCTGGATCTGGATCTATATTTTTGGGATCCGTCGGATCCGGACCGGATCCGAATCCGCTACTAGGGGTGCGGATCCGGATTCGGATCTGGTAACGGACCGGATCCGGTCCGTTGCCATCCCTAGGTGACAGGTATCCCGGGAGTGGTGTACATTTTGACCTTAAGCTTAGGCCTCGCAGTAAGTCGCCGTCATAAGTTGAACTGGGTGACGGGTAATCCCAGGAGGGGTGTGCATTGTCTTAAACTAGGGCCACGCATTTATAAGTCGTCGTCCTATTATGGTTGAGTAGCCTAGTGATAAGTGTCATTTGTAGTGCCTATTCGTAGTGTTTTGGTCCCATTTTCCTTGTGGAATCGCTCCTTAGGAGCGATTCATGGGCTTCTTATGCTTCCTTTAGTCCGTTTCAGGTTCCCGAGCCCGATTTGGAAGAGTTGGAGTGATTCCGACTCAATACATACACATTTTGGAGCCAACGAGATAAAGGAACGATGACTCGAGACCTTGGAATCGACCCCGAGACCTTGGGTCCCAATCCCGAGCCTCCGAGACCCGATCCCGAGTCCCGAGAATCGACGGGAAGCTCATAAGATACAAGGAGGGACCCTAGAGCTCTTAATGAAGGCATACAAGACCCTTCCCGGTCGGGATAATAGCCTTCCCGATCGGGAAGGAAGGCACATTCAGAAGCGCCACTGTGGGTCCTTCCCGGTCGGGTTGAGCCCTTCCCGATCGGGATGGCAGAACCCTTCCCGATCGGGATGATCCGTCCCGGTCGGGACGGGCTACAGCTCACCCGCATTCTTCTTTTCTTCTCATTCATTCTTGTACCCATATATATACTCCCTTCTTGTAATTTTAAGACATCTTTATCTTAACCTACATTAGTTTAAGCCTCAAAAACCCTAGATTTACTCTCACTCATTAGCCTTAATCTTCCATTAATCTTAGTTAATCTTTAGTAATTATTGTAATTAGTTCTTGTATTGAGAGGATACTTGAAGAATTCTCCAAGATTTACAACCTTGGGTTTTATTTGGGTTCTTATTTATACAAGATTTCATCTTTTCATCTTTCTAGTGTTGGTATAACCTTTCTTACTCTTGTCTTTGATTATTCAATCTTGTTTCATCTTTTTTATTGTTATTGTTGTTAGTTGTTCATAATGAATGCTTGGATGTTTAGTTTGTTTTCTCTTGTTAATGTTAGTTTCTCCTTTATAATGAGTGAGTAGTTTCTTTGTGGGGTTAGTAGGGGGATTAGGGGTAGATTATGGATGATTAGGGTTGATTAAAGGGAAAAGGTTGTATCTTTGTTGTTAGTCACATTGTAGACACTCTATGTGTTTGTTGATATGCTTGTGTGAGTTGTAGTGGCCATGCTTCCCATGCTTGTGTTCATCTTCTCATTGATTGCTTATTTTGTGGAAATGTTGAGAATATTCATAGTCACGAGAGTGCCGACTAGAGTCTAAGTTGCGAGAGCCCGGACTCACCTTGACATCGGTTTAAGTTGCGAGAGCCCGGACCGACTCTAGCGATTAGGAGACACCTTTACCCTTGATCACCCCAATTATCCTTCTACCTCTATGAACCCGACCTACCCCACTTCTTTCCATATTTGAGTTCACCGTCTTAGTTAGTCATAATTCTTCTAGTTTATTCATTAGTTCGATCATTAGTCTAGTTCTTACTCCTCCTCCTTAATTGTTTCCATTTATCGCTCCTTTGTGTTTGTTTGGTAATTTAGTCTCGTTGTAGGCCGACCTAGTCTAAACTTTGGTATACCGTCCTCGTGGAATCGATCCCGACTTGCCCTAGCTACCCACTAGGTTAGTCGGTGTTATATTGTTGGCTAGGGACGTGACGAATCCCTAACCATCAATTTGGCGCCGTTGCCGGGGACGGTGCATTGTTTAGACTTAGTTTGCTTATCTCTAGACTTAGTTACCCTTCTTTGTGCTCTCTCATCTTCTCTTGTGAATATTCTCTAGTTTTTCTTCTTTTTCTCTTTGTCTCTAGTTGTGTTTATTATTGTCGTTGCCTAGTGCCCATAAAGCACTAGGTGTTCTTACGTTTGTTCTAGTGTGTAGTGTATGCCTAGGAGGGGAGGCGACTTCTATCTCTTTAATCCAGAGCCGGAGAGACTCTTTCGAGCCTTTCGCCAACGGACGATTAATCGGGTTAGGATCTCTCAACCAAGTGCAAGCACCACTCATCAAGGGCAAGCCCAAGGAGCCGACTTGAGCAACTCACCTCGAGAGACGGCCGGAGGGACCTTCATCAATCCCTTCGGTGATTCTTCTCCTAGTTCCCCCTCCTCTTCTACATCAACACCGTCTAAACCACCATCGTCTCCCTTATATCCAATCATGCCTAAGTTCTCTTCTCACTCAACCTTTACGGAAGACGTTTTGCCGGGTCCATCCACTTTACCGGAGGCGTATACCGGGAATTTTGTGGCGAAAACGCAATTTATCCAATTGGTCGAGAGAAGTCAATTTAGCGGGTTACCAACCGAAGATCCTCATCAACACATGGAAACCTTTTCGGACTATTGTGACGCTATTTCACAAACGGGAATAACTCAAGACCAAATTCGGTGGGTATTATTTCCTTTCTCTCTTATCGGTAAGGCGAAGCAATGGTTCAAGGGGTTGGATAAAGCAAGACTTGGCATTGATACTTGGAAGAAGCTAGCCTTAGCCTTCTACCAACAATTCTATCCCCCGGAGAAGACAAATCTATTGAGAGCCTCCATCACGGGTTTCCAACAACGCGATGATGAAAGCCTCTACGAATCGTGGGAAAGATTCAAAGCCTTGATCCGTTCTTGTCCACACCATGGCTTATCACAATGGTTCCTCGTACAACAATTTTGGAATGGGCTATATGAAGACTCGAGGGCCATACTTAATATGGGATCTAACGGTAGGTTTACCGAAGTGGAGGATGACCAAACTTGGTCAAGAATCGAAGAGATGGCGGTGCATAATTCGCAATATTCTAGGCCTAGGAAGGCACACCGAGGAGGCATGCATGAGGTCGATGCTATCACTAAGCTAAGCATCGATCTTGGAGCTCAACTTAAAACACACATGGAGACTATTGACAAGAAGCTCCAAAGCCACCTCAACCAAGTCCAAGGCTCTAGTTCATTTCACCATCAACCGATTCAAGATGTGAATGCTTTGGGGTTCGCACCTCCTACACCTTACTTTGGGATGTGCGACACTTGTGGAATCGTTGGTCATGATCCTATGCATTGTAGAGGGAGTATTGAGCAAGTGAACGCCTTTCAAGCGTTCAAGCAAGGTGCCTCCTTCTCTAATCAATACCAAGCTTCCAATCAAGTCCCTCAACAACAAACACTTCAACATCAACAACAACATCGTCCCTATGTTCCACCTCCTTTACGGGACAACAACGAAAGTTACCAAGGTTATGTGGGTAACCAAAGACCCTTCAACAATTTCAAGCAAAACAACCAAGGTAACTTCAACAACAAGCAAGGGTTCCAACAAGGGAACTTCAATCATGGGTTCCAAGGAAACCAAATTTTCCAAGGAAACCGAAACTTTCAAGGTCAACAAAACCACAACCAAGGCCTTAATCAAGGCAATTCTCATGGGTTCCAAGGGAACCATCAACAACAACAAGCAACACAAGGCAATCAACAAAGCAAGCCTAGGAGTCGGTCTCCTATTCATGACTACGGTACTCCATTGGCCCTCACCGATACTCCGCATAATCCATCGTCCCCACCTCGGAATTTTGACATTCAAAAGACAATGACGGAAATACAAAGGAGTAACCAAGATTTGCAACAAGGTCAAGTGGAAATGTCAAGGCATCATCATGAGCTCTTCACTTATATTCAAGGGGAAAACGCAATGAGAGATACCCGTATGAAGATACTTGAGAATCAAATATCTCAACTAGCTTCGGGGAGCTCCTCGAGACAAAAGGGGCAAATACCTCCTCAAGGCGAAACACCAAAATTTGAGCATGTAAATGCTATTACTACGAGGAGTGGTACGTCCTATGAACCTCCTTTTTCACCTAATGAGCAAGAGCCAATACAAGAACCGACAATGCAAATGACATCTCCAAATCAAGAAGAGTCAAGCTTTGACACTCCAATTGAGGAGAAAGTCTCAAGGGAGGTCGAGAAACCTCAAGAAGACAACCCTCCTCCTCTTCAAGAGAAAGACAAGGGAAAAAGAAAAGTGTCCTTTGAAGAGTCCACCATTAATGATCAAAACAAGTACCAAATCAAGTTGCCTTACCCATCGAGGCAAATGAAGACTAAGGTGGACACTCAATTCGACAAGTTCCTTAATATCGTGAAGAAATTGGATGTTAGTGTCCCGTTCACCGAGTTACTTACCCAAATCCCGGCATATGGAAAATTCATGCGGGAAATCCTAGCTAGGAAGAGGTCCATCGACATGGAAGAGACGGTAGCGTTCACTAGGGTGGTGAGCGAGCTTATTCAAGGTTCCACGCTTCCGAAGTTGAAGGACCCAGGTAGTTTCTCTATCCCATGCACCATCGGCAATTACAAGATCGAGAGAGCTATGTGTGATTTAAGCGCAAGTGTGAGCATTATTCCTTACACCATTTGTGAGCGATTAGGGATGACGGAGTTGAAGTGTACGTCCATTACACTCCAAATGGCCGATAAGTCTCTTAACCGACCATTGGGAATGTTGGAGGATGTGCCGGTACAAATAGGGAAGTTCTTCATTCCGGTCGACTTCATTGTGGTTGACATGCCGGCGGATGCTAACACTCCCATCATCCTTGGACGCCCATTTTTACACACCGCCGGTGCCGTGATCGATGTGAAGAAGGGTAGGATCACTTTTCAACTAGGGGACGAGGAGTTAGTGTTTGACCTCCAAGGCAACACTTCGCCTATGACCGAGACATGTAATATGATCCATGCCAAGGAAGACATCGATCTAGGGGAAGGATCGGGACAAAGCTTGAAAGAGTACTCTTATGTACTTGAGGATGACGACTCCGATATGGAGGAAGATGAGTGCCCGAATCATGGGCTTGACGACAAGTTGCTAAGCAAGGAAGAAGATGAGCCTCCCTTGGGGCCACATGATGACCGGTGGACGTTTGGGTATATCCCCAAGGACCAAAAGTACAAGTTCAAGCCGTTGAACTTGGAAGAGCGGGATGCCCCGGGAACGTCAAGGCAAGGCCATGAGGAGCCTTGGGATGTGGTCGGCTATATGACGTGTTTAATTGAAGACTTCTCAAGGGCCTTTACGTGCTCTTGATGGAGATGGAACCGGTTGGAGTATTGTTGAAAAAGAATGAAGATTGTACCACCTTGGTTTGACGGAGTTCCACAAGAACCGTCTCATTGTATATATCACTTCCTTGTAGTTAGTGGTTTTTTGTGAATTCTTGTTATTTGGATTATTGATGAGCGAGGCAAGGGAGAGAATTTGATGCTTGAATTAAGTTTGATTGATAGGTGAAGTGAAAATGCTCCTAGAGGAGATTGGCTATGGTTTACCTTAGGTTGTGAGCGAAAGGATTGGGTTTTTGAAGCTTGGAACAAGTTTTTGGGATCGTGGAGGTCGAAGAAGACCCATCCCGGCCGGGATGAGGCGTCCCGACCGGGAAGGGTTAAGCTTCCCGATCGGGAAGGGTGTCCTCCCGATCGGGAAGAGCGCACCACATTTCGAGCTTACTGTGAGCTCATCCCGACCGGGATGAGGTCGTCTCGACCGGGACGGATGAGGCATCCCGACCGGGAAGGAGCCGTCCCGATCGGGATGGGTGCACCAAGAATTGAGCTTACTGAGGGTCCGTCCCGACCGGGACGGGTGAGGTAACCCGATCGGGATCAGTCTTCCCGACCGGGATGGTCCTCTGCTCCCCCTTTGTGATTCTTCTTCGCAAATCGAGTCCACCCAACTGTTTTATGCCCCCTCCCAACCTCCCTAACTATCCTAGCCTTACCATATGCCCCATGTACTTCATCGTCATGCCCTCACTCCACTTCCTATTCACTTTACACCAACTCTCACATCAAATCCCACCCCCCTACCATTACTACCTTTACCGTGAGTCCTCTTCAAGTGTGAAGCGAGATGGCAACCAAGAAAAAAAGCGACGAGCTTCTAATGATCAACGAGACGATGGAGCAAGTGAGTTACTAGCCGCTCGGTTTGGGTAACTATCCTTACTTTTCCGTCTTTTTATCGCTTCTCTTTTCATTGTTTGCCCCCTTCCCTTGAGCCTCGGTATCTAGGGGCCTTCGAGGCCATAGTTTGGTTGCTCCCGACTCCCGACGACGTGATTACGTCGCGAGTCAATCGATTAGTCCATTTACAAGGTTTTCACCCCTTGTTAGGAGTTAGTCGGATTTGGACGGAACCCGGGCTAGGTGACTTGAATACACCTAGCCCTCCCCTCCCATTTCCTTTTATTTCTTTCTTTTTATTTTTCTTCCCCGTTCCATATCTTTTTCTCGTCTCGGCCCATGGTGACTTGATTACACCCCGGCCGGACACCTTCTACCTTTTCTTCATCTTCATTTTTGATTTTTAGCTTTATTTTCGTAGTTTCTTTTCTTTTTCTTTCGTCTCTTCGCACACTACGATTGAGCATATGAGGATATTGCTCGATTTAAGTGTGGGGGAGCGATATTCTAGTATAGTTAGTTTTATTTTCTTAGTTTTTCGGTAAAATCTTAAAAAATCCCTAAAAATTTGAAAAAATTACACAAAAATCAAAAAGATTTTTTTCTTTTGTGTGTTTTCCTTTTGTGTCTTTGTGTCGTGTATTTGTTTTGTTTTGTGTGTTTTGCCTCCCTTTGTCCTTATAGGTTACCTTAATCGCCAATGACTTTGGAAAGCTCTAAAGACTTCCAGTAACATCTTATCCCTTTTTCTTCTTTATCTCTTATGGAGTTTGGAGGAGATTGTAATGTTGTGTGCTCGGGTGGAGCTTTGTGCATATTGGTGGGTGATTTGGTGACTTGTTTGGATGATCGGGGTGGTGTTTGTGTTGTTTTGTGTTGTGTTGTTCTTGTTTTTGTTGCTTTTGCCTTTGTTTCTTTTCGTTTTGTTTTCGTCATATCTTCATTTTGTGTTGTGTTGTGTCTCGTGTAAATGGTTTTCGAAAACCCGGTTTAGAGACTAGTGTGTGAGTGTGTACTTTCCCTTCCTAGTAGTGTAAATCGAGTCTTGGACTTTAATCTAGTAGAATGACCTTAAATCAATGAATTCGTTGGTCCTTTACCTTGAGTCCACCTAGCTTACTAGGGATTTACTACGGGATTTGCACTTTTGACCACTATGACCACCCACGGTGTGATAAGGCCTGGGTTACCGAGTCTCGTCCCTTAGGTGACCGTGTTTAGGATTGTTTGGTTAGTCCAAGTTTTCCACTTTTTGTGGGTTTGAAGGGAAGGACGCTCCCCGACTCACCCATTCACCTACCTCATACACATCTCCACACAATAAAACGCAATTTGATGATTTCTACTTTTCTTGTCATACAAAAGAAATGCCAAAAATGCCAAATCTTGCCAAAAAGGGCAAAGAAAAGAAATGAAAGAAAGAAAAGAAATGAAGAAAATGAAAAGGCACAAAAGCCAAAAAGAAAATAGAAAAGAAGAAAAAGAATGGCATGGCGACAAACAAATCAAACTATCGAAAAGAAAGAAAATGCCAAAAGAAAACCCGTCTCACAAAAAGAAATCCCCACAAAAATAAGCCTTTTTCCGACTTTTGCCATGAAGAGCCTACCAAAGGACCGAGTCCCGAGGAAGGATGATAGCGGCATTAGTCGGTCTTCCCTCATTTTGCAGGTCTTCCACCTTTTTACTTGGACTAGTTAGGCGGTCTTGGACACGGGACGACCCTCTTGGCTCACGCTAAAGGGGGCGGGGTCTCACTTACCTACAGTGTCGACTAACACCGTGGTTCCTCACTTTTCCACTCCGCCGATCGTCCCGTAGTACGTTTTTAGAAAGTTAGAAGGACCTAGGTAAGTTACCAACGTTTTTATTGCTTGATCGTCATACTATTAGGGTTCAGTTCACCTTGGTTTGCATTGCTAGCTTGGGAACGTTGTCACTTACCTCGAGTCCTAAACCGGTGTTTCATTCACCGCTTTTAGAGGGAAGCGGTATTTCTTTTGTTTTCGGTGCAACCGATTATGTGTTTGTTTGTATGTTTGTTTGTTTATGCGTTTTGTGTCCGGTTGCATCCACAGTTCTGTCGCAAGACCCAACTTGCCTTGCGGAGTGCACTTTTCCTCTAAGTGCACTCGCGTGAGTTGAAGGGGCGTAGGGTGCGCTAATACCCACTCGGTTAGTTTAGTATTAGTATGTGCTTACTCGAGGGCGAGTAAGGGTTAGTGTAGGGGAGTTGATAAGTGTCATTTGTAGTGCCTATTCGTAGTGTTTTGGTCCCATTTTCCTTGTGGAATCGCTCCTTGGGAGCGATTCATGGGCTTCTTATGCTTCCTTTAGTCCGTTTCAGGTTCCCGAGCCCGATTTGGAAGAGTTGGAGTGATTCCGACTCAATACATACACATTTTGGAGCCAACGAGATAAAGGAACGATGACTCGAGACCTTGGAATCAACCCCGAGACCTTGGGTCCCAATCCCGAGCCTCCGAGACCCGATCCCGAGTCCCGAGAATCGACGGGAAGCTCATAAGATACAAGTAGGGACCCTAGAGCTCTTAATGAAGGCATACAAGACCCTTCCCGGTCGGGATAATAGCCTTCCCGATCGGGAAGGAAGGCACATTCAGAAGCGCCACTGTGGGTCCTTCCCGGTCGGGTTGAGCCCTTCCCGATCGAGATGGCAGAACCCTTCCCGATCGGGATGATCCGTCCCGGTCGGGACGGGCTACAGCTCACCCGCATTCTTCTTTTCTTCTCCTTCATTCTTGTACCCATATATATACTCCCTTCTTGTAATTTTAAGACATCTTTATCTTAACCTACATTAGTTTAAGCCTCCAAAACCCTAGATTTACTCTCACTCATTAGCCTTAATCTTCCATTAATCTTAGTTAATCTTTAGTAATTATTGTAATTAGTTCTTGTATTGAGAGGATACTTGAAGAATTCTCCAAGATTGACAACCTTGGGTTTTATTTAGGTTCTTATTTATACAAGATTTCATCTTTTCATCTTCCTAGTGTTGGTATAACCTTTCTTACTCTTGTCTTTGATTATTCAATCTTGTTTCATCTTTTTTATTGTTATTGTTGTTAGTTGTTCATAATGAATGCTTGGATGTTTAGTTTGTTTTCTCTTGTTAATGTTAGTTTCTCCTTTATAATGAGTGAGTAGTTTCTTTGTGGGGTTAGTAGGGGGATTAGGGGTAGATTATGGATGATTAGGGTTGATTAAAGGGAAAAGGTTGTATCTTTGTTGTTAGTCACATTGTAGGCACTCTATGTGTTTGTTGATATGCTTGTGTGAGTTGTAGTGGCCATGCTTCCCATGCTTGTGTTCATCTTCTCATTGATTGCTTATTTTGTGGAAATGTTGAGAATAGTCATAGTCACGAGAGTGCCGACTAGAGTCTAAGTTCCGAGAGCCCGGACTACCTTGACATCGGTTTAAGTTGCGAGAGCCCGGACCGACTCTAGCGATTAGGAGACACCTTTACCCTTGATCACCCCAATTATCCTTCTACCTCTATGAACCCGACCTACCCCACTTCTTTCCATATTTGAGTTCACCGTCTTAGTTAGTCATAATTCTTCTAGTTTATTCATTAGTTCGATCATTAGTCTAGTTCTTACTCCTCCTCCTTAATTGTTTCCATTTATCGCTCCTTTGTGTTTGTTTGGTAATTTAGTCTCGTTGTAGGCCGACCTAGTCTAAACTTTGGTATACCGTCCTCGTGGAATCGATCCCGACTTGCCCTAGCTTCTCACTAGGTTAGTCGGTGTTATATTGTTGGCTAGGGACGTGACGAATCCCTAACCATCACCTAGTTAGAGACCGAAGTTTGATTTGTTTGAACTAGGTTCTCGAAGCTAGTTTTTAGTATTCTCCTGGTGAAAGTCTGACCTTCTACACTGAATATTTCCATAACGCCGTTTTGAATATTTTTATTATTATCGATACATTTTGATTTGCAGGTTGGCAAACATTTGAAGTTTTCTTCTGAAAACTTGTTCTGATTTTATTGTTCCAGTATTTTGAGTTTTCTCCGAAAGCTTATTTTTGTTATATCATTTAATGTTTTCCATTTTAAGTATTTTGATATAGTAATACTATTTTTTTCCATATGGTATAATATGAACGTCCGAGTTACTCCCCACTGACGTGGCTGTTATGTTTATAACATGACAGGTATTTGCTGCTGGGTTTTGGGTGTGAGCTAGCAAGTAGCGTGGATCCTACTCTTCCTTCATTCATGTTTATTTATGGAATTGTATAAACCCGTTTGGAGATTTTACTTTTTGCCCTTTTGTAAAAAGAGGCCTTTGTATTGACTTACTATTTCTTTTAATAAGATATAGTTTGTCAGTGTGTTTTAATCCCACTCTACAATGTTTCCGCCACTGTATTGCGTAAGAATTTCTAGGGGATTACAGTTGGTATCAGAGCATCGTTGCTCCCGACGCTTACACCTGATTCTAGGAAAAACACTCGTAAATGATTTGAATATTAATAAAATATTAGTGAGAGATGGGTAGAAACCAAATTAAGGACTTAACTGTTAGGTTTATATGTTCTTGTAACTCAATGATTAGCATTGAATATTTGTTGCTTTTGTCTGGAAGAATATGAATGAACAAGATGTTGATAGGATGCTGCTCCAAATCGGGACAAGACCTGCTTAGAACTCTTAACGCCTGTTGACTCGGGTGGACAACTTGGTGCTCCAAGAAAGATGCCGATGGTGACCTTTCAGCTCCGGTTCAGCTTACTTAAGCTACAGACTGGATAATCAAGAGTAGGTTCCAGTTCCGTGACGGTGCAGACTCAGATGTGAAAATTTCCTTGGATCCAGATGGAGCGACCCTATGCTAGTGCGCTCATTCCTCTACCAGAAGATGAAGATATCCCGCGAATTTCTTTGTGGAACCTTGGAGGCTCGAAGATTCTCTTCTCGTTTTAGGTCTTTATCATCTCGAATCATTGATTCTTTCCTTTCTGCTTCTGCCTTTTCCCAATTCTTCTCTTATTAATTCTCGTCTTCATTCTTGAGATAAATCTTTGATTAATTCTCCTACTTCACCATCTATCCCCTTGAGATTCTTGGTTAGATCGATTTCCATCTCAGTGAACCCCGGGAAAAGGATATAGATGTTTGAGGTTTAATAAACCCTTTGTTACCTGGTTTTGAGGATTGTGAGCCTACCCTATCTTCTAAGCAAGTGAGAAACTCTTGAGGATTAATTTGAATAGCAAATGTTGCTTGATGGAATTAGGATGATACTTTAGACACTGAACCTTGGGTTATAGGTTACTTTGATTATTTTGGAGTACTTAGAGTTGAATATATTTGGGAGTAGTAAGAGTAAGTCATATTTGATGGATACCTAGTACCTAACCTAGAACTGAACTAGTGTAGCTGATAATATTACTTTGGGATTCTTACCTAATACTTATTTGGTGGATGCATCGTGAATATTTGGGATCTTAGAATATTGTTTAAAGTGTTAGCCAAAGTGTTGAGGTACCATCGAAGGTTTTCAATAATGTCGTTAGAGATTTTGGTGGCCATAGATCTCCCGTGTTTCTTAAGGATCAGATCGTTGATCGTTATTTAAGGTTGTAACCTACGAACCTTGGAGTTGAGTTATCTAAACTTGGATGAATTATTCTTAATCTTGAAGAAGAGAAATATCTTGCACAACCGTGATTTGGGCTTATTGTGTTGTTTTGAGGAATACTATAATACATATCATCTTTTTGGGACTTTCAGTTTAGAACCTTCGACCAACGATATTGTGGCTTCGTTGAGTTACTAAATATTTTGTGGTTGCCTTGTTGTAATCAGGCATTTGATGGAATTCTCAGGAGCCTTAGTTGAACAACGTGTTTGAAGATGTGAGTATCTGTTATTATATATTGTGGTTGAGTGTACCTTAGGTTGGTGTACTTCCTAATCCTTATCTGTTTATGGTGTTAAGAGTATGTTGGTGATTATTTAAGGATGTTGTGCCTGAATATTGTTAAACTGGTGGACCTTGTTTAATGTTCCTTACTCGAGAAATTTGGAGTATACCTCGAGTTCAAACCTTGTGAGCTTTGATTTTAGGAGCCTTATCTCGATTGCGAGTTTGGGTGTGTTGTGATGGACGTTGAGATTTAATGGATGAGATTAGATTGTAAAACAATTGTGGATTGGTATCGTGTCGTATGAATGATTGGATAGTCATGTAGGACATTTTTGGGATTGCGACCAATAGTACCACTTAGTGCCTAATATTGGACTTAACGTTATTTTATGGAAATTAGGAACCCGTGTTGTGGGAGTCGTACCGGGAATCTCGAGACGTTTAATTTATTCTCTAACCCTTGAGAGCTATTTTTTACTCTCAATTTCGTCCTTCCCTTAGTTTTCTTCAATCTTGCTACTTCTTCTTGGGTCAATCTCTTCGACTACCTTATCGGGTTTGAAAACTTTTGTTTCGATTTGTCGTTGACTTTGAGTCTATTTATCCATTTATTATTTCCCCCAAACTTGTGTTATGAAAAGTTTGACTATTTTAAAATTTTGATTTTCATGAAATTTTAACATTTTGAGTTATAAATTTCAAAACTTTGTATTTCGTTTTTTTTAGTTCCGTTTCAAAGGGTCTAATAATTAATTTTAAGTATTTCGAAATTGTTTTAAATTTGATATTGATTTTCAAGTAATCGAGATTTTATGGAAACTTTCATAATTGCTAATATTTTGATTTCTATGAGATTATTAGGTAAAATGATTTAATATTTTCAAAAAAAAAACTTTGTATATCTAAATTTTTGTTTTATTGTCGTTAGACTTTAAATCTGTTATTGAAAATGTTCGATGACTGGTTCGATTTTTATTTACTAACTACAAATTTGATTTCTCAAATTTTTGTTTGATCTTAAAACAAAATAATGTCGAATTTTTTTTAATCAAAACGTTTTATTGTAGCTTTGAAAATATTTGGGTACTCTCCCCTCGAGTTCGTTTACAAATATTATTTATCGTCATTGTTTTATAAAATAATTTTTAACTTGCAATTTTATTAATTTAAATGCTTTTAAACTTTGGGAATTGAGCCCAACTCTTCTTGAAATAAATTTTGTCTTCGATTTCGATTTCATATCACGTTTGAAGTTGAAATTTTTTTTTAAAAAAAAAAAAAAAAAAAAAAAAAAAAAACGAGAGTGAGATGCGAGTTAAGCACTCTCATTTTGTTCAAGTGATATAACCTAGTTTTCCATTCTATTATTGTGTTTTTTTTAGTTTCGAGGACGAAACTTCTTTTTATTGGGGAAGATTGTAACACCCCTGATTATATAAATTAAATTGAATTAAAATTATGATTCGAATTTTTATTTTTACGATTTAACTCGTAATTCTTACAAATTTTGTAAAACGAATTTATCGTTTAATCTTTTCAAACTCCTAAAATTCTATTTGACTCGGTAACTCTTCTTATATTTAAAACATATTTTTATCTCTGTTTCGATTCATTTTAAATATTTAATTTAATTCTTATCGAAAGTTTATTTCGACGATTTAAATTCTAAATTCTTTTATTTATTTATATTTAAGCTTGAATTTTCTATTTTCGGCTCGAAGTTCATTTATATTAAGTTTCGTCAAAACATTTATTACATTTTCTCGAGAAATCAATTTAATTCACTTTATCGAAAATTTATCATTTATCGAGAAATACTATTTCATCGTCTAATTATTTACTTCTATCAATTTCATTTTCGTCTCGAATAATTATTAACATCTCGAGAAACGTTTATTTTGCTCATTTTATTAGTCAGCCCATTTTTTTTTATTAATTCGGTTTCGTGGTTTAGTCAACCTTTTCATCTCGAGAACCGTCTCCTACTTTGTGCCAATTCAATTAATCTGTTTCCTAACCCGATCTAACCCACTTTGACCAATTGATTCATTCCTTTTGCCTATAATTAACGTACATCCCCCCTCCACCGTTTCATCATTCTTCTCACATTCACTCCCTTCTTCATCATTCATCCCACCGTTCAATGCATCCCCTGCCTCCACCGCTTGGTTCCCCCTTCTCACCCCTTTCAACGCTGAACGCACACACCTTCCCTTTCTTTTTCTTTCTTCTTCACGTTCAGTCACCATCAAACTCTCCTCCTTCTTTTCTTCTTCTTCTGCCTCTGCTTTCTTCTTCGTAATTCGAGATACTGCTGTGTTTGTCGCTGCTGTCCGTCTTTGTTCGTGTGATGCTGTTGCTTCCCCTTCATCTCGTCCTGATTCCTTTCGTTTGATGCTCCGCTGCTGCTACTGCTTCGTACTTCAGTGGCCATGTCAAGGTAGCCTCCTCCATCTTCTCTTCTCTTCTCTTTTTCTTCTTTTCCCCTTCTTCGTTCGGTTCGCTGCTACTGTTCAGTTTCGGTTCCGATGATCCGTTTTGCTGCTGGTCTCACTTCTTCTTATTCTTCTTCCTCTTCGCTGTTGTCCTTCGTTTTGTTGTTGCGGTTGTTGTTGTTGCCTTTCAACGTTGATGTTGTGCGTTCTTGTGCTCCTACTGCTGCAGTTTGCTTCTTCTTCTCCTTTCTTCATCTTCCTTTTTCGTTTGGCTGTTTCGAGTTGTCGATGTTCTTGCTGATGATTCGTTATGGGTAATATTTTTCCTCTGTACTTGTTGATGCTGCTGCGTTTTGTTGTTGCTTTACTGCTGTCCGTTGTCTTGTTTCCTTTCACGTCTTTGCTCGTTGCTACTGTTCTGTCCTATCGTTGCTGCTGCTGTTATTGCTCCTTGTTCCTGTCCTTCTTCTCTTCTTCCTCTTCTATTTTCTTTTCATTTCTAATGCTGGTGTACTACTCATGTTGTTGCTGTCATTTTTCCCACCTTCGTCCTTATTTAGTTGGACCTCGCTACTGCCATGTGTTGTCCCGTTGCTGTCCTCATTCTTGTCCTTCTTTTCTTCTTCGCTGTTTCATTGCTGCTGCTGTACGATGCTACTTTTTTTCTTCTTTTCTCGTCGGACTGCTTCTACCCTGTTATTCTCGTTTAATATCGATTCATCCTTGCTCGTTTCCTTATTCTTTATTCTCATTCTCCGTCCTTCCTCCTGTCATTTATGTTACTTTTGCCAATCTACTATCGTATTTGTCGATTCGATTAAGTTTGGTCGTCATGCTTCTACTCCCTCCTAGTTCAAGTATTCCTCCCCAATTATTTTTGGGGAGAGATTAAAAAATGGGTATAAAGTGGGGTATAAAGTGTAAAAGATGGGGTATGAAGTGAAAAGGTGTTGGGTTTAGGTGTAGAGGAAAATAATAAAGAATTGAAAGAAGAATAAAGAATGATTAAAATTACATCCCAAAAAGAAAAGTGGGAAGAAAATCAAACTAAGCTCAAAAAGGAAAGTGGGAGGAATACTCAAACTAGGAGGGAGTATTTTTTTTTGACACATCATTTTCCTTTCCGTCTTGTGTCGTTTACGTCTTATTATTTAATTTTGTCTTCTCGATTGTCGTGGTCAATCGAACTCGAAGACTAGCGGTTCTACAACTTGGAGCTTGAGGATGACATTTCTACTGATTTGAAGCTTGGGTTGATCAAGAAGGACGAGTACGAGTTCGTTTTAGATGTCGACTCAAGGTAACTTTAGGACGTTACTCGATTTTATATCGTATGTTTGAGTAGTAATATGTAGTAAATATTTTAACTTCGGTTTTCTAATTGTAGCTATTTATTATTGCTAATTATATTAATTTTTAAATCGTATTTATAAATATTTTACAAGTTTTCGATATCGTTTTACAATTCGTTAGTAATTTAATTAATTATGATCGTTATAATATTTTGTTGGTTATCGTGACACTAGTAACTAAATAATGTCGATTTCATATTTTAGTCATATTTCGTTAATTTATAATTTTCACTCAAAATCGTATTTTTATATTTTAATCGAAATTTGTATACTTGTTGATAAATTAATTTTCGTTTTACGATTTATTCTAATAAATGAGAAAATAGTCGATTTTGTTTTTAAATATATTTTTAGTCGAGACTATTTTCACTAATAACTTCCTATTTGTTTCCGATTGACTATTTTTATTAAAATCCGTATTACTTATTAATAAAAACTATCTGTTAAAAATAATTTGAAATCTTCGTAAATCTCATTTCATTTATAAAACTCGTTGACTTAATTAATTTTGATATCGTTTTTTTATATATATCTTCCCTTACTGATCTCTTCAAATGAATTGTAGGTGAAGCACTTGAACAGTTTCACAAAGCCCGCTCCGACCCCAAGTTTGTTAAGAGATTCTTCCAAGCGAAGAAAAACAAGAGGCGAGGAGGAGACCCTGAGGAGGAAGTGGAGCCCACCCACTACGGTGGGTCGCAGTCGATGCACCAGCGGGCTATGGAGGTAAGTGTTTCCTTTCCTTGAATTTTTATTTTGGATTCTTATTTAATGTTTTCATTAAAAATATTAATGAGAAATCTACATGCACTGTTAACAGTTAAAGAAGAAAACAGGAGAACTCCCCATAGCTGCGCAGCTGTTTCTTGACACGAAGAGCAAGGTGGACTGCAAGGGTCAAAGGGGGTTCATTTCGGCCAGGGACCAAGAAATTTGGGTGAGTTTCTAACATAAGGCTTCTTTACATTGTTCTTTAAATTGTGACTTTTCAATGAATTCTCACCTAATCATCAAATCAATTTGTTTTAGGATGCATATATTGAGGCCACTTCCACGGACGACCATGAAGGTAGGGATCCGAACGAGGTATGGTTCAATATCGTGCAAGGGTACCGCAAAGGAGCGGTGTACGGTACGGGGAACGCTCACACCCTGTATTGGATACCACCCAACGCTCGGAGGGGGCATTCGACCTCAACGGAGTACGTACCGTCCGTCGTTGTTGAGATGAGGTCGGAACTGCAAGATGAGAGGGCGCAACGGACTGCTTTGGCTGAGAGGGTGAGGGAGCAGGATTAGAGGTTGAAGGCGCAGGATGAGCGTATCGAGCGACAGGATGAGGTCAGCAGACAAATACTAGAAGAGCTATCACGCCTGAGGAGCATGCAACAGCAGAACTGCAACTCCGGCCCCATTCCACAACGCCGAGACCCTAGAGACCCCTTCAACGGGGGTGGTAGTGGCGCTTCTGCTAGTTCTCCCGTTCATTGAGCATGTAGATTAAGAAACACAGCTTGTAGTGAATGAATGTTGATTGAAAACAGTTTGTAACATTACTCTTAATTTAGTTTATTCAAGTACAATTAGTTACCTTGCTTGGCAATTATGGAAATGTGAAGCCGACATTATGTGACCGATACGGCATGGTTTTTAGAACGTATTTGGCTAGAAATGAAATAAATTGAATCAACCAAATACTGGTCTTGTAGCGACTGATATCTGTCGCTAAAATGGCCAAATAGCGACAAATAACGGTCGCTAACATAGACGCCCAAGGTCCCCACCCCCATCAGGTAATCCCCCTTAGCGACAGATATTTGTCGCTAAACTGACTCCATTAGCGACAGATATCTGTCGCTAGCTGTCCCTTTTAGCGACAGTTTTCAGTCGCTAACCTTAGCGACAGATATCTGTCGCCTGGTTTTTTTAGCGACAGTTATCTGTCGCCCGTCTCCTTTTTAGGCGACTACCTGGCGCGAATACTTCTCAGCGACTGTCATCTGTCGCGCGTCTTTTTTTGCGACAGTTGAAGGTAGCTGCTATCAATCGCCCGTCACGTATTTTTTTGTAGTGCTCCAAAATAAAACCTTGGGGCTACCACCATTAATTTTTGGTAAGCCCCCCAAATTTTAATTAATTATATAGTTTTAGTATTCGTATTAGTATTAATATTCTAGTTATAATAATTGTCCTCTCCTTTTGAAGAGTTTTGTCCTCATCAATTGATGAGTTTCGCTCTCTCTTTTAGAAGAGATGTTGGATCTATGATAGCAGAGAGGACACGGAAGATCAGTACCACAATCGTTATTTATATGGTATCTCAAATTATGTCAGAATGACGGCTACAATCTATCAAGTTAGATGAAATTGTTTCTCTTCAAAAACTTTGGAAGATCCGAAGACCCTCTTGTGAAAAACTGTATCATTAAACAACGATAAGTTGAAAAAGGATGTGCAGAAACGGAGATCAAAATCATAGTGAGAGATCTTTGTTTTAACGAGAATTTATTTTACTCAAATTTTATAGTATTGTATCCGTTCAATTTCGATATAAGGTGTAGATGTCGTATGACTTTTTATTAATGAAATGATCTTTTCGCTCAAAAAAAATCGTAGATCATTAAAAATTACTAATGTTCAGGTTGATCATTTACCAAAAAAATCTCCGATAACTTAATTAAAATAAAAATAATAATCACATTAATTAAAATAATATCTAAGTTGAATATATCGACAATAAGAGTGATCGACTAACATGCCGTATCTGAAAAAAAAATTGAAATTAAATATCTTCACATCTCTATAAACTATGAGCCTGAAAATAGTGACGTAAATAAGTTAATGTCTCAATGTCATCATAGGAAATAAGACGGCAATATCAAACTGTGAAAGAAATTGGTGAAAGACTGAAAGTAACATATCCCAAAAACAGAATCATAAGAAGTGTCGTCGTAGCAACAACGAAAACTTACTGAAGGAATTGTCAATTAGTTTTGTGATGCTCCCTGAGTCTCTTCTTGAACGCCTTCTTCTCTATCCGCCAATGTCGTCTTCTTTCCTTATAACACCCGCAATCCCAGATTGTTGTCTTCACTTATCTGTCATCTTATTTCTCTTTTCAACTCTACATGTTTCTTTCGCATTTCATCTTATTTTTGTCCAAATTTGTGTAAAGCTAATTACTAATCAGGCTAAATCAATCAGTTAATAATTTTAATCTATCTATTTCACACAGTGATACACTGATCCCCTAGCCATCAATTATTGTAAAATTACGAAATAAAAATAGATGAGATGTAATTAACCTCATATCCAACCCACTTTCTTAAGTAATCGGTTACTTGATAGTTAGTAACCCATGTTCTTCAATCTCCAGTTTAAAGGCGTATGAAATTCACCATGTTCTTCAATCTCCAGTTTAAGGGTTAGTAACCCCTTGGTGCGGTGGTTTCAATTTGATGATATGGAGACTGAATATATAAAACTAAATAATTGATTTGATGGAAGAATTGTAGTGAAAGATCTTTGATTTTTGGTTTTTAGAGTTGTTTAATTGATGAAGAATTGATTTTTGGATTTTAGGGATAACTTTGTTACACTGAGATTTAAGGGAGAGGTTATTAAGAGCAAGTCCAATAGTTAGTAAAAAGGACTTACTTGCAATTTAGAAAAAATTTCAAGCTACAAGCTCACTATTGGACATGAATATTATCATTGTAGCTTATAAGCATTATAGCTCTACAAAGCTACAATGGCTTGCATCCAAAAAAATATAAAGAGATTTTTTTCATTGGTTAAAAATAATAATGTGGGACCAAGCAAGCTACAACATATTACAATCCACTATTGGAACGGTATGTAGTCGGAAAATGAAGTAGCTAAAGAAATCGATATGACAACGCAAACTACAGGCACTCGTAGCTTGCTATTGGACTTGCTCTAAATGAGAATGAGAATAAAAGGAGAGTAGGGGGTAACTGATACGGTTTGTAAAAATTATAATGAACCGTCGATTATGAGAAGCTTGTAGATATTTTTGACAGTTTTTTTTAATTTCCAATAAATTTGAAGTGTCACGTCAGCTGGCACATGGGATCCACGTCACAATCCTGATCACAATATCAGGTGGTTCAATATGAAGCCTCTAAATGTTGCAGCTTTACCTGAGAAAAGGATAGTTTAAGGGTCGTGCTTTTTCCTAACGAGCGTGTACTCAATTCTAACGACATTTTACCTATTTGCCCCTGTCATTTCCCAACGCTCTCAAATGTTGATTTTCTCTCTACAAAAATACCAAATTTGACCTAATCGAATTCGACCACCCAACCCGCCGGCCATCACCACCACCACTCTCTTGTGGACATGACATAGGTCCACCCCGACGCGGCCACGCGCGGGTTTGGGGAGGCGAATGAATCTCCATGAGATGGTCAAATGGAAATTAAAATCGAAGTTGGAGTCGCCACCGAATTTTATGGTTATTCGGAACCGTTCGAGCCCACTCTATGTCGTAGTGGGCCGTATACAAAATACGGCCCATTTCCGATGTCAGAGTTTATTGGGCTCGTCCCTTTGCATATCGATATAGATGCCGACTTGAGCGGTTAATCGTATATTGAATGACTCTCGTTGCCAATGGTTTCGGACATCCGGAAACCACGGTTCTGAGTAAGGGGTGAGGGTACGTGTTGGGAAGTTCACTAAGAACACCCAACCCCGCCCGCACATTAGCGGCCTCTACTAGGATATCGAATGATTTTTTTAATACGCGCGTTAGTAATACGATGAATGATATGCAAACATTATTTTCCTAAACATGCGAGGAATTGAATGGGTTGCTAAGTCGGTTTAATGCAACTAAAATTAACGTCAAAGTTGAATTTAGCATGTGAGGTTCGTTTTAGTATAATAAAACAAAAGATGGAATAAAGATGAATTTGCTACAAAGATGAACAAACGAGTTAGTATCGATTTGTAAAAATAATATAGCAAATAAATATACGAGAAAATAAATATTAATCGAAATCTGAAAAATATTGCTAAAAATGCTATTTTGTATAAAAAACGAAGTTCGAAAAATAATAAAAAAACGAGAAAAAGGGGCGTCGAGGCAGCCGGCCGCGCGGCTCGCCCGGGATGCCGGCGAGTCGCGTGTCGGTCTGATTTTTGAGACGATTTTCGAAGACTCGACTTTTTATTAAACCGCGTATGAATATTGCATAATTCGTACTCGATTCAATATTTTCGATATTCGTTATATTTGATAATTAACTACGAAATTAATATCAAATATTTCGAATAATTTTAGAAAAGATATAAGTTTTAAAATCGTTTCGTAAAAGAATAAAATGAACGAAAAAAAAACGTCTCGGATTTCAGGCCCGTGCGCGAGTCGCCTGGGCATGGCGCGACTCGCGTGCGGGTCTGTCCGATTTTATTTTTTGTTCGAAATTGCTAATTTTGATAAATCGCGTACAAAATATGAATTAATTTGTATTCGATTTATGTTTTCGATATTCGTCGTACCCGATGTTCGATTATGGAATTGACATCGAGTATTCGGAATGAATTAAAAAGGTTTTGTAAAAAGAAGTTTTGAACGAAAAAAAGATGTAACGATTTATAATATCGTCGAGATCTTAATATAATTCTTTTTGATACAATATTCGATTATAGAAAATCGATATCATATTTTTAAGAATGTTGTTATATGAAAATAGTTTTTAATAATATCGATATTAGAAAATAAGAAAAGCGACGACCGACCCATAAAAAAATAAGACGGGCGAGGAGGAAGAGAGAAGAAGAAGAGAAATCGGGTTTTGTTACACCCTCAACCTACATGCTTCTGTTTACTCGGATCGGGGCTCGTCGGGACGTGGCTTGGGCACAAGAGCGTCGAGTGGATGTCGGTGAGTTATGGTGTCTCGGTTCGGTTTGGACGTGGCGTGTGAAGGGTGTCGGGTATCGGACCGGTTTCCTTCGGGTTTGTAGTATCGGTTTCTTGATGTTAAGTTTTGTGCTTATGAGTGTGTATGTGATTGATAGATGCCTGTGTGTAATTTTTTGATGCTAATTGATTGTGTAAAAGTGTGTGTGCAAGGGGCTATTTATAGGGAGTTCCCGACCTTGGCTAGGAGAGTTTGAACTACCGCTAGAGATAGGAAATATAGGAAGCTGTAAGGCATGAGAATTCCGCTTTCTTGTCAAGGAAGAAAGGGAACACGGCTGGAATATGCTGCTCGGCCGAGTGTTTGCACTCGGTCGGGTGTTTGAATCGGTTTTCGGATAGGATTCCTACTTGAGATCGAATTCCATCCTTAAACGGATTTGTTTAATATTTTATGTAGCTGATTTTTCTTAGGATTGGAGTATGAATCAGCCGTGTGAGGTGTCACGGCTGACTCACGTGTCTCTGGAAAATCTTTGACCGGGTTTTGACTCGGTCGCTAAAACCCTTGGTGTAGGAATCGACCTAAATTAGTCTTATTTGACTCGAAACGATCCACTGGGCCTGATTTTGAGGTTGGTTTTGTGAGATATGTACTCCAAAATGAGCCCAAGCCAAATGCCAATGATTTTGAGCCCGTTTCTGAGTATTTAAAGCATGTTTGCGTCCGATCATCCTCGGGTGTTTGTCGGAAACTGCTATAGACACCTGGCGGTCAAAATGTGGGTGTCTACACCTCTAATTCGTTCCCTAAACCCTAATTTACTTCCCGATTACAATTAAACAATAATTAGAAAAAAAAAATGTAACTAAACCCTAATTTAATCCTTTAATTAATTTCAATTAAATTTTGATTAGACAAAATAATTAATGTCCAAACAATTGATTTAGGGAAAATGACAATTAGTTTATCATTAATTGAATTAGGCTATGATCGATCTCCTAATCTACTCCACCAATTTCAATTAAACAATAATTAGAAAAAAAAAGTAACAAAACCCTAATTTAATCCTTCAATTTCAATTAAAAAGTAATTAGAAAAAGTAATTACCGTAATCAAATAAGTAATTTAGGAAAAATAATGATTACTTCCTGAGAGAAAATTTGTTCTTGGTTGGGAGAACTGTGAATTATGAAAAAAAGTAAATTTGAAAATATTAAGAAAAATATTTAGGATTGAGTAAAGTTGCGTCAGGGAAAATTAATTTCGTAGTTTAATTAACCCATCCCGCCCTTTAAAATGTAAAACCCTGAACCAACAAAGTCTGTGGATCATTTCACATCAAATGGAGAGAAAATTCACTATCCTTCACACCGTCGCCACCGCCGGCGTCTTTTCCGCCGTTTCATTCTGGTATAATTTCTTTCCTTTCCGTATAATCAATTGAATTCATTCACTTAAATTAGTTGAACTCATTAATTTCAATCGTGTCAATTGAGGATAAATTTCAACTTACAATGAAGGTATGGATTCATGTTCGGTAGAGAATCTGCTCGTAAAGAGCTTGGCGATCTCATCGACGATCTCCGTCGCTCTAATCCCAATTCCACGCCCCCTCCTTCGCACTCTTAATTTTGTAATTTCTCTCTCTACTTTAGTTTTTTTTTTCGAATATAATGCTATGTCAATCTTTTTTCATCTTACTGTGGTTGTATCGAATACTATCAGTCAATTACTTCGCTTTGAATTTGTTGTTGTATTGTAATTCAGTTGTTATAAGAAGATTCTGACGCATGAATTCATGAGAACTAATTGCGAATATTTTGCACTCCTAATGGATAGTGCTAGTTTGAAAAAGTTTGAGAATTCATTTTACAGATGTACAATGTTGCGAGTTAATACAGTTATTTTAGGTCTAAGTTTTGGAAAGATGAGGTGATATAGTCTATATGTAAGATTTTAGGACATACTGTATATCTTTTGAAAACGCGCCTTATGATGTGACTAGAGATAATGCTATCAATGACCGGACAAGGAGCTCAGGATGAGTGGGAGAAGTCTTTGCACCGTTGTAGCTTATGATTATGGTGTGGTGAACACTGAACAGTCTTTATTAGGTTAATTTTTCGTGATGAACCTATGAATTGATATCTTGTGGCTGAATGTCGGCGTTGGGGGTACTTTAATTCACTACTTCAAAGATGATGTTTTCTTTCTTAATTTATGTTCCGTAATCTGTTATTCTAACTACTCAATGATCCCTCTTTTCACTGCACTACTTCAAGGACACGTTACAATTCTTTACTTAGTCTCAAGCTTCTCTTTTCTTTGTATTGAGATTTTTCTATGTTTCACTTGTTGCTGAAGTTAAGTAACACTCTAACACGCTCTCCGATCCAAGGATTCAACTTTGGTACCAGCTCCCACGACTAAATGGAATTGGAGTTAGTGCTTCAATAAAGTAGAAAATAACCTAATGATTGTTTAGCTAACAACTACGACTTCCACGGCTTAAGTAGAGTTTTTCCATAGAAGTAGATTTTTCATCATTTTTATTATTCTCTTTGTCTGTGAATTTATTTTGAGGACATCTACTATCTTCAATGCTATGTTTCTGAGGCCATATGGAATGACGGAGTAGCTTACAACTGAAGTAGAATATCTCTTGATGTATGAACACAGTATTTATTACTCATTTGAAAATGCATTAAAATCAGCATACAAATATTGTAGGATCATGGTCTACCCAAATTATATTTACCCAAGTTTTACGAGAGTATGCTACTTTGCTCATAATAATATTTCACACACGGATACAATTGCATTCTAAAGCAGTTCTAACAAGAGCGGCATTTTAACAGTCTGTAGACTCTTCTCAGTGATAAATCCCACATAAGGTTCTCTCTTGCGTAAGTCAGTTGCTGATATTCTCTGGTTTTGTTCACCTTCTGACATGCTTTTGACGAATGCTACCAATTGCCGCCAATTCTCACCTTCAAATAACCTCTTGTTCATCCTTAAGTATGTAAATGCGGATAATTCACTGCCAGGGTGTGATTTGCTGGTAGCTAAAACTTGTCCGAATGCACCAGAGTCATATCTTTCCAAAGCATTTTCTCCAGCAAGTTCGATTCCAGCTAATTGTGTTGCCATCTTTACTTGTCGTACTAGGCTTTCTGGTGAACAGTTTGCATGCTGTGGTTGTTCACCATCTTTCATTTCCATGCAAGTAAAGTTGAGTACAACTCCATGTTTAGCAAACATTCTTGCAATTGGTAGGTATCCATCTTGATTTCTGGAATTATTATAACCTGCTGTTAATTCAGCTGCATGTGATCGGCTGTTGTAATGCCAGTGAATCCCTGCTACTTTTCCAGATAGTTTTGCCCCAGTTCCCTGATATACTCCGCTTGCTGCTGCAAGGATGTTATCACCATGTTCAATCAGTTTCCTGCTGTACCACTCGAGGAAGAATTTTCCATATTCTGTGTTCCATGTTCCTTCTCTCCGGAAGAACCCAGTATCTTCCGGAAATTGGTTGTACTGGCCTGAATCATGTGGGCCACCTCTCCCCCATTCTTTCTGTCCATATGCCTCAGCTGCTGCTTGCAATGATGCTATCATGTACTGTTTTTTTTTAAAGAAAATGTATTATACTAGAGAACTAATGAGGGAGCGGGAAAGTGAAAACAAGGCTACTCCGGCTTAGATTTAATTTTTTATATACCTTGTCATAGCATTGAAATTCACCAATTCCTGGAAATCTCCAAGTCCCATTGCTTTCTGGGTAGGATGGATATCTTAATTCCCCACATGGACCGACACCTACTTGAATTTCCTGCCATATGATTGAATGTTGTTGGGTAAGAAGCTGAATGAGAAATTTCCTAATTGTTGTGTCTGATAATTGAGTTGTTTTGCTGATATATTAGCAGGAAGCTAACCGAAAATGAAAGTCTAGGTAGAGAGTCTTACCACAATAACTCTACCCATGTATTCTCTGAACCTATCACGAAAGCCTCTCATGAAGTCTGAGTAGACTTGAATAGGTGTTCTTCCTCTGAGCAAGGGTAGTGAATCGCAGCCTAAGCTGATGTACTCTGAGTTCCTTTTGCCTGATTTGTCTGTGTAGACAAGGTCAGGATTCTGGATGATTTCCTCTTGTACCCATGGGGGTAGTGGGATGCTGCAATTCATAAACATCGAACGTTTAACCTGATTAGATTAGATTAGATTAGATGACTCATATCAAAGGAAATACAGTCAAATGCTCCCTTTACCACTTCCTAGTTCCTATACAAAGATTTCAGTATACTACTCTATATATGCTATGCTATCTTCCCTTAACCTCCATCTTTACAACATTTGCACATCTAATTGAATTCACTAATTGTTATCATGTTGTGCCTGACTGCCTGAGACAGAAGTTCATAGACCAAATGGCTAATGAGAAGAATGGGTACCTGCAAGAATCTCCCACATTTCCTCCACACTGGTGGAAAGACATAACCGCTTGGAGCTTTAGACCGTGTTTCTGTACCATGTTTATAAGGTCGGCATAGCCTTCCCAGTTATACATTTGGGGTCCATCTTTCTCGACCACCCCCCACCAGATGTCTACCATGACTCCTTCAACGCCTGCATTTTTCAATGCCATCAGACTTGCATTAATTACGCGGGGTTTGTTTAAAGTACCACCAATTGATACTGTGTCTAGTGGCAACATCACATACACGGGAACCCTTGTATCGCTTGTGTGATGGGCCGCCAACTCATGAAGCTTCTCAAAACCTCTGCTTTCCAAGATTGCAGTTTTCTCAGGCATGAAAAGCGTTTCTTGCCTCAGATTAACTGCACGAACACGCAACGATGATCTGGTTTGTGGAGAACATAGGACACTAGGGTAATCTTCAGAAGTTCTCGTGTTCTTAAGAATTCTAAGGGTAGCAAAAGAATTAGAAGGGCGTATTGTTAAGGCCATTTCCTTGAATTGTACTCCGTAGTTGATATGAGAATAGAGAATGAAGGTTGATGGTTGATGATAGGGAAGGTATGGTTTGAAGTGCCTTATATATAAATGTGAAGGGTACCTTGAATTTAAGGGTTGGGTTAGAACTTAGAAGGGATGGGGGTCCTTAGCTTATGTGGTAAGAAAAGTGCAAGAGCATTTGAAATTTTTGAACAAATGAAGTCGGTTTCTATGTACGTGGCTCAGTTGCTCATCTGTACCATGATGGATCTCAAGATTTACATGGCCGACGAGTTACTGTAACTGTTTGCTTTCTGGATGAAAATAAATTTGATGGCGCTTAGGGGGTTAGGACTTGGGAGTTGTACATCTTTTTGAATTCCTGTTGATATCTTGATATTTTTGGAACACAAATAGTTTAATATTCTAGTGGCCCTTGATAAGCTTGTGCATTTTTTTTTTGAGTTGACGCTTGGATGATAATAATGATTAAATATGTGAGTCGGCTGGACAATAATATACTCGTACTCCCTACCCCCTCCCTCCCATTCAATAGTTCACATTTTTCTTTATTGAATGTATTAGTCAATAGTTCATATTTTTTTTTTGAGTAAATTTTACCCTTCATTTTTATTTTTAATAAATAAACATTAATTTTTCTCTCACTATCTTAAATTTTATCTATAAAACAAATGTGAACTATCTATTGAGACGAAGAGGGTACAAAGTATTATAAAAACATATTGCTTCAAGTTAAATACTCTCTCCGTCTCACAAAGAGAGTTACTCCTCCCTTCTACTAAGAGTAGAAATGTACTCCGTAGTATAATTAAGCCTAATTAGAGGGACTTGAATTGGCTTACTAACCTGTCTAAGTCCGAGTTCTTAACTCTTCTGAATTATATTTCTTTCTCCAACCTTCTATGCTCTTCTCATTGTATATTCATTTAAATGAAATTAAAAAAATGAAATGGGAAGAATATAGAAGGCTAGATGAGGTATTTGATTCTTTATAATACAACTTAAGTCACGTTCTTTTCAGCTTAATTTCAGCTCGTTTCAGATCAGCTCAGCTTCTATCAGTTCAGCCCAGCTCGTATCAGCTCAGTCCAGCTTCTTTAAGCTCGGCTTAGCTCTAATATTTTCAACTCAACTTCAATATTTTCAGCTCCTAAAATAATACTTCAATAATAATAATAATAATAATAATAATAATATTTATTTATATGAAACATAAATTGCATTAAGATCGAAACAAATTAAAATAAGTTATTATTGTTGTTGTTATTTTTATTACTCATATCTCTTAATGTTAATAATAATAACAAATTATTATTATCATCGTCATTGTCGTTGCCGTCATCATCTATCGTCATTGTTATTATCATCTTATTATTATTATTTTATATTTTTTTTATCATCATTATTATTATTATAATTTTTAATATTATTATGCGCTCCATATTACTTTGAGGTCTTGAAATAGATATTACGTTCAAATATTTACAACTTTGTCTCAATGTCAATACGATTAATTTACGTTTTTATTTACACTATTTTTGAGTGAATAGTATATGTATATGTGTGCACACACCATACAATATAGTGTATGAGTATTATTTGTATTATATTAAGATTTAAGAAAATGAAAATTTAAAATTTTGTATATTACGTAATTAAAGATATATACATAACATTTTTTATTGCCAAATATAAAAAAAAATAAAAGTAGAAATCAAATGAATTGGAGGGAGTACTATGTTGTTGTTGTTGTTGTTGTTGTTGTTGTTTTTATTTTTATTTTTATTATTATTATTATTATTATTATTATTATTATTTTTAATTTTATTATTAATGGGAGAATTATTATTATTATTATTATTATTATTATTATTATTATTATTATTATTATTATTGCCGCTGTCGCTGTCACCACCACTGCCGCCGCCACCACCACCACCACCACTACCACCACCACCACTAATACTATTATAATTAATTAATATTATTATTATTTGGTGCTATATTTTATTATTATTATTATTATTTTTTTTTTTTTCATTTTTTAAAATGTTATTAGATAATTTATATGAGTAGTTATTAGTTTCAACTTCTTTTAGTTCAACTCAGCTTCTATCAGATCAGACTAGCTCAGCTCAACCCTGTTTCAACTGAAAAGAACAGGATCTTACATTTACCAAAAAAACGAGGGTAAAAATGTGTGATGAAAAATGAAATATGAAAAAAATATGTAAGATCACAACTAATGATAGCCACAAAAATCAGACAAAAGAGGAATAAAGTAAAAGGTGACTCTTATAGAGAGACGATCCAAAAAAAAAATGACGACTCTTCTACAAAGACAGAGAGAGTACTATGGAGTACTAATTATTTGGTTTTATTGCTGAGTAATTGTCTGTGACCACAGACGTCCGGTTTAACTATTACGAGTACTGTTTATACTTGTTGAAATCTATGTTATTCCGATATCTTTTTATTGCATTTTATATCCCATATGTATGCGTCTCATACGAGACGATACTTAGATCCTTCATTTTAAATTGATATATCGAAAATTTTGATTAAAAAAACTGTAGTATACCATGATACATTGATAATGTACTGTGTCCGATACTTATGAGATTCTTCGGGTAACTTCATATCAGCTTATATGTTTTCAAGTGGAATTTGCACGTCCATGAGAGCTGAAATGCGTGCGTTGTTAGCGGGTCTTGAACACGCAAGAGCTATGCACATTCCAAGACTCCTAGTTCACATGGATAATAATCCGTGCGTGGACTTCTTTCGTAGCGATCAATTGTTGAGTAATAGTCTTCGTCCCCTAGTTCGAAGTTGCAAGGATTTAATTGCTTTAGACGGGTGGGAGGTACGGATTGAACACATATATCGAGAAGCCAATCGCGCAGCGGATTGGTTAGCCAACGCTGGAATTCATTCATCCCCATCAACTACAAGCATCGATAGTCCACCAACGGAACTCAGAGCAATCCTTCGAGAAGACATATTAGGTGTAGCTTTTCCTCGTTTAGTTATTAGTTAATCTTCGGGGCTTCGCCCCTCTTGTGTACCAAAAAAAAAAACTGTGTCCGATACTTATAGACGAATCAAAGTAACATTTATTTTCAGAAGTTACACAATATATTTACCATGACTTTTTTGCCACGATAAACCTTATTACCTCAAAATAGTTGCAAAGCTTTGTTCTTCTAACGCGTTACGTAATGTAAACACAGTAGTGTTGAAAGATACATGAAAGAGAAAGAGAGGTGTTTTTGGAAATTGTGGTGCATGAAAAAGACAGATATCAACCATATATATGTATATATTATATATACCTAAAATACCAGAGTTCTTTTAACCCGTCGGCTACTAGTCTTGTTCATTCACTTGAGTTACTTGGACGCCAAGCTTCTTGAATCTTGACGGTAGCTACTACAACGCGCTACTATCTCCTTGTCAATTTCAGTGCTTTATTTATGTGGTTACTGAGTGGAGTATATGATTTATGTTGGTTATTGTCTTATTAAGGATGCAGTTCTATTGATTTCTCGTGCCTTTAAGATTGAAAATGGAACAAAAGCGGTATTGACAACTCAATCGGATCATGTTGAATACATTTTCTTTAAAAGTATTTCGACCCTACAAGTCTAGAGTATCACAAAATTTCACTTGGATAAGACGATTTTACAAAATTCTTGGTTTTAGAATTTCTGAAACTTTTACTTTGTGAGTTTTGTGAATGTAGTTTTGTTCATCACCAAAATCAATCAATCAATCATCAATATATATATATATATATATATATATATATATATATATATATAGAGTTAAGATCGGGTGAGAACCCATACTATGGTGAGAACTGTGAGAACCCTTTAAAGCCCTTAGATATCAGGTTAATTTCACGGGAAAAAAAAAGTTTGCAGGGTTAACGCTCATTCAATTCCTCCCTCTCTCTCCTTTCCCTCTATTTCTTTGCTCCCTTCCTTCATCACTTTACAAAATTGAAGAATAATTTCAACAAAATTCACCAAAAATCAAGAAAACGCAAATTCACCAAAAATAAAAAAAACGCAGATTGAGGCTTCATTCATAAATTCAAATTCACGAGGTTTGTTATCTAATATGAATAAATTAGGGTTAGGGTTTTGATTTCTGTTTCGAATTATTCGATTTAAGTTTTGATTTGATGATTGATTTTAGTTTTTTCTTTGTTTAATTCTAAGATTCCAACTTAAAATCGTTAAAAGTTTGTCTAATTCGTTCTTTGTTTGTCTGATTCGATTAACTTGTGCAATTTGAGCTTTAAAGATCCTACCTTTTTCAATTTTTACTTTCTTTTTATTTGCATCACCAGTTCATTAATTATTAATTGTTAATTGTTTTGATGTTAAATTTCGAACTTTGATTTTTTTTTGTTTTTTTTTGTTGTTTGATTGCTTGGTAGAATTCTGAAAAAAGTACACTAAAATAGATTATGGAGTATATTTTTGATCGATTGATTGAACTTAACGAGGCTTGACAAATTAATTTTTCTGCTTCTTATCATTGCAGCACTATAATGGATTCAGAAATTGTTGTGACTGATACAAGTGTTCCTCAAGTTAATTCAGTAGTATCCTATGTTTCTTCAAATGTGGTTGTGACGGAACAATTCACTGAAGAAAATGCTATTATATAGACACAAGCATTGAACCGATAGAATAAGTGAAAAATGGTACGCTAAAATAGAAAAGGGTACGCTAAAATTGAAATCGAAAAAGGGTACGCTAAAATAGAAAAATGGTACACTAAAATAGAAAAATGGTACGCTAAAATTGAAAAGGAGTACGCTAAAATTGAAATTGAAAAAAGGGTACGCTAAAATAGAAAAAGGGTACACTAGAAGTGAAAAAGGGTACGCTAAAATTAAAATTGAAAAATGGTACGCTAAAACAGGATAAAGAGTACGCTCAAATAAAAAAAAGGGTACGCTAAAATTGAAAAGGGTACGATAAAATTGAAATTGAAAAGGAGTACGATAAAATAGAAAAAAGGGCACGCTAAAATAGGAAAAATGGTACGCTAAAATTGAAATTGAAAAATGGTACGCTAAAAGTGAAAAAATGTATGCTAAAATTGAATGAAATTGAGAAAGAAATTGAAATCCAAGTTATTAATTAAAATGATTGAGGATGAAATTGAAATGTATTTTCACAATTAAACCTTTTAAAAAGATTGAGAATGAAAACGAAATGTTACCTTAATTAAAACATATAAAAAAAATGAGAATAAAATTGAAATTTTAAAATCTAGTACTGTATTATTAGACTGCTACAAGAAAGGAAAAAAATGTAAAAACGTATTTATTAGACTGCTACAAGAAAGGAAAAAAATGTAAAAACTTAAATGCAAGTATGGGTGTTCGATCCCATGACCTCCTAACCATTAGGTTCATTCCCAACCAACTGAGACACAACATGAAACTGAGTATTTCACATCGAAAATAATAATTAACGCAATGTTAAGGACATGGGTTGTGGCCGCATCCCACAATGATTTCTACTTGGCTTCCTTACTAGATTTAATGGATGTAATTGGTTCTCATGGTTCTCATTACACAAGTGGTTCTCATATGATCCTAAATCTATATATATATATATATATATATATATATATATATATATATATATATGGATGGCTTAGATGAACGAGTTAAAAAAAATGCCAGTTTACTGACACAACAGTAGTGGAGAGAGAAAAAGGAGAAAAGCAACCATCTCCTCGATGAAACTCTCACTACTTACAACTACACTCAATCCTTACCACTTGATACTCTCTCATCTTCATCTTCATCTATCAAACAAAAAAAAAAAAGCATCATCATCTTCAAGATTCATTCATTCATCAAACAAAAAAAAATCCTCATCTTCAAAATTCATTCATTCAACAAAAAAACTTTCTTCATCTTCAAGCTTCATTCATCCAACAAAAAATAAGAACATCTTCATCTTCAAGCAAATAAGAACATCTTCATCTTCAAGCTTGATTGAATGACGGAAGTTTGATGAACATCTTCTTCTTCATCCTATCATGATCATCATGCGTAATGTTTTTGCAGAATTGCAAGGTCGCACACTTTCAGTTGTATAGTCACACTCATTATATTTTATAGTCCACTTATTATGTTGTAGAATCATGCAGTTGTACACTTATTGTAGTCACATATTCAGTTGTATAGTCACACTCATTATGCTGTATAGTCACACTCGCTATGTTGTAGAATCACGCAGCTGTAGAACACCTTGGGACTATGGTATCATTCGTTTAATCATCTTCATCTTTATGTTTGTTTTATTTTTCATACCTTCCTTTTTTTGGTATTCATAAAATTATCCATCTTCATTATAAAAAAAAATGAAAGTTGAATATGGATGAATGGACAACTGTGACTTTCCTCAGTAATGACATTCTAAAAAAACGATAATATTAATCATATACAAAAGTATTTAAACATTCATTAAATATTCAACCTCCATTCATGTTGATTTCTTTTACAATTGATTTCATGTTTGTAAGACGCATTTAAAAATTCAGAAAATTACTGAAACGTTCTACTCTCCCATCACAAATATTACAACAGGTGATTGTTAGACGTAAAATGAGCGACTTCGATTCATCCAACAGAATTTTTTCATCTTCAAGATTCGTTCATCCAAAAAAAAGAACAACTTCATCTTCCAACTTCATTCATCCAACAAAAAAAATATTCTAATTAATATATGTTCTAGTTAGAAACATTATTTTGATTGACTGTAAAAATATTTTAATTAAAAAAAGAACAACTCATTTTATGCGTAATTGTGGACATGACATAGGTCCACCACGACGCAGCCACGCGCGGGTTTGGGGCGGCGAATGAATCTCATGTGAGATGGATCTCGGGTTGAAATTAAATCGAAGTAGGAGCCGCCACCGATTTTTTTGGGAATTTGGACCCGTTTGAACCCACTCTATATCTTTGTGGGTCGTGCACAGAGTACGACCCATTCCGATTTCAGAGTTTATGGGGTGGGTTCGTCCCTTTGCATTGCGATACCGATACCAACATTATCGGTTACCGTGTATTGAATGACTCTCATATGCCAACGGTTTCGGACATTTGGAAACCATGGTTCTGAGTAAGGGGTGAGGGAACGTGTTGGGAAGTTCACAAAGAACACCCAACCCCGCTCGCACTTAGCGGCCTCTACTTAGATATCGTTCGTTGTTCGTGTACGCGTGTTAGTTTGACGGTTGAATGTTACGCAAACAAGGCTTTTTGACTAAACATGTGAAATATGTTTAACTATGTCGTTTAATGCATCTAAACTAACGTCAAAGTTATCTTAGCATGCGAGGTTCATTTTAGTACAATAAAATAAACAACGAATAAAAAGAAAAGGCGCGACAACAGATTACAATATACGAGCGACATACCACCCGGAAATACAATGTCAGAAACGATAGTATACAACAATTGCGATAATAACGGAGCGCAAACGAGTTAGAAGATGTAAACATGGTATGATGCATGGTTTTGAAAAGGTGAACACGTGATCGACTTGACACGTGACGACCGAAGTCGTTAAAGGAATTTATTCGGGACTTGAAATATATTGGAAGATTCACGGTTTTGTCGTGATAAGGGCCACTCGATCGAGTCACTGAGGGACTCGACCGAGTGGACCGAATAAAACCTTCTGCCCGAATTTGGAGGTGCCACTCGATCGAGTCAGGTGCGACACTCGATCGAGTGGTCCTCGGAAAAACATTCTGACTTCGTTTTGGGGTGTCACCCGATCGAGTGGCCTATGTACTCGGTCGAGTGACCCTTGTACAAACTATGGTTCGTTTTGGTTTTGATTTTGAAATTGCTTTTAGCTTTGAGAATCGATAATTTAGTTAAGTCGCGTAAAAATATGATATGATTTATACTCGACTTAAACTTTGATACTCGTCATATTCGATGCTTGATTATAGAATCAATATCTTATGTTAGCGTGAATTTTGTAAAAAGATGTTTGTAAACCGGTTTTTGATTGATTCCTTTAGATCCGATATTCGACTATAGAGTCGATATCGTATCCTAGGAAATAATGTTTTTTGAAAATATTACGATAATATCCATATTAGAAACGAGAAAAGAAATAAATAATAGTAAAAAAATGTGAAGAAAGAGACAAAAAAACGAGAAAAAGGAAGAGAGAAAGGGAGAAAATGGGATTTGTAACACCCTCAACCTACATGCTAAATTATCTCGAAAACGGACTCGTAACAGCGGCCTAGGCGCGGGAGCGTTAAGATGTATATAGGAGAGTTATGGTGTGTATAATTGGGAATAGATTTGACGAGTTTTGCTATGGGGTCTTTAATTTGACGAGTTTTGATCTCGGGTTTGCTAAAGGTTGCTGAAATTTCGGGGTTGAATTGTTGTGAATTGTGTGTGTATTTATAGAAGAGGTTCCCGACTTTGGCTAGGAAAGGTATCCGGCTTGGGTGAGAAGAAACACCGCTTTGGATAGGAAAAGTATACAATTTTAGATGGAAAAGGATTCCGTCGTTGGGTGGAAGAGGAATCCTTTTCCGGCTGGAAAATGAGCCACTCGATCGAGTGGTGCATAGCACTCGATCGAGTGCCCCGTCTGACGCCGTTTTTGCGGATTTTACGATCCTACTCGACCGAGTGGGCTGGTCCACTCGATCGAGTGGGTCCGGTCGGGTAGAAGGCTTTCTTAAAGATTGAATTCTATCTCTAACGGAGAGGTTTAGTTGCTCAATTCTTCTTCATTGCTGATTTTTATGCGGTATTGGACTTCAAGTCGGATTTCCGAAGTGATGTGGCAGATATTTATGCCTCGGAAACATCTTTGACCGGGGTTTGACTCGGTTGCTAAAAGACGGTTTTGCCCTTGGTGTCGGTTTTGACCCAAATTAGTCTTATTTGATTGGAAATGACCCAGTGGGGCTGGATTTGAGGTTGGTTTTGTGAGATTTGTAGTCCGTAAAATGTCCAAGCCAAATGCTAATGATTTTGAGCCCATATTCGAGTATGTTAAAACATGTTTGCGTTCGATCATCATCGGGTATTTTTTGGAAACTGCTATAGACACCTAGCGGCCAAATGTGAGTGTCTACAGTAATGTTCTTGCAGAATTGCAAGGTCACACACTTTCAGTTGTATAGTCACACTCACTATGCTGTATAGTCAAGGTCATTATGTTGACGTTTGACATTACGCACAAAATGAGTGTGATTCTACAACATAATGAGTGTGATTCTACTACATGGCGAGTGTGACTATACAAAATGAAAAACCAAAATCTGTCCCGGTTATACAATATTATGAGTGTGACTATACAACATAGCGAGTGTGACTATACAACAAGGCGAATGTGACTATATAAATACGACCACTTTTGGCTACAAACCAATTGGTGCACAGCTGCGTGGTTTTAAAGGTGAAAGGATAAGTGATTTTGCTATAGAACTCGCGTGATTAATTATGAAACCAGAAAATAGCGATGAAAATATATTTACATTAGAAAAAGTCCATCATTTACATCTAGCACGTCAATGATCGCCTCCCAATCGGATCGGTCGTTAACGAAGGACGGGGGATCAAATGATATTTATAGACTCGGAATAACACAAAAACTACTAGAGTAATCGTGGTAAGTCGAGGTCGGTCCACAGGGAATGGTGTGCGATGTAAAGCTTAAAGTGTCGTGTTTGATGTCTAGATGGGGTTTTTCTAAGGGTCGAGTCTATACTAGAGGAATGTCTATGATGATAGCTAGAGGTAATCAATCTAGGGAAAGGTGTTAGGGGGAAGTCGGGATTCGGTATAGAGCTGATCAAATGGCCCAAGCCCGACGGCCCAACCCGACCCGGCCCGATTTTTTCAAGGGCTTGGGCCATTGTGTTGGCCCAAAAAAGCCCGAAGCCTGACCCGATCTTAGCCCGATATAAATTTTGGGCCGGGTATGGGCCGACCTTAAAGCCCAAATTTTGACCCGGCCCGACCCGATTTTTTTAAAAAAAATACAACATAATTTATGTTTTTAAACTTTTAAACTTCTTTTATGTGGAAATTCATGTGTTTTTTATCACAATTTTTTTAACAAAAAAAAGTCGTGCAATTTTTGTATGAAAGTTTATGTTTTTATGTGTTCATAATTATTATACACGGACACTAATACCGTATATATGTGTGTGCGCGTGTGTATATTTGTACTGTGATATGTTAGTGTGAAACATAATAATACGAAAAATTGTCCAACACCAAAACTAGGTGTGAAATGTCTAATCGAGGACTCGAGGCAAACTTTGTTTATATTTCTTAATACGGAGTATTCATATATCATTATGTACTCTAGTCGTCTGATTAATTTCGAGTAAGTTTTAGTAAAAAAGGGTTTGTTTATTAGTCGGGTCGACTTCGAGCAAAATACTCGATTAAATGTTGGTTAATTTGTGCTAATAAATATTTTTTTTAAGGTGACGCAAAAAAAAAAAATTAACTTAATCCCGAACAATCTTTGTGACCCGATTGGGCCCGAAAAGCCCGCAAGCCCGGAAAAGCCCGAACGGGTTGGGCTTGGGCCTTACAAATTGGCCCATTTGGGGGACCCGACCCGCTAGATGGGCTGTAATTTTATGGCAAAGCCCGGCCCAAACCCGGCCCAACCCAGCCCATGATCACCTCTAATTCGGTACTTGGAGTCTAAGAAGGTCGGAATCGAGTTTTTGTTGCAACATTGCTAAACTCACCTAAAAACCCGCTTTCGCGGCGAATAAGGGTAAGCTCCTAGTCATGGTAATTTCTACCCCGAGTTTCCCCATATTGATAGAAACTAGTCAAGGTCGGTCTAGTTGGCCGGACTAAACAACAATGACATAAAAACCATAAACAAGATAAACCAACATGCAAGCAACCCACCAACATCCCTATATTCAAATAATCCAAGTCCTCATCCCTAAACCCTCCAACAAGAAATCTACTCACTAATCATGTTGGAAAACAATAAAACATTAACTAAGGAGAAAGTCACTACAACATGCATATTAACTAGATCTAAGGAAACTAACAACACTAATGCGATCTAAACAAGAATATGATAAGAAAATAACATTAAAACTAAACTAGAGATTAGAGAGTGGAAGAGAAATATACCAACTATGAAGATCTATAAGAAATAATAATATTGCATGAATAAAGATTGAATCTTTGATGAATAAAATGGATAACTTGTCACTAATCCTCCAAATAAACCCAACAAATCTTCAAATAAAACTAGAATAATAATCTTGAATCTTTGATGAAGAAAATGAAGAACTTGTCACTTAATTCTTCAATAACCCAACAAATCTTCAAAATAATCTTCTACAAACTTGTAATCTAGAAAATTGTTGATAGAAACTAAGTAGACCTACTATTAAATTACTACTAGATTTATAGAGAATTACTAGGAATTTTACTAGATTTTTCTACTAATGGATTGTGATACTACACTAATGGTTGCCTCCTACACTAATGAATGATGGTGGTGGGATATGAGGATGGTTGCTTGGGCAGTAAACTAAGGTAACATATATATAGTAAAGCCTTAATGAGTATTTATCTAAAGCCCAAATCCACTTTATGCTCCATTAGTGAGACAATCTCCCTTAGCATCTTCATAGGGTGAAACTTTGCCCCGCGGACTTGACGATAATTCCCACCGGGTGAAATTTTCTTCCTTTTTTGGCACTTCTTCCCATCGGGCGAAATTTCATCCGGTGGGCGAAATTTCGCCCGGTGGGTAAGCTCGGAAAATCTTCGGGAGACATTTTTACCGTCGGGTGAAATTTCGCCCAGTGGTGTCTTACCGGGTGAAATTTCGCCCGGTCATATTTTGGCCTCTTTCTTGTCTCATTCTTCGTCGTACAATTGGATGGCTTCAAACTTTAAGTTGTGTGCTTTGCTCTTGGACGGTTTTCTCTTCTCTTGTGCTCGTGAAAGGTCAATCGTGATTTCGGTGCCAAATCCTATCAAAATGATAGAAAACTACCAAAAACACGTAAAACGCACAAGAGGGACGCTAATGTGAGAAGTACACAAAATATGGCGATAATCGCACTCAAGACTCGCAAAACGAGGGAAAAACGGGTCTAAATGGGAGGAAAAACGGTCTAAATTTAGCACACAACAATTCCCCCACACTAAACCGTTGCTCGTCCTCGAGCAAAGATCGAAAAAGAAATTACAAACTACTACTACTAGCTAGACTATGCTAAGCCGATACGGGGCAATTAACGGGCCTGCTCCGTCCCTTCAACTCACATCGAAATACTTATGAGGTAAAGTACTCCCATGTAAGGCAAGTTGGGGCTTGCTCAAAATGGTGGATGCGACTAAGCACACAAAAACACATAACACGAAAGAATAGACGCATTCAAAGTAAAAATAAAACACCGAATCCCTCATCGAGACGGCGGGGAAAGACACCGATTACTTACCTAAAACAACAATAGACTTCCAAGATAAATCACCCACGTAAACAAGGACCAAAGCCTAATACTATGACAATTAAGCAATATAGATGTTGATAACTTAGCCTAGGTCTGCCTAATCTTCTAAAGGGGTACTACGGGGTGTATAACGGAGTGGAAAAGGTGAACCATGGATTCGTTCGACACTGTAGGTAGGTGCAGTCCCGCTCTCTTTGGCTAAGCTAAGAGGGTCGTTCCAAACTCGAATTTCCTAAATAGCCCAAATAAGAAGGATGGAGTGTTTACAATTATTGGGTTGGATCGACTCATCACCGCTATCTTCCGACCTCGGGACTCGGTCCTCTAGTTGGCACTTCACGGCGACGAATCGATCAAAGGGCTTTTTTTTTCCTTTTTCTTTTTTGAAGGAGACGTTTTTGACATTTTGATTTTCATTTGAAGCTCCTTTTCTTCTCCTTTGTTTTTCATATTTTTGTGCCCTTTTTCTCTTGCTTTGGTTTGCCCTTTTTTGGCTTTTTGATGTGGTTTGTAATCAAGCTTGGAGGTTATTTTTGTGTAAACTTATTGTGGTGATGTATAGGTGGAGGAAAAATAGGTAATCGAGAACGTGCGCCATTCCCGGATAACCCACAAAAGGCGGAAGAAATTTGGACTAAAGGTGCAATGGTCATTCGAGCAAGGTCACCTAGAAAACGGGATGCGGGAACCAAGGCCTAACTCCTCCATGGGTGGTCAAGGTGGTCAAATGCAAACCCCGAAGTAAACCTCTAGTAGAAATGATGGACTCAAAGCTAAAGGATCAACAAATTCATTGCCTAAGAGTCATTCTACTAGAATAAGGTCCAAAATCTACAATGGGTTATCTACAATGGAATGTAAACTCTTATAAAAGACTTGTAATCGGGTTTTCGAAATTTTTTAATCCTAGACACACTATACAAAAGCAAAACAAAACGGAACACACGGAAATGAAAGCAAATAACAAAAAATACAAGTAAAGTCATGAACTCCATACTCCATCATCATTCAAACACACAAAATCAGCCACAACACCCAAATGCTCAACTTCGAGATCCTCCAAATAGCAACAACCTAACTCCTCTACAAAATTAAAGAAGAAAGAAGGAAGAGAGTTACCAAGCGGATGCTTCCATAATCTCTTCAAATCGCGCTATTTAGGTGGTGGTTACCTGTAAGAGTAGAGAACAAGACCATATAGGGGACACGAGACATAACGAGAAACGAGAAAAGAAAAGAAAAGAAAATCAAATTTGAAAAGATTTTTGAAAAATAAAAGATAGTAGACTCCTCCCCCACACTAAGACTGTACATTGTCCTCAATGGACAAGTAGGGGAAGATCGAAAAAGACGGAAAAGAAAAATAAGAAAAATCTTTTTGGATTTTTATGATTTTTCAAATGTTTTTGAGTTTTATAATTTTTTTTTGAATGTTTTTGGATTTTTCAAAAATTTGGGAAAGGAAAAAGGAAAATAAAATAAGGAAAGAGGTAAAATAGTGGTGGGCCTAGGTGCAATCACATCACCTAGACCCTAGCCAAGTGGCTAAGAAAATGAAAATGAAAGAAAATAAAATGAAAGGGTGAAAAATTGGGCGTAGATGTAGTCACATCACCTAGCCCGGATTAAGAAAATTTGAGAAAATTTGATTAAAAGTTTGGATTTTTCAAATGGTCAATGGCGTAATCACATCGCCAAGAGACTGGGAGCAATTACCAAGGCCGCGACGACCACAAAAAATCATTAAATGGGACGGTGGGACAACTTGCAATTTTGTTCAAGATAAAACAATCACAATGGTTATAATGATGGAACAAGGTATAAGGAACAACATCAATGCAAAGATATATAGTTGTAGATGATTAAGACTCACCGACTCCACACATATATACCCACAACATATACAAACCTTATAATCTACCGACTCTTGTAGGGGTGTCTAGGTCGAATAGTCATTTGACGCAAAAGAAGCTGTCGGAGTTCCATCACCGTCATACTCCCATACTCCTACATCCCCCGATTCGTTCAGTCGGAATTCACCTGAACCTAAAGGTTGGTCCCAATTGTGACGGTTATAAATATTGGTTCGGTAAAGTTTGGGGACAAGTAAGGATCGGTTATGGCAAATGGAGATGAGGCGATGTTCAGCAACATTAAAGATCCAAGTAGGGAGGTACGCCTCGTTTATCCAAACACGACCGTCAATCGGTTTAAGGTGGTCGGTCGAATAACCCAAATTTTTCGCTATTAAAGTCACAAGACCACCACAGTCTACGGTAGGGCGTTGGTCAATAATAATTTGATGAAAGTGTAACGCCACAACGAGTGGTAGGTCAAGGGGGTAAGGGTTACCAAATAAAGAGTCACTAATCAATTGTAAGACACACACATTAAGGTTAATGATATTGTCGGCAGACGGTATCAGGCAATGAGAAAGCATTTCAGCAAAGTATCGAATAGAAGGGTTACGGATTTCAGCGGTGAAATTTGAATTAGGTTCGAAATCTCGTTGTTCAGGCGCTATGCACCTCCACAAATCTCTCCTAGTCGCACTACTTTGCGAATCACAAAGGGGTCTACTTAGTCCGGTACCCGATGAGGGTAAACCTAGAGCTAAGCTAAAGTCGGAAATATTTAAACAGTGATTTCTACCAAACAAATTAAATTTGAACTCCTTAGGCGTGACCGGGTTGTCAATTGTGAAACTACCTAGAAATTCGCATGTAAGGTCTTTGAAGGTAGAATGCACGAAATTTAAAAGTCCACTAGTTTTTGTTCTCGACGATAACTCTCTCATATCGTCTTCTATACCTAGGATTTCCATTGTGAATGGACAAGGCCACTTAGTACTCTGAAAGTTCTTTTCAGAGAAGGTTTGAGCAAGGGGCGAACTAGGGCAAGGTAAAAGTTTTGGCCTAGAATACTTTCTAGAAGATGAACATTTAGAAGGATTAGAAGTCGAGGCCATACCTTGTTTACGCGCGGCTCGTTGGGCTTTTGTCTCCATGATAATAATTTGCAAGAAAAATTCCGAAACTTTTGCTTCTCCTTTCTTCAAAAACCCAAATAGATAATCACCAAGTATGGAAAACTATGAATGAAGGTTTAAAATGTAGTATGGAAGGTGGTATGATGATTTTATGATGGGTGAGAGGGTGAAATGAATTGTGGGGTGAAAGGGTGATATAAATAAGGGTGGTTGGGAGGGAAAGTGAAAAGTTTTAAAGTTGGTGGTAAAAATTTGGTGTAAAATTTATTGGAGGGAAATTTATGTTGGGGTAAGTATGAAGGAGGGAAATGAAAATGTAGTGAGTGAGTAAGAGTGTAGGTGATCCGCCGGGTGAAGTTTCACCCTGTCAGGCACCTTCGGGTGAAATTTCACCCGACAATTTTTCGTCGTGAAAATCGTTTTTGCCAATATTTTTCCACCGGGTGAAATTTCACCCGGTGAAAATCTCACCGGGCGAAATTTCGCCCGGTGGTATCTTCTTCAAATCCGGCAATTCTGGCAACTTTTCCGTGGGGTGAAGTTTCGTTCGGTCGAGTCTCACCGGGCGAAGTTTCGCTCGGCGGAATTCTTTGCTGCGTTTTTCCGCCTTGCCATTTCATGGCTCTTTAATAATAACCTAGAGATTCAAATATTGACTCGACTCACATCACATAAATAATATCTCCCACAAACATGCTTGTGGTCTTCAATTAAGCTCCATAACTTCTCCAAAAGCTTGATCTTCATCCAAATTTATGCTCCATTGCGAAATTCAATTTCAATCATTCTTCTCAAGCTAACAAAACTAATAAACTCAAAGAAATATGATACATATATACAAGGTGGTTGTTGAGGATACCACTAAACCTACATCAATTGCGAGAGGGTTTCAAACAACGCTCCCCGATGGGAGCTCACCAAGCTTCATAGTAGCAAAGGTCTCACGAATATGACCGGGATGATAAATCTTCAAACGTTGCCCATTAACCATAAACTTCCCGGTTTCCGGGCTAGATATCTCTATCGATCCATATGGCTCCACTCCGATCACTTCGAATGGACCCGACCATTTTGATTTCAACTTACCGGGGAAGAGCTTAAAGCTAGAGTTGAAGAGTAATACCTTATCACCAACGTAGAAGTCCTTGCGAAGAATTCGAGAATCGTGCCATTGGCGAGTTCATTCTTTGTAGATCTTTGAGTTTTCATAGGCTTCAAGTCTTAGTTCTTCCAATTCTTGTAGTTGGAGAAGGCGATTATTTCCTACAACACTCTCATCGAAGTTTAGCTCTTTGATTGCCCATTTGGCTTTGTGTTCTAGCTCCACCGGTAAATGACAAGCTTTACCATACACGAGACGATAAGGAGTGGTTCCAATCGGCGCTTTGTAAGCCGTTCTCAATGCCCAAAGGGCATCATTTAATTTCAATGACCAATCCTTTCGGTGTGTATTTACAACTTTCTCTAAAATTCCCTTGATTTGACGGTTGGAGATCTCGGCTTGCCCATTTGATTGAGGGTGGTAGGCTAAGGAAATCTTGTGAGTGATACCATACTTCGTAAGAAGGTGTTCAAAGGTATCTTTCCTAAAATGAGAGCCTCCATCACAAATTATGGCTCTAGGCATACCGAATCTCGGGAAAATAACGTTCTTGAAAAGCTTGATTACAACCTTGGAGTCATTGGTGGGGGAAGCTACGACCTCGATCCATTTTGAGACATAATCAACCGCGACTAGAATGTACTTATTACCAAAAGAGGATGTGAACGGACCCATGAAATCAATGCCCCAAACATCGAACAATTCAATCTCCAAGATAGTTTGAAGGGGCATCTCATTTCTTCTTGTTATATTGCCACTTCTTTGGCATGCATCGCATGTGAGAATGAAAGCTCGAATGTCTTTGAACATGGAAGGCCACCAAAACCCGCTTTGGAGAACCTTGGCAATTGTCTTTTGATTGGCCAAGCGTCCACCATAAGATGTCGAGTGAAGGTGCTTCACAATATTATATCCTTCTTCGGCCGTAACACATCGACGGTAAATTCCATCTACACAACGGCGAAATAAATAAGGCTCGTCCCAATAATAGCGTCGGGCTTCATAACGTAGTTTCTTCCTCTCTTGTTTGGAATAATCGTCCGGAATATAGTGAGACACTAAGAAATTGACGATATCGGCATACCAACGTGTAATAGTTTCAACGGCCATCAAGGTCTCATCTCTCATAGCTTAATTGATGGGAATACCATCTTCTTCATTGCTTTCTTTACTAACCGTTAGTCTACTAAGATGATCCGCTACCAAGTTCTCCGATCCGGCTTTGTCTTTAATCTCGATGTCAAATTCTTGTAAAAGGAGTACCCATCGAAAGAGTCGAGACTTTGTCTCCTTTTTAGACATGATGTAACGAATGGCCGCATGATCGGTATGAATAATGACTTTAGAACTGGTAACATAATTTTGGAATTTCTCCATGGCATAGACAACGGCAAGCATCTCTTTTTCGGTTGTGGTGTACCTCGATTGGGCTTCATCTAGGGTTTTGCTTGCATAATAAATCACATGTAGCTTCTTGTCAACCCGTTGTCCTAGAACGGCACCAACGGCAAAATCGGATGCATCACACATGATCTCAAATGGAAGATTCCAATCGGGAGCTTTGATAATTGGTGTGGTAGTGAGAGCGGTCTTTATCCTGCAAAAGGCCTCAAGACACGAGTCATCAAAAACAAAAGGTGCATCTTTCATAAGCAAAGAAGTCAAAGGCTTAGCAATCTTAGAAAAGTCTTTTATAAATCTTCTATAAAAACCGGCGTGACCTAGAAAACTCCTCACCCCTTTGACATTTGTAGATGGTGGCAAGTTCTCAATCACGGAGACTTTCGCCTTATCGACTTCGACTCCTCTATTAGACACAATATGACCTAGGACAACACCTTGTTCAACCATAAAATGACACTTTTCCCAATTTAAAACAAGTCTATACTCTTCACATCGAGCTAACACTTGATCAAGATTTTCAAGACAAGAATCAAAAGATGTACCATGGACACTAAAGTCATCCATAAAAACTTCCATGGATTTTTCAATAAAATCGGAGAAAATAGCTATCATACATCTTTGAAACGTTCCCGGCGCATTACACAATCCAAATGGCATCCTTCTATAAGCATAGGTGCCATACGGACAAGTAAAAGTGGTTTTCTCTTGGTCATCGGGGTGAATAGGAATTTGAAGAAATCCGGAATGACCATCAAAGAAACAAAAATAAGAATGATGCGCCAATCTTTCAAGCATTTGATCAATAAAGGGAAGGGGGAAATGGTCTTTTATGGTGGCCGTGTTCAATTTGCGATAGTCTATACACATGCGCCAACCGGTAATAGTCATAGTGGAGATTGACTCACCCTTTTCTCCTTTAACAACCGTTATTCCTCCTTTTTTCGGCACAACTTGTACGGGGCTAACTCATTTACTTCCGGTTATTGTGTATATAATGTTAGCCTCATACAACTTGAGGACTTCCTTCATGACAACCTCTTTCATGGTGGGGTTCAACCTACGTTGACCCTCAACCGAAGGACGGTGGTCATCATCAAGGATGATCCTATGCATGCAAACATTTGGGCTTATGCCTTGGAGGTCGGCAATGCTATACCCGATGGCCTTTTTGTGCTTTCTCAAAACAATCAGAAGTTTTTCCAATTGAGGTCCATCAAGGGTAGCATTGACGATAACGGGATAATTAGTTCCTTCAAGAAAAGCATATTTGAGGGAAGAGGGGAGTGGTTTAAGTTCAAGATTAGGAGGAGAAGATACCATACTCTTACCCACCGGTAGTGGTTCTACCTTTTCATCATGCAAACATTCTTCTTCAAAATTTGGAGAGTCAAATGGTTCCTCTTCTTGCTTATCATCATCTATCAAGCTATACTCAACCAAACTATCAATAACTTCAATGGAATGCATTTGTTCTATCATTGGTTGTTGAAGAGCTTGAGAAAGGGAAAACTCTACCGACTCGTTCCCTATGTTAAATGACAACTTTCCATTCTTAACATCAACTATAGTACCACCGGTAGCCATAAAAGGTCGACCTAAGATAATGGGGGTAATAGTGTCTTCGGGCATATCCATGACAACAAAGTCGGAGGGGATGAAGAAATTACCAACTTGAACAGGTACATCCTCAAGTATCCCAAGTGTGTACTTGACGGACCTATCCGCAAGTTGAATTGACATACTAGTGGGTCTCATCTCCCCCACACTAAGTCTCTTGGCAATAGAATAGGGTAACAAACTAACACTAGCCCCAAGGTCGCATAAAGCTTGATTAACAACAACATTTCCTACCCGACAAGGGATGGAAAAACTACCGGGATCGTCTAGTTTCTTTGGCATTTCGTTCATAAGAATGGTAGTACATTGACCCGTGAGAGGGATACATTCTTTATCCTCTATTGTTCTCTTTTTAGTCAAGACATCTTTCAAAAACTTAGAATAGAGGGGCATTTGAGAAATTACCTCGGTGAAAGGTAAAGCTACCTCTACTTTCTTCAACATATCCACGAAACGGCTAAATTGAGCATTCTCTTTATGTGGCTTAGCTCGCTCGGGAAAAGGCAATGGAGGAACAAAAGCGGGAGACGGTGGAACATTAGATTCTTCTTCTTCTTCGGCTAATCGCTCCGCCTCTTTTCTTTTGGCTTCTTCGGCTTCCATTTGCTCTTTCTTCTTTCTTTGTTCTCTTATTTCATTCTCTGCATTTTGGAGGATATCAAACTCCGCTTGTATTCCCCGGTTTTTTTTGGGGGAAGTGGGAGATGATTCTTGTGGTGCACTTGGTTGATTCACTTTCGATGGGACTCTTGGTGTTCAAGTTCAAGTTCTTATATGGTTCCTCAAGTTCTTTGCCACCTCTCAAAATGACGGCATTTGCTTGGTGTAAAGGATCTCTTGGGTTTTGGGGTTGACAAGACAAACCATGGGGTGGATGAATTGGGGTGGCTAAGGCTTTTGTTGCTTCTTGTGATTCCCAAACTTTTAGCCTTGCCTTAGTATCTTGATGTTCATTCCATAGTTGGCCAACGGTTCTTTGCAAATCATTATAGTTATCCCATGAAGGACCTCCTTGACCAAATTGAGAATTGTTTGGTTGGCCATAAGATTGAGAGGGTTGATTAAATGGTTGGTTATTGTAACCTTGATTTCCTTGAAAGTTAGCTTGGAAACCTTGATTGTATCCATGATTGAAATGATTACCGTGTCGATTTTGGTAATTGTTGTAATTGTTAGGAACATGGAAGTTGCTACCTTATTGATTAAAGTTGCTCCTTTGATGAGGAGGCATAAATGGGGGCATCCTTGGAGGACCTTGGTTAAAGGGCCTTTGTTGACTTTGATTGAATGACCTCATTTGACTCCCTTGAGCGCGTGGCATCGGGTTTTGAACATTTTGATTTCCATAAGAGAAATTAGGATGAAACCTCGTGCCGGCATTGTAGGTATTAGAGAAAGGATCAAATTGAGGTCTTTGCCCATATGCTTGTATAACTTGAACTTCATTTGGCTCTTCAATATATGTTTCTTCATTAGGAATACAAGAGCTAAAGTCGTGGTCACAAAATGATCACATTGAACTTCCTATGTTAATTGCTTTGCAGGTGATGGTTGCCTTGGTGGAACACTCCCTTGAATTTGGTACATACCTCTAGGAGTAGGCTTCGAACTCATGGTATCCATTCTCTTTTTCAATTCCTCAAGTTCTGTTTGGAATTTCAATTCATTAGAACTCGTAGATGAGTTCACTTCAACTTTCTTTCTAGAATCCCTCGATTGACCCATTCTTGAATCACTCCTTGCCATCTTCTCAATAAGATTCTTAGATGCCTCATCGGTGAGAGAAGAAAAGTCTCCTCCGGCGGCCGAATTGAGGTTTTCCTTGGTTCTCGATGAAAGGGTGTTATAAAACATTTGGGTGGTTAGCCAATCGGGTATTCCATGGTGTGGACATTTGCGCAACAAATCTCTAAATCTTTCCCAAGCCTCACTTAGGCTTTCAAATTCATCTTGCTTGAATGTTTGTATCTCCATGCGATATTGGTTAGTCTTTGACGGCGGAAAATATTTCTCCAAGAAGGCATTAGATAGTTGAGCCCATGTTGTAAAAGTATTAGCGGGATGGCCTTGAAGCCATCTACGAGCTCCATCTCTCAAGGTCTTCGGAAATAATAAACGATGCAATTGGCATGAAGTTAATCCATTGAGATGGGCTCCTACTAATTTTTCTTTAAATGAAGCGATGTGCTCTTAAGCATCTTCTTGAGAAAAACCGTGAAAAGTATCTTGTTGGACCGCGTTGGTCAAAGAGGCTTTCAATTCATAGTTCTCGGGTATCTCTCCGAAATCGACGGGAGAAGGTGTTTCTTCGTGTGTCAATTGAGAATGTGAACCTAGGGTCGCCATTTGTTGGATTGGTGGTGAGGGTGGATTTGAATTTGGTGAATTTGGTGAGTTTGGAGGGGGTGGATTTGGTGGTGGTGTTTTCGGTGATGGTGGTGGTGGTGGTGAATTTTGTGAAGTGGAAGGTATGGAAGGATTATTTGGAATGGGGTTGTGTGATGTAGAAGGTGTAGAAGGTGGATGTGGTGGGATGAGATTAAGGTTAGGAGGTGATAATGAAGGATGTGGAATGATGGTGATTGAGTTATTTCCTCGAAAACGCAATGCTCTAAAGGTCCTTTCCGGCTCGGGATCGAACCACAAGGGCGATGACGTGTTCCTGGGCATAAAACTCAATTTAAACGGTGAGACTCCTAGCACCTCGCGGTACTAGGGAAAAGAGAGAAGGGAAAAGAATCAAACACAACAACTAAAAACACAACAACAACTAGCCGTTCCCCGGCAACGGCGCCATTTTGATCGCCTCCTAATCGGATCGGTCGTTAACGAAGGACGGGGGATCAAACGATATTTATAGACTCGGAATAACACAAAAACTACTAGAGTAATCGTGGTAAGTCGAGGTCGGTCCACAGGGAACGGTGTGCGATGTAAAGCTTAAAGTGTCGTGTTTGATGTCTAGATGGGGGTTTTCTAAGGGTCGAGTCTACACTAGAGGATTGTCTATGATGATAGCTAGAGGTAATCAATCTAGAGAAAGGTGTTAGGGGGAAGTCGGGATTCAGTACTTGGAGTCTAAGAAGGCCGGAATTGAGTTTTTGTTGCAACATTGGTAAAATCACCTAAAAACCCGCTTTTGCGGCGAATAAGGGTAAGCTTCTAGTCATGGTAATTTCTACCCCGAGTTTCCCCATATTGATGGAAACTAGTCAAGGTCGGTCTAGTTGGCCGGACTAAAACAACAATGACATAAAAACCATAAACAAGATAAACCAACATGCAAGCAACCCACCAACATACCTATATTCAAATAATCCAAGTCCTCATCCCTAAACCCCCCAACAAGAAATCTACTCACTAATCATGTTGGAAAACAATAAAACATTAACTAAGGAGAAAGTCACTACAACATGCATATTAACTAGATCTAAGGAAACTAACAACACTAATGCGATCTAAACAAGAATATGATAAGAAAATAACATTAAAACTAAACTAGAGATTAGAGAGTGGAAGAGAAATATACCAACTATGAAGATCTATAAGAAATAATAATGTTGCATGAATAAAGATTGAATCTTTGATGAATAAAATGGAGAACTTGTCACTAATCCTCCAAATAAACCCAACAAATCTTCAAATAAAACTAGAATAATAATCTTGAATCTTTGATGAAGAAAATGAAGAACTTGTCACTTAATTCTTCAATAACCCAACAAATCTTCAAAATAATCTTCTACAAACTTGTAATCTAGAGAATTGTTGATAGAAACTAGGTAGATCTACTATTAAATTACTACTAGATTTATAGAGAATTACTAAGAATTCTACTAGATTTTTCTACTAATGGATTGTGATACTACACTAATGGTTGCCTCCTACACTAATGAATGATGGTGGTGGGATATGAGGATGGTTGCTTGGGCAACAAACTAGGGTAACATATATATAGTAAAGCCTTAATGGGTATTTAACCTAAAGCCCAAATCCACTTTATGCTCCATTAGTGAGACAATCTCCCTTAGCATCTTCATAGGGTGAAACTTTGCCCCGCGGACTTGACGATAATTCCCACCGGGTGAAATTTTCGCCCGATGAGATTTTCTTCCTTTTTTGGCGTTTTTGGCACTTCTTCCCATCGGGCAAAATTTCACCCGGTGGGCGAAATTTCGCCTGGTGGGTAAGCTCGGAAAATCTTCGGGAGGCATTTTTACCGTCGGGGTGAAATTTCACCCAGTGGTGTCTCACCGGGTGAAATTTCGCCCGGTCATATTTTGGCCTCTTTCTTGTCTCATTTTTCGTCGTACAATTGGATGGCTTCAAACTTTAAGTTGTGTGCTTTGCTCTTTGGACGGTTTTCCCTTCTCTTGTGCTCGTGAAAGCTCGATCGTGTTTTGGGTGCCAAATCCTATCAAAATGATAGAAAAACTACCAAAAACACGTAAAACGCACAAGAGGGACGCTAATGCGAGAAGTACGCAAAATATGGCGATAATCGCACTCAAGACTCGCAAAACGAGGGAAAAACGGGTCGAAATGGGAGGAAAAACGGTCCAAATTTAGCACACAATAGTCAAACATAAAAACATTCTAAACCATCAAACATCCTTTACATATAGTACGTCCACCCTAAAGCAAACATTTTATCCCATATAAACACTCAAGAGCTTAACGATGGTCTCTGGTACGTGCGCAAAAATACGTTGTCCAATTACGTGGTCGGTCGTTGTATCTTCCACGACCTTCTTCTTCCCACCACCCCTTTTACCAGCATTCCTCTTTCCACCAGCCATTTCGCTGCGACAAAACACACAATCAATCTAAATCACACAATGAATATGACTATACAACTGAATATGTGACTACAATGATTGTACAGCTGCGTGATTGTACATAATGAGTGTGACTGTACAACTTTAACTGTGTGACTATACAACATAAATGGTGTGATCCTACAACATAATGACTATAATCCTACAACATAACGAGTGTGACTATACAACCTAATCTCTGTGACTATACAACTAAATTATACTTATTTATACTTCAATCATCATTAGCAAAATTTTGTGTGATTCTACAATACAATGAGTGTGACTATACAACATCAACTGTTTGACTATACGACCTAAAGTATACGACTACAAAACTGAAACCGTAAAATGGAAAAAAAAAAGCCATACAATTCATTATACTTCAATCATCATTAGCAAAGTCACATTCATAATTAGAAAGATAATTATACCTATGAATCAGAGCAAATTATCTAAACATTCATTAAATATTCAACCTTCATTCATCCATATTCAACCTTCATTTTTTTTTGAATAATGAAGATGAATAATTTTATGAATACAAAAAAAAGGTATGAAAAATAAAACAAGCATGAAGATGAAGATGATTAAACGCATGGTACCTTAATCCAAGGTATTCTACAGCTGCATGATTCTACAACATAGCGAGTGTGACTATACAGCCTAATGAGTGTGACTATACAACTGAAAGTGTGTGACCTTGCAATTCTGCAAAAATATTACGCACTAAATGACTTGTTCATCTTCATCTTCATCTTCAACATTCATTCATCCCACAAAAAAAGAACAACTTCATCTTCAAACCTCATCTTGAAGATGAAGTTGTTCTTTTTTTATGGATAATGAAGATGAATAATTTTATAAATACCTCAAAAAAAAGTATGAAAAATAAAAAGAAGGATGAAGATGATGAAGAAAAAGAAGCATGAAGATGAAGATGAAAAAAAAAGAAGCATGAAGATGAAGATGAAGATGATGAAGATGAAGCATGAAGATGAAGATGAAGAGGATGAAGATGAAGATAAAGCATGAACATACCTTCGTATGATGATCGGAGTTACTAACGGAGTATGTTGTGTTAAAAACGCAGTATGGTTGAAGTAGTTGACGGAGTATGGTCAGAGTTATTAATGAAGATTATTTGATGGGGTTTTGTTAGAGAGAGATTAATTGAGTTGTGAAATGAATTAAAAAGGAGGGGATTGGGAAGGGTATGAGGGAGGGAAGTAATGTAGAGATTGATTTGGATGAGGGGATGTTTGGCAGCCTTAAGATGAATGAATGGATGAGATTAACACTAAGAGACTCTTAGAAAGTTAATAACTTCCTTGATCCCCCCCCCCTCTCTCTCTCTCTCTCTATATATATATATATATATATATATATATATATATATATATATAGAGGAGAGATCATATAAGCTCCACTTATATATGTAAGGTCCTAAGTTCCAATCTCAGCCATCAGATTAAATAGAGATGGATGGCTTAGATTTGTTGATATATAAAATTATTTAAAATAAAAAAATAAAAGCAATGTTTACCTTTTCCATACCTCTTTTTTCCCCTCACAATTAATTACTTTGCTCTCTCTCTTTCCAACCCATCTCCACGATTCCATTACTACTCCACCAAACTCCTCCTCTTCAATCTCAGTCTCCATTACTACTGTTCTTCAATCTCCACCATTTGTTTTCCCTTTAATCTCCGTCGAAGCACCTACAGTTCTTCATCTCCATTACACTTCTTCATTTCAGGTAAATCTTACTGTTAATTTCGCATATAGAAATTCGAGTTAATTCGAGTAACCCTAATTTGAAACATAAATCTAAAATTTGAGTAACCCTAATTTGAAATCTTACTATTAATTTCGGACTGAGATTATGATTTTTTATGTTTACAATCAAAAAAGTTAGGGTTTTTTATGTTTGCAATTGAAGTTAGTTTAAAATAAAAAAAATTAGAGGTTTTTAGGTTTAGAATCGAAATTCCTTATAAATCATAAAAATCAAGGGTTTTTTATATTTAGAATCGAAGTTCGTTTAAAATCAGATTAAAATACTGTTAGGCTGATTTCGTTTAATATTAAAAAAAATTAGGGGTTTTTGTGTGTATTGTTGTGGGTTTTATTTCATATTCAATATTTGTGTGTATTAGGCTGATTTCGTTTCATATTTCCACCTTTTTCATTTATTTTCAATATTATATGTTAATTGATATTTTTTTCATTATGTTTTTGATTTTTATTGTCCGTTTACTCGATTTTCTTTTTTTTTGTCATTGAAATTGTTTTCGTCTTAATTTTTTAATTAAATGTTTTTCAATTAATATAGCATATGTTTTTCAATTAATAATTGCAGATTTCTGATGAAGATGAAGAATTAAAAATGGAGATGAAGACCGGACGAGCTTTGTAAATGACTTGCTTTTTTATATATATTTGTAACTTCAGTTCACATATTTTGTAACTTCAGTTCACATATTTTATAACTTCATACATTGTAATTTCAGTCCATATATTTGTAACTTCAGTTCACATATTTTGTAACTTCAGATCGTATATTGTAACTTCAATTCTAATCAGTTCATATATTTTTGTAATTTCACTTTACATATTTTGTAACTTCAGTTTATATGTTTTGTAATTTCAGTTCATATGTTTTGTAACTTCAGATCATATATTGTAACTCAAATCCATTTTTTGTAACTTCAATTCTAATCATTTCATATATTTTTATAACTTCAGTTTATATATCATGTAACTTCAGTTCATATATTTTGCAACTTCAGATCATATATTGTAACTCCAATCATGTTCATATATCATTCACTTGAAATCATTTAAAAAAACTCCTACTAATCAACAAAATGAATGGTGATGAAGATAAAATCAAAACAAAACAAGAAGAGAATAAATTAGAGTAATTAAAAAAATCTGATTTTTTTTTTAAAATTATGATTGTATGGAATTGAAGAAAAGAGAAGATATTATTGGTAGAATAGTTAATTTTTTTTTTGAGGAATGGTTAATTAGTGTGTAGGAGTTATTGGTTATAGGTAGAAGAGTTAATTAGGAGTTAATTAATTAGTGTGGTGGAAGGAGAGAGAAAAGATTAGGGGTGGTAGTAAATGCATAACAAGTGTGAATTAGGATGAAAATTTGTGTTTTTAGATCTAATCTCAACCCTACATCATTTCTTATCCAATGGCCAACAATGGGACTTATGCACTTAAAATTAGTCATTGCCTTATTAGAACTCCACTATATATATATATATATATATATATATATATATATATATATATATATATTAGAGAGGGGTTCACATAAGGACACCCCTCCCTATAAGGACATAAGTCTTATTTTGGGCCATAGGATGAGATGAGGATGTATGGTTGAGATTTGATCTAAATACACAAATTTCCACCTAATTGACACTCCCTATATAGCAATTACTACCCTCTAAATTCTCTCTACCTAATCATTTCTCTCTCCTCTCACCACATTAACCAACTTCCATACAAATTTAATTTTAAAAAAAAAAATCAGTTTTAATTACTCTAGATTCTCTCTTCTTGTTTTATTCTCGTTTTATCTTCACCACCGTCCATATTGTTGATTAGTAAAAGTTTTTTTTGCATGATATACGAACATGATTGGAGTTACAATATATATGATCTGAAGTTACAAAATATATAAACTGAAGTTACGTGATATATAAACTGAAGTTACAAAAATATATGAAATAATTAGAATTGAAGTTACAAAAATGTTGAGTTACAACATACGATCTGAAGTTGCAAAATATGTGAACTGAAGTTACAAAATATGTGAACTGAAGTTACAAAATATATGAAGTAAAATTACAAAAATATATGAACTGATTAGAATTGAAGTTACAATATACGATCTGAAGTTACAAGATATGTGAACTAAAGTTACAAAATATGTGAATTGAAGTTACAAATATATGTGAACTGAAGTTACAAATATATGGAATTAAGTTACAATATACGATCTGAAGTTATAAAATATGTGAACTGAAGTTACAAAATATGTGAACTGAAGTTACAAATATCTATAAAAAGCAACTCATTTACAAAACTCGTCCGACCTTCATCTCCATTTTTAATTCTTCATCTTCGTCTTCATCTCCATTTTTAATTCTTCATCTTCATCAAAAATCTGCAATTATTAATTGAAAAACATATACTATATTAATTGAAATTCAAAAACATAATGAAAAAAATATCAATTAGCATGAAAAAGGTGGAAATAAAGATGAAATGAAACAAAAACCCAGAAAAAATCGGTAAACATAAACCCAATGAAAAAAAAACCCAGAAAAAATCCGTAAACACCATAAAAATTGATTTGGAACACCAGAAATTGATAAGCATGGTGAGGAAACTGATAAGCTATCAAAAAAATTATAAACTATGAACAAGCATGCATACAAATTGATAAAACCCGGAAACAGTAAACATCAGAAATCCCAGAAATTACCCTAGAAAACCCTAATTTCGTAAACCCAGGAAATTGATAAGCTAAAAAATTACCACCAGAAATCCCAGGAAATTGATAAGCTAAAAAATTAGTAATCCCCAGGAAATCGACAAATTCATCTTTTGATGTCATATAACCCCAGAAAACACCAGTAAACCCCAAATAAAAAATCCCCAATTTAACAAGAAACTCGAAACTAACGAAAAACCCATCAAATTAACCATCAAAAACCATCGAAATTAACGCAGAAATTCGAAAAGAGGAAACGATACCTTGGTACTTGAACAGAGTATATGATGAATAAGGAATATCGAAGGTACGCTGCTTGATAAGGAAGAGAAAAAATTGCCCGAGAATGGAGTCGGTATTGACGGTGGTCGGTGGGTATGTTGATGTTTGTTTGAATAATGGGGTGAGAATAGAGTGAAGTAATGAAGGTGGGAGTAATGAATTGTTGGGAACTAACAGATTAAATGTTGGGAATATTGAGGGTGGGGAAAAAGAGAAATACATTAAATTTTTATTTTTTTGAAAAATTAATAAACATCTTTTAATCTCAGCCATCCATTACTTTTTGATCCAAGGATTAGAAATGAGACTTATGGACTTATATGGACATAGGATCCTTATATGATCCTTTCTCTCTCTCTCTCTCTCTCTCTCTATATATATATATATATATATATATATATATATATATATAGAGAGAGAGAGAGAGAGAGAGAGAGAGAGAGAGAGAGAGGTAGGTACTAATGAGTCCCTATATAAGTGTTGAGTTCCTAAGTCCTCATCCCATCCGTTGGATGGGAGATGGATGAAGGGACGAGATTAATCACTATATTATTAAAAAAAAAAAAAAAAGATACTGCTTCCAACAAAATAGGAAGGAGAATATCATTCACATTCATTAAATCATTCATTCATCAGTAACGTATCATTCACATTCATTCAATCATTCACTCTCTTGTTCATCATCGTTCTCTCGTTCAAAAAAAAAAAGATACTGCTTCATCGTTCTCTCGTTCATCAATTCAGTTTCCATTACTTTCTTCATCGTTCTTCATCGTTTTCTCGCTCATTCAATCATTCATTCTTCCTTCAAAACCATACAATCAAGACCACATTCAATCAGTAATCGTCTTCATCGCGCTGCATTATATGTTCGATCAATTCGTCTTCTACTTTTCATTTAATGGCTGATATGCAAATCGTAGTAAACATAAACGGTGAGTATATACATTGTAGTTTATACTGGATTGTATATGAGAGTCATTGAGATGATATTAGATTATTAGTTTCTACTTTTCTACGTTGAACTGCATATTCATCTGCGCACACGAAAATATATTGGTTTATTTTAGTTCACATACTGTGTTACTTTAGTGTGGAGTGTCTGTTACTTTAGTGACAAACATCTATTACTTTTATGGTCAGTTACTTTAATTCATCGAAGATGTTACTTTGGTTAATAATGTCTGTTATTGTAACGCATTAAAGAGTCATGGGGATATATTAAACCGCCATATTAAAATAATAATAAAAAAAGATCTTGTTTCCTATAATAGTGGGACGTGATTGCCAACAAAATAGGAAAAAGATATTGGTTTATTTTCTAATTTTCTACGTTGAACTGCATATTCATCCTATGAAATTTGCGCGCACACAATATATTGAGTTATTGTAGTTCATATACTGCGTTACTTTAGTGTATAGCAGCTGTTACTTTAATGTCTACCATCTGTTACTTTATATGTCATGTTACTTTAATACACTCCAGTCGTTACTTTAGTGTTTTTCATCTGTTATTGTAGTGCATGGTAGTGTCGTAAAGATAAAAGAAACCGCCATATTAAAAAAATATATAAAAAAAATAAAAGATACTGTTTCCTATAATAATGGGACGTGATTGCCACCAAAATAGGAAACAATATCAAAGAGTAACGCCATATAAAAAAAAAGAAAAAAAAAGATATTGCATCCTATAATTATGGGACGTGATAGACTTCAAAATAGGAAACAATATCAAAGAGTAAGATACTGCGTCATACTCTCATTTCTGATCATTATATGAATTTTTTGCACTAACCTATACCCGGTGTTATTTTGATAAGCATTATCTGTTACTTTAATTCACACTATCTGTTACTTTAATGTCTGACCTCTGTTACTTTATACCTAGTGTATAAGATTCTCTGTTAATTTAATCCAATCTTACTTTAATGCACTTCATCTGTTACTTTAATTCTTCTTATCTGTTACTTTAATCCATATTTCAAGTTTTAATTATTTTTTTTTCCGTCACGTTTATTGGCTCTGTTATTGTTTTTCAGTAGACGCAAAAGCACATGAATGATGTAGGGATGTGGGTGAGAGTTTCCTCCATTGTACGGTGGTGAGATTAAATCAAAGCTTCTAAGATGATGATGAAGAAGAAAAAGAAGAAGACGGAGAGGACGAGAAGGATGAAGAAGCAGAATTATAAGTAGAACATTATGAGTAACAAGTGTGAAACATTGAAATTGTAATGGAGTTGATTTAGTTGGAATCTTGTACCACTTTTTGTTTTGGAGTATCTTAATAAAAACAAGCATTGTTTTTTTGTTAATTGGAACTCCTGTTTTTGCAAGAGACTACTATGCAACGTAACAGATTTTATGAGTTAAAGTAACACAGTTCATGAATTAAAGTAACACATGGTATGAGTTAAAGTAACAGTTTTTGCAAGAGACTATGCAACGTAATAGATTTTATGAGTTAAAGTAACACAGTTCATGAATTAGAGTAACACAACGTATGAGTTACAGTAACATAGTTTATGGATTATGGCAGTAACATGGTAACATACGTACAATGACAGTAGGGAACGGATGATTTTTTGTTGAAGATGGAAAAAAACTTAATTTTAAATAAACTTGTGTGAGAAAAAGAGGCAATTAAAAATTTGATAGGGAGAGAGAATTTGTACTGAGATAATTAAGGAAGAGAGAGAAAGAAAATATATTTTAATAGATATTATAGTTATTTCCTTAATTATGAGATCAAATCTTGTCCATTAATCTAACATTGAATCAAGGGCTAAGATGGGGACTCACGGACTCAACATATATAAGTGGACTCACCTGATCCCACTTATATATATATATATATATATATATATATATATATATATATATATATATATATATATATATATATATAGTCAAGATCCGGTGGGAACCTATACATTAATGAGAACTGTGAGAACCTCTTAGGACCATTAGATCTTATGAAATCTCACGGCTGACATTAACCGCATGTTTTCCTTACTGAATCAACCAAATTATTTTTATCTTGGCCAAGCTTACGCGAATGTCAGATGACTCATTTAGTTTACAAGTGGAATGCACTATCTATGGCAATTGACATGGGAATTTCTTTCCGTTGAAATGAGCAAATTGCAATTGATTTGTGGTCCAAATTGCAATTGATTTGATTTTGGTATTTCTTGTTCTAACCGATATAAATTTATTTGTTAAGATGCAGCAGTTGTAGAAATAATTTATAAATAGAACCCGATTTTATCATACTTTTACCATTTTTTCAAATCTCATTTAATCTTATACAAAAATTACTAATATTCTTTTTTTCAATAAATATGAATAATAGTAGTCGTAATTCCGCAATACATCCTAATTCCTTTGATGTATTGGTTTATTTGACGAATCGCCAATTACATACGGATTATTGAAGGGCATTATTAATCGTCAATTGTCGAGTTATTGAAGGACGTGAATCTCCATTTACGAAATCGCCAATTAGAATTTATATTCATCAAATCAGTAACTACTTTCACTGAATTTGTGAAATTAATTGTTTAAGTTTGTAAAATTAGGGCTTTTGTGAAATTAGGGTTCGATTGTGTACCTATTATATGAAATTAATAAATTTGTTCGTGCATACGTGGTACATCAAAGTTAATATTTATCCACATTCATTAGAATTAAAATCGTTACGACAATGGGTACATTAAAATTTGAAAAAGAGTACGCTAGAATTGAGGAAGGGTACACCAAAATTCAAAAAAGGTACGCTAAAATTGAGGAAGGGTACACTAAAATTCAAAAAGGGTACACCAAAATACAAAAAGATACGCTAAAATTGAGGAAGGGTACACTAAAAATTCAAAAAGGGTACGCTAAAATTGAGGAAGGGTACACTAAAAATTCAGAAAGGGTACGCTAAAATTGAGGAAGAGTGCACTAAAATTCAAAAAGGGTACACCAAAATACAAAAAAGATACGCTAAAATTGAGAAAAAGGTACGCTAAAGTTACATGTTAGCTTGGTTTATACTTGGTATATACAATAAAACTGTCCATCCACACGAGTCCATATGATAACTTTATGTTAAAATTGAGAAAGGATATACTAAAATTAAAAGCTAGCTTGATTTATATATATACAATAAAACTGTCCTGCTCATTGTCATTCGTAGCAATCCCCACATGCAAGTTGAGCTCGCTAGGATTTCGATCAAGCGGGTTAAAGTCTTACTCGTATTAAACAATATTTGGGATCATAAATTGTTTGTTAAGACCATCTTATAACACAAAATGAGTCCATCCATACGAGTCCATCTGATAATTTTACTATGAGACCTCATACGGTAAAATTATCATGAGATTATCCCACAAAAGACTTACTAGCCTTCTGAGTGGATTAAAATTCAAAAAAGGGTACGCTAGAATTAAGGAAGAGTACACCAAAATTCAAAAGAGTACGCTAAAATTGAGAAAAAATACGTTAAAATTTAAAAAGGGTACATCAAAATTCAAAAAGGGTACACTAAAATTAAGCTACGAGTATATAAATAAATGAAAGAATGAATGATAAACGATATATTAAAGACTACATTTCTTTATAATCACTAATTTGAACCCCTAGTAGATTAACCAATAATAATTGTTTACCACCAAATTAGTGTCAGGATTATTCAAATAAAGAATTCAAAATAAGCAATGAACAAAAGAAGTTATAGTGATAAGTCAACGAATAGACTGAATAGACATTTGAGAGCAATAGAACTAATTAAAAGTATAAAACAAAATTGGAAAAATTGAGGAATAAGAAAGATACAGGGGAAAGTGCAAGAAATCAATGAGAATGAAGAAGTAAACAAAATTGAAGATCGAATGTGCGGAGTAATGAGCTCGAAATAGCAACAATGATGGTTGATGGTTGTCAGGAGCTTGAGCTTCAAATATAATTTAAGAAGAATTGAGAAAGTGGGATAGATGAGGAGAGAGAAAGGCAAATTGCATAATGAGATAAAATAAGAGGGTTAGACGAGTTGACTCTCCACAATTTCATAATCAAATATGACTAATCTCAGCCCTTCATCCGTATAAAATCTAATGGTTGGTAGAGGTTCTCATGGTTCTCATTAAAGGAGGAGTTCTCACATGATCCTAAATCAAATATATATATAGGATTTACTAATAGGTTTCTTTTTTTTCCTTTTTCTTTTTTCCCTTATCGTGTTTGACTCGAAGTTGAATCCGACACAAAGTCGGTTTATAAAATAAACTTCCACTTAAAGAAAATCAAAACCGATTTATTATAAGACGACCCAAAATATTTTAATATTTATAACGACATTAAAAATATTTTTCCAACTTAAAAATCCGATTTAAATAAAAGTAGAAAAGTCAAACTTTATTATTGACTCAGAAAATAACGGGGTGTTATTCCACCAGCCATGACGCTTTAAGATGGCACCGCAGACCCTCTAGATCACATTAACCAGTATAAACAGAAGATGATGGTGGTGACCGCTACGGGGCCCCTGAAGGAGGCCTGCATGTGCAAAGAGTTTGACTCCACTCTGTCAGGAGCAACCCTCCATTGGTTCGTCGATCTACCCAACCGGAGCATCACCTCCTTCACTGACCTGGTCAACGCCTTCAACCAACAATTCGCCAGGAGCAGAAAGTCGGAAAAACAGACCAGCGATCTGTACAGGGTGGTGCAGAAGTTCGAAGAAACCACGCGCGACTTCCTCAACAGATTCAACAAGGAGAAAGTAACCATTCCCAGATGTGATGTAGCCACTACCATAGAAGCCTTCCGCCAAGGGCTCCACCATGATTCCGATCTTTACAAAGATCTCACAAAGTACCCATGTGCCACGTTTGAGGATGTGCAAACCAAGGCGATGGCAGCCATAAGACTTGAAGAAGATTCGAGCCCCAGAAGGGCTTCGTACGGTTCCGAGCATGTCTCCAGAAAGGGGCCAGTAGAAAAGAGAGGCGAAAGGCCGAAACCCTACGCCAGAAGCGTGAACAAAGTCTCTGAGGAGAAAGATTGGAAAGACAATCCAGAGATGCCACCTAAAGTGAGTGAATACGGGTTCTCCACTAATCTCACCGGCGTGCTCAAGGCCCTGAGGGAGTTGGGGCGCAAAGTCAGATGGCCCAGGAGACAAGAGTATACCAACGATCGGAGGGATGCCAACAAGAGGTGCGAGTTCCATGACGACATTGGGCACAACACCGACGAGTGTGTCTTGCTCAGAAAGGAGGTTAAGTTCCAGTATGACCAGGCGACCTGGTCCACCTCGTATCCAGGAGCTTCATCAGAATAAACGCGGCAGATCAAGTGCTGCCTTCTCCACCCCCAATATGCACCAGAATCGTTAATGTGATCACAGAAGGATCGGAATTATGCGGGCTGACTTATTCAGCTGCCAAAAGGCATGGCTTCCAGGCTAAGGGAGAGAGACTAGAGCACTCCTGCAGAATCAGCTGCAAGGATTTCCCAGCCGTCACCTTCGATGAGACTGACGCAGAATCTACTCCATAATCCCACCATGATGCCCTGATCATCACGCTCTCCATAGGAAATTGCACCGTGAAGAAAATACTGGTGGAACCCGGGAGCTCGGTTAATCTTATCATGTTGGAGACCCTCCAAAACATAGGGTTTAGTGAGAAAGACTTAAGCAAAAAGGCGGTTCCCCTAATAGGCTTCAGCAGAGAAACCAAGTGTTCCTTGGGAGAGATCACCATTCCCACCTATGCAGGAGGAGTGAACAAGCAAGTACGGTATCTGGTCATTGATGGACCCTTCACCTACAACGTGATCCTGGGAAGGCCTTGGATCCATGAGATGAAAGCGATTACCTCAACCTACCACCAGTGCCTGAAGTTTCCTACACCATGGGGGGTGCAGAAATCATAGGAGATCAGGTGGAGGCAAAAGACTGCTACAAGATAGCTCTCAAGAGGACAACAAGGCCTCCAGCATAGCAATTACAGAGCCAGCATATTCAGGGGGAGTACATCGAACCACCTCAGGCGTAGGTAGATGGAGTCAACCTGGATAAACTACACCCGGAGCGAAAAGTGCTAATCGGATCAGAGTGTACAGGTAGTGTCCATCAAAATCTCATTGAATTATTAAAAACTAACATGGATTGTTTTGCTTGGTCGCATGATGATATGGTAGGTATAGACCCCAGTATTATAACCCACAGGCTAAGTGTGGATCCCAGCTACAAACCAATCCAGCAGAAAAGAAGGAAGTTCGCCCCAGAAGGAAATCAAGTCATAAACCAGGAGGTGGACAACCTCTTGGCTGCTGAAAAAATCAGGGAGGTGAAGTGTCTAGAGTGACTCTCTAACGTGGTGATGGTCCCAAAGAAGAATGGAAAGTGGAGGGTGTGCGTCGACTTTACCGACTTTCCCCCTGCCACATATAGATGCCATGGTAGATGCTACAGCAGGGCATGAGATGCTAACCTTCCTTGATGCATGGAGTGGTTACAACCAGATCAAGATGCATCCAGCAGATCAGGAGAAGACAGCATTCAGGTCTGAGAGAGGAATCTATTGTTACAATGTTATGCCTTTTGGTTTAAAGAATGCAGGTTCTACCTACCAGAGACTAGTCAACATGATGTTTAAGAGGCAGATTGGCAACACGAGAGAAGTATATATTGATGACATGGTCGTCAAGTCAAAGCAACCTTCGCAATACACAACGCACTTGGAGGACACTTTCAGCACCCTGAGGGAATATAAGATGAAGCTGAACCCTTCCAAGTGCACGTTTGGAGTATCGTGTGGGAAGTTTCTGGGGTACATGGTCACCCAGAGAGGAATTGAAGCTAGCACAGAGCAGATCAAAGCCATCCTCCAGCTGGAATCTCCGCAGAAACCTAAAGACGTGCAACGCCTGACTAGAAAAATTGCTGCTTTAAACAGATTCATATCCAGGTCCTCAGATAGACGCATGATGTTCTATGATATACTGAAACACGCCCAAATGTTTGATTGGACAGATAGCATGAGAAGGCGTTCAGCGAGCTGAAGCATTACCTCAGTACTCCACCACTCCTGTCAAAGCCAGAGCCTGGAGATATATCTATCAGTGACCGAAGTAGTAGTAAGTGCAGTACTGGTGCGTGAGCATGAATAGGCGCAACACCCGGTATATTGATGCGCGTATTTTATATACAATTTTTATGCTCTTATTACGCACATTCCCGTGTTTATCGAGTAGTGAAGCTACCATTTTGCCCCGAATTGGCTACTTTGTGGTATATTTTGTCTTTTTGCAAGAACGGAAGCCACATGAGCTAAAATAAACCAAAACCGAGGCAAAACGAAGATGAAAAGAGTTGATCGCTGCAGACTATCAGAATAGCAGACAGACTATCAGAATAGTCGACAGTCTATCAGAATAGTCGACCGACTATTTGGGTGACAGCAGAAGATCAAATAAGTGAATAATTAGTCGACCGACTTTTTTCTGGGCCGCGGATAGTTTCGTGTTTAGCAAGAAGTTTCCTAATCAGTTTTAACTCGTTGTATAAATAGGGCTTTTCAGCCACTTTTTATTTTCACTTCACTACTTCTCCACTTTTATTTTCTGTACTCTAGATTTTACCTCTCTTTAGATATTTATCCTTCTCCTTAATCTCTTTTCATTTACAAACTCGGTTATTGTAAGACTTTCGAATTCGAATCGCCTTTATTCTTCTCGGTAATTTAATTTAATCTTTCTTCCTCTTCTTCGTTCTTGATTTTTCTTCTTCATACTTAATTATTCTTGATCTTTGTCTTATGCTTGTCATAATTTTATTATTATTTGTCATGTTTAATCTAGTAGAATCAATTATTAATATTATTGTTCTTGATTTAATTATGAGTAGCTAATTTCGTTCGCTAGGATTTAGGGGATCTGCGAATTGAATGTGGTCGCTAAATAATTTATAGATCTGTCAATGATATTGTGTCTGAGTTGTCAATTGTAGCATATAATCGCAATTAGTCAGTTAATATGCATGATTGATTAAACGAATTCGGTAAACTTGAACCTAAGATCGGAAGCCTGGTAAAAGTTAGACCTGCTACAACACATTAGTTTGCCCTAATAAGATCGGAAGCCTTTAGACGCATGCTAGGGTGAATAGCGGATCGGAAGGACCTTTTCAATACCCCTTAGACCAATATCTGCGACAGACCAGTGACTTAGACGTGACCATATGAGATTCGTAGTGAACCGACAATCCTAGTTTTCTCTCCATATATTTATTCATTTTTATTCGTCTTATTATATTTTAATTATTTCTTCTCTTTTAATTCTCTTCCTTCACTACTTTAGTTTAGTTAACACAAACATAAAAACCCCCGATTTGTTACTTAGATAGACTTTAATTGCAAGTAGGATTTATTTGTCTCCCTGTGAAATCGATCCCGACTTCCCTAGCTATATTTTTAGTTGGACCGTAGTTGGTTATTTTTGATAGGTACACGACTAGCTTATCATATATTACCTCAATAAGTGTGCTTCCTGTAGAGACCAGGTACACCTCTCTCGAAAAACTTGTACTAGCACTTGTTACAGCTTCCTATAAACTGCGACCTTATTTTGAATCACATGTTATGTCTGTAATAACAAACTATCCTCTAAAAACTATTATGAGAAAACTCGAGTTGTCAGAAAGTATGGCTAAGTGGTCCATGCACCTGAGTGGCTTCGACCTGAAGTTTGTCCCCAGAACAGCAATCAAGTCCCAGGCACTAGCAGACTTCGTATCCGACTTCAGCCCAACACTATAGTCCCAGGCAGAGAAAGACATCCTCATCCTGAAGGAGAACAAGGGCGAATAGGTGTGGAAGCTGAATGTGGACGGCGCCTCCAACATGAGAGGATCTGGAGCAGGGCTAGTTCTCAAGTCACCTCAGGGGGATCTCATAGTCCAGGCAGTGCGATGCGAATTCCGGACAACAAACAATAATGAAGCTGAATATGAAGCTTTGATCTTAGGCCTCCAGCTAGCCCTAGATCTCAAGATCAAGGGCCTGAAAGTGTATAGTGACTCCTAGCTAATAGTCAATCACATGAACGGTTCATACGCGGCAAAAGACTCCAAAATGTTGGCTTACCTTGAAGTGGCAAGAGATTTATCCCTCAAATTTGTAGCCTTTTCAGTTAGCCAAATCTCGAGGGACCAGAATGCAGAAGCGGACGCCCTAGCCACCCTGGAGGCAACATTCAAGCCTGGAGTAGTCTCCACCATACCCATTGTCCATGTCTTGGAGCCAGCAGTTCGGAAGGATACACAGGAGCACAAGACGTCTAGGGAAGGAAAAAACCCAGCCAAACCAAACCAATGGCTACAGTGGCTACGGGAAGCAGGAGTATGCAGCACCACGAAAGGTCAGGGGGAGATCTCAGATTGGAGAAAGCCCTACTAGAAGTGGCTACAGGACGACATCCGGCCAGCAGAAAAGAAGGAAATCAGGAGCTTTAAAATGAAGACATCTAAATACACCCTCATTGATGGTATCCTATTCAGAAGATCGACTGCTGGACCACACTTAAGGTGCCTGGGTCAGGAAGAGGCAGAGGCTGTTATGCATGACCTCCACAATGGGGAATGTGGAAATCATGCAGGGGGCAGGAACCTATCCAACAAGGCACTCCGCTAGGGCTACTTCTGGCCAACAATGCGCAAGGATGCCGTGGAGCACGTCAAGAAATATGACGCCTGCCAGAGGCATGCACCAATCAACCACCAGCCTGTAGAGCCATTACATCCAGTAATTTCTCCTTGGCCCTTCATGAAGTGGAGGATGGATACTGTTGGCAAGTTACCAAGAGCCCCAAGAAACAAAGTCTTTATATTGGCTATGACAGAGTACTTCTCCAAGTGGATAGAAGCAGAAGCATTCCCGCAGGTAACTGAGACGCAGGTTATATCCTTCATAAAACGTAACATTATCTGCAGGTTTGGCATTCCCTCAGAAATCATCTGCGACAACGAATCCCAGTTTATTGGCAACAAGATGAGGCCTACTGCACCAGGTGGAATATCACGCTAAGCAAGTCTACCCCCAGAAATCCTTAGTCTAATGGACAGGCGGAGTCTAGTTACAAAATTGTGATAGACAACCTGAAAAAGAGGCTGGAGGAAGCAGGGGGCAGATGGGCAGAAGAACTTCCCTTGGTGCTATAGTCTGACAGAACCACACCCAAAGTGGCTACAGGACAGACGCCTTTCAGCTTGGTCTTTGGTGCCGAGGCGGTCATTCCTTCAGAAGTGAGAGTGTCTACCCATAGATACGGTTGCATAACAGAGGATAGGAACCAAGTGGAGATGGCAAACAACCTGGATACCCATAGACGAACTCAGAACTGATGCCCAAATCAGGATGGCCTCTTACAGGCAAACAGTCGCCAGAAGCTACAACAAGAATATCAAAGTCAGAGTCCTGCAGAAGGAACTCTTAGTTCTCAGGAAAGTCTTCCAGAACACCAGGAATCAGCAAGCAGGACAATTCGCCTACAACTGGGAAGGACCCTACCTAGTGGAGAAGGTAGTTGGGAACGGGGTCTGCCGACTTATGACCATGGAAGGGAAAATCATCCAAAAACCATGGAACATCATACACTTGAAGAAATACTTCTTTTAACAGAGCCAACGTCGCCAGAAACATGGCATCTATTCTGCCAGATGCACCTCCACCAGAACCCAGGTTTAATCTTACCAAACGTTACAAACATGTATTTTCCATCGCAACTTTCTTTTCCTCTTTCTTTCTTTCTTCCTTTCTTTTCCATCATAACTTTCTTTTGTCTTTCTTTCTTTCTTTCTTTCTTACAAAAGTTGAAAATCAAATATTTTATCTTAAAATTTTGACTTTCTCTTAACATATATCTTCAAGTATTGCATCTATCATTTTTATCAAATATCGTCAGTTTTCTCAATTACATCATAAGGAACTGGTAACTAATCTGGTGGGGTGTATAAATTCTACAGAAGGCGTGCGTCTGTGACTAAGTGCCTACAACCAGGAAATTACAGTCTCCTGCGCCACTTAGCACCCACGCAAAGTGTGGCTCCTCTGACTGAGTGAGCGAACTAAATCCCAGGGCCACCATCTACATAGGTCGACCATACAAACACAAGGCATGCACACAACAGAAGGTAGTAAGACAAAACTACAACAAACAATTACGATCAAAAGTTAAACATAAGAGTACCACAAGCATTCAACAAACACTTTGCCCCCTTGGACAAAGGTAAAGAGAATCCAAAGACAAGGTTTGAAAATTAAAAAATATTTTTTGTGCCACTCAGGGCAGCAGGTTCAAAAGATAACAAGAAAGAGGCCCAACAGCCTAGGCATCTTTTCCCTTTGGAGGCAGAACGACGAGAGGTTCCACGACAACAGGAGCAACAACATGTTCCTGATCAGCTCCCTCAGGTTCCCTGGCCTCCTGATCAGGAAGAGGGGAATCAACCGACTCGCCTACAAGCTCTCCTTCCTCATCAGCAAGAACGTCCAAGGTAGGCGTCACGGAGAACTCCTCTGCCAGATGCTTCTTCTCAGCAGCTAGGTCCCAGGTCCCATGCTCTTCCTTCGAGTAAGTCTTGATCATCTTAACCCGGGTGTATAAAGCTGACCAGCTAATAGCATCCTTCAGGACTTGTTTCAGCTCAGCATTCTTCTCCTTCAGAAAAGAACTAGCTCCCTGGACCTGAGACAATTCATCTTCCGCGCCCACACGCTGACTTTTCTCCTGTGCCAGCAACCCCCTGACTTGGTCCAACTCCCCCGACAGCTTGGAGATCTCCTCCTTAGCTGCATCAGCTATGCTCTGTAAAACATCCCTCTGAGCCTTAAGGAGGTTCACCTCACTTATCAGTTGGGGCATGCTTTGGCGCAAGTATAAAGCCATTTGCAAGACCTAAGTAGTATCCCAATAAATCAAGACACAATCATGAAAAGCGCAAGAGAAGGCTACCTACAGCAGACAAAGGAATAATTACCTCGAAGGACTGCGATGCAAATTGATCAGTCAACCCCTCTAGAGAATTCCCATCCATAACAGCTTTAGGACCAAGAAACAACAACTGATCCATAAGCGCCAAGCCATCCAGAGATTTAAGGATACCAAAACCACTGGGGAACTTGAGTGTTAGCCCAGGGGACGCGGTGTCCGTCGATCGAGGAGCAGAGTCAGAAATAGGTTCAGAAATGTCAGCCGTTGGGGACTTTCCAGTCGAAGTATCTCCAGGACAAGGGGATGAGGCACAGCTTCTCTTGGTTCTAGTGGAGGCAGGGGGAGTAGAGCTGGATTTTCCCTTAGATGAAGATCTAGTAGCCGCGTCCTTCTTCCTGAAAGCTATTATCTGATCCAGAGTCATGCGAGGCTTAGGGTTTCCTAAGGAGAAGGGTAAGGCATGGAGTGAAACATCAAGCCACATTGGAACCAAAACATTTCAACCGAACATGAAAAAGCCATACCTGAAGACATAATTTCAACAGAATTTTCCTCTAGAGTGGAAGGTGAAGAAGAACCGTCCTCAAGAATGCCCAGCAGGTGATGGAAAGACCGAAGTTCTGGCTCCAGACCAAAAAGGCGAGTCCAAGTGTCTAAATCTTCTGGATCAAAGTCAGGCTGCTTCAAATCTGCATCACAACATCAGTAAGAGGGGTAAGCAAGCATACAATGGAAACCCAAAGTCAAGAAATGTACTAATACCTTCAACAGGCTTCCATAGAGAGAAAAGGTAGCTGGCAGCACAAGAAGAGATGGTGTCGATCTTCACAAAGACATAATGTCGGAACCAATTGTCGTCTACTGGGTTGGCAGGAAACGAAATACAAGACTCTTCACCCCTCCTCAGACGAAGAGTCACCAAGCCACCCCCTACGGAACACACCCAATAGACAGAGGCAATATCACCCAAAGTAATGCATCTCTGATATCGCCGGTTCAAAGCACAAAAAGACAGCAGAAGGCGCCATGCATGCGGCACCAGTTGACAGGGGGCAAGTCGGTTAAAAAATAGAAACTCGCGAATCAGTGCAGAAAAAGGGAATCTCAGACCCAAACAGAAAGGGTAGGAATATAGACAGATCCATTCGGGACGGAAAAAATCCGCTCTCTAACCGGAAAGAGGGACGTGAACAACTACATTCTCACCAAAGCCATAAACCTCTCTAATAGCGGGGAGATCCTTCTCAACATAGCGAGAGTCGTAAGAGTGGGGAGGGCCAAGGGTGAGTGTGGAATGAAACAACGCTAGGGACAGCGAGGAGGATGACGATGATGGGAGAGGGGTTAAGGATTTTGAGTGAGTACGAGTCGACTTGGGAGCCATAGTAGAAGACAAAGGTTACGAAACAAGAGGAAAAGAAAAAGAAGTTAAGATTACTACAGAAGAGAAATCACCTGGAAAATCGAAATAGGGAAGAACGGAAACTTGGCACTTCAGCAATGGCGGACGAAGAATTAGGGAGAATTTGGGGCTTTTGAATTTTGAAAGAGAGAGTAGGAATAATGAGGGAGATGAAGAGGAAAGGAGTAATTATGGAAAGGGGGGAAGGTAAAATCAGGAAGAGTGAGGTAATAATGAAGGAGGGGTGAAACATTAATTGGGAAGGTGGAAGTATCAGGCTTAAAAGCAAACACTCCAAAAATTGATCGTCACTAGAGCTATCTACAACGGAAAGAAACATAAATTCCCGCCTAAGATGAGCTTAGTCGAAAATTTGGGGGCATTGGTTCGGGATAAAATTTGCATCCTCAGAATACAACGTGGCATATTACGAATGGAAGGTCAAAAGTCCGAAAGTCAAAAAGTCAAAGGTTAGAAGGTCAAAAGATGATAGTCAAAAATCAAAAGTCGAAGACTGAAAAGTCGGAAGTCAATAAAACCGGGAGTCAACAAGTCAATCAAAGATCCGGGATCATATACAACGATGGGCCAATCAAAAATACGAAGCGAGCAAGGTAATGGGCCAAGAAAACAAGTGAGCCCAGTAGAGTACAACCAAGCATCAGCAACTTCAGTCCATACACACAAGAGAGAAGGGGTCAACAAGGGGTTCCTACATTTGGGGAAACCCTCCTGCAGACCAGGAGAAGAAGGAGGGGGAAGTTAGAGATAACGGCTATAGGAGGCAGCAGCATATAAGCACTAAAGAGACACCAAGGAAATCACCGAACCCATCAACAACGCACATCAACTTCGAGTAAACATTACGACAAAATACTTATAATCAATTATGGTCGTTGTTCTCTTTCGTCCATAGTAGAATCTTGGCGGGATTCCGACTCCCCCCGCGGTTTTTCCACATTGGATTTCCGCGTCACCAAAACTTTGCGTGTCATTCTCTTTCTTTCGTTGTCCCTCATTTACTAGATTCAATACTATTTCGCCAACCCATAGTTATAGGACGATCGCTTTAACCCGCAACCGAAATCGTTGACCCGGTAAATTTTTACCAAAACAGAAAGTAGTACGTAATAATAGTACATATGGAAGAATACTACGTAATAATATGTGGAAAATATGGAATTCTATAATAATAATAATAATAATAATAATAATAATAATAATAATAATAATAATAATAATTATATACATTGAAGGGTTGCCTTAATTATTTTCTCAAAAATATGGAAAATAATAATGTATAAATACTGGTTTAATTTGTCACAAAAAATCATTCATCCAAGTACGTAATTCTGGATAAGCACAATGTCAATGTCAAACCCAGCACCTAGGTGTCTACAAGATTTGTCTATTCTCCATTTATACATAATGCATTTTATTATTTGTATTTGAATGTGTTACGTAGTATTTTTTATTACAATAACGGTATTATATTACGCATACATAGTGCATTGTATTATTTGAATGTGTTGCGTAGTATTTTAAAATTGTAATAACGGTATGATGTCATTATATTTTAGGCCGTATTCATTTATTAATGTATTAAACTAGAAGATGAGCGATTGCAGTGCTTATTAATGAAGAGGTAAATAATCTATGTTATCATTATCCCAATAATAGATGCATTATGAAAATTATGATTAATTGATCTTAATTCGTTCGCATCCTACACGATAATTTTCACTTTTTGCATTACAGGGTGAATATGTCCACGCAACACTACGCAGTGGTCAAATTCACGATTTCATCAAAAGATTGTGGAAGGAAAAATATATATCATTAAAACTTTTGACGTTCTTCCTAACAAGGAACAGTATCGTGTTGTAAGCGACAACAAAATAATGTTAAACTTTCAATTTGATACTTTAGTTAAGTCAGTTAGTGAAGACGTGGAAGTCATTATTCCTAAGCATAAATTTGACTTTGTGCAATTTCATCATCTTGACGACCGTCGTGACAACTTCTTGGTTTTAAGTGTTATGTTACTTACTTTGTTATAAGTATTTCTATTTCACATACATCATTATTATATACTCCTATGATTTAGTTTACAATAACGATTTATTATAATACAAATGATCAAAATATTATAATAAGGTGATAAATTTCTATATTATAAATAAAAATAATCATTCGATCTTAGATTTCAAATAAAAATGGTTTGTCCCAGATTAAAGGAATAATATCATTGTGTGAAATTATTGTGTATAAATTAAATATACTTCTTCCTTCCCTAAATAGAAAATTTTTACAATGGAAAGAAGGTAGAAAGACGGACGAAAATAGAATATGGTAAGAAGATAGAAAGAAAAAAGTATTATAATTGTATCACATTGAAAGATTATCCTAACGGGGTGATACTGTGATTATAAATTAAAGTCGTTATTGATCCTTGGATGTCTCACCTATCAACCCAAATATTTACCAAGTATTGTCTTAAAGAGAGATATTATGAACTTTAATTATTATCTTCACAATAGTGAAATTTATTCTATTAAAATATTAATTTGAGAAAAAGTTATTCAAGGTATAAAGTTTGAAAAATGATGTTATTTAAGGTATAAAATATCAAATTTTCCTTATTTCAATGTAAACAAATGATGACATAGTTTAAATATAACTTTTAAACTACAACTTTTTTTTTCCAATGTAAGTAGTAAGCCAACTAACCCGTGCAGCGCACGAGCTTTAATCTAGTCAATATGATATTATGCATATCCATGCATTCATGCATACCCTAAGTTTTTACATGTAAACATGTCATAAGAACAAAGAACTATCACAATGAATCGACATAGGAGGAATGGGCCTTGGTCACAACAGAATTTCAACCACCGAATTCCGTAACCATTCTGCCTCTTTACCGGCCGCCACTAAGGCTATGAACTATGACTCCATGGTCGAATTAGATATACAAGTTTGCTTCTTTAATTTGTAGCCCATGAGAATATGAGATAGCTCCACCACCAAGTTAAAAACACCTATACAGATGTGGATGATTGGTCCTCCAAGTTAGTGATCCAACTATCATCCGAATAACCTTCCAAAATCGAAGGAAATCCGATGTAGTGCAAACTATGAGTATAATTTACGGTTTGCTTTTAGTATCTCAACACACGTTTTATAGCAACCCAATGCACGAGACTAGAATTACTTGTGTATCTATTCAACTTGCTTGCCTATGGCAAATGAAATATCTGATCGAGCACTTGTCATAGCATACCTCAAACACCCAATCAATTGTGAATACTCGAGTTGTGATACCGCTTCACGTTTATTGGGTAAAAGCTTCACACTTGGATCCATTGACATGCTTACCGGAGAACAATTATCGTGATTAAACCTCTTTAACACTTTCTTGATGTAATGAGATTGTGATAAAGAAAGTCTCTTGTTCTCACGCTTGATTTTTATATCAAGTATCACGTCCTGACACGGGAGTGGATAGTGTTATTTCGGAAAATGATAATCTCGTGCTTACAATTGGAACCAAATTCTTATTTGGGATCAATGGGACCGTTTAAAAACAGTACTAGAAAATACGGAACAACCGACCGACCTCAGCGAGCGTCTTCGGTCGCCAACAAAAAAGGGCAACAGATAACAGTCGCTAAGAGGCAGTCGCCCTAGGTAGTTGCTTTAAAAAGAGGCGGGCGACCGATATCGGTTGCTAAGAAACATGAGCGACCGATATTAGTCGCTAAAGTTAGCGACTGATATCAGTCGCTAAAGTTAGCGACTGGTATCAGTCGCTAAAGTTAGCGACTGGTATCAGTCGCTAAGAAACACGGGCGACCGATATTAGTCGCTAAAGTTAGCGACTGATATCAGTCGCTATATGATCAGCTCAGCGACCGATATCAGTCGCTAGAAAGGAGAATTTAGTGACTGATAACAGTCGCCCTATGAGTTTCCTGACACGCCTGGGGGAGTTTAGGCGACGTAGTTAGCGACTGATATCAGTTGTTATATGATCAGCTCAGCGACCGATATCGGTCGCTAGAGGGGAGATTTTAGCGACAGATATCGGTCGCTAGAGGAAAGAGTTTAGCGACTGCGATCGGTCGCTACTAGGCCTGTAATTGGCCGATTCGATTTAATTCTTTTCTAGCCAAAATTCGCACACAAAAAAGCGACCCAACAATGACAATACTTTCCAAACACATTCCAAACACCGTGCCATATTGGCCACATAATGTCAGCTTCACACTTCATCAATTGGCAAGCAAGGTTACTAAATGTCGTGAATAAACTAAATTCATAATCATGTTACAAACTATTTTGAATTAACATTCAAAAACTGCAAGGTTTCTTAAACTACAACTACTGAAAGTATCTACTCACCTAACAGGGAAACTAGCCGAAGCACCATACCACCCTCATTGAAAGGGTCTTTAGGGTCTGGGGGTCGGGGCATGGGGCCGGAGTTGCAGTTCTGCTGTTGAATGCTCCTTAGGCGGACGATCGAGTTCTTCTAGTATTTGCCTGTTCATCTCAGCCTGTTGCCTCATTTGTTCAGACTGTTGTTTCACTTGTTCAGCAAGCGCAGCCTGTTTCGCCTTCCCTTCTTCAATTTCTGACCTCAACTCAGCCATTTCGGACGGTACGTACTGTATTCGTCTAATGCAATACAGTGGCGGAAACACTGTAGATTTGGGAATTAATACACACTGATGTTCTATATTTTACAAAAAAAAAAGGCGGTCAGTCAATACAAAGGTCACTTTTACAAAAGGGCTAAAAATAAAAATTCTCCAAATGGGATTAAGAATTCATAAATAAACATAAATCAAGCAACCACTCGCTAGCTCACACCCAAAACCCAACAGCAAAACACCTGTCATGTTATAAACATAACAGCCACAATTCAGTGGGAGGAGTAACGACGACGTTCTTCTAAGCCATATTACATGACATTAAAGCATAATTACTATTATATCAAAAAAGTTCAAAATGAAAAACGTTTAAAACGATATAGTAAAATAATTCAAAATGATTGCCAACCTGCAATGCCAATATCAATCAATAATAATAACGGCGTCATGGATATAAATCAGTGCAACAGAATAGACTTTCACTAGGACAATACTAAAAACTAGCTTTGAGAATGTAGTTTAAACAAATCAAACTTCGATCTATAACTAGGCTACTCAACCATAATAGGACGGCGACTTATAATGCGAGGTCCTAGCTTAAGTAAATATGCACACTCCTCCTAGAACACCAAATGTGTCCAGTTCAACCCAACGACGTCTTACATACAAGGTACGACCTTAAGGTCAAAATGAGCATACACTTCTGGACAAAAACATGCCCAGTTTAACAGTCAAGGCATCTCGCTTGGATACACTAGCCTTACAACTGATGGCAAAATGTGTACTCTAGACTGTATTACTCTACCTGTACACTTCCCTTATTCCATAACTCCACAACAAAGTCATTATCGTAATTCAATCGAAATATAGTTCGTTCTTCAAAAGAGGAAATTTTATAAATATAGAAACTTTCTTGAAATAATAACTTTCCAAAAGTAGGTACTATTATAAATAGAAATCGATTAAAATAGAAATTATATAAAATATTTAATATTAGGCATCGAGACGTAAACATTAAATTTATTATATAAATGTATCATTCATGATTAGAAGTGAACTAAAGTCAAAATCATAATTATTTCTAAAAAGGTTGAAGTTTAAGTAATTAAAAGTATTAAATTACAATTTACCAATATTCTAGAACTAAGCAAAATATGAGGTAGATGAAATAAAAGCAAAATACTTGGAAAATGACAATCGGTTTTGTCTTATCTAGCCATGTGGGTAATATTTTTCCCGTCGCAAGCTTGTGAATCTTTGACAACGAATATGCCCGTCACAAGGAACACTTGTTGGGAGACTAAAGTTGTGTTATCGTGTTAAATAGTAAATGTTACTATTAGACTTGACAAAAATTGACCTGACTTGTAAACCCGACTTCCCCAACCCATTTATTCATAGGTCAAGATTCAAGATGTCTAAATCTTGATCTGTGACTCGATTTTTAAATTAAAAATACAAACTAATATTCAATTTAATACAACATTTTTTATCTTTTGAAATAAAATAATAGTTTTAAAAATTCGTTGAAATATAAACATTATTATAATCAAGGAGTATAAAAATATAAACATTATAATCAAGGTGTATAAAATAATATTATTAAAATAACTAAAAAGGTAACATCAAAAATATTATTTTTTTAGTTAAAAAGCGGTAAAAAAAATGTGTTCGAAACTATTTTCACCCGTATTCTAAGCATAACCCGTCTCGTAACTCGTATAACCCATCTCGTGACCCGTATCAATATCGTTGATTCGTATTCACCCCTTATCAATATGGGGAAACTCGGGGTTTGGGTAATTCCTATCAGTGATCTACCTTGATCGTCGCGAAAGCGGGTTTTAGTAAGGTTGGATTGGGAAATCCGGGTCACCCGCGTGGCAGGTTGGGACCGAAAAGGGTAACTCGCTCCTTATCGATTGTGTCTTGTTTCCTTGATCCTTGTTTATGTATCCCGTTTCTAATTCACCGACTCCCCCTAACACCTTTCCTTTACTTGACTTCTCTTTGTTGTTCTAGTCTTGTTCAATAGTTTAGCTCATGACCTACCTCAAAACCCTTCTTAGATCCCAATCAATAGACTAGACCTAGACTCGACTTCCCATGTGTTTCGTCCCTGTGGATCGATCCCAATTTACCGCTACTACGTAGTAGTTAGCTGGAGTTATAAATTTGTTTGATCGCCTTAGATAAGCGACAATCTGACCCGTATCAGCAATTAACATGCTAACTATATTAAATATTTCAACAACAACAAAACTAATACTAAAAAGCATCTAACTCAATAACTAATTTATTAAAATCAGTAAATACCAAAATTAAGAAATAATTTAAACTAAGTATAGATAAAAAAACATACCTTAATCAAGGAAAATGGGAGAAAATAAATAAGGAATGAGGAGGAGAGGAGGGCGCGCGGTTTAGAAAGAAGAGGAGAGGAGTTTAGAGAGAGAGAGAAAGAAATGAAGAATGACGATGGGGAAGGGGGACTCGGTCTAATTTTTTATAAAAAGTCATAAGTTAGCAACCGACAGCGGTCGCGCGTGTTTTTTGTCGGTCGCTTAGCGAGTTTTTTCGTCACCTAGCGACTGATATTAGTCGCTAGGCCCTTAGTTTAGCGACAGATATCAGTCGCCCGCCATTTTTTTAGCGACTGATATCAGTCTCTACGCTATTTTCATTTTTTCCCGAACTTACTCCCACTCGGTCTCTTCACCTAGCGACTGATATCGGTCGTGCGTGTTTTTTTCAGTCGCTACTGTAGCGACAGACAATTTCGATCATGCTTGGTCAGTCGCCCTTTGACTTTTTTCTTGTAGTGCGTGAAATCAAGTATTGCAGGTCATACAAAGCTAATTAATATTAGGAAAATTCCCATTTGTACCCTCTAAATTTTCACCTTTCCCAGTTGTACCCCTGCGTATAAGCAATTCCCAATTGTACCCCTGAACTCTGTTAATTACTCTCAAACCAAACTAGAATTAGCCGTTAAGTATGGTTGTTAAATGCCAACTTGCAGTCCTAATCTAATGACATGGCGACATGTCGGTCTAGTAGCCTTTTGGCCTTCGTTAATCCTAATTAAACCTTCATTCTAATTTCGAGTTTTCGCTTCGTCGAAATCAACAACAACATGCAATAAGTGAGAAAAGCAACGGAGAATATGATGATGATGATGATGATGATGATAGTACATAGAGGAAGAATGGCAGATGATATGGTGATGATCAGTGAATTCGAACAGGGGAAGAAAGGAAGGAAGAGGAAGGGTTTGTAGTTTGAAATTAGAATGAAGGGGTAATTAGGGATTAACGAAGGCCAAAAGGATACTAGACCGACATGTCACTCGCCATGTCATTAGATTAGGAGTGCAAGTTGGCACTTAACAACCATACTTAACAGTTAATTCTAGTTTAGTCACGGTTGAGAGTAATTAACAGAGTTCAGGGGTACAGTTGAGAATTGCTTATACGAAGGGGTACAACTGGGAAAAGTGAAAACTTAGAAGGTACAAATGAGAATTTCCCTTAATATTATGCTTATTATTTCCGTTATTAATAAGGTGTTAAATTACCCCCATTTAGATCACCATTCATCTGGGTGTAATTCATGCATTTGCCTTAATTCATGCATTTGCCTCTTGGGATGCCTGAAAGGGTGAAACGGTTTTCCTTTTAGTCTATTTATAGTCATTTGTAGATTGTAATTCAGATTCAGACATCATATTTAAATTCACAAAACTTGCTTGGTTAGCAAAATATTTTCGTTTTTATTCAAAATGCGTTTCGAGTATTAACTTGTTCAATCTCAATAGGTCTTCAGTTGTTTCACCATTGATGAGTTATAGGTCTAACTCACCAAATATCGCTTCTGTATTAAAAATTTATATCACGTCCGCTTCTCCATGTCCTTCATGGCGAAGCTTGATGAAAATAATTCCGTAGTAAGGTCAACTTGACTTTGGTAGGTACCAAAGATCAACATATCATCAACATATATATAGACATATGATGACCCCATTAACGGTTTCATCAAATTTGCTATACACACTTATCCGATTGGTAGTCTATACCCATTGGATAAAACAACCTCATCAAACTTATGATACCATTATTGTTTTGGAGCTTGCTTAAGTCCGTTCGATCGTGCTTGGTCAGTCGCCCTTTGACTCTTTTCTTGTAGTGCGTGAAATCAAGTATTGCAGGTCATACAAGCTAATTAATATTAGCAAAATTCCCATTTGTACCCTCTAAAGTTTCACCTTTCCCAGTTGTATCCCTGTGTATAAGCAATTCCCAATTGTACCCCTGAACTCTGTTAATTACTCTCAGACCAAACTAGAATTAGCCGTTAAGTATGGTTGTTAAGTGCCAACTTGCAGTCCTAATCTAATGACATGGCGACATGTCGGTCTAGTAGCCTTTTGGCCTTCGTTAATCCTAATTAAACCTTCATTCTAACTTCGAGTTTTCACTTCGTCGAAATCAACAACAACATGCAATAAGTGAGAAAAGCAACGGAGAATATGATGATGATGATGATGATGATGATGATAGTACATAGAGGAAGAATGGCAGATGATATGGTGATGATCAGTGAATTCGAACAGGGGAAGAAAGGAAGGAAGAGGAAGGGTTTGTAGTTTAAAATTAGAATGAAGGGGTAATTAGGGATAAACGAAAGCCAAAAGGATACTAGACCGACATGTCACTCGCCATGTCATTAGATTAGGACTGCAAGTTGGCACTTAACAACCATACTTAACAGTTAATTCTAGTTTAGTCACGGTTGAGAGTAATTAACAGAGTTCAGGGGTACAGTTGAGAATTGCTTATACGAAGGGGTACAACTGGGAAAAGTGAAAACTTAGAAGGTACAAATGAGAATTTCCCTTAATATTATGTTTATTATTTCCGTTATTAATAAGGTGTTAAATTACCCCCATTTAGTTCACCATTCATCTGGGTGTAATTCATGCATTTGTCTTAATTCATGCATTTGCCTCTTGGGATGCCTGAAAGGGTGAAACGGTTTTCCTTTTAGTCTATTTATAGTCGTTTGTAGATTGTAATTCAGATTCAGACATCATATTTAAATTCACAAAACTTGCTTGGTTAGCAAAATATTTCCGTTTTTATTCAAAATGCGTTTCGGGTATTAACTTGTTCGATCTCAATAGGTCTTCAGTTGTTTCACCGTTGATGAGTTATAGGTCTAACTCACCAAATATCGCTTTTGTATTAAAAATTTATATCACGTCCGCTTCTCCATGTCCTTCATGGTGAAGCTTGATGAAAAAAATTCCGTAGTAAGGTCAACCTGACTTTGGTAGGTACCAAAGATCAACATATCATCAACATATATATAGACAAATGATGACCCCATAAACGGTTTCATCAAATTTGCTATACACACTTGTCCGATTGGTAGTCTATACCCATTGGATAAAACAACCTCATCAAACTTGTGATGCCATTATTGTTTTGGAGCTTGCTTAAGTCCGTACAACGATTTAATTAATGAGCTTACATGCTCATTACCGAGCATAATGAACCCATTCAGTGTGGGCTTTCTTCTTCACAAACAGGAAATTGTTTTGTTCTGTGCATATAGAATAAAAATTGTTCACCCTAATGGGCTGTTTGGAAACACGGATTTCATTTTGAAATTTGGATTTGACACAAATACTTTGTTTGGGAAACAAAGTGAATTTGTGAATTTGGATTTTGTCAAATCCAACCAAATCAAAGTCTCTCACAAAAATGGTCATTTCCAAATGACACTTTAACGCATGTCAATATGTCATTGTAAAATTCTATCATTTTACTTTTCTAATTTGACAATGACGATTTGAAATGAAATGTTGGTTGCTAAACGCTACCTAATTACAAACTCAAACTTTACTTTCTTCAAGTTGGTTGGAGGATGTAATAAAATTCTCAAAACAAAGTGTTACGTCTCACTAAGAGGGTCACCTCTCCCATTTGTAAGATGAAAGATCCTCTCTCATTTGTAAGTTGAAAGACCCTCTCCCATTTGTAAAATGAAAGATGAGAAAATATGTAGAATCACAATTAATGGTAACCACAAAAATCAGACAAAAGAGGAATAGAGCGAAAGATACTCTTTTTTAAAGACGATCCAAAAAGAAAACGGTGAACTGTGAGAATATCTGACGTAGACATATTTCATATAGGGCACAACAAAATATTGCAACGAGACATTGAAACTTTTTAGGCATTGTCGTGGACTCGTGAGTAGTTAGATATTTTGCAAACATTTTAGGCCCACAAAACCCTCTTAAGTTTCGTTTGTCGCATTGGTGTGATATGTTTGTCATTGAGCCATGCAAGTAGTTTCCACTTTTTCACTTAGGTGTTAATGAGACGGGAGAGTTCGCAAGCAGCTCGAGCTCGAGCTCGACTCGGTCAAAGCACGATCGTGTCAAAGCACAGTCAAAACACGACTCGGACTCAACTTGACAACATAATGAATCAAGCTCAGCAAGGCGTAACTCGGCTCGAAAAGCTCGTGAACAGCTCGATTTAATGTGAGTACGTATTTTCTCACCATATAAAATATTCGTATTGATTTGATTAATACGTTTGTATATATTTTTTGGATCCTAATTTAATAAAATCACATTGGTGCAAAAAAAATGTAAATTTTAATAATTGTATATAGGCTCGAACTCAACTCGACCTCACATTTTAGCTCGCGAGCTTGGTTACGAGCTCAATTTTTTCAAGCTCGGGTAAGCTCGAGATCGGCTCGAGTTCGAATTTTGTTTAACGAGCACATGTCGAGCAAGGCCAAGCTTGTGCTCGGCTCAACTCATTTCTCCTACTTCCACTCAAACCACCATCATACATATCAAATTGTGGGGACGAGAAATGAGGATTGCCAGAATATTGTGTCCATTTTGTTCGAAAAAGTATCAATTTGGTTTCTAGTTGGACCATCTCGTTTGATTCTCTTGAATACAGCTCCCAGATATTTCTTTTGTACGTGAAAGTTTAGATAACCAAAATGAGAGCAAAATGACACTCTTGGGGGGATCAAATCAAAAGGGAGGGGAAGGAATGATATAACAAACACACGTCCGTCCGGAACTCCAGACAATGTAAGCAATCACACAACCAAATGGAAAAGGTAACTCTGAAAAATCTAAGCAAATACATAACCGACTGCAAAAATAAACCGAACCCTTGCCAACTTCGAGCAAAAGTGTTTTCTGTGGCGGCTATTTTCAGAGTCCCGTGACTTCACAGGCTTAATATAATTCTATTTTACTTTTCACCTGGGAGTGCCAACAATATCTCACATGTTTCAATCTATATGTATCAATGTTAACTTGGGGTCTGCTCAAATGTATGTACATCCGTGACAGAAGAACAAACAGCAGAAAATGCAAGCATATCTTATCAAGTACTAGTAGCTTCTGATGTAGAAGAAGCCATACTCTCTCGTACCTTTTTCGGCTTCCATCCAGTCTCTTCAAGGGGCTGTCGTAATGCTACAAAATGAAGAGCATCACTTTGCACTTGATAGATATGACATGCCCATGGATATGTATCTAGAGTTGACCATATCTTTAGTCCCTCAAATTCCGTCTCCTCAGTGAACGAGTCTGCTACACAGTGGACTACACTGCCTTCTGGCTCATTGAACCCTGCTACTGCCACACAACCCAATGGTACAAACCCCTCCGGTGCACGAGGGAGCCAAATAGACACGGGAGTCACATAATCATCTGGGCAATTTCTCCACACCTGAACAGCCCCAAATTATGTAAATACCACACCGAAAATGAAAAAGGTATAAATAAAATTATAAGCTTATAAAATCTGGTAACTTTAGCAACCAAAGTGAAGTTGTGTAAATATAGCAACGAACTGGTAAATTTGCAAATAAATTTATATATAATTTGATAAAATTAATCCTAATCAAACGCAGCTAAATACAACTTTTACCAAAGAAAAAGCAAGTTAGACATCTAGAGAACATGTTTATTAAACATGTTCAATATTGCGTCTATATATGAAGTAGCGATCCATATTTACACGTAGATTGAATGAATTTTGTGTTGTAACTATTTTTGTATTCCATTTGGCAAAATTATGAAAAACATACTCCCTTCTTCTCATTCATTTGTTTGCCTTTGATTAAAATATTCTTCACAATTAATGTAAAAGTCGAACAAATGAATAAAACAGAGGGAGTACTTTATTTCAACATTTTGAAAGTCAATAACCATTACACATTGTTTATTTTGATGAATATAGGTTATCTTCACCCAACGGGTCAACCCCTTGTGGGTCAAAGCGGGTTTGGGTTAGACAAAAGGTGTTATTTCAGATTTTTCTGGTGTCAATTTTCGGGTCTAGTTAGCTTTTTATAGGTCTAATAGAGTAATGGGTACGAATCAAAGTGTTGACTTCATCATGGCAGAATATGCAGAGACAAGGAAATTGTCCAAGAATGAGGATATGGAGAAGTTTCCAGTGTTGTTTGAGATCTGTTCTTACCAGATCGAATCCCACGGGAAGTGTAAAATTTTCCTCGTTGAAACGATAGACAGCAGCAACATTTGGAGGGTGGGTACCAATACGTGCAATATCACCGATAGACATGTACCTAAAGAATAAGAAATATTCCAAATCAAAGATCAATCCAAGTGAGATAACATATGAAGGACCAATGTAATAGGAAGACAAGCTATAGTTTAAGATTGGAACTTCCTAAAAAAGCATGTAGATTTAAAGAATCAACTAGCATAAGTTACATGGACTCTTTATAGTCCTCACATCCCTGTGTACCCAGCATTAGACACTTGGATATGGAGACATGAATGTGATCTTACTTCAAATTGAGTAACATAGAACAAACTATCCAATTGAAAAAACTTCTTTGTAAGAAAACAGAGGCAAGAGTCATTAGTTAGAAAAAGGAGGGAAAGGGGGACAATGTTACCCTATCCCCTAGAGTATCACATTAAGTAAATAAAAGTTGTCGCAAATTTCTTGATGATGCAAGTATTCTCCATCTACTTATATTATATGTCTGCAAACTTTGAAGTTTGTGCCATGGCCTGAATGAAAGCCACAATGAGAACATTATAGAGAAAATATAAATAAGTGCTTGATTACTTTGCCAGAAAACTTTGATTTAACCTATGAAAGTATGAAGCTGAGCGGTTTTTCTAGAAACATACGAGTATTTGTGATGAGGGTGGTGAGGGGATTACAGGCTCACAGAGACGAATGGGAGTGGGGTGAGGTTGGAAGGCTATCAACAATGATTTTAAAGGAGTTAGTGTCTGAGTATCACTGAAATATAAAATTCAAAGGTTTTAGCTAAACTGAGTCTAGACCACTATTGTTCAGTGATGAATACTTGAGACTTGAGAGAGAATGTTACCCAGGTGGGCAGACTGGTCTCCAGATACTGCATATACCTTCATCTTCCAAAGCCTGAGAAAAGAATTGTTCCAAGTCAGCAGACCCACTCAAATAGAAGAGAAACCGAGCGTAAATGAGTATCAGTACACGGACCTTTTTTTTACACAATGTACACCTTCTCCTAGATTCTAGCTCACTGCTCCAAATCTTTGTAAAATTGATGGTGTGCCCGGCAAATCGTCTTTCATCTGATAAGGAACTAGGTGAAGATATTTTTCTTGACATGACAAATGCTCTTTCTTGCGTTTGCATCTCTCTCCTATCGGCTTCATTCCAAGAGAAATGCACATGTCTCTGGCTTGAAGGCACCTGAAGGACACCACCTTATTAGGACTAAGTGTGTGACTGGATGATTAACCAAATACCAAATGACAATCACTAATCAACCACCAGAACACTATCTATCTTTTCTTACCTTTAAAGTCAAGCTTTTCATATCTAATTGGTAGGTTTTCCACATCCTTCGGACAGCTGAGCAGATTATGATAGCTTGTGGTTCTCCAGATTCAGAATCTTCCTCTGGCTTGCACTTAATAACCCGAACAAAAGGCTCAGATCTTTCGAAATTTTTAAGATGCAGAAACAAGTGTGAAGGTTGAGGTTTTCCAGCTTTAGCCAACTCCAATGCCAGCAACTCTTCCCAGGGAACATCCCACATAATCTTGCTTGGCTTTTTGTCCAAATCATCTGGGGCTTTGAACTATACACAAACATATAATACGACAATAAGTAATTAATACTACTAGTGAATAGAAGAAAGGGAGACATTTTTGTGTTGACTAACCTGAAGTAGCATAACCCTTTTGTTGGTGATCATGACAATCCTTTGTTGAGGCAACATGAAATGATCTTCATAATAGTCGGACCACGCAAATTTGGAGGGTTCCTTGAAGATTTTAGTGCATCCTAAGTGATGACTTGCTTCTGCAAGCCAGAGTATCATCTGAAGCAAAACAGAAAAGGAAGTAAAAAAATCACTTACTATAGACCAAATATTACAAACAAACGACAGGCTTGTTTGATATACAAAGTAGCAATTTAATGGGATTCATTAATTTAAAAAAATTAATCAATTACACTACTAGCACACCATCATCTTTCCTTTCCATGCCTAAACTTATCTTTCAGGTCCACTGCTTCAAATATTTTATTACCAATCAAGTGGGATAGGCCTCTCTATAATAGAGATGGTCTAGACCTTTAATTCTCTCAATTGGTAAATAATGAGAGAGCTAAAGAAAGATTTTCCGATTTGGAGTAAAGTGGCATTATTGTTGTATCAAGAATCAATGAACAAGTCAAACATCGGGAAGATGCTTATGACAAATAAGTCTTGATTCGAGTTAAACACTTTAACTCCCATCTTGTAATCAATCAGATTCAAATTCATCTGGGTCTTTTCAGGTACCCATACTTTTAATTGATTATGGTTGGAAGGAGTTTCGAGAGATTTACTCACTCACTTCACATCTTCGACCAGATATTTCATATCGGTGTGTCGCATTCGGATTTGTCTTGCCATGTATAAGCATGACGATTTTTTATTTTGGGAAAATTCATGGGAACAATCCATACTACTCCGTATTATCCATCTTCTCAAAATAATCCGAATTATGTTTTAACCTAAAATAAACTGAAATATGGATATCTTATTCCCAGTCAACTTTTGACCTGTATAATATTGGAGTAATAAACTACTCAGTAATAACAATAATAAAAGTTAAAAAAAAAAAAGGCCACTTCCGCCAGTCTACCATCAAACTCCTGAGATCACGTTAGTATTTTGTCAGTACTTTGAGGGTTTCTTTGAGGTTCTTTTATGTTATTGTGGAGTATTGAGGCAAGGAAAAGTTTATAAGAGATCCTTTGACCGTTGGCTATTTATCAGTTTTTAATAGAATGGTGACCTATTTCTCGAGAAAATTGAAAAGAGATGAGAATGCTAGTATTGCAGATTTAGGACATTCACATCAGTATAACAGATGTTCATTAAGGGAAATCATAATTTTGAGGAGTTGTAAATCCAAGCTTGTAAGAGTAATGGCTGAACCGGGGTTGAAGACCATGGTTGGTGGCGGGGTGAAATAAATGTCATAATTAAATATATTAGGGTGATGATTAGAGTAACTATGATTCTTAAATGGAATTATTACTCCATACTAGGATTAACCCATGCAAAATTTGCATGGACACCTATTAAAGTCGTCGTTACGATGAAAGTCATACATAATTTCGATGATGCTTCTCTCATAATTTCCTTTTCCCTTTTCCATTTCTTATGCCATAAAATGGCCCTGAAAGTTTCCTAGACTCTTGTAGTGGTGTCTTATCGCCACAACATCAGTCAATGGAGAGACATACGAGTTCCTTTGCTTTCCTCATGAAGGATCAGGATACGACTAAGTTCAGTGGCACTATAGTTGGCTTTAAAAGCAGTAGAAAGAAATACATGACGCTGGGAAATATAATAGCAAGGATATTCAAATGAAGATAAAAGGGTTACGTACAACATATCAAATATGACACAAACAAAACTAAACCCCATTATTTCTCTCCACTTTATACTCGTATCTTTTATCAGTTACCCAGTTATCCATAGATTCTTAGATCTCCCCAATCCCTTGCAAGCCTCACTTTTTCGCTCTTTAATCACCCGCCTATCTCAAGTTGTTGAACTAGCTTAGATAATTCTCCCCCCATCGTATTGTATGGCCACAAATCCACTATAGCTAGCATATCCAACTTGTCCCTCAGTTTTATGAATAACCAAGCTTTTACATCTCAAAAGTGTGATTAAATTTGAAAGCATCATTATATGCAAATTTTTGGGAAGTGGAATACCTGTCCAACTGCTTGTCTCTCATCATATTCTTGAAGAACCCCATCTGAAAGTATAGCTCGAGGATTCCTTACTCGTTGAAGGGCAGTTCTGTTGTTTAAAACTTCAAAGCATCTGGCACAACTTGCACCAATTCCATCAACGGTCAATGAGAGAAAATCTAATGCTCCACTCACTGGTTGAACAATAAACCCCACAAAAGCTCTTCCAAGCCCATGAGCAAGCCCCAGTACACCATTTTGCCTGGCACTCTCAACCGGCTTCCTGACAACTCCGGACACACCAAAGGCAAAACCTTGTGCAAGAGCTTCTGTTCCTTGGATAAATCCATCGCCCACGTTCGTAATTCTTCTAGACCATACCTGAGATAGTATTCCAAATGAGTTCAAGCTATTCATATGGAAGCCAAAGATCATGAAAGGACAAAATGTAAATTTGGACCTGCTTTGAACGCAGTTTCAAGAATTGGCCATCAGTTGACAGTTCTGCAAAACCTTTGCTTAGCGAAGCTAAAGTGGACCTTGTCATGCCTAGAACATCAACTGATAGAATCAGATGTAAGGGATTGTGTATTAAGTCCCTCCAAATCCGATTGGTAATTGCAGGAATCACAGAGCTTTTCCGCATGAATCTATCTCTGTGCATAACTTTCCGTAAGTGGATCTGTAGAAGGTAAATGCAAGACAGTCACAGTCACAAAGTCAATCAGTTGCTGTATGAAATGTAGATTAAAGTTTCAAATTTGTCAATCTTACAAATTCAGGGAATTCAGTAGAAACCTTGAAAACACAATAGTAGATTGTATTAACTATGCAGGTCTGAGAAACATTTCAATTACCCTGGTATTACAATTAAATATGAAAGGGCTAAGACAGCATCTTGACGACTTGACCAATCAGTACTTCTAGTTCTAGGTGGTACAAGTCGAATATGTATGACAATTACATAATGACATGCTTGACAGCACCAAATAGTAGATAAAATGACATCTGCCATGACGGTTTTACAAAGCTCGAAACTTAAGTCAGCCGTTTGTGTTGCATTTATTTTCTCTAAATCGACCACTAAAAAGAGAAGTGCCACAAGAAAAGCTTTAAACTGCTGACAAGTTATATGACAACACAGATAACCATAAGTGAAAATCTCTGTTCACATCGGGAATTAGATGCTCATACAGTACGAAACAGATGGCCTATTATCCTTAAAGCTACCTAATTGATGTAATAAATAGACGCAAGGTATCGTCTACAATAAGGAACCATTGGACATACAGAAATATACACCCTAAATGATTCGCTCATAGACAAAATGAGAGATAGACAGTTACGCTCTCAGACTATACATTTGACACAAATTCTTGGAGGACTTATTATACTACTCACTGGAGATTAGTTTAATGGACGTTATTATCACACAAACTGAAAAGACAAAAACACCAGATAACCACTATGCCATAAGCACGTTCACGGAATACCCGTCTTAGAATGAGAAAATGAATCTACTCTGTGACCTTATAGAAGGACAAGGTATGGAGGTACAGAATTATGAAGTCAAATTATTATCATCAATTCTTTAGATACAAGACACACCTGAATTTTAAACGCACTGCCAAAAGCAGACAATATGGGGCTCCAAACACCCAAAACTCCATGTGGTCTCTGAGCGGGAGCTGTTTCAAGAGCGACTTTCAATCTTATTTCTGAAACATCGATAAGGCTGCGATGGGTTGACAATATGTAAATATTGTAAGTAGATGAACTCATCAAACTCCAAAATGATGCATAAGAGTATAAAATGCAAAAACGAAGAACCAAAAAATTAGAAAATACGATGAACAAAAAGCGCCAGCACATGAGCCCAACTATTATTCAATCCGATTTTTTTCTCAGTTACTATCTTTTGCTGATTGTCCAATAATGATCTTCCCCTTGGGTTTTGGCACAACTATTAAGACAGGGGTTAAAAAGAATGATACATTGCAAATCATATCACTAAACAACAATCAACACCACCTCCAACCATGGTACAAAAATGCTCTCATGACATAACATAGAGAAATGATATACTTCGTATCACTCAGATATGAATTAGCTAATGGTACCACTATCCTGTACTTTACAAAAAAGTCAAGGATTACACTTGTACAGCCAAAAGAGAGAAAACATAGACATCAAATATAAAAACAAGGAAAGTGATGTTACGAAAATTGAAGAACCAACACATATCTAAATGATTTTTAAATTGTGGCCATGTTGACTGGGATCCATTATGTTACATCTGTGACACCCTATATGAGAACTACGTAATAATTGTCATTACTGATATTGTGGAAGCTGGATAGAGGAAGGGAATAAGACGGGGTCAGGGCTCAATGGTGACTACAAAACATAAAGATATTTTGCACCATTAAAATTTACGGAAAATGAGACTGTGGAACGACCAAATATAAGTGGGAAGATCATTGTGAGACAGCTAAAATGGCATAAAAGTTTTAAAACTGACGCTTCACAGTTAATTATTTATCTTTTATAAATATGAAACTACTGGGAACCGTCAATCTCCTGGTGTAGAAACTTGAAAGGATGCTTGAGGATATTCTTACTCTATACGTATCTCTGGATCAACTTGCGTAACATTTGTGTTTTGAGGAAGGCGATCTAGCTGAAGGTTGTTATAAAGATCCATTACAGCCCAAACAATTGGCTCATGGATATTAATCCTCCAGCACTTATCAGTGACCTGCCATGTCAGCATTATGGTCAGATACGTGATTTCTTTATAATCAACAGAAAACACGAAATTAGCCCCAACTTCTCTATCAACATTACCCTGATATACACATATGGATAGACTTGTATTCCATCAGTACTCTCATTTCGAATGGTCAGCGTCATTTTGAAAACCGGCACTTGCACATTACTTTGTTCAGGCGCTAGTAGTACGGGCATCACAGTCAGAGGAAGCTGGTTATCGATCTGCAGATGGCCCAATATGAGCTTAAACCTGATTTGATGACGGGAAATAGTCAGTGCACTAATAGGCTTCCTCATAAGTATTCAGAAATGTCGTGAATGAACATTACTAGTAGTCGCTTCTTATGATGTTAAAGGTGCTCATCATATTTGGAAAGAGGAGATTAAATAAATGAGTTACGATTAATTTGAATAACGAATTGCACATAGATTGACATAAGCAGAACAAGAATATGCATAAACTGCCATACCTGCTTGTTGTTCCACCATCATAGCCAGAAGAATATGCTATATATACTCTCTCCAAATATAAAAATGATATCTCTCGAGGTTTATGGTCAACAACAGACAGACCAAGCACGCCAAATTCAACAGTAAGTTCAAATGGTGAAACGGTGTTATGTACTTCTCTCCTCAGCTGAAAACTTCCCAGGTTTCCTTGTGAGCTCAACCTAAGAGGATGTGCATCTGAAAAGCGAGCAACCTTGACAGTACCTGCATCCATCAGATGAAACTGCACCCCTGCCACCACTTCCATAAAAGATGTAGTATTTTCCAGATCGATTGTTGAAGTACCCACAATTCTGTCATTAGTTACACTAACTTCCAAGATTTTCTGACCATATGGATCATCCCAAGAAAAGTTGGCAGTTGAAAGAGGTGTCAAACAGCTTGAATATTCATCACCAAACCCACATTGGTGAATGCTGATAGTCTTGGTGCTTGTCCTGTTCTCGATCCTATTTAGACAGGTTCAATGTAAGGTAAAAAATACAACTGGGGAAAAAACTAAGTGGACAACAAAGTTCGCACAATTGAAGTGCTTGCAAGAACTTGATAGTGTGTGTCACCTGCTTTTTCGTTACAAACATAAGCACAAAATTAAAGGAAATCACCTGATGGGACCCTTCGTTGAGCCAAGACGGAAAACAACAATGAAACGCGATCCTTCTTCATAGCCACGAACTTCTGTCCTTAGGAATACCCGTTCACCATTTTCCTTTCGCAAGACCAGTGAGAAAGTATCTTCTTTCAAAATCTCAACAGGAACCGACCATTTTGTACCATCTAAGCAAACCTATAGAGTTTTCAAAATCCGTAAATATTAACTCTATTTCAATGCAAAATGCTTAGTTAAGATGTGTAAAAGATATAGTACGAAATTCATATATTAAGTAGAAAAATGATAGAACATCTACCATAGAATTCATTATTTTCGACAAACCCATACAGCAAAAAGGTCGAGTACATCAAACATCCCCTTTGGATGCCGTAGAGGGAAGCCTTTTTTAACTTTGAGGTGATGGTAATGTTGTACAAACTAAAAAGCATTCTACATCTACCATTGAACAATCCATTCACATGATTGTGGCATTTTTCTCACAAAAAGTGGCAGTGCCAACACACAACGTAGATGTATGTAATATTACATTCAAAAGATATGTTTATAAGAGGTGTGTGCTTCATTCAACATGTGGGCATACTAAGAAAAACAGACTAAGCATAGGGCTGATCAAGTGCGAGTCACCCGTTCGGCCCGGCCCATTCAGCCTGGCCTTTCAGCCCGCTTATTAAGCGGGCTTGGTCAAGAAATTTTAAAAAAAAATGAGCAACGGGTAACGAAATTAGGCCCGCTAAAATATATGGGCGGGCTTGGACTAGAAAAATTGTTCATGGCAGCCCGCTATTTAGCCTATAATATCATTTTTATTTATCTCTCCCATCCAATCCAATGGTAACACTTACCACAAATGGACCATCGGATCCAAACTCCCCATTCCCTTTTTGGCTAAGAACTTTACCAACTAACCCCAAACTCTCCCTTTATTTACAACAAATACCACTACTTTTACCCACCTTTATTTAGACCCCTCCATTTAACCTTTTGATTTACTTATAATACCCTTACTTTTTACACATTTTCTTAAAACATGTGTCCAACTCAATCTTACCATTGAATTGGATGGGAGGGAGTATTACAAATATGCATACACTTACATAAATTTTTGTCGCCTTTTTTTTTCTTTTTTTCTTTCAATTTTTAGTAGACTTATTTGTTAATTACAATATCTAAGTAAGAGTGACGACGATTTAACTGCTCTTACCATAAAAAGTAGATAAAGTAAGTTATAACACTCCCATTTTAAGGGGAACAAAAAATTAAATTAGTTTACTTAACCCCATGGGTCGGCCCGCTTTGTTGCGGTGGGTGGGCGTGGACGACGGTAAGTTGCCCGTTGTAGCGGACACGGGATACAATATATGGCCCGCTTGCCACATTTTCATGGTTTAGGCCCGCCCATGTCCGGCCCCAAGCCATCATCATCAGCAGCTTAGCTAAATAGGAAGGCAAGAATTGGAACTATCTTTAGGTTATTTTACTCTGGACACTTTGTTTTGGTTGTTCATCAACTACAACATACCTTTTAAGACAACACATTATGACTTAAGACATCAATTAATTTTCAGCCAAAGCATGAAAATTTTCACAAACTAATGGTATCTTACACTCAGACAAGTGATTGCTTAATTACATCTGTTGCGTGCTCTGCAAAGAACGATGATATCCTACTTAGCACTTCATAACCAAATCCAAAAGTTCCAAATTTATACACCATCGTAATACTCCCTCCGCTTCTTATCTTTCTTCCCAATGCCTTTGTCCCACTTCTTAAGAAAAGGGGACTATGTACCAATTTAACCCTCACTACCCAGCCCCACTAGCAACCAAAATTGATCACCACCATCATCACCACTGGCCACCCCGACCAACAGTCCTCTGCCGGCAACATCACCACCATGGGGCACCACCCTTAACCTGTGAAAAATAACAGAGGGGATAACAGGCCAAAGATACGGCCATTTCGTCGCAAAGGTGTTGGCGTTGTCAGACGCGAATAAAGGCTGGAGATGCAGTGCCACGGGTGGTATTTAAGGTGGACGGAGGGGAAGAGAAAATGCCATCTTTTTGTTCACCGTCGGCAAGAAATTTGTTGCCGGAGATGGTGGAGGCACACCAGCCGGTGATGGCGAAAGGGGAAGGACAAATCGATGGTGGTGGTTGAAGGATGTCGACAACCACATCTGAAGAGATGGCGGTGGTGGTTGAGGTGGCCGACGATGAAATGGCGGATAAAGGTGGCAAAGTTTGTCGGACGTTGATTGGTTTGAAGAGTACTTGTTAATTAGCTTGGGGTAGGGTTGATTTGATAGTGGCAATTATTGTAATAATCCTAAGTTTATAAGGACATTTTAGTAAAATGCCCTTGAAAATATACCAAAACAGGAAACAAAGAGAAATTGGAAGAAAGAAAAAAACACCCCAAAAAGGAAAATGGGAAGAAATAAAAAAAAAACGAGCGAATACCAACTTATGAAACAGGACAAGAAAGAGCAAATAAAGATAACCAACCTATGATGAACCCGGTCTCAGTTAATAAGTGCACAGGAACATTTTTATATGCAGTGTTTATAAAGGTTAAATTTTTGAAAGAGAAAAATGAACCACAGTCACAAGCAATAAAAAGTAAACTGAGTTGAAAGCCTAACTACCTGAAGTTTATTAGAATCATCAGTTTCCCGGTACAAGAAGCACACTCTTGAGTCTGGAGCCCGAAGGATCTTAGGTTCATCTTGGCTGCTTAACTTAACGTATACATCTTGACCAGTTCTGTTTGTGAAAGTCATGTATGGTCTTATGGAGAGTACCTGACAAACGAACAAAAGAAAAATCTAAAACAATTTATATTTTTGTCAGTGTGACTTTCTGAAGATTCGCCTTGGAGATACCTTTGTTGGGATGGACTGATAGGGGCATGGTTTCGAGGTAACAAAAAGTCTAATACAGTTACCAGAGGGATCATAAGCAGACAAATTCACTGATCCATCCTGTACAGCAAATGAAGGTTCTATCAGTAATTATGCTTCACGAGACTTGCTCCATAGTAAAAGTTGGCAGATTGGCAATTGTACCATGTCACCCAATGGCGATAGATCTGTAGTGTGCCGAAACTTATCTTCTTCAGAACTGACAATTGACGCCTGTAGTCCCACTAATTCGAAGTTCAGAGATGAAGCAATAGTGCAACCTTCATGAAATTCATCTCCAGAAATTTCCTCACTAATATCAGTATTTCTTTTTGCGGCCTTAAAATGTGAAGAAATCTTCCCGGCTTTTTTCTCAGTCTTATTGACAAGCCTAAATGTAATAGGTGGGCACCGGGCAACAGTAAACCAATATGGAGCATAAATTCTAACAGTCTTGGGCATTGTTCGTTGATCTTTGTCATTATTCTGTTCCAGGACAATTTGAACAGTCCTGCAGCAGAAAACAAATCAAGAAACAATTAAAAAAACTCCCACCTTCTCTAATTTAGAGTACTAAAAAAAGGTGGGAGTCATGAATTAACTATCGACAAACATGCAAACAAAGCAATCAAGTGTGAATCAACCTTCCAGAAATAGAGCTCCTTAAATTTAGAGTTCTGGATGAGAGTCCTCTAGGATGAGATATAGGCACAGCTTCCTATCAAACGAACAAGATGACAGAAAAAACTAACATGAGCAAGTTGAAATAGATTGAAAACATCCCAAGAAACAAAGAATTAAGTACATTCAGAATCTTACCTGCAATGGCAACCACCCTTTTTGTGGAAGTAGAGATAGGTATAAAGGCTTAGTAACATCAGCAGAATATACATTTACGGTCTTCCCAGAGCTAAAAATCCCTCGAGAGCAAGCAAGGAAGTGACCACTTGACTGCATTTCAAGGACTGAATACTCAACTCTCAATGGAAGATAGTTGGTAATGGACAATGGAGACTTGACTACAATATTCCAATCCTGTATGGGATCTGCACGGATATCCTTTGCAATCTCTGAAGCTTGGATACTCAAATAGAACCAAACTCCATGGGACCCACCTGAAGAGGTTCCACTCATCTGTGCACAATGTAAAATTTTCTCAGACTCTTCCAAATCAGATACACAGATGTCAGGGTCTTCCTGGGGTTTCTCGAGTCCCAAAGATTCCACAAACCGATCTACGACTTTACTCCATGCATATTCATCCTGAGTTCCAAAGTCTAAAGGACGTAGTTGAAGAGTAAATGGTCCTGCTCGTGTCAAGCAAGAAAGAGGGAGGGGGCAACAGTCCCCAGGCTTCAATAGACCTATGGACACAATATGCTGTCCATTACTTGAGATATGTCTCCTGGTTCGAAGCCATCTGCGTTGCCTCACATTATTTACAGAATTCTTGGTGTCATATGACTCAGGCCACTTCAGACTTTCCTCATCTGGAGCATAAGCCCATCCACCGATATCACCCACAACTGTCTCATCTATATGCCATTCGTCAGTCCACTCCCATGTAGATGTTGCCTCAAAATCAGAAATTTCCTACACAGTAAAGTAATCAGATGCTTCCTTTCCTTTCACTACTATTTTTTGTATGTGTTTCATTTTTCTTTTGGGGGGGGGGGGGGGGGGGGGGGGGATACCGGAAAAATAAAACTTTCATTGTTGTGTTTAAAAATTTCATTCCTATACAAAGATTACTCAAAAGATAACTTCTGCTCTCATTGCTTGCCAATGTCATATTCTCTTAAGAGCAAGGGTGTATTATTCTTACCATTGCATTGTTCGCTTCAACTTCACTTGGATACCATTCGGTTATATATATAGATGATAGCAAATGGTAATAAAACTAGTAGCTAATAAAAGACACAATCTACTTCCCTTCTCACTTCTCAGAGGTCAATTACTAAAGAATGCAGAGCGATATGCGCTGAGATAAAGATGGCTAATACTATTATTTTATCTCAGGCACCGAGATAATGTGTAGAATTGTATGTGACAAGATCAACAACAATAAGCATAAACATAAGAACATTGTTGTGAAAGTAATTGTACTCAGAACCAAAAATCACCCACCGACAACTACACAAAGCAAGGTCTAGGAAGGTTTAGACGTGTTTCAGTTATAAGTTCTGCCACAGCCCAGAGGTTGAAAAGGGCCATGGAGCGACAATAATGAGTCTGCTAAGGACACGAACAAGCCAGACCATTCTAATCATATTGCATAAGTAGTATGAGTAACGGTTATGTCGGTTCCTGTGATGAGTCAAACCATATCTGAAAGGTAATCCCTCCATTTTCTTCATTTATTCCCATGGACCTAAATATCCCCTCACAAAAAGTGGATGAATGGACCTAAATGAAAAAAAATAGGGGAAGAAGTTTTCATTGTGCACAATCACAGCTCAGATCGTGAAGATAAGAAATAGCAGAAACATGCCGAAATTTAATTACTACACAGTACACACAGTAGGCAACAGACACAACACTAAAGCAGCTCACCTTGCTGTGTACTCCCCCAGCTGATGGCTCATTGCTAGGCTTTCCCGAACAGGAAACCCAACCAACATCTGGTACATATTTTTCCATTTCGAAAAATTCAACTATCTCAATCATTTCAGGATTCACATTTGATTCCTCAAAAGTACTTTGGTCATTTGACAACCTCTTCGATCCAGAAGGCACCTTGGCTCTAAGGCATACATCCAGCGTGAAATTTGTAGTGTTACGCACAGAAACTAAAGACCTTATATTTACATATCTGTTGCCATCCCGGACACTAACTTCACTAGCAACAACGTCATTGCCTAACCTCCAACAAGCAGCAGGAGCACCATAGTTCAGCCTCACAACAGTCCAAGGACCTTCTCTAGTAGGGCTGATCTGGATAAACCCATGCTTTTTACCACCACTTGAGTGCTTGTTGCTGTTAAGTTCCGTCTTTGGAGACAAAAGAACAGACAGCTTCAGTCTTCCCTGTGGTCCTTCACTACCCTTTTCCTTCGCAAATATAAGCAAAATGTATTGTCAAGACTATGGTTCCACTACCTTGAGTAAACTCACGGTCATCAATTTTGCCAAAGGTGAAGAAAAGCAAACGAACTGAAAATCACCTTTAACTCAGGAGGAGATAAATCGATCCACTTTAGTCCATCATGGGGGTATGCGCTTTCCAAAGCTGCTACTTCCTTCAAAGGGGCCGAGAAAAAGCCAACAGGAACACCTGACAGGACATGCAGATTGAAGTATGGTCAGAAACCCAGAATCTAAGACAGTTTGGTAGGACATGGTGAGGGTTTCAAGGCTTTGGGCTGGACTAAAAATGTTAGAATTAAACATCATGATAGCATATGACATAAGTCTGTGTTAGAAGAACTCGGGGATTGTGAAGCTCTCAATAAATTTGTACCTTTTCCAATGTCAGTCACGATGAGCTCGACCTTGTAGCTGTCCTGCTCACACACACAAAAAGCAATCGCCAAACAAAGTAGATACTTCAACATGGGCATGAGAACCTTATACACTATAGAAAGAATCCACACTAAATCAGCATCACAGAACAATCATCTAAGTTATGAAGAGGCTGGATGAGGCTGAACTTAACTGACGTGAGTTGGAAGGAACATGGCCCAAAATTTGGGTTTTAGATGCGACTTTTACAATCCTATAAACATACTTGAACACAACACGACAAATGAACCTATTCTCAGCGGCCAACATACCCAAAAATACATTCCCAAACATACTATTTACTCAGAGTGCATCTTTTACAAGCTCACATATCATGGGCGTGTGGGATAGAAATAGATTGACAGCATTTAGCCATATATAACCTAACATCCTATAATATTATCACTGAGCATAATAAAGACTAAACAGAATCATTTGAAATAGGATGAGACAAAAACAAGAACTGCATCTCATGGTTTGCCAGAACAGTAACTCCTATGTGACAGTGTGTATTGACTATTGACAGATATAACATAGCAAGAGATAGAAAGAAAAGAGGGACAATGTCATAGCATCAAGGAATTGAACGGACAAGAGAGTAAAGTGAACAACGGAAATATATTTTGCAGTAAAGAAACCATTTGTAACATACCGGAGTATCTATTTTAAAGAAGAAAACTTCACCCCATTTCACAAACTCCAACTCAGTAGAAGGACTGAGTTCAGAGCTGCGTCCGCAGGTTCGTGCACTTTGCTGATTCAGCAATACTCCACTTGCCAAAAGAGGATCAGGACTCAATCGTATTGCCACAGTATATTGACAAGAAGATAACCCCTCCACTCTTTGGAACTGCATCTTGAAGAAAACACCGAATGAGAAACACTGTCTTCAAAGACCAAGAAACACATGAATACAGGCATTAACATATACCGAAGCATGTCCTAGATTTTTTTTATCATTTATAAAAACATGTACTTGAAAGTCATGGACATAAGCAGAGAAATGAAAAGGAAAAGAAGGACAGACTGCCTATGGCTGTATCACTTTTTTAAAATCAAGAGATTTAAGGATGTCTTAGAAAACCTACATCTGCTACATAAACAAAGCCATCAAGTGTATACAGATCTTCTGCTATTAAAAAATGAGAAAGTATGCTCTGCACACATACAAGACATGGAGTCTTTACACACACAAAAAATCCCTGGAAATTAAAGCCTAACTTCAACGAAAATCTGAGGTCACTTAAGCCACATGGAGTTCATGTAACTTGAATATTGTTCTTGAACATGACAGAAATATTTATGTTCGTCTTTAGAGACTCAAAATTGCAAGATTCTATTGTCATGGGACAAGGACTGAATCTGGAGGTCACGCTGGCTGCAGCTTCCTTAGAAGCAAAATACATCATGCTTCCATATTCTTGCTTTGACAATATCAAATTTGACAGAACCATGTTGAGTTAGTATCTTAACCAGCAAGTAGCTGCTAACCAAAAATAAAACAAACTGTTTCTAAGTGATAAAATGTACTCCCTCCTCTATTCCAACTCCACCTACAAGTTGATCTATTCAGAGTTAGGACAATTTGGCGGTTTGCAAGCAAATGGTTGTCAAAAAAAAATTAGGAAGTTTAATGGGAGTCTGTGAGATAGAGGGAGTACTGATTATACAAAAACATGCCGAAGAGGCACCCCATGCAAAAAATATACCATGAGAGTAGAACTGGTATGCAAATATAGAATTGGAAAATTAAATAACTAAACTCCTCTATAAAGACACACACAAAAAGAAACAAATAAATAAATAGTCCGTAAATAAAAGTCAAGTGCAATTTTGGCAATAAGTTAAGAGAGAAATATCCTATAGACTCTTCTACAAAAGTTCATGCTAGGACCACATATTATGTCTTTGGATAATGATGTTTCAGAATTATCAAAGTATCTGCTAAAGAAGAGGATGAAAAGACCTGAGCTTCTGCAATTATAAATGTCACCATTCGATGGCACTTTTGGCCAGCGATTCCTTTCAAGTGAGAATCTAGCATATTTTGAGACACAGGAACTTTGAGGGGCTTCATGTCTCCGGAGGGCATCCTGACTACACTAGAGAGCCCCCTTAGCTCAGTGGTTCGAATAAAAATGTCTTGACCAAGCTTATTCTGCGGAATAATATAATAGTCTCTTTTATGAAGAACGTTATCCACTATCCCACCGTTAGACGTAGGAGACACAGTTTCCTGTGGAAGAATATTAACCACAAAGGAAGCTTAGCTCATATTCCTGAGTGAGGCAAAATATCAATAAACATTATAAGAGAAAAAGAAGGACCATGTTATCACACTCCAACAAGTCGGTGGCAGCCTAAAAGAAATTTAAAGAACTTCAAGCTATTGAGAAAACTTACTCTTCTAACATAAGACTCTTGGACTTCACTAAGACTTTGCCAGCTAGCATAAGCTTGAAGAAGCATATTGGCATTGGAACTGGACACATTCAAATTTAGATCTTTTGTTGTTGTGAGACGTAATTGAGAGGCAGCGCCAGGTGAGCTTAAGTCATACTGGTACCTGCAAATTGATTTCATCAGACTTTCAAATTAAGAGTACGGATGAAATAAAGAAGCACCAACCAACCGACCATGAGCACCCTCATCTCTATACAGTTCACTTGCTCATGGGCTCCAGGAAATGACAGTATGAGAAGGTCAAATGCACTCCCGTGTAAACAAGAGAGAGTTTGTTTTGTGATGATCTAAAGAGTAGATTGCAAGATGACTGTAACTTCACAGTTATAAGAAGCATAATCATTTTAGTGAGTCATTTACTTCTTTCAATCATACTCTGAGCATAAAATACAAAGTATTTCCCTCCATTGTAATTTGTAAACAGGCCACAGAAGCTTCGTGACTAAATCCAAAGTCACAAAGTAATCTATTCCTTCCCAGACATGAACATTAAAAATTACTAAAACCGCTGCTCCAGCAGAATTCTATATTTCCACTGCTAAAAACCTACAACTAACGTAAGAAACCTAGAAGGGCATCTGAATACCTAGTGCCCATGCACATTGGATACTGATCATCTAAAATAAACCCATTTGCCTCCACCCCCAACATTTTCCTTAGGGTCGTGCTTTTTCCTAACGAGTTTTACTCAATCCTAACGACATTTTTACCAATTTGTCCTTCTCATTTTTTCCACATTTTCAAGTGCTTGTCTAATTTCTCTCTAGAAAAATCCCTAAATTTCAACTACTACTATCAACACAAGCACCCATCACCCAAAACCCAAAACACAATTAATTTCTCGATATTTGTATTCCTTGCATAGTCGCATCCTGTACACATACTGAAAATTTTATTTCTTTTGTATGTTTTTCAAATTCTTGCACTAAAAAGGTTAAAATGATTTATCACATAAAAAATCCGAAGGTCAGGTACTAAGGAGGGAGTGTAACGAAATTCCATGAAATTTTCAATCAATAAGTCAATAAATTGCCAATTCATGGTAGCAAAATCAATAAATTGAGCCTCCTACGTCAAATAGCCATATAAATTGCTTTTATTTGTAAACATCCGGTGATTTGAGTATTTTAATTAGAACAGCTGGAAAAAGTTTTTCAAAAAAAATTGTCGGAAAAATAAAAGTAAATAACTAAAACAATATTAATAATTAGAATTAATGTCTAACAGAATTATACGAGTAATTCATAAGCGAAGTTGATTGATTGAAGATTTTTTGGGATTAAGGCCCTATTCTTTTCAGCTTATTTTCAGCCTGTTTCAGACCAGCTCAGCTCAGCCCAGCTCAGCTCTAATATTTTCAGCTTAGCTCCAATAATTTCAGCTCCTAAAATAATACTTCAATAATAATAATAATAATAATAATAATAATAATAATAATAATAATAATAATAGTAGTAATAATAATAATAATAATTAATAATATTAATATTAATATTAATATTAATAATAATATTAATATTATTCTTATTATTATTATATTATTATTATTATTATTTATTTATATGAAACGTAAGTTGCATTAAGATCGAAAAAAGTTTCTTTTCATAAAAAAAATAAAAATAATAATAATAATAATAATAATAATAATAATAATAATAATAACAATAATAATGTTGTTGTTGTTGTTGTTATTTCTATTACTTGTATCTCATGTTAATAATAATAACAAATTATTATTATCATCGTCATTGTCGTTGTCGTTGTCGTCATCGTCATTGTTATTATTATCGTTATTATTATTATTTTCTATTTTTTTTATCATCATTGTTATTATAGTAATTATTAATATTATTATGCACTTCATAATATTTTGAAGTCTTGAAAAGATGTTACATTCAAATATTTACAGCTCTGTCTCAATGTCATTACGACTAATTTACGTGTTTTTAAAACTATTTTTTAGTGAATAGAATATGTATTATTTGTATTGTATTAAGATTTATGAATATCAAAATTTAAAATTTTATATATTACATAATCAAAAATATATACATAATATTTTCTATTGTCAAGTACTAAAAAAACAAAAGTAGAAATCAAATGAATTGGAATGAGTACTGTGTTGTTGTTATTATCATTACTATTATTATTAATTAATTAATTAATTATTATTATTATTATTATTATTATAATTAATTATTATTATTATTATTATATTATTATTATTTTTTATTATAAACCAGAACTTGTATTAAGATCGAAACAAATTACAAGAAGTTAGTGGGTAGCGAGATACTATCTGGGCACCCACTCCCTTAACAATAGAAAACTAAGACGAGTAAAAATAAAAGCAGCTGCGCGAGCTCCCGCGTCCTGAGAGATAGAGAATATCTGAATCCGCTTGAGTAAAGCAGCGGCCTCCGCGTCGAGCTCCCCTAGAGAAGAGAAAGAGAAAGGTAGGAACCCATACCCAATCTTGGTGCACAAATCTCCATACTTGGCGCACTTGCGCTGAGCAGCATCAGCGACCGCGCGACCAGGCAGAAAATCAGATAATTAGTATTATTATTATTATTATTATTATCAGATAATTAGTATTATTTTTAAAATATTATTAGATAATTTATATAAGTAGTTATTAGTTTCAGCTTCATTTAATTCAGCTCAGCTCAGCTTCTATCAGTCTAGCTCATCTCTTATCAGACCAGCTCAGCCTGTTTCAGCCGAAAAGAACAGGGCCTAAAGAGGCATAGAATTAGGTTAGAATGGTGAGTTATGGGGAGGGTAAATTTGGAAAAATGAGGAAAAAATTCGTTAGGATTGAGTAAAGTCTCGTTAGGAAAACGTAATTTCGTTTTCCTTATTATGCTGTAAGACAAATATGTGCTCAGTAATAGAACACTTGGCTGGCAAAAGAAAATTAATTTCATGTTAAACAAGGAAACAAAAACAATCTCACACTTTATTAGCATCAATATACTCCCTCCAATCCAGTCCAAACTACCCATCCACTTTTTAAATTCAAATTTGAAAAATATTGATTTTGATTATATTTAGTCGAATACTCGAATCTATAAAATTTTACTTAACATAAAATAACATATTTACATGCATGTTATATAGAAAGAGGTTTGATAAAATTACAATTTCAACACACAAACAAGTACTCCCTCCATATCTATATGTTCGTTCCATTCCATATTGGCACAAGTCTTGAAATGCTTAGGGGGCGTTTGGTTCAAAGTATTGGAATGGAGTGTGATTCCATGAAGGGTTGGAGTTAGATACCCATACTTGTTTACGGTTGTTTGGTTCGAGGGTGGAACGGATTGTGTTTGTATAAAAGTGGGATGGAGTTAGAAACTTGAGGTGGGGGTAGGGGATGGGATTCCAATGGGTTGGGATGGAGTTGGAATCCATTGAGGTTCTAATTCCAATCCTAAATATTCCAACCAAACATTGGAATGGATCAAATCCATTCCAATCCATCCCAAAACCTTGAACCAAACACCCCCTTAATATAATGCAAAAGTAATGCAAGTGGGGTTCAATTAGGAAAAAAGTTGGAAAAAGTTGATACATGTAAACATTTGATTGGATGAGAATAGTATAGAGTAAATTTACAATGGCATATATGGTAAATAAGTGAAGATATATATGGTAAATAAGTGAAGATATTAAGGATAGTATAGGAATAATGTTTGTCAAATAAGGAAATAAAAGAAAAGGGACAAACATAAAGATATTACCCAAAGAGGAATAAGGGACGAACATATAGATACGGAGGAAGTAATATATAAATGGTAAAAAAAATGTGGTCAAAGTGTCGTCTCATAAACCGTGAAAAGTCAAATAGGAGGTTTGGAATGTATTGGAGGGAGTAATTTGGAACCACTCCCAAGTTTGCAAGTCATAACAACACGACCCAAAAATGCCTTTGAAAATGCTGTCATGCAAGCAATTTACATTTAATAGTCATGCAAAATCATAACTCCAACCAGAGTAAAAGCATCAATCTCTCTTATTTGGGGTTTCAGTAATGAGGATGATGATTGACAACTATGTGAGAGGAGGAAGGTGAAGGAAGCAGATATTTTGAAAAGCTTCATCTTCAATGAGAACACCTCTCCTTCAGGGAAGATGACCAAATTCTGACTTCAATGAAGCATAAGGCTAAAAGGCACTCATTATACGTATTGAATGTCTTATCTCTATGAAGATTTTAGCTCAACAGCAGAATAAAGCCATAAGATGACAGTCCACAACGGTACAAATGAGAGGTGAACCATAATCTTACGGCAAACATTCCTTTAGCATATTGACATAGAACATAAGGAAATAACAAGAATTATCAAAGGTGGGAAGGATTACCTCAAGAATCCATCAACTGCCTCCACTACAGGCTCCCAGGACTCGTATTTGTCGTTATATGAGCTAGCGACAAGGGAGAAGCTGACACTGGAGTTTAAATAGTCAGGCCTTCCTTGTAAATTAAATCCTACTCCGCTCAAGGAAACATTAAATAACGGAACCATCTGCAAAATTCCAAAAATACAAAGGAAGGAACTTTTCACACTTTAGCTCTAAAAATATGACATGATTAAGGGGCTTAAGTAGGTTGTTTAGGCACCAAGTGCACTTACTAAGCCACCAAAGTCATCAAAGCATGCAGCAGAAAATGTTCTAATCTCTGCATCAATATTTGTATCCTCCGGACCATCTGTAGCACTTCTATGGGCAAGCTTCAATGCAAACCGTTTAGGAGGTTTCTTGTAACCACTCCGGACCACGAAGGTGCCCAGATCACCACCAACTGTCCATATGCTGAAAGATTCTGTGCTGAATCCAGCATCAGAGGTATCCCACACACTTTCTTCAGAAAATTGATCCCCCGTGACCATGTCACTTCGTATGCAACGTAGCGTACTGAAATCTTGTACTTTTGGAGAGCCTTTGCACGCAATGCAGCCCAAAGAGACGTAGCTTGGCGGAGCTTGGGGCAACCACAATGTAATAGGTTCAGCTCCCCTCTGCTTCTTGATCTTCCCAACCATTTTAAAGTCTAAAGGTTCTTTCAACACTTCATCACCAAGATCTTCAGCAACAACACAAGAATTTGGAGGTTCATACCTGCAGCCACACCCAATATTAACATTAGCCCAATGTCTCAAAGGCTCCAGCCTATGGCTATGTAAGAGGACCAGTAAGGAGACTTGTCCTGGTGTTTAAACTTTAAAGCACACAGTTTCCAAATTACTCCTAGCGTAAATTGCATCAAGAATAGCATCACCAACTACTAATTCTCAAATAAGCAGCACATAGAGCCACTTTCCTTTTTGGATCATATTCCTATAGGGACTATTTGGCTTCATTGCAACAAGGTTATCGAATTCATTGTGAATATACTACATTAGATACACTGATATTCTCTTGTACAGCTATTTTGTTATATGGAGTAGATTCTATGCCAGGGTCATGATAGAACGCACTCAAACCAATTTGTAATTGCTGGAACCTCGGAATGGAAATGGTAAAACAATCAAGCCACAAACATACTAGACAATGTTCTTTCCCCATAAATCAAGGGCATACCCTTTTACAGCAATATCACCAAAGTACACCATTCCTGAAGGGACTACAGGACGCCATATTGACAGTTTCTTTCTAGAGCTTGAACCCTGATTCCACCACACCAGAGAGAAGCTGGCTACTGCCTCGAAACGCTGGCCAGAATTTATAAGTGGAAGCTGCGCAGCATGGGGCTCATGACTTGTTACAGCATGAGTGGAAGTATCACCGGAAACTTCTTGTGGTAACTCAGCAGCCCCAAAAAGGATATGACGCAGGTCATATGCTCCACCACTTAAATTGCCTGAATCGGGATCTGTAGCCAAGAACGTTCCAACGCAATTATCCACGCGCCAGAATGGAAAACCCATAGCAGATCTGAAATTCAAAGCACCAAATAATGGATAAAGCCAACTGCAAAGCAAAACAACCCCTCACCCCTCTATATATAAATGACGCTTGTTACAGACACACAGTTTGTAAGAAAATCGAACCGCAAAGCAAAAACTCCCCCTTTACATAATGATGTTTCTTACAAATGCACAATTATAAAGAAAATCTAACTGCAAAGCAAAAGGTTCCCTGCCTTTATATAATGACGTTTGTTAGATGCAACATTATTAAGAAAAACCATATAGGTAATTAATAGACCAAATTATCTATCATTAGTCCACTTGTAAATTTAATCGGTACTCATACATTATCTTATTTAAAATTTAAAAGGAAAAGGGAAACTTAATGATAAAGGTTTGCAACTTTCAATAGTCAATTACGGACAGAAGGAAAACAAAACTCAAAGGTTGAACTGAAGGTTACAAAATGATAAGGCGTTGTATCACTTACTCATTGCTTCCACCAATTATAATGCAATCTCTCAACGAACAAGATGAAGCTAAAGACGCCATGATGCAGAATGTTGCTGAAGGAGGCGGCGGGGATATCCCAGAAGAAACCACACAGCCCATGGAGATATATCCTTTTGGAGCCACAGGATACCAAATCGAACAGCTGACGTTATCCTTCGTGTCAACATGGGGTAATCTTTTGATATCATCAGCATCACATATGACACCGTTTGTACTAGATGTGATAGGTGGCCATATTAGCTTGAAGGATTCAGGCTTCCTGATTTTTACAAGGTTCTTGTTTACAGCTAGCACTGCCTTGGTAGGTGGCTTGTCACTGTGATACATACGATGTATTTTGCAACAGATGATTTTGTATTATAGACAGCAGAGTAGCAGAAAGATAATAAGAAAATTATAGGTACAGAAAAGGTAAGAAAACCTTAAAGAGAAAAATTTACATTGGAGTCAAGTAATCACCAAGAACAGCAAAGCCAGGTGGTGCCCGAGGTCTCCAAAATGCATATACTTGATCAATTTCCGGACCTTATATATCAACACAATAAGGAGCACCAGTCAAAAAACTGCTATACTCCTGTCAGACTGAGATCATATTCAAAATTATCTAAACTTACATTCGATCACTGCTACTTTGTCAAACTCTGAGCAACTAATGGTCATTTTTCTTGATGTCATTCGTAAGAAAGACAGCAACTCTTCTTCAACGGCCAAAAATAGACGTAGAATGCTAAACGAGAAATTCATGAAAATGTCAGAAGCAGAGAGATGTATATTTGTCTTCCCAGCAACTTTTGAAAACTTGATTGAGGTATCAAATGGCTCCAAAACTCTAATGCCATTGCTCTCCATTGTTAATCCCAGCGCATTTGCAGTCATTTCCATGGTTTCACCCTTCATAACAATCCTGAAGCCAACATGAAAAATACCAACATAGTGTGAAAAAATTGAGTACTCATCTGAGAACTACAGGTTCACACCAATTCCAAAATCCTATTCGACACAGAATTGGGTGACAAATAAAACAAGCAGACAGATTGAGAAAAAAATTCACGAAAAATGGCTATCCCAAAGTAGTAATAAAACACAATCCTTCACCATTGTCAGCCTGATTTACAACAAGGTATAGAAAACACTAACCTGCAGAAAGCATCCAACTGAGCATGCAACAGTTTGTTGGAAAGACTAGTGGATTCCCCTGCATCTTTAGATGTGCTGTAAAATGTAAGCTCCGGACTAATAACCTGCAAGTCAAATTACCGTCAGAAGAAACTCAATGCAGATATCTGCGAGACAGCATAATGATGATTGTGGTAATCAACAAAAGGAAGCATGATAATTCCAACTATCTCTTGGCGGTGTAGTCTAGTCCTTTAAACGGTAAATCATACGTAAATTTGAACAACTTTTATCACACATACAGAAGTTCTGAGAAATATCCATGCTCATCTTCGAACTATTTAAGCCAGAATTAGACATCTTGCACTACTCAGAACACAAGTAATTAGGTAGAATAGACACTACAATGAAAAAAAATCCACCAATTAACTATTTGCTGAAACTAAACATCACCTGTAATTCAATGACATATTCTGAAGACTGGGCACTTTGCGAAGATTGGGGTTCTACAACGGCGTGATTTCCAGATGAGTCTTCTACAGATTCTTCATCTCCAATCTCCAAAACAACACGATCTTCCTTGGAAACAGAGTAGCTACTATTCGTTCCCAACACAATACATGAATCCAAAAACCGGCCATCCTGCGACATCATTCCATATTGTTCAATTAACTACTGTCTTTGTCACTTAAGCCAGGAACATACGATTATTTGTAACAAGTGAGGTAGAGACTAAACACCTTGATGACTACATTTTTGAATTGCAACTTCTTTCCGTCTCCCACAAAGATTATACCTTCCTTACAAGGGGAAGAAATTTTAGAACCCTGTCTATCATTTAGCAGTAATGTACCACCATTCCCATCATAAAAATAATTATCGAAATTCCTATCATCTACTACCAAAGGTCTCTGAGGAGAGAGTGAAAAGTTGGGTGAAGGTTGGATAAAAGTGGGATCATTTAAGATAATTGCATCAACTAAATCCATTGACACGTCAGTCTCTTCACTGGAAAGTGCATCACGAACAGTTGGGACAAAAAATTCTGTGACAGCCAAGAGAAAATCAAGAGCAACAAGCAATTGAGGTCTTTGTACGCATAAACAAACAGAAGATGACTGCTCATTCAGAGTTGCATCAAAAATGAGCATTGTCGTTACTGCAGTACTCTCGAACACAGGAGAAATTTTGGAATTAGAAATCTGCCCAGCCTCACTGCTCTTCACGCTTAAAGAATTATATTCAATGTTCTTTGGCTGTCCTATTGCAAGTCTATACCGTTCGTGCGTGCCCTCACGATCATCCAGAACATTAAAACTTTGAAGGGTGACAGATACCGAACCTTCACCATCGGTGGTAGACTTATAGAGAAGCCATGCATTGTTGACCTACAAACAATAAAAGTTAATATAACAAACTCCACACAAAATAATTACTCCCTCCTTTCAAGTCATTTCTAAAAGTTTGTCCAAATTACGTGAGAGAAAATTTAAACAAACATAGTGAAATGGCTTGAAAGGACGGAGCACGTGCTTGTTCATTACAGAAAAGTAAAAGATCAGGCGGGAGTAAGAGAAGAATGCAAACAACACGACACCCAATTGGTAATATCACCTTATCCAAACTTACGTGTAAAACTACCACAATTAGGATAACTGTCCCCATCACAATGTTTAGGAACACTGCATTTACTTTTCAAAAATAGTACGAGTTATTTCACTAGATCGCGGAACATAAAACATGCTATAATAACAAAAGTCATCTATTTGAATCAGTTTTACTTCTTAGAAGATTTAAGAGAAACTCTCAAGGCTTTTACATCGGTTTATACACAAAAAAAGTGGAGAGCAAAAACTAAAACATAATGTTTGTAACAAGATCTATCACCAGGATGTTGTATTTTCGTTCCTTGTATTTTCCTAATTCATAGATACGTATCATGGACCATATGCCACTGTTTATGAATTAACTCTACAGGCTTAATTACGAAGTAAAAAATTGATATGATAACCCAAATAATCCAAATAACCCAAAATGTGGAAAAATACTACTCCCTCCCATCCAATCCAATGGTAACACTTGCCAAAAATTGACCATCCAATCCAAACTACTCATTCCCTTTTTGGCAAAGAACTTTACCAACTAACCACCAAACTCTCCTTTTATTTACACCAAATGTCACTACTTTTACCCACCTTATTTGGGGCCCTCCATTTGACCTTTGGATTTACCCATAATACCCTTTTTTTTTACTCATTTTCTTAAAACATTTGTCCAACCCAATGTTACCATTGGATTGGATGGGAAGGAGTATAGAGCTGTGTGCTACACGAGTTCGTCAAATGTACACTAGACAGCTGCAATGTATCCTGTAGTGTTGTTTTTATATTAGAGCTTCAACTAAAAACTATCTGTAATACCCGTTATTTTCTGAGTCAATTATAAGGCGTTACTGGTCTATTTTATTTAAATCGGGTTATTAGGTTGAGACGAATATTTTGATGTCTTTATAAAATTAAAGTATTTGAGTCGTCTTATAATAAATCGATTTTGATTTTATTAAAGTGGAAGATTAGTTTACAAATCGACGGGTTGGACTTCGAGTCAAATACAAAAAAAAAAAAAAAAAAAAAAAAAGGAAACCTTAACCTATTTAAACCCCCACCCGTAGACCTTGTTTCCCATCACCCTTATTTTCTTTTTTTTCACACCCCACTGCCGCCACACTTCTTCCTCCTCTTCTTTTTGCCTTGCTTCCTGTTGTAGCCAATCGATCGGTGTCGTAAAATCAATCCTTCATCTTTGTTTACGCCAACACGTTTTTACACCCGTCTTCATTAAAATCGTAAGTACTTTAATAAACTAATCTCTTTATTTCTTAACTATAAATTTTGGGAGAATTCATGTCTAAATATTCTAAGTCTCGATTCTTTCTTTCTAAAAGCCGTGGTCTTGGTGCTTTATTACCATCGTCATTATCGGGATGTGGTGTGAGTCTTTATTGGATTAAATTATGGATCAATATGGGTCAATTTGAATAAGACATGTCTTCTTGCTAAATTCCTAAATTTACCTATATTGTTAAGGGATAATCTGTTAAGGACGTGAGATAGAATTGTGAGTCTCGTATGTATTGTGTTTTTGGGTAAGAGGGTGATGCAAATCTATTTTGAGTGTGCAGTAATTGATGATACTTATTTTAAGTGATGTAAAGGTGGGAGTTGACATGTCCAGTGTACTAAGGTGATGTTGATGCTTAGTTTACAACTATATAACTTTGATCGTAGTTGATTAAAAGTTTATTGGGATGTTTAGTTTTTCCTACTTAAGCTAGAAAGACGAGAGCATCTTATCTTGGTAGATTTGTACGTTGAGTTAATACCGTCTTGATATTAGTAAGTTGGAGGGTTAAGTTATTGAACCATTTATATTATTTGTAGCCTGTGGATTCGAGGAGAGAGAATTTTTGGAGTAATTTTAGCTTGGACTGACCGTCTCGAGAGGTAAGGACGTTTTGACCTTTTCACCTTTAAGTAAAGAGCATGTTCGGTTTAAATTATATTTTTGAAACGATTTTATAATTATTTTGTCAATGGTGAATTTTTATGATATTTTTGTAATATTTTGGATATTGGAACTTTGTGACACAAGTCACGTATTGGTATTATTTTGGTACAATTTTTGGTGGTTATAACAGACTCTGGGAGCTCTGTTGGTCTATGAGGTTAAGGTGCGTCTGAGACGTCCCTGGGATTTCGTCCCGAAACTGAACTCATGGCCCGAGTTTTGTTAAGTGGGGTTTTCCGGTCCCCACTTGCTAGGTAGTTAGACTTCCTCCTTTGGCAGCCTCATCCTACTGACTGCCCAAATGTGAGTAGTGCGCACTATAGTAAGTCTAGCTAAGCATAGGTGGTATCTCTAGATCGTACAAAAGGGTAGGACCTTGGCACACAGGTGGAAACAATATATTTTGGTTTTGGTTTTGACTACTGTTTTCACAGTACCTTTGGTATATTTAACTCTGATTTCAGTTTACTATAAATTATAATTATTATTATTATTATTGTGTTATGTTTTATTATAAAATATTTTTACTCAGCTTTGATGACGTCCTTTTGTTTTGGGTCGTTTCCCCGCTGGAACCTGTACCTATTTGTGTTTTGGGTACAGTTGATAGGTACAATTAATATGCTGCATGGGTGCATTTGATTCGGGATGCCGAGCGAGGAAGGATTTTATTATTTAACGTTTACCTCCAAATTATTTATATTTATGTTGAATTCCGCTGCAACGTTTTCATTTAATTATTTATCGGATTTATATTTTCTTTTAATTCTTATAATATTCTTTTGCCTTGCATTTGGCCTTGTGAGCTAAATGCGGAGTAACGGCTTTAAATTTCCCTATTTTATTCTTCTATTTTGGTCGCGAAAATTTAGGGCTGTTACACTATCTATAGCACAACTACTCCCCACTGTTCACCTCAAACGTTTTTACTAAGAAGAAATTGATTCAACTTAAAATACCTCCAGTCTTATGTCACTAACTGAGAATTTCTCAAACCAAATGTTCATCATACCAAAGTCACGTGCTAAATCCAAATCCAAATCTCATATCCTGTTTTATCATCCCTATCTTCAAAGCCAAAGCCACCATCTCAACAAAAAAAGCCACTATGAACACACTCAAAGTCATCTAGAAAAGTATCCACATACCTGTTAAGATCAACACCCATGATCAATCCTAAAATTCTTCTGTAGACGAATACAATCATAGGTGCATATGCACTAATGATTGTTAGAAGCTCATCTCTTATCTAAAGCTTAATAACCATAATCTTGTCACTCTTTCGTGACACTTCCCCACCACATTGTCAACATTTTTTTTATCAATGCCAAGACCCACTCATTTCAACCTGATCCTTTATCCAGTTGCTAAGATCCTCGCTTTTCCAACCCGCTTGGTCTCTTGTAGACACATTACGTAAACCCTCTCCTTTTCATAACCTCCCCCACTTCCGCTCTTTTTTCCGTCAAACAGCCAATGTTCCAAATTCCAAACCCTAACCTACTAACCTTGCTAATATAGTGGCCTGGCCTAACTTCTAATATATGACATAATTCACCTTGTCTATTACTCCCTCCATTTTTTTTCTTCCCATTACTTTTCGCACACTGTTAGGAAAACAAAGCAACACTACCTAACTACCCCTCATTCACTCTACTTGCACTGACTACACTTCACTCACACTCTGATTTACAGTACTTACCCCACTCTCCCCCAAAAAAACTACCAACAATGCACTTCCCTCCCTTAGGCACTGACCCCTCACTGACGCCGACCACCCACAACCTCCACCACCAAACACCAACCACTATCGCCTTCATCGTAGAAAAAACCAACACTGTCCCCTGAACCAACTTGCTAACGCCACTGACCATACGAGACACCATTAAATAACACCCAACACCACGTACAAAGAAAATGGAAACTAGATCTAAGAAAAATAAGGTAAGAAAAAGAAGCGAAAATGGATACCCGACCCGCGAAAATACCCAACGGTGGTGGAAAGGCAGGCATCTGGAATGTCGTCGGAGACGGTGGTAGTTGTGTCATTGCCGGAAAGATGAAGGAAAAGATGAAGAAAAGGACACTGATGGATGTGTTGTTTCCAGAAAGGTGGTGGAGTTTTGAGTTTGGTGTTTGGTGGTGGTAACAATAGAGCAAATGGAGGTCAGGGCTCAGGGCAGTGAGGATGGATTGTTGGGTAGGGCGTGGGAAGTAGACGCAAATAAAACAATGGCAACTAATGTAACACTCCATAAAATGTACACCGAATATGGAAAGAAAAAAACGTCCCTAAAAGGAAAATGGAAAGAAAGATAAAAATATGGAAGGAGTACTTGTTTACGTGTATCACGTACAGAATATTATACTAGGGCTATATTGCACGATTACTGAAATAATAGTTACATCTTTCTTCGGGTTTAACTTGCAGGGGCTATGCCGTGTAGGCAGTACAACAGCGGTCTAAAATCATTGTGGGATTTGGGATGTGCTGACATGATCCAGGCTCAATTTTAAAATACAAAAATCACTTCTCAATAGCAACTCGGCCCAGCCAGTAGGGGATAGTATAACATCATGCCTCAACATCATGCACTATATTTCGGCAAAAGCCCAAAACTATTTATGGAATACATATTTCCTTGATCTCTACTATACAGTAACAACAAAATTAGCCTGTTGTTTTAAAGGTTCCTGCATATGGTGAGATAAGTGGGATCAGGCATAAGCTGCCTTACTAGGTACCATATAGTTCGAAACATAGAGCTTGTTTCCATATAACACATATTGAAAAATGCACTGAAAAATGCATGGACTGGTTAATACATCAAAAAAATAACACTGAACTGAGTGAAGCATTTTTATTTGTGTACATTGCACGGTAGTAATAGTATCTCATCTTATGGTTTCAATTAAAAGACTTAATTAAGCATTAAAGTCTATAAACAATGAGTGTATTGAGGACATAAAGACAATATTACCTTTACAGTTCCCAGAGGTGAATCTCTCGCTGCACCGGAATGCAAACTTAATTCCACCAACTTAATAGCAACATTGACTTTCATATTGATCCAAACTTCTTTCGCAATAGATTCAACTTCATGGAGTGTTAAGTCAGAGATAACAGCAGGTTCCACCGTCTCCACAGAGGGTACTGTCTTTTTCCACTGTAAAGGAGGCACAATATTCGGAGTCTCTGATATATTAGAGAGCGCACACTCTGTGATGATTTGGTATTCTCTGTTAGACAAAGCAGCTTTCATAACATCCATCTGTAAGTAGCAATGAGCAAACATATCAGAAAAGAAGCATCTTACAGAAAAGTTGTCAAAAAATTGGAGACCAACAGTGTTATGAAAACAAAAGCTTCTGCAAGATAACATAGAAGAATATACAAAATCACCTCTATAGTTGCTTCTGTGCTGGGAATTAGATGTAACAAGTCTCTGAGACACCGCCGTATAACAATAGATAATCCATTAACTTCCTGAATTATGGTATCACCCAACACTTTTCCAGTTCCAATGTTTAAATTAATGTCCTCGACCTAGATGTACAAACCTGAGATTAAAAATCTGCGTACCTTTTTCAGAACTATCTACATAAAAGCAAGCTCAAACTATTTTCTTGGTGCTTCATCTAAACAATACTCAAAAGTACCACCACTTGTCACATTACAAACTACTCCCTCCCATCCAATCCAATGGTAACACTTACCATATGTGGACCATCCAATCCAAACTATCCATTCCCTTTCTGGCAAATAACTTTATCAACTAACCCCAAAATCTCTCTTTATTTACAACAAATGCCACTACTTTTACTCACCTTTATTTGGAGTCTTCCATTTGACCATTTGATTTACCCATAATACCCTTACTTTTGATCATTTTCTTAAAACATGTGTCCAACCCAATGTTACCATTGGATTGGATGGGAGGGAGTAATAGATATTTTTTACAAGATAGGCAATATAAGGACTGGTTGTAATCTTCATCTGCATTGGACTTGAGCAATAGTTTTCGATTCAGACAAAAGAACAAACGAAGAAAAGCAGCACAGTTACTTCCACATTTAACCAAGAAGTCAAGAACAGATCAAATTCAGCTAAAACTAAAACATATACTCATCCATTCAACTGCATTCGTCACATTTACCTTTTTCAAATGTCAATCCGCATTTACATCCTTATATCATTCTTTAGATAGTAGTCGTAAAAAATATGAAGTTTGCTATTTTGTATGTAGTTATGTACTCCTCGGGCGAATCAAACAAAATCCCGCACAAATATATTCTCTCTTATATATTGGAAGGAATTTTTAAATTCTTCTTACTTATGTGACACTTGAAATTGAATGGAGGGAGTATTACTTTTGTTTGTCATCTATATGAAAAAGTCAAGAAACTGACCATAACAGTCATTATTTCCATGTGAACAGCATTCACTTCAAGTTTATTGCCATGAAGCCAATGAAAGGTGTTCTGAACAGTTATGTGTACAACATCAAGCTCCAGGTAACTGCAACACAGAACCGGTTAGCTTTAGAAGTGCTCAGAGTTCACTTTAAACAGGATAGAAGAGACATAGGACGGATATAATAGCATACTCTAGACTGTCTGTTCTGCGAGGCATTATGATTATTGGCTTTGTAAGTGAAAGATCAAGCTTAACAGCAGGTGAACCCTCAATTTCACTTGTAGTAAACAACTTCTCGGAATCCGTAACCTGGTCTCTTACTTTCACAACACTATTTGAAGTGCTGGGAGAAAGACCCGTGAAGTAGCTAATTACCTACAAAAAGGGGAGAAAAAAAAGGATTAGTAGTAGAGTACATGAGCAAATTAATGGATTGTTAAGTGGTAGGCCAAGTTTATACCTCCTGGATAAAGCGGTTCAAGAAAACAACCCTCACTTCTGAAAATTGTCCACATAAGCTATATTCAAAACCTTCATAATCATCATCCTCTGGGTTATATGAAGTGAAACACATCTGCACACATGCAAATGCTGTAAAAAAAATGGGTAAAAGCAAATATATATTCACAACACAGAACACGCCAGTTGACATGCAGATCATATGAAGACAACAACGTCACACCATTGCTTCAAAAGTGCAACTCCCTCATGCAGAAAACACATATAGGGATGTGCCTTAAAATATATGATTGGAAAATTTTCAAACGTGGCATTTTGCTTTATTCCACAGCATTCTAAAGACTCAGAAGAGAGCAAGGCTTCAGACTGTACACCATTAATAACATAGTACGGTCCTACCTGGGTACACAAATCATCATTTGCCACAAATTTGCAGTTCAGCGTACCCACACAAAGTCAACTATTAGACTGCGTACAGCTTATCCAACATGTGTCTTCACGTCCATACAAGAATAGATTTCCCCCCATAGCAAATCAATATCGTCATGAATCAATAAAGAATTCTATCTATGCTCTATAGAGGTTCACAAAATTTAGCCACGTGATAGAACATTAAAAGAAATAGATATGAGGTGCAAAAATTACATCACTGCAAATGTCAACTACATTAGTTGGCGAAATCATCGACGAGCTTCCCTATGTCAGCCTGATCCCCTGAACTCTCTATTGCATAGACCTCCTCCGCTACTAAGCCCTCTACCCCAATATCATTCAGTATTTCAGTCTGTGAACCCTCTCTCTCATGATCTCACATCGTACAAAAAGTACCTCAAAAAAGAACTTCCTCGGCACCTGATTTTGAGTAAGCCGACAACCTAATAATAAGACGTTCAAATATATAATAGTAAGCACCCTCTCTCTCATTCAATATTTTAGTATTTTCAGTCTATAAAATATATATACAAATTTGGGATCTCGTGACAACATTCAACTTGGTGTATATGTAGTAGTCATTTTAGTACATACGAGTATAATAAGACGTTTTAGTGTATGTACCAATTATTTTTACCACATTTTAGTGTATAGAGTAATATTTTTGGTATATATAACCGTCATTCTAGTGTATATAACAATCTTTCTAATGTATATAACAATCATTCTAGTGTCTATAGTAACTGTTTTAGTATATACTCCCTCTGTTTCTTTGATATCTTCCACGTTTCCTTTTTCAATCATTTCTTTGATTTCTTCTGCTTTCCTTTTTTTCTATCACACTTCTCTCTTACCTAGGGGTCCACTTACTTTACTTCCTCTCTACTTTTACTTATTTTATAGTTTTTCTTAAGAAATGTGTCACTTTTAAGATGGAAGAAATCATAGAAACGGAGGGAGTATATAATAATCTTTTTTGTGTATACAGTAATCCTTTTAGTGTATAGAATTATCATTGAGTATATAGAGTAATCTTTATGTAATGACTATATACGCAATCATTTTAGTGTTTATAACTATATAATGACCATTTTAGCATATGTAGCGATCGCTTTAGTGCATATAGTGGTAGGTTTTACTGTAAATTGGGTTCATTTAGTTTGTTGATTATATGCCAATAAACATTGAAAAGAACTAATGAAGGCTGGTTTAAAATTCTGAATATATAGTCTTCCTGCTTTAGACCATGGGGGGAACTCTTGCTTTTTTTATTTTTTTATTCTTCATTGTTCCATGAAAACCTTCTATTACTTTTCTTCTTTTGCGTTCATCCAAATTGGTGAGTGTTTTGGTTTCTCTCATCACATCAGGTTCCCTCCCCTTTCCATCTTCCTCCTTTCCAGCCGGTGGATTATCAGACACACTACTAGGGTTGACTTTAGGTTGGTAGAGACATATGTCTAAATGCACTCAATGTTTGTAGGCTACAAACACAGAGTCCTAGTCCCAAAAAGATTCAGCATCGGCTAACGTGAATCATTCTCCGAAACAGTGAAGTCGTCTCCAATAAAAGTCATATAAAAAGGCATAATAGTAGTAACAGTAACAAGTAAAAAAAATCAGGGTTAAAATAAAGTTAAAAAGCTTTCCTTTACAGCCGGTTCCAAGTGAGGGAAAAGTTTAGTAAATAAAAATAGTAGTAGTAATAGTAGTAAAGTAATTATGGAAAAGAAAAATAAAAGATAAGAAATAGTGTTCAAACATCATCAACCACCCAAACTTTCTCCATCTACATCATCCTATCCAACGCCATAACGTTTTTAATCCCAAGAAACCTCATATTGTTCTCAATCACTTATATCCGTGTCCGTGTACCCCTCACCAACCTATGTGCTCTCCATTTCCCAAGCCTCCGTACTCCGTACGGTGCATCCATCGCCCTCCGTCTCACATGTCAAAACCATCTTTGCATATTCTCAATGGACTTCTCTTCTATGAGGGTCACTCGTATTTGTTTCCTAATCACATCATTTCTAAGTCGATGCTTTCTTGTATGACCACACATATATCCTCGCATACACATTTCTGACACACTCATCTTTTGCATATGAATATGCTTTACAACCCAACATTAAGTGTCATATAAAGTGCAGGCCTAAATAATGTTTTGTTACGAAAGAGTACCTCAACAAACGAACTACCACCAGGATTTCTCATGTCGCAGGCCCAGAAATATATGTGATGAGAAGGAAGACTGTCATCACTTATTCTTAGATTACCAATGGCAGCTTTGATACTGAAAGATGAAGGGAATACCTGGGCAGAAAGATATTAGATCAGCAAACCCAAAGTTCTCAACCAAATGTAACTTACTGAGCAAATAGCATACCAAGGTAAGAGAGAACCTTAATATCAGTTAGCAAATTATCCTGTGATAAGGTAGCGAGCTTAGTTTCATCATCCTTCATAAGTACTATCTGGGCACGTGCCATATTCAAAATTAAACAGAAAATAATCCTGGATTTCCCCTTCCCAAGTAGGCCTGTTACCACAGGCTGGTCAGCAGTTAATAATTGCGGGTGATCAACATCTTCGCCAGATATATCAATCTGTTGAGTTGCCACTGACGAGCTATCACTAAGTGCTTCACTGCTGTCAGCTTCAAAATTAATACCATTCATAAAATCCATGATCGCAGCCACAGTAGGCCTGCGACAGAAAAATGATAAGGTGGCAAGGGTCACCACGACCTGTAGTCAATGGGAAAAAATTTAGAATGGAGTGACAGATCAGAATGCATTTCAGAAAATTATGTCAGCAACTCACCATCTTATCTGTTTTGTTGTAGAAAGGAGAATTTTGGTCATAGATAACAATTTGAGCCTTAACAAAGCTGTTTAACTCATCAATACGCCCAATTCTCTCTTCAGTGGGCTGAAAAGAAGTATCAGGCAGAAGACCAGGCACCTTGTTAAAACCAGGAGGCCTAAATGCAGACACTTCAGGTGACAAAAGTCCAGAAGATTGAGTGGGAGAGTCGGTCTCCGGTAAATTCTCTGAAGCCTCATAGAAATTCTCGTCACCTTCAGTTGAAATATCGTAGCCACTGCCACTCTGGTTTAGAGTATCCTCAGAATTTAAAGCAACATCTGGGTCCCGTATAAAGGATCTTGCCATATAGTGACGCTCTGATTTTCCCTGACACACCAAATCTTCAATCTCTAACGATTTCAGGAGTGTTCCTATGAACATATCATTTTCTTTTATTGCTATCTCCACCTGTTTCAAATATACCACTGTTATTGAAAACTAAGGGTAACTAATATAGAGAGAGGACAAGTACATCAGGATAGTCTCCATACCAGACCACCTGTAGCCCGGAATTCAAATAAACGCTTCTCTTCAGATAGAAGCATCTTCATGAAACTCTTGTCATACTAGTATAGGTACCGTGGGAACATGGGTAAGTTCTTGCACTCACAAAGTCATAATTTCCTAAGCAGTCACAAAAAACATCGGAGCTCACCTGCTGGTTATAATCAAAGGAGACTTTTAACTCATCTAACACACCCGTTATGAAAATATTCTCTGCATCCACAGCATTGATGGCAGGGTCTAGCTCAGGATTCAGTAATTCAGAGTCCTCCGCATCCGATGAGGATTCGGACAATGTAGTGAGAGGAGCTGAAGCCTACCATGTAAGAAACCAGAAAATGCAACAGAATATGAGTCAGTATGCATGACAGGGTAACATCGTAGTCACGACATTATTAACAGTGAAATTAATAAAAACAATTAAGCAGTAATATGATACTTAAAGCCAATACACCTAAGCATAACCTTAACACCCTCCTCCAAAAAGGGAAAGAATATTGTCTCAATCTTCTTATTCCTACTCAAAAAACTATGTCGTAAGAATACACTCTCCGTCCCATGTGTTGTGCCAAACAGATTATTTTAGATGTCACATTTGTAGTCAAATTTCAGTTTCAAATAAGTATACATTCATGAGCGTGTCAATAGTTGCTAATTTTATAAGACTCATATTCAACAACAATCAGACTTGATAATACGCATTAGCAAAGGGGGTAGGGGCTTGAATCTTGATTTGAGAAAACCAAGAAACACTCTAGAGAGATGAGTATCACAAAATAAATTAGCTTGTAGACAGATTAATATCTTAGATCTGGGAAACTGAAAGTAAGGTTAGAGGATACACACGATCCTGGAGAAATGAAAACTCCACATACCGACACACGATATATAGCGCTTCGAAGGCGGCTGGACCAAATGCTCAAAGACTCCTCAGAATCAAAACGTAAGACCACTGCATTTGCTTGCTCAAAAACCTGCTCGTGGAGACAGAAAATTCATGAAGCTAGCCCTAGCAGCCCATATCATGGTCACAACAAAAAAAAACAATAGTTGGACACTTCACACTTCTAACATTCAACTGAGAACGTTTCAAAATCATTAGTTTACACATAATAAAAGGGTAAAACATAAACAACCTTGCCCTGAGTGTGGATCCAAGAAGCATCACATATCGCAAGGATGTGTTCCTCGCTGCCAACAATCTCTGCAGGCACCTTGTATATTTGTTTCCCTCGCAAGCTACACAAAATCAATGAGTTCGAATGCAAAGCAATAAAACACCACATCTTTTAAATGTGCATATGAAGTTAGAAAAGAATCAGGGGGTTCGACAAAGAAGAAATTCAACAATAACAATTGTACTCTTAGCTATCAAAATCCAATTAATCAAAGAGATGTAGATATTAATAGACAGCACGAGGCTCGAAGATGGACTGACTGGGATTCACATCATATAGAATATCTGCCGGACGGCTAAATGACCTTTGGAACATCGCATGCCAACAAATTAGAACAATTATCATATTAAGGCTCTCTTCAGTGAAACCCTTGTCTCTAACAATCTTTGTATACTGAATGATTAACTATTCACTCTGTTAGAGCAATATTTTTTATTTTCCCATTTCTACAAGATTTAAGTGGAGATATATAGTTATAACTTATAAGTACATATACTCGCAAAGAAAGTGTCTACTTGCTCCATGGCCCTTTCCGTCCACTTGCTCTATGTTTATTTATGAAAGCTATATTGGTACTCAGTAGTCAGTAATCACCCTTCATTTAAATCCAAACACCCCATGCATTACACTTTCACCTCACAGAAATGTTGAGACCGAGGTGTTTGGATTTGAATGGAATGTATTTATTTTAGAAATTACTACCTAATAAGAAAGTCTTTATTACCGATTGTTACCATTCATGAGCTCCAACCTGTTTTTTAGGTACATTTTCAGGCAAAATATGCAGTTTCCCTCCAAACTGAAAGTTAATTTTCCCTTTCTACCAAAAATATCCCTCTACTCATTCAAATCGAGATTTTATCTCGCATCCTTCATCTTCTTTATACATTTGATCATCCCTCCTTCAAATTCTTCCACCTTAATTTCCTTCTCCTATATAACCTATGCAAATCTGTTTTTGATGGTCATATGCAACAAACATCTTTTTCGTGATTTTAAGGTAACCCTAGCATCAATCTTATCTTTGCTTTTAAAACCTCTCTGAAACTGGATAGCCACATAACCCCTATCCATTCAGTATATCGCAAAAAAAAATGTCGGTCACAGGAAATGATAATACAAAGTATCCACGAAAGAAGTCACCACTATAGAAAGGGCATAATATGAAAATCTGAGAGACACTAACTTCAAGTACTGCTTGTAAGATTTTGCTCCTGGGCTTTCTAGTATATACAGAAATGGCCCAACTAAACAGAAGTATCTTTGCTGCCATACAGCCTCCCTATTGGCTACACCCTGGAGAAGTAACGGAAACAAAAACAGCAATAAGCAACTATACTCAAAAAATAGCAGAATGATCTAATGGAAGCAATCAAGACAAAAAGCATCATGGAAAGTAACCTTCCACGTCAAAAGAGATAGCCAACCCTCAAAATCAGCTTGATTCCAAGGACGCAGAGGTTCAATATTTTTGTCATCATCCACCATAAAAATTTTGGCTACTTCCATCAGGCGATGGTAGCGCGATGGAGAGAAATGGAAGCCCAACGATGGTACGCGAACAGCAATCCTTGTTGAAGGATGTGATGGGTTCTGTACCTTGATCTGGAAGTGGCTACACATTAGCGCAGTATGATCATGAAAATATATGCAATAGACTTTTGCGGACAACAAAAGCATCAACTGCCAAAGCAAACAGATAAAAGATGTGCCACAGGTCTCTATGAGGCTATGAGATGTATTTTCAGAGCACATTTTTGCAACTTTTAAATATATTCAACAATTGAATATCTATGACACCACATTACCTGTTGGAGTATAAGAACTACACCACATTTTTCTATGACATGCAACAAATTTGGCCCAGATATCTTGGAAGGACCATGGTTTCCCTTCAAAGAGGCTTTTCCCCAGGAGTAATCACCATCAACCAGGAAAGCAGATACATCACTCAGCACCATATCAAATTGCAGATACAAATCCATGGTCTCAGGTGCCTTTGAATTATACTCCTGTATCACTCATATTAGAAGTGTGATTTACTCCCTGCGGCCGACATAAAAAATTACAGAAAGATACCTTTGTGCATATTATCAAATTCCCCAGGTCAAGCATAAGTTTTGTTGGTAAACCACTATCTGGACAAAATTCGGTTGGAATTGTTATCTTTGGCGCTGCGATGTCCAAGTCCAGCACAAACCTAATACCAATAATTTACCAGGTTCAGACTATAAGGTGAGTTCACATCAGTAATATACATGAGATCTCCAAACTCTGTACCACGTTACAAGTATTGCCCAAAATGCCGGAATTAATGATGGATAGCAGCTCTAGATTTACCCCAATAAATAGATTAGAAATAAAATACCAAAGGCTAAAAGAAGCTGTGTATATAAAATAGAACAAAATATTTTCTGGGTAAGACTCCAGAAGTAACGTTTCCCCTCCCACTCAGCACACACCCACACACAAAATGAAACGGCATGATTACACCTCCAGACACCAAAGCAAAAAATGGAACTTCTATAACCAGTTGCTCCAATTCATAAGAACTACCATTGTCCTTGTCTACCTCAAAGCCGAGTCTATTATCCTTAGTTTCAAGGGGCAAGGGGAAAGGCACAACGAGGGCATATGGGCCACAGACAATGTGCAGTCACATGGGAATGGCATGTGACAGCCACAGAAATGAGGCACACTGTTTATGCAAACAAACTTGTAATTTCAAACAAGATTTTGCGTAACAATTCCTCATAGAGATTTGAAAAAGTGATGTAAAAGCCAGGAAAACTAAGCAAAGATACATCAAAAAGCAAACAAAAATGGAAATTATATAGTAGTTCGCTTTGCTGGTTTTAGTCCAGACATACTAAGGTGGCCCAAGGGCCAAGGCTTTAGTTTACAAATGCGCAAGGCACACCGAGGCACTAAAGAGCCAGGGCGACAAGGCGCACAGCGTAAGGAAGAGGCGCACGCCTTTTGGATGCAAGGCGCCACAAATTTGTATTTTCCGAATAAGATTTTGGTCAACAATACCTTTTTTCTAGGAGGTTATTGATTGGCAAACATGTAAAGGGGTAAAAGTTAGAAATAATGGGAACATAAATGACGTAATTAACGATCTAGCGGAAAAATATTTGGAACGTGCGTGCTAGTCAGTCCTGTTCAGTGAGCCTTCTCAAAAAGGCGCACCTAAATACACCGAGGCGTTTTGGCTAGCGCCTCATCCTAGGCGCGCTTAGGTGCACTTGAGCCGCGCTTTTTTAAACTAAGCCCAAGGCAAGGTAGCAAATGGGCCATAGACCGCCAGGCTAGTCCGGTCAACATGACCTGGTCAGTAACCCAGTTGATAGCCCATTGACAGGCGGCTAGGTAAGTACAACTCCTTTGACCTTGTTGGCATGGCCCTGTACGTACATGCTGTAACTTTATGCTTACTAAAACAATATTAAGTTCTCTAGTTTTTTTTCTAGTTTTAAGCATTAAAAAAAATCAATATAACTGATGAGGTTATTCATTTACATTAACTTGTGAGCATTCTTTATCGTGAACACCTTCCCGACCAACTGGCGGCCAACGACGGCATAACAGGCCTTCGGGTGCCCAGGTGGGCACATAAGTTGTGGTTCCCTCCAAAAACATTCGGCATGGCCCAGCATGCCAGGATCGCACTAGACTATTTTGTATTAGACATGAGGCACAACGCGACTGGATTGGCAGCACATGATTGGTGGTTGAGCACGGCCCATTACCACCCTTAACCTAAGGCATTTGGCTAGTGATGAGCGTCTAAGCACATTTCTATATCAATCAATGTCATCTACCGCCTAAATGGATAGATCTCATCCAGTACGTCTAGGCGCACAAAGATTGCCTCTTAAAGTCCCTTTTGTAAACTCAAACCAAACTACCAACTTATTCTATACTGTCCCACCCTTAATGCATTTTGTTTCCTAAAAAGTTTCGTAAATCTGGAAATATTGAGCTTGAGACATTAGCACGAAACGGGTGGGAAAATCAATCATTTTTATTGTTAAGGTAACATGATAACATTAAGTTGACAGCTGGAACATACTTGCTTTGATTCTTTAAGGCCTTCGACATCTGCTCTTGCGCACTCCGTTTCATCTCATCAATAGTCATCTTGGATAAGACAAAGAAGTTAAAAACAAGCAAATAAGTACAACGGTAGCATTTGAAAAAGCAAATATATTCCATTCATCCGAATGTAATTGCGCAGTTGTCTTTTACAAGCAAACCAAACCAAAAATAATGACTGATAGGCACGGGTAGTGAAGTAAAGCGAAGAGAGATAGATGATAAATTAACACCCAAAAAAGCAAAGGGATTATACTGGCGTAACTCTGTAAGGAAATTAAAAAAACTGGCTAGACTCTAGAGGGAGAAAAGAAATAAAAAACTACAGTATCAAAGAGAATGTGCAAAAATAAATAGTAGCACACGCTGGAAGCTATCAAACGTAATCAATGAGAATTTCTTCTGAGTTTAGACAATGATCACTAGCACGTGCGAAATAAAAATTTTGGAAAAGGTCAAGGAGATGAGAATGCAACAACCATTCGTACCTGTGAATAGACCCTTTATAATGCAATTCAGTTTTTCAAGGGATTTTAAGTGAAGAAACTAGATACTAACCTGAACAGCAGCAGCCGTTTCTACCGCTAATGTTTGACTAACAGAGGTACTATCAAAGAACTTCACAATCTGATCAACTGGGTCCTTGAGATACTAAAATAAGAAATATTTATTGCATCAACTGTGGATCCATCTTCAACATAACAGAGAAACCTTGAAATAGTAAGAATGGTGAAAATATACTCACAGTCATGTAGCAGGGAGAAGCCTTAGCAACCAAACTCCAGTCAACAGCCACATCAAGAGGCTTGTACACAAAGGTGCAGGCTAGAGAATCATGGGAAGCAGCACTCTGCATCCACACAAGATGCAACTTTTTTTTGTCAACATGAATAATCAAGAAATTACACGAAGAAACCTATAATGCAACCTAGAATTAGAGACTTCAAAAAAAAAAGACCTTGGCTAGAAGTCCATGCGGTGATTTCAAGCGATAAGAGCTCAATTTCAAATCGAAAAACATTGCCTCTGCATACAATTTCCCAGAGCAAAGTAAGCTTTCACAGGCCAATTCACCAATGCATACATTCCCATCGATTAGCTTAGATGCATTCCGCCTCATAAAAAGCTCAAATGCAATATGTATGACATCTTTTTGGACATCAAGACGTTGACCCTCATCACTTTCTTTGTATCCTATGATTTTGCTCAAGCGTTCCCAATCTTCCTCACCGAACTTGAGTGTTTCCGTCTCAGCTTGGGATGGCTCACTACCCCTGCAAAAACAACAACATTACCAAGTGCCTCTAGGGCTAATTGTGACGTAAGGAGGTCGATGTACGCAGCCTTACACATGTGTTAGAAACACAAATAGGTTGTTTCTGAATGAACTAAAATAAAATTGCATTGAGAAGTGCATCACATGACTATCATCCTTTGTTGTCTACTAAAACAAAAACCAAAGGGCAAAAAAGACATTTGAACTTTCCCGCACAAATTCCACCTTACATTTCACAAATCCGGCTTCACAAGCTAGGTGCATACTTTTTCTAAGACCCAATTATCCATGCACACACAATAACAGAACCCTACTTTACAAATTAATAATGTCGTAAGAACTTTAAATACAATATTTCCTCCCATCCAATCCAAAGTAAACATTGGGTTTTTCACAATTTGTAAGAAAGTGGCTAAAAAGTAAGGGCATTATTAGTAAATCATAAGGTCTTATGGGTCCCCCAAAATTTAACTGGTTAAAAATTAATGGTATTTTGTGTAAATAGATGAATAATATAAAGATTATATGGTAAAGTTTTTTACCAAAAAGAGGATGTAAAGTTTGGTTGGATAGTCCATTTATAGAAGTGTAAGTTTTGTATTGGATGGGAGGATGTATTAACTAATAATCAAGTAAATTTTACAAAAATTGTTTTAATGAGACTTTGAACAAGTGCATTTTTATATTCATTAATCAACTAAACTAGATTATTGTGTCAATAAAGGTCGCATTAAAACATTTTTTATAAAAAAAAAATTACTTGATCACATTCAAAAAAAATTGGGCCAACAAGGGTTGGTGTTATACTCCCTCCCATCCAGACCAAAGGGAACATGGGCCCACTTTTTTGGAGAAAAAAGTGGGATCGTGTTACCTTTTGGTGTGGATGGGAGGGAGTATTAAACGAATTAATAGCAGTTAGGGTCACCAACTGGGTCAAAATATATTTTCACGTCTTTTATTTAATATTATTAGTAGTATTATTTGAAGTATAATACTCTGTATTATTTAACATGTAGAGTTATATAATAACAAAATTCTAATGATAACCATACTTCAAAAAAAGTGTAAAAGTTGTGATAATCAATTTATGTAAATAGGTAACACAAACGCATATGAGATTTATTTTGGTCGGGTTTGGGTTGAATAATACCGATCTGCTTACATATGACAAAAACCCAAACCCGACATGATCAAGTCTGATGTATTCGTAAGGGCTACTTCTATTGATTGGATGAATTATTTACAAAAACTAATAGACGAAATGGTAACAAGATATCGTACGTACAAGATATCGTACGTATTATGTATAGACTCACTATAATTATCTTAATAGAAATATATATATATATATATATATATATATATATATATATATATAACCATTATGTGTATAAACAAAATATTAAGTAAAAGAAGTGCACCCAGTTTAGTGAGCGTTTTGCTCTACTCTATTATAACTAGGACCAAAAAAAAATTGGGCTCCATTGGAAATGAAATGGATGACTCATTACCCCCTACAGATTAATATATAAGACAATTGGATTAACTGTCTTTTTCTTTTCTTTTTGATATATTGTACAAAGTACATGGCTTGCGATTGAAGGACACCGCAAGGATGACAACGATTTACACAAAGACGCCCACACCTACATAAGAAGAGACATCAAGAGATACGCCATGACTGGATAAAATGCCGCAGATGACGACTTGCATCTGAAAAGCATTGAAAGAGAAATTGTACATACCACCCTAGGGACCACCACGACTTCTTTTCTCTTTGTTTCAGCAGCTCTGACTCTGTAGACTGCTCCACGAATCTGTGCGCAACCATTCTGAAGAGCAACAAGAAAACATCAAAAAAAAAAAAAAAAAAAAAAAAAAAAAAAAAACTGAAGGATCTCAGTGAAACAGATCATTCGAAAAATTTAGCATACTAGACTCTGGGCTGATAAAAAAAACAACAGGCCATCGCATTTTAACTCTGGAAAACACCCCTTTCTGCCGTTCAAGACTCTTAACTCAAACACTGGTTGTCAGCTAGCTCTAATAGCTTAAGGACCCAGAGTAATATAAAATCTAAGTTCCTTAAAGTTGTGAGTGTTTAGTTACATAGTCTGATTCAAATACCAGCACTAGAAAAGATGAAAACAAAAAGGATAACTTAAAATAGACTGTCACGCTTCCACGAAATCATTTGAAACTACCAATTTGATGACCTGGCTACAAAAGAAGTGTAAGGACAGAAGTAGATGAATGTCCAAAGCGATCAAATTACTTTAAACAAACATTTAGAATTGACTCTAGCCAATAATCGCACAAAGCATACTCAATTCTAGTTTGCTTGGACAAATTACCTCCACTGGACAATGAGATCGATATCAAGCTCACGATCTAATTCCTCAATTTCTTTACTGTCATTAACTACTTCCCGACCTGGGTTTAATCTAAGCAATGAGGCATACAAAGATATATATCTCTTCCTTAGCCTTGCATATCTCAGCAACTGCTCCCATGATAATTTCCCACTGCAACAGAATATCAGATCAGGCATATCAAGCTATATCCAAATCAAGACTACACGGCTTGCAATGAAGAAAAGTAACAATAGCCTCCTAATCTATCATCTAGAATACACGTACTTGAAGTAATGTCAGAGTAGCTAAAAATACGATCAAAGATAAAGAGCAGAAGGACGTAAGCAAAGGAAAGCCTCCTAAAACTAAAAACGAATCCAATAGCCTCTTCTTGCGTCATCTACAGATATTTACAGGTACACAACAACTAACAACAAAGCCTTTAGTCCCAAAATGATTTAGGATTGGCGGACATGAATCATCTGTTACCATCATGTTCGGACACACACACCAAGATAAAAATAAAATAAAATATAGCAATCAAAAATTTAATTTACTATGCTTAAAAACTGCAAAATCAAACAATTGGTCATTGATTATCAACAGATAACTCAAGGGTAACATTTGAAGCTTGGAGTTAAAGAGCAAAAATAACATAGCAACAGACCCAAATAAGAAAGAAATCTGAACATAGACTACCTCGCCTTCTTCATTTGATCTGCAACAGCGTTAAATGCATATTTCCACCAAGCACGAGGGTCAGATTTCACCGAGACAAGTGGGCGGTAATGAGCATACTTGAGGCGTTGATTAAAAGCAGCAAAATTGTCAGCTAACTTCAGCATGTCTCTGTAACCGTCCTGCAGCAATGCATCAGAAGACAATCTTTCTGAACCATTTAGATCCCCAATACACCCTAAACCCAATGGACACTCCCACAATTCCACAAAGCAAGTCGTATGACTTGTCGGGTTAGTAAATTGTACCTTTGACAAACATATCGTTACATCATCCAAGTTAACCACTGCTTTTTGCAGAGCTTCATTTTTAACAGGAGAAGCATCGGAACGCAACTTTAAGTACTTAGCATTTCCAGATATTGGTTCCAGGATGTAGCTATGATCACGCACTAAACTTCCAGCCACTTGACCATCCTTTGTGCCAAACTTGAAAACCTGTGACATGTTCCTTAGAGTTTAAACTTTCGACCAAAGCAGAGGAAGAACAAATACTATTAAATGGTTTAGCTAAGAAACATACACACCTGTAACCACTCAGAAGGAAGTAATTCCTCCCAAGGCCTGTCAAGATGCCATGGCGAAGTATCCGAGTCAAAATAGAAAGCTAAGCGCTCCAGTTGCACAGACTACGGATCATATTTCAGGAAAAAAAAAATAGGGTGAGAACAGTGAGTAGAAGGTACACAATAACTCTTCATATATGTGCATCAGCCCTACCCACACAGGTGTCCTTTTATTATTATATTCACATCTCAAAAAAAAACAAAGCAAAACCAAGCAGAATGAGGCGCATCCTACGGAAAAGCAAAGCAACATCAAGATGTTCTAGGGTACTGACTCTGAGGAGCACACCTTCTGGATATGGTTTAACGCTCCTCCAGTTACAAAAGCCTCATTTCCATTATCATCAACCGTGAAAGCTGAAAGTTTCTCCAATGTTACACCGGCAGCAAATGGGTGATCTGGATTGCTGAAAAGAAACAGCAAGATAAGGATTTTATGGCAGAAAACTAAATTCAAATATGATAAGCCTATTAGAAACCAACCTTTCACTATCCTCATATCTAATGTGGATGTTTGAAATAGAAAGTTTCAAGTTTCCTATGATCGTGCTAATTAAGGATCCTAGCCAAGATTGATTCTGAATACAAAGAACAAATAAAGTCAGCTCCCTAGTAAAGAAAAGGGTACAATTCTAAAGAACTATAAAGAACAAAAAAGAGCAACAAGTTCGCAACTATATCAGAAAAAAGATCCATCATGGAAATTGCCTCTAAATTGCATAATCTGTCATAAAAGTAAAGTGCAGTCAGTCTATGAACCATTTTTGCTTTCTCCATCATAATCAAGAGCCACAAACTAGTGAACCTATAGCTCTATTTGGATCAGAAAATAATCTGGGAAAGGATAATTAATAATATTAAAAACGTGCTAAATTCATACACTAACAAAGGAAGACCTGAGTTAGGGTTTCTCAGCTACGGAAGGAAAAAAAACACTTGCATACAAGAAACTATATGTCCTAAATACACCTCAGTCAAAGCTAGAATATACATAGTCTTCAATTTTTCTAACTTATTGTTTGATTTCATCAAATAATACTGATTTCTGATATGGTTTATGGTTAGTACGCCAGATTCTAACTTAACATGATTTGCTAGAGAAAACAGAGAGATTTTCAAACTAACCGTGTGTTACGGAGTAAAACATATAAAAGGCTGTAAGCAATGTATAAATAACCTAGTTTGAATGCTAGTCACTATTCGTCTTTCACCATAAAAGATGTATCTCAAGAACAAAATAGTGAACATAAATAGAGACATCAACTAACTTGCAACAGTGCATATAAATCAAAATAATTTAAAAAATAAATAGTCATATCAAATAACTGTCCACTGTATCGTACAGCTGCTACTTAACATACCACTCCCTCAGTCTTTAGGTGTTGCGCTTTTTCCAACAGCTTGATTTCTGTCTCCTATCACATTTAGTACCATAAGCAATTTAGATATCAATTTTCAGTAACAAAATGACAGAAGATAGGTCAATTATATCATACCTGTATTCGATTTCTTTTGGCCTCCTGCACAGAGTCTTCACTGCCTCCCTCAACCTGAGTAGCAGGCTCAGCTAACAAGTATATTCGATCAAGGTAAACTAAAACAGGATCTTGGCCAAGCCTGCTCCAAGGAACCTACAAGATAATAATTACAAATAATAATAATCTTTACGAGCTGAATTATTATTAAGGTCAAAACAAACCCCATAACTACCACGTCAGACTGCGGCACGACTAATAAGCACTCCCGTATAACCCGCGCAAATGACTAGGATTCTAGTACTTTATAAGAAGAATTAACACCGCTCGTGGGCTTAAGTCGAGATGCCTACTCATGAGCATGATCAAACCTATGTTACTCCAACACTTCACTTAGGTGTCGTGTCGCGTGTCCGTCACGACGCGACAAGACACTTCAATTTGGAAGAAAACATTTTGAAACTTTAGTCCAAAATAACCGTGTCAGACACGACACCTCAGAGTCAAAGTAACACAGATATAACAGCATACAGCATACACTTGTGAGAAAAGCTCAATCATAGGAAAAAGCAAATGTTGTACGCAAAAATTAGACCAAGGCTAAAGAGTATCCCATCTTATTTAATAAGTATGAAGATGTAAATAGTATTATAAACTAAACAAAGATAAATGACAGGAATACTGCAGAGTAGGACAGGCTCACAGTATCAGCAGAACAAGAAAAATAAAATACAAGAGAAAAAAATATTAACTCTAATAGAAAAACTAATTGGAAAGCAAATCAATAGCAAAAATGATTATGTTACAACTCACATACATAAGATACTCCCTCTGAGAACACTTGAAAGAATACCAGAAAGACAATTATTAATACTCTGATAAACATACTTATTTTGTAAGACACGCATGTCTCATTCCTTCCACACTCCACCACTTAGTCAAATAGAAGAGCCAACTGAGTGACATTAATGGGTAACCATTTTATCCCCGCCCTACCTAATAACTTCACCTCATAACCTTAACTTAGATACCCTTCCCTGCACCAGCAACCACCACACAGCCTAACCCCCGCACCACCACCCCCATCTCATGCCAAATGATCAAACCCCAGCCGCCTTTTCCATCTCTATAGATAATGTTGAAGGTGGAATGCATATAGACAGAGGGGTTATATATGAGGACTTTTAAAGACTGGGATGGGGAAGGGATTGGGGTTTAAGTGAGGTTTTTTTTTGTAGCAAGGGGTTTGTGGATGTTTTTACTTTATAGTGGTCTATAGTTGTGTCACTTGCGTGGTGTGTTTGGGGTGAAACTTGAAAGGGTAAGAAAATAGATGAAACGCAAAGGGAACATAAAAATCAAGCTCCTTCTATGGCCAAATAACAACAACACCAACCTTGAGTTTAACTGAGCCAAGAAATCCTGCTTTTACTTTGATTGGTAATTTTAGTGCATTGAGTGCCTCGGGTTTTAACTGCATATTTGTTAGCTCCACATCACCTGTATAATAAACACAAATACTTAAGAACAACATGACCAGTCAAAAGACAGAAATAACGATATACCAAATCAATCAAATGATACTAGCGTAGTCTCATTCATTTGATTACATTTGCTTTATGGAAAGGGGTGTTTTGAAGCGTAACTACAAGTATGATACATTCACATAGGGAACACGATCAACAATATTAACATACTAATTTGAAACCTCGAGCAATACACGGGTCACGATGACATTTATTTAAGTTTCTAGTATATGGAAATTGAGTCATCTATTTATAGGTTATAATAATAAATTTTGCTTTGAAAATTATTATGTGTATTGAAAATAAGATTATTTGCATAATTAAGCTTGATTCAAGTTTAGATAGAGTGTACTACTTCAATCATCTAGATTACTTCTATCTTATAAATTGGGGTAATCAACGTTGAATCAGGTCAAACCTACAAATGATGATAATAGAATTCTTAATGTCAAACATAGTATTTTTTTTCTTTATATACGACTTTTTTATACAATTTTTTTCTTTAACTTTTCAAATTACTAACATGATTTAACATGATATAAAACAAAGAGGATGGTAGATACATATGCCATAGCCATATTCTATCTACCTCTCTTACCTACCTAGTGAATAGTGATCACTTTCCCCCTCTTCACCGCCCTCTCCTTCTCACTCTCCATTTCCTCTCATTTAGTGTAACGATTTTATATTGTCTTACCTCCAATATTCTATACGTCTTTGCATACCTATAGCTCCGCATATAATCCATGACGAACCATGAATAAATCACCTCTATATTCCAATCTCGTAGTCCTGATACTTCGATCAAGAAATCACATCAATCGTGACACATTGAAATAAAAGTTCAAAACCCTCTCCCTTCCTCCCATATGGAGTATTTCTCGATTGAACATTTTTGCAATCTTTTAAAACCCACATTCTGCAACTTCATGACCTTGGAGATTTGAAAGTGTAAAGCTCCTACTAAAGCTTCTTTCTTTGCTTGGCAGTATTTAAAGTGAAAATACCTACAGAAGATTTGCTCCAAAAAAATTTAGCCTTGCTAGTCCACATTCTCTTTGTGGAGAGCATGAAGAGTCAATTACCTTCTTAGCTCTTGCTCATGAGTCACGTCATTGTGGATTTTATACTACCTCAAATCCATTCCAATCTATCAACCAACTTTTACACAAACTACAATACTAAAAATTGACCATGTTGTTTTACATTTTGTCTTGCTTTCTTTTATCAAACTTTTTTTATTCAACATATCTAATGTCTTGTTTTAACAATTTTACCTCAAAATATGGAGTGGATAAAATGACTGAATGAGAGGAAGTATGATTTAATTTTCAGAGTTGGAGAAGTTCCAAATGTATACTGCACACACCCCATGTAGTAAAATAAAGGATCAAAGCCACTACGGTTTCCCTTCTCAAAAAAAATCAAGATGTCCTTGGCTAATGCGGACAAAAAGTTTGAAGTGCCTTCCGAATTTTGTTAGCACTTTACTAGCCCCAAGAAATCTAATTGCACCATAGGTACCCTCGTACAACAACAACAACAACACCAGAGCCTTAGTCCCAAAAAGATTTGGAATCGGCTAACATAAATCAATATCTGAAGTCGTCAAGTCATCATCCAAAAAAAATGAAAGGCGAACAAAAAAAAATCATAACCATAATCATAATCATAATAATACGGTTTCAAACGCAAAATTATGTACTTCCTCCTTCCATAAGTGTTCTACCCATTTGGTATAGCACATAATTTTTTGGTATGAGTATTTAATTGAGAAGGTAGGGGTAGTAGTAAGGATAATATAGTAAAACAGATTATAAAAAAGTAGTTATTGTGTAAATGGGTTGATAATTATTATATTTTTATATGAAAAAAGAGAGGGTATTATAGTAAAAATGTTGGACCAAATAGGAAATATTTGGAATGGGAAGAAGATAGAAAGACGGACGAAAATAGAAAATGGGAAGAAGATAGAAGGACGGAGGAAGTAAAAGGTTTACAAACTCCAAATTCCATGAAAAAAATTATTTAGAAAGTAAAAATACTTATAGAAAAAAATATGTACGGAAATAATTTTTGAAAAATAAAATAAATGAATTAAGAATAAAAAGATAGTCCTAGAATATCCTCCGTCACCCAAATCCTCTCCATCCTACAAGTTTCCATATCGGTGCATCAATCAATCTCTATCTCACACGCTCAACCCATCTTAATCGATTTTTCATCGACTTATCCTCTATAGATGTCACTCTTACTCTCTCTAATCACCTCATTTCTAAGTCGAGCCCTTCGTGTATGCCCACATATCAATCTTAGCCTACGCATTTCTGCAACATGCATCTTTTGCACATGACTATGCTTTACCGCCCAATGTTCCGTGCCATACAAAAGTGCAGGACAATAGTCCTCCGGTACAATTTGCCCTTTATTCTGTGAGGTACTTCTCCATCAAAAGGTACCCCTATCTTTTGAAAAATTTAAATCACACTAAACCATAAAAGGTTCTATTCTCCGCAGTTCAGTATAATTTGCAAAAAGATCAACATCGATTTAATTCAAGTCATAACTCAAAGCTCCCAGCAAAAATAGAATCACCAAAGTGACTTCAATTGGCATATGATTTTCGCATATTCCTCTTACCACCACACCAATAAACCTTACATTTCTCCGGTCAACTAAGCTGACACATTACAAAGTCAGACAGCACAATCAAATTTACTACAGAATAACACCTAAACAAGACACAACACTGTCATGATTAAGTCGGTCTAACTTTGCCGAAAGAGCATTGCCATGATCAAGTCAATTCTAACTTTGCAAAAAACAGCCACATTAGTCTATAGTCTCATAATTTTATACTTGTATCTATCTTACACCCAACACAAGCTACGCATCATAACTTTGCCACAACATTGTCATGATCAAGTCAATTCTAACTTCTCTGATAGCATAAACACATTATAGTCTATAGTCTCGTGATTTTATACTCCTATCTCCTGGTACAAACTAGGCACCATAAACGAAACAAATCCGCATGACACCAAGACCACTAAATTCACTGAATTAAGCTCATAATACAATTTTGCGACATATAAAACAAGATTACGATCAACTGTGAGCTACAAGATCTACTAAAACTGCAAATTTCATACTGAAACCAGTAATTAAGCACCTATCACTCAACAATTTACGATCATCGCAACTTGAGAGGAAAACAAAAGAAAAGATCCAAACCGTTCCAAACGCTGATTTTGAGAGCTTCTTTATTGAGGCCTCTGACATAGTTCCCTAAGTATCTCTGCAACAAGTAGGCTACTTGATCCTCCAACATCTTTCTTCACTCAATTATTAATAGCTTCGTTGAGGCAACTCATCGAACACCTTGTGTGCATAAAATCTGCAGAAATATGATCGGGAGAATTTTACAACCGAAGAGGAAGCGGTAATCTAGAACAAGTACAAGTAGTAGAGAGAGAGAGAGAGAGAGAGAGAGAGATTCGCTGATTAACGGACACGTCTACAAAATGGAAATGGCAGTTTCCTTTATTATTATTTCTTTTTTATATTTATTTATTTTGTGACTGGGTGAACAAGTGAGTCAGAGGGGAAGAAGAGTATTGTGGGGTGGTGTGAGCTGAGCGGAAGGGGACGTCGCCGGTAAGGTAGCTGGGTCATGTGATTAACACGTGGAATTAATTCAAGTCTCCAAATATCTGGTCGAGGTCGGCCAAATGTGTCAGTCATACTCCTATTCTTTTCCTTTTCGTCCCTCCTCGTGTCATACCTCGTATATATGCAGGGACTCAGGAAGTGTATTTCTAGTCTCCTTCTCTAAACTATTCTTATATATATTTTTTGTGACGGATATATCCATTCTAACGTCAAAATGTATCAAATATGTCCAACTAGGAAGAAAATATCAAAAAAACGTTTACCCCTAGGCATGTGGGTTTGTCTCGTCCCATATATTTGACCTATCATATGTTTAAGACGACTCACAAGCAAGAATTTACCATAATTGATCTCTGGTTTGATGGTTGTACATGCTAAAAATCTGGTACATTCCGTTTTGTTTCTCATCCCAGTCTTTCGCAACACTTCAGGTTTACTTCTTTTGTTAGGTCTCGACTTTTCCGCTATATTCTTCTTAGATACCTGTTCGGGCCAAAAATTTGCACCTTCGGAATGCAACGTGGCATGCTACGAGTGGACGGTCAAAAGGTCAAAGGTCGGGAGGTCAAAGACAACAGTCAAAAACCGAAGGTCAAAAGTCAAAGGTCGAAAGTCAAAGGTCAACAATAAGAGAGTCAAAATCCGCAGATGAAAAAGTCAAAGTCAAAGACTAAAAGACGGAAGTCAAAATAATCGAAGGACGTCGAGTCAAGCAAACCCGGGACGATACACAATGATGGGTCAAATGAAGCATGAAGTAAAATGAAACAATGGGTCAATTAATCAAGAAGACCCAGCACATGGAAGATGAAACTCAGCCCACACCAGGAGAGAGGAGGCAACAACCACTGCTACAAATCAGGAAACCCTCATGCAGACCAGGAGAGAATCGAGGAGAAGAATGTAACTGCTCAAGAAGGCATAAATGCCAAGATATCCAGCAATAATGGGGGATTAAATGTCAAGATTCTGGGGGATAAAGAGGCAACGGTCAGCAGCAGTATAAAAGAGGAGGAGAAGGAGAAGGATGCATTCATTCACGCACACCCATTCCAGGCACATATCACGATTAAATACCCCCATCAACCATAAGTCACAATTATAGTCAAATTCTTTGTATTTGTATTCCTTTCTCCACTCTTTCCCATTGATAGTAGAATTTTTGTGGGATTCCGACTCCCACCGCGGTTTTTCCCACATCGGGTTTCCGCGTCACCAAAACTTTGTGTGTGTTCTTTTTCCTTTCGTTGTTTTCTTGTTCGCTAGATCCGATTCAATTTCGTCAACCATAGTTATAGGACGATCGCTTTGACCCGCAACCGAAATCTTAGACCCGGTAAATTTTTACCAAAACAATTTGGCGCCCACCGTGGGGCAAAGTGATCACTTCCTATAAACCAAATCCTACCGTGAAGCAATATCGTGACGTCATGACCGGATCCGGCCAAAGTTCTTCCAACAGTCAAGGAGCATCCACTCAGCCCATTGGAGGAGGATCATCCCCAGGATCAGCAGAGCCAGTTTTCACGCCCCTCACCCTGGCAATTCCCACCAGCCAAATGGTGAAACCCACGCTATCGGCGTCTAGGCCCCCTCTGACGCCTAAAACCTCTGGGGTCACCAGCTCCTTCAAGGCCAGGAAGGAGGGCATACCAACCAGAATTCCGACCCCAGGAGGATTCGTGGGAGAAGCTTCCAGTGGCATGGAGTCACCAGACCTGATGCAGAGTATGCTCCAAGGAATCAATGCTCTGCGCCAAGCAGTAGAAACCTTGCAGAAGAACAACCAAGATATCAAGGCCCGGATCTCGGCAGCAGACAAGACTCTAGTTGCATCGCTCCAGATGTCACTAGAGATATCGCCCCTGATGCCTAGAGGAGAACCCAGCACCCATAGGGAATCAATAACTGGCAAGAGGACCACCAGAGAAGTCCCCTCCGAATTGGTCACCAGACTGGAATTAGGATTGGCTCCACCAGGCCCAGTCGTTGAACCCCAAGGGTTGGGTTACCTGACCTACGGCCCCACACCCGACAGATCTCCTACCTCAGGTAACCTTCTCTCCAACATCGAAAGTCGAGAAACTAACTCACTATCTTTTGCAGGCACCCATGTCCACCAGGCGCCAGGATGGCAATTTATAACTCCACCAGGGATGACCACCTTATCCAACAACCAGTCCTCTGTAGGAGTGTGGACAGCGCTACCCCCAACCAGCAGGCGTCAAAATGGCAGCCCGGATCCACAACAGCAGCAACACCTTTACCTCCTCCTCCCAGCAGTCAACATCATGGAGGACTTCATGCAGGGAGTACTCTTTTCAACTTTTTTCCTCCTGTCTTTAACCCTCTTGCAGGAACAATCAGCACAGAAGATCAGCAACGCCAGGAGCTGAAGGAATTGAGGGACCTGATCAACAAGATTCCTGGAATGCCACGCCCCCTGGAGAGAGCAGCTAGGGACAGCTACGCAAATTCACCCTTCATCGACGATCTAGCCTGTGTTGCTGTACCCAAGGGCTTCATGCCACCAGCCATGACGCTTTATGATGGCACTGCAGACCCCCTAGATCACATCAACCAGTACAAACAGAAGATGATGGTGGTGACCGCTATGGGGCCCCTGAAGGAAGTCTGCATGTGCAAGGGGTTTGGCTCCACTCTTCCAGGAGCAGCCCTCCATTGGTTCGTTGGTCTGCCTAACCGAAGCATCACCTCCTTCGCTGACCTGGTCAATACCTTCAACCAGCAGTTGGCCAGCAGCAGAAAACCAGAAAAGCAGACCAGTGATTTGTATCGGGTGGTGCAGAAGTTCGAAGAATCCACACGCGACTTCCTCAACAGATTTAACAAGGAGAAAGTAACCATCCCCAGATGTGATGTACCCACCGCCATAGAAGCCTTCCGCCAAGGGCTCCACCAGGATTCAGACCTCTATAAGGACCTCACAAAGTACCCATGTGCCACATTCGAGGATGTGCAGACCAAGGCGATGGCAGCCATCAGGCTAGAAGAAGATTCAGGCTCCAGAAGGGCTGCGTATGGTTATGAGCATGTCACCAGAAATGCGCCAGCAGAAAAGAGGGGTGAAAGATCAAAGCCCTATGACAGGAACGTGAGCAAGGTTTCCGAGGAGAAAGACTGGAAGGACAATCCAGGATTGCCACCCAAAGTAAGTGAGTATGGGTTCTCTACCAACCTTGCTGGGGTACTCAAGGCTCTAAGGGAGTTAAGGCGCAGAGTCAGGTGGCCCAGGAGACAAGAGTACACCAATGACTGAAGAGACGCCAGCAAGAGGTGCGAATTCCACGACGCCATTGGACATCATACCGATGAGTGCGTCCAGCTCAGGAGGGAGGTTAAGTTCCAGTATGATCAGGGGAATCTGGACCACCTCGTGTCTAGAAACTCCAGCAGGATAAGTGCAGCAGACCAAGTATTGCCTTCTCCACCTCTAGTATGTACCAGAATTGTCAATGTGATCACAGAAGGATCGCAATTATGCGGGTTGACCTACTCAGCAGCCAAGAGGCATGCTTCCCAAACCAGAGGAGACAGACCAAAGCACTCCTGCAGAATCAGCTGCAAGGATCTTCCATCCGTCACCTTTGACGAAACTGATGCAGAATCTACTGCAGAAATGCACCATGACGCGTTAATAATCACTCTCTCTATAGGGAATTGCACCGTGAAGAAGATTCTGGTGGACACCGGGAGCTCAGTCAACCTCATCATGTTGGAAACCCTCCAGAACATGGGGCTCAGCGAGAAGGACCTAACCAGGAAGGCGGTTCCCTTGATAGGTTTTAGTGGTGAAACCAAGCACTCTCTAGGAGAGATCACCATTCCTACTTATGCTGGAGGAGTGAACAAGCAAGTACGGTACCTAGTCATTGATGGACCCTCCACCTACAACGTGATTCTAGGAAGGCCTTGGATCCATGAGATGAAGGCGATTACCTCAACCTACCACCAATGCCTGAAGTTCCCTACACCCTGGGGAGTGCAGAAGATCAGTGGAGATCAGGAGGAAGTGAAAGGCAGCTACAAGGTGGCTCTCAAGAAAACCTGATGGTAAGGGATTCGTCACGTCCCTAGCCAACAATAATATAACCGGCTAACCTAACTAGGGTAGATAGGGTAAGTCGGGTCGAATCCACGGGGACGGTAAGAGGCGTCTAGACTAGGTCGGCCCAAATACTAGACTAAGTCAACGAGCTACACTAAAGAATGATAGAGGGGGAGAAGGCTAGACTAGGACTAAGAAGAACAACTAAGGAAAACGGGCTAGGATTAGGTCGGGGTCAAAGGGGTAACGGAATGGTCAAGGGAGGACTAGAGTGAAGGAGGTAGTAGGGTAATCTAGGTTGGTCCGGGCTCTCGCAACTTAGACTCACCTAGAGGTTCCACCTAAAACCCATCTCGGCGGTACACAACACAAACGGGGTTCTAGCGCGCTATAGTCCTAGGTCGAATCCGGGCTCTCGCTACTTAGACCGGCCTAGGGGTCGTCCTCACCGGGCTCTCGCAACTTAATGAGGGGACCGAACCCACAACAAACTAACACCCACAAAAGAAAGGCAAGAAAACAAGCATTCGTACATACTTAGTCATTCAAGCAATTCCACAAACATGTGATGTGCATCAAACAAGAGGAAACCCAAATCTTCCACCAACATCTCTAACCAACCCTTAATCACCCAATTAACACCCTAATCACCTTACTAACCCTAGCAAGAACACTACTCTAACATATCTAAAGGAAAACTAACACTAACATGGAGAATCATCATAAGAAACAAAACAAACATAAACAAACTAGTGAAAACTATTAACTACAATCAAAGATTGAAACTTGAATAACATAAATAAAGATTAAGAGGAAAAGGAAGAGATTATACCAAACTAATGAAGGAGAAAGAACAAAACTTGCATTAATGAAGAAAACCCAAAACAAACATCCAAGGTTGTCAAGCTTGGAGAAGATCTTGAAGAATTCCCTTAATACAAGTACTAATCTAAGATTAACTACTAATTATCGACTAATCTACACTAATCTAATCTAATCTAACCTAAAGTAGTCTAGGGTTTTAAGGAGATAACCTAACCTGGTGTCTTAATACAAGAGGGGGGTATATATAGGGTTACAAATGGAAAGGAGAAGAAAAGAATTGAAGGCGGGCGAGCTGGAGCTTTTCCCGGTCGGGAAAGAAATTCCCGATCGGGATTATGAGAATTCTCGATCGGGATTTTATGTTCCCGATCCGGAACAGCCCCCAGTAGCTGCACTTCGTTCCTCCTTCATCCCGGACGGGATGAGGCCATACCCGTCCGGGAAGAGTCTTGTAGGCCTCCAATTTGAACTATTTGGTCCCTCCTTGGTTCTCATGGACTTCCCATCGATTCTTGGGACTCGGGATCGGGTCTCGAAGGCTCGGGATTGGGTCCCAAGGTCTCGGGGTCGATTCCAAGGCATCGAGTCATCTTTCCTTAGCTTCGTTGGCTCCAAAATGTGTATGTATTGAGTCGGAATCGCTCCTACTCTTCATGAACGGTCTCGGGAACCTGAAACGAACTAAAGGAAGCATAAGTAGCCCATAAACCGCTCCAAAGGAGCGATTCCACAAGGAAAATGGGACCAAAACACAGCAATTAGGCACTACAAACGACACTTATCAACTCCCCCACACTTAACCCTTACTCGCCCTCGAGTAAGCACATACTAACTACTACACTAGCCGAATGGGTATTAGCGCACCCTACGCCCCTTCAACTCACGCGAGTGCACTTAGAGGACAAGTGCACTCCGCAAGGCAAGTTGGGTCTTGCGACAAAACTGTGGATGCAACCGGACACAAAACACACGAAAAAACAAACACACAAACAAACACATAAATGGTTGCACCCAAAACAAAAGAAATACCGCTTCCCTCAAAAAGCGGTGAATGAAACACCGGTTTAAGACTCGAGGCAAGTGACAACGTTCCCAAGCTAGACATACAAACCAAGGTGAACTAAACCCTAATAGTATGACGATAAAGCAACAAAAACGTTGGTAACTTACCTAGGTCCTCCTAACTTTCTAAAAACGTACTACGGGACGATCGGCGGAGTGGAAAAGTGAGGAACCTCGGTGTTAGTCGACACTGTAGGTAAGTGAGACCCCGCCCCCTTTAGCGTGAGCCGAGAGGGTCGTCCCGTGTCCAAGACCGCCTAACTAGTCCAAGTAAAAAGGTGGAAATACGCAAAATGAGGGAAGACCGACTAATGCCGCTATCATCCTTCCTCGGGACTCGGTCCTTTGGTAGGCTCTTCACGGCAAAAGTCGGAAAAAGGCTTATTTTTGTGGAGATTTCTTTTTGTGAGACGGGTTTTCTTTTGGCATTTTTTTTTTCTTTTCGATATTTTGATTTGTTTGTCGTCATGCCATTCTTTTTCTTCTTTTCTATTTTCTTTTTGGCTTTTGTGCCTTTTCATTTTCTTCATTTCTTTTCTTTCTTTCATTTTTCTTTCTTTTCTTTTCTTTGCCCTTTTTGGCAAGATTTGGCATTTTTGGCATTTCTCGACACTCAAGAAAGAGAGAATCAACAAATTGCAAGTTATTGTGCGGATATGTGTGAGATGGTAGGGAAATGGGTAAGTCGGGGTTGCGCATTCCCTTTCAAACCCACAAAAAGTGGAGAAAACTTAGACTAACCAAACGATCCTAAACACGGTCACCTAAGGGACGAAACTCGGTAACCAAGGCCTTTTCACACCGTGGGTGGTCATAATGGTCAAAGGTGCAAATCCCGTAGTAAATCCCTAGTAAGCTAGGTGGACTCAAGGTAAAGGACCAACGAACTCATTGATTTAGGGTCATTCTACTAGATTAAAGTCCACAACTCGATTTATACAACTAGGAAGGGAAAATAGACACTCACACACTAGACACTAAACCGGGTTTTCGAAAACGGTTTACGCACAAGACACACAACACAACTCAAAATGAAGACATGACGAAAACGAACGAAAGAAAAAGAAACAAAAGCAACAAAACAAGAACAAAACAAAACAAACACAAACACAACACAAACACCACCCCGATCATCCAAACAAGTCACCAAATCACCCACCAATATGCACAAAGCTCCACCCGAGCACACAACATCACAATCTCCTCCAAACTCCGTAAGAGATAAAGAATAAAAAGGGATAAGATGTTACCGGAAGTCTTTAGAGCTTTCCAAAGTCATTGACGATTAAAGTAACCTATAAGGACAAAGGGAGGCAAAACACGCACAAAAACAAATATACGACACAAAGACACAAAATGAAAACACACAAAAGAAAAATCTTTTTGATTTTTATGAAAAATTTTCAAATTTTTATGGTTTTTAAAGATTTTTTCGGAAAAACTACGAAAATAAAACTAACTATACTAGAATATCGCTCCCCCACACTTAAATCGAGCCATGTCCTCATGCTCGATCGTAGGGTGCGGAGAGACAAAAGAAAAGAAAAGAAACTACGAAAATAAAGCTAAAAATCAAAAATAAGGTGAAGAAAAAGGTAGAAGGCGTCCGGCCGGGGTGTAGTCAAGTCACCATGGGCCGAGACAAGAAAAAGATATGGATGGGGGAAGAAAATAAAAAGAAGGAAATAAAAGGAAATGGGAGGGGAGGGCTAGGTGTAATCAAGTCACCTAGCCCGGATTCCGCCTAAATCCGACTAAATCCTCAAAAAAAGAAAGTGAAAAACTTGTAAAATTTGGATTTTGAAATGACTCTCGATGTAGTCACATCATCGAGAGTCGGGAGCAACAACTACCGAGGCCTCGAAGGCCACCAAGGTACCATGACTCAAGGGGAAGGGGGCAAACAAGAGAAAAACAAGCAATAAAAGACGGAAAAGAAAGGATAGTTGCCGTACCGACCGGTTAGCAACTCACTTGCTCCATCGTCTCAATGATCAATATAGGTGCTTTGCTTGTTGTCTTCGTTGTCATCCTCCTTCAAGCTTGATAAAACCGCATGGTTGGGGTAGTAATGGTAGGGGGTGGGATTTGATGTGGATCTCGGTGTGTAAAGTGAGGTGTACGGGTCATATGATAGGAGTAAGGAGGAGTAGGGAGGTTGGGAGGGGGCATAATGGATGGGTGAAGACAAAGGGACCATCCCGGTCGGGATGGATGGTCCCGATCGGGTTGAAAAACCCTTCCCGATCGGGAAGCCCTCGTCCCGGTCGGGAACGCACTCCAGTGAATCCGATTTCAGGCACCTTCATCCCGATCGGGATTCTTCATCCTTCCCTATCGGGAAGCCCTCTTCCCGGTCGGGATGAGTCTTCTTTGCTTCCCCAAGCCCAAAAGCTCATCAAAGCTTCAAAAACCGACTTCCTCGCTCGCAAACCAAACTCCATCATCGACCACTCCTTTCTAGGAGTCACCTTCACTTCACCTATCACAATAAACTCAAACACAACATCAAACTCACTCCCTCACATTGCTCATCAAAATACCAAATCAATTACAAGAATATCCCAAAACTACCAAAATCAAGAGATAAAACACAATTACAAGCACAAGTACTCTAAAGAAGAGAGGAGGGGAATATACAACATGACGGTTCTTTTAGGAACTCCGTCAAACCTAGGATGGTGGACTCCATTCTTCAACCGTAGCCCTCAAGGGCATGGAGGAGCAAGTCGAACGCGCTACCGACATCGTAGTGAAGGCCCAAGAAGCGTTCGAGCTTAACCGACCTCCACGGCCTCCAAGGAGGAGGCAAGAAGTAGGATTCCCAAGACCCGACATCATCTTCAAAGTTGTCTCCGGGGTCTCTCCATCCTACGAGCTTCACCGAACTCTTCTTCCTTAAGCATTGCCTCCAATCACAAGCAAGCTTCACCTCCAAGAAACAAGGCACAAAAAGCGGTTTTGGCCTCACTTCCTCGTTGCACACCCCCACACTTGCCTCAAGTTGTGGTTCCTCATCTTCATCACTCGGCCCCACATCATCATGGAGGAGAGAATCGAAACTTCTACCGGCGGTTTCAATCTCTTCCGAACCATCTCTCGGTGTACTAGCAAGGGGCTCTTGATGCATATCCAAATTATCGCACAAGGGCAACTCGAGGCTAACAATCTCACCCAACAACTCTACAAACTCCACCAAACCATCCCACTCACTATCCTCCTCCAATTCCTCACCAAGAATGCCTTCACCAAGGGTCACATCCTCATTCGTCTCTTTTTGGGTAGACGATTGAAGTTCTTCAAATTCCCTTTGGAGCTTGGCCAAGAGTTCATAATTCTTTTTCGTTTGGATGGCCATTTCTTGTCGGTCTTTTTGCATTTGAAGAATCGATTGATGCAACTCCAAGTTTAGCGATTGGTGGTCATTGGAGTCTTGTAAAGCTCCTTGAAAATCTTGATGATGCCCAAGGGGTGGGGCATCATATTGTTGGTAGCAAGGTTGGGATGATTGGTAGTATTGTGGGTCATAGGGTTCATATTGTGGTTGGGGTGGAGGGTAATATTGTGGGTCTTGGTGGTATTGGCTTCCACAAGGTGAATCTTGAGTGTACATGGTGGGCTCACAATCATAACTCGAGTAATAGTTACCATGATCGTAGGATTTATAATCGTTCACTTGTTGGTAGCCATTTTCATACTCTTGAGGATCATACCCATCTTGATTACCCCAAGAAGCTTGATAGTGGTAGGGGGACGTCATGTCATACCCTTGGTTCATGGAAGAAGAGTGGTAGCTCATATCGGCTTCCATGTGTGTGGAGTTTATATCAAACCCCATGCTTGCCCGAAAATCGTAGTCCATACCCGGTTGGAAACCACTCATCCTAGCAACCGTCCGTTTAAGCGGCTCTAAGTTGCAAGAAGAAGATAATCACCACCTCTAAGCACAAACTGTAGACTAAGAACAAACGTGAAAAGTCTAGTGCTTTTTGGGCACTAGACAAGAGAGAAATAAACCACATACACAAGAAGCAAAGTAACCAAAAGAAAAAAGAAAACACAAACACAAAGACAAAGTCAAGCAAATAGGAAAACAAAGTCCAAACTAGCACCGTCCCCGGCAACGGCGCCAAATTGATGGTAAGGGATTCGTCACGTCCCTAGCCAACAATAATATAACCGGCTAACCTAACTAGGGTAGATAGGGTAAGTCGGGTCGAATCCACGGGGACGGTAAGAGGCGTCTAGACTAGGTCGGCCCAAATACTAGACTAAGTCAACGAGCTACACTAAAGAATGATAGAGGGGGAGAAGGCTAGACTAGGACTAAGAAGAACAACTAAGGAAAACGGGCTAGGATTAGGTCGGGGTCAAAGGGGTAACGGAATGGTCAAGGGAGGACTAGAGTGAAGGAGGTAGTAGGGTAATCTAGGTTGGTCCGGGCTCTCGCAACTTAGACTCACCTAGAGGTTCCACCTAAAACCCATCTCGGCGGTACACAACACAAACGGGGTTCTAGCGCGCTATAGTCCTAGGTCGAATCCGGGCTCTCGCTACTTAGACCGGCCTAGGGGTCGTCCTCACAGGGCTCTCGCAACTTAATGAGGGGACCGAACCCACAACAAACTAACACCCACAAAAGAAAGGCAAGAAAACAAGCATTCGTACATACTTAGTCATTCAAGCAATTCCACAAACATGTGATGTGCATCAAACAAGAGGAAACCCAAATCTTCCACCAACATCTCTAACCAACCCTTAATCACCCAATTAACACCCTAATCACCTTACTAACCCTAGCAAGAACACTACTCTAACATATCTAAAGGAAAACTAACACTAACATGGAGAATCATCATAAGAAACAAAACAAACATAAACAAACTAGTGAAAACTATTAACTACAATCAAAGATTGAAACTTGAATAACATAAATAAAGATTAAGAGGAAAAGGAAGAGATTATACCAAACTAATGAAGGAGAAAGAACAAAACTTGCATTAATGAAGAAAACCCAAAACAAACATCCAAGGTTGTCAAGCTTGGAGAAGATCTTGAAGAATTCCCTTAATACAAGTACTAATCTAAGATTAACTACTAATTATCGACTAATCTACACTAATCTAATCTAATCTAACCTAAAGTAGTCTAGGGTTTTAAGGAGATAACCTAACCTGGTGTCTTAATACAAGAGGGGGGTATATATAGGGTTACAAATGGAAAGGAGAAGAAAAGAATTGAAGGCGGGCGAGCTGGAGCTTTTCCCGGTCGGGAAAGAAATTCCCGATCGGGATTATAAGAATTCCCGATCGGGATTTTATGTTCCCGATCCGGAACAGCCCCCAGTAGCTGCACTTCGTTCCTCCTTCATCTCGGACGGGATGAGGCCATACCCGTCCGGGAAGAGTCTTGTAGGCCTCCAATTTGAACTATTTGGTCCCTCCTTGGTTCTCATGGACTTCCCATCGATTCTCGGGACTCGGGATCGGGTCTCGAAGGCTCGGGATTGGGTCCCAAGGTCTCGGGGTCGATTCCAAGGCATCGAGTCATCTTTCCTTAGCTTCGTTGGCTCCAAAATGTGTATGTATTGAGTCGGAATCGCTCCTACTCTTCATGAACGGTCTCGGGAACCTGAAACGAACTAAAGGAAGCATAAGTAGCCCATAAACCGCTCCAAAGGAGCGATTCCACAAGGAAAATGGGACCAAAACACAGCAATTAGGCACTACAAACGACACTTATCAAAACCGCAAGTCCTCCAGCATAGCAATTAAAGAGCCTTCACCTGCCTCTGCAGGGGTATGTCGAACCACCTCAGGCGGAGATAGATGAAGTCAACTTGGACAAACAACACCCGGAGCAGAAAATGCTAATTGGATCCGAATGCACAGGTAGTATCCGCCAAAACCTCATTGAATTATTAAAAACTAACATGGATTATTTTGCTTGGTCGCATGATGATATGGTAGGTATAGATCCGAGCGTTATCATTCACAGGCTAAGCGTGGATCCAAGCTACAAACCAGTCCAGCAGAAGAGAAGGAAGTTTGCCCCAGAAAGAAATCAAGTCATAAATCAGGAGGTAGACAACCTGCTGGCTGCTGGAAAAATCAGAGAGGTGAAGTATCCAGAGTGGCTATCTAATGTGGTGGTGGTCCCAAAGAAGAATGGCAAGTGGAGGGTATGCGTTGACTTTACCGACTTAAACAAGGCATGCCCAAAAGATCCATTTCCTCTGCCGCACATAGATGCCATGGTGGATGCTACAGCAGGCCACGAGATGTTAACCTTTCTTGATGCATGGAGTGGATACAACCAAATCAAGATGCATCCAGCAGACCAGGAGAAGACAGCCTTCAGGTCTGAGAGAGGTATATATTGTTACAACGTAATGCCTTTTGGTTTGAAGAATGCAGGGTCCACCTACCAGAGACTAGTCAATAAGATGTTCAAGAGACAAATTGGGGACACGATGGAGGTATATATTGAAGACATGGTCGTCAAGTCAAAGCAAGCTTCACAACATGCAACGCACTTGGAAGACACCTTCAACACCTTGAGGGAGTACAAGATGAAGTTGAATCCTTCAAAGTGCACATTTGGAGTGTCGTGTGGGAAGTTTCTGGGATACATGGTCACCCAAAGAGGAATCGAAGCTAGCACGGAACAAATCAAGGCCATCCTCCAGCTGGAATCCCCGCAGAAACCTAAAGACGTTCAACGCCTGACCGGGAGAATTGCTGCTCTAAACAGATTCATATCCAGATCCTCAGATAGGTGCAGACTGTTCTATGATATACTGAAGAAGGCCCAAAGGTTTGATTGGACAGCAGAGCACAAGAGGGCGTTCAGCGAGCTGAAGCACTACCTAGCACTCCACCTCTGCTATCAAAACCGGAGCCTGGAGAACCACTCTTCCTGTATTTATCAGTAACCGAGGTAGCAGTCAGCGCGGTATTAGTACGTCAGCACGAAGGAGCACAATGCCCAGTATATTATGTCAGTAAGTCTCTGCTTCCTACAGAGACCAGTTACACATCCCTTGAGAAACTCGTACTTGCACTTGTTACAGCGTCTTATAAACTTCGACCTTACTTTGAATCGCATGCTATTTCCATAATAACAAATTATCCACTAAAAACTATTATGAGAAAACCTGAGTTATCAGGAAGAATGGCCAAGTGGTCTATACACTTGAGCGGCTTCGACCTGAAATTTGTCCCCAGAACTGCGATAAAGTCGCAGGCGTTAGCAGACTTCATATCCGACTTCAGCCCAGCACTGCAGACCCAGGCCGAGAAAGACATCCTCCTCCTTGAGGAGGACAAAGGCGAACATGTGTGGAAGCTAAATGTAGATGGCGCCTCCAACATGCGAGGATCTGGTGTAGGATTAGTTCTTAAGTCTCCTCAGGAGGATCTCGTAGTCCAAGCAGTACGGTGCGAGTTCCGAACAACAAACAACGAGGCAGAATATGAAGCTCTAATCCTAGGTCTTCAGCTGGCCTTAGACCTCAAAATCAAGCGCCTGGAGGCATACAGCGATTCCCAGCTGATAGTCAACCACGTGAATGGTTCGTATGCAGCTAAGGACTCCAAGATGATGGCTTACCTTGAAGTGGCAAAGGAACTCTCCCTTAGGTTCGTAGCCTTCTCAATCAACCAAGTCCCTAGGGACCAGAACGTGGAAGCAGACGCCCTAGCCACCCTGGGGGCAACCTTCAAACCAGGAGTAGTTTCTACCATACCCATTGTCCATGTACTGAAGCCAGCAGTTCGTATAGGCACACTGGAGCACCAGATGCTGAGGGAGGGGGGAAATTCACTAGACCAGGGGTTGCAGTGGTTGCAGGAAGCAGGAGTCTGCAGCACCTCAGTAGAACGAGAAGGAATCCCAGACTGGAGAAAACCCTACCAGGAGTGGCTGCAAAATGACATTCTGCCAGCAGATAGGAAAGAAGCCAAGAGATTTAGAATGAAGGCATCTAGGTACACCCTCATTGATGGTGTTATGTTCAAACAATCAACTGCTGGACCATACCTGAGGTGCCTAGGTCACCAGGAGGCAGAAGTTGTTATGCATGACCTCCACAGTGGAGAATGCGGAAATCATGCAGGGGGCAAGAGTCTATCCAACAAAGCACTCCGCCAAGGTTACTACTGGCCGACAATGCGCAAGGACGCGAGGGAATATGTTAAGAAGTGTGACGCCTGCCAGAGACATGCACCAGTCAATCACCAGCCAGCAGAGCCGTTGCACCCAATAATTTCTCCCTGGCCCTTCATGAAGTGGGGGATGGATATTGTTGGCAAGTTACCAAGAGCTCCAGGAAACAAAGTTTTTATGTTGGCCATGACAGACTACTTCTCCAAGTGGATAGAAGTAGAAGCATTCCCTCAGGTGACTGAGAAGCAGGTTATATCCTTCATACAACGTAACATTATCTACAGGTTTGGCATTTTTTCAGAGATCATCTGCGACAACGGATCCCAATTTATTGGCAACAAGATGGAGGCCTACTGCGGCAGGTGGAACATCACACTAAGCAAGTCTACCCCCCAGAAACCCTCAGTCTAATGGTCAGGCGGAGTCTAGCAACAAAATTGTGATAGACAACCTGAAGAGAAGGCTGGAGGAGGCAGGGGGCAGATGGGCAGAGGAGCTCCCCTTGGTGCTGTGGTCTGACAGAACTACACCCAAGGTGGCTACAGGACAAACACCTTTCAGTTTGGTCTTTGGTGCTGAGGCGGTCATCCCTTCAGAAGTGAGAGTGCCTACCCATAGATACGGATGCATAACCGAAGACAGGAACCAGGTGGAGATGGCAAACAACTTGGATACTATAGATGAGCTCAGGACCGATGCTCAAATAAGGATGGCCTCCTACAGACAAACGGTCGCCAGAAGTTACAACAAGAATGTCAAAATCAGAGTCCTGCAGGAAGGAGACTTAGTTCTCAAGAAAGTCTTCCAGAACACCAGATCGAAACCAGCGAGCAGGAAAATTCGCCTACAACTGGGAAGGACCCTACCAAGTGGAGAAGGTGGTTGGAAACGGAGCCTACCGACTCATGACCATGGAAGGGAAAATCATCAAAAAACCATGGAACATTGTACACTTGAAAAAATACTTCTTTTAAAACAGGCCACTGCCGCCAGAAACATGGGTCACTGTCGCCAGAAACATGACATCTATTCTGCCAGATGCACCTCCACCAGAGCCCAGGTTTAATCTTATCAAACCTTGCAAACATTTAAACTTTCCCTTCGTCCTTCTACCTATTTTGCTTTCTTTTCGAAAAATTTGAAAATTAGACATTCTATCTTCAAAGTATGCTTTCAAAATTTATATCTTCAAAGTATGCTTTCTCTTCTCTTCTACTTTCACCTTTTATATCTTTGAAATTTGATTTTCTTTTGCATCAAAGTTTGATTTTCTTTTTTATATGTCATCAAAATTTGATTTTATTTTGCATCAAAGTTTGATTTTATTTTTGCACACATCTTTGGAATTTGATTTTTTTTCCTTCATATGTTTTCGAAATTCGATTTTCTTCCGCATAAGTCTTCAAATATCGCGTCTCCCATTTTCGTCAAATGTCGCCAGTTTTTTCAAAAATTCAGGAAGCTGGTAACTAATCTGGTGGAGTGCATAATTTCTACAGAGGGCGTGCGTCTGTGACTAAGTGCCTACAACCGGGACATTACAGTCTCCTGCGCCACTTAGCATTCACGCAAAGCGTGGCACCTCCGACTGAGTGGGCGAACTAAACCCCAGGCCACCACTATATCAAAGGTCGACCATACAAACATAAGGCATGCATACAACAGAAGGTAGACAAAACTACAACAAACAATTACAATCAAACGCAAACAATCACGATCCAAAGCAAACGATTACGACCTTCTGTTAAGGCACGAAGTGCCACAAAATACTAACACACTTCGCTCCCCTGAGCAAAGGCAAGGTCACCACATAAATTTTTTGCGAACACTAACAGAAGTTCACACCACGCAGGACTCACAAGCCGAAGACAAAGTTCAACAAAAGAGGAGTAGCATCACTCCAGCAGAACTTGGTCCGCAGCCTAGACATTCTCCTCTGGAGGAGGCGGAACTGTAGCATATCCTCCTACAGAAACCTGGATCTCTGATGAATAGCAACAGAACCACTCCCAGGATCATCAACGACATCCTCCTGGTCCACACTCTCTTGCCCATCAGCTTCCTGGTCAGCAATGGGGAAGTCAACGGACTCCTTTAGATCCTCCGCCTCCACATCAGAAAGAGCATCCAGGTTAGGCACCACAGGAAATTCCTCATCCAGTCGCTTCTTCTCTACAACCAGATTCCTCCACCTACAATCTGCGAACCAAGTCCAACTTCTTCAGAGAACCTTTTTTCTAGCACAGAATTGGGACCCGGAAGTAGCATATGATCCAAAAAAGTCATATCCCCTGCAGACTTACCGAAGCCTTCAGGAAATTTGAGCACCATTCCAACAGAAACATCGTCAACGAATCTGGGGGCAGAATAAGAGTGAGACTCAGAAAGATCTGCCACCGGAGGTTCACTTTCTGCAGGAGTAATTTCTGAGAGAGGGGACGGATTACGCCTTCTCCTAGAAACAGCCAAGACAGCAGAAGCAAAACTAACTTTTCACCTGGAGACTACCCTAGTGGCAACGGCCCACCCTCTAGCAGCCACAACTTGCTCTAGGGTCACACGAGGCTTAGTGGATCCTGAAGGAGGAAGCAAGCGAAAATGAGTACCGTGAAAATATGAGGTCAGGTAAACTAAGCCAAGCATGAACGTATCTTGCCCGAAGACATATCCTCGCCAGACTCTTCTTTTTTCTCCTTCTGGGGGAGGAAAAGAAGAACCACTTGTGGAAGGATGGAGCAAATTGCGAAATGTCATATGCTCCGGGTTTAGGCTAAATGGTTGGGGCAAAGAACCAATCATCACGCAAACCGTCTACGATCCAAGCGAACGGAAATTCCCGCCTAAGATGAGCTTAGACGGAAATTTGGGGGCATTTGTTCGGGCTAAAAATTTGCACCTTCGGAATGCAACGTGGCATGCTACGAGTGGACGGTCAAAAGGTCAAAGGTCGGGAGGTCAAAGACGATAGTCAAAAACCGAAGGTCAAAAGTCAAAGGTCAAAAGTTGATGGAGGGAATTGTCGTCGATCCCCAACGCCAATTAACAACCGGCTAATCCTAGTGGGTAGCTAGGGTAAGTCGGGATCGTATCCACGGAGACGGTATAGCGAAGTTTAGACTAGGTCGGCCTAAAAACGAGACTAAATCACCAAACAAACACAAAGAAAGCTATAAATGGTAAACTATGATGGTGGAGAGGAAGGAAGTGGACTAACAATGACTAGCTAAAACGATGCTAAAATGAGATATCTAATGATCGAACTAACAAGTAAACAAGAAGAAACGATGACTAACTAAGGAGATGAGATCAAATATGGAAGGAAGTGGGGTAGATCGGGTTCATAAGTGTTGATGGGTAATTGGGTGATCAAGGGTATAGGTGTCTCCTAGTTGCTAGAGTCGGTCCGGGCTCTCGCTACGTAGACCGATGTCGAGGTTGGTCCGGGCTCTCGCTACGTAGACCAATGTCCGCACTCTCGTGACAAAGACAATTCTCAACACATCTACATAACAGACAAACAATGAGAAGATGAGCACAAGTATGGGAAGCATGGCCACTACAACTCACACAAGCAAATCAACAAACACATAGAGTGCCCAATATGTGACTAACAACAAAGATTCACCCTTTTCCCTTAATCAACCCTAATCACCCATAATCTACCCCTAATCCCCCTACTAACCCCACAAGTAATCTACTCACTCATTATCAAGATGGAACTAACATAAACAAAAGAAAACAAAACAAACATCCAAACATCCATATGAACAAACAATAACAATAACAATAAGTAAAGATTGAAACTTGAATAAATAACAATAAACAAGAGAAAGGAAGATTATACCAACAACAAGAAGATGAAAAGGTGATAACTTGTATAAAAGAGGAACCCAAATCAACTCCAAGGTTGTCAAGTTTGGATGAATCTTCAAGTATCCACTTAATACAAGAACTAATTACAATAATTAACTAAAGATTAAAGAGAGAATTAAGCTAATGAGAGGAACACTAATCTAGGGTTATGAATGTTTAATGGAGGCTTAAAAGAGTTTAGGGTAATGTAAGATACATAAACAATACAAGAGGGAAGTATTTATATGGGTAAAAGAATGAAGGAGAAGAAAGGAAACAAGGCGCGGCTGCCTCTGTAGCTTCCCGCCCGGGACGGTTTGGTCCCGCTCGGGACGGTGTGGTCCCGACCGGGACGGCCTGGTCACGGCCGGGACGGGCTCATCACAGTAGGTATGCCTTTTGTGCACCTCATCCCGGACGGGTTGAGGCCTTCCCGACCGGGATGGGTCTTGTAGGCCTCCCTTAAGAGCTTTTTGGTCCCTCCTTGCCTCTCATGGGTTTCTCGTCGATTCTCGGGACTCGGGATCGGGTCTCGGAGGCTCGGGATTGGGTCCCAAGGTCTCGGGGTCGATTCCAAGGCATCGAGTCATCGTTCCTTTACCTCGTTGGCTCCAAAAAGTGTATGTATTGAGTCGGAATCGCTCCAACTCTCCGTGAATGGTCACGGGAACCTGAAACGAGCTAGAGGAAGCATAAGAAGCCCATAAACCGCTCCCAAGGAGCGATTCCACAAGGAAAAATGGCACCAAAACACAACAATTAGGCACTACAAACTACACTTATCAAAAGTCAAAGGTCAACAATAAGAGAGTCAAAATCCGCAGATGAAAAAGTCAAAGTCAAAGACTAAAAGACGTAAGTCAAAATAATCGAAGGACGTCGAGTCAAGCAAACCCGGGACGATACACAATGATGGGTCAAATGAAGCATGAAGTAAAATGAAACAATGGGTCAATTAATCAAGAAGACCCAGCACATGGAAGATGAAACTCAGCCCACACCAGGAGAGAGGAGGCAACAACCACTGCTACAAATCAGGAAACCCTCCTGCAGACCAGGAGAGAATCGAGGAGAAGAATGTAACTGCTGAAGAGGGCATAAATGCCAAGATATTCAGCAATAATGGGGGATTAAATGTCAAGATTCTGGGGGATAAAGAGGCAACGGTCAGCAGCAGTATAAAAGAGGAGGAGAAGGAGAAGGATGCATTCATTCACGCACACCCATTCCAGGCACATATCACGATTAAATACCCCCCATCAACCATAAGTCACAATTATAGTCAAATTCTTTGTATTTGTATTCCTTTCTCCACTCTTTCCCATTGATAGTAGAATTTTGGTGGGATTCCGACTCCCCCCGCGGTTTTTCCCACATCGGGTTTCCGCATCACCAAAACTTTGTGTGTGTTCCTTTTCCTTTCGTTGTTTTCTTGTTCGCTAGATCCGATTCAATTTCGTCAACCATAGTTATAGGACGATCGCTTTGACCCGCAACCGAAATCTTAGACCCGGTAAATTTTTACCAAAACAATACCTAGATTTACACTCATTTTTGTTTAGGACGAACTTATCCGCCACAAATTTGTGATGGATCAAATATATTATCCACATAGATAGATAAAGACAATACATTTGTTATTCCGGTGTATTCTAATTTTGTCTAAACTAGTCATGTCTTGTTTGCGACGGATAAAAACCAGCGTTGGCCGGGAGGCAATCTGGATATTTTTATTTTTTAGTCCGAATAACGTAGTTGCATTTTTATTTTGAGTGAGTGAGTGAGGATGAGAGAACTAATTTATTATCGAGTTTATGTGCAGACAATAGGCGAGAAAAGTTCGTGTAACTTTTCCATTTATCGATTGACTGAAATTGATCAACAATCAACTGAAAGTCGACGACGATCGACAACAGTTGTGTATCGACGATTTTTTTGATACACAGATACAAAACTGTTGTCGATCGTCGTCGACCTATTTTTTTCTACGAACTTGTATATATTAGGTATTTCTCCCACACTCAATCTTTAGTTATGCTTATTTAGTTACTTTTTTCCTTTTGTTCTGTTGTCCGATTTGTGTTCAATCACAATGAGGACGTTGTGTTGTTTGGTTTAGAGAAGGGTAACTAATTTGCATTAACTGTATAATTTCTGTATTTCAGCATGCATTTTATTTTTATTTTTATTTTTATTTTTTGAGTCATATTTGGTGTTGGAGCGGGTTAAATGACAATGATGAAGCCGCTTTTGCCCCTTCTTTGCTCGTTTCATTTACTAACTTATTTTAGTGATATTTTAGTTTTACTTTATTGAGTCTTATGCTGTGACATTTATCAATTGTTATTTTAGTGAATGGATAAGCTTGTCTTAAATTATGAGATTATAGCCTTATGAGATCAATGAAATCCATGATCGGTCTATTTAGGAATGAGAGTAGTTCTCTCTATTTCACATGTAACATCAATTTGCATAAGTGTGAAGTCCGTCTCTTAAGTTTTTGTACTGTGTATTCGAGTTGTGACTTTAGCGTGTTGGGGCTTTTTCTTATTTCCCCTTTTTCGTTTTTAGTTTTCACTCAAAACTGGAATCATCCCTTCACCACAATATTTAACCACGAGTCTAAATTGCCTACCCTGGTCAAGCTAGTCATGGTGATATTGATGTTTTGTTGATATATGTCAGTTAGTTGTAGATGCGTTTTGGTTTTGTATATATGTTCCGAGAAAAGAAAAGAAAAAGAAAAAAGAAAAAAAAGGCGACGAGGAAAACTACATTCAAAGAAAAACCCTAATGGAAGCGATTTGAAGGCGACTTGGAGGCGATACCATGGCTCAAAATTCTGCGAAAAACCCATAGAAGAAGACTCATGGCAATGAAAGCAGCTCGCGATCATCATCAAAGGATTCAGATGGACATGCAAAGTCTAAGAAAAATGGCCCTGATGTAGATGAAATTGTATGTACCCGTCCCATACATGAAGTGAATGATATACCTCATTTGAATTTTGAGGATGATGATAAAGAATAATCCTCAAATGGAATATGGATTACACAACTTGGACATATGAAATCTATTCCCTTGGAGGAAAGGATAGTACCACCATCTGATGATGGCAAAGAAGACAAGGAGATTGATGAGCCCTTACTACAATTCACTGAAAGAAGATCAGATACAAAGGATGAGGAGGACTATTGGTCCACTACGGTTTTTTGCTATATTCTTGGGCAAACCCTCCATGGGAGGTCATCAAGGGATATGTCCAAAGGGTGTGGGGACATCATGGTATCGACAAGGTGTCTTTCCTCCCTAATGGTGTGTTCTTGGTGTGTTTTAAAGAGGCAAAGGCTAGAGAGGCTATTCTTCTAGCGGGGTATCACATGTTTGACAACAAGCCTTTGATTGTCAAACCATGGTAGCCTGAAATAGACATGTTAAAAGAAGACATTAAAAAGGTACCTTCCTGGGTACGTTTTCATGATTTACCTATAAAATACTAGGGGCTTGCCTTCCTCAAATTGCAGTATTGGCAAGAAACTACCTAAACTCTGATCCTTTAACTGCGGATAAGACAAGACTTGGGTATGCTAGAGTCCTGCTAGAGATTACTGTTGGACAAGACTTTGTCTAGCATATCAAGTTTAAAAATGCAAAAGGGGATGTTGTGACCATCAAATATGAATATGAATGGAAACCTATAATTTGTTACAAATGCAAATCCATGGGACATGATGAAAAGACTTGTAGGAAAGGAAAGACTGTGGTTAATCAGTCAAAGGTCTGGAAACAAAAACCTGTGGTGAGACCCCCTCCTAAACAGATACTTCCTCCCCCCCCCCACAATGATCTTCTCACTTAGAAATGGCATGGATTAGAAATGGGTAATGAAAGGTGGTAAATTGTTGGGTGAGATTCAAAATGTCAAATCACAAAAAGTAACCAATAGAGAGAGAGTATAATTGATGAATAAGGAAAGTTTCGAAGTGGGAAAATCTTAGTGGAGTTTCCTTTTAAGGAAAGTGGGAAAATCTTAGTGTGAGGGGGGGGGGGGAGTACTAATTAGGACCAAACCACCAAGCCATACTCTTGTTGGTGTGACCATGGGACAGGGTTTATGTGTGGCTGGTGAGACCATGGGACAGGGTTTATGTGTGGCTGGTGAGAAGCCCTATGCTGCAGCAGTGGAAAATTCTTATGTTCCTGAGACACCTCTAGATGGCGGCATACAGGATGTGATAGATAGTGGTAACCTTATACTCAATGTTTCCAATGATTGTCGGATTTTGAAATGTTAGAGGCCTTAATAATGTAAATAAACAAAAAAGAAGTTAAATGCTTTGTTCAGAATAAACGTGTAGGTCTGTTTGGTCTGCTTGAGACAAAAATAAAACAACATTAGACTAGTTCAATAGCTAATAAACTGTTAGATGGATGGTGTGCTATCACTAATAGTCACACTCATCCTGGAGGTAGAGTCTGGGGGATTTGGCAGCCTACACTCTTTGAGGTTGAGCCTCTTGAGTATAATGCACAATACATTCATTGTTGGGTAGTGTATAGGCCTACTAGACATGGTTTATTTTACACTATGATATATGCCTTTAATGATGAGAATGATAGAAAGGATATGTGGCAGAAGCTTGGGTTCATTTCTCAGCAGATGCAAGGTCCTTGGGCCTTGGGTGGTGATTTAAATTTCAACACAGTTATCAACCCCTCTGAGAGGTTTAGTGGACAAAATAAGCAGCAAGACATGGACGAGTTCATTTCTTGTTTGGATCAGTGTGGAGTAGCAGATATTAAGGCAACTGGGCTTGGTTTAAATGGTCAAATAAGCAAGAACAAGGCACTAGGAAGTGTAGCAGACTTGATAGGTTTGTTGTGAATGTGGAGTGGATGCAGATGTTCCCTGAATATCAAGTACATTTTCACTCTGAGGATGTGTTTGATCACATCCCTTGTACTATGCAAAATGCACAGTGGGTAGGGACTAGGAGGGCTAGCTTCAAATATTTTCAGATGTTGAGTAAGGCTCCCACGTTCCAGGAGATAGTAAAGAAGACTTGAGCACAAGTTATTCCTAGTACAAAAATGTTTGGTATGGTTAAGAGGGTAAAGAAACTAAAGCATGAGCTCAAACAACTTAATAATGCTCATTTTTCTAATTTGGAGAGAAGGGCAGCTCAGAAGAGTTATGAATTACAGGAGGTTCAGATGGCCATTCAGAGAGCTACACCTACTGTTGATCTGATTGAGAAGGAGAGTCATTTACTCCAAGATGTGAAGTTTCTAGCTCAGGCTAGAGATAGTTACCTAGCACAAAAAGCAAAAGTCAAGTGGCTGGAAGAGGGAGATGCTAACACTCATTTTTTTCATCAAGCCATCAAGCAACATCTTATGAGAAACAAGATCACTCAAATTAAAAATCTTCAGGGGATCCTTTGTTCTGATCAGCCTACAATCCTGAATGCTTTTCTGCAGTATTACAAGGAGTTGCTTGGCTCTTAAAAACATGTTCAGAACATCAAGCCAACTATTATCTCTCAGGGGCCTCTCTGGTCTGATGCCCATAGGGCCCTTCCTCTTAGACGTGTTCAAATGAAGGAAATTAGGCAGGCTTTTTCTCCACTTCTGCTGGTAAGGCTCTAGGGCCAAATGGCTAGTCTAGTAGCTTCTATAAAGATGCTTGGTCTGTGGTGAGGGTAGATGTGGCTGTAGCAGTGCAAGACTTCTTTATCACTGGGAAACTCTTGACACAAATCAATGCCACTAATATTGTCCTTATACCTAAGTGTGGCAGGCTTGAGTCTGTCACTCAATTCAAGCCCATTGCATATTGCAATATGGTGTACAAGGTTCTTTCAAAATTGTTATGCAATAGGCTAGCTCTTGTGCTGCATGATCTTGTCCATGCTACCCTGGGGGCTTTTGTCCAAGGAAGATCCATTATTGAGAATGTTTTAATTTGTCAAGATTTGATACAAATCTATGCTAGGAAGCAGGTCTCACCTAGAAGCCTATTCAAGCTTGATCTTCAAAAAGCCTATTATACTGTGGAATGATCTTTCCTGGAGCATATGTTGCATGCTCTCTCTTTTCCATTACAGTTCACACAGCTGATTATGTAGTGTGTCACCACAACTTCTTACACTCTGGTGCTAAATGGCAGCTCTTTTGATTACTTTTATGGCAAGAGGGGGCTTAGACAAGGGGATTATCCCATCTCCCCTTTGCTTTTTACTCTGTGTATGGAATACCTCAGCAGAACCCTTGCATATGCAACTAATAGATGGCCCTTCTCTTATCATCCAAAATGAAAAGACCTGACACACCTGGTGTTTGGAGATGATCTTTTTTCTATTTTGCAAAGGGGAGACTTCCTCCATAATGCTTCTTATGAAGGCTTTCTATACTTTCTCTAAGGCAAAGTCGGAAGGCTATTATATGTATGAACAAGGCAAAGTCGGAAGGCTATTATAATGGTGTGGACATGACATAGGTCCACCCCGACGCGGCCACGCGCGGGTTTGGGGAGGCGAATGAATCTCCATATGAGATGGTCAAATTGAAATTTAAATCGAAGTTGGAGTCGCCACCGAATTTTATGGTTATTCGGAACCGTTCGAGCCCACTCTATGTCGTAGTGGGCCATATACAGAATACGACCCATTTCCGATGTCAGAGTTTATTGGGCTCGTCCCTTTGCATATCGATACCGATGCCGACTTGAGCGGTTAATCGTATATTGAATGACTCTCGTTGCCAATGGATTCGGACATCCGGAAACCACGGTTCTGAGTAAGGGGTGAGGGTACGTGTTGGGAAGTTCACAAAGAACACCCAACCCCGCCCGCACATTAGCGGCTTCTACTAGGATATCGAATGATTTTTTAATACGCGCGTTAGTAATACGATGAATGATATGCAAACATTGTTTTCCTAAGCATGCGAGGAATTGAATGGGTTGCTAAGTCGGTTTAATGCAACTAAAATTAACGTCAAAGTTGTTTTAGCATGTGAGATTCGTTTTAGTATAATAAAACAAATAATGAAAAGGAATGAATTTGCTACAAGATAAACAAACGAGTTAGTATCGATTTGTAAAAATAATATAGCAAATAAATATATGAAATCGAGAAAATAAATATTAATCGAAATCTGAAAAATATTGCTAAAAACGCTGTTTTGTATAAAAAACGAAGTTCGAAAAAAAGAAAAAAGAAGAAGGTGCGTCGTGGCAGCCGGCCGCGCGGCTCGCCTGGGATGCCGGCGAGTCGCGTGTCGGTCTGTTTTTGAAGACGTTTTTTCGAAGTTTTGATGCTTTTATTAAATCACGTACAAATATTGCATAACTTGTACTCGATCTAATATTTTCGATATTCGTTATATTCGATAATTGGCTACGAAATCAATATCAAATACTCGGAATAGTTTTAGAAAAGATGTAGATTTTGAAATTGTTTCGTAGAATAAATAATAAAACGAACGAAAAAGCTAAAAAAAAGGACTCGGGTTTCAGGCCCGTGCGCGAGTCGCATAGGAGTGGCGCGACTCGCGTGCGGGTCTGTCCGATTTTATTTATTTTTGTTCGAAATTGCCAATTTTGATAAATCGCGTACAAAATATGAATTAATTTATACTCGATTTTATGTTTTCGATATCGTCGTATCCGATATTCGTTTATGAAATCGATATCGAATATTCGGAATAAAAAAAGTTTTGTAAAAAGAATTTGAACGAAAAAAGATGTAACGATTTTTAATATCGTCGAGATTTTAATATAATTCTTTTTGATACAATATTCGATTATAGAGAATCGATATCATATTTTTAAGAATGTTCGATATATGAAAGTAGTTTTTAATAATATCGATATTAGAATAAAATAAAAAAATGACGAACGACCCGTAATAAAAAGGACCGACACGAGACCCGTAAAAAAAGCGAACGACGAGGAGGAGAAGAGAAGAAAAAGAGAAATCGGGTTTTGTTACACCCTCAACCTACATGCTTATGTTTACTCGGATCGGGGCTCGTCGGGACGTGGCTTAGGCACAAGAGGTCGAGTGGATGTCGGTGAGTTATGGTGGCTTGGTTCGGTGGGACGTGTGAAGGGTGTCGGGTGTTGGACCGGTTTCCTTCGGGTTTTTAGGTGTAATATCGGTTTCTCGATGCTAAGTGTAAGGAACTTTATGGATGTGTAATTGATGTGTAAAAAGTGTGTGTCTTATCGACGATAATGATGATTGATAATTGATGCGTGTATATTTCTGAATGTTGATGAATGAATTTTGAGTTGTGCAAGGGGCTATTTATAGGGAAGTTCCCGACCTTGGCTAGGAGAGTTTGAACTACCGCTTAGGATAGGAAATACAGGAAGTCGGATGGCATGAGGATTCCGCTTGCTTGTCGAGGAAGCATGGGAAACCGGCTGGTTGTGCAGCTCGGCCGAGTATTTGCACTCGGTCAGGTGTTTGATACGGTTTTCGGATAGAATTCCTACTTGAGATCGAATTCTATCCTTAAATGGATTTGTTTAATATTTTGTGAAGCTGATTTTTCGTAGGATTGGAGTATGGATCAGCCGTGTGAGGTGTCGCGGCTGACTCACGTGTCTCGGGAAAATCTTTGACCGGGTTTTGACTCGGTCGCTAAAAGACGGTTTTACCCCTGGTATCGGAATCGACCCAAATTAGTCTTATTTGACTCGAAACGACCCACTGGGCCTGATTTTGAGGTTGGTTTTGTGAGATATGTACTCCATAATGAGCCCTAGCCAAATGCCAATGATTTTGAGCCCGTTTCCGAATATATTAAAGCACGTTTGCGTCCGATCATCATCGGGTGTTTGTCGGAAACTGCTATAGACACCTGGCGGTCAAAATGTGGGTGTCTACAAATGGGGTCACTAAAGCTTTGAAAAAGGACATTTATCATGCTACATGTATATAGTAAAGGAAGGCATCCTACCTTTTAGGTACTTAGGGGTGCCTACACAGGTTGGCAGAATCAACAGGCAGCAATGCAATATCCTTGCTGAGAAGGTAGTTTTTAGAATTAGGAGTTTGGGGGCAAGAAAGCTCTCTTATGCAGAAAGAGTGACCTTAATTATTTCTGTTCTGAACACTCTTCTTAACTATTGGGCCTCTATTTTTGTGATACCCAAGCATACTATCAACAAGATCAAGACCATATGCAGAAATTACCTCTGGGATGGTAGTGCTGAATGCAGAAAAAAAAAAACCCTCATCTCTTGGGATAAGGTAACTCTGCCTAAGGAAGCAGGGGGTTTGGGCATCATGAAAGCCTCCATCTGAAACACTGCAACTGTTGGCAAGCTGGTCCACTGGATCTATTCCTATAGAAAAAGCCTATGGATTAAGTGGATCAATGTTGTTTATCTTAAGCAAGAGGCTTGGCATGACTACCTTCATGCCCTCTTTTGATTCTCCCGGGACTTGGAAGGTCATTTGTCAGGTCAAGGAAACTTTGAAACCCGCTGTAACATCTCTAAATTTTTCGCGACCAAAATAATAAATCGAACCGGAAAATTCAAAGATGTTACTCCGCACTTAGCTCACGAAGTCAAGTGCAAGGCAAATAAAATGATATAAATCAACCGAAAAGAAGTTTGATAGAAAATAATTGAAACGAAGTAAAACTTCAATACTTAATTAAATAAAAACGTTGCAGCGGAAGTCTTAAGTCTTACAAAATTCAAAATGATTTAAAACAAATTTGAAACCAATAAATCCAATATAAGTATAAATATAAATAGCTCGGAGCCAAAGTTAAATAATCAAAATCCTTCCTCGCTCGGCAAAATCCAAAACTGGAATGCACCCATGCAGCATATTAAGTGTACCTATCAACTGTACCCAAAAGAACGAGTAGGTATAGGTTCCAGTGGGGGGAACGACCCAAAACAAAAGGACGTCAGCAAAGCCGAGTAAAATATATTATAATGAAAACGTAACACAATAATTATAATTTGTAGTAAACTGAAACCGAAGTTAAACGTCACGGTTTTGATAACAGAACACAGTACTGTAAAAACAGTAGTTAAAACCAAAACCAACCAAAATATATTTTTCACCACCTGTGTGCCAAGGTCCTACCCTTCCATGGTCTATAGGTATCACATGTGCTTAGTTCGACTTATATAGTGCGCACCTCTCGCATTTGGACAGTCAGTAGGATGAAGCTGCCAAAGGAGAAAGTCTAACTACCTAGCAAGTGGGGACCGGATACCCCACTTAAATATAACTCGGGCCAAGAGTTCAGTTTCAGGACGAAGTCCCAGGAACGTCGTAAACGCACCTTAAACCAACTAGACCAACAGAGCTCCCAGAGTCTGTTATAACCTCCAAAATTTTTACCAAAACAATACCAATGAGTGACTTGTGTCACAAGTTAAATAACCAAAATATTACGAGTTTCATAAAATTCACCATTGACAAAATAATTTACAAAACCACTTTAAAAATATAATTTAAACCGAACATGCTCTTTACTTAAATGTGAAAAGGGTAAAACGTCCTTACCTCTCAAGACGGTCAATCCAAGCTAAGATAAATCCAAAAATTATTTCTCCTTGAACCCACAAGCTACAAATATACAAATGCTTCAATGAACCAAGAAAATAATATTAAGACGATACTAACTCATTATATAGATTTACTGGCTACTAACTAACTCGTCCAAATTCTCCTCCACTAAATAACTCATCTAATTTATGTATAAGTATCTTAAATGATCCATATAAACCCGTCTAGACTAACAAAACTCCAAATTTTCGATCCACGGTCATGAACCTACTTATAACAATATCCTCCCTCCAACATTCAATACTAACTCCCTGCTGCTTACTGTTATTACACACTCCTTTTGTATATATATACATATATTTTATTTATTACTCTTCATCATCATAAACCTACTACTTCACCACCTGATACCTTAAGCTATCAACCAACACAAGGACAATTCAAACCCAAAACAGACTATCAACGGCCTCGATACAACAACGTCTGAAGAACAACAACATTGGCGTCCCACACGACAGATCAACAAACCCAATGTTTACACCAAAATAGCAATAATTACGACCCTTCTTTCTGCCACAAATCAGTAATTAAGGACAATGGAATCCCTCACAAGTAATACTTACCCAATACCCATCAATTTTGAACCTATTTAGTAACTCACAAACTCAGTTTATATATAAAAAAACGAATAAATGATATTCAATAAAATCAATACTTGCGATATTGATGAAGGAGGACGTGAATACTTGTTTGTGTAAGCAAATATCGAAGACTGACTTTAGGACGCTACTCGATAAGTTGAAAACATGAGGCAAGAGGGTGGGAGTAGTGCGGCAGCGGGTGAAGGAAACAAAATAAGGGTGAAAGGGGATTAAGGGTAGGTGTCGTGGGTTTTTAATAAAGGTTAGGTTTTTTTTGTTTGTGTTTGACCCAAATACTAAACCCGATACGAAGTCGGTTTATAAATAACGTTCCACTTTTAAAAATAGTCAAAACCGATTTGTAATAAGATGACCCAAAATACTTTTAATTTTATAATGACATCGAAAATATTTTTCCCGACTTAAAATCCCGATTTAAATAAAATAGGCAAGTAATGTCTTATAAATGACTCCGAAAATAACGGGTGTTACACCCGCCTTTGTGAAAAATCAGTGGATCCAGGATCCCAAAGGCTATTCAGTCGAAGGGGGATATGAATTGCTAAAGCCTAACCTTGTCCCTCCCTACTTGATTGATTTTGTGTGGAACTCTTGGAGTGTGCCTAAACATGCCCATATATGTTGGATCATTATGACTGAAGGCTTGAATATCAGCAGGAAGTTGTACAAGATTGGATGCACTGAAGATGATGTTTGCTGTCTATGTCAACAACATCCTGAAACACTAACACATCTGTTCTTTGATTGCTCTTATAATCAGAGATTCACGATGAGTATACAACAATAGGCATGCTGTACCATCATCTTGCAGAACATTATGAACACAAATCCTAAGACAATTCACAGGAAACTGCGTGCTACCTTACTTGCAGCCTACTATTATTTTATATGGATGCAGAGAAACAAGGCCTATTTTGAAGAGACCATCTGTCACCCTGACACCTTAGTCAGACAGGCTGCTGCTGCTAGGGGAAGAATTAGGATTGGCCCTCAGTCCACTTTTACCATTGCTGATATAGCTACTTTAGAAGCTTAGACTATAATTGTTAGCTGTTTTTTGAGTAGTTGTTTGTTGCGCTCTTGATTAACACCATATTGATGTACAATATATGTCCTGTAATTCCTATTTTTGATGAATGCAATTACTCACATTTCACCAAAAAACAAAAAGACGAAGAATAAAAGAAAAGTGGAAAAAGAATTAAGTTGTGGATTTCGATACTTGTGATAATATTAAGGAGTCAATTTGAGTGAAATAAGCATGATATGGAGAATACATCCTTAATCGACGTTGATTTTATCGTTTGTGTGATTTGATATTTTGGTAATGTAATTTGGAAGTTTCGATTATCTAACTTGACTATTACCTCCACATTCCCAAAAATATATCCCCTTCTTACCCGTCACCTAACCCATATCATCTTATTTCATTATTTTATACCTTGATACGTATTTTGGTCTCGATTATTTAGAATGTTCAAATGATTGGTAGAAGTTGTCATTACACTCGGTTGCATGCATGTGTTTATAGGTTGCAGTTAGGTGAGTGTCTCCATTCTTCTCTATCTTACATATATAAATACTTGTCGTATTCTTCTCACGAAGTAGAGTGTAACCACAAGAGTTTGACAATAATAAGTCTAGCAAGGTTCACAGTTCACTGATATTCTTTTGACTATGCCATAACTTGAGTCCATTCACGTATTTTAAGTGTGTCTAGTTTGAGTTAGTTTCTGTAACGAGTTAGTTGGAACATGATGCTTGTCTTTTCTATATGGTTTCTCACCTCCCTTGGCACACATTTCCATGTCATTTTACTATTTTTAGGAGTGGGTCTACGTTATTTTCTCCCACTTGTGCTAATCGGGTGGGTGTTTCTGATATTGCAGATATTTTAGACCGAGGAGACAAAAGAGCTTAAAAAATGTCAAATTCAAACATAAGTCAAGCTCAAAATTAATCTACAAGTTAGGCTGAAAGACAAAGGGCAAAAGTTAGAGGAAGACTTAAGACGAGAGCCAATCGACAAAGTATACACGAACTAACATCATTTGAAGATTGAGCTCAACGTGGTCAAAGTTAAACGTCAACATCTCTCCGATGGAAGTGATTCAAGTTGAATTGGAAAACTCATTTTTTTTATCTTTCCAACGGTAGGTCCCACATCCAATTCTTAGAAGTAATGAAGAAATGACAAGCGTTGAAATTGAGTGCGTGAGGCTGAGAAGTGCTAGTCGATCGACCAACAACTCCAGTCGATCGACTAGGCTTCCCTCCAAGTCGACCCTCACTCACCAGGCGACTAGACTCAACTTCCTTGGTCGACCAACTGAAGATCCAAGTCGACTAGATCCACCATCCTTAGTCGATCGACCAAAGATCCAAGTCGACAAAGCCAAATATTCCAGTCGGTCTACTGAAGACGCCGGTCGACCCAGGCCAATACAGAGTCGACTCTAGATATTTTCGGAAAATACCCCACGTTCTCCCTTCTTAGAGATCACGCTTCCTTTACTCCACTACCTTATGTTTTTAGTATATTGAGAACTTAGTGGGGGATTGAGGTGTATGGTTAGGGGAGGGATCGGAGTTAGTGGGGTAGTTATTCCTTGGGTTGAACTAGTATAAATAGACATCTAATCTAGATTTCATCCTTCATTCACATAGCTTCTTAGTTTAGTTTAGTTTTAGTCTATTGTAAATATCTTGTTTTTCTTTAAGCTTGTCCTTTTTCCTAACGAGCGTTTATTCAATCCTAACGACATTTTACTTATTTGCCCCCGTCATTTCCCAACGCTCTCAAAAATGATGTTATTTTCTCCTTAAAAAAACTCCCAAGTTTGACCTAATCGAATTCGACCACCCAACCCGCCGGCCATCACCACCACCACCATGACTACCACCACCACCCTCTAATTCGTTCCCTAAACCCTAATTTACTTCACCGATTACAATTAAACAATAATTAGAAAAAAAAATGTAACCAAACCTAATTTAATCCTTCAATTACAATTAAATTTTGATTAGACTAAATAATTAATGTAATCAAACAATTGATCTAGGGAAAACGACAATTAGTTTATCATTAATTGAATTAGGGCTAATGATCGATCCCCTAATTTACTGCACCAATTTCAATTAAACAATAATTAGAAGAAAAAAAATGTAACAAAACCCTAATTTAATCCTTCAATTTCAATTAAAGAGTAATTAGAAAAAGTAATTACCGTAACCAAACAAGTAATTTAGGAAAAACGGTGATTATTTCATCACTAATTGAATTAGTACTCATAATCGATTTGTAATTGTGGTTTGAATAATTGTATGCAAATGAGAGAAAAATTGTTTTGGTTGGGAGAACTGTAAATTATGAGAAAGATAAATTTGGAAATATTAAGAAAAATACGTTAAGGATCGAGTAAAGTTGTGTTAGGAAAATGTAATTTCGTTTCTTTATTCTCAAACTCTTGCCTTATTAATTAATTTCAAACAAGTTTAGAATTTTGGTGTTTTTATTCGTGTTAAATTATTTCTAATTCTCCATCTCCGTTCTACGAAATTCCTATCTCGGTAAATTTCTCTTCTCCCCTAATCTCCCTCCGTCTCGGTTACTGTATCTTTTATTTTTCCTTTTTAGCTAGTTTCCTGTAATTATTATTCTTACTGTTATTCTCTTTTCTTCCTTTCTTAGTTTATTTCTTCTCTTCATGTTTCCTGTAATTCATATGCTTCTTTTCTTTAGCTTTTATTTAGTTTTTGTTTCATCTTGTTATCTTCTTCCTCTTTATAACTTAGTTTTATTCTTCCGTTTTCATTCTAGTAGTGTTATTATTTCCGTAACTATGCTTAGCTAATTTTTCATCACTAGAGTTCAGGTGAATTACGATTTGAATAGAGTTTATATGTGATGACTAAATAATCGACTTTTACGAGTTAAATTGCTCTTGCAATATTATAGTGACGAATAATTAATTACAGGTCGTAATTGATTTCTTGTATCTTGTAAATCCCGACCTAAGATCGAAAGCCTGGAATGGATTAGACTCGTTGTAATCGATAAAACTCCGTAGTAAGTAGCAAAAGTCCGTAAGGTGATTTCTAGGATGACTAGTGATCCGAGAGGACCATGTTGATATTCTTTAACTCGTTTTAATTGATTATTTGGAAATCAGATGTATGCTTGTTTTAATAGTAGTGATCCAACGACTCTGGTGATTTTCTTTATTTGATTAATTTCATATTTTTATTTTCTTTAGTTTTTATTAGGCCATCAATTCACGCAAAAACATTATAAATCGTGACCCGTTAGATTAATTGACTAGCATATAATTTTCAACCTGCCTCCCTCTAGAATCGACCCTACTTACCACTAGCTAGCTATTAGTAGTAATCTAGGATTATTTTGATTACGGTGGTGCGATTTATCCATATCACTACATTTAGCTTTGAGTTGTTTTCGCTCCCGTATATATTTGTGTGTCTGATTGCTTGGGGACAAGCAATAGTTCATTTTGGGGAGATTTGATGTGTGCCTTTCCTATAATGCTTTTCACCTCCTTTGACACGCATTTTCGTGTCATTTAACTCTTATAGGAGTTGGTTTGTGTCATTTTGTCCCATTTTGTGCTACTCGGTATGTGTTTCATAATCTACAGAAATTTTGAACCGAGGAGCCAGATAAAAGAGCTTGAAAAACGTCAAAGTAGAACATAAAGTGAAGCTCTAAACCGATTTACATGAAGTTGGGCCGATAGACAAAGGACAAAAGTTAAAGGAAGACCTGAGACGAGAGCCAGTTAGCCAAGTATACACGCTAATCAACCAACTAACTTCATTCTAACATCAAGTTCGACGTTGGTCAAATTCAAACGTCAATATATTTACTTCTACAACTCCGATTGAAGTGATCAAGTTTCAATGAAAAGCTCTTTCTCTTAAATTTCCAACGGTAGGTTACATGTCCAATTTCGATAAGTAATGAAGAAATGACAAGCGTTTGAAGTTGAGCGTGGAAGACTGAGGATCTAGTCGATCGACCAGCAATCCTAGTCGACCCCTCCAGTCGACCGAGCTTCCCTCCAGCCGACTCCCTCACTCGACTCTTACTTCTCAGTCGACCTTTCTTACATATCCTTCCGTCGACCAGACCAAATCTTCGGTCGATCCAGGCTTATACTCTCAGTCGACCCCAGTAGACTATGGCCAATACCCACGTTCTCTTTCCCTTGGTATCGTACTTTCTTTTATCACACTACCACCTTTTACATATACTGGTAACAAGTAGTGAGATTGAGGAACTGATACTTAGACTATGTTTATCACTTGTTGTCCTTCACCAAGGCCCAATTTATATTATACTACATTATTCACAACCTACTCTATCAAACTCACACAAACTTTTCTACCTTTATCCACACTTTCTATTGTTAGTGACTCGGTCACAAGTCATTTAAGTGTATTCCGATTTTCAAATCAAAAATGGAATGAACTCGAGAACGATATAATATAAGTACGGAAGTGCAGAGTGCACATTTGTATATAATCTAATATCGAGTTTGTTGTAATATGGGATGGTTATGATATATCGATAAATATCGTGTTTTAAGTGGTTAGTCTAAGTATTTATGTATTTAGATTAAATTTACTCAGCTTAAAACCGTCAAACTAAGAGAAACATGCAATTTTGGTCGCTCCCTAAGGTACGATATTGGGACATGACCATGTCCCAAGTGTACAAAATTGGTTTGCTACCGGAAGCATACATGGTCATGTCCACTTTGGACATGGCCATGTCGAAAATGGTCGACATGGCCGTGTCGGTTTAGACATGACCATGTCGGCTCTGTTTTGCGCGGTTTGTTCTTTTGTTTTGGCGGTTGATTTGGTTGGTTTTGGAGGGAATCAACGTGTCATTTCCCAAAATTCTAAGTTCATATGACATGTTTTACATGTATCTACTTAGAGTATGCATGCATGCATGGATATACATTCATATATATCTCATGGATTTAGGTGGCTAACATAAGAACATTCACAATAACTGAAAAAGTGCAAGTTTCAGAAATTCAAAAGCCTAGAATTCCTTAAAATCGTCTTCTCCTAGAGAGATTTCGTGATACTCAAGGCTTGTAGGGTCAAAATACTCTTAAGGAAAGCGTATTCAACGCGATTCGATGAGTTGTTAATACCGTTTGTTCCATTTTCAATCTACAAGGTTCACAAAAGTTTCAACATCTATCACCATGGTTCTACACATTTATCACCACAACCTTCTATCACCATGGTCCCACACATTTATCAAACCACACTAATTTGTTTTTTTTAAATTTTGCCACCAATTAAAAACGAAATTACTTTTTCCTAACGAAACTTTGCTCAATCCTAACGAATTTTGTCACATTTTTCCAACTTTACCCTCCCCATAATTTACCTTCCCAAAGATCAAAAGTTAGTAAGAAACCTAAAATTCCAATAAATTTCCCAACCCTTAACTTTTTTGTTACGATTTGTCCGAGGTATATGGAAAAAACTATGAAAAAATTAGGATTTTGCTTACTCTATTGGGGTTGATCAATTCATTTTTTAATGGAATCACTTATTAATCTTGTCTGAAATGTTAGGGTTTGAGAATTTTGTGAAGTTGATCTCTTGATCTTGTTTGCAAAGTCAGGGGTTTGGGAATTTGGTGGAGTAAAAGCAATACTCCGTACATGTGAAGCACTAATTAGAAAATGTTGTTGTTTACTTTGGAAAAATTAGTTTGCGATAGTGTTAGTTCATCCGTTTTTCATTGGAAAAATTAGGTCATTATAGTTCTGATTGATGGACGGATTATATGGAAAAATTAGAAAAACAAGTTTTTCCATTGATGTATAGCATCAGTTCTATCATAGTGTTGTTTAATTTACTGATTGATGGATTATTGATCTAATTTTTTTTTTCTGATCGGAACAGTCTGATTATGCGTTCGAACTCTAAACACTTGGATTATATTGAGTCGTTATTATGATTAGTTCCATGTATCATTGATTCAGTAGAGCACCCTAGATTCTTTAAAATTTTAACACGTTGACGGTCGATGATACCTGATGAACGGGTGAGGTGAGGGATTTTTTTTTCTTCAAGAAATTTGACTCATAACCACTCTTGAGAATGGAGAAATGACAAGGGCAATATAGTAATGTTCCGTTAGGATTGAGTAAAAGGTCGTTAGAAAAAAGCACGACCCATTAAAAATGGACATGTGGCAAGGTGAATGAAAGGTGGGAGCGGTCCTCTTCCCACCTAGTTGAGACAAAACAAGGTTTGGATCTAAATTTTTTATTATTATTCTGCCTTTCACCCTCCTCTTCCACCTCATTTCCAACCTCCAATAAACATAGTCTTAGTAGGAGGAGATATCGGGGGTAGTTAAGGCATACTTAGCCTATTATAAATAGGAGTAGATTTCTACATATTTACTAATCTTTATCTTTCTCTCATTCAATCTTTCATTTACTCACATATCTCATCTTCATCTTAGGATAGTTTACTGTAAATAATTAGTTTAATGAAAGTTCTCCTTTATTGCCCATAAGGGTGTTGCCTAGTGGTTAAAACTTGTGGTCATCGGCCCAAGGGTCTCAGGTTCTAGCCCCTGCAAGCGCGAACTTGTGGGAGTTGTATGGCTTGAGACTATGCCTCTAGACTTCGAGCCTATCGCCCACGGGCGGTTTACCTTGGTGTGCGTGGTTTGCAGGCTAGGCGTACACCCGGGGGTTTACCCAGAGCGCACCAAAAAGGTAGCGGCTGCGGGTTCCCTCGTTCATCAAAAAAAAAAAAAGTTCTCCTTTATTCTAATGAAAGTTCTCAGAATTCCACTTTAATTTTCCTTCTTTATTCTCCGTCTCAATTCTAATAAGTTATTCTGATTTCGGTAATTTCTCCCATCTTCTATAATCTCCTCCTTCTCCAATTACTGTTTATTGTTATCTTCTTTTTCTTTTCTTATTGTTTAATGTTATTTCTGTTTCTCTTCTTTTTTACTAGTTTCATGTTTCCTCTTATTTATTTTCTTTCAAATCATATTAGGTATCATTCACATCTAGTAATATTTTCTTTCATCTCAATCATATTTTATTTCGCTAGTATCGTCATTATCGTTGTAAATATGGGTAGCTAATTTCTCGTCACTAGAGTTTAGGTGAACTATGAATTGAACATACTTTATCTGTGATAACTGAATAATCGACTTTTGTTAGTTAAATCGCTCTTGGAACATTATAACGATGAATAATTAATTATATATAGGTCGTAATTGCTTGTTAAGTCGCGAAAATCTCGACCTACGTAGCGAGAGCCCTAGAACGAAATAGACTCGTTGTAATCAATAGAGTTTCCTAATACGTAGCGAGTGCCTATTAGGTGATTTCTAGGATGGCTAGTGATCCGAGAGAACCGTGTCGATATTCTTTAACTCGTCTTAATTGATTATTTGGAAATCATATGTATGCCTGTTTTGATTCGTGGTGATCCGACGACTCGGGTGCTCTTATTGATTTAGATTATTAATTAGCTTTAGGTTATTAATTTATTTAGACTGTTAGTTTATCAAAACTCATTATAATTGTGATCCGTTCAGTTAATTAACTACCTTATAATTTTCACCATGCTTCACTTGGAATCAACCCTACTAACCGTTAGCTACCCATTAGTGGTAATATAGGATTATTTTGATCACAGTGACGCGACTTAACCGTATCATTTTTCGAATCGGATCGGGTTTTGCCAGGTCTAGTTTAAAGCGAAAAATAAAATATTTCGTAAAAGGAAAATTTGTCAAAATAATGCTCTTAAATAAACTTATTATCGTTTCGGGTCGGATTGAAAACTAATTAACGAAATGGTGCTCTGGGAGGTTCGGATTGAGCTTCGTTTCTATGCGGAGTGAACCTGCCATTCCCAATGGCGTGTCTTCCCAATTAATTTGACGACGAAAATAAATAAATTAATCTTTAACCCGCCATTGCCAATGGCGGGGTTGTCTTCAATAAATCGCCATTGGCAATGGCGGGTTCAAATGTGGTAGCTACTGTCCCCTGACCCAAGATGTGTGACTCATGGCTACTTAAACCCGGTTTATGAGCCTTAAACCCGCCACTCCCAATGACGGGTTAGGGAGTTATTTGTTTTTTTTGCTTCGATTTTTTCGTCATTGGCTCTTTAATACCCAACAAACACTAGGCACCATCACTCGGGTTGTAGTTGTATGATGGAGTTGTATAATGGATGATGAATTAAATTATGATGAGTTCGTTGATAACCAAAAAACAAAATCCACACATGAAATGAAACAGGAAGATCGAAATAACATAAGTTTAACAATCAGAAAAGTTTAACCAAACAGAAATTAAAGACCAGTATCTTGGATAATTTGATGGCACGAGGGGTGAATTTTAATTTAATACAAATAACATTAAGTTTAACCTAAGAAATAAAATTAAACACAAACAATGTATTTTTACTTACTCCTAAATTTGTTTAACAAGCGCTTTCTCCTTGAAGGTTGAGGAGTGTCTCGCTCATGCACGAGTGACATTGACGTTGTGCGACGAGGATTTCGGCGTAGTTCCCTCAACGTGATGTTTTCATCTGGATCAATTGAACTAACGCTGTGATGACCTCGGCTTGAGCCTCCTTCACTTGCTTCTTCATTACGTTGGGGAGGTTGGAGAAGATAGTCATATCCCGTATTTTGAAGGGATTGGGAGGAGTAGTCTCTAATATTTGTCATCGTTGAACGATAGTTGTCAGGCACCTCGCGAGGCATCTCATGTTATCACCTTGTCGCACGTTGCATGGAGATTAACAAATCCATGTGCCCGAATAATAAATGTATTAGTTCAATCGAAGTTGAGTATGATAGTAAATGATTATGTAATATGAAAAAAAAACTTACAAAATATTGGGAAACTCCGGTTGACGGTTGATAGGCAACTTGTTGACTGAAAGGTCTGATGAAGAGACGAGTGTGTCTTCGATACCAAACCATGTACGGGTCATAGTACGATAATGGTCTCATCGACTGATACACAAGCACATCGAAGTTGGTCCTTCATCCTCCACATTGTCACGTAAGGGTTGTGTTATCCAACCAATCCATTGAATGAACACCCGTCTACCTTGACTTGTGTAACTTCTTCAATTCTGTATCGAGCACTCTCGGAATCTCTTAGCTTGCTTGCACCCAAATTGGCGCATCACCCTATTAGGGTAATGCCACTCAACAATGTTATAGCAAATTAATGGAGCTACAACAAACCAATCAAAAGAGTCAGTCGTGCAATATTCGGGCAGGAATGAGAGAATTTGTGTGGTATAAGGTTGCCATGTGAATTGATCATCAGTCATAGTATCCAAGGCATTCCTGTACCCCATTAGTGTTGTCATCCCTTCCAACCTTTTTTGGTTCACACTCATCCACTTACGGCCTAAACAATCAACCCGTAGTTCATGTTGTGAACCTAATGGGTATGCCCCATGGTGAGTTGGAGCATCACGAGGATCTATTATGTGTGGTCTCCCTATCCCTAGTACGACACTCCCCCACGAGTAATTGATGTGTGTCAAATTTGGACCATTTTTCAACCCATCTAGACTCGTTTTCCTATCGATTTTGTGAGATTTGTGTGCGATTATCACCTTATTTGAGTGTTTCTCACATTAGCAACCTCTCTTGTGCATTTTACGTGTTTTTGGGTAGTTTTCCTACTATTTTGATAGGAATTCATTGTTCGAGAGCATGTTCGAGCTTGCATGGGCACAAGGAAGCGGGATATCATCTCAAAGCATGATTAAAGTCCAAAGTCCAAACCCAAGAGATGAAACCTTGAGGAAAATGGCAAAAGGCAATGATATGGCAAAACTCAAGTCCATTGGGCAACTTCACAAGGCAAGGTCGAACTTCAAATGCATATATCTAGAGTTCTAGACCTTGGATTGAAGCGATTCCAGTTGGAGGTGAAATCTTATCTTCTTAGCTTTCCAACGACATATCATACGTCCCAATTGGAGATCAAACGAGAGAGTTATGGCCCTCCGAAGTCACAGGGTGAAATTTCACCCGATGAGATCTGACCGGGCGAAATTTCACCCGATGAGATTTTGACCGGGCGAAACTTCGGCCGACGGTGTTTCCTCCCCAGATTGTCATTTCGGACAATAAAGATCACCGGGCGAAACTTCGCCCGACGGTATTTCGGCAAGATTGGAGGGAATCCGCAAGGCAAAACTTCACCCTATGAAGATCCAAAGGGCAAAGTTTCATTTCAAGGGCGAAGATTAGAATTGGGCTTTGTTTTAATGATCCATTAAGGCTTTGTATATATAGTTAACCCTAGATTTACACCACCACCCTCCATGATATAATCCATTACTATGCTTCATTAGATCTTTAGATTAATTACTCCATCTTCTTATGTTTTAGTAGTGTAGTTTTAGATCTAGTTAAGGAGATTGAATAGTTTTTGCAAGGATTAGTGACAAGTTCTCGTATTTCCTTTTTCAAGCTTCATCCTTTTTATATTAATCTTCATCTTCTTCATTGTTTTGGTAAAAATTTACTGGGTTATGATTTAGGTTGCGGGTTAAAGTGATCGGACTAGCGCGTATGAATTGATGAGATGAGTCAGATCTAAAGGACAAAGAATAACGAAAGAAGATAAATGAGACACGAGATTTGGTGACGCGGAAACCCAATGTGAGAAAAACCGCGGGGGGAGTCAGAATCCCGCCAAAATTCTACTATGAATGTGGAAGACGAAAAATGAATGATAGTACAAGTATTTAGACGATATGCGATATTTGCTTGTATATTTTCTCAAGGTTGCTCGATGTTGAAGGTGAGTTGAATGCCCCTCCTCGTTGTATTCTTGCGCTTATATTTGTCCCCCCTTCCCCTTAGCCGTTACTTCCAACCTCTTCCTCCTCTTTCTCCTGATTCCCCTCCCCTTCTGATGGAACTACCCCTAAGATTTAGGGGGTTGTTCATTGACTTGGTCCATTGCTTGGGATGAGGGTTCATCCCTTGTGTTGGGCTGTGCTTCGGCTAGGCTCGGCCCATTTCTGGGTTTTATTCTTGTTTGGCCCATTGTTATTACTTGGTCTTGTCTTTTGGTTGTCTTATTGACATCGGTTCGAATCAGACTTACGACCTTCTCGACATTTGACTTTTGACTTTCGAGTATCGTTTCGTAATTTTTTCATTTTCGATCCCTTGACTCTTTAACCTTGACTTTGACTCGAGGAGCGCCACGTCATTTCCCGAGGATGCGAATTTTATCCCAAACAAATGCCCCCAAATTTCCGACTAAGCTCATATTAGGCGGGAATTTTCGTTTATGTTCGTCATGAGTGATTCTGGCGACGATCGGTTTTTAGAGTGTTTGTCCTTTGGTCTACCTCTCCCGCTTCCCCAATTGATCTTCCTCTCTCCTCATGATGACTTACCTTCCCCCTCATTACTACTCACACTTCCCCGTACTACTTCCTCTCCTTTACCCCATTTATTCTTCCTTCCTATCTAGTCACTTCTACTCCCTCTACCCTCTCTGCAATTTTAAATTTCTTTCAAAATTCAAACCGATTCCACCTTCTTACTTCCTCGCCGTTCGTTGCCGCTGCCGTGCCGACTTATCTCGGTTACTTTGATTTCCAGGTGATTTCCTTTTCTCTTCATTGTTATTTTCGCTTCTTCTATGGCTCCCAAGTCAAATCGTGGCAAGTCTCCAACTCTTCCTTCACCTTCTTCATCGCCGTCGCCGGCGATTTTTTCCCCTTCCTCTATTCTTGACTTAAAACACTCCTGCGACTCCCACTTCACCGATAGTGATCTTCCCTTCATCAGGGAAGTTTTTGGATTTGGTGAGGAAGTGGAAGTCCACATTCCCTCCCCTGGGCAGAAGGCGGATTCCATCCGGTCGGGGTGGGTCTGCATGTACGCTTATCCCTTCGTTCTGGGCCTACGTTTTCCCTTCCCTCCGCTTGTCCAAGAGTTCTTATCCTACTACAAATTCGCTCCCTGTCAGTTGGCCCCCAATACTTGGTGGGTTCTACTGTCTTTCTGCGTTTTAAATCATCGTCACCAGAGGAACTTTTCTCTTGGCGACGTATGCGCCCTGTTCCAAGTGAGACCCCTGGGATACGGCCAGGTAACGATGCGTGTGAAAGACAAGAATAACCCTGACATAATTTTCCCGGCTAACCCTCCTGACGCCGACTGGTTCAAAGAATTTATTTTCGTGAAGGCTGACTCCGTTTCTCCCCTACCTCATGACTACCTCTTCTCTGAATGGGGATCCGCCACACGTATTTGTCATGCCCTCAGTCTTCGAGTTTTCTTGCACACTTACGATTCTTACTGATTCTGTATTGCAGGTTTGTAGCAACCCGCTGGTGCGACGACAATCCTTGACTTTGACGCACAGCTCTCCAGCTTGAGCCCTGAGCAGCGTACCTTCAACAGCCTCTTCCTTCCCTCAAAGAATGGTGCTTGCCCTCCCCTTGCTGAAGACATGTCCCCTGGTGAGGAATAGTCTATTGAATTGATTGGGATGTATTTTGTTCTTCTTTTGAGGCGGGGCTTATTTTGTGCTTCTGGTTTCTCTAGGCAACTCAAAGGCTCCAATGACTTTGGATCGGGTCAGGGCTAAGAGAAAAAGCATGGCTACCCGCTCATCCTCCAGGAAGGGTCCTGCCTCTTCTCCTGCCCCCTCAACCGATTCCAAGAGAAAGCACAGTCTTTCTCCCTCTGCGAAGGCGGGTTCTGTGGAAAAATCCCCCGTGATCAACCTGCCCGACTCTCCTCCAAATTCTGCTCCTCGATCTGCAGGGAGTGCTCCTGATGACATATTTGGAGAATTGAATTCTGATGGAGCACTCCCTGCAGATCGAGGAGCAGAATTTGGAGGAGAGTCGGGCAGGTTGATCACGGGGGATTTTTCCACAGAACCCGCCTTCGCAGAGGGAGAAAGACTGTGCTTTCTCTTGGAATCGGTTGAGGGGGCAGGAGAAGAGGCAGGACCCTTCCTGGAGGATGAGCGGGTAGCCATGCTTTTTCTCTTGGCCCTGACCCGATCCAAAGTCATTGGAGCCTTTGAGTTGCCTAGAGAAACCAGAAGCACAAAATAAGCCCCGCCTCAAAAGAAGAACAAAATACATCCCAATCAATTCAATAGACTATTCCTCACCAGGGGACATGTCTTCAGCAAGGGGAGGGCAAGCACCATTCTTTGAGGGAAGGAAGAGGCTGTTGAAGGTACGCTGCTCAGGGCTCAAGCTGGAGAGCTGTGCGTCAAAGTCAAGGATTGTCGTCGCACCAGCGGGTTGCTACAAACCTGCAATACAGAATCAGTAAGAATCGTAAGTGTGCAAGAAAACTCGAAGACTGAGGGCATGACAAATACGTGTGGCGGATCCCCATTCAGAGAAGAGGTAGTCATGAGGTAGGGGAGAAACGGAGTCAGCCTTCACGAAAATAAATTCTTTGAACCAGTCGGCGTCAGGAGGGTTAGCCGGGAAAATTATGTCAGGGTTATTCTTGTCTTTCACACGCATCGTTACCTGGCCGTATCCCAGGGGTCTCACTTGGAACAGGGCGCATACGTCGCCAAGAGAAAAGTTCCTCTGGTGACGATGATTTAAAACGCAGAAAGACAGTAGAACCCACCAAGTATTGGGGGCCAACTGACAGGGAGCGAATTTGTAGTAGGATAAGAACTCTTGGACAAGCGGAGGGAAGGGAAAACGTAGGCCCAGAACGAAGGGATAAGCGTACATGCAGACCCACCCCGACCGGATGGAATCCGCCTTCTGCCCAGGGGAGGGAATGTGGACTTCCACTTCCTCACCAAATCCAAAAACTTCCCTGATGAAGGGAAGATCACTATCGGTGAAGTGGGAGTCGCAGGAGTGTTTTAAGTCAAGAATAGAGGAAGGGGAAAAAATCGCCGGCGACGGCGATGAAGAAGGTGAAGGAAGAGTTGGAGACTTGCCACGATTTGACTTGGGAGCCATAGAAGAAGCGAAAATAACAATGAAGAGAAAAGGAAATCACCTGGAAATCAAAGTAACCGAGATAAGTCGGCACGGCAGCGGCAACGAACGGCGAGGAAGTAAGAAGGTGGAATCGGTTTGAATTTTGAAAGAAATTTAAAATTGCAGAGAGGGTAGAGGGAGTAGAAGTGACTAGATAGGAAGGAAGAATAAATGGGGTAAAGGAGAGGAAGTAGTACGGGGAAGTGTGAGTAGTAATGAGGGGGAAGGTAAGTCATCATGAGGAGAGAGGAAGATCAATTGGGGAAGCGGGAGAGGTAGACCAAAGGACAAACACTCTAAAAACCGATCGTCGCCAGAATCACTCATGACGAACATAAACGAAAATTCCCGCCTAATATGAGCTTAGTCGGAAATTTGGGGGCATTTGTTTGGGATAAAATTCGCATCCTCGGGAAATGACGTGGCGCTCCTCGAGTCAAAGTCAAGGTTAAAGAGTCAAGGGATCGAAAATGAAAAAATTACGAAACGATACTCGAAAGTCAAAAGTCAAATGTCGAGAAGGTCGTAAGTCTGATTCGAACCGATGTCAATAAGACAACCAAAAGACAAGACCAAGTAATAACAATGGGCCAAACAAGAATAAAACCCAGAAATGGGCCGAGCCTAGCCGAAGCATAGCCCAACACAAGGGATGAACCCTCATCCCAAGCAATGGACCAAGTCAATGAACAACCCCCTAAATCTTAGGGGTAGTTCCATCAGAAGGGGAGGGGAATCAGGAGAAAGAGGAGGAAGAGGTTGGAAGTAACGGCTAAGGGGAAGGGGGGACAAATATAAGCGCAAGAATACAACGAGGAGGGGCATTCAACTCACCTTCAACATCGAGCAACCTTGAGAAAATATACAAGCAAATATCGCATATCGTCTAAATACTTGTACTATCATTCATTTTTCGTCTTCCACATTCATAGTAGAATTTTGGCGGGATTCTGACTCCCCCCGCGGTTTTTCTCACATTGGGTTTCCGCGTCACCAAATCTCGTGTCTCATTTATCTTCTTTCATTATTCTTTGTCCTTTAGATCTGACTCATCTCATCAATTCATACGCGCTAGTCCGATCACTTTAACCCGCAACCTAAATCATAACCCAGTAAATTTTTACCAAAACAATGAAGAAGATGAAGATTAATATAAAAAGGATGAAGCTTGAAAAAGGAAATACGAGAACTTGTCACTAATCCTTGCAAAAACTCTTCAATCTCCTTAACTAGATCTAAAACTACACTACTAAAACATAAGAAGATGGAGTAATTAATCTAAAGATCTAATGAAGCATAGTAATGGATTGTATCATGGAGGGTGGTGGTGTAAATCTAGGGTTAACTATATATACAAAGCCTTAATGGATCATTAAAACAAAGCCCAATTCTAATCTTCGCCCTTGAAATGAAACTTTGCCCTTTGGATCTTCATAGGGTGAAGTTTTGCCTTGCGGATTCCCTCCAATCTTGCCGAAATACCGTCGGGCGAAGTTTCGCCCGGTGATCTTTATTGTCCGAAATGGCAATCTGGGGAGGAAACACCGTCGGGCGAAGTTTCGCCCGGTCAAAATCTCATCGGGTGAAATTTCGCCCGGTCAGATCTCATCGGGTGAAATTTCACCCTGTGACTTCGGAGGGCCATAACTCTCTCGTTTGATCTCCAATTGGGACGTATGATATGTCGTTGGAAAGCTAAGAAGATAAGATTTCACCTCCAACTAGAATCGCTTCAATCCAAGGTCTAGAACTCTAGATATATGCATTTGAAGTTCGACCTTGTCTTGTGAAGTTGCCCAATGGACTTGAGTTTTGCCATATCATTGCCTTTTGCCATTTTCCTCAAGGTTTCATCTCTTGGGTTTGGACTTTGGACTTTAATCATGCTTTGAGATGATATCCCGCTTCCTTGTGCCCATGCAAGCTCGAACATGCTCTCGAACAATGAATTCCTATCAAAATAGTAGGAAAACTACCCAAAAACACGTAAAATGCACAAGAGAGGTTGCTAATGTGAGAAACACTCAAATAAGGTGATAATCGCACACAAATCTCACAAAATCGATAGGAAAACGAGTCTAGATGGGTTGAAAAATGGTCCAAATTTGACACACATCAATTACTCGTGGGGGAGTGCCGTACTAGGGATAGGGAGACCACACATAATAGATCCTCGTGATGCTCCAACTCACCATGGGGCATACCCATTAGGTTCACAACATGAACTACGGGTTGATTGTTTAGGCCGTAAGTGGATGAGTGTGAACCAAAAAAGGTTGGAAGGGATGACAACACTAATGGGGTACAGGAATGCCTTGGATACTATGACTGATGATCAATTCACATGGCAACCTTATACCACACAAATTCTCTCATTCCTGCCCGAATATTGCACGACTGACTCTTTTGATTGGTTTGTTGTAGCTCCATTAATTTGCTATAACATTGTTGAGTGGCATTACCCTAATAGGGTGATGCGCCAATTTGGGTGCAAGCAAGCTAAGAGATTCCGAGAGTGCTCGATACAGAATTGAAGAAGTTACACAAGTCAAGGTAGACGGGTGTTCATTCAATGGATTGGTTGGATAACACAACCCTTACGTGACAATGTGGAGGATGAAGGACCAACTTCGATGTGCTTGTGTATCAGTCGATGAGACCATTATCGTACTATGACCCGTACATGGTTTGGTATCGAAGACACACTCGTCTCTTCATCAGACCTTTCAGTCAACAAGTTGCCTATCAACCGTCAACCGGAGTTTCCCAATATTTTGTAAGTTTTTTTTTCATATTACATAATCATTTACTATCATACTCAACTTCGATTGAACTAATACATTTATTATTCGGGCACATGGATTTGTTAATCTCCATGCAACGTGCGACAAGGTGATAACATGAGATGCCTCGCGAGGTGCCTGACAACTATCGTTCAACGATGACAAATATTAGAGACTACTCCTCCCAATCCCTTCAAAATACGGGATATGACTATCTTCTCCAACCTCCCCAACGTAATGAAGAAGCAAGTGAAGGAGGCTCAAGCCGAGGTCATCACAGCGTTAGTTCAATTGATCCAGATGAAAACATCACGTTGAGGGAACTACGCCGAAATCCTCGTCGCACAACGTCAATGTCACTCGTGCATGAGCGAGACACTCCTCAACCTTCAAGGAGAAAGCGCTTGTTAAACAAATTTAGGAGTAAGTAAAAATACATTGTTTGTGTTTAATTTTATTTCTTAGGTTAAACTTAATGTTATTTGTATTAAATTAAAATTCACCCCTCGTGCCATCAAATTATCCAAGATACTGGTCTTTAATTTCTGTTTGGTTAAACTTTTCTGATTGTTAAACTTATGTTATTTCGATCTTCCTGTTTCATTTCATGTGTGGATTTTGTTTTTTGGTTATCAACGAACTCATCATAATTTAATTCATCATCCATTATACAACTCCATCATACAACTACAACCCGAGTGATGGTGCCTAGTGTTTGTTGGGTATTAAAGAGCCAATGACGAAAAAATCGAAGCAAAAAAAACAAATAACTCCCTAACCCGTCATTGGGAGTGGCGGGTTTAAGGCTCATAAACCGGGTTTAAGTAGCCATGAGTCACACATCTTGGGTCAGGGGACAGTAGCTACCACATTTGAACCCGCCATTGCCAATGGCGATTTATTGAAGACAACCCCGCCATTGGCAATGGCGGGTTAAAGATTAATTTATTTATTTTCGTCGTCAAATTAATTGGGAAGACACGCCATTGGGAATGGCAGGTTCACTCCGCATAGAAACGAAGCTCAATCCGAACCTCCCAGAGCACCATTTCGTTAATTAGTTTTCAATCCGACCCGAAACGATAATAAGTTTATTTAAGAGCATTATTTTGACAAATTTTCCTTTTACGAAATATTTTATTTTTCGCTTTAAACTAGACCTGGCAAAACCCGATCCGATTCGAAAAATGATACGGTTAAGTCGCGTCACTGTGATCAAAATAATCCTATATTACCACTAATGGGTAGCTAACGGTTAGTAGGGTTGATTCCAAGTGAAGCATGGTGAAAATTATAAGGTAGTTAATTAACTGAACGGATCACAATTATAATGAGTTTTGATAAACTAACAGTCTAAATAAATTAATAACCTAAAGCTAATTAATAATCTAAATCAATAAGAGCACCCGAGTCGTCGGATCACCACGAATCAAAACAGGCATACATATGATTTCCAAATAATCAATTAAGACGAGTTAAAGAATATCGACACGGTTCTCTCGGATCACTAGCCATCCTAGAAATCACCTAATAGGCACTCGCTACGTATTAGGAAACTCTATTGATTACAACGAGTCTATTTCGTTCTAGGGCTCTCGCTACGTAGGTCGAGATTTTCGCGACTTAACAAGCAATTACGACCTATATATAATTAATTATTCATCGTTATAATGTTCCAAGAGCGATTTAACTAACAAAAGTCGATTATTCAGTTATCACAGATAAAGTATGTTCAATTCATAGTTCACCTAAACTCTAGTGACGAGAAATTAGCTACCCATATTTACAACGATAATGACGATACTAGCGAAATAAAATATGATTGAGATGAAAGAAAATATTACTAGATGTGAATGATACCTAATATGATTTGAAAGAAAATAAATAAGAGGAAACATGAAACTAGTAAAAAAGAAGAGAAACAGAAATAACATTAAACAATAAGAAAAGAAAAAGAAGATAACAATAAACAGTAATTGGAGAAGGAGGAGATTATAGAAGATGGGAGAAATTACCGAAATCAGAATAACTTATTAGAATTGAGACGGAGAATAAAGAAGGAAAATTAAAGTGGAATTCTGAGAACTTTCATTAGAATAAAGGAGAACTTTTTTTTTTTTTGATGAACGAGGGAACCCGCAGCCGCTACCTTTTTGGTGCGCTCTGGGTAAACCCCCGGGTGTACGCCTAGCCTGCAAACCACGCACACCAAGGTAAACCGCCCGTGGGCGATAGGCTCGAAGTCTAGAGGCATAGTCTCAAGCCATACAACTCCCACAAGTTCGCGCTTGCAGGGGCTAGAACCTGAGACCCTTGGGCCGATGACCACAAGTTTTAACCACTAGGCAACACCCTTATGGGCAATAAAGGAGAACTTTCATTAAACTAATTATTTACAGTAAACTATCCTAAGATGAAGATGAGATATGTGAGTAAATGAAAGATTGAATGAGAGAAAGATAAAGATTAGTAAATATGTAGAAATCTACTCCTATTTATAATAGGCTAAGTATGCCTTAACTACCCCCGATATCTCCTCCTACTAAGACTATGTTTATTGGAGGTTGGAAATGAGGTGGAAGAGGAGGGTGAAAGGCAGAATAATAATAAAAAATTTAGATCCAAACCTTGTTTTGTCTCAACTAGGTGGGAAGAGGACCGCTCCCACCTTTCATTCACCTTGCCACATGTCCATTTTTAATGGGTCGTGCTTTTTTCTAACGACCTTTTACTCAATCCTAACGGAACATTACTATATTGCCCTTGTCATTTCTCCATTCTCAAGAGTGGTTATGAGTCAAATTTCTTGAAGAAAAAAAAATCCCTCACCTCACCCGTTCATCAGGTATCATCGACCGTCAACGTGTTAAAATTTTAAAGAATCTAGGGTGCTCTACTGAATCAATGATACATGGAACTAATCATAATAACGACTCAATATAATCCAAGTGTTTAGAGTTCGAACGCATAATCAGACTGTTCCGATCAGAAAAAAAAAATTAGATCAATAATCCATCAATCAGTAAATTAAACAACACTATGATAGAACTGATGCTATACATCAATGGAAAAACTTGTTTTTCTAATTTTTCCATATAATCCGTCCATCAATCAGAACTATAATGACCTAATTTTTCCAATGAAAAACGGATGAACTAACACTATCGCAAACTAATTTTTCCAAAGTAAACAACAACATTTTCTAATTAGTGCTTCACATGTACGGAGTATTGCTTTTACTCCACCAAATTCCTAAACCCCTGACTTTGCAAACAAGATCAAGAGATCAACTTCACAAAATTCTCAAACCCTAACATTTCAGACAAGATTAATAAGTGATTCCATTAAAAAATGAATTGATCAACCCCAATAGAGTAAGCAAAATCCTAATTTTTTCATAGTTTTTTCCATATACCTCGGACAAATCGTAACAAAAAAGTTAAGGGTTGGGAAATTTATTGGAATTTTAGGTTTCTTACTAACTTTTGATCTTTGGGAAGGTAAATTATGGGGAGGGTAAAGTTGGAAAAATGTGACAAAATTCGTTAGGATTGAGCAAAGTTTCGTTAGGAAAAAGTAATTTCGTTTTTAATTGGTGGCAAAATTTTAAAAAAAAAAATTAGTGTGGTTTGATAAATGTGTGGGACCATGGTGATAGAAGGTTGTGGTGATAAATGTGTAGAACCATGGTGATAGATGTTGAAACTTTTGTGAACCTTGTAGATTGAAAATGGAACAAACGGTATTAACAACTCATCGAATCGCGTTGAATACGCTTTCCTTAAGAGTATTTTGACCCTACAAGCCTTGAGTATCACGAAATCTCTCTAGGAGAAGACGATTTTAAGGAATTCTAGGCTTTTGAATTTCTGAAACTTGCACTTTTTCAGTTATTGTGAATGTTCTTATGTTAGCCACCTAAATCCATGAGATATATATGAATGTATATCCATGCATGCATGCATACTCTAAGTAGATACATGTAAAACATGTCATATGAACTTAGAATTTTGGGAAATGACACGTTGATTCCCTCCAAAACCAACCAAATCAACCGCCAAAACAAAAGAACAAACCGCGCAAAACAGAGCCGACATGGTCATGTCTAAACCGACACGGCCGTGTCGACCATTTTCGACATGGCCATGTCCAAAGTGGACATGACCATGTATGCTTCCGGTAGCAAACCAATTTTGTACACTTGGGACATGGTCATGTCCCAATATCGTACCTTAGGGAGCGACCAAAATTGCATGTTTCTCTTAGTTTGACGGTTTTAAGCTGAGTAAATTTAATCTAAATACATAAATACTTAGACTAACCACTTAAAACACGATATTTATCAATATATCATAACCATCCCATATTACAACAAACTCGATATTAGATTATATACAAATGTGCACTCTGCACTTCCGTACTTATATTATATCGTTCTCGAGTTCATTCCATTTTTGATTTGAAAATCGGAATACACTTAAATGACTTGTGACCGAGTCACTAACAATAGAAAGTGTGGATAAAGGTAGAAAAGTTTGTGTGAGTTTGATAGAGTAGGTTGTGAATAATGTAGTATAATATGAATTGGGCCTTGGTGAAGGACAACAAGTGATAAACATAGTCTAAGTATCAGTTCCTCAATCTCACTACTTGTTACCAGTATATGTAAAAGGTGGTAGTGTGATAAAAGAAAGTACGATACCAAGGGAAAGAGAACGTGGGTATTGGCCATAGTCTACTGGGGTCGACTGAGAGTATAAGCCTGGATCGACCGAAGATTTGGTCTGGTCGACGGAAGGATATGTAAGAAAGGTCGACTGAGAAGTAAGAGTCGAGTGAGGGAGTCGGCTGGAGGGAAGCTCGGTCGACTGGAGGGGTCGACTAGGATTGCTGGTCGATCGACTAGATCCTCAGTCTTCCACGCTCAACTTCAAACGCTTGTCATTTCTTCATTACTTATCGAAATTGGACATGTAACCTACCGTTGGAAATTTAAGAGAAAGAGCTTTTCATTGAAACTTGATCACTTCAATCGGAGTTGTAGAAGTAAATATATTGACGTTTGAATTTGACCAACGTCGAACTTGATGTTAGAATGAAGTTAGTTGGTTGATTAGCGTGTATACTTGGTTAACTGGCTCTCGTCTCAGGTCTTCCTTTAACTTTTGTCCTTTGTCTATCGGCCCAACTTCATGTAAATCGGTTTAGAGCTTCACTTTATGTTCAACTTTGACGTTTTTCAAGCTCTTTTATCTGGCTCCTCGGTTCAAAATTTCTGTAGATTATGAAACACATACCGAGTAGCACAAAATGGGACAAAATGACACAAACCAACTCCTATAAGAGTTAAATGACACGAAAATGCGTGTCAAAGGAGGTGAAAAGCATTATAGGAAAGGCACACATCAAATCTCCCCAAAATGAACTATTGCTTGTCCCCAAGCAATCAGACACACAAATATATACGGGAGCGAAAACAACTCAAAGCTAAATGTAGTGATATGGATAAATCGCACCACCGTAATCAAAATAATCCTAGATTACTACTAATAGCTAGCTAGTGGTAAGTAGGGTCGATTCTAGAGGGAGGCAGGTTGAAAATTATATGCTAGTCAATTAATCTAACGGGTCACGATTTATAATGTTTTTGCGTGAATTGACGGCCTAATAAAAACTAAGGAAAATAAAAATATGAAATTAATCAAATAAAGAAAATCACCAGAGTCGTTGGATCACTACTATTAAAACAAGCATACATCTGATTTCCAAATAATCAATTAAAACGAGTTAAAGAATATCAACATGGTCCTCTCGGATCACTAGTCATCCTAGAAATCACCTTACGGACTTTTGCTACTTACTACGGAGTTTTATCGATTACAACGAGTCTAATCCATTTCAGACTTTCGATCTTAGGTCGGGATTTACAAGATACAAGAAATCAATTACGCCCTGTAATTAATTATTCGTCACTATAATATTGCAAGAGCAATTTAACTCGTAAAAGTCGATTATTTAGTCATCACATATAAACTCTATTCAAATCGTAATTCACCTGAACTCTAGTGATGAAAAATTAGCTAAGCATAGTTACGGAAATAATAACACTACTAGAATGAAAACGGAAGAATAAAACTAAGTTATAAAGAGGAAGAAGATAACAAGATGAAACAAAAACTAAATAAAAGCTAAAGAAAAGAAGCATATGAATTACAGGAAACATGAAGAGAAGAAATAAACTAAGAAAGGAAGAAAAGAGAATAACAGTAAGAATAATAATTACAGGAAACTAGCTAAAAAGGAAAAATAAAAGATACAGTAAGCGAGACGGAGGGAGATTAGGGGAGAAGAGAAATTTACCGAGATAGGAATTTCGTAGAACGGAGATGGAGAATTAGAAATAATTTAACACGAATAAAAACACCAAAATTCTAAACTTGTTTGAAATTAATTAATAAGGCAAGAGTTTGAGAATAAAGAAACGAAATTACATTTTCCTAACACAACTTTACTCGATCCTTAACGTATTTTTCTTAATATTTCCAAATTTATCTTTCTCATAATTTACAGTTCTCCCAACCAAAACAATTTTTCTCTCATTTGCATACAATTATTCAAACCACAATTACAAATCGATTATGAGTACTAATTCAATTAGTGATGAAATAATCACCGTTTTTCCTAAATTACTTGTTTGGTTACGGTAATTACTTTTTCTAATTACTCTTTAATTGAAATTGAAGGATTAAATTAGGGTTTTGTTACATTTTTTTTTTCTAATTATTGTTTAATTGAAATTGGTGCAGTAAATCAGGGGATCGATCATTAGCCCTAATTCAATTAATGATAAACTAATTGTCGTTTTCCCTAGATCAATTGTTTGATTACATTAATTATTTAGTCTAATCAAAATTTAATTGTAATTGAAGGATTAAATTAGGTTTGGTTACATTTTTTTTTCTAATTATTGTTTAATTGTAATCGGTGAAGTAAATTAGGGTTTAGGGAACGAATTAGAGGGTGGTGGTGGTAGTCATGGTGGTGGTGGTGATGGCCGGCGGGTTGGGTGGTCGAATTCGATTAGGTCAAACTTGGGAGTTTTTTTAAGGAGAAAATAACATCATTTTTGAGAGCGTTGGGAAATGACGGGGGCAAATAAGTAAAATGTCGTTAGGATTGAATAAACGCTCGTTAGGAAAAAGGACAAGCTTAAAGAAAAACAAGATATTTACAATAGACTAAAACTAAACTAAACTAAGAAGCTATGTGAATGAAGGATGAAATCTAGATTAGATGTCTATTTATACTAGTTCAACCCAAGGAATAACTACCCCACTAACTCCGATCCCTCCCCTAACCATACACCTCAATCCCCCACTAAGTTCTCAATATACTAAAAACATAAGGTAGTGGAGTAAAGGAAGCGTGATCTCTAAGAAGGGAGAACGTGGGGTATTTTCCGAAAATATCTAGAGTCGACTCTGTATTGGCCTGGGTCGACCGGCGTCTTCAGTAGACCGACTGGAATATTTGGCTTTGTCGACTTGGATCTTTGGTCGATCGACTAAGGATGGTGGATCTAGTCGACTTGGATCTTCAGTTGGTCGACCAAGGAAGTTGAGTCTAGTCGCCTGGTGAGTGAGGGTCGACTTGGAGGGAAGCCTAGTCGATCGACTGGAGTTGTTGGTCGATCGACTAGCACTTCTCAGCCTCACGCACTCAATTTCAACGCTTGTCATTTCTTCATTACTTCTAAGAATTGGATGTGGGACCTACCGTTGGAAAGATAAAAAAAATGAGTTTTCCAATTCAACTTGAATCACTTCCATCGGAGAGATGTTGACGTTTAACTTTGACCACGTTGAGCTCAATCTTCAAATGATGTTAGTTCGTGTATACTTTGTCGATTGGCTCTCGTCTTAAGTCTTCCTCTAACTTTTGCCCTTTGTCTTTCAGCCTAACTTGTAGATTAATTTTGAGCTTGACTTATGTTTGAATTTGACATTTTTTAAGCTCTTTTGTCTCCTCGGTCTAAAATATCTGCAATATCAGAAACACCCACCCGATTAGCACAAGTGGGAGAAAATAACGTAGACCCACTCCTAAAAATAGTAAAATGACATGGAAATGTGTGCCAAGGGAGGTGAGAAACCATATAGAAAAGACAAGCATCATGTTCCAACTAACTCGTTACAGAAACTAACTCAAACTAGACACACTTAAAATACGTGAATGGACTCAAGTTATGGCATAGTCAAAAGAATATCAGTGAACTGTGAACCTTGCTAGACTTATTATTGTCAAACTCTTGTGGTTACACTCTACTTCGTGAGAAGAATACGACAAGTATTTATATATGTAAGATAGAGAAGAATGGAGACACTCACCTAACTGCAACCTATAAACACATGCATGCAACCGAGTGTAATGACAACTTCTACCAATCATTTGAACATTCTAAATAATCGAGACCAAAATACGTATCAAGGCATAAAATAATGAAATAAGATGATATGGGTTAGGTGACGGGTAAGAAGGGGATATATTTTTGGGAATGTGGAGGTAATAGTCAAGTTAGATAATCGAAACTTCCAAATTACATTACCAAAATATCAAATCACACAAACGATAAAATCAACGTCGATTAAGGATGTATTCTCCATATCATACTTATTTCACTCAAATTGACTCCTTAATATTATCACAAGTATCGAAATCCACAACTTAATTCTTTTTCCACTTTTCTTTTATTCTTCGTCTTTTTGTTTTTTGGTGAAATGTGAGTAATTGCATTCATCAAAAATAGGAATTACAGGACATATATTGTACATCAATATGGTGTTAATCAAGAGCGCAACAAACAACTACTCAAAAAACAGCTAACAATTATAGTCTAAGCTTCTAAAGTAGCTATATCAGCAATGGTAAAAGTGGACTGAGGGCCAATCCTAATTCTTCCCCTAGCAGCAGCAGCCTGTCTGACTAAGGTGTCAGGGTGACAGATGGTCTCTTCAAAATAGGCCTTGTTTCTCTGCATCCATATAAAATAATAGTAGGCTGCAAGTAAGGTAGCACGCAGTTTCCTGTGAATTGTCTTAGGATTTGTGTTCATAATGTACTGCAAGATGATGGTACAGCATGCCTATTGGTGTATAGCAGACAACAGTCAGTACCTGAAATGTTAGATATATAGGCAGAAATAGCAAATATAGCAGACAACAAGATAGCATACAGGAAATGCAGTTAGCGTCTATAGACTGACTTGCGCTAGGGAAAATGATTTTTGCTTTATTTTGAAATCGAAGCCCTGAAAACAACTCACGTGCTAGGAGATAGGTTTTCAAAATTGAAAGGCATAGAAAAGAAATTTGCAGCTTAAATAGACCGAAATTTGACCTTGTCGAAAAGGATTTTCTCAAATGGCTAAGTTTTGCAGATTTCAAAGTAGAATTTGAAGAGATAGGCCTACTGACAGACTCGACTCTGGACGTGACCGGACGAGTTGACAGACACGATTGGACTCTCAAGGGTTGGACCGTGACTCGGTAGGGGAGTGGACCACCTAAAATGACAAGACTCTTAAGTTGCGATATTCCGTAGCCTATGCGAGTGGCAACACAGTCGAACATCAAACTAGGACAGATCTGTTATACGGGGATTTGCAGTAGTCTGTAACGAGACTGTTTCTGCAGGACTTAGCAGTGGCAATGCTGTAGTCTAATGCTCTTTTGGATCTTTTTTGTTTCGAGGTATATTCCTGAAGGGGGTGCTGTTCGAGTCCCTGACAGATTCTTGTTTTCGACTAAGTCGAGTACTAGGACACACTATAGAAAGGAGGCTAGATTTTGAGAGTATTTGGATTATGTGAATGGATGGAGAACTTCTGCCTAGAAGAAGCTCCCAGGACAACAAAGCTAGCTGTTGAGATCATGACAGTGTCGTGACCGGGATGATGGTGCTTTTTTGAATGAGTGTCAATGTGGGTGGTTGTGCCTCTGTTGAAAGGCTGCCTACGTATTCACGTGTAGTGAAATCAAACCAAGCCTTAGTTCAGTGTTGAAAGATATATTATGGTGCCTAGTCTATTAGGGCTTTGTGTGTAACTAGCCATAGCGATGGTGTAGGCTAGGTGTATTCCCAATGATGTCTTGATCAAAGGGGTAGAATAATAAGGATGTTGATCCTGTGACTGTGAGCGTTCTCCGGGGTAGCCCCTAGAGGTGGTGTGAACTATTTGGGCATGTTCTATGCCGACCGCAGGTTGAGTTCCCGTGTTTGGGGCTGGTAACTTGTTTGGATGTTTTTGGAAATGTGGATCTAGGTTGTAAGTGGCTTCGATGTTTTGACATCTGGAGCTTGATTTTGTGGAGCTAAAGCTTCGAGGGTAAGGTATTGTAATGTGGTAGGAAATGGGGAAGTTGAGTAAAAATGACTCGGACTTCGATTGGGCAGGTTTGATAACGCAGGATCTGGTTTCCATGTCTGGCCCTAATGGTTAGGGTGTATCCTATGGAGCTTGAATCCTCAAAAATCCGGGCTGTCTCTAGCCTAGGTCTCGGGAAGGTCTTGAGGATTGTAATGTGGGAAGGCTAGATGTGGTGTTAGCTGACCAGCTTGATTGTCTATCCCCTATTGGATGGTATGGATATTGATAATTTTTGAATTGACCGTACCCCGGTCAAGGGATTTTCACTTTAGTTGATCGTTGACTGATAAGTGTAGTTTGTAGTGCCTAATTTGTTGTGTTTTGGTCCCGTTTTCCTTGTGGAATCGCTCCTTGGGAGCGGTTTTTGGGTTACTTATGCTTCCTTTAGTTCGTTTTAGGTTCCCGAGACCATTTGTGAAGAATTGGAGCGAATCCGACTCGATACATACACTTTTTGGAGCCAACGAAGTGAAGGAACGTTCACTTGATGCCTTGGATTCGACCCCGAGACCTTGGGACCCGATCCCGAGCCTCTTAGACTCGATCTCGAGCCCCGAGAATCGGTGAGAAGCCCATGAGAACCAAGGAGGGACCAAAAAGATCATATTGGAGGCCTACAAGACTCATCCCCGACGGGAAGGGCCTCATCCCGTCCGGGATGAGGTGCACAATTGCGTAGGCTACTGACCTGGCCGTCCCGACCGGAAAGAACCCTTCCCGACCGGGAAGAGCAATAACACAGCCTGGTGTTATTGATAACACAGCCCGGTGTTATGCTTGATCCCGACCGGGAAGATAGCTTCCCGACCGGGAAGGATGGCCCATCCCGACCGGGAAGAAGTGCTGTAGCCCGCAATTGCTTCTTTCCTTCTCCTTATTCATTGTAACCCTATATATACCCTTCCTCTTGTAATCTTAGAAAGGTTAGACATTACCCACTAAACCCTAGATTACTTTAGCATAGATCAGCTTAGATTAGAGTAGATTAGTCGGTAATTACCTTAATCTAGTTAGCCAATCTTGTATTAAGGGATCTCTTGAAAAATCCATCCAATCTTAACAACATTGGTGGATGTTTTGGGTGTTCTTTATATACAATTTCTCATCTTTTCCATTCCTTTCTTGTTGGTATAATCTTCTCATACTTTTACTCTTAATCTTTGTTTATGTTATTCAAGTTTTCATCTTTATATCTAGTTTGTTGTTCTTGCATGTAGTTTCTTTATGTATGTTTTGATTCTTATGTTGATTTCTCTTGTTAGTGTTAGTTTTAGCATAGATATGTTTGAGTAGAATCTTGCTAGGGTTATTAGGGTGATTGGTTGTGATTGTGGATGATTAGGGTGGTACTAGATGTTGTTTCCCATTTACCTTGCACTCCACATGTTTGATGAAATGCTTGTGAGACTAGAGACGATCAATCCTTGTTTTTCTTGCATATTCTCTTGTATGTGTGTGTTTGGTTGGTTGGATTGGTTCCCTCATTACGTAGCGAGAGCCCAGTGAGGACGACCCCTAGGCCGATTACGTAGCGAGAGCCCGATCGGCGGTACCTAGGCTACGAAAGCATGCTAGTAACCCCGTTTTCCCCTTTTTGCCTCCTTTGTATCCATGAACCCGACCTAACCCTAGTTTTCCTTCTTATCGTTATTCTTGCTTCCCTTAGTCTTTAGTAACTTGTTTTGTTTTCCTTTTCCGTGTTTTAGACCTTAGCCTAGTCCTTAGCCATCACCCTAGATTAGCTCGTCTCGAACCTAGTCCTAGACCGTAGCACCCATTAGTCTAAGCGCATTTTCCGTCCCTGTGGATCGACCCGACTTGCCCTAGCTACCCTAGTTAGGTTCGTTGGTTATTATTTGGCGGCGGGATCCGCGGCAAATCCCGCTCATCATTGACCATATGGGCATTTGAATTTTCCTTAGCTGACCTCTTAGCCCCGGTCATGAGATTCTTGATTTGAGTTGACCGTGCCCCGGTCAAAAGGATTGACCGTATCTGGTCGGGGAATGTTGACAATTCTTTTTAATGGCCAGCTCTTTTGTTTTGGCCTTTTGCTTTTTTTTTTGGACTTTTTGATTTTTTTTTTCAGCTTTTCCTCTTTTGTCGGTCAGACTAACATCTAAGGTAGGGATTGGTTGATCTTATTGGTGGGGTGTTTATTATGGGAAATGGGCTTGCCTCCCGTCTTGAACCCAAACTAGAAGACTACCTAGATTTGTCATAGGATTCGATACCGCTCTTACTAAGGGTAGTTATGTGGCTTTCTATGTCAGACATGGAACGGGTAAAGGAGAACACGGGTCTCCATATCCTGCAGTCATTATAGATGTGCCTATAATAGTCACGTACGTGTGCTCACAGTGTATGACAGTGTTCATCATGTTCTCGAAAACACGTAAGGAAAATATATATGAGAAATAGAAAAGCTGATTTTATTGAATTTGAAAAGAGGACAGAATGCAAATGACTCTGACTCTGATTTGGAAATGAGGATGTAGGGTATCCTAGACTCGGACTCAGACTTAGACTCGAATCAAATCCGGACTTACGGATGCTCGGTTGGTTGTTTCTTTTTTTGGTAAGGCCTTTGATTGGAGGAAACGACTGGTACCACGACTCGCCTAAACTCGACTTTGCGCAAATGCAAAAGAGGGAGTCAGACTAGACACGACCCGGGGTGACGGGGATGACTAAGATTCTTGGACCGGGATACAAGAACGTTAACAGAGTAACGACCGCGACTCGGACTCGACCATGAGACCCGAGCTGCACAAGGATAAGTCCGAAAATAGGGTGACCGTGTTTGACCGCGTCGCATGCTCGGACCTACCGTGGTGACCTAACCTTAGGTGACTCAAGTATTCGTAGCATAGGCACGACTCGAAGAAGGCATCATAAGGACGCCGGTGTAGAAATTAATCTTGTTTCGTTGAAAATTCAAAGAAGGCATCATAAGGACACCGGTGCATCATAAGAAGACTTTCGTTGAAAATTCAAATCTTGTTTCGGTTCTCTAAATTAAAACCCGACTCTCGCCGTAATTCAAATTGAGTAGAAATTAATCGACAAAGATACAAACTTTTAGGTATGATTCATATGAAAACATCCAACTTTCGTTGTAATGATAATCTAGACTCAAACCTAGCAATTCAAACTAATCAATCAATTATTAAGCACAACCGAAACAAACCCAATTCAATAATTCAACAAAGCGCGATTAAAATCAAAGTATCAATAACCCATATTATCGGTTCACCGAGCCCTAGATAAAAGAACTACTCACAATTCATAATCACAATGATAATCAACAAATAAAATAAAGAGTAGAGAATTAAAAAAACTTAGTCTTAAATAATGGACAAAATGATGAACGATCATCGTCTTCAAAGTCTTGGAATAATAAAACTAAATTGCATAAATCTAATAAAATTGTATAACTTTTGATGTATCTAGTCTGGGAATGATAATCTTCTTCTAATAAAAATAAGCATCACATATAAGTAGGATTGAATAGAGGGAGATCAAGAGTCATGGACGGGTAGCTATTCGCTAGTAGCGGCACATTTCGCTACTAGCGGCACTTTGAAAGCTCCACAAATTGCATGAATTCTGATGAAGCCTCTACTAGCGGCAGTTTTGCTCTTCGTCATCCGCTAGTAGCGGCACTTCAAAACCCCAATTCTTTCTTCTTTGATTTTTCTTTGCTTTTCTTTTCATCTTTTCTTTATTCAATCCTCGATATAACCCGGCATTTGACACGTATACCACCACTATAATTCGGGCATAATACATGAATTTCTCGGCTCTTCAAAATAGCTAGAAGCGTCATCAAAGATCACCTATATAATCAAATCATGTGAGATCATCGGAAATGCTTCAAATGTCACTATATCGCCCCAAATTAATACTTAAACACTAAAAATATGACGATATGCACTCACAATTGGTGTTAAAAATAGCACTTAACAGATGGACGCAAAGATACCCTTCTAGGGTGATCGTGGTTGATTGCTCGGGTGGAGGACAGCCCCCGAGTAAGACTAAAAACTCAGATGGTGTGACATCTAAGTGACTCGAAAGTGGGGTACGCGAGACGACACGTGTAAGACATGACCTTTAGAGCAACCGTGATTGATCGCTCTGTTGAAGAGTAGCCCCCAAATGGGGTCGGAGGTTGTGTTAAGACTTGAGTGTTGGACGAGTGACCCTCACACGTAAGGGTCACGAACCTTTTGTTGTAGGGCTATGCCTTGTAAAAGGTTGACTCGGCCTTGAGGAAAGGCAGACGGGGTAAGGGAAGAAACTTGTGATGTAAGATCGGCAGAGTTTCGACTCTAGAGACCCTCAACTTGACTTGAATAAGGATAGACCTTGTGATTAGAGTAGACCCTTAAGTTAAAGGACTTTTGAAATGGGATGACTCGACTAACGGATAACGAAAGATGGGCGAGATTCCTCGTCCTGCTAAAGGGAGAGATCGCGTGGGCCTTTCTAGTTAGGACTCGAGTGTGTGGACGGGCTTTCCTTGGTAGGGGTATGCCCCACGTTGGTTATCCTTGCCTTAGTCAAATAAGGCGGACTGGGATAGGGAAGAAACCTGTGATGTAGGATCAACGGAGTTTCGACGCTAGAAACCTTCGACGACTTATAAAAGACCCGACACCACTAAATGCGGTTAGTCCTAAGATAAGGAAGGTTTTTGAAAAGGACTGAATTTTGAAAATTGAGAGGACGATCCTGAAATTGGTGATGGGCCAATAGGACCGGGCTTTTTGAAAAGCTGAATATTTGGAATTTTGAAAATTTGAATATCAAAAAAAGAATTTCCGACAATTTGAAAAATTGAAGATGAGATCCCGAAAATTTAAAAATCGAGAATGGCATCCTGAAGATTTGAAAATCGAGAATGGCATCTCGAAGATTTGAAAAATGAAATAGAATTTTGGAAATTTGAAAATTGAAATGGAATTTTTAAAATTCGAAAATCGAATGAGGATCGGAATTCGAATATTGAAATGGATAGCATGCATGCCGGCTAGAAAATAGGCTTGTTTTGAGTAAAATCTTAAGTCTAAATTTCCGATTTTTGAAAATTGGATATATTTTGAAAAGATGCATTTTTTGAAATGACGGTTTTTTTTTTAAAGATGACACGGAAACCAAGTAGCATGTAGTCACAGAAGCAGTATAACGACACCATGTATGCTCTTAATCTAAGTCTCGGTCGGTCGAGATAGGGTCTATACCAACGACGATGACTTTCTCGCAAATCAGGACGGACTTCCTAAGCCGAATTGGACTTAGAACAAGCCGTAAGACCCATGCGAGTTCCGCCACCGAAGTCTTTAGTGCACCCATTTAGGAATGCATCACGGTATAGTGGGACGTCGGTCACAAGTAACCGGCGCGGGAAAGATTTGGGTTATACATGAACCATCGAACTAAAACGTGTACATTAGTAATCGAACAATTTCTTTTCGAGTCTCACCCTGAGAATCCCGATGACAAGTGGTACATCAGGTATCCCCAGCGGAGTCGCCAAATTGTGGACATGACATAGGTCCACCCCGACGCGGCCACGCGCGGGTTTGGGGCGGCGAATGGATCTCCATATGAGATGGGTCGAATTGAAATTTAAATCGAAGTATGAGTCGCCACCGAACTCTGTTGGAGCAATTTGTGGCTTAGTATACTGCCGCTAGTAGAGGCTTCATCAGAATTCATGCAATTTGTGGAGCTTTCAAAGTGCCGCTAGTAGCGAAATGTGCCGCTACTAGCGAATAGCTACCCGTCCATGACTCTTGATCTCCCTCTATTCAATCCTACTTATATGTGATGCTTATTTTTATTAGAAGAAGATTATCATTCCCAGACTAGATACATCAAAAGTTATACAATTTTATTAGATTTATGCAATTTAGTTTTATTATTCCAAGACTTTGAAGACGATGATCGTTCATCATTTTGTCCATTATTTAAGACTAAGTTTTTTTAATTCTCTACTCTTTATTTTATTTGTTGATTATCATTGTGATTATGAATTGTGAGTAGTTCTTTTATCTAGGGCTCGGTGAACCGATAATATGGGTTATTGATACTTTGATTTTAATCGCGCTTTGTTGAATTATTGAATTGGGTTTGTTTCGGTTGTGCTTAATAATTGATTGATTAGTTTGAATTGTTAGGTTTGAGTCTAGATTATCATTACAACGAAAGTTGGATGTTTTCATATGAATCATACCTAAAAGTTTGTATCTTTGTCGATTAATTTCTACTCAATTTGAATTACGGCGAGAGTCGGGTTTTAATTTAGAGAACCGAAACAAGATTTGAATTTTCAACGAAAGTCTTCTTATGATGCACCGGTGTCCTTATGATGCCTTCTTTGAATTTTCAACGAAACAAGATTAATTTCTACACCGGCGTCCTTATGATGCCTTCTTCGAGTCGTGCCTATGCTACGAATACTTGAGTCACCTAGGGTTAGGTCACCACGGTAGGTCCGAGCATGCGACGCGGTCAAACACGGTCACCCCATTTTCGGACTTATCCTCGTGCAGCTCGGGTCTCATGGTCGAGTCCGAGTCGCGGTCGTTACTCTGTTAACGTTCTTGTATCCCGGTCCAAGAATCTTAGTCATCCCCGTCACCCCGGGTCGTGTCTAGTCTGACTCCCTCTTTTGCATTTGCGCAAAGTCGAGTTTAGGCGAGTCGTGGTACCAGTCGTTTCCTCCAATCAAAGACCTTACCAAAAAAAGAAACAACCAACCGAGCATCCGTAAGTCCGGATTTGATTCGAGTCTAAGTCTGAGTCCGAGTCTAGGATACCCTACATCCTCATTTCCAAATCAGAGTCAGAGTCATTTGCATTCTGTCCTCTTTTCAAATTCAATAAAATCAGCTTTTCTATTTCTCATATATATTTTCCTTACGTGTTTTCGAGAACATGATGAACACTGTCATACACTGTGAGCACACGTACGTGACTATTATAGGCACATCTATAATGACTGCAGGATATGGAGACCCGTGTTCTCCTTTACCCGTTCCATGTCTGACATAGAAAGCCACATAACTACCCTTAGTAAGAGCGGTATCGAATCCTATGACAAATCTAGGTAGTCTTCTAGTTTGGGTTCAAGACGGGAGGCAAGCCCATTTCCCATAATAAACACCCCACCAATAAGATCAACCAATCCCTACCTTAGATGTTAGTCTGACCGACAAAAGAGGAAAAGCTGAAAAAAAAATCAAAAAGTCCAAAAAAAAAAAGCAAAAGGCCAAAACAAAAGAGCTGGCCATTAAAAAGAATTGTCAACATTCCCCGACCAGATACGGTCAATCCTTTTGACCGGGGCACGGTCAACTCAAATCAAGAATCTCATGACCGGGGCTAAGAGGTCAGCTAAGGAAAATTCAAATGCCCATATGGTCAATGATGAGCGGGATTTGCCGCGGATCCCGCCGCCAAATAATAACCAACGAACCTAACTAGGGTAGCTAGGGCAAGTCGGGTCGATCCACAGGGACGGAAAATGCGCTTAGACTAATGGGTGCTACGGTCTAGGACTAGGTTCGAGACGAGCTAATCTAGGGTGATGGCTAAGGACTAGGCTAAGGTCTAAAACACGGAAAAGGAAAACAAAACAAGTTACTAAAGACTAAGGGAAGCAAGAATAACGATAAGAAGGAAAACTAGGGTTAGGTCGGGTTCATGGATACAAAGGAGGCAAAAAGGGGAAAACGGGGTTACTAGCATGCTTGCGTAGCCTAGGTACCGCCGATCGGGCTCTCGCTACGTAATCGGCCTAGGGGTCGTCCTCACTGGGCTCTCGCTACGTAATGAGGGAACCAATCCAACCAACCAAACACACACATACAAGAGAATATGCAAGAAAAACAAGGATTGATCGTCTCTAGTCTCACAAGCATTTCATCAAACATGTGGAGTGCAAGGTAAATGGGAAACAACAAAAACAACATCTAGTACCACCCATCTCACCCTAATCATCCACAATCACAACCAATCACCCTAATAACCCTAGCAAGATTCTACTCAAACATATCTATGCTAAAACTAACACTAACAAGAGAAATCAACATAAGAATCAAAACATACATAAAGAAACTACATGCAAGAACAACAAACTAGATATAAAGATGAAAACTTGAATAACATAAACAAAGATTAAGAGTAAAAGTATGAGAAGATTATACCAACAAGAAAGGAATGGAAAAGATGAGAAATTGTATATAAAGAACACCCAAAACATCCACCAATGTTGTTAAGATTGGATGGATTTTTCAAGAGATCCCTTAATACAAGATTGGCTAACTAGATTAAGGTAATTACCGACTAATCTACTCTAATCTAAGCTGATCTATGCTAAAGTAGTCTAGGGTTTAGTGGGTAATGTCTAACCTTTCTAAGATTACAAGAGGAAGGGTATATATAGGGTTACAATGAATAAGGAGAAGGAAAGAAGCAATTGCGGGCTACAACACTTCTTCCCGGTCGGGATGGGCCATCCTTCCCGGTCGGGAAGCTATCTTCCCGGTCGGGATCAAGCATAACACCGGGCTGTGTTATCAATAACACCAGGCTGTGTTATTGCTCTTCCCGGTCGGGAAGGGTTCTTTCCGGTCGGGACGGCCAGGTCAGTAGCCTACGCAATTGTGCACCTCATCCCGGACGGGATGAGGCCCTTCCCGTCGGGGATGAGTCTTGTAGGCCTCCAATATGATCTTTTTGGTCCCTCCTTGGTTCTCATGGGCTTCTCACCGATTCTCGGGGCTCGAGATCGAGTCTAAGAGGCTCGGGATCGGGTCCCAAGGTCTCGGGGTCGAATCCAAGGCATCGAGTGAACGTTCCTTCACTTCGTTGGCTCCAAAAAGTGTATGTATCGAGTCGGATTCGCTCCAATTCTTCACAAATGGTCTCGGGAACCTAAAACGAACTAAAGGAAGCATAAGTAACCCAAAAACCGCTCCCAAGGAGCGATTCCACAAGGAAAACGGGACCAAAACACAACAAATTAGGCACTACAAACTACACTTATCAGTCAACGATCAACTAAAGTGAAAATCCCTTGACCGGGGTACGGTCAATTCAAAAATTATCAATATCCATACCATCCAATAGGGGAGAGACAATCAAGCTGGTCAGCTAACACCACATCTAGCCTTCCCACATTACAATCCTCAAGACCTTCCCGAGACCTAGGCTAGAGACAGCCCGGATTTTTGAGGATTCAAGCTCCATAGGATACACCCTAACCATTAGGGCCAGACATGGAAACCAGATCCTGCGTTATCAAACCTGCCCAATCGAAGTCCGAGTCATTTTTACTCAACTTCCCCATTTCCTACCACATTACAATACCTTACCCTCGAAGCTTTAGCTCCACAAAATCAAGCTCCAGATGTCAAAACATCGAAGCCACTTACAACCTAGATCCACATTTCCAAAAACATCCAAACAAGTTACCAGCCCCAAACACGGGAACTCAACCTGCGGTCGGCATAGAACATGCCCAAATAGTTCACACCACCTCTAGGGGCTACCCCGGAGAACGCTCACAGTCACAGGATCAACATCCTTATTATTCTACCCCTTTGATCAAGACATCATTGGGAATACACCTAGCCTACACCATCGCTATGGCTAGTTACACACAAAGCCCTAATAGACTAGGCACCATAATATATCTTTCAACACTGAACTAAGGCTTGGTTTGATTTCACTACACGTGAATACGTAGGCAGCCTTTCAACAGAGGCACAACCACCCACATTGACACTCATTCAAAAAAGCACCATCATCCCGGTCACGACACTGTCATGATCTCAACAGCTAGCTTTGTTGTCCTGGGAGCTTCTTCTAGGCAGAAGTTCTCCATCCATTCACATAATCCAAATACTCTCAAAATCTAGCCTCCTTTCTATAGTGTGTCCTAGTACTCGACTTAGTCGAAAACAAGAATCTGTCAGGGACTCGAACAGCACCCCCTTCAGGAATATACCTCGAAACAAAAAAGATCCAAAAGAGCATTAGACTACAGCATTGCCACTGCTAAGTCCTGCAGAAACAGTCTCGTTACAGACTACTGCAAATCCCCGTATAACAGATCTGTCCTAGTTTGATGTTCGACTGTGTTGCCACTCGCATAGGCTACGGAATATCGCAACTTAAGAGTCTTGTCATTTTAGGTGGTCCACTCCCCTACCGAGTCACGGTCCAACCCTTGAGAGTCCAATCGTGTCTGTCAACTCGTCCGGTCACGTCCAGAGTCGAGTCTGTCAGTAGGCCTATCTCTTCAAATTCTACTTTGAAATCTGCAAAACTTAGCCATTTGAGAAAATCCTTTTCGACAAGGTCAAATTTCGGTCTATTTAAGCTGCAAATTTCTTTTCTATGCCTTTCAATTTTGAAAACCTATCTCCTAGCACGTGAGTTGTTTTCAGGGCTTCGATTTCAAAATAAAGCAAAAATCATTTTCCCTAGCGCAAGTCAGTCTATAGACGCTAACTGCATTTCCTGTATGCTATCTTGTTGTCTGCTATATTTGCTATTTCTGCCTATATATCTAACATTTCAGGTACTGACTTGTGCTTCCCAAAGGAACATCAAGTTTTTACTTCCCCAGCGTAAGTCGGTGTTTCGCTAAAAAATGTTACATACGAATGGCTGTGTCGGCATCATACAGGTACACCCAGACTCGAGAAGGAAGTCTCCTCGCAAAAAAAAAATCCCCAGTGGAAAGACCAGGCGACATTTCTACTAAAGGATCGGGATGTGTCTGCGAACGGGCACACCCATAGCTTCCTATGCAAGCTCCCGCGTAATTTTGAATCGGGACATGTCTGCAAACGGACACACCCATAGCTTCCTATGCAAGCTCCCGCGCAGCTCCAAGATAGGATGTGACAGCAAACGGGCACACCCAAGGCTACTTAGGCAAGTCCCCACTAAGCTATTAGCATCCACTCAGGTATGGTTTCTATCTTATGGCTGGCGAGCCCTTCACGCAAGTCCAATGGATTATAAGCGACCCGACCGGAAGTCTGCCAGGTCTTTGGCCTGGTAGCTACTCTGACTTTCGCCCTGTCCAACCCTCAGTCAGAGTGGGGGCTCTGTTGACACCCACATTTTGACCGCCAGGTGTCTATAGTAGTTTCCGAAAAACACCCGATGATGATCGGACGTAAACACGACTTAATACGCTTGATTTGGACTTAGAATCAATGATAATTGGCGCGAGCTTTTAGCGGAGTAAAAATATCACCAAACCGACCTCAAATTCAGGCCCAGTTGGTCGTTTCTAGTCAAATGAGACTAATTTGGGTCAAAACCGAGACCAAGGGCAAAACCGTCTTTTAGCAACCGAGTCAAACCCCGATCAAAGCCACTCCCGAGCCAAAACTATCTGATGCGATGTTCGAGAAGGCAAGTCGATATCGGACTCCTCACAAAAATCAGCTACAAAAATAATAAACAATTTCGTAAGAGATAAAGTTTTATCTTTTGAAGAGTTATATCACCCGTCCAGCTCCACTCGATCGAGTGGATTAGCTCACTCGGTCGAGTGGGCTCGCAAAAAACAGTCTGATCCGAGTTTAGACCAGGCACTCGATCGAGTGTCATGAACCACTCGGTCGAGTGACCTCTTTTTTCAGCCATAACCGGGAGTTTCTTCCTCTTTAAGAAAGCTTCTCCTATCCACAAGTGGAATTATACTTCCTCCCAACCATTGCTTTCTTCCTTGGCAAGAAACCACTTTCCTATCCAAACACTAGGAATCTCCTATCCCGAGTGGAGGTATCCCATCCTATAAATACCCCACCCTCGCAACATCAAAGACACGAATGATCAACCAATTACTCATATCATACACATTCATTCACATCTACAATTACACATCACGCATCCATACATCCCGAATCTCTAGCAAACCTTACCGACATACCGTCCAAATTTCCTAGAAATCCTTAGGCAAAATACAAAAATAACAACACCTTAACTCTTCCTAGATTCTCGTTACTCCTACGCACACGAGTTCCCAAATCGAGACCAATATTAGCATGTAGGTTGAGGGTGTTCCAAATCCCGTTCTCTTCTCTTCTCACGTTTTTCTTCTTTTACTCGTCCCGTCCGTCGTCGTCTATCGTCCAGGGTCGTCAGTCAATGTCGTCTTTTACTTTTATCGCATCTAATATCATTATTACTATTCTCGTACTATTTTCAATATAACGAGTCGTACCTAAGGATTCGATATCAACTCTATAGTTGAATACTGGATCCAAAGGTGTCAATCATCAAAATATGTTAAGGATAAGACCATTGAAGCCGAGTAATTATTACAACGTGGAGGAAGTATTGCATCTTAACAACATTCAAAGCAATTTTTTAAACAATTTTTTCAAAATCCACTCTAAATATCCGATACCGATTCCATAATTGAATATCGAATATTACGAGTATCCATATTTAAGTCGGGTATAAATTGCATCGTATTTCTACGCGACTTAATCAGATTTCAAAAACCGAAAACAATTTTTAGAGTCAAAAGCAAACCGGACAGCAGTCTGTACAGGGAGCACTCGATCGAGTGCCCAGCCCACTCGATCGAGTGACATCCCAAAAACCAAACCAGGAGCCTTTTTTTGAGGACCACTCGAGCGAGTCCCGTCATGACTCGATCGAGTGGCTCCTGCTACAGCAAAACAGCGAGATTCTAATCATGTCTCGAGCCCCGATAAAATTGTTTTAACGACTTAGGTCGTCACGTGCTAAGTCTATCACGTGATTGAACTTCTCAAAACCACGTTCATATCATATTTACATCTTTTAGTACGTTTGCTACTTTATTATCGCAATTGTTGTATTGTTGGTTGCATTGTAATCCCGGGTGGCATGCCGCTCGTATATTGTAATCTGTTATCGTTTTTTGTTTGTTTTATTATACTAAAATGAACATCGCATGCTAAAACAAATTTGACGTTAATTTAGATGCATTTAAACGACTTAGTCAAACATAATTCACATGTTTAGTCAAAACGCTCTTTGCATATCATTCAACCGTCAAACTAACGTGCGTACACCAAAAATGAACGATATCTTAGTAAAGGCCGCTAAGTGTGGGCGGGGTTGAGTGTTCTTAGTGAACTTCCCAACACGTACCTTCACCCCTTACTCAGAACCGTGGTTTCCGGATGTCTGAAACCATTGGCATACGAAAGTCATTCAATGCACGGTATCCGATAATGTCGGTATTGGTATCAAATGCAAAGGGACGAACCCAATAAACTCTGACATCAGATTGAGCCGTATTTTGTGGACGGCCCACTGCGACATAGAGTGGGTTCGAACGGGCCCGAACTCCCACAAAGTTAAGTGGCGACTCATACTTCGATTTAAATTTCAATTCGACCCATCTCATATGGAGATCCATTCGCCGCCCAAAACCCCGCGCGTGGCCGCGTCGGGGTGGACCTATGTCATGTCCACACACGCCTTCTGTTGAAATGGTACACTCCACTAGATTAGTCGTCAATTATTAGGAAAATGATGTTATGTTTGAAAGTATTGTGGGAGAAAGTTAAAAATATGTTAAGAAGGAAAAACTAATTTCAAAGGCACAAGGAAAAGGAAATCAAATTTTGCGGTCATGAAAATGGAAAATTCATCTTTGGACGTGCTAAAAAGGCACCCAACTTGTGATCATGTGAAAATGTGTGAAGTTTAAAATGAAGTTCGAAATTTACCAAAATACATGAGGAGGAATTTTGAATCTGAGGACAGGTGAAAGCTAAATTTTGAAAGCATATGAAAAAGAGTTTCAAAATTTGAAGATGTGCCAAGATCAACTTTAATCCTGATGCTCTATAACTTGCAATTAGAAAAGTAGATTGAAGGACAAAGCGAAGTTTAAAATAGTGAAAGAAAGATATTGAACCTGGATTCTGGTGGAGGTATATTCGGCAGATTAAATGTTTTTTTTCTGGCGACATTGGCCTGTTCTTCTGGCGACACTGGCCTGTATCTCTGGCGATCTTCACTTAGAAGAAATACTTCTTCAATTGTAGTATATTCCAGGGTTTCTGGATGATTTCTCCTTCCATGGTCATAAGTCTATAGGCTCCATTTCCAACCACCTTCTCCACCTGGTAGGGTCCTTCCCAATTGTAGGCGAATTTCCCTGCCTGCTGGTTTCTGGTGTTCTGGAATACTTTCCTGAGGACCAGGTCTCCTTTCTGCAGGATTCTGATCTTGACATTCTTGTTGTAGCTTCTGGCGACTGTCTGCCTGTAGGAGGCCATCCTGATCTGGGCATCAGTTCTGAGCTCATCTACAGTATCCAAGCTATTCGTCATTTCCACCTGGTTCCTTTCCTCTGTTATGCAGCCATATCTGTGAGTGGGCACCCTCACCTCTGAAGGAATAACTGCCTCAGCACCGAAGACCAGGCTAAAAGGCGTCTACCCTGTAGCTACTTTGGGTGTGGTTCTATCGGACCACAGCACCAGGGGAAGCTCCTCTGCCCATCTGCCCCCTGCTTCCTCCAGCCTCCTCTTCAGGTTATCTATCACAATTTTGTTGCTAGACTCCGCCTGACCATTAGACTGAGGATTTCTAGGGGTAGACTTACTTAACGTGATATTCCACCTGGCGCAGTAGGCCTCCATCTTGTTGCCAATAAATTAGGATTCGTTGTCGCAGATAAAATCTGAAGGAATGCCAAACCTGCAGATAATATTGTGTTTAATAAAGGATATAACCTGCTTTTCAGTCACTTGAGGGAACGCCTCTGCTTCTATCCACTTGGTGAAGTAGTCGGTCATGGCAAGCATAAAGACTTTATTTCCTGGTGCTCTTGGTAATTTGCCGACAATATCCATCCCCCATTTCATGAAGGGCTAGGGAGAGATTACTGGGTGCAATGGTTCTGCTGGCTGGTGATTGACTGGTGCATGTCTTTGGCAGGCATCACACTTCTTAACATATTCACTGGTGTCCTTGCGCATTGTCGGCCAATAGTAACCCCGGCGAAGTGCTGTGTTGGATAGACTCTTGCCCTCTGCATGATTTCCACACTCACCATTGTGGAGGTCATGCATAACCATTTCTGCCTTCTTCTGACTCAGGCACCTCAGGTATGGTCCGGCGGTTGATCTCTTGAATACGACGCCATCAATGAGGGTGTACCTGGACGCTTTCATCCTGAAACTCCAGGCTTTCTTCTTGTCTGTTGGCAGAATATCATTTTGCAACCATTCTTTGTAGGGTTTCCTCCAGTAAGAGATTTCCTCTTGCCCTGCTGTGGTGCTGCAGATTCTTGCTTCTTGCAACCACTGCAGTCCCTGATCTGGTGAATTTTCCCTTTCCTCTAGCGCTTCGTGTCCCTGTGTGCCTTTCCAAATGGCTGGCTCCAGTACATGGACTATGGGTATGGTGGACACTACACCTGGCTTGAAGGTTGCCCCCAGGGTTGCTAGGGCGTCTGCTTCCACGTTCTAATCCCTCGGAACTTGGTTGATTGAGAATACTATGAACCTAAGGGAGAGGTCCTTTGCCACTTCGAGGTAAGCTATCATCTTGGAGTCCTTTGCCGCATACGAGCCATTCATATGGTTGACTATCAGCTGAGAATCACCGTACACCTCCAGTCGCTTGATTTTGAGATCCAGAGGCAGCTTGAGACCCAAGATCAGAGCCTCACACTCTGCCTCATTGTTCGTTGTCTGGAACTCGCATTGTACCGCCTGGACTATGAGATCCCCCTGAGGTGATTTGAGAACCAATCCTGCTCTAGATCCTCTCATGTTGGAGGCGCCATCTACATTTAGCTTCTACACCTGTTCGCCCTTGTCTTCCTCCAGGAGAATATGTCCTTCTCTGCCTGTGTCTGCAGCGCTGGGCTGAAGTCGGATATGAAATCCGCTAATGCCTGGGACTTAATTGCTGTTCTGAGGACAAACTTCAGGTCGAAGCCACTCAAGTGCATAGACCATTTGGCCATCCTACCTGACAACTCAAGTTTTCTCATAATAGTTTTTAGTGGGTAGTTTGTTATTACAGATATAGTATGTGATTCAAAATAGGGTCGCAGTTTATATGATGTTGTAACAAGTGCAAGTACAAGTTTTTCAAGGGACGTGTACCTGGTCTCCGCAGGAAGCAGAGACTTACTGACATAGTAGACGGGGTGTTGCGCTCCTTCATGCTCTCGCACCAACACGACACTTACTGCCACCTCAGTCACTGATAAGTATAGAAAAAGCGGTTCTCCAGGTTCTGGTTTTGACCGGAGTGGTGGAGTACTCAGGTAGTGTTTCAGCTCGTTGAATGCTTTCTCGTGCTCCTCCGTCCAATCAAACCTTTGAGCCTTGCTTCTTCAGGACATCATAGAACAACCGACATTTGTCTGAGGATCTGGAGATAAACCTATTTAAAGCGGCAATTCTTCCAGTCAATCGATGCACGTCTTTTGGCTTCTGTGGAGACTCCAGCTGTAGGATGACTTTGATCTGCTCTGTGCTGGCTTCGATTCCCCTTTTAGTGACCATGTATCCCAAGAACTTCCTACATGATACTCTAAATGTGCACTTTGATGGATTTAGCTTCATCTTGTACTCCCTCAAAGTGTTGAAGGTGTCCTCCAAGTGTGCCGTGTGTTGTGAAGCGCGCTTGGATTTGACAACCATGTCATCAATGTATACCTCCATGGTGTCGCCTATTTGCCTTTTGAACATCGTGTTAACCAGCCTCTGGTAGGTGGATCCTGCATTTTTCAGACCAAAGGGCATAACATTGTAACAGTAAATACCTCTCTCAGACCTGAATGCAGTTTTCTCCTGATCTGCTGGATGCATCTTGATTTGGTTGTACCCACTCCACGCATCAAGGAAGGTTAGCATTTCGTGACCTACTGTGGCATCCACCATGGCATCTATATGTGGTAGGGGGAATGAGTCTCTTGGACATGCTTTGTTCAGGTCGGTAAAATCGATGCATACCCTCCATTTGCCATTCTTCTTTGGAACCACCACCACATTGGACAGCCACTCTGGGTACTCCACTTCCCTGATTTTCCCTGCAGCCAGCAGGTTATCTACCTCCTGATTTATGACTTGATTCCTCTCTGGAGCAAACTTCATTCTTTTCTGCTAGACTGGTTTATAGCTTGGGTCCACGCTTAACCTGTGGGTTATGATACTCGGATCTATTCCTACCATATCATCATGGGACCAAGCAAAACAATCCATGTTAGTTTTTAATAATTTAATAAGGTTTTGGCGGATATTACTTGTACATTCTGATCCGATTAGCACTTTTCGCTCTAGATGCTGCTTGTCTAAGTTGACTTCATCTATCTCCGCCTGTGGTGGTTCGAGGTATTCTTGCAGAGGTAGGTGAAGGCTCTGTAGTTGCTATGCTGGAGGACTCGCTGTCTTCTTTAGCGCCACCCTGTAGCAATCCTTGGCTTCCCTCTGGTCGCCACTGATCTTCTGCACTCCCTAGGGTGTAGGGAACTTTAAGCAGTGGTGGTAGGTGGAAGTGATTACTTTCATCTCATGTATCCATGGTCTTCCCAGGATCACGTTGTAAGTGGAAGGACCATTAATAACCAAATATCGCACTTGCTTGTTCACCCCTCCTGCATAGGTAGGAATCGTGATCCCTCCCAAGGAGTATTTGGTTTCTCCAATGAAACCTATTAGGGGAACCGCCTTTTTGCTCAAATCCTCATTGCTAAACCCCATGTTCTGCAGGGTTTCCAGCATAATAAGGTTGACTGAGCTCCCGGTGTCCACCAATATTTTTCTTACAGTACAGTTCCCTATGGAGAGTGTGATGATTAGGGTGTCATGGTGGGATTTTGATGTGTTAATATTTTATATGCTTTTATCCTCGTTTTCCCATGTATTTATCGTGTTAAATGCGCTCTTAGAAGCGGTTTTGGGAACTAATCTTCTCCTATAGTGTGTTTTGTAGTGTTTTGTTGGTTTTATAGGAAATAGGCAATATGGACGCCTTTTCCCTTTCATCATAGCTCACATGGAGGTCGGTGATTATTTATCCACAAGCTAGGTGTTGCTATCGAGGTTGCGTGGATGTCATGGATTGATCCCGAGTCGAGTTAGAACCATATCATGAAGTTTAGAAGACTAGAGGAGTCCTTTTTGTTGGTCTCGAGGTCCGTCCCTAGGGATGGATGTCGTCCCTATTCCCTCACTTACGGCAAAAATGAAGAAAATTGAGCAATAGTGGATTTTTCAGTTGTCCCGAATTGGGACGACCCTCATCCCATGGGCCGACTTTAATCCCGATTCGGGACGACATAGCTGTAGTGTCTTTTCAGCTTCTTCTTTCCTTGGCTATATAGGAATGCTTTGTATCAGATTTGAACGGACCTTTTTCATTTTCTAAGAACCCTAAGCCTAGTATTAGAATAATATTACTCTTTTCATTCTCTAGTTGGAAGATTTACTCTGGTTCTTGCGACAATTTCCAATCGGTAATCATTTCAATTAGTTTCAATTCTTATTATCTTTTATGTTCTTGATTGTCTATTTTCATTTCTACTATTGATTTTATTAGTTTTCCTTTTTCCATATCAATCATTATGCATTTCATTATCAATTGTTTATTTCGTGTGAATTTAATTATGAGTATCTAATTCCGTTACTAGGGTCAAGGGGGATCGATGAGTAGAATTTAAGTTCTTGTTGAATGTTTGATGAATTCATATATATGCTAGTGCCTTGTTAACATGCTCTAAAAGACGATTAATTTGTTAAAGGCCAGAACTTGTTAATCGAATTAGGAAAATTTCAGTTCATGTGCGAGAGCCGAGTTGAGATTAGACCCGCATGTGATTCGGTAGGAAGCCTAATAAGTAGCGAGAGCCTGTTAGTGTCTTCCTAAGTTGATTTCGATCCGAGAGGACGTATTATAGCCAGCTAGCATGTTTGTGTGTTTATCGTTTATTCTTGCATGATCATTTGTCTACCCATTGTGAACCCATAGCTCTAGATTTTCCTTTAATCGATTAATTCATATTTTGATTACGTATTTTTAGTCTTAGTTAACCAATCAAATCAACCGTTTGAGCAATTAAGAATCGCCATAGATTCTAGCAGTTTGACCGCTTCCTTGTGGATACGATTCCCTACTTACCACTAGCTTCTTGTTAGTAGTATTAGGATAACTTGATTTGGTGATGCGACTTTAGCCATATCAAATTTGGCGCCGTTGCCGGGGAAACGATTTTTCTTGTTTTTTTAGCTTGTTTCTTTTATGCTCTCTTTCGTCTCAAGGAATTAAAACTCCTTGAGATTGATCTCACTTTCCTATTGTAGTTTTGCTTATGCCCAGGTCTTTCCGGTCATCAGAGCTTACTCCGTTCGATCCTGAACCCGAGAAAACCTTTCGTAGGCGACGACAATTTTGGAGAGAGATTCCGTAGTTCCTGATCTCGAGACTTTGGAAGCTATTCATACCGAATTTTTAGCTGAGCATCAGTCCTTTGAAGAGGAAAATCAATCTCAGTCCGAGATCATTTTACCACCTCCTCCGATCATAAAAATGCCGAAGCTTTCTAGTCATTCGGAGCCCGAGCAAACTGCTCTTCCTAAGTTGGTTAAACGACCAACTGCCACTCAAGGTACATTTGAGATTCGACCCGCCTTTATCACTTTGGTGGAGAAGAATCAATTTGGTGGTGACCCTAAGGAGGATCCTCACAAGCATATGAGGATTTTTACCGACTATTGCTCCACGATTCCACTTCCGGCCGGGATAACTCAAGAAGAAGTCATGGAGATGCTCTTCATGTTCTCACTACGGGATTCCGCTAGGGAGTGGATAACCGATCTTGATAAAGTCACTGAGGGGATCACCGATTGGAATTCTCTTCACTACAAGAAAAAACATTCATTCTTACGGACACAATTCGTAGGAAACATGTTTATTTCCGTCGGAATAATCGTGTTCCTACGAAAAATTCGTAGGAACCATTCCGTCGGTATATTTCGTCAGAAATAAATAACTTCCTACGACATTTTTCGTAGGAAATAACTTTCCTACAGAATGTTCCGTCGGATGGTTGATGATGAGTATTTGTTGACAAAAAATACGTTGCTACAGAACATCGTCGGAAGGGTTTAAATTTCCTATGGAAATTCCGTAGAACAATTGTTTTCCGTAGGAAGCATTGAGAAAAAAAACATTATTAAATATTCCGAGCTACAGATCACCGTAGGAAACTGTAAAACTTCCGTAGGATAAAAACCTTATTTTCACTACTACAAAACATCAAACAGACATAGGTCGTTTTCACCAATAGACATTATATCTTGGAAATTACAGCCCCAATACATTAATTATAGCCCTAATAACGATTAATTAATGATTATGAATAATACACACTAAAAAGATCTTGTACGATAGTTTGAATACTCCGTACATTATATCTTGCTGAATTCAACTACATTTGCATCAGAAAAATCTTCCCGAACAGCACAAACTTCCAAAGGACCCTCCACAGCAGTTTAAATACAGCAGTAAACAATAAAGTGGCGACTAATTCTCGGCTAAGCTAAAGTAGAGCTCTAGTGAAACTTGCATATACAAAATATGTTGAGGTAGGGATGGAACTGAATATGCTTAGAATATAATTATACATAAAACATGAATTTTTGAATTTTCCAACACCAAAATAAAATCACATCAAATGCACAAATAAAAAATTCGGTTCTGGATTTGAGAGGATGGAAAATCATGGTTGTTTTTCATAGTAAAAAAGTGTATGCATTATCCCATTAATAAATTCCTAATTAAAATTGGAGGGGCCGGCGGGGAAGTGGAAAAAGAGGAATAAAGGCTTTTAAGTATAGCTAGGTAGGTTGGTTGGTAATTGCTAAATCATGAGAAATGAGCAAAGAGTTTGAAACATACCTACATGAAATGATGATAGTTGAAGCTAGCAGGATATATGTGTGTGTGTGTGTGTGTGGAGAAGCAAGTAGAAGAAAAAGAGTGGAGAGAAGTACAGGAAATAAGCACACTCAACTTCCTTTTTGTTGTTGACCGCAATCGCTATTTGTATGAACATCATATTCTCCAGCGGGCTATCTACTTCCAGATAGAGAATGCTCTATGTCCTCCTTCCTCCTTCATTTTCTGATAGAGATTAAGTTCCTATACATTGTCGAGGTCATAACTCAGTAGAATTAAATTTCGAGGTCATAACTCAATAATTAAGTACTATCGGATGGGGTTCTCGTAACTCAGCTACTAGTATCCACCATATGTCACCTACCTATGAATCCAAGCCTGCTCAAATTAAAGACTATAGTCAGCACAACCATCTCTCACCCATGTGAGCTCGATCAAGACCATGGCACAAATTTGACCACATTTAACTTGCAATAGGCAGGAAAGGCCTTGAGGGATTGAACTATAGAAGTATAGTACTAGTTTACAAAATTTAATCTACCTGTTGAGTTTTAGAGCTACACTCTCTATAAGCAGCGACACCAATTTGCTTTCGCAACTCTTCCCCTTGGAAGAATGGAGAGGTTATTTTATGTTGTCACCAATATAATGAGTATATTTATAGAACTCACATAATTTTAAAAAGCATGACATACTTGGGCAGAAGTTATAGTATGTTGCAGAAGTTATAGTATGAATGTATGATCATCATATCTTTTTTCTTCCCGCAGATCTGGAGATACAATGGTATAATGTTTCAATTTTTTTGATAAAGAATAAATTATCTAGACTCAATTCAGTTCAATAAAATCATTAGTGTGAATTAAACTTTGTTCTTCCTTAGTTCCTTACCTAATTTTGTTCCAACAAGTACAACTGGAACATTGGGCGCAAATCGGCGAAGTTCTGGCAGCCACTATAAGATTTCAATTCAACACATAATTAATAAGGGCCTGGAAAAAAAAGGTAATAAATGAGATCTAGCGGGTTTTAGCATAAGCACCACAGCACGAACCTCAACGCCACAACTAATTTACCAACAACAAGCTCTTTCAATCAATTTCCCACCCTCATTACCTCTCACCATCATATACATACAATTACATCTCTTGCATTTCACAAATACTTTTAATTGACTTTGCTCAACAGGAAAGTCAGCTCACATTTCACACCAAATAGTCAATTACTCAAAGTCTGGTCAAATTAGTCAAACTCACCAAGTTCATATGTTTTTTCAGCTACTTTGGTAGCAATATGAGCAGATATGTTTGGGATGTTTGTGAATGGTGGAAAAATGAGTCCCTTTTAAAAGTGCTCCTCAGTCACTTGCAAAGCCAATGCCTCCGCTGTTTACACATGAATGAATTTGAGTCGAGTCAAAATTAGGATCCATAAAAATAAAAGTTGGAGAAGTCTTGAGTTTTAGAGTGCACTTACGAGCAGAAGCTTGCTCCACACCTCACAGTATCATAGAAGAAGAAATCATCAAACAATAAGATCTTAAACATTTGGTGAGGTTGGAATTTATGTGATATGAATAATTTAATAGCTTCAAGGCATGATCTTAACTCTCGAGCAACTTACCCTCCAGAGGTGTCTATTACTTCGGGCATAAACATAAAAGAAGTAGATTTTAATCATGATTTTAATTTAGTTACTGCGTATTACTCCATCCGACATACAGACTACTACTACTTATTATTAGTTCAAACATACCACTAATAATAAATAAAGATCATCAAATAAATCGAACTCAAAAATGGTTGAAGGCCTGAAATACTTGGTTGAATTAGCCGGCCAGCGAGGATATCACCCACAACTCCCCTCATCTCCGCTCCCTTATTGCCATCAACTCCCCTTCCTTTCCCTTCTTTGCTTTATTTATAATTAAAGCCATCAACTCCCCTGATCTTAATATCTAGTGTAATTTAGAAATTAAGTCACATCAACAAAAGATAAAGTCATATGCATGGTACGAAACGTCTAATAAAGTTTCAGAGGTTGTTTCAGCTACCAAATAATAGATTAGGAGAGAATCATACCACAAATGCAAAGAGCAACAATATAGTCACGTCCAGACCTCCACTTACAACAAGACCAACATATATTATAACCTTCATGGTTAATAATGGATCAATTATTCAATTAGCTTGTTAATTAGGACCAACATATAAAACTTTCTCAATGTACAAGAAGTTTTGTATTACCATTTCAGCCAAACAATGTGCTAAAGAGGCATATTCAAACTAGTCAGCTCAGGAATTATGTAATCGTGAGCATTCCCCTTCCCCTTTCGAAGATTTCCCTGATAATAGAACATCAATTCAACATCAACGGAGTAGTTAAACACGATTATCAACATATGTAAGTGGATAACAAAATAGCTATACTCACTTTAACTTCTTTTTTGTCACTCTACTCTACTATAGCATGATAGTCTTCCTATAATTGATCTGCACAACACATTCTTTCTGTCTTAGTCGATCACATACTTTTAATCAACGATAAACAAATGATTGAGACGGGGGACTACTATGCATTCAAATAGACATCAACCTGACAGTCTTCCAGTAATTAATTTTCATAAAACTCGATAGCATCAGAAGATTTCCCCAAAACAAAACGACTGCTCCAACCAATTGTCACAACCCGAGCCTCAGAAACGGTCTCAGGAACTCGATAGCATCCCAAGGTTCAAAACTTAGCAAATTAGGGAAATATATTAGAAGAAATTCATGATAGTAATAAACCTAGATTGTTTCAAGACTTACACGAGCGAATCAGCAAATAAATAGTGATTGGGGAGCTTGAGTAATGAAGGAGATTGAAATTATCAACGGAATCGATTTCGCGCCGGTCGATTACGGCGGAGTCGACGGTGGTTGTTGCAGTGGAGGTGGAGGCGGGGAGGGGGATGGGGTGGAGTTGAGAGGGTGGTAGCGGAGGGTGGTGAGAGGGAGAGGGAAGCGGAGGAATTTAACGGTGGTTGAAGTGATGCAAAGAGAGTGGAGAGTGGAGAGCGGCGAGGGAAATTGAGTGGTACGGAGTAGTATCTTTCAATGGTGAGGAAAGCATCTAGTAATACCATGTATTAGGCCCTGTTCTTTTCGGCTGAAACAGGGCTGAGCTGAGCTGAGCTGGTCTGATAGGAGCTGAGCTGGACTGATAGAAGCTGAGCTGAATTAAAAGAAGCTGAAACTAATAACTACTTATATAAATTATCTAATAATATTTTAAAAAATTGAGAAAAAAATATAAAAAATTATAACACTAAATCAAAATAATAATAAAAATAATAATAATAATAATAATAAATTAATTAATTATAATAGTAATAATAATAATAATATTAATTAATTAATTAATTAATAATAGTAATGATAATAACAACAACAACATAGTTCTCACCCCAATTCATTTGATTTCTATTTTTTTTTAGTACTTGACAATAGAAAATGTTACGTATATATATTTGATTACGTAATATACAAAATTTTAAATTTTCATATTCTTAAATCTTAATACAATAAAAATAATACTCATATGCTAAATATTATGGAGTGCATAATAATATAAATAATTATTATAATAATAATGATGATAAAAAAATAGAAAATAATAATAATAACGATAATAATAACAATGACGATAATGATAGACAACAACGACAATGACGATGATAATAATAATTTGATATTATTATTATTAACATTCAGAGATACAAGTAATGAAATTAAGAACAAGAACAACAACAATATTATTATTACTATTATTATTATCATTATTATTAATTTTTTATGAAAAGAAACTTGCATTAATATCGAAATGCAATAACAACAACAACAATAACTTATTGTAATTTGTTTCGATCTTAATGCAACTTCCGTTTCATATAAATAAATAAATAATAATAATAATATTATTATTATTATATATTATTATATAGTATATATTATTATTATTATTATTATTATTGTTATTATTATTATTATTATTATTATTATTATTATTATTATCGAAGTATTATTTTAGAAGCTGGAAATATCGGAGCTGGGCTGAAAATATTAGGGCTGAGCTGAGCTGAGCTTATAGGAGCTGGGCTGAGCTGATACGAGCTGGGCTGAGCTGATAGAAGCTGAGCTGGTCTGAAACGGGCTGAAAATAAGCTGAAAAGAACAGGACCTTACTGTAATACCATGTACTCGTATTACTGTAAGGCGAAATTAATAGGATGGGTGGGGATTAATAAGGACGGTTTCATTGACCAACCACGCTAATAGTAAAAATAAAATGACATTTTTTTTCTGTACCGTGCTATTTAATTAAGCTTATAGGGCGTCAAATCTTAAAAAGTTATAAAGGATGGTTCCGTATATAAGCGTCCCGTTATGAGCGTCTTGTAAAAAAATCAAAATTGTGGTAGTGACGTGACAACAACGACGCAACATAGAAACAACAACAGTAGCACGAACAGCAACAACGAACCACAACAGAATAGACACAAGACGAGACTGACAGAGCAAAGGACGACAGATTCGACATTTAAGTCGAGCAAAACAGGGGAGAAGTGGGAGAGACAACAAACAGCAACAACGAGAGAGAGGGGGATAGGTATTACCTTGAAATCAGGCGATTAAGGGCGTAGCAGGGGCAGGCACGATGATGGTGATGATGAGATTTGAAGAAAAGGAAAATAAGGAGAATGGCATGAGGGTGAACGTGTGAGAGGAGAAGGCAGATGAAGGAAAAAGGGAAATAGGGTTTGAAGGAGAAAGCTCGGAAAAAAAACGGGTGCCGAGTTGACTTGAGTGAAAGACGGGTTGAATAAATCGTGTTACGGTACAAAAAGACATCGAGTCAAAAGTTGGTCTGAGTAAGAAATCCAATTAAGATCGAGCTAGAAAAATTAGTAATTGGATCGAATACAATAATGTGTAAATAAAATTATTTATCGAGGCCAAAATAATTATTTGAGATAAAAATGAAATTAGGAATATCATTATTAGTTCGAGTGGATACATAAAATGTATCTCAAGAGTTCAACAAACGTTTACGATTAAATGAGATAATGTTTCTCGACAAAATTAACGAATGTACGACGAAAATGAATTAAATTGATTTCTCGAGGAAAATAATAAATGTTTTGACGAAGCTTAACTTAAATGAGATTCGAGTTGGTAATAGAAATTCGAGCTTAAATCGAAAGAGTTTAGAATTCAAATCGTCGAAATAGAAGTTCAATAAGAATTAAATGAATATATAATTCGAAAAAAAAAAAATATTTTAAATATAAGAAGATTTTCCGAGATAGTTGGAATTTTAAGAGTTCAAAAGGATTGAAAAATAAATCCTTCCTATAATAACTTCAAGAATTACGAGCTAAACCGCAAACAGGATAAAATATGAATAAGTTTTTAGTTTATAAATATCAAGGGTGTTACAAAATTTGTCATAAAAGAAATAATCTCAGATATCACATTACAATAAAAAAAGTATCTCATTCCAAAACTTCTAGTCATCGAAAACTTTCATCAGAGTGTATTTATTACTTAACGGTTTTTTTTGGACATTAACATTAGTTAACTAATAAATACATCGAAAAATTTCAAAAATAATTTATGTATTAACATCAGTTAATGGTTCTAGAAATTATTATTTTTTTGGACCTACAAGTTTTCCTACGAAAAATTCCGTAGCCCAAAACGTTTCCAACCAAAAATCCATAGGAATTCCGTAGGGGGCTTTCAAGGAACGATGAAATAAGATTCCGTAGGAAATATCTGTAGGAACTATTACTTTTCCGACGCCTTTCAAGATCCGTAAGAATTTTTCCGTTGGAATGACCACTAATTCTAGTAGTCAAATTAGTGGTCATTCCAACGGAACATGCTCCCTACGGAATTCCTATGGAATCCTATTTCATCCTTCCTTGAAAGCCCCCTACGGAATTCCTATGGATTTTTGGTGGTAATTAGTGATTTCCAGAATCAAGGGAATTTTCAGAACCAGCAGTAATTCCATAATCAAAGGAATTTTCAGAACCAGCAGAATTTCGGTAATCAAAGGAATTTCCAAAATCAGGAAAATTTTCAGCAGCGACCTCACTCGGGTCAACATCAACAAAATTTTGGTAATACTAATCAGAATTTCGGGAATTCTCATCAGAATTTCGGTACTAGTCAGCAGAATTTTGGCCAATCCTCCTCACAAGCTCAAGGTAATTCTTCTTCTTCTTCGAGTTCTAATGAAATGACTGAGCTTCGTAATATGATGTAGATGATGGCCAAGACCCAGGACTCTATGATGGCACAAATGCAAGGGAATGATCAAGCTAAGGATAATGCCATAAAGAATTTGGAGAACCAAGTGGGACACCTTGCCGCGTCACAAGCAACGCGTCAACAAGGTAAACTCCCTTCTTAAGGTGATCAACAACATGATACGGCTAATGCGATCACTCTTCGTAGTGGCACACACTATGAGGGTCCGTCGATGCCTAAAGATGATACACCGGCCGAGAAGGAGAAGGTTTTAGTGGAAGATGTCAATGAGGATGTTATTGTGGAAACTCCAAGTGAAGATCAAGTTCCACCACCCACTACTCCCGTTCCCACCCTGACTAGTCCAACAATTCAAGTACCATTCCCGGGTCGATTGAAGAATCGGAAGGAGACTACCCAATTTGCCAAGTTCATGGAGGTTGTGAAGAATTTGCAGGTTACGGTCCCATTTACCGAGCTCATTATGCAGGTCCCGTCTTACACCAAGTTTATGAAGGACATCTTGACTAGGAAGAGAAGCATTGGTGAGGTAGAAACCATCGCTCTTATTGCAGAGTGTAGTGCTTTTTTATGGAACAAAGTTCCACCAAAGCTAAAGGACCCCGGTAGTTTTTCGGTTCCTTGCACTATTGGCACCTTGTCGATTGATAAGGCTATATGTGATTTAGGTGCTAGTGTAAGTGTCATGCCTTACTCCGTTTGTGAAAAACTTAATATGGGTCCTCTTAAGTGTACTAGTGTCACTTTGCAGATGGCGGATCGTTCCATAAAACGCCTTTGGGAGTTTTAGAAGACGTGCCCGTTAGAGTTGGAAATTTTTTTATCCCGGTTGATTTTATCGTCCTTGACATGGCCGAGGACACCCAAATTCCCATAATTTTGGGAAGGCCATTTTTGCACACCGCCGGCGCGGTGATCGATGTCAAGAACGGTAAATTCACCTTGGAAGTGGGTGGAGACACCATTGTTTTCTGCTTAGATAGTACACTTAAGAACCCGATGGTAACGGATTCTTGTTGCATGATTGATGTTGTCGATATTTTAGTTCATGATTCTATGGAGGCGTCCCTTATACGGGACCCCTTAGAGGCTTTGATATGTTTGGAAGCGTGTGCAGGTGATGCTTCCGTTGACTCTGCAGTCGTTGATGCTTTGGAAGGAAGGATGCTCACGGAGGAGCAAGATGTCTATGTAACCAACATCGTACACACCTCATTTGCCATAGACATAACCATTCCGGAGCGTAAGCCACTTCCGTCTCACCTAAAATATGCCTTTTTAGACAATACCGAGAGCTTCCCCGTGATTGTAAGTGTTGATTTAACTGAGCAACAACTTTCTGAGTTGTTAGTTGTTTTGAAGAAAAACAAGAAAGCTTTGGGGTATAGTCTTGATGACTTGAAGGGAATTAGTCCCGATTTCTGTATGCATAGAATTAATCTTGAGGAAGGTCATCGTCCTTGTGTCCAGGGTCAACGTAAGTTGAACCCGAATATGCAAGAGGTTGTTAAAAAGGAAGTTATGAAATTGTTGGATGCGGGAATCATTTATGCGGTTCCCGATTCAAAGTGGGTGAGTCCGGTACAAGTTGTACCTGAGGAAGGGAGGGACTATTGTGGTCCCGAATGAGAAGAATGAGTTAATCCCTACACAAATTGTGACGGGATGGAGAATGTGCATAGACTATAGAAAGTTTGTGGACATGACGTAGGTCCACCCCGACGCGGCCACGCGCGGGTTTGGGTAGGCGAATGAATTTCGTGGTAAGATTGTTCTCGGGTTCGAAATTTAAGTCAAAGATGGAGTCGCCACCGAATTTGTGGTAATTCGGAACCATTCGAGCCCACTCTATGTCGTCATGGACCGTACACAAAGTACGGCCCATTTCGATTTCAGAGTTTATGGGGCTCGTCCCTTTACATTGCAATACTGATACCATCTGCACCGGTAATCGTGTATAGAATGACTCTCATGCGCCAACGGTTTCGGGCATCCGGAAACCGAGGTTCCGAGTAAGGGGTGAGGGTACGTGTTGGGAAGCCCACTAAGGACACCCAACTCCGCCCGCACATGGCGGCCTCTACTAAGACATCGTTCGTGTTCGTGTACGGGCGCTAGTAAAACGACTAAATGATATGCAAACAGCGTTTTTGGCTAAGCATGCGAGTTATTGGTTAACTACGTCATTTAATGCATCTTGATTCACGTCAAAGTGATTTAGCATGTGATGTGCATTTAAATAAATAAATGGCAAACATCGAAAATAGAAAACTCGTAAATAAATTACAAATTACACGGGCGGAATACAACCCGGAATTCACAATAAGACGAGTAATAAAATAGAATAATTTAATTATAAGCAGCAAATGTTAACTAGAAACGGACCCGTATATAATAAATATAAACTAGACCGTAAGTTGTGCAAATGGACGAACTTCGATTAATTACGCATTATATTGCGTATTAAGCGAAGGACGGAGATATGGAACCTAGGCGTGGTGCTAGCCCGATCCCGAATCCCGATGCCTTGTCCCGACTTATCACATCGAGGAATAGAGTCTAAATTAATCATGTGTCGGATACAACTAAAGAGTCGTCGACACAAGATTAATTGTGCGAGACCGTCGATCAAAGTCGTTTATGTGAAGTAATATGCATGAGTTTTGAAAAAGGAGATCACGTGATTGACTTTACACGTGTCGACTAAAAGTCGTAAAAAGACGAGGCTCGAAATATGCATTAAAGCTCTCGGTTTTCTTGGGCTATAGGACCCACTCGATCGAGTCGTGGCATGGACTCGGTCGAGTGTGCCCTTAAAGTGGCTACTGCCCGATTTTTGGGGTGCTACTCGATCGAGTGGCCCATGGCACTCGGTCGAGTGCCCCCTGTACGAGGCATGGCTCGTTTCGTTTTTTATGTTTAAAAAATCGATAGTTGGCCGAGTTAAATAAAAAATATTGCATGATTTAAATTTAACTCGGCTTCCGGTGTTTTAATCGTGTACTTATACGACTATAATACCGTTATCGAAATTTTATGAAAATGATGTTATGAGATTGAAAAGAATTAATTAGTGACGAAATTGTAGTCCTCCGCGTCACGACATCGATACTAATCCTAGTGGATTATGTGATGTCGGTTTTCGCATCAACGGATCTCGCACTAATCTTAGAAATAGAGTCCTACGCGTTCAATTATTGTAACACCCCGTTATTTTCCGAGTCATTTATAAGGTGTCACTTTTCTATTTTATTTAAATCGGGTTTTAAGTTGGAAAAATATTTTCGATTACTTACATAAAAATTAAGTATTTTGGGCCTGTATAAAATAAGTCGGTTTTGGACTATTTTAAAAGTGTAAGTTTGTTTATTAGCTGGGTTGATTTCGAGTTGGACTTTGAGACGAACACAAATATAATATTTAAAAAGGAAAAAAAAAACTAATCATCCAAAGTCTAAAATCCACCGTCCTCCTTCAAAATTTCCCATCTTCACACCTTATTTCCTCTTTCCTCCTGCCGCACTAGTGCTCTACCTTCCTCCGTTTTCTATTTTCTCCGTTGCAAGCTTTTCAGTCACCGTCGATCGGTTCTTGATCCTTGTTTACACCTACACGATTTACCTCCTTCTTCATGTAAATTGTAAGTACCCAAATCCATTGTCTTATTTATTTATTTATAATTAGTGGGTCAAATACGAAGTTAGTGTTAGTATCGGGATCGGTGCTTTTTGAACAATTGTTAAGATATAGTGTATATATTGATCGATAAATACGAATACAAGATGATTAATATCGGAAAGTCGTAGTAAGATTTATACTCAATTTTGTGGTTGTTCTTGACTCGATTTTAGGCTTGATATACTCCACGTTAATGGCGAACAACTCGATGATTTAGGCTGAATATGGTGTTGGCAGTTTGTTGCTTACGTTTTGTTTATGAATGAATTGAAGAAAGTGGGAGGTCAATGCTATCTACAATATACTGTAGAAAATAGGTGGGAGTTGGAAATTTTGGTTAAAATTGGATCTTCGCAATTCAGGATTAGATTGTACTATTGGTGTTATTATTATACCCAAGTCTTTTGTTGTCCGTCCATGTAGGCTCGTTATGGTTGTAATTTTAGCTTTGAGATGGAGCTAGGTAATATTAGGTCATACTAGGTGTATATTAATTAGGTCATTATTAAATCAGTTTATATTAATTGTAGTTGTGGATTCGAGGAGAAAGAATTTTTGGATTAATATTAACTTGGATTGACCGTCTCGAGAGGTAAGGACGTTTTGACCTTTTCACTTTTAAGTAAAGAGCATGTTCGGTTTAAATTATATTTTAAAGCAGTTTTATAAATTATTTTGTCAATGGTGAATTTTTATGATACTCGTAATATTTTGGATATTGAACTTGTGACACGAGTCACACATTTGTATTGTTTTAGTAAAATTTTTGGAGGTTATAACAGACTTTAAGAGCTCTGTTGGTCTAGTTGGTTTAAGGTGCGTTTACGACGTTCCTGGGACTTCGTCCCGAAACTGAACTCTTGGCCCGAGTTATATTTAAGTGGGGTATCCGGCCCCCACTTGCTAGGGAGTTAGACTTTCTCCTTTGGCAGCTTCATCCTGCTGACTGTCCAAATGCAAGAGGTGCGCACTATATAAGTCGAACTAAGCACAGGTGATACCTCTACACCGTGCAAGGGTAGGACCTTGGCACACAAGTGGTGAAAAATATATTTTGTTTGGTTTTGATTTCAACTACGAGGTTTTTAAAGTATTGTGGTTTGGTTTCGAGACACTGGTTTTTAACTCTAGATTCAGTTTACTACAACTTATAATTATTGTGTACGTTTTCATTATATTATATTTTTACTCAGCTTTGCTGACGTCCTTTTGTTTTGGGTTGTTCCCCCGCTGGAACCTGTACCTATTCGTTATTTTGGGTACAGTTGATAGGTACACTTGATATGCTGCATGGGTGCATTCTGGGTTCGGGTTTTGCTGAGCGAGGAAGGATTTTAATTATTTAACTTTGGCTCCGAGCTATTTATATTTATATTGGATCTGTTAGTTTGAGATTGTTTTAAATCGTTTTGGATTTTGTAAAACTTAAGTCTTCCGCTGCAACGTTTTCATTTAATTAATTATCGAAATTCTATTTCGTTTCAATTATTTCTATCAAACTTCTTTTTCGGTTGAGTTATATCATTTTATTTACCTTGCACTTGGCTTTGTGAGCTAAGTGCGGAGTAACAGCTTTGAGTTTTCCTATTTCACTTTACTATTTTGGTCGCGAAAATTTAGGGCTGTTACAGTTGGTATCAGAGCAATAGGTTTCCGAAAATGTTTTGCAAAATTTGAAATGGTTTAAAAAAAAATGTTTGACATGGTTAAAAAAAAAATTCCTTTATATATAAAGGTAGAGTGTTGGGTGGATTGGGTGTATTTCATACGCATAAATATTATGTTTATATTTATATTTATATATTTGTCATGCATATAACTTTTACCTTTATATTATGCTTTAGTACTATTACCCCTACTTTATTGAACTGCGATCGAGGTGAGCTTTACTTACGTTATTATTTGGGATAGAGCTATCTTATGCCTAATTGTAAAGGGATATCATTTATTGGAATTTGGGAAGCTTTATGTCAGGAATAAAGAGGATCGGAAATTGAGAATATAGCAATTGTTTTGGGTAATTTTCTAGTGACTCTATTTCAGCCCATGTTTTGTTGATTGTGGTGCATCTCACTCTAGTAGACTATGTTTGTGGATGAAAGAAGCGTAGAACTTCGTGGAACTGTGGATATTTTGATTTTTGTCATGTCATTTGGAACTTAGTAAACCATAAAAGGATATATAAGGATTTGTCCGTGTTTATTAGTGATCATGATTTTGAGTTAGACTTGTTAGAATTCTCATGACCTTACTTTGATGTGATTTTTGAGGATGGATTGGCTCGGATCTCATCGGGCTAATATTGATTGTGGACATAGTAGAGTTTCCTTACGAGGACCTAAAATAGAGTACCTTATTTGACATAGCTTATTTATCTAGGGGAGCTTAGCTGATTTTGTGTCATATAAAGGATTTGAGGATTGAACACCCCGACCTGAGTGAAGTTCCAGTATTGAGTGAGTTTGTTGATGTGTTTTCCGAAGAAATACCGAGAATGTCTCCAAGTAGAGAAGTTGTGTAAGATTATTGACCTAGTGACAGGGACATACCCAATTGTTAAATCACCATACCGTATGGAACCCTTATCAATGCTAGAACTTAGGAAACAATTAGACGAACTGATGGAAAGGATAATTCAGGCATAGTGTATCGCATTGGGGTGCCTCTGTTTGATTTGTGGAAAAAGAAGGATGAAACGTTAAGGTTGCGTATTGATTATTGGGAATTGAAACAAGTTACTATTAAGAATATGTATCCCTTACCTACGAATCTAGGATTGAGTACTTATTTGACCAATCGAAGGAAGCCTATGTTTTCTCTGAAATTACGATTTTTGGGAACCATCAATTGATGATAGTGTTTGAGGATTTACCTGATAGTATATTTTCTGCTAGATATGGCTATTGTGAGTTTACTGTGATGCCTTTTGGGTTGACTAGTGCACTTGATGAATTTATGGATTTGATGAACCGAACTTTGAGAACTTACCTTAATAAATTTGTTGTGATATTCATTGATGACATAGTGATTTATTCAAAGAATGAAGAGAAGAATGAGGAACATTTACGACTTGTCTTAGACACCTTGAGAGAAAAATAGCAGTTACTAAATTTTCGAGGTGTGATTTTTGTTGGCTCGAGTAATTTTTTTTTTGGGCATATTATTTGTAAGGATGGAGTGTCAGTAGATCCTGCTAAGGTTAAAGTTGTTAAGGAGTAACCTAGAACGAAATCTGTGATTGAAATTCATAGCCTCTTGGGTTTAGTTGGTTACTATAGTAGATTTGTGAAGGATTTTTCCAAAGTAGATAGATCATGGCCACACTAATGAGGAAAGTCGCAAATTTTATTGGGATGAGAGGTGTAAGGAATCGTTTCGAGTTTTAAAGGGGATTTTGACCACTGCTTTGGGTTATCCTTACCGGATGGAAATGAAGCTTATGAAGTTTATACAAATGCATTTTAAGAATGGATTAGGTTGTGTTCTCAATAGAATAAGAGAATGATTGTTTATGCGTTTAGGCAGTTGAACCTTTATGGAAAAATTTTCCTACTTATGATTTAGAGTTAGCAACCGTAATCGTTACCTTTAAAATTTGGAGACATTATTTGTTTGGTGTACCCTTAAAGGTTTTTATGATCACGAAAAGTTTAAGATATATATTTACCCTTTAGGAGCTAAACGTGAGATAGAGGAGGTGGTTGGATTTGATTAAGAACTACAAGATCGAGATTCATTATCATGTAAGAAATGCCAATGTGGTGGATGATGCCTGGAGTAAATTTTTCCCATACAAAACTGTTAGTGATGCACCGTGATAAGTTGAGGGAAGAGTTTCTGATATTTGGGATCAAAATGGCAAAATTAGCAACCCCGTCTAGTGTGTTATATGTTGAGAGTAAATTGATGAGTGTTATTAGAGAGTTACAAGGCGATGATGAATTTTTCTAGGGTAAGTTGGTTGGTGAATGAGTCTGCTTTGTTGAGCGCGATGAGAATGGATTAAGTGTCGAGATAGAATTTGCGTACCTAACCACAAGGAATTAAAGGAAAAGATGTATTATGTTTATTTGGGAGGTGATAAAATGTATGCGGATTTGGAATTAGGATTTTGATGGTCTAGTATGAAGAAACAAATGGCAGATTTTGTGGCTTAATACTTGATATATTAGAAAGTTAAGAGTTAACCTAGGAGATCTCAAGGAAAGTTACAACCTTTAGAATATCCCGAATGGAAGTGGAGTTTTATCTTATGAATTTTATGAGTGGATTTTTAAGGTCACGGAAAGGTAATGATATGATTTGGGGTTACAATTAATAGGTTACCTGAGAGTGCACATTTTATTCCAATGAAAGATACACGAGAGTTGAAGCAATTTGTGGATGCTTATATACATTATGTGGTAAGACTTCGTTGAGTTTCAAAGAATATTTAATTATATAGGGATACAGATTTGTTTAATTATTTTGGGAGAAATTTCAGACAATTGTGGGAACCAAGCTTAAGACGAGCAAAACGTGTAATCCAATTATTGATGGTCAAATGAAAGGACAAATCAAATATTTGAGGCCATGTTGCGAGATTATGCCTTATTATTTCAAGGAGGTTTCATGGGAGGATAAGTTAGATTTTATTGAGTTCTCATATAATAATAATTACTAGACTACAATTCAGATGACACTATTTGAGACTTCGTACGGACGCAAGTATAGGAGCCCGCTGTGTTGGGGGTGATATTAGAGAATCCGTGGTTTAGGGAACGAGATTATAATTGAGATGGTTGAGCATGTTAAGATTATACATGACAGAATGAAAGCGCCTCAAGACCGTTAGAAGAGCTATGTAGATAAAACTTGTAGGCATGTGGAATTTGAAGTTTGTGACAGTTCTTTTTATGTTTCTCCTACTAAGGGAGTATTAAGGTTTGGTAAGGAGAACATTGAGCTTGATTAGACTACGACTTATGAATCGATGTCCAAATTTTTGATAATAAGGTGCATAAAGTCCGTAGAGGTGAAACAAAAATGGTCAAAATTTTGTGGATTAATAACAATGTGGAGGAGACTACTTTGGGATGTTGAGTCACCATGAGAGACAAATACCCTCATCTCTTTGCCTAAGGATTTTTATTTCGTTTTTCGTGCTTCGTGGACGAAGCTTTATTTTAAGGGGGATAGAAATATGCATGACTACTTTGCATTTTGTGGTAAATTAACCTTGTTGTGTGGTTTCATGTTATTCATCATTTATTGGTTACAAATATGAATATGTTGGCTATTGTTGCTGCTTAATTAGCACAATGATATTGGTTATTCGTTGTTATTTGAAATTGATTTGTTTACAAATATATTGGTGGTTTTTGTGCACAACGCACATTGATGGTTTGTTACTTGTGCTCAACGCACGTGTTGATTGATTGATTTTGTGCATTTCGCACTTGTGGAAAAAAAAAAATTGAACTTGTAAAATTTCAAAACTTCGAAATAATTTAAATATTTTTGTCCGACATGCTCTTAACTTGGCAAGTGATACTTTTACCTTAGAGGAGTATGAGAATTTTGGTGATTTCGAACTTTGCTAATATCTTGTGGAATCAGGTGATCTTGTGGATTTAGGTGGTGATGAAGTTGTGTGTGTTATTTTGAAATTTGAGGATTTAGTTGCTATTAGATTTTTGATGAATTAGGTGATTTTAAATTTTGAAGAATTTAGAAATCTGAGATAATTTGAGGAATTAGGCGATTTTGGAATTTTCGGAGAATTTAGAAAGGTGAGATATAAGGTTGTGTATTTGTTTTGACGGATTTTGGATATATGGATGGAATAAATGGTTTATTTTGGATATATATGAGAAACTTTGGCGAATTTTGGATATATGGAGTGAACGATCATTTTGGAAACATATGAGTAATGTGAGACTTTATTTTGAGGACGAGTTTAAACTTCGAGGACGAAGTTTCGTTTTAAGGAGGGAAGTCTGTAACACCCCGTTATTTTCCGAGTCATTTATAAGGTGTTACTTTTCTATTTTATTTAAATCGGGTTTTACGTTGGAAAATATTTTCGATGTCTTATATAAAAATTAAAGTATTTTGGGCCTGTATAAAATAAGTCGGTTTTGGACTATTTTAAAAGTGTAAGTTTGTTTATTAGCTGGGTTGATTTCGAGTTGGACTTTGAGACGAACACAAATATAATATTTAAAAAGAAAAAAAAAACTAATCATCCAAAGTCTAAAATCCACCGTCCTCCTTCAAAATTTCCCATCTTCACACCTTATTTCCTCTTTCCTCCTGCCGCACTAGTGCTCTACCTTCCTCCGTTTTTTGTTTTCTCCGTTGCAAGCTTTTCAGTCACCGTCGATCAGTTCTTGATCCTTGTTTACACCTACACGATTTACCTCCTTCTTCATGTAAATTGTAAGTACCCAAATCCATTGTCTTATTTATTTATTTATAATTAGTGGGTCAAATACGAAGTTAGTGTTAGTATCGGGATCGGTGCTTTTTGAACAATTGTTAAGATATAGTGTATATATTGATCGATAAATACGAATACAAGATGATTAATATCGGAAAGTCGTAGTAAGATTTATACTCAATTTTGTGGTTGTTGTTGACTCGATTTTAGGCTTGATATACTCCACGTTAATGGCGAATAACTCGATGATTTAGGCTGAATATGGTGTTGGTAGTTTGTTGGCTTACATTTTGTTTATGAATGAATTGAAGAAAGTGGGAGGTCAATGCTATCTACAATATATATTGTAGAAAATAGGTGGGAGTTGGAAATTTTGGTTAAAATTGGATCTTCGCAATTCAGGATTAGATTGTATTATTGGTGTTATTATTATACCCAAGTCTTTTGTTGTCCGTCCATGTAGGCTCGTTATGGTTGTAATTTTAGCTTTGAGATGGAGCTAGGTAATATTAGGTCATACTAGGTGTATATTAATTAGGTCATTATTAAATCAGTTTATATTAATTGTAGTTGTGGATTCGAGGAGAAAGAATTTTTGGATTAATATTAACTTGGATTGACCGTCTCGAGAGGTAAGGACGTTTTGACCTTTTCACTTTTAAGTAAAGAGCATGTTCGGTTTAAATTATATTTTAAAGCAGTTTTATAAATTATTTTGTCAATGGTGAATTTTTATGATACTCGTAATATTTTGGATATTGAACTTGTGACACGAGTCACACATTTGTATTGTTTTGGTAAAATTTTTGGAGGTTATAACAGACTCTGGGAGCTCTGTTGGTCTAGTTGGTTTAAGGTGCGTTTACGACGTTCCTGGGACTTCGTCCCGAAACTGAACTCTTGGCCTGAGTTATATTTAAGTGGGGTATCCGGCCCCCACTTGCTAGGGAGTTAGACTTTCTCCTTTGGCAGCTTCATCCTACAGACTGTCCAAATGCGAGAGGTGCGCACTATATAAGTCGAACTAAGCACAGGTGATACCTCTACACCGTGCAAGGGTAGGACCTTGGCACACAAGTGGTGAAAAATATATTTTGTTTGGTTTTGATTTCAACTACGAGGTTTTTAAAGTATTGTGGTTTGGTTTCGAGACACTGGATTTTAACTCTAGATTCAGTTTACTACAACTTATAATTATTGTGTACGTTTTCATTATATTATATTTTTACTCAGCTTTGCTGACGTCCTTTTGTTTTGGGTTGTTCCCCCGCTGGAACCTGTACCTATTCGTTATTTTGGGTACAGTTGATAGGTACACTTGATATGCTGCATGGGTGCATTCTGGGTTCGGGTTTTGCTGAGCGAGGAAGGATTTTAATTATTTAACTTTGGCTCTAAGCTATTTATATTTATATTGGATCTGTTGGTTTGAGATTGTTTTAAATCGTTTTGGATTTTGTAAAACTTAAGTCTTCCGCTGCAACGTTTTCATTTAATTAATTATCGAAATTCTATTTCGTTTCAATTATTTCTATCAAACTTCTTTTTCGGTTGAGTTATATCATTTTACTTACCTTGCACTTGGCTTTGTGAGCTAAGTGCGGAGTAACAGCTTTGAGTTTTCCTATTTCACTTTACTATTTTGGTCGCGAAAATTTAGGGCTGTTACAACTATGAGCGACCACGATCTCGTTACGCCCTTGAGTACATTGGGGCGGCGCTCCTCGAAAGGGTGCCACCTCCGTTGTTGCTCGTAAAGGGATTAAACGGACTTTGGATGGTCGTCATAGTCAAACGGGTTAGGATCCGAATTTTAGTACTAGTATGTATATATACACGGTATATAAATGTTAGTAACGAAAGGATAAAAACTAGTAAATGATAAAATTAAATGTTAGGTGTTAGATACAATAAATAAAAAATGTTAGATTGCGATAAATAAAAGTGTTAGATTAGAGAGTTAGTATACACGAAATTAAAATGTTAGTGTTAGCGGTTAGTAATAATAATAATAATAATAATAATAATAATAATAATAATAATAATAATAATAATAATAATAATAATAATAATAATAATATGTATATATATAATCAAAAAGAAAAGAGAAAGGAGAAAGAGATGTCGGGATTTGAATTACACCCTCAACCTACATGCTTAATCTCGAAAACGAACTCGTAACGTAGCGGCGTGTGCGCGGGAGTGTCGAGAAATGTAGGGTGAGTTAGGGTGTGTTTGTTTAGGGAGAGGATGCTCTCGGGTCTTTGGCGAGTTTTGATCTTGGGATTTTGAATGTATATGTGTGTAGGATTGATGTCGAGATGGTGAATGCTTAAAGGTGAAATGATGGATGAAAATGTGAAGGTTTTTGAAGTAGTAATGGCTGAAAAAAATAGTTGTCAAATGGTTGTGGGGTGATGGGGTATTTATAGGAAAAATACCCCGGTTTAGGGTCACTCGATCGAGTGGCGCGGGTGCACTCGATTGAGTGCCCGGTTCGAGTCCGGTTCGGCCGGTTCATGGCCTTACTCGACCGAGTGGGTGTGAACCACTCGATCGAGTGGGTCGGGAAGGAGGGAGTGTAAATAGGGCATGATTTGTTGCCTATTTTTGAAATGATTCTGCTTGATTTGGTTGTTGAGTCTGGATTCATTTTGTTTATTTGGACATAATGTGAGGCTGGTTCGTCTCGGGATTCGACTTTGACCGGGTTTTGACTCGGTCGCTAAAAGACGGTTTTATTTCCGGTGGCGGTTTTGGCCCAAATTAGTCTCATTTTATTGGAAACGACCCACTGGGCCTGGATTTGAGGTCGGTTTTGAGAGATTTTCACTCCGATAAATGCCCACGTCGGATACTATTGATTTCGAGTCCGTATTCGAGCGTATTAAGTCATGTTGACGTCCGATCATCATCGGGTGTTTTGTCGGGAACTGCTATAGACACTAGCAGGCAAAATGCGTGTGTCTACAGAGCCCCCACTCTGACTGAGGCTTGGACAAGGCGAAAGTCAGAGTAGTTACCAGGCCAATCAAGGATTAAGACCTGGCAGCCTTCCGGTCGGGTCGTTTATAGTCCATTAGACTTGCGTGAAGGGCTCGCCAGCCATAAGAAAAGGGTCATACCTGTCCTGATGATGATAGCTCCGTGGGGAGTCGAACTTGCCTTTGGAGTCATAGGTGTACCCGTATGCCGACACATCACATCTTGGATGTAGCATTCCAGGAGAAACACCGACTCATGCTGGGGAGTAAAGTAGCTGCGCAGGGACTTGCTTCTGAAGTCTTGGGTGTATCCGTATGCTGACACATGACAACTTGCATGTAGCATTTCAGGAGAAACACCGCCTTTGATGTTCCGTTGGGAAGCACTAGCTGGTACCTGAAATGTTAGATACATAGGCAGAAATAGCAAATATAGCAGACAACAAGATTGCATACAGGAAATGTAGTTAGCATCTATAGATTAGTTTGCGCTGGGGAAAATGATTTTTGCTTCATTTTGAAATCGAAGTCCTGAAAGCAACTCACGTGCTAGGAGATAGGTTTTCAAAATTGAAAGGTGTAGAAAAGAATTTTGTAGTTTAAATAGACTGAAATTTGACCTTGTCAAAAAGGATTTTCTCAAATGGCTAAGTTTTGCAAATTTTAAAATGAGAATTTGAGGAGAGAAGCCTACCGACAGACTTGACTCTGGACGTGACCGGACGAGTTGACAGACACGACTTGGAATCTCGAAGGTGTTGAACTGTGACTCGGTAGGGAGGTGGGCTACCTAAGATGACAAGACTCTTAAGCTACACTATTCCATAGCCTAGGCAAGTGGTAATATGGTCGAAGTCAAAATGGGAACGATCTGTTATAGGGGAATGGCAGTAGTCTGTAATGAGACTGTTTCTGCATGACAGGATTTAGTAGTAGCAATGCTGCAGCCTAGTGCTCTTTTGAATTTTGTTTGGTTTTGGGATGAATCCCCAAAGTGGGTGTTGCTTTGAGTCCCTAACAGATTCTCGTCTTCGACTGAGCCGAGTACTAGGACACTCTATAGAAAGGAGGCTAGTTTTTGAAAGTCACTTGGATTATGTGAGTGGGTGGAGAACTTCTGCTTAGGAGAAGCCCCCAGGACGACAAAGCAAACTGTTTGAGAACATGACAGTGTCGTGATAGAAATGATGGTGCTTTTTGAATTTGTGTCAATGTGGGTGGTTGTGCCCTTGTTGAAAGGCTGCCTACGTATTCATGTGTAGTGAAATCAAACCAAGCCGTAGTTCAGTGGATTGGAAAATATGTTATGGTACCTAGTTTATTAGGGCTTTGTGTGTAACTAGCCATAGCGATGGTGTAGGCTAGGTGCATTCCCAGTGATGTCTTGATCAAAGGGCTAGAACAGTTAGGATGTTGATCCTGTGACTGTGAGCGTTCTCCGGGGTTGCCCCCAGAGGTGGTGTGAACTATTTGGGCATGTTCTATGCCGACTGCAGGTTGAGTTCCCGTGTTTGGGGCTGGTAACTGGTTTGGATGTTTTTTTGGAAATGTGGAGCTAGGTCGTAAATGGCTTTGATGTTTTGACATCTGGAGCTCGATTTTGTGGAGCTAAGGCTTCGAGGGTAAGGTATTGTAATGTGGTAGGAAAGGGGGAAGTCGAGTAAAAATGACTCGGACTTCGATCGGGGTAGGTTGGATAATGCGGGATCTGATTCCCATGTGTGGCCCTAATGGTTAGGGTGTATCCTATGGAGCTTGAATCCTCAAAATTCTGGGTTGTCTCTTAGCCTAGGTCTCGGGAAGGTCTTGAGGGTTGTAATGTGGGAAGGCTAAATGTGGTGTTAGCTTACCAGCTTGATTGTTTCTCCTCTATTTGATGGTATGGGCATCAATAATTTTGAATTGACCGTACCCCGGTCAAGGGACTTTCACTTGAGTTGACCGTTGACCACGGTCATGGGTATTTGAATTTTTTGGTTGACCTCTTAGCCCCGGTCGTGGGATTGACCGTATCTGGTCGTGGGATGTTAATCATGGCTAGCTCTTTTGTTTTGGCCTTTTGCCTTTTTCCTTTGACTTCTCTTTTTTGTCCAATTTTTTATTTATTTATTTATTTTTCACGACTATCCCCCTATGGTGTTGGGGGTGGATATGGGGGTGGGCCCATCGGTTGGATTAGGCTTGTGGAGCTAAACCTTTGCAAGGTGTAGGCCTAGTTTGTGTTTATGTGAGTGCAACTCGCGATGGAGTACTCTACGGTAAGCATGGTGATTTGGATCTCGGTATTGTCATCATAATTCCGAACAGGCTTGGTGGGAGTATCGTCCCGAGTTAGGTATTTTTGGCATCAAGTCTGTAGAGTCCCGATGCTTCTTTTTTGCTTCTGGTCAGACTAAACGCCTAAGGTAGGGAATTGTTAGTCTTATTAGAGGGGTGTTTATTGTGGGAAATGGGCTTGCCTTCCGTCTTGAACCCAAACTAGGAGACTACCTAGATTTGTCATAGGATTCGATACCGCTCCTGCTAAGGGTAGTTATGTGGCTGTCTATGCCAGACATGGAACAGGTAAGGGAAAACACTGGTCTCAGTTCCTACAGTCATTATAGATGTGCCTATAATAGTCACGTGCATGTGCTCACAGTGTATGATGGTGTTCATCATGTTCTCGGAAACACATAAGGAAAGCATATAGTAGAGATAGAATATTGAAAGCTGATTTTTGTTGAATTTTGAAAAGAGGACAGAATGCAAAAGACTCTGACTCTGATTTGGAAATGAGGATGTAGGGTATCCTAGACTCGGACTCAGACTTAGACTCAAATCAAATCTGGACTTTTGGATGCTCGGTTGGTTGTTTCTTTTTTTGGTAAAGTCTTTGATTGGAGAGAACGACGGGTGCCACGACTTGCCTAAACTCGGCTTTGCGCAAATGCAAGAGATGAAGTAGAACTAGACACGGCCCGGGGTGACGGGATGACAAAGACTCTTGGACCGGGATACTCGAACGTGGACCTAGACGAGGTAACGACCCTGGCTCGGACTCGACCATGAGATCTGAGCTGCATGAGGGTGAGTCCGAAAATGGGGCGACCGTGTATGACCGCGTCACGTGCTCGGACCAACCTTGGCGACCTAAACCTTTAGGAGACTTGAGTGTTCGTAGGCCGTAGCATAGGTACGACTCGAAGAAGGCATCATAAAGACGCCGGTGTAAGGTACCCCTTAAGGTGATTGTGGTCGAATGCTCGGGTGGAGGACAACCCCCGAGTAAGACTAAAAACTCTGATAGGACTCAGATGGTGCGACATCTGAATGACTCGAAAGTGACACACGTGAGACACCACTTGTAGGACATGACCCTTAGAGCAACCGTGATTGATCGCTCTGCTGAAGGGTAGCCCCCGAGTGAGATTGTAGGTTTTGCTAAGACTCGAGTGTCGGACGAGTGACCCTTAGGTGTAAGGATCACGAACCTTTAGCTACAAGGCTATGCCTTGTAAAAGGTTGACTCGGCCTCGAGAAAAGGCAGACGGGTAAGGGAGGAAACTTGCGATGTAGGATCGGCAGAGTTTCGACGCTAGAGACCCTTGACTTGACTTGAATAAGGATAGACCCTGTGATTAGGGTAGACCCTTAAGTTAAAGGACTCTCAAATCGGAATGACTCGACTAACAGATTGAAAGACGGGCGAAATTCCCTTAGGAAAGGTCGTGAGGACCGTCCTATTAGAGGAAAAGATCGCGTGTGACTTTCTGAGTGTTGACGAACCTTCCATTTACGAGTGTATGACTCGTGTTAGTCGGTTGTGCCTTTGGGATAAGGCGGACTAGGATGGGGAAGAAACCCTTGATGTAGGATCGACGGAGTTTCGACGCTATAGACTTTCGACATACTATGCAAAGACCCGACACACGACTAGACGGTAGGTCCTATAATAAGGAAGATTTTGAAAAATGATTGAATTTTGAAAATTGAGAGAACGGTCCTGAAATTGGTAGTGGGCCAATAGGACCGGGCATTTTGAAATGTTAGAATGGTTGTGAGTAATTCGCATTTTGAAAAATTGGGAGACGGTCCCGTTTTTTGAAATTGGCAGCATGCCGACAGGACCGAGTTTTTTGAAAATTTGAATATTTGAAATTTTGAAAATTTGAATATCGAAAATAAATTTCCGAAAATAAGATCCCGAAGATTTGAAAACCGAGAATGGCATCTCAAAGATTTGAAAATCGCGAATGGCATCACGAAGATTTGAAAATTGGATTTTGAAAATTTGAAAATCGAAAGGGAATCGAAAATTCGAAATTTGAAATGGGAAGCATGCCGGCTAAAAATGGACTATTTTGAGTCAAATCGTAAGTCTATATTTCGGCAGCATTCCGAGTTTTTGAAATTGGATATTTTTGAAAGATGCATTTTTGAAATGACGATTTTTGAAAAATGACACGGAAACCAAGTAGCACGTAGTCAAACAAGCATTATGACGACGCTTATGTATGCATTACACTAAGTCTCGATCGGTCAAATAGGGTTTATACCAACAACGATGGCTTTCTCGTAAATCAGGACGGACTCCCTAAGCCGAGTTGGTCTTAGGACATGCCGCAAAACCCATACGAGTTCCACCATCGAAGTCTTTAGCGCACCCATGTAGGAATGCACCGCGGTATAGTGGGACGTCGGTCACAAGTAACCGGCCCGGGCAAATTTGGGTTATGCATGAATCATTAAACTAATGCGCGCAGACTAATATACGAACGATTTCTCTTCGAGTCTCACCCTAGGAACCCCGATGACATGTGGTACATCAGGTATCCCCAGTGGAGTCGCCAAATTGTGGACATGACGTAGGTCCACCCCGACGCGGCCACGCGCGGGTTTGGGTAGGCGAATGAATCTCGTGGTAAGATTGTTCTCGGGTTCGAAATTTAAGTCAAAGATGGAGTCGCCACCGAATTTGTGGTAATTCGGAACCATTCGAGCCCACTCTATGTCGTCATGGACCGTACACAAAGTACGGGCCATTTCGATTTCAGAGTTTATGGGCTCGTCCCTTTGCATTGCAATACCGATACCATCTGCACCGGTAATCGTGTATAGAATGACTCTCGTGCGCCAACGGTTTCGGGCATCCGGAAACCGAGGTTCTGAGTAAGGGGTGAGGGTACGTGTTGGGAAGCCCACTAAGGACACCCAACCCCTCCCGCACATGGCGGCCTCTACTAAGACATCGTTCGTGTTCGTGTACGGGCGCTAGTAAAACGACTAAATGATATGCAAACAGTGTTTTTGGCTAAGCATGCGAGTTATTGGTTAACTACGTCATTTAATGCATCTTGATTAACGTCAAAGTGATTTAGCATGTGATGTTCATTTAAATAAATAAATGGCAAACATCGAAAATAGAAAACTCGTAAATAAATTACAAATTACACGGGCGGAATACAACCCGGAATTCACAATACAACGAGTAATAAAATAGAATAATTGAATTATAAGCAGCAAATGTTAACTAGAAACGGACCCGTATATAATAAATATAACTAGACCGTAAGCTGTGCAAATGGACGAACTTCGATTAATTACGCATTATATTGCGTATTAAGCGAAGGACGGAGATATGGAACCTAGGCGTGGTGCTAGCCCGATCCCGAATCCCGAATCCCGATGCCTTGTCCCGACTTATCACATCGAGGAATAGAGTCTAAATTAATCATGTGTCGGATACGACTAAAGAGTCGTCGACACAAGATTAATAGTGCGAGACCGTCGATCAAAGTCGTTTATGTGAAGTGATATGCATGAGTTTTGAAAAAGGAGATCACGTGATTGACTTTACACGTGTCGACTAAAAGTCGTAAAAAGACGAGGCTCGAAATATGCATTAAAGCTCTCGGTTTTCTTGGGCTATAGGACCCACTCGATCGAGTCGTGGCATGGACTCGGTCGAGTGTGCCCTTAAAGTGGCTACTGCCCGATTTTTGGGGTGCTACTCGATCGAGTGGCCCATGGCACTCGGTCGAGTGCCCCCTGTACGAGGCATGGCTCGTTTTGTTTTTTATGTTTAAAAAATCGATAGTTGGCCGAGTTAAATAAAAAATATTGCATGATTTAAATTTAATTCGGCTTCCGGTGTTTTAATCGTGTACTTATACGACTATAATACCGTTATCGGAATTTTATGAAAATGATGTTATGAGATTGAAAAGAATTAATTAGTGACAAAATTGTAGTCCTCCGCGTCACGACATCGATACTAATCCTAGCGGATTATGTGATGTCGGTTTTCGTATCAACGGATCTCGCACTAATCTTAGAAATGGAGTCCTACGCGTTCAACTATGAGCGACCACGATCTCGTTACGCCCTTGAGTACGGTTTTATTTCCGGTGACGGTTTTGGCCCAAATTAGTCTCATTTTATTGGAAACGACCCACTGGGCTTGGATTTGAGGTCGGTTTTGAGAGATTTTCACTCCGCTAAATACCCACGTCGGATACTATTGATTCCGAGTCCGTATTCGAGCGTATTAAGTCATGTTGACGTCTGATCATCATCGAGTGTTTTGTCGGGAGCTGCTATAGACACTAGCAGGCAAAATGCGGGTGTCTACAAAGTTGAACACCGCTACACTTAAAGATCATTTCCCATTACCATTTATCGATCAAATGCTTGAGAGGCTAGCTTCTCACAAGTATTTTTGCTATTTAGATGGATATTCGGGATTTTTTCAAATCCCGATACACCCCGCCGACCAAGAAAAGACCACGTTTACTTGTCCCTATGGCACTTTCGCATATCGCAGGATGCCATTCGGGTTATGTAACGCACCCGCCACCTTTCAAAGATGCATGATGAGCATCTTTTCCGACTACATCGAGTCCATTATGGAAGTGTTTATGGATGACTTTAGTGTGTATGAGTTTTTCAGCTTGTTTAACTAACTTGGATACCATTTTAAACCGATGTGTCGAGGTCAGTTTGGTCTTGAATTGGGAAAAGTGCCATTTTATGGTCACTGAGGGTGTTGTTTTGGGTCATGTGGTCTCCGAAAAGGGCATTCAGGTGGATAAAGCAAAGGTGCAAGTGATTGAGCAATTGCCCTTGCCGGTTAATATAAAGGGAGTGAGAAGTTTCCTTGGTCATGCGGGATTTTATCGCCGCTTTATCAAGGACTTTTCAAAATTGCTAAGCCACTTACACAATTGCTCCTAAAGGATGCCCCTTTCGACTTTACTAATGACTGTGTGGAAGCTTTTAACAGGATTAAGCAGGCCCTCATTTCTGCTCCGATTATTCAGTCACCGGATTGGAATTTGCCATTCGAGATAATGTGTGACGCGAGTGATTATGCTGTGGGAGCGGTTTTGGGTTAAAGGAAGGACAAGGTCTTGCATGCTATTTACTATGTTAGCAAAACACTTGATAGTGCTCAAGTGAATTATGCAACCACCGAGAAGGAATTGCTAGCTATAGTGTATGCTTTAGAAAAGTTCAGAACCTACTTGGTTGGATCGGAAGTCATTGTTTTCACCGATCATGCGGCTCTTAAGTACCTCCTTGTTAAGAAAGAAGCGATGCCCCGACTACTTCGATGGATCTTACTACTCCAAGAGTTTGATTTATCGATCCGGGATAAGAAGGGAGCCGAAAATGCCGTTGCGGACCATTTATCGAGGCTTAGAGTTGAGGAGGAAGGAGTTGTCATCCCCATAGATGACTCTTTTCTCGATGATTCTCTCATGGCCTTAACTACCGGTGAAAGCGAAGGACCTTGGTATGCGGATTATGCTAATTATTTAGTTGGCAAGGTACTACCTTCTGATCTTTCTTATGAGCAAAAGAAAAAATTTCTACATGATGTCCGACAGTATTTCGGGGATGATCCTTATTTATTTAAGGAGTGTGCTGATGGTATTTTTCGTCGATGTGTCCCTCAATGGGAAGTTCGAGGAATTTTAGAGAGTTGTCATTCATCACCATATGGTGGCCATCATGGACCGAGCCGAACTACGGCTAAGGTCCTCCAGTCGGGTTTTTATTGGCCAACCTTATTCCGGGATGCCCAGGCCTTTATTATGTTCTGTGACGCATGTCAAAGGACCGTTAATATTTCTAGGAGGCATGAGATGCCTCAGAATGGGATTCTCGAGGTAGAAATTTTCGATGTCTGGGGTATAGATTATCAAGGCCCGTCATCCAAGGGCAATCGATATATTTTGGTTGCGGTTGATTATGTCTCCAAGTGGGTGGAGGTGGTTACATCTCCTGCTAATGATGCTAGAACGGTGATATCTATGTTTAAAAGGATCATTTTTCCCCGCTTTGGTGTTCCAAGGGCGATTATTAGTGATGGTGGAAGCCATTTTCATGAGAAGCGACTTGATGCTTTACTTGCTAAGTACGGTGTCTCTCACCGTACCGGTCTTGCCTACCACCCTCAAACGAGTGGGCAAGTGGAGGTGTCTAATAGGGAAATCAAGTCTATTCTCCAGAAGGTCGTATCAAAAGCTCGAAAGGATTGGAGCTCTAAGCTAGATGATACATTATGGGCTTATCGTACCGCCTTTAAAACGCCTATTGGTACTTCCCCTTACCGATTGGTTTATGGCAAGTCATGCCATTTACCCGTCGAGCTCGAGTACAAGGATTGGTGGGCGATCAAGGAGCTTAACTTGGATCCGCATTTGAGTGGGGAGAAGAGACTCATGCAACTGAATGAGTTAGAGGAATTCCGTCTTGGTGCCTATGATAGTGCTCGGGTTTACAAGGAGCGCACCAAGCGATGGCATGACAAGCATATCCTTGATCGTGAATTCAACGTCGGGGATAAGGTATTATTATTCAACTCTAGACTCCGGTTGTTCCCCGGAAAACTCAAATCCCGTTGGTCCGGTCCTTTTTCCGTCACCCAAGTTGGTAAATTTGGCTCGATCGAAATTGATAATGATTCGGGTGAACGTTTTAAAGTGAACGGCCAACGTTTGAAAATCTACAAGGAAGGAGCTCACGTTGGGGCAATTGAAGTTATTCAACTTCATCCCGCTCACCCATCTCTCTGATTTGAGGTAATCAAGTCGTGCGGGACTATATACTAGCGCTACCGGGAGGCAGCCCAATTTTGTATATATTTTATTTTTATTTTATTTTATTTTATTTTATTTTATTTATTTATTTATTTTTAGAACTTTGAGTGATGTGAGGGAGGGATTTGACGTAGTTTTATTGAGGTTGTTCCAGGTTTCCGAGTCACGTAATGCTTATAAGGAGATTTGCCTACTTGGATGATTTAATTGTGGTCCCTATTAGGGATGATGGTGGTCCCTAATAGGGACCATAATTCACTAAAAAAAAGAAGAAGTGCGAGCATATGAAGGATGGGGACGAGATTCGTCCCAGCAAGAAGATCTCGTCCCGGGTTGCACTATGGTGATCCCGATTCGGGATTTAACTCATCCCTATTCGGGACGGGTGACCTGTTGAATATAACTTCACCACTCTTAAAAAAAAAGAGAAAACCAAAACAAAGGCTCCTCAATATTCAGTAGTATCACGTACTACTGCTCCCTCATTTCATCCTCCTCCTTCCTCATATTCAATCATCCTCTTCCTTCATCCTCCTCCTTCCCCAAATTCAATCATCCTCTTCCATTTTTTTGTCCGTACTTGCTCATCCACGCCTTACGCTCGCCGTCGTCGGATTTCGAGGTATTCGTCGCGCAGTCAAGGACGAATTGGACGGAATTTTGGGTGTTTTTGGGTCGATTCCGGCGTGTTACTCGTGCAATTGATCGAGAACTGCCTGATTGTTTCGATTTTCACAAGTTTCAGGTGTTTTCTTTCCCTAATTGCTTCAATTTCACCTATTTACATAATTAGGGTTTGTGAGCATCGATTTTCCAGATTGATTTGTCATGGATTTGGTCAATTAAATAGGTTAATTAACACTTCATTGCTGTTTTTCGACTTATTTGGTGCACCAATTTTGCGATTTTTCGGTTTATGCTTCTGGGTTCTTATGTAGGGTCAATTTGCCAAATTTGACCCAGCTTTGTAAATAGGTATTTCTTTTTATTTTCTTTATTTTATTTCAGTTTATGATTCTCTCTTTTGACTTGGTTTTCTTGTGGCTTTGTGGTGCTGTGGACCCAATGTTTTAAGCTACAATGAGGACATTGTATAGTCTGGTTTGGGGGGAATTGTGTCGAGTCTTGTATTATATTTAGTTTCAAAAAAAAAAACTCAAAAAAATTAATTGTTGGGTTTGTTGCTATCCCGTTGTGCTTATCCCCTTGCATAGCTTTGCGGTTTTCCGTTCATATCTCTTTTTAAGCTTGGTTTTCAGGATTTGTACATTTTGGTGATGTTTTGGCGTTTTTGTATGTGATGATGAGACTAAGACAAAGTATACTTGATCTTTGACGTTGGTAAAGCTACAAAATGCGAGTTTTAGAGCCTTTTGGATTGATTCATGTTTAATCGATCTTCTTTAGGTGAGAGTATGTCTCCTCGTAGTATGCGTTGCATAATTACGCACATGAATGGTTTTTGTTCCATTTTCCGGGATATTTTTGATCAGTTTGCACTTGAAGCTATATCGTTGTTTTCTCACATAATATATCTTAGCCTTTTGAGCCCACATGCTTATTTTTATATCCCACAATATTTAGCTACAAATATCATGCCTACCTTGTTAAGCTAGTAATTGTCGGATGCGTTATGGGTGCTCATTAAGGTTATTGTGGTGAATGTTGATAATAATAATATGAGAATTGTTTTCCGGATTGCTGATTCTCGAGGTTTTTTTTGTGGAAAAATGAAAAATGAAGTTGAAAGAAAAAAAAATGTTGAAAAAGAAGAAAAAATGATGAAAAAAAGAGAAAAAAAACAAGAAGAAAAAGTGAAAGAAAAGATAGTGTTACTTCCAAGTTGTTTATAATTGTTACTGAATCGGGAAGTGATGTTAGTTGAAGTTATATTCCGATACATATGATGTTTTGTATTGATGTAATAATAACTAAGTGGTGTTTGTCGTGGTTTGAGCATTCTTAGCGCGTTTGGATTGTTGCTAGTTTAACCTTTAGCTCCTCATGTCCATAACGTTTGTCCACCTTCTACCCTTCACCCGATCCTTCTCTTGTCCTTTTCTTAGCTTCTTTGTGCAAATTGTGATAAAGTGTCATTGGAATTTGGAATGTTTACCATCCTACGTAGCGGGCGCATTCTTATGAGTCGTAGTAGGTGAGTGTTCTCACAATATACTACCTGTTCACAAAGTGAGTGAAGAGTGAACCCGTGAGGAGTCCGATGTCAATAAAGATCATGCAAGAGTTGAAATGTCTTAGTACTTGTCTTCTTCATATTTTTGCCATGTAATTCTAAACCATGTGTGCTTATCTTGCATCCCGTGTTTGAATTGAGATTGAATTGTGAACTTGCTAGAGCTTTACATGGTTTTGTTTACCACTCTTGTTTTTTCATGTTTGACGATTCTTGCTTGAGGACAAGCAAGAGTCCGGTTTGGAGGATTTTGACGTGTTAATATTTTATATGCTTTTATCCTCGTTTTCCCATGTATTTATCGTGTTAAATGCGCTTTTAGAAGCGGTTTTGGGAACTAATCTTCTCCTCTAGTGTGTTTTGTAGTGTTTTGTTGGTTTTATAGGAAATAGGCAATATGGACGCCTTTTCCCTTTCATCATACCTCACATGGAGGTCGGTGATTATTTATACACAAGCTAGGTGTTGCTACCGAGGTTGCGTGGATGTCATGGATTGATCCCGAGTCGAGTTGGAACCATATCATGAAGTTTAGAAGACTAGAGAAGTCCTTTTTGTTGGTCCCGAGGTCCGTCCCTAGAGATGGATGTCGTCCCTATTCTCTCACTCACGGCAAAAATGAAGAAAATTGAGCAATAGTGGATTTTTCAGCTGTCCCGAATCAAGACGGTTCTCATCCCATGGGGCAACTTTAATCCCGATTCGGGACGACATAGCTGTAGTGTCTTTTCAGCTTCTTCTTTCCTTGGCTATATAGGAATGCTTTGTATCAGATTTGAACGGACCTTTTTCATTTCCTAAGAACCCTAAGCCTAGTATTAGAATAATATTACTCTTTTCATTCTCTAGTTGGAAGATTTACTCTGGTTCTTGCTACAATTTCCAATCGGTAATCATTTCAATTAGTTTTAATTCTTATTCATCTTTTATGTTCTTGATTGTCTATTTCCATTTCTAGTATTGATTTTATTAGTTTTCCTTTTTCCATATCAATCATTTTGCATTTCATTATCAATTGTTTATTTCGTGTGAATTTAATTATGAGTAGCTAATTCCGTTACTAGGGTCAAGGGGGATCGATGAGTAGAATTTAAGTTCTTGTTGAATGTTTGATGAATTCATATATATGCTAGTGCCTTGTTAACATGCTCTAAAAGACGATTAATTTGTTAAAAGCCACAACTAAATTAGGAAAATTTCAGTTCATGTGCGAGAGCCGAGTTGAGATTAGACCCGCATGTGATTCGGTAGGAAGCCTAATAAGTAGCGAGAGCCCGTTAGTGTCTTCCTAGGTTGATTTCATCCGAGAGGACGTATTATAGCCAACTAGCATGTTTGTGTGTTTATCATTTATTCTTGCATGATCATTTGTCTACTCATTGTGAACCCATAGCCCTAGATTTTCCTTTAATCGATTAATTCATATTTTGATTACGTATTTTTAGTCTTAGTTAACCAATCAAATCAACCGTTTGAGCAATTAAGAATCGCCATAGCTTCTAGCAGTTTGACCGCTTCCCCCTGGATACGATTCCCTACCTACCACTAGCTTCTTGTTAGTAGTATTAGGATAACTTGATTTGGTGATGCGACTTTAACCATATCAGATTCTGGAGAAGGTTCTGCATCAGTTTCATCAAAGGTGACGGCTGGAAGATCTTGGCAACTGATTCCGCAGGAGTGTTCTGGCCTGTCTCCTCTGGACTGGGAAGCGTGACTTTTGGCTGCTGAATAAGTCAGTCCGCACAATTCTGATCCTCCTGTGATCATATTGACAATTCTGGTGCACAATGGAGGAGGAGAAGGCAACACTTGGTCTGCTGCATTTATCCTGTTGGAGCTCCTAGACATTAGGTGATCCAGGTTTCCTTGTTCATATTGGAATTTCACCTCCCTGAGGAGGACACATTCTTCAGTGTTGTGCCCAATGTCATCAAGGAACTCACACCTCTTGCTGGCGTCCCACCGGTCGTTAGCGTACTCTTGTCTCCTGGGCCACCTGACTTTGCGCCCCAACTTCTTCAGGGCTTTGAGTACGCCGACAAGCTAAGGTTGGTAGAGAACCCATACTCGCTTATTTTGGGTGGGAGTCCTGGGCTCTCCTTCCAGTCCTTTTCTTTAGAGATCTTGTGTACATTTCTGTCGTAGGGTTTTGATCTTTCGCTTCTTTTTCTGCTGGTGCCTTCCTGGAGACGTGCTCAGAACCATACGTAGCCCTCCGGGGGCTTGAATCTTCCTCCAACCTAATGGCTGCCATTGCTTTAGTTTGCACATCCTCGAACGTGGCACAAGGATACTTGGTGAGATCTTTGTAAAGATCTGAATCCTGGAGGAGCCCTTGACGGAATGCTTCTATGGCACACCTGGGAATAGTCACCTTCTCCCTGTTGAACCTGTTGAGGAAGTCACGCGTGGACTCCTCGAACTTCTGCACCACCCGGTACAGGTCGCTAGTCTGCTTCTCTGGCTTTCTGCTGCTGGCAAACTGCTAGTTGAAGGCGTTGACCAGATCAGCAAAGGAGGTGATACTTCTGTTAGGCAAGCCAACAAACCAATGGAGGGCTGTTCCTGAAAGAGTGGAGCCAAACCCTTTGCACATGCAGGCTTCCTTCAGGGGCTCCGTAGCAGTTACCACCATCATCTTTTGCTTGTACTGGTTGATGTGGTCTAGGGGGTCTGCGGTGCCATCATAGAGCGTCATGGCTGGTGGCACAAAGCCCTTCGGGACAGCAACGTAGGCCAGATCGTCAGTGAAGGGCGAATCTGCGTAGCTATCTCTGGCTGCTCTCTCCAGGGGGCGTGGCATTCCAGGAATTTTGCTGATCAAGTCCCTCAATTCTTTCAGTTCTTGGTACTGCTGATCTGCTACACTATTTGTTTCTGCAAGAGGGTTAGAAGCAGGAGGGAAAAAACTGAAAGGTGTACTCCCTGCCTGGGGTCCTTCAAGGTGTTGATTGTTTGGAGGAGGAAGGTGAGATGCGACGGCGGCTGCAGTTCCGGATTGCCATTCTGATGCCTGCTGGAGTGAGGTTCTGGGCGGCAAGAGTGCTCCAGGGTACGGGTTGTTGTCAGCGGTCGCCGGGTTGGTTGGAACTCCTGGCTGCCACCCAAGCGTCTGCTGACTGGGGTAGGTGCTGACCACATTCCTCCAGAAGGCCGACTGCTGGACAAGGTGTTCATCCCCGGTGAGTTTGTCGGTTGCCATCCTGGCGCCTGGTGGACAGGGGTACCTGCAAAAGACGACAGATTAGCTTCCCGGTTTTCAGTGCCAAAGAAGGGATTACCTGTGACGTGCGATCTGTCGAGTATGGGCCCATGGGTCAGGTAGCCTAGCCCTTTAGGTACTACGGCTTGGCTGGGGGGCGCCAGTTCTAGATTCAGCCTTGTGACCAACTCTTGGGGAAGCGTCCTGGAGGTCTGCCCATTGGTGACAGGTCCTTTGTGGAAGCTTGGTCCTCCTTCAGATATTGCGGGCAGAATTCACTAGTAGAAAAATATGGATTTGAGGCTCCATAAAACCATCCATTTGAGGCGTTTTTTTATGATGCCTCATACGGGGGCCGCACATTGGAAATTAAAGTGAGGCGTCCTTTAGAAGCCTCTATTAATGGACCATTTGCGGCGGTTTTGTCCAAAAAAGCCTCAAATAGCTAATTTCAGAAATTAAAAAAAAAACATATTTGAGGCGTTTTTTGAAAATAAACGCCTCAAATAGGTGTATTTTTAAATGAAAAAAAAATCAATACAAAATTAATGATTTCATACCTTTCAAAATATGAATTATATTATTAAACTTTTCATGATATTAAAATAAATACACCAACTAGAAATTACACTTGCACAATATTTATACTAATGCACTCCATGCACTTGATAAGTCTTCATTGACATTGTTAGTTCCAACTTCCAAGTAGATGATAAACCTACAAAGAAGGGAAAATACTCAAAAATAAACAAACTTGTGTACCATTTTTTCACATCTCATACTTTTGGATATATTTAGGTGGATCCAAGTCGTCGTCAACAATTTCTAAGATTAGTGATAGTACTGAGAGCAAAAATATATTTCTGAGTTGAAGTGCATATTACTAGCAACAGTAGCATCTGATACATAGTATCGCCTGTTTGATGCTCACCAAATATATTCCCAAAACCCCTAAGGCAATGGTGTAGCGTCTGATCGATAGTATCATGCTAGCTAAAGCAAACAATAAGAAAAACCAGAAGGGTACAACTTCCAGTGATAGTCATTACCAATATTATCATCATTCAACGCCTCCAAATAAAGGCGTGTACAAAAAGGGTAATTGGGGTTTATAGTTTAGACGTATGAAACCTTTCTCATACACTAAAGAAAGGTTTTCAATTACCCCTCAGAAAGATATGAACTGCCACATGTTATTTCTATAAGAAGTTCATCAGCAGCCCTAATCCTTCCAAAATGGCTTACCTCAAAACATCTATCGAAAAGAGATATATATATTATATCTAAACAACATGAACGAAAAAGTAAAACTATTTCGAGTACTTACCATAGCATTTGGCCAAAACATCTTTCCAGATCGCAGAAATAGCTTCACTGGCAATAACTTTGGAGGCGTTGTTCGTATCCACGTTATAGTCTCTACTGGGACCCAAATGTACTGGAGGCTGCTCATTACCCCTAAACTTCTTCCACACCTACAATTGCACATAACTCGTTAGCAAGTATAGTCATAAAGTCTATAAATTACCAACAGAGAATCGAAAATGAAGTAGACGAAATCAGAAGAATGAAGAGAGGAAGAGAGAAGAGAGAAGAGACCTCATGATCACAATCGACGAGTTGTTGCTCACTGAGACTAACAAGTTCACCGGTGGCCAGATAATGAGCTCCTTCCAATGCACCCGTCGTACTGAAAGACCAGCACGATCCACACAAACCTTGTACATCAATCAACGTGTTTCCAATAATCGAAATCAATACTTTGTACTCCGTAGTTGTTTTCTTAACAAATGAATGAAGCTAAATTATTCAAATCACAGAGAAATTCAAATCAAATTCATTCATCTAATTTAACAGTTTGTGTAAAGATTTGATCAAACAAATGAGAATTATCAATTCACAACACAGGTACTATAGTTGCCAAAGATAGCTTAGTCCAATACGGAGTTAGTTTTGAATTGAGACTAACGTAGTCAGTTAATATTTACATCTACGCTCCGAAATTGTTAGGAATTCATATTTGAAAGGTGTTATTGATATTGTAAAACTGTCTTTTAACTAATCTCACACACACGGAAATTATGACTGAGTACACACATCTTTGGACTGAGCAAAAACATCACATATACTGTAGTCTTCATTTCGACAAATGATTAGAAGTCGATGATGATTGTACTGCAATAACATTATCGTCTCCATTACCCGGCTGTACCCTGTCAATCGAATCTATGAACAGCTTCATTAAGTCACCGAATTGCAAATATACCCTTTCTCCCTAAATCACCATTCCTTCAACAATTTCTGACCCGACCCAAACACTGAATGGTTAACTAAACGGTTGTTTGACCAAAAAAAGAAACTACCTAAATGATTAGATTAATTCTATAGTTTACCTGAGACGATTCCACATCGTGGAATTTGTAAAAAAAAAAATCTTTACGCCCCTCACCCTGGCGATCCCCACCAGCCTGACGGTGAAACCCACGCTATCGGTGTCCAGGCCCCCTCCGACGCCTAAAACTTCTGGGGTCACCAGCTCCTCCAAGGCCAGGAAGGAGAGCATACCAACCAGAACCTCGACTCCAGGAGGATTCGTGGGAGACGCTTCCAGTGGTGCGGGGTCACAAGACCAGATGCAGAGCGTGCTTCATGGAATCAATGCTCTGCACCAGGCAGTAGAAACCCTGCAAAAAGACAACCAAGACATCAAGGCTCGGATCTCGGCAGCAGACAAGACTCTAGTTGCATTGATCCAGACGTCATTAGAGATGCTGCCCCTGATGCCTAGGAGAGAACCCAACACCCGCAGGGAATCAACGACCGGCAGGAAAACCACCAGAGAAGTCCCCTCAGAGTTGGTCACCAGACTGAAGCTAGGATTGGCTCCACCAGGCCCAGTTATTGAACCCCAAGGGTTGGGTTACCTAACCTATGGCTCCACACCCGGCAGATCTCGTTCCGCAGGTAACCCTCTCTCCAACATCAAAAGTCAAGAAACTAACTCACTACCTTTTGCAGGCACCCCCGTCCATCAGGCGCCAGGATGGCAATTTGCAACACAACCCGGGATGACCACCTTATCCAACAACCAGACCTCTAGAGGAGTGTGGACAACGCCTACCCCCAACCAGCAGACACCGAGATGACAGCCAGGAGCCCCAATCAACCTGGCGACCGCTGATAACAGCCCGTACTCTGGAGCAATCTGGCCACCCAGAATCCCGCTCCAGCAGGTGTCAGAATGGAAGCCCGGATCCGCGACAGTAGCAACACCTTTACCTCCTCCTCCAAGCAATTAACACCATGAAGGACCCAAGACAGGGAGTACACCTTTCAGTTTTCTTCCTCCTGTTTCTAATCCTCTTGCAGGAACAGGCAACGCTATGGATCAGCAATACCAGGAACTGAAGGAATTAAAAGACCTAATCAACAAAATTCCTGGGATGCCACGCCCCCTGGAAAGAGCAGGCAGAGACAGCTACGCAGATTCACCCTTCATCGACGATCTAGCCTGTGTTTTCATACCCAAGGGATTCCTGCCACCAGCCATGATGCTTTATGATGGCACTGCAGACCCCCTAGATCACATCCACCAGTACAAACAGAAGATGATGGTGGAGACCGCTACAGAGCCTCTGAAGGAGGCCTGCATGTGCAAGGGGTTTGGCTCGACTCTGTCAGGAGCAGCCCTCCACTGGTTCGTTGGTCTGCCCAACCGGAGCATCACCTCTTTCGCTGATCTAGTCAATGCCTTCAACCAGCAGTTCGCCAGTAGCCGAAAGCCGAAAAAGCATACCAGTGACCTGTATCAGGTGGTGCAGAAGTTCGAGGAATCCACACGCGACTTCCTCAACAGATTTAACAAAGAGAAAGTAACCATCCCCAGATGTGATGTAGCCACTGCCATAGAAGCCTTCCGCCAAGGGCTCCACCAGGATTCAGATCTTTACAAGGATCTCACAAAGTACCCATGTGCCACGTTTGAGGATGTGCGGACCAAGGCGATGGCAGCCCTCAGGATAGAAGAAGATTCGGGCCCCAAAACGGCTGCATATGGTTCTGAGCACGTCTCCAGAAAGGCGCCAGCAGAAAAGAGGGGTGAGAGATCGAAGCCCTACGTTAGGAACGTGAGTAAGGTTTCTGAGGAGAAAGACTGGAAGGACAATCCAGGATTGCCACCCAAAGTAAGTGAGTATGGGTTCTCTACCAATCTTACTGGGGTACTCAAAGCTCTGAAGGAGTTTCGACGAAGAGTCAGGTAGCCCAAGAGACAGGAGTACACCAATGACCAAAGGGACGCCAGCAAGAGGTGTGAATTCCACGACGACATTGGACACAATACCGATGAGTGTATCCAGCTCAGAAGGGAGGTTAAGTTCCAGTATGATCAGGGGAACCTAGAAAACCTCACGTCCAGAAACTCCAGCAGGATAAATGCAGCAGATCAAGTGTTGCCTGGTTCACCTCCAGTATGCACCAGAATTGTCAATGTGATCACAGGAGGATCAGAATTATGTGGGCTAACTTACTCATCAGCCAAGAGACATGCCTCTCAGGCCAGAGGAGACAAGCCAGAGCACTCCTGCAGAATCAGTTGCAAAGACCTCCCAGCCGTCACCTTTGATGAAACTGATGCAGGATCTGCTCCATAAATGCACCATGACACCTTGATAATCACTCTCTCCATAGGGAATTGCACCGTGAAGAAGATTCTGGTGGACACCGGGAGTTCAAACAACCTCATCATGTTGGAAACTCTCCAGAATATGGGGTTCAGCGAGAAGGACCTAACTAGGAAGGCGGTTCCCTTGATAGGTTTCAGTGGGGAAACCAAGCACTCTCTAGGAGAGATCACCATTCCTACTTATGATGGAGGAGGGAATAAGCAAGTGCAGTACCTAGTCATCGATGGACCCTCCACCTACAACGTGATCCTGGGGAGGCCTTGGATCCATGAAATGAAGGCGATCACCTCCACCTACCACCAGTGTCTGAAGTTCCCTACACCCTGGGGAGTGCAGAAGATTAGTAGAGACCAAGGAGAGGCCAAGGACTGCTACATGATAGCCCTTAAGAAGACGGCGAGTCCTCCAGCATAGCAATTACAGAGCCTTCACCTGCCTCTGCAAGAGTACATCGAACCACCCCAGGCGGAGGTAGATGAAGTCAACTTGGATAAGCTACATCCAGAGCGTAAAGTGTTAATCGGATCAGAGTGTACAGGTAGTATCCGCCAAAACCTCATTGAATTATTAAAGACTAACATGGATTGTTTTGCTTGGTCACATGATGATATGGTAGGTGTAGACCCCAGCATTATAACCCACAAGCTAAGTGTGGATCCCAGCTACAAGCCAATCCAGCAGAAGAGGAGGAAGTTTGCCCCAGAAAGAAATCAAGTCATAAACTAGGAGGTAGACAATCTGCTGGCTGCTGGAAAAATCAGAGAGGTGAAGTATCCAGAGTGGCTGTCTAACGTGGTGGTGGTCCCAAAGAAGAATGGCAAGTGGAGGGTGTATGTCGATTTTACCGACTTAAACAAAGCATGCCCGAAAGATCCATTCCCCCTGCCACATATAGATGCCATGGTAGATGTTACAGCAGGGCATGAGATGTTAACTTTCCTTGACGCATGGAGTGGATACAACCAGATCAAGATGCATCCAGCAGACCAGGAGAAGACAACATTCAGGTTTGAGAGAGGTATCTATTGTTACAATGTTATGCCTTTTAGTTTAAAGAATGCAGATTCCACCTATCAGAGACTAGTCAATAAGATGTTCAAGAGGCAGATTGGGGACACGATGGAGGTGTATATTGACGACATGGTCGTCAAGTCAAAGCAAGCTTCGCAACATACAACGCACTTGGAAGACACCTTCAGTACCTTGAGAGAATACAAGATGAAGTTGAATCCTTCAAAGTGCACATTTGGAGTGTCGTGTGGGAAGTTTCTGGGATACATGGTCACCCAGAGAGGAATCGAAGCCAGCACGGAGCAGATCAAAGCCATCCTCCAACTGGAGTCCCCGTAGAAACCTAAAGACGTACAACGCCTGATCGGAAGAATCGCTGCTCTAAACAGATTCATATCTAAGTCCTCAGATAGGTGCAGACTGTTCTATGATATACTGAAGAAGGCCCAAAGGTTTAATTGGACAGCAGAGCACGAGAAGGCGTTCAGCGACCTGAAGCACTATCTCAGCACTCCACCTCTGCTGTCAAAACCAGAACCTAGAGAACAACTCCTCCTGTATACATTAGTAACAGAGGTAGCGGTTAGCGCGGTACTAGTACGAGAGCACGAATGAGCACAACACCCGATATATTATGTCAGTAAGTGACCAGGTACACGTCTCTTGAAAAATTTTTACTAGCACTTGTTACAGCTTCCTATAAACTGCGACCTTATTTAGAGTCACATACTATTTCGGTAATAACGAACTATCCGCTAAAAACTATTATGAGAAAGCCAAAGTTGTCAGGAAGGATGGCCAAGTGGTCCATACACCTAAGTGGCTTCGACCTAAAGTTTGTCCCCAGAACATCAATAAAGTCCCAGGCGCTAGCAGACTTCGTATCCGACTTCAGCCCAGCACTGCAGTCCCAGGCAGAGAAGAACATCTTGATCCTGGAGAAGGAAAAGGGTGAATAGGTTGGGAGCTGAATGTAGATGGCGCTTCCAACATGAGAGGATCTGGAGCAGGACTAGTTCTCAAGTCACTTCAGGGAGATCTCGTAGTCCAGGCGGTGCGATGCGAATTCCGGACAACAAACAACGAAGCAGAGTATGAAGCTCTGATCTTAGGCCTCCAACTGGCTTTAGATCTCAAAATTAAGCGTCTGGAAGTGTACAGTGACTCCCAGCTAATAGTCAACCACATGAATGGCTCGTATACAGCAAAGGACTCAAAAATGATGGCATACCTTGAAGTAGCGAGAGACTTGTCCCTCAGATTTGTAGCACTTTCAGTCAGCCAGATCCCAAGGGACCAGAATGCAGAAGCAGACGCCTTAGCCTCCATGGGGGCAACATTCAAGCCTGGGACGGTTTCCACCATACCCATTGTCCACGTCCTGGAGCCAGCAATCCATAAAAATCAAGAAACATCTTGAGGAGGCAAGGACAGGACCTGGTGGGTGCAAGAGGTAGGAGTATTTAATACCACCACGGATCAGGGGGAGGTCACAGACTGGAGGAAGCCTTACCAGGAATGGCTACAGGACGACATCCTGCCGCAGACAAGAAGGAAATCAGGAGCTTTAAAATGAAGGCATCAAAGTACACCCTCATTGATAGCATCCTGTTCAGAAGATCGACTGCTGGACCATACTTAAGGTGCCTGGGCCAGGAAGAGGCAAAAGCTGTTATTCATGACCTTCACAATGGAGAATGTGGAAATCATGCAGGGGGCAGGAGTCTATCCAACAAGGCACTCCGCCAGGGATACTACTGGCCAACAATGCGCAAAGATGCCATGGAGTACATCAAGAAATGTGACGCCTGCCAGAGACATGAACCAGTCAACCACCAGCCAGTAGAGCCATTGCACCCAGTAATTTGTCCTTGCCCCTTCATGAAGTAGGGGATGGATATTGTTGGCAAGCTACCAATAGCCCCAGGAAACAAAGTCTTCATGTTGGCCATGACAGACTACTTCTCCAAGTGGATAGAAGCAGAAGCATTCCCTCAGGTGACTGAGAAGCAGGTTATATCCTTCATAAAACGTAACATTATCTGCAGGTTTGGCATTCCCTCAGAAATCATCTGCGACAACGGATCCCAGTTTATTGGCAACAAGATGGAGGCCTACTGCGCCAGGTGGAATATCACACTGAGCAAGTCTACCCCCAGAAATCCTCAGTCTAATGGGTAGGCGGAGTCTAGTAACAAAATTATGATAGACAACCTGAAGAGGAGACTGGAGGAAGCAGGGGGTAGATGGGCAGAAGAACTCCCCTTGGTGCTATGGTCTGATAGAACCACACCCAAAGTAGCTACAGGACAGACGCCTTTCAGCTTGGTCTTTGGTGCTGAGGCGGTTATTCCTTCAGAAGTAAGAGTGCCTACCCACAGGTATGGATGCATAACGGATAAAAGGAACCAGGTGGAGATGGCTAGCAACCTGGACACCACAGACGAACTCAGAACTGATGCCCAAATCAGGATGGCCTCCTACAGGCAGACAATCGCCAGAAGCTACAACAAGAATGTCAAAATCAGAGTCCTGCAGGAGGGAGACCTAGTTCTCAGAAAAGTCTAGAACACCAGGAACCAGCGAGCAGGAAAGTTCGCCTACAATTGGGAAGGGCCGTACCAGGTAGAGAAAGTAGTTGGGAATGGAGCCTATCGACTTATGACCATGGAAGGAAAAATCATCCAGAAACCATGGAACATCATACACTTGAAAAAAATACTTCTTTTAAATGGGCCAACGCCGCCAGAAACATGGGCCAACGTCGCCAGAAACAAGGGCCACTGCCGCTAGAAACATGGCATCTATTCTGCCAGATACACCTCCACCAGAACCCAGGTTTCATCTTATCAAACCTTGCAAACATATATTTAAACTTTCCATTTGTCCTTCTGTCTGTTTTGCTTTCTTTTCGCAAAATTTAAAAAGTCAGATGTTTCGTCTTCAAGTATGCCTTTAGAGTTTGACTCTCTCCTTTGATATCATTAAAATTTGATTTTCTTTTTGGGTGTGTCACCAAAAATATTGATTTTCTTCTTCCATATGATTTCAAAGTTTAACTTCCCCTGCACATATCTTCAAACGTTGCATCTTCCATGTCTACCAAATGTCATCAGATTTTCCAAACTAAGAGCTGGTAACTAATCTGGTGGAGTGTATAATTTCTACAGAAGGCGTGCGTCTGTGACTAAGTGCCTACAACCGGGACATTACAGTCTCCCGCGCCACTTATCACCCACGCAAAGTGTGACACCTCTGACTGAGTGAGCGAACTAAATCCCAGGCCACCACTATATCAAAGGTCGACCATACAAACATAAGGCATGCATACAAAAGAAGATACTAAGACAAAACTACAACAAATGATTACGATCAAAAGCAAACAATTACAATCAAATTCAGACATATCATACAGCCGCACATAGAAAAAACGACATTACGAAAGCTATTTCGATTTCACACAATGAAACTTAAGGCACGAAGTGCCACAAAATACTATCACACTTCGCTCCCCTGAGCAAAGGCAAAGTCATTATAGAAATTTTTCTTGCAAACACTAACTAATCAGAAGTTCACACCACGCAGGGTTCACAAGCCGAAAACAGAGTACAACAAAAGAGGAGTAACATCGCTCCAGCTGTAACACCCCTAATTTTATAAATTTAAATTAAATTAAAGTTACATTCGTATTTTTATTTCATTTACGATTTAACTCGTAATTCTCAAAATTGTTATAAAATGAATTTATCATTTAATCGTTTCAAGCTCCTAAAATTCTATTTGACTCGGAAACTCTTCTTATATTTAAAACATATTTTTATTTTTGTTTCGATTCATTTCATACTTTTAATTTAATTCTCATCGAAAGTCTATTTCGATGATTTAAGTTCTAAATACTTATATTTATTTATATTTAAGCTCGAATTTCTATTTCGGATCGAAGTTCATTTATGGATGGTTGTACAACACCGACTTCTCACTATGGTGAGGCTTCAAAGGCTAGGTATAGTTACTAATGATCGTTGTTAGTTATGTGGGGATGGACATGAAGATATAGATCATTTATTCTTTCGATGTGCCTATAGCATTCAATGCCTTCAATTGTTACAACAATGGGTGGGTGTGAATCTGCCTCAGATAGAAGTACTAAATTGGCGCGGAACAAGGCGGTTGAAATCATTATGCCAGAAACAAATGATTCTGGCAAGTCTCCTAGCATTGGTATACTTTGTCTAGCAGGAAAGGAATAGGGCGTCTCATGAGATGAGTATTCGAAGACCAGAGGTTCTGATACAACAGATGAAGAAGGAACTCAGGGTGAAATTTAGGGATAAACTTAGTAGAATTTCTTCAAGTATTAGCTCAGATTGGACAGATAAATTAGGCATCTAATTTGGTTGGCGATAGAAGTTTGTCGGAAACAAGAATGTAATGCTTGAATGTAATTTGCTCTTATGATATAATATTACTTACCTTTTACCAAAAAAAAAGAGAAATCAATTTAATTCACTTTATCGAAAATTTATTATTTATCGGGAAATATTATTTCATCGTTTAATTATTTATTTCTATCAACTTCGTTTTCGTCTCGAGTACTTTATGTACTCATTGTCGGCCGATTATTTACTAATTTTTATTAACTCGTTTTAATTCGATTTGTGGGTAAGTCAACTTATTGTTTCGGAAACCGTCTCCTACTTGTACCTATTCGATTAATCGGTTTCCTAATTAAACTCACTTTTATTAAAGTTTGTGAAAACCAATTAATTCATTCCCCCACTTCCTCTTTATTTTAATCCCCAGCCTCTTGGTTTTCTTCTTCAGGTATGTTCATCTCCACCGCTTCACTTTTCTACTCTTTTCGTCCTTTTTCATCTACATCACGTTGAGTCATCACCTTGATTCTTCAGCCCTATATGCAAGTTGCTGCGTCCATCTTCTTCCCTTTTTGTTCTCCTTTGATCGGCAGTGTTCGCTCCCCATATCACTCATCACCATCGATCGTCGTCACCCTGTTTTTCCTCTGTGTGTCCCTCTCCCGTGACGGTAATTTTCTTCTTCTTCCTCCTCTTTTGTTCTTGTTGCTGTTGTGCGCTGCTGTTACTTTTACTGCTGCTTGGTTTGTCTTCGTCCTTCTTCCTTTCTTTTTCTTCTTCGCCTGTTTGCTGCTGCTGCGTTAATCTTTATGTTGCTGGTTTCCGATTTCTGTCCTGATTTGTGTGTGTGCTGCTGTTTAATGCTA